>CM072813.1:0-1375000 GCA_036937905.1 Salvia rosmarinus
GAAATTCCCCCGGAAATTTCTATTTTTCGCGAAACCCAGTTGCATCTGAGAAATCTCGCTTTTTCAAACTATTCAAACGTAGTAGAACTTCACCGTGTTTCCCTCGTGGAGGTTTCGACGATGTAAGAATCGGCGATTCGACCACCATCCGAGAAGATACCCAAAACATCGAAAACAGCGTGAATCGCGAGTGGGTCGACGATGTCGCTTTCCGCTCATATACGGCAAAATCGATGAAATGAATTCAACATTTCAGCCTCGAGTAAGCTTTCCAACGCATATGGACCTGGTCGATCTGGACCAGCAACGGTGAGATAGAGAGAATAGGGCTTCACGCCGCCTGGCCCATCGTAGGGGTTCCTCGATTACGTCGCCCGCCCCACTTTTAACCTTATGCTTTGCCATAACTTTCGCTTCTCGTCCGATCGATGATTAACGGTTAGAAAGCTTATTCCGAGGCTCACCATCCACGCAATGAATCGAAATTCGCGCAATATTCTCTATTTTTCTAAGCGAAACCCTTGGCCTCGAGAAATCTCTTTTTTCAAACTATTCAAACGTAGAGAACTTCACCGTAGTTTTCCCCTCGTAGGGTTCTCGACGTGTCAAGAATCGGGCATTCGACCACCATCCGAGAAGATACGCCAAAAACCATCGAAAAAAATGTAGTGATCGCGATCGGGTCAGATAGTCGCTGCTCGTCCATATACGGAAAATCGATGAAAAATACACATTGTCGAGTCTCGAGTAAGCTTTCCAACGCCATACGGACCGCTGTCGATCGGACCCAGCAACGGTGAGATATGAGAGAAAATGGCTCATCCGCACCGAGCCCATCTAGAGTGTCTCCCGATGTGTCGCCCGCTACACTTTTTACCCTTTTACCGCTTTTGGCCATAACTTCTTCGCTTCGTCCGATCGATGATTAACGCCTGTGAAAGCTTATTCCGAGGCCTATGACCGCGTGGTCGAATCGAAATTCCCACTGTGAATATTCTCTATTTTTCGAAACCCGGTAGCCCTCGAGAAATCTCTTTTTCAAACTATTCAAACGTAGTGAACTTCACCGTAGTTTCCTCTCAGGAGGGTTCGACGTTGCAAGAATCGGGCCATTCGACCACCATCCGAGAAGATACGCAAAACCATCGAAAAAACAGGGATCGCGATGGTTGGTCAGATAGATGCTGCCGTCCATATACGGAAAATCGATGAAAATGAATATGAATTGTCGAGCTCCTCCGAGTAAGCTTTCCAACGCCATACGGACCGGTCGCGGACCAAGCAACGGTGAGATATGAGAGAAAAGTGGTTTCACCTGCAGCGGAGCTCTCTAAGTGGTCTCCCTGATTGCGTCTCACCACTTTTTACCCTTTAACGCTTTTTGCCATAACTTCTTCGCTCGTCCGATCGGATGATTAATGCGGTTGGAAAGCTTATTCGAGGCGACGATCACAGCTGTAATCGAAATTCCTCGTGCGTGAATATTTCTATTTTCGGAAACCCGACCCTTGAGAAATCTCTTTTTTAAACTATTCAAACGTGTAGAACTCACCGTAGTTCCCTCATGGAGGGTTCGACGCAAGAATCGGCATTCGACCACCATCCGAGAAGATACGAAAAACCATCGAAACAAAGTGATCGCGAGATTCGGTCGTCAGATAGTCGCTGTCCGTCCATATACGCAAAATCGATGAAAATGAATTCCATTGTCGTAGTCCCGAGTAAGCTTTCCAAGCTCATAGACCGGTCGATCGGACCAAGAACATGAGATATGAGAGAAAAGTGACGCTCATCGCAAGAGCCCATCTGAGTGGTCTCCGATTGTCGCGCCCGCCTCACTTTACCCTTTACCGCTTGGCCATAACTTCTTCGCTTCTCGTCGATCGGATGATTAACCGGCATTGGAAAGCTTATTACGAGGCCGACGACGCGCATAATCGAAATTCTACGGTGAATATTCTCTATTTTTCGCGAAACCCTAGGGACCCTGAGAAATCTCGCTTTTTCAAACTATTCAAACGTAGTAGAACTTCATCCGTAGTTTCCTTGTGTGAGGGTTCACGGTGCAAGAATCAGGGCGATTCGACAACACATCCGAGAAGATAGCAAAAACCATCGAAAAACAGAGATCGAAGGGTTGGTCAGATAGTCGCTCTTCCATATACGGCAAAATCGATGAAAATGAATTAAGCATTCTACGCCGAGTGCTTTCCAACGCCATACTGGACCGTCGTCGACCGAAGAACGGGTGAGATATGAGAATATAGCTCATCGAGAGTCCCATATGGAGGTCTCTCGATTGGTCCGCCTACCTTTACCCTTTACGCTTTGGCCATAACTATCTTGTTCTCGTCCGATCGGATGATTAACCGCGCTGGAAAGCTTATTCGAGGCTCACGACGCGCGCGGTCTTAATCAAATTCTTAGAATATTCTCATTTTTCAAGCGAAACCCTAGTTACCCTGAGAAATCTGCTTTTTTCAAACTATTCAAAACATGTAGGAACTTCACCGTAGTTTCCTGTGAGGGTTCCGACGGTGCAAGAATCGGCGATTCGACCACCATCCGAGAAGATACCAAAACCATCGAAAACAGCAGAATCAGGGTACTGGTCAGAATAGTCGCTGTTCGCCATATACGGAAATCGATGAAAATGAATTCAGCATTGTCTAGCCTCGAGTAGTTTCCAACACCATATGACCGTGGTCGATCAGGACCAAGAACGGGTGAGATATGAGAAAATATGGCGTCATCGGCAATGAGCCCATGAGGGTTCCGATTGTGCCGCCTCACTTTTACCCTTTACCGCTTGCCATAACTTCTTCGCTCTCGTCCGATCGGATGATTAAACGCGCTGGAAAGCTTATTCGAGGCTTCACGATCACACTCGCTGAATCCAAATTACCGTGAATATTTTCTATTTTTCGCGAAACCCTAGTGGTACCCTCGAGAAATCTCGTTTTTTCAAACTATTCAATACGTAGTAGTGACTTCACCGATTTCCTCGATGGGGTTCCGATCGGTGCAAGAATCGAGCGATTCGACCACCATCCGAGAAGATACGGACTAAAAACCATCAAACAAAGGATCGCAATTGGTCAGATAGTCGCTGTTTTTGTCCATATAGGCAAAATCGATGAAAATGAATTCAGCCATTGTCTAGCCCTCCGAGTAAGCTTTCCAAAGCCATACGGACCGTCGACGGACCAAAGAACGGTGAGATATGAGAGAAATAAGTATCGCTCATCGCCACAATGAGCCCATCTAGAGGCTCTCCGATTGGTGTCCCCCTCACTTTTTACCCTTTTCGCTGCCATAACATCTTCCTTCGCTCGACGGATGATTAACGCGTGGAAAGCTTATTCCAGGCTCTACGACCGCCGGGTCGAATCAAATTCCCTCACGTGAATATTCTCTATTTTCGGCGAAACCCTAGTGGTACCCTCGAGAAATCTCGCTTTTTTCAAACTATTCAAACATAGTAGACTTCACCGTAGTTTCCTCGTGTGAGGGTTCCGATTGTTCAAGAATCGCGATTCGACCACCATCCGAGAAGATACGCCAAAACCATCGAAAACATGCAGATCGCGAATTGGTCTCGATAGTCGTTTCTTCGCCCATATAGCTAAAATCGATGAAATGAATTCAGACATTGTCGTAGCCTCCGAGTAAGCTTTCCAATCCATACGGACCGTGGTCGACACCCAAGAACGGTGAGATATAGAGAAAAAGGGCACTTCTAAATCGAGCCCATCTGGAGTGTCTCTCGATTGTCGCCCGCCTCACTTTTTACCCTTTACCGCTTTGGCCATAACTTCTTCGCTTTCGTCCGATCGGATGATTAACACGGCTTAGAAAGCTTATTCCGAGGTTCACGACGCGCGCTGCCGTAATCAAAATTCCCCGGTGAATATTCTCTATTTTCAGCGAAACCCTAGTAGCCCTCGAGAAATCTCGCTTTTTCAAACTATTCAAACGTAGTAGGAACTACCGTAGTTTTCCCCGGAGGGTTCCGATGGTCAAGAATCGCGATTCGACCACCATCCGAGAAGATACGCCAAAACCATCGAAAACAAAGAGTGATCGCGAGTTCGGTCGGATATGTCGCTTTCCTCCATATACGGCAAAATCGATGAAAATGAATCAGCCATCGTAGCCCTTCCGAGTAAGCTCTTCCAACGCCATACGGACCGGGTCGATCGGACCAGCAACGGATGAGATATGAGAAATAGTGGCATCTCATCGGCAATGAGCCCATCTGAGTGGGTCTCCGATTGTGTCGTCTCCACTTTTTACCCTTTTACCGTTTGGCCATAACTTTTCTTTCGTCCGACGGATGATTAACCGCGTTGGAAAGCTTATTCCGAGACCACGATCAGCATCGTCGAATCAAATTCCCGCTGTGAATATTTCTATTTTTCGCGAAACCCTGGTGCACCCTCGAGAAATCTCGCTTTTTCAAACTATTCAAACGTAGTAGGAACTTCACCGTAGTTTCCCCTCATGTAAGGGTTCCGACGTGCAAGAATCGCGATTCGACCACCATCCGAGAAGATACGCCAAAACCATCGAAAACAGAGATCGCGAGTGAATTAGGTTGCCGATAGTCGCTTTCATCCATATACGGCAAAATCGATGAAATGAATATACATTGTCGAGTCCCTCCGAGTAAGCTTTCCAACGCCATAGACCGTGGTCGATCCGGACCAGCAACGGTGAGATATGAGAGAAAAGGCGCTCATCGCAATGAGCCCATCTAGTGGTCTCCGATTGTGTGTCCGCCTCACTTTTACCCTTTACCTTGGCCATAACTTCTTCGTTTCGTCCGATCGGATGATTAACGGCATTGGAAAGCTTATTCCGAGGCCTAGATCCAAGACGTCGTAATCGAAATTCCGTGAATATTCTCTATTTTCAGCGAAACCCTGGGACCCTCGAGAAATCTCGCTTTTTTCAAACTATTCAAACGAGTAGGAACATCACCGTAGTTTCCTCTGTGAGGGTTACCGACGCTGCAAGAATCGGCGATTCGACCACCATCCGAGAAGATACGCAAAACCATCGAAAACAAAAGATCGCGAGTCAAGTAGGTCGATAGTCTGCTCCATCCATATGGTAAAATCGATGAAAATAATTCAGCATTGTCGAGTCCTTCGAGTAATCTTTCCAACGCCATACGGACCGGTCGATCGACCAAGAACGGTGAGATATGAGAAATAGGCTTCATCCGCAATTGGTCCATCTACAGGGTCTCGATTGGTGTTCCGCCCACTTTCACCCATTTACCTTTGGCCATAATCTTCGTCGTCCGATCGGGATGATTAATCGCGTTGGAAAGCTTATTCCGAGGCTAACGATCCACGCGTCGAATCGAAATTCCTGTCAAATTTCTATTTTTCAGCGAAACCCGCGTTGACCCTCGAGAAATCTCGCTTTTTCAACTATTCAAACGAGTAGAACTTCACCGTAGTTTCCTCGTGAGGGTTCCGACGTGCAGAATCGGGCGATTCGACCACCATCCGAGAAGATACGCCAAAACCATCGAAACACGCAGATCGCGAGTTTGTCGATAGTCGCGCTTCCGTCATATACGGTAAATCGATGAAACATGAATTCGACCATTGTCGTAGCCCTCGAGTAATCTTTCCAACGCCATACGGACCGTGGTCGATCGGACCAAGAACGGAGAGATATCGAGAGAAATTGCGCTCAATGCAAATGTGCCCTCCATTACGTGGTCTCCGATTGTGTCCGTCCGCACCACTTTACCCTTACTGCTTTGGCCATAACTTCGCTTCTCGTCCGACGGATGATTAATGCGGTTGGAAAGCTTATTCCGAGGCACGACACGCGTCGTAATACAAATTCCCGCGGTTCAATATCTCTTTAAGGAACCTAACCTCGAGAAATCTGCTTTTTCAAACTATTCGAACGTAGTAGAACTTCACCGTAGTTTCCCTCATGAGGGTTCCGACGGTGCAAGAATCGGGCGATTCACAACCATCCGAGAAGATACGCAAAACCATCCAAAACAGATCGCGACGTCGGGTCGATAGTCGCTGCCTATACGGCAAATCTATGAAATGAATAACCATTGTCGTAGCCCCGAGTAAGATTTCCAAGCCATAGGACCGTGTCGATCGGATCCAGCAACGGTGAGATATGAGAAATAAGGTATGCTCATCCGCAAGAGCCCATCTAGAGGTCTCCGATTGTGTCCGCACCACTTTTACCCTTTATCGCTTTGGCCATACCTTCTTCGCTTCGCCGACGGATGATTAACGCGCTGGAAAGCTTATTCGAGGCTCACGATCAGACTGTAATCGAAATTCTCCGTGAATATTCTCTATTTTTCGAAAACCCGGTACCCTCGAGAAATCTCGCTTTTTTCAATCTATTCAAACGAGTAGGAACTTCACCGTAGTTTCCTCTGTGAGGGTTCCGAGGCAAGAATCGGCGATTCGACCACCATCCGAGAAGATACGCAAAAACCATCGAAACAGCAAGTGTGATCGCGGATGCGAGATAGTCGCGCTTGCCATATACGGCAAAATCGATGAAATGAATCAGCACATTGTCTAGCCTCGAGTAAGCTTTCCAACGCCATACGGACCGTTCGCTGGACCAGCAACCGTGAGATATGAGAGAAATAGTGGCGCCATCCGCATCGGAGCCCATCTTGTGGTGCTCGCCTCCACCACTTTTTACCCTTTATCGCTGTTTAACTTTCTTCGCTTCGTCCGATCGGATGATTAACGCGCGCTGGAAAGCTTATTCCGAGGCTCACGATCCGACGCGTCGATTCAAATTCTCGTGTGAATATTTCTATTTTCGCGAAACCCCAGACCCTCGAGAAATCTCATTTTTTTCAAACTATTCAAACAGTAGGAACTTCACCGTAGTTTCCTCGGTGAGGGTTCCGACGGGCAAGAATCGGCGATTCGACCACCATCCGAGAAGATACGCAAAAACCATCGAAAATGTGCAGGATCGCGACTGTTGGTCAGATAGTCGCTGCTCATATACGGCAAAATCGATGAAATGAATTCAGCCATTGTCGTAGTCCCTCCAGTAAGCTTTCCAACGCCATGGACCGTGGTCGATCTGGACCAGAACGGTGAGATATGAGAGAATAGTGCCGACCAAGCAATGGCCCATCTCGGTGGTCTCGATTGTGTGCCTCCACTTTCTTACCCTTTACTGCTTTGGCCATAACTTTCGCTTCTCGTCCGACGGATGATTAACGCGCTTGGAAAGCTTATTCGAGTTTAACGTCACACGTCGTAATCAAAATTCTCAGTGTGAATATTCTCTATTTTCAGCGAAACACCTAGGGACCCTCGAGAAATCTCCTTTTCAAACTATTCAAACTGTAGGAACTTCACCGTAGTTTCCTCGCGTGAGGGTTCCGACGGCAAGAATGGCGATTCGACCACCATCCGAGAAGATACGCAAAAAACCATCGAAAGTGCAGGATCGCGAGTTTGGTCAGAGTCGCTTTTCCGTCCATATACGGCAAAATCGATGAAAATGAATTCAGCCATTGTCGTACGCCCGAGTAAGCTTTCCAAACGCCATACGGACCGGTCGATCGGACCAAGAACCGGAGATATGAGAGAAATAAGGCGCTCACTGCAAATGGCTCCATCTAGAGGTCTCGATTGTGTCGCTCACGCCTACTTTTACCCTTTACCGCTTTGGCCATAACTTTTGCTTCGCTCGACGGATGATTAACGCGGGAAAGCTTATTTCAGGCCACACCGACACGCGCGTCGAATCGAAATTCCCTCGTGAATATTCTCTATTTTTCAAAACCCTAGGGTACCCCTGAGAAATCTCGCTTTTTTTCAAACTATTCAAACGTGTAGGAACTTCACCGTAGTTTTCCCAGTGAGGGTTCCGACGTGCAAGAATCGGCGATTCGACCACCATCCGAGAAGATACGCAAAACCATCGAAACAGTGATCGCAATGGGTCGAGATAGTCACGCTTCGCCTATATACTGCAAATCGATGAAATGAATTCGCATTGTCTAGCCCTCCGAGTAAGATTTCCAACGCCTATACGGACCGGCGTCGGACCAAAGAACGGGAGATATAGAGAATAATAGGCTCATCGCACTGAGCCCATCTGTAGGGTTCCGATTGTGCGCTCCCCACTTTTACCCTTTTACCGCTTTGGCCATAACTTCTTCTTGCTTCTCGTCCGATCGGATGATTAAGCGCTGGAAAGCTTATTCGAGGCTCACGACGCGCACGTATCAAAATTCCCAGTAATATTCTATTTTTCGCGAAACCCTAGTGGCATCCTCAGAAATCTTTTTTACAAACTATTCAAACAAGTAGGAACTTCACCGTAGTTTCCCTTCTGCGAGGGTTCCGACGTGCAAGAATCGGCGATTCGACACCATCCGAGAAGATACGCCAAAAACCATCGAAAATGTCGATCGCGAATTGGTGGCAGATAGTCGCTGCTTGTCCATATACGGCAAAATCGATGAAATGAAATTCACATTGTCGAGCCTCTCGAGTAAGCTTTCCACCATACGATCCGTTCGATCGGACCAGCAACGGTGAGATATTAGAAAATAGTGGCGCTCAATCAGTCTGAGCCCATCTGAGGTCTCCGATGTGTCGCCCGCCCACTTTTACCCTTTTACCGCTTTGGCCATAACTTTCGCTTCGTCCGATCGATGATTAAGCGCGTGAAAGCTTTTCCAGGCTCACTACGACCGCGGTCGTAATCCAAATTCCTCATCGTGAATATTCTCTATTTCTCAGGAAACCCGTACACCTCGAGAAATCTCGCTTTTTTCAAACTATTCAAACATAGTAGAACTTCACCGTAGTTTCTCGCTGAGGGTTCCGAGTGCAAGAATCGCGCATTCGACCACCATCCGAGAAGATACGCACAAAACCATCGAAACAGCAGATCGCGAGTCGGGTTGGTCAGATAGTCCGCTCCGTCCATATACGCAAAATCGATGAAAATGAATCAGCCATTGTCGAGCCCCTCGATTGCTTTCCAAAGCTATACGGACCGCTCGATCGGACCAGCAACGGTGAGATATGAGAAATAGGCGGCTCACCGCAAATGGAGCCCATCTTGCGGGGTCTCCGATTGTGTCGCCCGCTACCACTTTTTACCCTTTACCGCTTTGGCCATAACTTCTTCGCTTCCGTCCGACGGATGATTAACGCTTGGAAAGCTTATTCCGAGGCTCACGACGCGCTGCGTAATCGAAATTCCCCGCTGAATATTCTCTATTTTCAGCGAAACCCCTGACCTTCGAGAAATCTTCGTTTTTCAACCTATTCAAACGTAGTAGAATCACCGTAGTTTCCTCGTGAGGGTTCCGAAGGTCAAGAATCGCGATTCGACCACCATCCGAGAAGATACGCAAAAACCATCGAAAACGCAGGATCGCGATTGTGGTCGATAGTCGCTTTGTCCATATACGGCAAATCGATGAAACTGAATTCAGCATTGTCGTAGCCCTCCGAGTAATTTCCAACGCCATACGGACCGTGGTCGATCGACCAAGAACGGAGAGATATCGAGAAATACATGCTCCACGCAAATCGAGTCCATCTGTAGGGTCTCCGATGCGTCGCCCGCCCACTTTCTACCCTTTACCTGCCATAACTTCTTGCTTCGTCCATCGGATGATTAAGACGCTGGAAAGCTTATTCCGAGGCTAGCAGACGCTCGTAATCCAAATTCCCGGGTAATATTCTATTTAGCGAACCTAGTACCCTCGAGAAATCTGCTTTTCAAACTATTCGAACGGAGTAGAACTTCTCCAGTTTCCTCGCGAGGGTTCGACGGCAAGAATCGGGATTCGGACCACCATCCGAGAAGATACTTAAAAACCATCGAAAACAGCGATCGCGAGTCGGGTTGGTCAGATAGTCGCGCTCGTCCATATACGGAAAATCTGATGAAAATGAATTCAACCATCGTCGAGCCCTCCGAGTAAGATCTTCCAACGCATATGGACCGTGGTCGATCGCTGATCAGCAACGGTAGATATGAGAGAAAGTGCGCTCATCGCACAGCTCCATCTAGAGGTCTCCTCGATTGTCGTCCGTCCATTCACCCTTTTACCGCTTGGCCATAACTTCTTCTTTCGTCGATCGGATGATTAACGCGTTGAAAGCTTATTCCGAGGCTCACGACCGCTGGGCTCGTAATCGAAATTCCCCATTGTGAATATTCTCTATTTTCAGCGAAACCCTAGACCCTCGAGAAATCTCGCTTTTTTCAACATTCAAACGTAGTAGAACTTCACCGTAGTTTCCCTTCAGGAGGGTTCGACGTGCAAGAATCGGCGATTCGACCACCATCCGAGAAGATACGCAAAACCATCGAAATGTGCAGATCGAGATCCGTTGGTCGATAGTCGCTGTCTCATATAGTCAAAATCGATGAAATGAATTCAACATTGTCGAGCCCTTCGAGTAAGATTTCCAACGCCATAGACCGCTCGACGGACCAAAGAACGTGAGATATGAGAGAATAATGGCGCCATCGGCAGCCGAGCCCATCTGAGTGGTCTCGATGTGTCGCTCCCCACTTTTTACCCTTTTACCGCTTTGGCCATAACCTTCGCTTTCGTCCGACGGATGATTAACGCATTGAAAGCTTATTCCGAGGCTCAGACCCATAGGTCGTAATCACAAATTTCCACGTGAATATTTCTATTTTTCACGAAACCCAGGATTCCGAGAAATCTCTTTTTTCAAACTATTCAAACAGTAGGAACTTCACCGTAGTTTCCTCGTAGGGTTCGACGTGCAAGAATCGCGATTCGACCACCATCCGAGAAGATACCCAAAACCATCGAAACATGTGTAATCGGATCGGGTCGATAGTCGCTGCTCTCATATACGGCAAAATCGATGAAATGAATTCAGCCATTGTCGAGCTCCTGAGTAAGCTTTCCAACGCCATACGGACCCGTCGCTGGACCAAAGAACGGTGAGATATGAGAGAAATAAGTGGCTCACCCAGGAGCCCATCTAGAGTGGTGCTCTCGATTGTGCGCCACCTCACTTTTTACCCTTTTACCTGCTTTGGCCATAACTTCGCTTCGTCCGATCGGATGATTAACGCGCGTGAAAGCTTATTCCGAGGCTCTACGATCGCAAGACTGGTCGAATCGAAATCTCGCGGTGAATATTTCTATTTTCGTGAAACCAGACCCCTGGAGAAATCTTCGCTTTCAAACTATTCAAACGAGTAGGAACTTCACCGTAGTTCCCTTCAGTAGGGTTCCGACGCAAGAATCGGCGATTCGACCACCATCCGAGAAGAACTACGCAAAACCATCGAACATGGCAGATCTGAGTGGTCGTCAGATAGTCGCTGATCCATATACCGGCAAAATCGATGAAATGAATTCGACATTGTCGAGCTCCTCCGAGTAAGCTTTCCAACGCCATATGGACCGTCGATCGACCAAAGAACGGACGAGATACGAGAGAATAATGATGCTCATCGGCAACCTGAGCCCATCTAGCCTGGTCTCCCCTCACGCCGCCCGCCCACTTTTTACCCTTTATCGCATCCTGATTCGAGATCTGGTTATCATAATCGTATAAATAGAGGATAGATTAGACGGAAAGATCATCTACACTTTGTAATCACTCCTCATATTTTCAATACACAAGCTCTCTCTCTCTCCGCGACGTAGATCTTATTCATGATCGAACCACGAAATCCTTAGTGTTTTGTTCATTTATTCGCCTTTACTTAAATTAAGATCGATCAATTATAGACCAAACATTTTGCCATTCCATGATCACGAAGGATCACTCTTGCTAGTTAAAAGTCACAAGTAAATACCAGGAGGAATTTGGAGTCTTTGAATTAAAGAGAAGCGTGCAAGAAAGGAATCACTGTCCGGAATCTGGATGAAGTCATATCCTTGTAGATGCAGCCTCTCCCGTTTTGGCTTAATGTAAACATTTTTTTATGTTACTTAAATCTATTAACAATATAATAACAGACTCTTGATCCAATTTTTTCCTACTCTTCTCAGCGGTTAATAGAGTTTTTATTATTATTTGTTGTATTTTTTGTATTAAACGTTAGATAATAATATATAATATTATTCATTGTATTCTTCATTTGAACCGGCAGTTAATAATTTATAATATTATGATAATTGCTTCGGTACCTGCAATTTGGGCTGATAATTATGGGCCAGTTTTCAATTAATTTTTGGTTACAAGTATGATAATACACTTTTATTATTATTATTATTATTATTATTATTATTATTATTATTATTATTATTATTATTATTATTATTATTATTATTATTATCATTATTATTATTATTATTATTATTATTATTATTTTGTAATTTTTGTACCCGAATATACTATAGCTAGAGTCAAATTAAAAATAAAATTTTTAAATAATGTAATATAGTTTTTTGTCAAATTTGACTATATGATTGAATTTGTAATTTAAATTTAAAAAGTTGCTTATCAAATATGATATAGGCCGAATTAATATTTTTAATTATTATTTACATGTGTAAATATTTTTTAGTATTAATTAATGAGTAGATGAATAAACAATATCTTTAACTAAGATGTATAGACAATACTAAAAAAATGATGCTTTTTTTAATTCGTAGTAAAGAAAATTGATCCTTGAATTTGTTTTCCATATTTTTTATACGAGATTTTGGAAATTTAGTTAGTTTTATTATATTTCTATTGAATTACAATTTTTTTCTAATATTAAATTTTTAGTGAATTACAGTTTCATAGATTTATTTAGCAATGAGTTTGTGTCTAATTCATATTTTTAATATAATTAATTTTTACTACAATTTATAATATTTTGAGATTGTAGATATAATATTTTTATTGTTTGTTTATAATTTTGTTTCTATTATGATAAATTATGCATTATTAACCTCTACTAAGATTCTGAGTTTTAGTGCAAATTATACGTTGCGTAAGAATGTCTATTGATAAATCTAGTATATGTAAATAGACGAGATTTAAGAAAAGCAGTAAAGAACACAAGAGTTTTTACGTGGTTCGATCAAGAATGAGATCTACGTCCACGGAGCTGATGATCCTCAATACTTTCACTATAAACGGATTACAATGAGTGTATCTAAAAGACTCTAGTATTCAATAAGTTGCTAACCCTTTTACCGTCGACCTAACCTCTATTTATACACGATTATGGATCTTATCGATCCTCGATTGGTGGGATCACGATCCTTCCCGATACCATCTCCGCCATCGACCCGATCTTTGCCTTTGAATTCGTCTTGATTAGTGGTCTTCGATTAGGGTTTAGAGGCCGGGCTTTAGCTTAACGTGGGGCCATCATCGTTAGCCCACTGCTTGGGCTCGCCGGTGGGCTCGAGCGGTTGGGCCATATCCCATCATAGCACCTCCCCAAATAGTCGAGAAACAACTATGCCGAGGGTGAGGTGAAGATCGATTTTACCGAGGCCGGTTGATGCTCGGCCGAGGTTGTTGTCGGCGTACCGCCTTTTCGACGTTAGGGCCAGATTTGATGATCCGGGTCCGAATCGAAGTTGGACGGTTTGTCGGCCCGGGCGCACCGCTTGTCGAGGATCGAACGGGTCGTTCGTCACGGGACATAGATGTCCCGCAGGATGTTGAGGTCCGACCGATAGCGGTATTCGCTGAGTAATACTGAGATCCGATCCGGATAGAGTTACCCTTCCGATGATATCGAGGACCGAGGGGCTAGCGATATCTCGTCTCGATGATACCGAGGTCCGAGCCGGATAGAGATATCCATCTAGATGATGCCGAGGTCCGATCCGGATAGAAATATCCTTCGATGATACCGAGGTCCGAGCCGATCGTCGACATCGGATAGCAACGTCGCTGAAGCGACGACTCGAGGTCCGGAGTCGAGTGATGATCGCACGATTAGATCGGTGTGTCAAGACGCTTTGATCACGCCACTTGCGCCGACGGTTGGTGGGCGCTCGAAATGTGCACGCTGCGTCAATCTACATCAAATTGTAATCACCACGGAAGTTGAACGGCAATTGGGCGCCCATTCGTACTATAAATAGGCCCTAATGATCACTTTCTTCTGTTTCACTTTCTTCTCCCTATTCCCAATTCATCGAAGCAATAACCCATCACTAAAAAGTAAGTATTTCTTAGTTCTCGTAAATCTATTCCCAATTCATAGAAGAAGACACATAACATAATATCACTAAAAAGTAAGTTATCATTTCTCACCTTCCATATAAGGTCGGTCTCGCTAGATCTCTCGACCTTCCCCGATAGCGAGGGAGAGATTAGGGACTACATGCTGACCCCTATAATACGCGGGTAAAGATGCTCGGTAGCGGTCTTAGGCATCCCATTTTTTGCACATTCAGGTATTTCCAAATTCTATATGATTTCCCCAAACGCATTAGGATGGTTATAGGTCGTTACGACGTTAGAGTTCTCCCGAGGTTTTGATGCGACCATTTTCGGGATGGTGTATTATTAGTGTAGTGAGGATTGCCTCGGCGTCGAGCGGCAAAACAAATACTTGGCGGACGGGACCGGGCTACGAGCTGGCAAGTGGGTAGAATGAAAGACCCCCGCCACGAAAGTGGTGCGTGAAGTTCCTAGGTTCGGCCGACCTCTTCTTCTTACTCCTTACAGTCAAAGGCCCCGTGGTCAAGGGCCTGAGTCGGGCTGGGAGAGGCACCTCTTCTTCTTACTCCTTATATGTCCGATCTCGTTGTGTTAACAATTTTCTTCATAGCGGTGGAAGCCGGTGTCGCATGAGAGGCGGCTCATCCTCGCCGAGCAAGGCGCTCCCAAGAAGAAGCGAGGCGGGCTGAATCTACCAAACCCCAGAAGAAGGTTGACGATCTTAGTCAATCGATGACGGACCTCTGTCGGGTCGAGTCCGACATCGAGAAACAGACTCGGCCAGATCGTAGATGAGGTGCCGGCCGGCCACCGCCATATCCCTCCCCAAGGTATAAAACTCTTCCATATTTGGTTTTATCCGCCTCGTGATGTGTACTAACTTGTATTGTTTTCGTAAAGTGAGCTCGGTGATCGGGGACCCGCAACGTGTCGCTGGTACATCACCGAGCTCGCTTTCGGCGAGGCGCGGAGTGGGAGCTCGCCGCACGGCAGACGCCGATGCCACCGTGGCAAGTGGGGTGGAGGCCGATGCCGCCAAGGTCTGCCGCCGAGGCCGCCACGGCAAGAGGGCTTGGGCGTTGGAGGCCGCCGGAGGCAGCTCGAGGAGGCACGCGAGGAGGCTGCTTTGGGGTGGCAAGAGCTCACCGATGAGAGGAGTGCCGTCTTTGGGTGTCGGGGCCAATGTTGAGGGCCTTCGCCAGAAGCTCGTCGAGTCGGAGAGTTTCTCGGCCTTCATCTCCGACCTGGCCGCCGTGCTCAAGACCAAGGTGGTGTCAGACCACCTGGAGGAGCTGGCGGCCGCCATGCCCGACTTTGACAAGGTCAAGCATGGCTGGGTCGAGGTCGCCCCCCGGGAATTGAATAAGGCGTATGCCCGGGTGATCTCCGGGGTCGGGTCCTTCCCTGTGCTGGAGGCTTTGGCGTCCAGCTCCTCCCTTCTGACGGATGAGACCGTTGCTCAGTGCAAGGAGGATGAAGATCCTGAGCTTCAGGAGCTTCTTGCCGAGGTACGCAGCCAAGTCTGCGGAGGACGAGCCGAACTCGTAGCTTCCTTCCAATGGGTCAACCGCAGCAGCAGAAGAAAGAAGGGCGCAGGAGGTCGACGAGTCCGCAAAGAGCCTGAGGTCAGTGGACCTAATGTAATAGGTTGATTTGTCGGGGTCGATAGGATCCTGAGCCTTGTAAAAATTTCCCACTTTTTTGAATAATAATAGTTACAACTTTCTGAAATGTGTGTTGTCCCTGTATTTTTAGCACTCCACTTCTCAATCCGATCATGATTTGTTGACCAAGCTAAAAGAGGTCCGAGGCGCCCTAGCTGAGAAGGACGAAGAGGTGCTGTTTTGGAGGAGCCGATCTGCCGAGCTGACCCGGACTTTGGTCAGCATGGATTTCAAGCTCGGTAGTAGCTCAACAATATCTCCGGGTTGAAGAAGAAACTGCAAGAGGCTGAACGCGAAGTGGCCCACCTTCTGGCTGAGAATGAGACCTTAAAGCTAAGGATCATACATCTCGAAGTCCATGGGGCGGATTTATCTGCCGACGTTATTCAGGGACGCCTAATGCAATGTGAGGAGCAGCTCGAGCTGACGACGGAGAAGTCGGATCTGATCCTGGAGCAAGCGTAATATGAAGCGGTGATCCACCGATCTGGTGGTGTCACCATATCCCAAGTCGACGACCGAGTTCAGAGTTTTCTTGCCGAGGGCATGGTGCTAAGGGACTATGAGAGGTCAAGAGCAAGAATTTCAAAGATCGCCTGATTCCCCGGGTCAATACCTCCACCCACGAGCTCGTCCATAGCCGCGATGCCCAAGCCCAAGAGGTCGACTCCACCGATCCCGCCGGGCGTGAGGGTTGAAAGAAGTCGTGAGTCGGGCCAAGAGAAGGACCACGCCGAGGTGCTTCGGCTGATGGGAGTGGACATGTCTGAGATGTCATCTCGCAGTCGGGCTCCCCGCCGTGAGCTGGTCGGGCGAGCGCCCAGTCGCTGATGATGCGGTCTGGGCGGGTCGAACTCGGCAGGCGGCAAGATCTAAGGGCCGAGGTTCGACCTCGGTTCCGGGAGCGTCCCCTTCAGGTCGGGGTTCATCCGAGCCTGCTCAAAGTTTCCCTGAAGTAGGTCGCGGCGGTGCCGACCTTATTGACTTGGTGGAAGGCACCGAGTTCATCCCGGGAGTTCATCGCAGACCCGGAGATTTTGTCTCGAACTGGTGTAGCTTCAGCAAGACTTGGCGAGGTGGAGCTCGGAAGCCCGAGTGATTTGTATATAGCTTAGGACTTGGTGTATAGTAGTGAATGTATTTAGGTCAGTTTATCAAGTGTATATTTTCCCCAGAGAGTTACAAATATAGCTTAGACTCGTTTTAGTCGTAAATGTATTCATACTGCACATCAAGTGTATATCTTCCAAATAAAGGGGTATAAATTGACGAGATCCGATCCGACGCCGCTTGCATGTAGATGTTCAATTTAATGAGTTATTTGTATGCCTTGTATATAGATATTCAAGTTCATGAGTTGTTCAGATGTGCCATCTTCGCAAGGGCGCCCTTTGAAGGTTAAATGGTGTATCCAAACGGATGTTCACATAGATATAAGACGAGACTAAGTGAAATACTCATTAGAAAACAAATGTTTTTGAACAAGTAAATAACATCGCACTTCTAAGCAAAGCGATAAGAGGGCTAACATGTTGCCGATCCGAAATCAAAGCTATGTAAAATACCTCCTCAAATGAGTGATATGCCGTGTTCGGGGAATAAGTGCACCTGATAGGTGAATGTTTATAGCCCCTTTGCCGAGGTCCTCGTGAACGCGGTATGGACCTTCCCATATCGGATCTAGCTTGTTAAGACGCTCGGCCTCATCGGCTTCATTATTTCAGAGGACGAGGTCGCCACTTGGAATGTGGAGGCTTTACCCTGTTGTAGTACCGCAAGCGACCGGCACTTGACTTGGCTTCTTTATGAAGGCGAGCTCTGCTTTCTCCTCCGTGAGCATCAAGGTTGACCCGAGGTCCTCCTCGCTGCCTTGCCGGGTCGAAGTGAAGAGTACGCGGCTCCTGTGCGCCGATCTCACCGGTATGACAGCCTTCGTCCCGTAGACTAAGTCAAGGGGTTTCTCCGTGCAAGTCTCGAGGTGTTGTCCCAGTAGGACCGTGAGGACTTGAGGAGATTTTCACCCACCACCTTTAGCTCGGTCTAACCTCTTTTCAATCCTTGTACGATCGTAGGTTCGTCACCCCTGCCCCGACCTTCACCGCTGGTGTGTGACCGAGGTGAAATATTGCTTGATCCGGAGCTCTTCATACCATTCTTTGAAGTTTTTATCGACGAACCGTGCCGTTGTCCGAGATCAAAACATGCGGTACGCCAAGCGGCAAACTATATTTTCCACACGGGCGTCCGGATCCTTCTCGCCGTGAGGCTCGAAAGTGGCTCCGCTTCGACCCATTTTGTGAAGTAGTCTATAGCTACGACTAAGTATCGAAGCTGACCTGGTGCTCGGTCAAATGGACCAACGATGTCGATCCCCCACTGCATGAAAGGCCATGGACTCTGTAAGCTACTGAGATCGGTCTGTGGTAGCTTCTTGACTGTGGAGTGAAGCTGGCACTTCGGACACTTTTTGACGAGCTCGGCCGAATCTTGGATGAGGGTGGGCCAGTAATACCCTGACCTAAGTGTCTTTTTTGAGAGAGCTCATGATCCGATGTGGCTTTCACAAGATCCCATGTGAATCTCGTTTAACACGTAGTCTCGCTTCTTCCGCCCAAGGCATCTCGTGAGAGGTCAAGATAGGATTTTCTAGAGAGTTCCATCACGTATGAGGTACTTTGGGATTTGACCATCATCTTTTCGCTTCGAGCCGATCCCGAGGTAGTGCTCCTTCTTCCCGATAAGCATTTATAGGAGACATCCAGCTTGGCTCCGCCTCGCTTGATGACACCGACGGGACTCCGCAATGCTCTCGAATGAACTTCCTCCATCGAGGTTTTGTTGATGATGAAGCCAACTTATTGAGGATGTCACCTACCGTTTCTCCCTCGTGGATACGATAAATTTCGAATACCGAATGAGGTCAAGATCTCCTTCGCCTTCTCAAGGTATCGCTCATTCGATCCTCCTCGTTCAGATTTTCCTGTGACCCGGTTTACTAGACCCGGAATCTCCAAAGATCCGTATTTTTTCCACTTTCAATTCCTTTATGGGCTGAGTCCCGAGATCGCTTCAGACTCCACCTCGTTGTTTGTGGTCGAACATGCCCCAATCCTAAAACGGATTGGAGAGGACTAATACTAGAACATTATTTAGGTTCATGAAAGACTATTATGAGGATGCATATTATATGTAAAATAATATAATATACCAAAGTGGGCTGTAATCAATGCATCCAAAAGAATTATAATGATCAAGGACTTCAACAGCTAATATCATCTTATCATAGAAACATTGTTCAAACTGCAATGAAAACATGTGAATACACATACGACGATGTGTATTCAAGGTTCTAACTTGTCATATAAACATCAAAAACATTCGGACTCCTCAACACTCCTCCATCATCATCATCAGCTCAACCTGCACATTTAAAAACAAAATTGCAGGGCTGAGTACAAGAGTGCACTCAGTGGACTCATGCCAAAAACATTTTATCGTATTTAAATTACACTGCCACATTATGGTAAGACATAAGGGTTTTACTTGAAATGCCTTATGCTTACTAAATCATTTTCATCGCTTTGTAACAGTTGTTCGCCAAGCATTTTACTTGCATGTATGATCCATATCCTTATCCTTTTTACCATAACATTATCATTTAACGTCGTAGGATGAGGCCTCCCTCTACGTCGCTGTGACCGGCCGTGCATTGTCCTTACAGCTCCCACAGTCACCATTATAATTGTGTACACGTTAATCCTAGCCAGGTATAAGCCTTCCGGCATAGGATCCGAATTCGATTTCATTCATAAGTTGGAAGCTATCCAACACATTCATATCATTTCATTCAAGATATGATACATACATAAAACATAAACATTTTTGGCAGGTAATTTCGTAAACATTTTATCATCATCCTTGATATAAGCATCATAAACAAAATCATTTGTGTGGTATTTTATCACTTAAGAGTATAGTAAAGCCCACCTGGTCTTTTGATCGTCCTAAACTCGATTTGTCTTCAACGTCAAGTCGTCGCGTCCGCGTCCACACCTTTACGTAAAAACAATTTTAGTACGTCGGTCACGTTTTTCGAGATTTGCAAAGTTTAAAATAAACTTTGATAACTTATACTAATATTAATTGAATTCCTTAACGAATTCAATACGCTTGTTTAATCGCGTATTTTAACTAAATATTTCTCGTTCTTCGAGATATGTTCAACTATTTCATTTTAACATTTCAGGTTAAACGTTCAACGTATTTATATGTTTTTCGATAAAAGGATTTCAATTATGAAATCTTTTCTCATCAATGAGGTTTCCTTATATAATTAATACGTTTTACACGTATTAGAGTATTTATCGAACGTATTTCGTACGTTAATTTCAAAAGTCAACAATTTTGACTTTTCTTTATAAAATCTTTAATAATTCATATTTTCTTAATATGTCTAGAATAATTTCTAGACACATAATGTATTAATTTTCTTGATATTAAGGATTTAAAATCCTTAATATATTTATTCAAGCTCACGGTTATTGGAGCTTATAAATTCCAAACATCTTTCAAAAATTCTTCTAAATTCATATAGTGTACTATATTATCATAGTATCACTAATATGTATCAACATTAACTATAGAAAATTTGGGTATCACCTAATTAATTTCTTTAGGTCTCGGCATTTATAAAAAAAAATTGTCCAATAATTTTCAAAAATTCTAATTAATTAGTATAAGGTCCCAACATTAATATATAACATATTTATAACATATAAGGCCATATTTAATTTTTACACCAAGTAAATCATGTCCATAGTCTCAACCCTTTTCACATATGCATCAAACATTTTATAAAATTCCAACAAAAATACACCATGCTTATATACTATAGTATAACAACATTACATCATAATTTTCATCAAAACAATTTAATCATCATCATTTTGAGCTTGGAAGCTCTCGGCGTTTTTTGAAAAAAAGAGCAATTAGATACCAAAAGTTCTAGTAAAACATAGAGTACATGATTTAGGTCCTCGATCAACAATATGTCATCGCATGCCTTAAATAAAATTATACACCAACATAGGAATATTTAAAGGTTTCGTAATTTCAAAAAATAGCATGATTTTCCAAAATTCCAAATAAATTGCTATGAACCCTTATAACATCATAGATCAATAATCTAATATTAAAAATAATTTCTAAAAATTTCGATCATCATCACAAATCTCATAACATATTCAAATTAAGTTTTAAACATGATTTATGCTTCTATTCATCATGCTACACATTTTTTATGCATGACTTACCATAAGTTGGCAAAATTTTGAGATCAAACACACATGCATAACATTTTGAAATCAAGAACACCTACTCATCCATAGATCAAACTTTAACATGCATTAGCCAAATTTTATAAACAAGACACATGCACAACATAAAATTCGAACTTTTCCACTAAGAACACATGCATCTCCAAACTTTTACAATCAAGAACACTATGAACACATGCATTAGTACAATCTTACAATTAAGAATCATCAAGAACACATGCATTGGTACAAGACCCAACCTTCGAATTTTTTTGAAAAATTTAAAGAATAATCGAAGCTTTGTTCGATTTCTCACCTTCTAATGGTATGGATTTATGGAGAAATGACTCTAGACTAAGCTTTGGCTAAGGAAAAGAGAAGAAATTTCAAGGCTTTTCAAGGATGGAGCTCACGGCTATTTGAGCTTGAGAGAGAGAGAAAGAAAAGTGTTTGTGTTTTCGTTCAAGACTTTAAGTGAGTGAATGAGAGAAGAAAAAGAAATCCTACTCCCTTATGTATCTCTCTCACTCTCGGTCACTCACAAAAGAAAAAGAAGAGAAGAGAGAAAAAAAAAAAGATAATGGAAGCCTTCTCTAGATTATGGGTTATGACTCACTAGTGATCATGATATGGAGTTAATACTTCTTACACCATGATGGACCTTGAACAATTCAAGGCCATGCAATTTGGGTATAAGAGCCGATGGCTCTCTTGTGTTCAAGTGGATGATTTTTTTTTATATTTGTGCCTTAATACTATGTATTAATCAAGATGCAATTTCCCAAATGTAAGAACACATCACTTGATTTTTACTAGGTTAATGTGTAACATAGATACCACTTGTATGATCCAAAACATAACTTAGCAAAGTGTATACCAAAAGTGACGTGAATTATGTTGTTTATAGCATAAGGTCACGGCATTTTTATTCACAAGTGATACATATTTTATTTTCATGTTATTTATAGATATATATCATAACATATGGTTTAGATGATAAATTATATCATAGGAAAAATTAATGGTATCATTTCATGTGAGAAAACCCTAATTTTCGAATTAGAGTTTTCAAAAATTAGCAAATTGTTTACTATTGAATCCTTAATGTTCTAGCATTGTTTTAATGCTAAATACTACTCTAATTACATATAATAGTCATAGGAATTTAAATATTATCATTCCTTGATCATTAAACCCATTTTTCATTTCATCCCTAAACGTTAACGTTTGAAACGTCTCAAAACGTTAATTATCGACTCATCTCTAAATGGTCGTAATCACTTTATTAAATTATTCCATTGATAATGGAATTTAATTCTAAGCTTCGTCACTTAGAAAATTTCATGAAATTTTAACTATCGATACGCAATCGACGTTAAAATAATACTGCCGAAACACTTTATAACGTTCTATTCCTTAATTCACAATTCTCAGTGAATATATAATAGGAATTCATTTCATCGATATCTTTCTAATTTAATATCTTGGCGAAATTCTAATTTACGAGTTCTAAATATCGTAATTTGGCTTTTAATTCTTAGGATATTACATCCTACTCCCTTAAAAGAAATTTCATTCCGAAATTTGCATACCTTAGTAAAATAACTGGGTATCGCTCTTTCATGGTATCTTCAAGCTCCCACGTGGCCTCCTCGTCCGTGATGTTTCCACAAGACTTTGACTAGCTTAAATGGATTTGTTCCTTAATTGTCGAACTTTATGGTCTAAGATTGTTGTAGTTCTTCTTCATAACTCATATCCGGATCGAGGATCACGCCGCCTTGACGGATCACGTGTTTTGGATCGTACGTATTTTCTTAGTTGTGACACATGAAAGACATTATGTACATTCCCAAATTTGGCGGTAGAGCCAACCTATAGGCTACTGGGCCTATTCTTTCTAGGATCTCGTAAGGTCTTATAAAACGGGGTCTTAGTTTTCCTTTCACTCCAAATCTTATAATCCCCTTTGATGGAGAGACCTTAAGAAACACTTTATCTCCACTTTCAAATGCACTTGATCTACGCCAGACGTCAGAAGACTTTTGTCTATCTTGAGCTTCTTTTTATTCTTTGCCTAACTGCTGGACGATTTCAATCATTTCATTTATCGCTTCAGCCCTATAATTCTCCTCTCACCCACTTCATCCCAATAAAGCGGTGATCTACATTTCTTGCCATACAAGGCTTCAGGGCCATATTAATCGTCGCTGATAGCTATTGTTATAGCAAACTCAATAAGGGGTAAACATCTTCGCACTTTTCACCTCGATCCAACACTCATCGTTTCAACATATCTTCCAAGTTGTCTTAATCGCTCTTTCCGATCGCCCATCGCCCTGGGTGAAATGTTGTCTGTCAAGTTCAATTTCGTGCCCAATTCTTTTTGTAAACCAACCTTAATCTTGATGTGAATTTGGAGTCTCTATCGATGTAATAGATTTTGGCACTCCATGCAACAGATAATTTCTTTTACATACAAATGAGCTAACTTGTCGATCCATAAGTAATCGAATTGGTAGAAAGTGTGCACTCTTTGTGAGTCTATCAACAATTACCCATATAGCAGTGTTTCCTCTTTTCGACCTTGGTAAATCCGTAACGAAGTCCATCGTTATCTCATCCCATTTCCACTCGGGTATCCCCAACGATCAGAACTTCCGTAGGACGTTGGTGTAATGCTTTCACCTGTTGACAAACAAGACAACGTTCTACGAAAGAGGCTACGTCTCGTTTCATGCCTTCCCACTATAACTTTTCTCTTAGATCTTGGTACATTTTAGTACTGCCTGGGTGGGCGGTATAGGGTGTATCATGAGCCTCACTCATTATTTCGTTTCGAAGCTCAGTGTTGTCTGGAACACATATCCTTCCTTCAAACAATAAAGCATTGTCTGATGCTTCCTGGAAATTCTTTAGTCCTTCAGTCCTTACCTTTTCTCTTATCTTTTCTAACTTTTCCTCCATCATTTGTTTCTCTATGATTCTTTTTCTTAAATCAGACGTCAAGGTTAGTGTAGCGATACAATTTGTGATCGTCTCTGGTTGTTCAACCAATTCAATTCTCATTCTTTTAAACTCCTCAACGAGTTTTTCTTCCTTCGTAAGGAGACATCCTAGTTTGGTTTGATTCTTATGACTCAATGCATCGCCTACTACATTCGCCTTTCCCGTGATAGTTAATACCACACCGTAATCCTTACCGCTCGAGCCATCTTCTTTGCCTCATGTTTAGATCTCTTTGCTCGAAAAAGTATTTCAAACTCTTATGATCTCAGAAGATCTCACATCTCACCCATAGAGATGGTATCTCCAGATTTTAGTGCATGAACCATCGCCGCTAATTCCAAGTCGTGAGTCGATAGTTCACCATGTGGTCTAAGTTGTCGGACGCATATGCTATCACTTTTCCTTCTTGCATCAAAACACAACCCGCCTATTCTTAGAAGCATCTCAGATAAACTACATACCTTGTCCGCTTCGAATCAAGCTAGCATCGGCGCACTTGTTAACTTTTCTTTGAGTTTTGGAAAACTCGCTCACATTCCTCAAATTCAATTGAACTTGATTCCCTTTCTGAGTAGTCGGGTTATCGCCTTGCTATTTTGGAGAATCCATCGATGAATCTCCGTAATAACCACTAGTCCCGTAAAACTTCGATTTCATTCTCGAGTTCTCGCGATTTCCATCCTTGTATCGCTTCTACCTGGTCGATCCACTTTAATTCCTTCTCGCAGATACAATGTGTCCAAGGAACATTACTTCCTTCAGCCAAAATTCGCATTTGCTGAATTTAGCGAAGAGTTGTTCATCTCTCAAGGATTGCAACACCGTCCTTAAATGTTCCTTATGGTCTTCTTCATTCTTTGAATAGATGAGAATATCATCTATGAAAACTAAAACGAATTTGTCCAAGTATGGATGGAACACTCTGTTCATAAGGTCCATAAATACGGCTGGTGCATTGGTTAATCCGAACGGCATAACTATGAATTCATAGTGGACATACCTTGTTCGAAATGCAGTTTTAGATATGTCTTCCGGCCGTACCTTGAGTTGGTGATAACCTGACCTGAGGTCGATCTTTGAAAATACACTTGCTCCTCGTAATTGATCAAACAGATCATCAATCCTTGGCAAAGGATATTTATTCTTGAGCGTCATCTTGTTCAGTTCCCGATAATCTATGCACATCCTCAAGGAACCATCATTTTTCTTGAAAAATAAGACATGCGCTCCCCAAGGTGAAACACTAGGTCTAATAAAACCTAGGTCCAACAATTCTAGGTCTAATAAAACCTAGATCTTGAATTTGGATCTTCAGTTCTTCCAATTCTTTTGGAGCCATTCTATAGGGTGCTGTTTTGCATGTTTTTTTTGTGTTTTTCTGTGTTTGTTTGTAACGATTTGGTTCCTATATGCTTAAGTTTTGAATATCTTTTTAGTGGAATCATGTTCGCTTTGTTTTGTGTAGGAAAGATCGCGTTTTACACATTTGAGCTTAAAACGCACCCAAGCGCCGACTCGGCGTAGCCGCGCTGGGTGCTTACCGCCAAGTTGGAGCACGAGCGAAGGCCCGCCCCGCGCTTCATATGCGTCCCGGCGGGTTTAGCGCAAGCCGGATGCCTCAGAGACACCCTCGCCCCGCGCCGGGCTTGCGCCCGCTACTGGGTGTCAAGAGTGAAGCTTTCTGCATCGTAGCCACGCCCGCGCTGCCTCTTGCGCCCGCGCCGCTTGCGCCCGACGCTGGGCGCCAATGCGAGTCTGCCCAGAAGGCCGCTGCTCGCGCCGCCTCCGTTAACAGCGCCGCGTCCCGCGCCGAGTACGGCCCCCGCCGGGTGCTCATTATTTGGCCTCGGTTTGAAGACTCGCGTCCGCGCTACTGACTCCGTCCGGCGCTAGGCATGAAATTCCGCGAATATATATAAGTTGTAACGCGTGAAACCCTAGACACCAGACTTCATATTATTTTATTCCGTCACTTTTTTTCTTTGAACAAAGCTCTCCTCACGCGAATAGTTCTCCATTTTTATTTTCTAAGTAATTTTCTTGCACTTGGGATTGATTCAAGACACTTGATCGGAGAAATCCATCAACCACATTTACGATCAGAAACTTGTTATTCTATTTTTCTTCCATCAATTATCGATAATGATTTCTATCAATTATAATTATTTGATCCATGAGATGAGCATGAACTAATTCTTTTCTAGGGTTGGGTGATTCAAATTGATTGATTGATGATTTTTCGATTGAGAATACCAATCAATCCTGTGGTTTATTGTTGAGTGATTGATCTCTATCAATTATTTATGTTTCGTATTATCGAGAGATAGATACGCATGATAGGAATTTGGTAATTGATTAATCACTATTTTGTTTGTATGTTTCGTGTATTATCGAGAGATAGATACGCTGCATCATAGAATCAATGGGTTAGAGGTTACCTGAAACGGGCACTCTAATAGTGTATGTATTTATGAAATTTTGATAACCTAGGTTTAATCCACGGAACTAAAGTCAGTGTTCGATTTAGATTTGAGGATTGCATGAATAGGTAGATTTCTTGATCAAGCAATAATCGATTAATCAAGGCGAAGAACCCTAATACCCTAGTTATCTCACACTCTCGAATTATTCCTGCGATCGAACCGCTTGAACGCTGGTTTGAATCGTTTATGTGTTTTATTTCTCGTTATCTTAGTTAACCATCACCCCAAAATCAAGTTTAGGATTTAGATTTATTGCTTTTATCGTAACACATCATAAGCCCGTTAAGTCTTCCTCGAGAGATTCGACTTGGTCGACCTTACCACGCTTATAGTGACCTCGTCGCTATTGCGAGCGTACTAAGTAGAACAATTTGGTCGGAATAAATTTTGGCGCCGCTGTCGGGAAGGCTTTTAGCATTTTTGATTGTGTTATTTTCCCACCTATCTTCTATTTTTGTTTATTTTTTTTTGTTTGGTTAATTCTTCCCACAGGTGCGCGTAATCCGTTTTCTTGTCTTGTGTTTGTGTATGCTAGGTCGTCGGAGTCTCAAAAGGAAGTTGGCACCAGTGTTCGACAACATTCATAGGGTAGGAGAATTTAATCTTTCGAGCTCGGAAGAAGAAAGCTTGTTTGAAAGTGAGGCAAGTGTAGCAACAGTTGAGTACGAGAGTTTGGAGAGTAGATCTCCAAGAGAGAACTGTGCCGTAAGAAATGGCGTAAAATGGAGGAGGCCATGAAGAAAGAAACCCGAGGATGCGTGATTTTGCTCGACCGTCATGGGGTGACAACGCCGTGCATAGTTCGAGGATCCGCCCCAAACTATGAGTTGAAGCCCATCCACTTCAACCTTCTTCCGTCATTCTATGGGATGCCTAATGAGGATGCCTGAACTTCATCCGGGAGTTCTATGCATGGTTCACACTTTTCCACCGAACGGGCTTACGTAAGATATACCGAGAATGAGGTGTTTTCCTACACCCCGAAAGATAGAGCTAAGACATGGTTGATGTCTCTACACCCTGTTCATCACGAGTTGGCAAGCCGTGTATGATAAGTTCATGGGAAAGTACTACTCGAACCGAAGACACAAGAGTCGAGGGCTCGATAGCCACATTCAAACAGATGGTTGGAGAACCAATGCATGCGGCATGGGATTGGTTCAAGTCGTTACAGCAGCAGTGTCCGCATCACCATTACCCAGCTGAGCTTCTCAACCAGTTCTTCTATGATGGATTGACGATGGACTATCAATACATGATAGATAATGCGGCCGAGGAGACATTGGAAATTACACTGGCGATGACGTTAGCGAGATTCTCGAGACGCTAGTCGCAAACTCGCAGCGAGAAGTGCGGGACGAAGACCGCGCAGAAAGCAGAAAAGAGATGGCACCCGCTATGAAGTGACACAAAGAATGGCGGATCTCACTCGCCAAGTTCAATTATTGAGAACAACCGAGCCTCAGACATCACCTCAATTCCAACAGAGAACAAGTGATGTCGATGGAAACTTGTGGAATTTGTGGAGAAGCGGGACATGGAGCCAACGTGTGCCAAAGAGGAAATGAGATGGCGTACGAAGAAGTGCAAGCTAATGCTATGCAGGGGTTCCAACAAGGGTACCAAAGAGGAAATCAGCAAGGCTATCCATCGAGACCCAGAAATGACCCCTTCTCAAATTCTTACAATCCCGGTTGGAGAAATCATCCTAACTTCTCTTGGAGTCAGAATCAAGGAGGAACAAGTCAGGGTACCCTGTTCAGACAGCAACCTCAGCAAACCCAACAACAAATTGATGCTCCCAATAAACCATCGCTTGAGGATTCTCTGAATACGTTTATCCAAGCAAGTAACCTTAGATTTGAGTCTTTGGAGTCATCCTTGAAGAGAGTGGAAACTCAAGTGGGACAGATTGCTGGAACTGTCGAACAATTAGTGCAAAGAGACCAAAAGGGAAAGTTTCCTAGCCAATCGGAGCATGTCAAGGCTGTTACATCTTATGGAAGTGAGAATGAGAAGTGCGAGGGTGATGACGAGACCAGGATGGAAGAAGAACAACCTCGCAGAGTTTATGAGCCATCCATTCCATTTCCGAGCCGTCTGATAGTCGAAGGGAACGAAACAGGGAATATGAAGAAAGTGGTAATTGAGAAGAGGAAGAAGCTCGTTCCGCACCAACCCAAACCAAGGCAAAGCGATCCAGGTAGTTTTACTCTTAATGTTACTTTTGGTATCGGGAAATCAGATCGGGATGCTTGATTGGGTGCTAGGATTAATTTAATGTCATTGTCTCGCTTAACTCATTAAAACTGGAGAGTTAAAACCAACCAAAGATGCGATTAGAATTAATGAGGAACTATTCGGCACCAGAAGGGGTGATCAAGACGCTTTAATACGAATGGGTAACCGTTAGTCTCGCTGATTTTGTTGTCATCGACATGGGAGAAGGAATGGAAAACACGAGAATGGACATCCGTTGTTGTTAGGTAGGCCATGTATGGTCGCAACAAATACCCAAATTGATTTCACTAAAGGATTGATAAGCTTCGATCAGATTGGCACGACGGAGACATTCCGTGCTAGTAGTACGAGTGATAATTCTACCGCTTCTACCATCGCATCGTGTTTTCTATCATTACCCTCGATATTTTGGACGAGAATAAGGTCTTGCAGTACGGATGTCCAAGGAAGAAATCGACAAAGGAGAAGATCGACCCCACACTTCGCCTAAGTGTAAGAAAGATCGGGTAAAGTACAAGTCGAGGATGAGTGGAAAGAGCCACCTACTCTCCGAATATGGTTATCGCCAGCGGCGCGCTGATAATGAGAGTCGGGCAAAGCTTCGCCCGACAAAATTTGTCAAATGAGGATTTAGTGGTCGAGCTAACGACGTTAAAATTAGCGCTTCGTGGGAGGCAACCCACGTTTATTTTTTGTTTTGCTCGTTTTTCTTTTGTTTTTGTTTCTGTTTGTGTTTTTGATGTTGTTTTTGTTTTGTGTGATGCAGGTTGGATTTGAATATCTTGGAGCGTTGGGTACAAGAAGAAAAGAATCAAAAGTCCATCCGCAGGGTACCAGCTGGCGCCGGACGCGCCCAAACCTACTCAACAAGTGAAGATTATTGTTTTCGGCAAAATCGTGACTCACGGACGATCCAAACCGCTACTGGTCCGAAAATTTAAAAAAAATAAAAAAATTAATTAATTAATTAAAATATATATATTTATTTGAAGGGATTGGCTTATTCTAACCCTAGTTTTTGTTTTCTCTCTCGCAGCTCACCTTCAGCGCGTCTCTCCGTCCAACGTCCGAATTCTGTCCGGCGTTTCCATTCCAGCGCCGATTTCTCCCGTCCGGCGCTTATCACTGCAGCGCTGCGCCTGCTCACAAGCTCCGTCCGGTGTTTCCCTCATACAGCCCGCCTCAAGCCTCGTCCCGCGTTTCCTCATTGCGCGCGTGCCTTCGCCTCAAGGTCCCGGCGCTGGCCTCCGATGCCACGCCCGCTACCACCTCCGCGTCCAGCGTTACCTTCAGTTCTTCCCTCCTCAGCGTGAGCTCAACCCCAGTCCGGCGTCTCCACCTCAGCGCCGCTCCACGCCGCTCGCTTCCTTCTGTCCGACGCCGCACCCCCGCGCCCTATGCGCTCATTGTTCCGTCCGGCGCTCTCTCTCTCCAGCGTCGCACACCTTCCACGCTCTAGCTCGTGCCCAGCTTCCGTCCAGCGCTACCTCCTTAGCTCTGCGCGCCATTCGCTCCTCTCCTCAGCGATCGTGCAGTCTTATCCGGTGTTTCACTCGCCTCGCCCGAGACCTCACACAAAGAATCAATATGGTTCGTATAAAGAATCCAACAGATCTAGCTCACGTCATCCACTTAGATGATGACGCTCCTATGGAGGAACCCATCAAGACATCAAGATAATGTACTCACCGCTTCCAATCTATAATCCCGTGGAAGGTACTCTTCATCGCCGCTTTATCCATCAAGAAATAACTCCTCCGCGATATTTAATTGGGATTTGATGCGAAGCTTGGGTCTTCGAGGATAGGATTAAGAAATATCTTAAGAATTTAGGCCCGCTTCAAGATGCTATGATGGAATTACCGGGTATTCTCCGTTGTTAGTCAATTTTATTGTACGCTGGTTTTGATGATGAATCGACACGATGACGTGTCGTCTGTGGGGCAAGAATATGCGGTCACCCCCGGTTATGAAGGGTGTGTTTGGGTTCCCAACCTTAGCGCACGAGGGTACCCCAATCTTTAATATCGTGGAGGCGTGGCATGAGCTGTGTTTTAATAATCGGTCGTCGGTTGGGATGCCGAGTGGGTTTATCAAGGATCCAGCTTTGGCAATGGTGCACAAATTCATCGCTTTCAATGTCTTCGCAATGAACAAGCTAACAAAGTTAATACGGCCGAGGTCTTCCTCCTCACTTATGCTGTTAAGAAAAAGGTTAGCCCAACCTTCTTCATTTGGGAGCATCTCAGCTAGTTCAACACCGAAGAAGTGTCGGCTCACCTTGTGCCAAATCCCCACCGGACTAGCTGTGCATTTGAGGATAATTAGTAATGAGGGCACGCACATTCCTAGACAGGATTTGATAAGACCGAAGAGGATTGACCTCAGTGAGCTTCGAGGCGCCCCGCTTGTTTATAATGAGACGACACTTGTACAAAGCATGATACGAGGAACTGCGTGAGGAGATACATGCATGCGCAGCTCGCCGCAGCCAAAGCAGAAGTCTGCAGGACCATCCCATCCCCCTTCTGGTGACATGATGATTTTTTATACCACTCTTGCATCGATGAAGAAGGCGATCAAGATACCGATGCAGAGAGGATACAGAGCCTCTTCGAGCAACGCCGATCCCGATCACCCACGCTCCCTTCTCAAAGAAGGTCCATCGTAAGGTGGTTACTATTCCATACGTGAGGAGTTGGGACAGCTCAGAATGAATTAGCTGGTCAATGGATAGAGTTTCGCCAAGACATCTACTCGATTCGATCAGCAGAAATGAACGCCTCGACGAACGTAACCGACTTTGAGAGAGCGTAACCAAGGTCGGAATCAATATAATCGCAGATGGGTGAACATAATCGCGCATGGCCGCCTCGAGGCTCAGTGGAAAGCTCGACTTCATTTCATGGCGATCCACCTCCACCCACTGCCCCGACCAATAGTTATTCGTCACTATTGGAGTGTTCATGTTTTGTTTGTTTTGTGTGTGTGTGTCGTTTTCTTTTGTTACGGTTCGCCCTGCTTTGGTGTTTTGTTTTGTAGGTTTGTTTCGGTTTGATGCCCCGCTCCGCTTTCACAATTTCTGGAAGTCGCCTCTACTATACTTTTATATTCATATGCAATGAGGACCTTGCCTGTTTTAAGTGTGTGGGGTATCGCTTGGTTTGTGTCGCTTTTGTTATGTCGCTTTGTCGCTTCCCGCTTTGTTGCGCTCTTGTCGTTGTGTTTCGTCGCTTAACTCTTTGTTCGATTAGAGACTTAATTTATTCTCTCGAAATCAATGGTGTATGAAGAATTATGCTTTAAGTTGAATTGATTATGTTTTGATCTCGAATTTCTTTGCATCTTGGTATATGGTTTTAGTTTGATAATTCTTAGGCGCCAATTGAATCGTGGGACATAATTAGGAAGTCGTGTTTAGACAAGGTGTGTGATCGGATGTCATATGCTTCAGAATGGAACCTGCCTCTTGTATGATTTTCTAGAAAAAATGGACCAAAAAAAAAATTACGCTTGTATGAAATAAGTGGGCTTAAAATTCAATAAGGGGCTCTACCCTCTTGCTTGTGTTGTCTCTCGAATGGAGACTATTTACATGGGTATAGATATCACGTTAGGATACTCGAGTGTACAACTCAAGTTTCCACCCAACGATCATCGCCCCATAATCGGTTTTAAGTTCCACAAATTTTATTTTATTTTGTCATGGGATATCTTACATGAAAAGGGAACCATATAAGTTGTATATCGATTTTGAGATCATGTAGAGTCAAGCACGCCTATTCTATGATAAGTCACATGTTTGAATTGATGAACGAGGATCATTATATTGAGAACTATATTATTAAGACGCATTGAATGGACGTGAATATGAGATTGATTCTATTTGAAGTATTGATTCTATGTGTACCACTCTTTTCAAGAAACTAAATTTGCTCGAGGACAAGCAAAGAGTTAAGTGTGGGGAGTTGTTTTGCATGTTTTTGTTGTGTTTTCCGTGTTTGTTTGTAACGATTTGGTTCCTATATGCTTAAGTTTTGAATATCTTTTAGTGGAATCATGTTCGCTTTGTTTTGTGTAGGAAAGATCGCGCTTACACATTTGAGCTTAAAACGCACCCAAGCGCCGGACTCGCGTAGCCGGGCCGGGTGCGCCCGCCAAGTTGAGCACGAGCGAGAAGGCCGGACGCTGGGTTCAGCGCTGACGCTGGACGCCCAAAGACACCCCCGTCCGCGCTGGGTGTCAAGAGGAAGCTTGCATCGTAGCTGCCCCGCGCCGCCTTTACGCCCGGCTACTGGGTCAAGTGCGGTTGTTCAGAAGACGCCGCGTCCGGCCGGGCGCCACGCGGAGTCCGCTCAGAAGAAGGGCCGCGCCGGCTGCATGCGCCCGCGCCGGCCTGCTTTCCACAAGCGCCCGCGTCAAGATCGAGTACGCGGTCCCGCTGGGTGCTCATTATTGGCCTGGTTTTGAAGACCTCGCCCCCTACCGGGCGTGAAATTCCACGAATATATATAAGTTGTAACGCTGGAAACCCTAGACACCGACTTCATATTATTTTATTCCACGCTTTTTTTTGAACAAAGCTCTCCTCACGCGAATAGTTCTCCATTTTTATTTTCTAAGTAATTTTCTTGCACTTGGGATTGATTCAAGACACTTGATTAGAGAAATCCATCAACGATATTTACGATTGTAAGACTTGTTATTCTATTTTTCTTCCATCAATTATCGATAATGATTTCTATCAATTATATTTATTTGATCCATGAGATAAGCATGAACCAATTATTTTCTAGGGTTGGGTGATTCAAATCGATTGATTGATGATTTGTTTGATTGAGAATATCAATCAATCCTGTGGTTTATTGTTGAGTGATTGATCTCTATTGAATTATTTATGTTTCGTATTATCGAGAGATAGATACGTGCATGATAGAATTTTGTAATTGATTAATCACTATTTTGTTCAGTATGTTTCGTGTATTATCGAAAGATAGATACGCTGCATCATAGGAATCAATGGGTTAGAGGTTACCGAAACGGGTACTCTAATAGTGTATGTATTTATGAAATTTGATAACCTAGGTTTAATCCACTGAACTAAAGTCGAGTGTTTGGATTTAGATTTGAGGATTGCATGAATAGGTAGATTTCTTGATCAAGCAATAATCGATTAATCAAGGCGAAGAACCCTAATACCCTAGTTATCTCACACTCTCGAATTATTCTGCTGCGATTGAACCGCCAACGCTGGTTTCAATCGCCATGTGTTTTATTTCCTGTTATCTTAGTTAATCATCACCCCAAAATCAAGTTTAGATTTAGATTTATTGCTTTTATCGTAACACATCATAAGCCCCGTAAGTCTTCCTCGAGAGATTCGACTGGCCCACCTTACCACGCTATAGGGACCTCGTGCTATTGCGAGCCACTAAGTAGAACAATTTGGTCGAATAGTGCCTTCGACATCGAGCCGATCCGGTTCCAAGTCGATGGTGAATTTCAATTGTCTATCGTGAGGTAATCCCGGTAGATTTTAGGAAACACGTCCAAAATTCTCGAACAACCTCTATGTCTTCAACTTTCATCTCCGGCTTATCTTCTCCGCTCGTGTAAACGAAACGCATGGCATCCTTTCTTGTTTATCATTCTTCTCGCCTTCAACGCTGATATAATTGGGACTCTCTTTCCCATGCTGATTCCGTGAAAGTGCGTAACTTCTTGTCCAGGAAAATGAAATAAAATTTTCCTTTCTTTGTAAAGAATCGTGGAATGATTTTTAGCTAACCAGTCCATTCCTAGGATTATATCTACGTCACCCATGGGTATTATGTCAAGATTATTCGCCAGAACCTTAAGTGATCCTAAGTTCAACTCTAAGTTCGAGCAAATATGTGTAACAGTCATAATCCCTCCTATAGGTGAAGAGATTCTCATATCCTGATTCGCCTTTTCAGACCTAAGTTCCAACATATCTACACATGATCTTGCTATAAAGGAATGTGAAGCACCAGACGAACAATATTATAACAGGTATGTTGAGAAGAACTCCCATACCGCCAGTTTCGGTTCTGTTTGCTTGCCTCGATTGTAGAGCATATGCTCTAGCTCGGCCTACCGAGGTCGACGGGTGCTCGCCTTGTTGATTCTCACGCCGCTGCCGCTGTTGTTGATGGCGTTGTCGCTGTGGTTGCCTGATAAGCCTCATTTTTACATGTTTTATATGGTTATATTTGTATCGTTTCTAATTGATAAAGGTTTGTTTGAGCTGCATTTGTGATATATTTCAATTACTTTGAAAGATATGATGTCGTGTGTATTTTATGTTATTTTAGCACGTGTTTTGATCTAAAATGGAAAAGGCACACGAGCACGCATTTAAGCTTTGTTGATTGAGTCGAAGTCTTCCTCGCGCATTAGAAGCTCGCGAGACACGAAATCGAGACATTCGCAAGGAAAACGCGAGGCGGACACGCGAAGAAGAAGGATGCGCATGGCGACCGCTATCGCGACCATGGGTCGCGAGGCATTCTCATGAGGAATACAAAGCAAGACTGAATGGAGATCTCGCGACCCGCCATCGCGACCAAATATCGCGATGGACGTCATGAGGCGACACGGAAATTGCTATCGCGATTAGATATCGCGACCAAGCTCGAGGTAGAAGGGAGTGCTGACTCATGAGGCGAGAGTTGAGTCCGATACATGTCTCGAATCGAGTCCAAAAGGATGGGAATTCACGAGAAAAGAGAGCGAGGTTTTATTATAAATAGGCGATAGAGAAGTAGTTGAAAACCATTCAACACCATTAAACACCATTCCGCAGCGTAACACAAATTCTTCTTTATTTTCTTTTGCAAGTTCTTTTCCGCTTAATTTAGTTTAGCTTTTTCTTTAAGTATTTTCATTCCAATTTCATAGTTTAGTATTAGAATTTAGAATTTCTTCCGGATTCAAGTCGCTACAATTGTTCTTCGTGGATTCTTACGGTTTTATCTATCTATCTTAATTTATGTTTTATTTAATTATTTATTGATTATGCGTAGCTAAAATTCCGTACTGATCCTAGGGTGTGCATGATTCGATCCTATATATTGTGATTTTCTATCGCTATTTACCTTCCGCATATTGATTCATGATTCTTGGTGCTTATTTATATGTGTTGATTTTGATCAATCTTGATGCATATCTAGTTGTCTGTTAATTACGTAATGTATTAATTGTCAATCGATCTTGAATGCATGATACGAATAAGCCTCGAGTCGAAATGAGATAGGATATTCAGAGGAAGCATATTCTTAGTGATCCTTTTGGAGTTACTTGTTTTCACCCAGAATGGTAGGGAAAACTCGTAATCTCACCGTCGCAATTGTCGAATTGAAGTTGTTGGTTATATTTGTGATCTTCCATCTTGTCTCGGATTAAAATCGCTAATATGAGCGGGATAAACATACGCTGTGGATAGGATTAATGCATCCCTGTGGTTAGTCTCTTATCTGCTTTATCTTCCGTGTTTATTGCTTTGTTTTATTTTCTCGCATGGTTACCGCTGATTAAATTCAAGCCCTTAAAACCTTTCACCCAATTTTATGTGCTTGAATAATGATGAATTATCGCTGAGCTAGCTCAGTGTTTTCAGACATAATCCATGTGGATACGATACTCGACTTACCTTCTATATACGCCTTTACGTGTGAAAAGGGAGCCGATCAAATTTTAGGCGCTGGTTGCGGATTGTTGGAAGTTTACATAGGAATAATTTGACGATTTGGATTTATTAATTCAAGTTATATATTATATTATTTATTTATTGTTACCGAGCTAAATTCTCTCTTTTCTCGTGTAGTTTATGCGACAAGATCTCGTGGACCTCCGAAATATTACTAGATCCCGAGATCGAAAGCTCTCAAAGGAGAAGAGGGACGAGAGAAGAGACAGGCGGCAATGGCGGCTAATCCACGCGGGGCATTCCTCCCGAGCAAGCTACACGCATGTTAGCCGATTTCAAGAGACGCAGCCGGATGGCTAATATGGGACTCCTAGTCCTCGCCTCCAGACGAGACCTCCGAATTATATGTACCGACCTCCCACCGAGCAATTCCAGGGAGGCGGATGGGGCCCTAAGTCAATGCAAACAACTTCGAGTTAAAGCCGCCCTAATCAAGATAGTACAAGGAGAAAGCGGCCAGGAGGAGTCACGAGAGGACCGAACGCGCATCTTGAGACATTCTCGACATTTGTGACACCATCAAATGTAATGGGGTGCCACAAGACACGATTGAGATCAGACATGTTCGATTCTCTCTCGCGGCCAAAGCGAAGGAGTGGTTCAAGAGTTTGGACCAAGACGGCATAAACAGCCAGGGATCTGCTAAAAGTTCCTCTCAAATATTTTCCCCAGCCACCAGCCCGAAAATCATCGCCGAGATCTCCCACTTCTCCCAGGAGACGAGTCATTGTTCGAGTCGTGGGAGGCGATTCGGTGGCCTATTGAGAAAGTGCCCACAACACGGAATCTCCAAAGAATGCAGATCACGCAGCTTCTACAAAGTGGTGACATGGCATACAAGGAGCATAGTGGATCGTCGGCAGTGGATGTTTATTAAATCGTCGTGTAGAGGGAGGCCATCAAGATCATAGAAGAGATGGCGGCAAATAGTTATCAATGGCCAGCGGAGAGAACGCTAATGGTTAAAGCAAGGTATCGAGACCGATTCAAATACGACGAGTGATGAAGCAATTCACTCTTTTGAAGAGTCGATCGAGACGTAAGAGGTCAACCACATCAATCGTGAGGAATCATGGGGGAAATCAGGCATACAATGCAAATAATGTAAATCATCCAAATTTCGACGCCAACCCCATAATTTTCAACACCTCGCGTGTTTCTCGATTCTGAATGGAATGATCAAGAGACGAAGTCGAGTCTAGAGGACATGATGCACGATTGGTTGTAAGCAACCAACAATCGACGATGAACCGTAACTCATTTATAAGCAACACCGCGTAAGATTAATCATTTGGAGTCCACCGTGACTTGCTATGGAAAGCATATGAAGATTTTGGAAAATCGATTGGTCAAGTAGCCGCATAGTTGAATGCACTACAAAAGACGGGCCAATTTCCGAGTAATACCTGAGGTAAACTTCGAAAATCAATGTTTCGCCATCCGCACGAAGTGGACAAGCTTACCCAAGCCATAATGAGCAAGAAAGTAAACGGAGCAGAAACTGCGTCGAGCTCGCGCACCATGAGCCCGATCGCGGTGAGTCCCAAATTTGCCCACGGAAGTCGCGACCGAGCACGCGCCCGCGAGCCCGACCGCGAGCCATCGAGTTGCACGCCCAGATTTGTTCGCGGCGACACAAAGACCAAGCAAGTTCGAACGAAGAAGGATTGCATCACGAGAAGCCCGCCTCGCGCCCACCTGGTCACGAGGTCGACTCACGAAAGAGCCTCCAAAGTCCGATCTTCGCATCACGTACGCTCCTCCGGTCCCGTTTTCGAGTCGGCTAGTCAAGTCAAAATATGACGAGAGTTTGCACGTTTCAAAGAGATTTTCAAAAGTTGAAATCAATTTGCCTCTCTTTGAAGCGCGAAACATGCCGGATACATGAAATTTTTAAAGGCGAGCTTGCAAGCAAGAAGAAATTGGGAAATTTGAAAATTACCCTATCCGAAGAATGCCGTCGCCTTGCGTATAAGCTCCACCAAAGCGTAGGATCCCCAGCTTTTACGCTGGAGTGCGAGATTGCAGAGCACACGTTCCCCAACGTGTTGTGTGATTTAGAAATGAGCATAAACCTCATGCCGTTAAATGTGTTCAATCGCTTGGGGTGAGCAACCGAAGAAGACCTCCATTTCGTTAATGACGGCCGATGTGTCGATCGCATACCTTAAGGGATAGTTGAGGATGTGTTGGTAAGAGTTCGATTTTATCTTTCCAAAAGATTTTGTTATTTTAGACATTCCCAATTTAAAATCAACCACTAATCTTGGTAGCCTTTTCAGCAACTCGGTCGTGCTTTAATCGACGCAAGGTGATCTAACTTTTCGTGTTAACGATGAAGCTGAAAATCTCAATCTATGACGCCATCCCGCGACACGATAGTGCAGAAAGCATGAAGAGTGTCATTCAATCACCATTATTGCAGCCTAGCCAATCTGAGCTTGGATGTCAACCGACTAGTCGACAAGGGTGCCATAAAGAAAAGACGGACTCGGCATGGAACTCAGGGTGACTTGTTCAAGTTTGGGAGGCTACTTCCACACTCGGTGGTGATGCTTAATAACGCAAAATATGGAGGCAAGCAAAGATTTGGTAAGAAGATCACGCCAAATCGCCAGATTGATCGAGGTTAGTATTGGTCTAGCTAAAGACATTTAAATTTAGTACTTGTTGGGAGGTAACCCAATGTTTTCTTTGTTTTGGTTTGTTTTCGTTTTGTTTCTGCTTTCTTTTGTTTGTGTTTGTTTTGTTTTTCGTGTTTGGGTTTTATGTCATTTTGTGGGTTGAGTTGAACGACGAGCAAATTATGATGAATTGTTTTTATTAGAAAATTTATTGCAACCGGTTTTGTGAGACTAAGCATGTTATGATTATTGTGAGTATTGAGCCTTTGAGAACTTGATCACACTTTTGAAACCCATGAGACTTGAGCTTTTGGCCATATCTTTCGCCTTGTTTCTTTCTCGTGGTAATAGTTTGAAATAGCACGTGTTCTCTAGAACTTGTTCTCGTTCTTTTCGAGGTTGCATTGATGTGCTTAAGAATTTTGAAATGATATTAGGCATTCTTTTCTTAGCCTATACACTATCCAAACACTAACTTGTTATGTTATTATCCTTTGACGAGCCCGCTTGAGCTCACCTTATTCATTCATATACGTGGGTTGGGTTATGTTGTTAGTGTGATTTTTGGTTGCTTGAATGAAAGGTTGAGAAAAAGAAAGGAAGAGAATAATTGTTGAGGAGTGATAATAATAAAATAGTTGCTTACACATATAAGTTCAAAAAATAAATAAATAAATAAATGACACAAGTGTGTGAAAAGAACATAAATGGGTAAGTAGCTAGTGCTTTGAGACGAGTATATCACTCTATGAAAATTATGGAGTGCTTAAAGAAAATGACTTCTTGGTATGGAGAATTGAAATAAATTGGGAAAATTTGGGAATTATGTCTTGTGGTGTTTTTCATTATGGAATTATGAGTAACTTAGCCTAAATATATCCCAATTCCTACCAAAGAGCCTACATTATAACCTTTATAAAGACCTTTTTTATCTTAATTTTGAGCACATATTTGAGCAATGGAGAATTAGACGATTTGCAAGCTTATGGTTGATTCCATGTGTTTTAAACTTTGAGAGTATACATCCTCCTTGATACACTCGAGTGTTTGAGATTTCTTATATATATATCCATGTCGTGAGGATTCAAGTTTGAGAAGGCTTGGGCTTATGATTATTATGATGTGTGGAGACAAACAAAAGGGTAAGTTTGGGTGAGTTGATAAGCCTCATTTTACATGTTTTATATGGTTATATTTGTATCGTTTCTAATTGATAAAGGTTTGTTTGAGCTGCATTTGTGATATATTTCAATTACTTTGAAAGATATGATGTCGTGTGTATTTTATGTTATTTTAGCACAGGTTTTGATCTAAAAATGGAAAAGGCACACGAGCACGCATTTAAGCTTTGTTGATTGGAGCTCCGCAAGTCTTCCTCCCGCATTAGAAGCTCGCGAGACACGAAATCGAGAGACATTCGCAAGGAAAACGCGCGAGGCGGACACGCGAAGAAGAAGCAGATGCGCTTCGCGACCCGCTATCGCGACCATGGGTCGCGAGGCATTGCTCGCGAGGAATACAAAGAACGCACTGAATGGAGATCTCGCGACCCGCTATCGCGACCAAATATCGCGATGGACGTTCGCGAGGCGACACGGAAATTGCTATCGCGACTAGATATCGCGACTCAAGCTCGCGAGGTAGAAGGGAGTCTTGGCTCATGGCGAGAGTTAGAGTCCATACATGTATCGAATCGAGTCCAAAAGGATGGGGAATTCACGAGAAAAGAGAGCGAGGTTTTATTATAAATAGGCAGATAGAGAAGTAGTTGAAAAAACCATTCAACACCATTAAACACCATTCCAGAGCAGAACACAAATTCTTCTTTATTTTCTTTTGCAAGTTCTTTTCCCGTTTAATTTAGTTTAGCTTTTTCTTTAAGTATTTTCATTCCAATTTCATAGTTTAGTATTAGAATTTAGAATTTCTTCCGGATTCAAGTCGCTACAATTGTTCTTCGTGGATTCTTACGGTTTTATCTATCTATCTTAATTTATGTTTTATTTAATTATTTATTGATTATGCGTAGCTAAAATTCCGTACTGATCCTAGGGTGTGCATGATTCGATCCTATATGTTGTGATTTCTGTTATCGCTATTTACCTTCCAGACATTGATTCATGATTCTTGGTGCTTATTTATATGTGTTGATTTCTGATCAATCTTGATGCATATCTAGTTGTCGGTTAATTACGTAATTGTATTAATTGTCAATCGATCTTGAATGCATGATACGAATAAGCCTTGAGTCGTAGCTGAGATAGGATATTCGTAGGAAGCATATTCTTAGTGATCCTTTTGGAGTTACTTGTTTTCACCTAGAATGGTAGGGAAAACTCGTAATCTACTGTCGCAATTGTCGTAATTGAAGTTGTTGGTTATATTTGTGATCTTCCATCTTGTCTGGATTAAAATTGGCTAATATGAGCAGGATAAACATACGTTGTGGATAGGATTAATGCATCCCTAGGGTTAGTCTCTCTTATCTGTTTTATCTTCCGTGTGTTTATTGCTTTGTTTTATTTTCTGCATGGTTACTTTGCGCTGGATTAAATTCAAGCCTTAAATCCTTTCACCCAATTTTATGTGCTTGAATAATGATGAATTATCGTTGAGCTAGCTTCTGTGTTTTCGTATTACAATCCATGTGGATACGATACTCGACTTACCTTCTATATACGCCTTTTACGTGTGAAAAAGGGAGCGATCATTGCCGCCTTTGTTGTTGAGGTTGGGGCTGAATTTGCATAGCCCTGAGCGGCTGGGCATTGCCGGGCTGGTTTGGCCTTACCATCGCTTCGGTAGCGCCCCACGGGCAATTATTAGCATAGTGCCCCTTCATTCCGCACTTAAAACAATTTCCGCTGCCCGCCAAGCACGTTCCTTTGTGCAATTTCTGGCATTTCGAGCACGGAAGAGTCCTCATCTGCTCTTGTGGGCCTCTCGTCGGAGGGACAAAAGCCGCCCTTTTCCATCCTTGTCCTGGAGGTATGACATTTCCTTGCCACTGCCGTTTGTTACTCACATTCTCAGAGCTTCCCGGTTACTGTTACCATAATTCGCTTCCCATTTCCTTTTACCTCTATCACCTGTATTCTGTGTCTGAGTTGATGCTGACTTGTCTTCTGGCATCGCTGCCTCAATATCCAGAGCTCGTCCAAGAGCCTCGGTATAGGTCAAGTCCCCATGACTGGCGAGAGACATCCTTATCTCTGGCCTCAGACCTGACCTAAACTTTTCTGACATCTTTAAATCTGTGTTCACTTGATCGGGAGCATACCTTGACATATCGCAAAAGGTGCGATCATAGTCGGTTACAGACATCTTTTCCTGTTTCAACACAAAGAATTCATGCTCCTTCCTTTTTCTATAACTCTTTGGGATATATTTGTCGTACATCTCCCTCTTGAAGTCTTCCCAAGTAAATTCCTCCATCTGCTCTGCTGTAAAAATCTTCTTTCTGGCTTCCCACCAGAAGTCGGCAGGTCCAGTAAGTTGAAAGGTAATGCACGACAGTCGCTCCTGAGCTGTGCATCGTAGAAAATCAAAGATTCGTTCCATTGTTCTTATCCACTGTTCTGCTTCATCCGGATTTCCTTTCCCATTAAAGACAGGAGGGTTCTGTCTAAGAAAGAGCTCTTCTATCCTACGATCAGGTGGGGGTGGTATATTTTCTGTTTCTTGTGCTGGAATTCTACCTCTTCCTCTTCCTCTTCCTCTACCTCTAATCCCCTGATCAGGATCTCTTCTAGGAGGCATTCTGTTATACAAGACATACTATTAGCATCGCATATCATTTTCACAATTTAAACATACATAATATTATCACATAGTCTTATTGCAAAACAGCTTTAATACAAACATTTCATCTTTGTCATACACATTTTTGCCGCAAGAGCCCATTTCAGGGTCATATATATATCAGAAAATTTTGCCATAAGAAAGGCTGTTTCGTACAAGCAGTCATCATAAAGGAAATTACATGCATACTAGCTTACATATCATTACAAAACGTTAAGCTTTCCCTTCCACTATTACATAAGCAACCTTACTACACACATATATTAACTATACACATCTACATAGATCTTCATCCATGATCCTCGTCTGAACTCTCACTCGTCCTCGTCAGGATCTTCCTCCTCATCAGAATCATCCTCTCGTGCGCGTACTCTGGATGGTCCTGCCCCATTATCTCCTATCGCGTGTATGTCACGCATCGGGCCGTAATCCTCGTGTCTTTGATCGTAATCGCGACGTGTCGGATCAGAATCGACACGTCTTGGTGTAACCATCAAGAGTATCCGACACTCTCATCCGCGTTGTCTGGCGGTATGGCTCTACTGGAGGTGGTGGAGCTGTCATCGGTGGTAGATGCGGTAGTGATGGATGTAAAGGATGTCCAAAAGTCAACGAAGGAAAGACAGGCGCTCCTAGTGCTCTCGGTCGCGCTGCTCTATCCACACGAGCAAGCATGCCCTCATCAAACAGATACTGAGGCACTACTGGATCAACCTATCGTGGAACCTCGGTATACAACCATTCTGGCGAGTCATCACGCCAGGTATACTCTCGCGGAGGAAGATATGGTCCCCTCGGTGCAACTCCATAGATGTTGTACACGTACGTCAGATGACTAATAAACCTGGGCAAGTCTCCGATCAGATCATAACCGTCGGGCACACGGTATATGTAGTCTCCTGATACTTCTCTGGCGTAGTCCTCCCAATCACAGGGAAGTATGGTCAAGAGACGCTTGTACCGTCGTAATCTGTCACGCCATAAGCTCGGGCATTCCTCTAGAGTCGAAAGTAGTACATCAGGAATTCCCCTAAGTCTTTGCCACAGCACATCCAACACTCTCGGTATGTGCGCACCACTTCCTCGGGCGTAGCGTGTGGTCCTATCCTCCTCCTAGCTGTATAACGCATCTCCTCCATCTGTCATGATCAAAACTAGCATAAGTCAAGCTAATATTATCCGATAAGCAGATAAGATAAACTTAAGCATAGCTGTTAAGCAGCTAGGATAAACAGGACAATCTATAAAGCTGATAAACAATCCAAACAAATCTGATAAACAGATGATGTGATAAGGAAATGTTTTTATGTACAACCTACGTCATAACTCTTATTCAGCTGGGAAAATTATTATCTAGCGGCGTTCTAAAATCTATGTTATACTATAAGGTTTTTGTATAAATTAAAACTCGAACTAGAATTCAACAGACTCTCGTGAATTCTGGGGAAAGAAACAGGGGTTCAGTCCTTCATAACAAATGAAGTTCAGTATGTTAGGAGTACGCAAAACAAAAATCGTGCGTAAATCGGAGTCCACACGAAAGAGAACGAGCCAGAACAAAATCATCGCGCTGATGCAGAAACTTTTCTTGGCCTCACGAGATTTTAAATGCCGACGCCGAGATCGTGCATGCCGTTGCCGATGCCGACGTAGTACAAGCTACCAAGGTCGACAGTTGCATATGCCGAGGTTGAAACCGAGTGATGATATCGCCGTCGTTCATTTCCAATGTCGAGGTTGTACTTGTTGTTTGCATGCGCCTTTTTGCCTTAGAAGCTTGTGGCTATCGTTACTTTCGTCGTTCTTGTCATTCTTTTTGTTCTTGTAAGGGAAAGAAGTTCATACTTCTAAGTTCTTTTGCAATACATGATCATGCTTCTTACTCGTCTATGTTCTTCTTGTGATGACATATCATTCGTCATAATCAATCTTGAAATTTAAAACTAAAGTTTCAAAGAATGAAAATACAGTTCATCCATACATACATATTTCTTTGAATTCCGAAGAATTCATCATTCCAACACTGGCCATTTACGTTCGTTTCAAGCATATACATCCGTTTCAATTTTGATCACTTTGCACAACTTTTGTTGATTTAAAAAATAATCGAGTTTGAAATTTTCTTTCTCGTAACTTTTATTTCATTCGAACATCATAACATTTCTTTTCCTTTTTCTTCAAAATATGCTTTCAGTCTTGTTTATCATTAACTTTTTCATTTCAAGAGTTTGAGAAAGAAATCATTTACCTTTTCCCGGTTGAGCTTGATGTGATGGAGTGTTGAGCATAGTCAGCTGATTTCTAGAAGTCTAGTGACTCAATCTAGACTCAGATTTGAAAGGAAATTTTGGATTCAAAGAGCGAACCGCTCTGATACCACTCTGTCACAGCCCCAATCCTAAAACGGATTGGAGAGGACTAATACTAGGAACGATGTTGGGGTTCATGAAAGACTATTATGAGGATGCATATCATATGTAAAATAATATAATATACCGGTGGGCTGACCAGCGGACCCAAAAGAATTATAATGATCGAAGGACTTCAAGATTAATATCATCTTATCATAGAAACATTGTTCAGCTGCGGCAATGGAAAACATGTGAATACACATATGACGATGTGTATTCAAGGTTCTAACTTGTCATATAAACATCAAAAACATTCGGACTCCTTAACACTCCTCCATCATCATCTACAGCTCAACCTGCACATTTAAAAACAAACATGCAGGGCTGAGTACAAGAGTGCACTCAGTGGACTCATGCCAAAAACATTTTATCGTATTTAAATTACACTGCCACATTATGGTAAGACATAAGGGTTTTACTTGAAATGCCTTATGCTTACTAAATCATTTTCATCAGTTTGTAAACAGTTGCTTGGCCAAGCATTTTACTTGCATGTATGATCCATATCCTTATCCTTTTTACCATAACATTATCATTTAACGCCGTAGGAGGAGGCCTCCCTCTACATCGCTGTGACCGGCCGTGCATTGTCCTTACAGCTCCCACAATCACCATTATAATTGTGTACACGTTAATCCTAGCCAGGTATAAGCCTTCCGGCATAGGATCCGAATTCGATTTCATTCATAAGTTGGAAGCTATCCAACACATTCATATCATTTCATTCAAGATAGGATACATACATAAAACATAAACATTTTTGGCAGGTAATTTCGTAAACATTTTATCATCATTCTTGATATAAGCATCATAAACAAAATCATTTGTGTGGTATTTTATCACTTAAGAGTATAGTAAAGCCCACCTGGTCTTTTGATCGTCCTAAACTCGATTTTTCTTCAACGTCAAGCCGTCGCGTCCGCGTCCACACCTTTATGTAAAAATGATTTTAGTACGTCGGTCACGTTTTTCGAGATTTACAAAGTTTAAAATAAACTTTGATAACTTATACTAATATTAATTGAATTCCTTAACGAATTCAATACGCTTGTTTAATTGCGTATTTTAACTAAATATTTCTCGTTCTTCGAGATATGTTCAACTATTTCATTTTAACATTTCAGGTTAAACGTTCAACGTATTTATACGTTTTTCGATACAAGGATTTCAATTATGAAATCTTTTCTCATCAATGAGGTTTCCTTATATAATTAATACGTTTTACACGTATTAGAGTATTTATCGAACGTATTTCGTACGTTAATTTCAAAAGTCAACAATTTTGACTTTTCTTTATAAAATCTTTAATAATTCATATAATTTATTATTTTTCTTGATATTAAGGATTTAAAATCCTTAATATATTTATTCAAGCTCACGGTTATTGGAGCTTATAAATTCCAAACATCTTTCAAAAATTCTTCTAAATTCATATAGTGTACTATATTATCATAGTATCACTAATATGTATCAACATTAACTATAGAAAATTTGGGTATCACCTAATTAATTTCTTTAGGTCTCGGCATTTATAAAAAAAAAATTGTCCAATAATTTTCAAAAATTCTAATTAATTAGTATAAGGTCCCAACATTAATCTATAATATATTTATAACATATAGTGCATCATATTTAATTTTTACACCAAGTAAATCATGTCCATAGTCTCGGCCCTTTTCACATATGCATCAAACATTTTTATAAAATTCCAACAAAAATACACCATGCTTATATACTATTGTATAACAACATTACATCATAATTTTCATCAAAAACAATTTAATCATCATCATTTTGAGCTTGGAATCTCTCTTTTTTTTAAAAAAAGAGCAATTAGATACAAAAAATTCTAGTAAAAACATAGAGTACATGATTTAGGTCCTAGATCAACAATATGTCATTGCATGCCTTAAATAAAAATTATACACCAACATAGGAATTTTTAAAGGTTTCGGTAATTTCAAAAAAATAGCATAGGATTTTCCAAAAATTCCAAATAAATTGCTATGAACCCTTATAACATCATAGATCAATAATCTAATATTAAAAATAATTTCTAAAAATTTCGATCATCATCACAAATCTCATAACATATTCAAATTAAGTTTTAAACATGATTTATGCTTCTATTCATCATGCTACACATTTTTGATGCATGACTTACCATAAGTTGGCAAAATTTTGAGATCAAACACACATGCATAACATTTTGAAATCAAGAACACCTACTCATTCATAGATCAAACTTTAACATGCATTAGCCAAATTTTATAAACAAAACAAATGCACAACATAAAATTCGAACTTTTCCACTAAGAACACATGCATCTCCAAACTTTTACAATCAAGAACACTATGAACACATGCATTAGTACAATCTTACAATTAAGAATCATCAAGAACACATGCATTGGTACAAGACCCAACCTTCGAATTTTTTTGAAAAATTTAAAGAATAATCGAAGCTTTGTTCGATTTCTCACCTTCTAATGGTATGGATTTATAGAGAAATGACTCTAGACTAAGCTTTGGCTAAGGAAAAGAGAAGAAATTTCAAGGCTTTTCAAGGATGGAGCTCACGGCTATTTGAGCTTGAGGGAGAGAAAGAAAAGTGTTTGTGTTTTTGTTCAAGACTTTGAGTGAGTGAATGAGAGAAGAAAAAGAAATCCTACTCCCTTATGTATCTCTCTCACTCTCGGTCACTCACAAAAGAAAAAGAAGAGAAGAGAGAAAAAAAAAGATAATGGAAGCCTTCTCTAGATTATGGGTTATGACTCACTAGTGATCATGATATGGAGTTAATACTTCTTACACCATGATGGACCTTGAACAATTCAAGGCCATGCAATTTGGGTATAAGAGCCGGCGGCTATCTTGTGTTCAAGTGGATGATCTTTTTTATATTTGTGCCTTAATACTATGTATTAATCAAGATACAATTTCCCAAATGTAAGAACACATCACTTGATTTTTACTAGGTTAATGTGTAACATATATACCACTTGTATGATCCAAAACATAACTTAGCAAAGTGTATACCAAAAGTGACGTGAATTATGTTGTTTATAGCATAAGGTCACAACATTTTTATTCACAAGTGATACATATTTTATTTTCATGTTATTTATAGATATATATCATAACATATGGTTTAGATGATAAATTATATCATAGGAAAAATTAATGGTATCATTTCATGTAAGAAAACCCTAATTTTCGAATTAGGGTTTTCGAAAATTAGCAAATTGTTTACTATTGAATCCTTAATGTTCTAGCATTGTTTTAATGCTAAATACTACTCTAATTACATATAATAGTCATAGGAATTTAAATATTATCATTCCTTGATCATTAAACCCATTTTTCATTTCATCCCTAAACGTTAACGTTTGAAACGTCTCAAAACGTTAATTATCGACTCATCTCTAAATGGTCGTAATCACTTTATTAAATTATTCCATTGATAATGGAATTTAATTCTAAGCTTCGTCACTTAGAAAATTTCATGAAATTTTAACTATCGATACGCAATCGACGTTAAAATAATACTGCCGAAACACTTTATAACGTTATATTCCTTAATTCACAATTCTCAGTGAATATATAATAGGAATTCATTTCTTTGTAATCAATCGAAATCATTATTCGATATCTTTCTAATTTAATATCTCGGCGAAATTCTAATTTACGAGTTCTAAATATCGTAATTTGGCTTTTAATTCTTCGGGATATTACAGGTCGGGAAGGTAAACCGAAGTGAATAGGTCACTTCTTGTTTGTCCGGGCCAAGGAGTAAGATTCTTGCTTCGCTACCCGTTTTGCACGAAGCTCCATCCACGTACATTTGCCGTGACCAGGCATGTCATGTCGAGTTCGTTGTGGGAGCGGGGGTCGGAGTGACCTCTTTCGCGGGGTTGACCTCGATAAATCTGACTTCTACCAGAAAATCAGCTGGGCTTGCCCTTTATGGCGATGCAGGCAGTATAAAATATCGTGCTCACGAGCTCCGGTGCCCACTTAGCTATATACGATGATTCGGGTTTGACAAGACTTGTCTCGGAGGTAAGTCATCAAGACCGAATTGAATGGGCTTGGAAATAAGGTCGGAGGCGTCGCTTGGCGTTCACGATGCCAACGCTAGTTTCTAAGTCTGGTGTACCGGTCTCCCGCCCTTTGAGAGCTCGGTGATGAAGTAGATAGGAAGTTGTTTACCGACCTCATCTCGCACCAAGATCAAGACCGATTGCCTCGTCCGAGGCGGCAGTATAAAGAAAGAGCTCGCCTTCTTTCGGGCGAGCAGTGTGGGTAGGTCGGCGAGGTATGTTTTCGGTGGGTGAAGGCGACATGATGTTCTTCCTTCCAAGCAAAGTCCCGGCTCTTCTCAAGATTTTGAAGAAGGAAGTTGCTTCTCGTGACCGAGATAGGAATCTCGAGCGAGCCGGACATCCGTGAGTTTGTGGATCTCACGGATGGTTTTGTACTGCATGTCGAGTACCGTTTTGACCTTAGTGGGATTCGCCTTCAAGCCTTCTTGAGAAACCCAGCATCCCAGGAATTTCCCCGTTTTCACCATGAATGTGCACTTTTGGGGGTTGAGCTTGAGGTTTGCCGATCTGAGGAGTTGGAGGACAGCGTAACTTTCTGTTTTTTTGCTTTTGACCACGATGTCGTCGACGTAGACCTCGACGATCTTCCCAATATGATCTTTGAATATGGCATCCACCATCCTTTGATAGGTAGCTCGCGTTTTCGGGCGAAGGGCATTTTGACGCTGAAAATACGAAGTCGATGATGAACGTCGTCTTTGGAGCATCCTCCTGGCTCTTCAGGACTTGGTGGTACCCCTTGTATAGATCCAGGAAACTGAAGATCTCATGGCCCACCAGTGCCTCCACCTTCTTATCAATATCGGGGAGGGGGTAGCAATCTTTTGGGCAGTGCTTGTTGAGGTCGGTATAATCAACACACATGCGCCACCCTCCTCCTGGTTTTCGGACCACGATTGGATTAGCTATCCAGGTCGGGTATTTGACCTCGAACAGGATCTTGGCCTCCTGGAGTTGAGTCACCTCGTCTCGTATGACCTGGCTGCGCTCTGCCACGAAACTTCTCTTCTTCTGCCGAACTGGTTTGGTAGCCGGGTCGATGTTGAGGCGATGAGTGATGAGCTCGGGTGACACTCCGGTCATGTCGAGTGGGGACCATACGAACACGTCCTTGTATTCCCTTAGAAGTTGTTTGACATGCTGTCGAATATCAGTTGGACCTGGGTGCCGACCTTGATGACTTTGGAGGGGTCATCGTCGCATAGTTGAAGGTTCTCAGTCAGGTCGTCCTGGGGTGTCAGCTTCTGAGGATTCTGTAATTGCTAGGCCTGAGGTAAGGCCACATCTTGGGTTGAGACTCGTAGGCACTCTTTGGCTGCCATTTGGTCACCCTGGATGCTTAGCACTCCCACCGGGGTGGGTATCTTGATGGTGAGGTGGTACACCGAGCAGACGGCTTTGGTGGCGTATAGTCAGTCTCTTCCCAGAATGATGTTGTACGGAGAAGGAGCTCGGACCAGGAAAAATTGAATGGCCTTGGTGACCGACCTGGGAGCACGTCCTACGGTAACCGGAAGGGTAATGACGCCCTCGGGTTGAACCGCCTCCTGAGTGAAGCTCCGTAGCTGGGATGGTGCGGGATGTATTTGAATCCCACCGACCTCGAGTTTATCCAGGCAACTCTGAAAGATGATGCTGACGGAGGCACCGATATCGATGTAGACCCGGTGGACGTTCTTGTTGCCCACCACGGCTTATATGGTGATGACATCTTGGTGGGGCATGATCTTGGGCATCGGGTCATCTTTGGAGAACACGATGTTCTCACCGTCCCGGAGTCGCTTATTTTTCGGCTCTTCGGGGACCGGCCTCCGAGCTTCATTTTTCAACGACGACCTTGTCGTTCCTATGGGCAGTCCGATAATGGCGTAGACCTGCTCTATCGCATTGGGACCTTCGTCCTCGTCGTCTTCAGGTTGGGTCGTCGTCGAGGTCGGCCCACAGTTGTTGCCACCTCCATTCTTTCCTCTGCGCTTCTTGTTCCCCTGCCCAGGTCGGCCGAGGTATTTCTTAAGCGCTCTTCCTTTGACGAGCTCGTCGATCTGCGAGCCCAAGTTTCTGCAGTCTTCGGTATTGTGACCATACCCTTGGTGATAGTCACAATACTTCTTCGTCGACCTCTTCTTGGATCCTCCTTTCATAGGAGGGGGCTTCGGGAAGAGCTCAGCGTGGAGCTCAAATATCTCCGCCCTCGATTTAAGCAGATGAGGCGCGTTGCCGGTAAGGTTTTGTCGAGGCCCCAGCCTGGACTCCAATGGCCATCTCTTGGTTCTATCGAAGGCACTTGACGATCACCGACTCGACTTGGTCATCCGCTTCTTCGCTCAACCCTCCGCTCATCCGGATCTCTTTTCTTCAGATCTGACTCGTCTCCTTTGACATAGTTGTCCACCAGGTTCCAAAGGTTACTCGCCGTCTTCGGTTTCTCCTTGGTGATTTCTTTGTTCAGTGCGCCAGGTCGGATCCCGTTTTTGAATGCATTGATGATGTAGAGGTCGTTACTATCATCGATCTTGAGGGATTCCTTGATGAACCGGGAGACGAAATTTGACATCGTCTCGTCTCGTCCCTGGCGGATGGTGAGCAGGTCGGATGACGGTTGCTGAGGTGGCATCTTTTGTAGAAACGCCATTTGAACTGATCCATGAGATCTCCGAAGTTGTAGATGTTGTTCTGGCGGAGCGAGGTGAACCAACGTCGGGCGTTGGAGATCAGCACCTCGGGGAAGATTTTGCACATATGAAAATCTTCCATTCCTTGATTCGCCATGTTAGTGGTGTAGGCGAAAAGGAAATCGGAGGGTCCCCAAGACCATCGTAGCGGCGATGTTGGGTGCCTGTATCGTTGAAGCAAGGGCGTATCCGAGATTTCCACGGAAAAGAGAGATGATTCTCCCGTGCGGTCGAACCCTAAGCTCGTTACCATCTCTCTCTCGGAGGGTGGGAGACCGTAACGACGCTCATCGTCCCTTCGGGGGGAGTTCAACCGCCTCTCTCTCTTCGTCCGCCACCTCCACGGGTGGCATGCCGAGGTGGTGGCGACTTCGCATGGCGGTGCGGGGTGAATGGTTGCGACCCGGCTCGGAGGTGATTGACTTACGGTGGCGGGCGAGTGCGTGTTCTCGGCTGTTGTGTCGAGGTGGCGTTGGTCACCGGTGGGGCGAGCGACCTCGGTGCCGTAATTACCGATTCGGGCACTCGAGAGGTGCCGCTCGCTTGTCCTCGGTGGATGAAACTCGGAATTGGCGAGATTGGCGTTGAGGAACTCGAGACACGGCTCGGCCGAGGACCTCATGAGACCGGTGAACCGCGCATTCTTTGGTATTGAGGTCGGCATTTTCTTCCTCGGTAGGGCGGCGATCCTGAGGGTGTATAGGAATGTTCTCTATGTAACCCTCGGGCGTGTTGTCGCCGGTGGCGCCCGCGATCCCTTCCCGCGCTGCGTGACTACCTAATCGTCATCTCTTGCGGTTGTTGCCAAAGACCGCCGACGGTGCTAGCATTTGCGTGTTCTTGCCATTAAATTGTAGAAAACGAAGCTTTTGTTCAAGTATTTTCCACACGCGGCGCCAATGATAAATCTAGTATATGTAAATAGGCGAGATTTAAGAAAAGATAAAGAACACAAGAGTTTTCGTGGTTCGATCAAGAATGAGATCTCGCCCCGGAGGTGATGATCCTCAATACTTTCACTATAAACGGATTACAATGAGTGTATCTAAAAGGCTCTAGTATTCAATAAGTTGCTAACCCTTTTACCGTCGACCTAACCTCTATTTATACACGATTGTGGATCTTATTGGATCCCTTGATTGGTGGGATCACGATCCTTCCATAACTGACCACAATTTCCGCCATAACTGACCACGATCTCCGCCATAACTGAGCACGATCTCTGCCTTTAAATTCGTCTTGATTAGGGTCTTGATTAGGGTTTAGAGGCTGGGCTTTAGGCTTAACCGTGTGGGGCCGTCATCAGGTCAGGCTCAGCTCGTTTGGGCCTGCCAGTGGGCCTGAGCGGTTGGGCCATATCCCATCATCTATCAATCGTGTGTTGATCATAGTTTGAATTTGATATCCTCAATTCCATTAAGCAATATTTCACAACGTTAGTGTATATTTAGATAATGTACTTATTTCTTATAATATTCTTTTTTAAAACAAAAATAGTATTTTAAAAAATGAAAATAATTTATATTTATAGTGGTAAATGTGCTTTGTCTTCTTACATGATTGAGAAACAAGTGAGAGATGGTGATTTTACTCGAGAGTAATATCCATTACTTAGACATCTTCAGTTCTTAATATTGCGAGAGAGAGAGAGAAAAACAGCTAGTGATTCTATTCGATCTTTCTGTTCACGTATTTGTTCTACTATTGGTTGTGATGAGATAGAAAATCTGAAACAAAGGTTAACAAGAAGGAAATATTTTTATATATTGTGGGAATTACATTTTTTTCGTGAGAACTAAGTCTACTGCACTGGAAATATAAGGTCACTGTATTTTCCGTGAAATTACTGCACTCAAAGAAAATGAAAATTTCGTCTCTCATGGAATTCGAACTCAGATGATGCACTCATCCAGCAAAGTAATGTATTCGTCATAGATCTTTATGATCAAATGATGATAAATGGTTCTCAGTCTCAATTTAAATTAAGGTTCCCACTGAACCTCTTCATATATATATGAGTTAGTTATTGTGAGAGTTATATTTTTTTGAGAATTTGAGAACTATACACAATATTTATAAAGTTGTGCATAACTAAAATATTATAAAATTATTATATATACAACAACTTTAGAATATTTTCGTAGTGCACAACTTTATATGTTTTATGCATCAACTTTACACATCATATGTATAGTTTGTAAGTTCTCAAAAAAATACAGTTTTCATTCAATCCATCCCATATATATATATATATATATATATATATATATATATATATATATATAGGGGATGGTTCACGAAGAATGCAAATATTGGTGAGAAATAAGAATGCGACATTTAACGTATAAAGTTGTTGCCTTGAATGTATAAATTTGTTGCACGAATTGGTGCAATAATTTTAATGATAAGTGCTACACTTTATATGTTAAATTTGGTGCAACAAATTCATACATTCGGCAATAACTTTATACGTTAAATGTTGCATTCTTATTTCTCACCAATATTTGCATTCTTACGTGATCCATCCTCTATATATAGATGGTTCCTGTGAGAATGGAAATAAGAATAGATATGTAAATCTAGCATATCTTTCATATTTGTGTAGCACAATCAGAATTACTATGTTGCACATGTTAGTTTAGCACATATTTCATCTCTTCGTAGGACATATGCTAAATATATTAGTTTAGCACATCTTTCATTACAGCGTAGCACAAGAAGAGTTCTAATGCTGCACAGTAATCCGCGTAACACATAAAACATAAAACTGTAGCACAACCGAGTAGTGCAGAGTAGCAGCGACAACAAGGGTCATGAAAGGGTGTATGGCGACATCAACCTTGGGAACGTCTGTTGCAGCTGGTGCTAAGGCCGCGAAAAAGGTACTTCTTCTTTTATGTGTTCTGCGGTGGCACATTGGTGGTGGGAACGACGGAGGTGGTTGAGAGTGTGCCTCTTGGGATCGCGGTTGCAGCCGAAGCCACCACCTTTGGCAGTGGTATAAGATCAGATGAGTCCAGAGCAACATTAAGGAAAATAGTGGTATATCGTAGAGTTGGCAAATGCGCATGTCGGGCTTGCCCGACCCAAGTCCACAGAGCTTTCTCAAAAAGTCAGGTCAGATCGGGCCAGACCAAAATCCATCTAGCCAGAAGAATCATGGTCCAATCAAGCCCGAAATATAATTTTTAATAGGGTTATTGGTGCATAAATACACTAACTTTGAACGTATTTTGGTTTTTCTCACAAACTTTAAAAATTATCACAAAATCACAAACTTGATCACTTTATTAATTTTATCACAATTTCAAATTCAAGTCAAATTAAATCTGATTTGATATTTCAAAAATTTATCATAGACAAAGCGGTAAGTGATATAAACGACATAGTAAAGAGATGATATCAATTATTTTGATTACAACTAGAACCAGACGATAAAACAAACAAGAAAACATGATTTTTGTAATGATGGTTGATACGATGAATCTTAGAAATAAAAAAAAATCTGATTTATTTTGATAGAACGATGATATTTTATGTCATCTTTCTACGATGTTATTTATACCACTAATCGTTTTGTCTATAGTTAATTTTCAAGATGTCAAGTCAGATCTAATTTGGTCTGAATTTAAAATCATAGTAAAATCACTAAAAGTGATTAAGTTTATGTATTTTGTGATAATTTTTAAAGGTCGCGGGAAAATCAAAATGAGCTCAAAATTAATGTATTTATGCGCTAATAAAGGGCAAATCAGACTAGGTTTGATGGGCTTTGACTAGTTATGGACGGACTCAATCCAACCCGATCCGATCCAAAGCTCCACCGAACCTTTTTTTAATCCAACCTGGTCCAAAATCGGGTCGAGCCCTCTCGATTTTGTATTAGATAATAGGACTCTGTCTTGTCCAACAAAAGAAAAAGAAAAGAAAAAAGATTGCATTTTTACTAAATAGTGTGTGAAGTACTATCAACCATATGAACGATAGGTTTCAATTGTGAAAAAACATAAGATTATTGAGTATTCGAAGTTATGGGGGTGTTTTTTGATCCTTCCCTCTCTAATAATAATAATAAGAAGAGTAGTTAGAAAATACAAATAACATGTCTTGAATAAGGGTGGATTAATATATTGTACTGAATTCATCATATCATATATTATATCAAAACCATTGGTACGAAAAATCTCATATAGATATTGTATTGAATTCTTCGGTATACTACGAACTCGTAGACCAAAATTTTAGTATGATGTATTTTGAATTATTGATACTATACGATACTATACTGCTTTCACGGTATACAAAAATTACCGATAAATTGTGCTTACAAAATTACTGAAATTTGACGGTATGTAGTGTTTATTGAAATTATACCGAATTTTCTAGAAAAATATATGCAACGCTAATAATATTTTTATTTAAGTTTTGATAGGATATGGCCCAACTGACAGGCCCAAGCATCAGGCCCAATATAAGTAAAACTGACGTCAAGCTCGGCCTGGACGAGTTCGGCCCAAGAAGACCCCTAAAACCAGTGGGAACGCAGAAGGCTCGGCCATATCTAAAAGAATCCTAATTCGAGAAGGGATAGGATTAAGATCCTATCCAAGATCTCGAATCCTAGTTAGAGAAGACCTCGGATTTAAGATCTAGGTCTAAATAATTGTGTATAAATAGAGGCTAGATTAGACGAAATAGATCATCCACACTCTTTGTAATCGCTTACATATTGATACGAATACTCTCTCTTGCCCGTGGGCGTAGATCTAATTTAAAGATCGAACCACGTAAATCCTTTGTGCTCTTCTCGCATTTATTTCCTAACGAAATTAAGATCGATCCTTTGGCGCCGTCGTGGGAACGAAAATTTTGTGTTTTCGATCAACTTTCATTTACAGGGAATCAATCACGACGATGTATACCAGAAGTCACACATCCAGAGTCGCCGCCGGCAACAACAGCAACAACGGCGGTCGGACACGCCGAGCTCAGCTTGGAAAAAGCCCGGTCCTGGAATCGACCCCTGAAGGGCATGTCCACAGCCTCGACGAGCAAGGGAATCCCATCCTGCATGAAGAAGCAGGATACCGAAGCGAAGGAGATCGCAGCAGCAACCAAGGAGAACCTCCCGCTCCTCAGATAAACCTTGACGACGCCGTCAAGGGATTTCTCGAGAAAAACAAGGAGAGTTTCCTCCAATACCTCGGCCAAGCACAGGGTCGGCCACATCCCGAGGAAGGGAACGCCGAAGCCTCGTCTAAACACGAGGCACCGCGACGAGGTGGATCCCCCAGCATCCGAATCATGGGCGCTAAAACCTCCGCACAAGTCGGGGCTCAAACCGACCGCAGGGGGACGAACAGCGCGGGAAAGGACGTCGCGACCGCCGCGAGGCCAGCCCTTACTACCAAAAGGAGTTCGATCGGCGAACCACGCCTCACTCTCGGATGGCGGTTTTGAGTGCACGGAGGATAGTCACCCGTTCTCAAACGAAATACTCGACACCCGCTCCCAGACAAATATCGGTGCCGAGCATCAACCCCTATGACGGATCGAGGACCCGAGAACTTTCTCTCGCAGCCCAAAGACAATATGATCAACCAACGCCTCGGCACAATTCATATGTGCAAGCTCTTCCGGAATTACTAGTCGACAACGCCCGGTCGGTGGTTCGGCGATCTACCTCTGGGATTATTGGTTCCTACCGCGATCTAATGAAGGCCTTCCATCGAAGGTTCTTCCGTAAGGTCGAGTCAAAATGACTTCGCACATCTCCTCACTTTGAGGCAAGACCGAAACAAGTCCATCAACGACTTCATGACTGTGTTCAATAAAGAAAGCACGAAGGTCGCAGACATAAACGACCTCCTCATCATCTCACCTTTCGAGCGGCATCCGGCCGGGCTTTATATAAAGAGATCGCTGGCACGAACCCGCATCGCCACAGAGCTATAGCGCATAGCCGATCGGTTCGCCAAGGCGGACGAGGGCGATAGAATGAAGCGAGGCGTAAAAAGGTGGATCCTCCGAGAAAGGAAGGAGAGAAGAAGGCGAGAGATCATAGCCAAGGCCGACGAGCGCCTTGGAAAGAATCGCCGCCCATAGAGTCCGAGCTCGGACCGCGCAACACATCCGAACAACCTCAATACACTCCTTTCGACGGCCGAGGCGTAAATCTCTGAACTCCACATGGATAAGTTCGAGAAACCTCGACCAATGACGGTGGGTCAAAACGCGAACAAAGGACAAATCGCTCCTTCCATGAAGATTACAGACGCGACACGGAGGAGTGTCGAGACCTCATGGAGGATATCGAGGTGTTAGTACGGGGCGGGTCTGAGAAAATACAAAGGTCATGACCGATTTAGTGGACGAGACGAGGCCCCTCAACGGCCGTAAAACGAGGAAGCGAGGCGAAGGGAATTGTGCCTAACAAGAAGGCGAGCGCGGGGAAGGCGAAGAAGGAGACGACGAACCGCAATATGACGGAGTCATCTCCACCATTACGGGCTCCCCATGAGTCACGGTACTCCTGAAAGCCAAGTTCAAGTCCACATACCGTGAACCGGTCGATAAGAGGCTCGGAAGGAATAAGCGATCACCTTCTCGAAGACGACCCCGCACTGCAATAGTGCCCCACCGGGACGCGGCGGTAATCCAGCGATGGTCGCAAACAAGTTGGTGAAGCGCGTATACATCGACAGTGGCGCATCGGTAAGCATCCTTTTTAAGGAATGCTTCGATAAGTTAGGGGTAGAGGAGGCGCGCCTCGCGCAGGCACCGCTGCCGCTCCGAAGCTTCGTTTAGGAGGAAACACGCCCGGAAGGGATAATCGAGCTACCTGTCACGGTGGGCAAAGCTCCGACAAGCTCCACCAAGGTGGTACATTTCTTCTTAGTGAAGGTTTACTCGCCGTATAACATCATACTGGGGCGAGATTGGCTGAACGATGTAAGGACGGTATGCTCAACATACCACCTGACGATGAAGATCCCCACAAAAGGGGGTGTAGCCGAATCAGGGGATCGAGCGGGCCAAGGAATGCTTACAAGTCGCCTACGAGGTGCGGGGGCTCCAACCCGGCACCCAGGCATAGCAACTAAAGAAACCCGGGAGTTGGAACTAAAGAGACAACGCCTATCTCTGGCAGCCGGTGGAAGAGGTCACGCTATACAAAGACGAGCCACTCAAGGTCGTCAAGATTGGCTTTACCGAGGCATACGAATTGAGAGAACGGGTTATCCAACCGCCGAGGGAATTCGAGGCGATTTGCTTGGTCGCCCCTCGACATGACCGGGGTCTCCCCGGGTATCATCACCCATAAGCTAAACATCGACCCGAGCACAAAACCAGTTCGGCAGAAGCAACGAATTTTTGCAGCTGAACGGAACCAAGTCATCCACGACGAGGTAAATCAATTACTAAAAGCTCGCATATTGTTCGAAGTTAAATATCCGACATGGATAGCCAACCCGGTGATGGTGAAGAAAGGAGGAGGGGGATGGCGAATGTGCATTGACTACACTGACCTCAATAAACATTGTCCAAAGGATTGCTATCCCCTTCCCAACATCGATAAGAAGGTCGACGTATTGGTCGGGTTCGAAGTCTTCAGTTTCCTGGACCTATATAAAGGGTATCATCAAGTCTTGATGGATGACGAAGATGCGGCCAAGACAGCCTTCATTACAGACTTCGGAGTCTTCGCATACAGGAAAATGCCATTCGGACTTAAGAATGCAGGAGCTACCTATCAAAGAATGGTAGACAAAATATTCCAACCCTACATAGGTCGGAATGTAGAGGTGTCGTCGGCGACATCGTAGTAAAAGCATGGAAGAAGCCGCGTGTGTCGCCGATCTCGGATCGTCCTCGACACTACGAAAAGTCAACCTCAAACTGAACCCCCAGAAATGCACGTTTGCGGTTCGGTCCGGAAAATTCTTAGGATGCTGGGTTTCACAAGAAGGGTTAAAAGCCAACCCATCCAAGGTTCAAACCATTCTAGAAATGAAGATGCCGAAGACCATTCACGACGTACACAAACTGACTGGCTGCATAGCCGCACTAAGCCGCTTTCTTTCAAAGGCCACGGACAAGCAGCTACCCTTCTTCAAGGTACTCAAAAAGGCTCCGGAGTTCTCCTGGAATGATACACATAAGTCCGCTTTTGAAGATCTCAAAAACTACCTCGCCAAACTTCCTACTCTGTCCGTTCCGAAAGAAGGAGAGGACCTTTCCCTTTACCTCGCCGCTTCGGACGAAACAATAAGTGCAGTCTTGGTACGAGAAGAAGGACGTCAGCTCCCGGTATACTTCATCAGCCGAGCATTAAAAGGCCCAGAAACAAGGTACCAACCTTTGGAGAAGCTCGCCCTAGCATTAGTAAATGCTGCAAGAAGACTACGTCCATACTTCCATGCACATCCCATACAAGTCCTCACTGACCATCCACTTCGCCAAGTGTTGACGAATCCAGAAGCTTCGGGGAGAATTGCGAAGTGGGAAATTGAACTGAGCGAACATGATATATCTTTCTGCCCCCGTCAAGCCATCAAAGGTCAAGCCTTAGCGGACTTTCTTGCCGAGGCTCACTTCGCCGAGAAACTAAAGCCCCGAGTCCAGATCGACAAAGCGAAACCGAACCGGTGGAGGAAACAGGAGGATTCTTTGGCAAGTCTATGTTGACGGGCCGGGAAAACAGTAGTGGAGGCGGCATCTGCTCCTTGGACCGGATGGCAAGAGATCATGTACTTGCCGGTTCTCGTTCAAAATACGAACAACGAAGTAGAGTATGAGGCCTTGATCGCAGGACTTCGCCTAGCTCAAAGTCTTCAAATACGAGCAGTAAAAGTTCATAGTGACTCTCATGTCGTCAGTAAGCCACATGTTGGGAAACGAGGCAAAAGGCGATGGGATGAAGAAATACCTCGAGAGAGCCAAAAGCCTACAACAAACTTTCTCCCACTTCCGGATCATTCGCATCCCAAGGAGCAAAGCAGGCGGTGACATCTTAAGCAAATTGGCCTCGTCGTCAACAAGCCCGCCAGTAGAGGAAGTTCAAAACCGAAGCATAGATGATGCTAATGAAGGAGCCGAAGTCAACGTAGTCTCTGACGAAGAGCCTAATTGGATGACTCCTTTTCAAGAATACCTGGAGAAAGGCGAACTGCCCCATGATAAGCTCGAGGCCAGGGGGATCCTGAACAAATCTTTGAGATATGTACTAGAGCAGGGAGTTCTCTACAGGAAATCATACCTCCAGTCTCTCCTAAGATGCTTAGGTCCGAACCGAGCTGATTACATACTACGGGAAGTGCATGAAGGATCATGCGGAAGTCACATCGGACCCCGAGCCTTGTCAAAGAAAGTCATGTGATGGGGATACTATTCGTCGACAATGTTGAAGACTCACTCAACCTTGTGAAAAGGTGTCCGAGTGTCAAATTCACGGAACGTGCAAGGCTACCGCAGACCGACCTCGCCTCCGCACAAAGCCCTTGGCCATTTATGCGATGGGGATCGACATCGTAGGCCTTTTCGCAGCGCCGGCAACTTCAATTCCGATTGTCGCGATTGACTACTTCACGAAGTGGGTAGAAGGCGAACCCTTGGCGAAGATCACAAGCAAAACGCCTCAACCGTGCGGAAGAACATAGTATGTCGATTCGGCATCCTCATATCCTTCTTTCGGATAATGGGACACAATTCAGCGATAAGATATTCAAAGGCGGTGTCAAGAGCTTGGATCCAACAAAGTTCACCTCGGTCGCCCATCCTCAAGCAAATGGTCGATGAAGTCACCAAGCAGGACGATTGTGAAGGGTCTCAAACCCGTCTTGACCGAGCTAAGGGTCTTTGGGTGAAAAATTTACCACAAGTCTTATGGTCATACCGAACAACACCTCGGACGGCGAACGGAGAAACGCCCTGATCGGCATATGGAACCGGGCGGTAATCCTGCAAATCGAAATACCGAGCCCCGCACCATTCACTTCTCCGTCAAGCAAATGGGGAAAATCTACGAGTGATCTAGATCGCTCGAAAAAGAGACCTCGCCTACATCGAAGCTCGGTACAAACAACAAGTAGCTCGGTATTACAACCGCGTGTCAAGTCCCGGCAGGTTCGAGTGGCGACCTCGTGCTCGAAATAATGAAGTCGATAAAGCAAAGCTCGCAAGCTGGAAGCCACATGGGAAGGACCTCACCGGTCGAAGAAGTCCTCGGAAAAGAGCTATAAGCTCGCCCATTTGTCCGGTGAGCAAATACCCAACACATGGCACATCATTCATTTGAAGAGATATTTTCCATAAGTGTCGAAATTGAGTCTTGTTCGTCTTTGAGTCTGTTAGGTCGGGTCCAGTCTTGTCGTCTTGTTCCATTACCTCTTATCAATAAAAATCTTTTCTTTTCTCTATCTATTTTTTGTCTTGCATGTTTTCATTTGTCACTTATGCACATAACTCTTATAAAAATACCCTCTTCGGAGGACGAACAATACCCTCGACGGAGGACAGACTACCTTTGTTTAATACGAAGACGAACTTCAAACGCGCGTAAGGGGACCACCCCTCCCGATAAAACTTGGCAAAACAGGAACCCATACCTTCGTACGAGGAAGGATACCCTCATTTATTTCGAGGACGGATACCTTCATACGAGGACGAACTACCCTCGTTTATTTTGAGGAAGCTTCGTATGAGGACGGATACCTTCGTTTATTTCGAGGACGGATACCTTCATACGAGGACGAACTACCCTCGTTTATTTCGAGGAAGCTTCGTACGAGGACGGATACCTTCGTTTATTTCGAGGACGGATACCTTCGTACGAGGACAAACTACCTTGGTTTACGGCAAGAACGAGCTATATTCGCCTAAACAAGGACGACCTACCTTCTTATTGGTTACGGTAATTGTAGACAAGTGCTCTCGAAGAGCTAACGCAAAAAGCAAAAATAATTTTTATTTCAAAATTATACATTTTGTACATCACGAGGCCGAAGAGGGTCCAGGAGGTCGGGAAAAGCTTAGCCAATCCCTAGCAAAATCGGGATTCAACAGAGCATCTATACTAATCCTACCTCTACCTCGTCCTCGATCTACACTATGAGCTCTGTCAGCTCGACCTCGGCCACTTGACGATGCAGCTCTGCTAGATCGACCTCGGCCGCTCGATGACGCCCGGCTTCGGCTCCTTGAGGATCCACGTCGTTCTTGGGCCATAGCGCCTCTCTTGAGCTCGCCACTCCGGTCGTCAAAATTGAGCATTTATTGTAGTCGAGGCGGCATAGAAGCCCGGCGAAGAAGAGGCCTCTGCATCCGGTCGAGCAGTTCTTTGAGCTGTGGTTGTCGAGCAACGACGGTCTTGTATATGCCTCCGAGCCTTTTAATTCAATGACTGCTCGTGAATCGCCAGATTTCTTGCCGTACTCACGCTGCACTCGAAAATGAGGCGGCCTCAACAACCTTAGCCGACCTCGGGAATGGTCATCCCACCACTTCGGTGGATGACTTCCTCGTACTCGGCATGCTCCTCAGCTACTGCTTTAGCCTCCTCCTTGGCAATTTCGAACTTCTCCTCCAACTCCAAAAGGCGAGCCTGGAGCTCGTCACAGCTCTCCTGGTAAGCTCTATACTTAATACCAGCCTCCACCTACACATGGCCTAGCTGTCCCTTTACATGGAGGAGTTCGACCTCTTTCAATTCAAGAGCCCGCGACAAGTCTTCGATTTGGTTCAACCAACGGGAAGCATCAAGCATTTTAGGGGAAAGCTGAATAAAAAGATAAGTTTCTTCACATAAACTTGTGATTTTATTATGCCTTCAGGCAGAAACCCATGTACATGTACATTCAAAAAAAAAAAAAAAAAAAGAGGGGGATCAACTGACCCCTCCAGAAGCTTCAGGCCTATCTACCACGGTCGCCTCCGGAGCTTGGGAAGCCTCGACCTCGTCCGCCCTAACCCGGCTTCTTTGCTTCGCTTCTCGGGAACTCCGGGGTCTCGACGCCTTTAAAGCCTCATTGCTTGCCTTCCCGACCCCTTAGATAGATCGTCAATTAAAGCATCGGTCAGGGGATCTCGGTCCAGCTGGCGAGCACGGACCGACTCCGCCGTCGGCGAGTCGAGGGCGAAGCCGAGCTCTGCGACGCAGGCGGTTCGCCCGGACCACGGACGAGGACCTCAACATAGGCCCGCCGCGATAGCATCTTCCTCTGTCTCCTCATACCCATACTTGGACTTATCCAATTCTGGGTAATCCTCGGTGACTTCTTCGATGGCATCTGAAACGGCGCGCTTGTTTAAGACCTCGACCACGTCAGAGACCATCCCGGAGAAGCCCGCAGACGAGAACGACCTCTCCGTGAAAGCACGAAGCATTTCCCCCTGCGAGCTCGCCACGTCGTTCTCCCGACGGCGAGCTTCCTCCACCTCGGCCCTCATCGAGGTAACCTCGGCCTCCGCCGCCCTGGTCCTCGCCGCCTCCGCCGCCTCGGCTACCTTCGCCGTCTCAGCGATCGCCGCGTCCGCCTTACATTTAACTAGGTCTCGGATCTTTGCCTCACCGCAAATATCTTGGACGAGGAGATTCTTCTCTCCTCCATCTCACGAGCATACCGGCAACCAGGTCAAAGCTGCGTGTGGCGCCTTTCAAGTAGCCGTTATAAGATCGACATCTTGGTCATCTCGGCGGACATGCCCACGCCACCTTCGCCACCTCGGCCGAAACATCCTCGGCCCCCTATACAAAAACCCATCAGGTCAGAAGAACACATTCTTTATATTACTTCACAAAGTATAAGAATAGGTACGCTACCTCGGGAAAGGTACGAGGCGGTCGCTGGGAACTGACGATCACACATTCCGGGTCGGCATCAACCGAGGTCTCAGGAATTGCATGCTTCAGCTTCTTCAAGCGCTTAAGTGGCTGCGGTGAAGGGGATTTCGAAGCCTCCCCGCTCATTTCAGGCATGTCCTGAACATCCTTCAAAGTCAAGGACGGAGCTCGACATCGAGCTCGATGCCTTCCTCTTCTTCTTTTCCTGAACAAGTTCACTACAAATACAACAAGTCGGGGCATAGGCACGGATAATCATAAAAAAGAAAAAGAAGAAAGAAGGAGGGCCTCACCCTTCACCGACTCCACCTCGGTGGCAGGATCATAAGGGCTAAGCCCCGCAGCTGCAAGCTTGGCCTCGGTAAAGGCCTCATCCACGAGACCTACTTTGTCCAAAGCCTCCTCCAGCCACCGTCAATCTAAATCAACAATAACATCAGCGATCTTCTCCGATCGCCACATGAACTCAAAGGATCCCTCGAACCGACAGAAGAAAAACTTCTTCTGCCAGTTCGAGATCTTCGATTTTATCTTCGCTTTGAATTTGCGACGGGGTGATAAATAATACCACCCCGAGCCACCCTTCAGTTGCAAAAACCGGAGAACAAGTCCCAAAGTGAAAGGAAAATTATGCCGATGGGCATAGACACCTAGCCCACCGGATGCCGGAAAGAATTTGGCGTAAGTTATAGTGATATGCCGAACATCCATTGAAGTTCGACATATACACGAGGATAAGGAAGGCGAAGACCAGCCGGAGGTCGTCTTCAGACACGATGACAAACCTTCCGGAGGCACAAGCCCTATTCTCCGGACGGGGCAACATATACAATATCGGAAGAAATATAGTATTGGGAGACAATCTTCTTTATATCGAGATTGTTAAGATAGAAGAAAAGAAGACACTTTACCAAAATCCCGCAAGAAGGAACATATAAAACCGCCGGCGAGTCCGGCGGTACCTGCACGACCTGTCTGACGCTCGGAAGATTTACTAGAAGAAGAAGCCATAACTTACTTTTGGTTTATCGAAGATGATGGTGATGAACTCAGAGACAACAATGGCGGCGGTTACGTTTTTGAAGTTTGAAAGTCCGAAATTTTGAAATAGCAAAAGTGATATGAGAAATAGCGTATCGAGGAAGATATTCCCCATTATGCGCTTTATCGGGAATCCAACCTGCCGCATTAAATGCGTATCCCGTGTCCTGTACTCAACGACGGCGAGAAAAATCCGTGTTCGACCTCGACTTAACGCCTCGTCGGTGACGCTGGCGAAGACCTCGGCTTAACGCCCGTCGGTGAAGTCGGTCGAAGACCTCGCTTAACGCCTCGTCGGTGAAGTCGATCGAGGACCTCGGCTAACGCCCGTCGGTGAAGCCGACGGCAGACCTAGGTTAAACGCCCGTCGGTGAAGCAGACGAAGACCTCGCTTAACGCCCGCCGGTGAAGCGAGACAGAAGACCGCTTAACGCCCGCCGGTGAAGTCGACGGGAGACCTCGGCTTAACGCCGTCGGTGAAGCCAAGCGAAAACCTCGACTTAACGCCCGGCAAGAGATAGTAACGGCGACACGACCTCGGCAGATGCCCTCGCAAACGCGCGCATATGACTTGGAAACATTGACACATACCAAGTCGGATCGTTCGCGCCCGCCCGACATAAACAACCCCAAACCAACACGACCTCGCTCTGCGTCTTTTGGGGGTTGTGATAGATATGCCCAACCGCTGCGCCCAAGCATCGCCCAATACAAGTAAAGCGGCGTCAAGCTCGGCTGGGCGAGTTCGACAAGAAGACCCCTAAAATCGGTGGGAACGAGAAGGCTCGGCCATATCTAAAGAATCCTAATTCGAAAGGGATAGGATTAAGATCCTATCCAAGATCTCGAATCCTAGTTAGAAGACCTCGGATTTAAGATCTAGGTCTAAATAATTGTGTATAAATAGAGGCTAGATTAGGCGAAATAGATCATCCACACTCTTTGTAATCGCTTACACATTCAATACACGAATACTCTCTTGCCCGTGGGCGTAGATCTAATTTAAAGATCGAACCACGTAAATCCTTGTGTTCTTCTCGCATTTATTTCCCTAACGAAATTAAGATCGATCAAGTTTAATTTATATCTAATTATATTGTATTACAAAAAAAAAAGTACATTGGTACTAATATATATCAATATATACTGAAGATTCAATATATACAACATTCGATACAGTATTAGTCTACCGTGATATACAAAAATAAATACAAAATAGTACAATAAAACATATCTTACCGAAAATTACGATTTTCTCGATAAGTACTGCATAGGTTATTTTTTATAATTTTTCCAAGTGCGAGTCTTGAACATTACTTAAACCGTAACAAGTGATGAAACTAGAAGAGTAAGACTTAGGGGGTGTTTGATAAAATTTATTTTAGAGAGTTTATAAGTTTCAAAAGCTTATAAAATGTAATATCTCAAGAACTTATAAGTTGTTAAAGTGTTTGGATAATGAATCTTATATAGTTAGAGAGATAAAATTGACGAGATGTAAAGTTGATAGTGTATATATAAAAAATAATAAACTATGATAAAGTTATTTTTGTAAATTCATGATTGTTTATAAACGTATGAAAAAAAATAAATTAAGGTTGAACAAATTATTTTTAGAGGGGTTTATAAATTGTTGAATCTTTATTTTCATAATTTATAAGTTGTTTAAGAACTTATTTTGCCAAATACTTTATAACAATTTATAAATTATTTTTATAGAGCTTGACTTATAAGCTCAGCAAACAACCTCGTAGAGGGCATTTGACTAAGCTTATTTTAAAGTGCTTATAAGATATTTCAAGAACTTATAAGATATAATGTCCCAAGAGCTTATAAGTTGTCAAATTATTTGGATAATTAAACTTATAAACTAGAAAAAATTATAGTTAGAGAGAGAAATTAATTAGAAATGAAGTCGATAGTATATATGTAGAAAATAACGAACCATAATAAGGTTATTTTGGTAATTTTATTTTACTTATAAGCTTATGAAAAAATAAATTGAGATTGAACTATTTATTTTTAGAAGAGTTTATAAGCTATTTAAACTTATTTTCATAATTTATAAATTATAAAAACTTTTTTTATCAAAAACTTTGTATGAACAACTTGCTTATAATCATAGCAAAACACTCTATTAGTGAAATTGTTTATTAGGGGATTTGCAGTGAGAAAGCTGGCCCTAATGGCGCTGACACCGCGAAGCGAATCAGACGGTGACGCTTCGTCGGGTAATTATTCGTCATCTCTGAAATTTGGGACGGCGGAGGCGCTGGAACACGTTCGCATACTCACCGATGTTGGTGCCATGACGCGTTTCCTCCATGAATGCATAGCCTACCAGCGAGCCCTAGATCTGGAGCTCGAAAGCTTACTTTCCCAGCGCTCCGACTTAGATCGCCAACTCTCCAACCTCCACAAATCGGCCGATGTTTTGGAGATCGTCAAGGGCGACTCCTCCTACACGCTCTCCAACATTTCCTCCACCTCCGCCCTCGCCGATCAGGTCTCCGCCAAGGTCCGCCACCTCGATCTTGCCCAATCTCGAGTTCAGGACACCCTCCTTCGTATTGATGCCATCGTTGATCGTTCCAACTGCCTCGACGGCGTTCACAAATCTCTCCTCGCCGAGGATTTCGAATCCGGCGCATCTTACATCCAGACCTTCCTCCAGATTGATTCCAAATTCAAAGACTCCTCCGCCGCTGATCAGCGCCAGCAGCTCCTTTCCTACAAGAAGCAGTTGGAAGGCATAGTCAAGAAAAGGCTCTCGGCAGCGGTGGATCAGCGCGATCATCCCACCATCCTCCGCTTCATCAAGCTCTTCAAGCCTCTTGGCCTTGAAGAGGAAGGCTTGCAGGTCTACGTAAGTTACCTCAAGAAGGTCATTTCATCCAGATCCAAGGAGGAATTCGAGCAGTTACTGGAACAGATTGAACAGTCTAATAACAACATTCAGGTGAGTTTCGTGCCCTGTTTGACAAATTTATTTAAAGACATTGTCTTGGCTATTGAGGAAAATGATGAGATTTTGAGGAAATTATGCGGTGAGGATGGCATTGTTTATGCCATTTGCGAACTTCAAGAAGAATGTGATTCACGGGGTTCTAATATATTGAAAAAATTCATGGAGTATCGGAAATTGGCAAAATTGACCTCTGAGATTAATTCATACAAGAGCAACTTGCTGTCTGTTCGGGCGGAGGGCCCTGACCCCAGAGAAATTGAGCTTTACCTAGAAGAGATACTCTCCTTGACACAGTTGGGAGAGGATTACACCGAGTATATGGTTTCCAAAATAAGAAGCCTGACCTCTGTGGATCCGGAGCTAGGGCCCCAAGCCACCAAGGCTTTTAGGAGTGGGAATTTCAGCAAAATTTCTCAGGACACTACCGGTTATTACGTCATTCTGGAGGGGTTCTTTATGGTGGAGAATGTGAGGAAAGCCATCCAGATAGATGAGCACGTGCCTGACAGTCTCACAACATCCATGGTGGATGATGTGTTTTATGTGCTGCAGAGTTGCTGCCGCAGGGCAATTTCCACCTCCAATATTAGCTCAGTTATTGCAGTGCTCAGTAGTGCTGTGAGTTTATTGGGGGGTGAATATAGTGAAGCTTTGCAGCAGAAGATGAGGGAGCCTAATCTCGGAGGGAAGCTTTTTTTGGGTGGCGTTGGAGTTCAGAAGACTGGAACAGAGATTGCGACAACCTTGAACAACTTGGATGTCAGTAGCGAGTATGCCTTGAAACTTTGCCATGAGATTGAAGAGCAATGTCTAGAGGTTTGTGTTATAGTAGTAGAACTTCTGTCTTCTTCTATAGTTTTTCTGCCTCTAATATTATAATTTGTGATTCTAAGTGTTCAGCTCGAGCTGAGGTTCCTTTGACATGATGAAAAAGTAGCAATTGCCAATTGGAGATAATATAACTCTATTTTGAGTGGGTACTAGCTGTTAATTGATTGCAATAATTTTTGAAGATTGGTTATCGCTATGACTAGATGCTACTATGCTCAAGCTTATATAAGTATCTATAGGATTTCCTACTTGCCTAAATATGACCTTGATGCTTTTAATGAGATTGTCCGCTTGTTATATCTCAAGTGATTGTGGTAATGATAGCAACATGGTAATATCTTCATGTTTTTGGTAAACCGACGATGCGACTAGTCAATGTTTCTGTTACTTTTCATATAGATCTTCAATAACCATGTTGCCATTGTATTCCTATAAAGCACAACGTTTATTTCAGTGAGAAAATAATGATTGTGTAGGTAATTAGTTTAGTATATCTAGAATTCCTAAAGTTTTTATGATATTGATGGTCTTACAAGGATGCAACGTAATGCTTTTTCCCAAAACCAAGATGTTTTCCGTAGGAATGCAACAAGCTTGCTGGCTGTTTTTTTATCCACTATCTTATGCTTTCTTCTCATATTCCTGATATTAGTTCATAATTCGGACTGGATTGGTCACTGCAGGCATTCCCAGCTCCAGCTGATAGAGAGAGAGTAAAATCTTGCTTATCTGAATTGATTGAAATGAGCAATAGTTTTAAGAAGGCTTTGAATGTTGGAATGGAGCAGCTTGTGGCCACTGTGACCCCTCGAATTCGGCCAGTCTTAGATAGTGTGGCAACCATCAGCTATGAGCTTTCTGAAGCAGAATATGCAGACAATGAAGTAAATGATCCATGGGTGCAAAGGCTCCTTCATGCTGTTGAGGTCAATGTGGCATGGCTTCAGACATTGATGACAGCCACAAATTATGACACATTTGTGCATCTTGTAATTGACTTCATTGTGAAAAGGCTTGAAGTGATCATGATGCAAAAACGATTCAGTCAACTTGGTGGTCTTCAGCTTGATAGAGATGCCAGGACACTGGTAAGTCATTTCTCCAGTATGACCCAGAGGACCGTTAGAGACAAGTTTTCCCGGCTAACCCAGATGGCTACTATTCTAAACTTGGAGAAAGTCTCTGAGATTTTGGACTTTTGGGGAGAAAACGCAGGGCCCATGACTTGGAGACTGACTCCTGCTGAGGTCAGAAGAGTATTGGGTCTCAGAGTGGATTTTAAACCTGAAGCTATAGCTGCTCTTAAGTTGTAGTTTCCTACTTTTTTTGTCATTTCTCACTGATCTTCTGATTTACTGTGACAGCATTTCTTCTACTTCCTTTCCTTTTTCCCTCGAGAAGAATTCAAATTGCAATGGATGTATTGTTCTTTGAGGTTGTTTGGTCTTTTCATCTGAAAATATGTAATAAGCATCATGAGTTGTTTTCTAGCAAATTTAAGTATCCTGGTGTGTCGGGATGGCGGAGGTTGTCTCCTCTTAATAGAATGAAATAGTTGCTATATGATTATAGCCTTTACTCAGGAGTCCTTGATGTGAGGACTCCTTTTTTTTGTTGAGGAAATCCTAAAGCGATGACTGAGCCTCAAGTTTTGTGATGCGTTTTAAAAGAATATAATCAGCATTTCCAAGTCACGAGTGTTATGAGGTATCTTTTGGACGTTAATACTCTGATAGATGACGGATTTCCGTGTTATAGCATCCAACAAACAGGAAAACTACAAAATTGGTGAAACGTTGAAATGCACCAAAAGTGGCATATAGCTGTAACTAAAATCATTTGCCAATGGAAACATAAAATTTAAGATCGATAGTTAATAAGCTATAACTCTACTTACATTATTCACCACTTACACATACTACAATTATAGACATGAAAAACCATATATCTACTTACATATACTACCTACAATTAATAAGAGAACCATAAGAGGGCCAAAAAGTTCATAGCTACTCCCCTTTTCACAAATTCTCTGATCAGTCCGCTAGTTTCTTTGGGAGCAGAACTCAGAGGGTAGAGGTACAACCATATATGTCATTCATGAGCTCCCTTGTTGTATAAAGCAGCCACAAGAATGCCTTGAGTTAACTCTTCCTAATCTTTTCCTTGCCTTCAAAATTTTAAATAAATTAACCAATTACTCATCCAGTCTTCATTACTCTAGAAAATCACAAGCTTGTTTCAGAGAAATACTATAACATACCGAATATAATATTTGATTTCAGAGGGAACCGCACAGATGATCCTTTCAATTTCACATCCCTTAGTTGCTTGCTCGTTGGTTTTTCTGTTGTAGAAACACGGCTTGTGCTTCCTCCTGTTAAGTTATCAATTCCTTTTTTTACCTTTTCATGGTAAAGAGCTGGTGGTGCAAGTTTCAATTGAGCTGTGTTTTCCACCATCTGAATCAATTGCTGATCTTTTTCAAGGCTATGCAAGAGCTCAAACTGTTGCAACCAAGTTTAGAAACAGCAAAGTCATAATATGACTTTTTCAGCAAATGACAAGAAAAATTAGGAAATGAGGCCTAAAACAGTATATAATACTAGAAAGTAAGCATATGATAACTTACCCTTGGTGGATGGGAGCTGAAGGAGTTATCTCCACATTCGTGATCATGAAGATGCAAAAGAGGTTTGTTACGTGCTTGCTGCATACTTGATGGGGAGCTACTCACTAATACATTCTCTGCAAGTGTATACATGCCACTAGACCTTTGAGCTTTCCTTCCTGGAGTACAAATGGGGCACCCTACAAAGGTCCCACTAAATGAGGCCCTGTTTTCCTGAAGTTGACAATGGAGATGGGTTGCATGACCGCAACTATATACTTGAATGCTAGAATCCAGAGAATTTTTAGCAAGAAGAGAGGCACAGATACAGCAAACAAGGCTCCTAGGGGCATAACCATGAGAAGCTCCTTTCCTGAGCAAACTCATCGTATAATATGTATCATCCTCAATCAAACTTTTTGCAGTATCCTGCATAACAAAAACATTATAATGAGAAGAGCAGCTGATATGAGGAATATATCCTACCTCTTGAAACCAAAGTGAAATGATTGTGATACCGCTAAGTATATGTAAACTCTTATAAGGATTGTGGTTGCACAACTTGCACCCACAGAGAAGCGCCGATAAGATGCTTACAATTTGGACATACTTAAAAAAAAAATGGGTAGATTTCGGTGTTACGAGTTTATATTCAAAAAAATTAAAATGTTTCAAACATTGGACCAGTTTCATGAGAAAGAGCATTAACTTGTTTGCACCCTATGAAAGATGCATTATTAAGTCGAGCATCATTCTAAGAAAATCATTTTGTACTCCAACAGTCAGTTTCCTTTGGAAGTTTGGATGATAAGGTTGGATTTGCAGAAGTTATCCAACCGCATCCAATGTTTACTTCTTGACTAGCCCGGGAGGGATGACCCAGGGCACTAATATTTTAAATTTGTAGGAATATCTCCATAATGTCAGTCCTAGCCTTGGAGGTGTGATAGAACTCTATCCTGAGGAAGGTAAAAAAGTCAAAAACCTGTGAGTTAACTACTGACAAAGTTGAAATGAAACTAGTAGCCCTCCAATATACTAAATATTTGAGTCTAGATCAGAAGAGAGATGCCACCTAAAGCTCAATCAGCGGAAGTTTACTGATGAACTGCAGCTATAGCCACCACCCCTTCCCCCATTGAACCCACCAACAACCAGTGCATAAAATGATGCCTTCTTATGTTTTTCATTCACTTTTCTTGTACTTATCAACAGCAGAGTATTGAATCTTAAGATCCCAACCCATATCATAACAAGCATCAGTTAAGGCTACAAATTAACTGGGGAGAGTGGTGGGAAGCAGCAAGCCGTGTGGGCATGAAGTGGTTGAAGGCAATCATTTGTGATTCAAGGGAACAAGTTACTCCAACCTTATTCAAAAAAGAGGGTATCCAAGTAAAATTATTTGAAGGGAAGAAAATTATTTCAACCTGATACAAAAAGATGGTATTTGAGTAATATAATTCGAAGGGACATCAATAACAATAATTGAAAATGAGTTTCTCCGCATAATCATCAAAGGCATACATAGGATACGCTTATATTAAATTAATCCGTATCCAATATTTTAATCAAGAAATTTCAATCCAAAATACAGCAGAAGATATAGAAGACGCACCAGAATTCTTCTTTCAAAATCATATCTGCCAAGTATCCCCAATATTGTAAGCTTAAAATCACCAAATTCTTGATTGCCATTATCAGAAAGAAGTTTCAACATGATTCGTGGGAGCCGAACATATCCAATCATTCCTTCAACAATTTCTTTAATGAAAATGGAGAACAGTTTCCTAGTAATGTGAGCACATTTACCATACTTGACTTTCCATTTTAATGTCTGCACCTCTGGACTTACTGATCCAGTAAGTGAGTCCTTAAGTGCTTCCCTAGCATTTTCGGAATCCATCAATGGTCTACAAAACCTATGATGAAAAGAAAAATTAGCAGTGCAATAATCATTACAGCACTTTATACATTATAAGAACATATGAAGTTACAAAGAAGTTTCAAAACATGGACTGAAAGGAGGACAAATGAATAAGCACATATTTCAGAAAAGATTGACTCACGAATCAAGCAACTGAAACCAGAGGCACTCAGACTCTTCAGGCTGCAGACGAGGACTATTCCTCTGACATAACCCAATACAAGCATGGACAATATCAAGTATTTCAGCTACCTGCAATAGTATGAGAAGCATTAATAATACTGAGAGACGAGACCAAATGGGGGGAAATTAGATCAGAATGACAGAGAATAAAGTGAAGTTCAGGTCTCAAAATACCACTCTTTTCTTCAGAAGTGCATTTAGATTATCCACAACAGTACAAGAAAATGCTTTCTGGATTTCTGCATCAAGCATGACAAATTTCTCACTGAGATGAGAAAGAATCAGAAGAAGGGCACTTCCAACCTCTCCAACCCTTTCTAACAAGAATGAAGCAGCATCAGTTATGTTGTACTCCTGGCATAAACGTAAGCAGTGTTCCACTCTATAGCTTTCAGAAGTTTCCAAGAACTTGAGAACTGATTTGCGATCAAATCGACATAAGAGCTGCAGGATTTAAATAATAAAACTTATTCCTAGCCGCTCTTCAGAAAATAAAAGATAACTAAAATACAAACTAAAATACTTTAGGATTCCAAAGCCTGTAGCTGGCCATATCACTTGTATGATTCAGAAAGTTTCACCTCAAAATAAAGCTCCATCAATTCATCAGTCACATTAACTCGATTGTTATGTAGAAGTTTCAGGGAAGTAGATATTGCTTCCAGATAAGCTTGGACACCATTTGACTGCAGCCTAGCATTTCTTGCAGAAGGAAAATCTAGATTATCAACATTTTGTAAACAAGAGATGTCAAGGGTACCGGTGGTCTGGACCTCAATAACAGTCTTTAGATAAAGGAAAAGGCTTTCTGGGTGAGACCGAAGCTCAGACAAAATATAAGGAGTTCTCCTGGAAAAATGGTCAGTAATTAGAAAGTAAGTCGCTTCCCTGCAAAGTACAACGAGAATTGGTCATCAGCAAAGAATAAAATTACTCTCTTATACATGAATCCCGAATATAACAACTTCACAGAAATGGCTTCATAACATAACCTGCTCAGTTTGAAAAGATCTGGAATGCGAGAAATAACAGCTGATTCAAAAGCATCAGATTCTTCATTACCAAGCAACCTTAACATGTCATAGATAAAAGAGAATGCATATACGGGCTCCTGTATTGCTTTCATATAACTGTCCATAGCAGCAACTAACTGATGACTGATGGCATGTATGTAGCCACAGACCTGCACAAGGAAATAAGATAACTCATTACTGGAAACGATTTAGTTTCTATGGTGCAGTCTCTGGTAAAGCAGAATATCCAAAAAAGCAAACACGAGAAATAGTCACTTGGCTGGAAATGACTTTATCATGACTCTCTCCCAACACAGTCAAAACTTAGTGATTTCAATTATTTAGCTCCCATGTCATCTTATTTGTACACTGCACTAGTTTTGATCCCTATCCACTTTCATGATGCAACAGGCAGATGAACAGATGTCAACCAGTATCCAATACACGGACGGGTAATAATAGTATACTACCTGGTGAAACTGAGCCTTCTCAGACAAATGCAACAAATAAGGAGCATCCCACTGAGTCTCAGGCACCACTTGTATCAGAGAAAGCAGTTGTTTCTCTCTCCTCCTAAAAATATGAGTCGTCTTCACTGACACAGTATCCGAGATATTGACCTCTGAAGTCAAATATTGTAAGATTTGACTCAAAATATCTTTAGATACAGTGGCTTGTCTATATGCCACATAGTAAGCTATAAAATCATACATGTGGCCGACATCTTTTTTTGAAGGCCAAACTTCTACCGAATTTATATCAGTGCTGCAGACAGGACTGTCAGACCTGAAGTGAGAAGCATCAAGAACACCAGCAAGAATATCCACCACTCTTTGGACCAATTTATCACTTTCATTTGACTCCATGTTGATATTAGTTGCTTCCTCGGGCGTAGATAGTTCAACATCTACAAAAGCCAATTTTAAAACCTGCAGAGTGGCTTCAGTATCCAATTCTAAAAGATGAAGCATGTTCACATTTGCTCCGCTTGATGATAAACTTGTAACAGCCCATGAATTCGGAGCACTTGAATCCTCTAATAGGAAATCTAGAAGTTCTTTTCTAAGAGAGGTCACACGCAGAGGAGGAAGATTTCCACGTCCTGCAAAATAGTGACAGCTCAATACGCAGTAATTGGGACAATAACCTTTAGCCTCTTAAACTACAATATCTGAGCTTTATACTCTAGCCCATATTTTGTAGTTCTCTTTAATCCAGTGTACTTTGTAGTAATACTACATATTCCTTTAACTCATTTATTAATTTGTTAACAATTGTGATCACCTTAAAACATCCAACTCTTAAGGTGTGTTCTGTTCAAATACTTAAGAGTTAAAAGTAGACTAACTCATTAATTCAAGATTGCATTTGTGAAAAAATTGAGCTTTCCAGTTAAGAGGCCGAGTATAAAGAAAGTTGTTTAAATGAACTAATTGAGAATCATAATTCTTCATCTAAGATTTAAAAATCATATACCCCCCTCCCCCCTCTGGGAGGGTAAAGAAAAAAAGGACAATGACCGCTTTATTCCCCTGCCACAGATTCAGAAGTTCATTACATCCTGAGCTCCTCAAAAGCACAAAATCATCAATTTGAACACAAACCTGGAGGAAAAGCAAGACCCTGGAAGCAATACTTCAGGTAGACAAGCACCCTGTACCTGCTTTCAAGGGTAACAATGTAATGATCTTGGCATGGTAAATAAAGGGAAAGAACGCGGAAGAACACATCAACAGATTTTAGAAAGACAGGACAATTTATCAAAGACAGCAGGCGAAGAAGTTGCCAGATGCCCTTAGATACTCCAAACAGATGCTGGTTACGAGTCATAGCAAATTACCCGAGGGAAGTGGCATTTCCTCTTGTGCTATCTCGTAATACTAGCAAGAGCTCCTCAAGCGGTGTCCTAAAATCATCTAAACCTTTGTTAAACAAATATATCAACGCACAGTCCAACCTGTGTTCCCTGCATAAGCGGACAACCTACCACACAATTATCAGACAATACTAGTTCCATAATAAAGAAAAAGGATCCATCATTAGGAATTAGGAAGAAAAGTCAAAATATAGCTTTCACACTATAACAACAGATGAAACAAGTTACTTATTACCCAACCTGGTTAAAATCCAAGGACAAAATATCCATGTGCAGGACGCACTGTTCAATTCGCTGCAACCAACCTCTCTTGCTATAGTGTTCCACTAATGCTTGCATGATCTTCAACAAATAGCAATTACTAAACACAGGAATTACTGGAAAATAAATAGAAAAAAAAAGGAAGCTGAAATATCTAATATTGGAGATACCCCAGGCGGAAGAGATCCCAGCATATCTTTCAAAATGTATGGCTCCAAAAGTTCCAAGAATGTCTCTACAAGAAGGAAACAAAGCATATCTAAATTATATACATGTGGTCATCTTTCTAATTTTTAACCCTAACTAAATCCAACATAGGAAGGGAGAAAATCACCTTTTTGGTGAGCCTCATCAAATTTACTCATGATATCATCAAACAGGATGTCAGTTCTCCTGATATGCACACATAATTCAACAGCAACACCACCAACACGGATGTATTGCTCCTTAATCTCATTGGACTGGTCCACCTTTGTATTTTGGTTGTAACAAGCAACAGATATGTAAGAAAAAACTTCATTAACATATGCCTGAAGTAGTTCCGCAATATAAGGCATAACAGTTCTTTGTAAGTCATCCAAGTTTGTGGGAAGATCTACAAGCCCGAGTGATTGGCCATCATAAAGTGCCATCGCCATGTTTAAGGCACCAATCCAGTCACCTGCTTTTCGCAGAACTTCAATTCGCTCCTTCCATGAGAGAAGGCGAGAAACAATGAGATGCTCCTGTCCAAGTATGTATATAGTAGCACCCCTAACAGAAATACTGTTGTGATAAGCTTTCTCAGGATTCCCAACAGAATTAGTAAAATATACATGATGAGAAATCAAATTATCCCCTCGAAAGCCGTCCATGAAAAAGCTAGTCCGGTGGATCAAATTTCCATCTTTTGCATACAAACAGAGGTGTGCTGTCGATGTGAGGATGGCCAACATCTGGACATATTCAAGAAAATGTTCAAGATTTTTCCTTGTACAGTTACCTATTGTAAATTAGGCTTCTGGCAAGTGAGAATGATATTTTTTATGGCACATGATAATAGATGCAGTAAGAAAACCTGATCTCCCAACCATGCCAGGCCAACAGCTGCACTTTCAAGGGTCCACTTTTCTAGCACTTTTAACTCTGATTTTAATAGCTTAGCAACCTGAACATTCTGGTCCCAAGCAATGGCAAGCAATGAAGCTTTATCTGATGCCTCAACCAGAGCATTTTCTGGAACAAAAAATCAAACTAACATTTGCAAAAAACAGCAATTGCTGGAAATTATCAAACTTCGTTCACACATACCATAGGATGAACTGAGCGACTGTGACATACATCTCCATGCAGCATATGGCATGGAGCCTTCCCTGACGCCATCAGGTTTGGGAATTTGAGCATATACTTCCACAGTGGGAATGACTTTTGCCTTCGGAGAATATGAAACCCACAAGATTCAGATAGGTGTAAAATGCAAGCATACACTCAAAAGTAATATAAGGAACAATAAATCAGTGACAAATGCAGCCCCCCAAAGAACATTACCACAAGAGCAGACTGATGTGTGATAAATATGACAACACCTTCATCAACCATGCCACCCATCATGCCACTAATACTACTAGTAGAAACTGCAGAGCTACTCTGAGAAGACAGCATTGCACCTCCACATCCTTCGTGGTATAGTAATGGAGAAGCACATACCACTCTGCTAGTTGTTTCATCTAAAAGTTTCTGAAACATTAATTCAAGTAAATCAGTTTTGAGAAAGCTGACACAGGTTATAAAAAGTTCCCTCATCTATAATTGATCTTTACCGTAGATTTTGTATAAGATATTCTATTGAGCCATGGAACCACAGAAAATCGGATCAACTTGACCACACCCTTGCTGTCACCGCTAACCACATTAAACTGACGAGTAACTTGAGTATCTTGGCCCAGATATAGCATGTGAACTACCGGAGCTCTATGTTCAGTGATAACCTTAAGTGCTGAGGCCTTCTGCACATCCCAAACAGTGTAATGACCATCACCATATCCTGCAAAGAGTATATCTCCTTGCTGATTGAAGCACATGGAAGTTACAGGCACATGAGATCTATCCCCTTGCAAACCAAGGGACGACATCTGAAAGTGCATTCATTTACACCAATTAGTAGGCAATATAAGTCCATACAATAATATGCATCTGGTCTAATCTACAAACTATGAGTGACTACAACGAAAAGGCCATGTTATTCTGAAAATTGTCAATTTTGGGCAATTAATTAATGATTTTGTCATTTATAACTGAAATAAGCATCCAAACCAATTAATTATATCAGCAATAGACATGAGTATAGTACCAGACCTTTGCATCCATGTTATCGACATGATGTGCAGTATACTTGCTGGGCACAACAAAAATTGAGCCTTTCGACATTCCCACCGCAATGTAGTTCAAATGTACAGACAGAACTTGGGGGGATCCATGATCTTGCCGAAAGGCTTGCGATGAGATGGCCTGCGTAACAACGTTTTCAGAACGAACATCAAAGTAGCCTAACACAGTAGAGCCCCTTTTAACACCCTCAAGCCTCATCGGCTGTGCAGCTGCACCCTCTTCGTAGTGCAAACCTGTAAATGCTTGTTTCTTCTCAATATCTTCAGCCAAGTCAAGTGGCTTTACCGAAGAATCAGATTTCTGCTGCAAGTTTGTACAGTTGTCCTCGCCTTCCCCTTGTGAAACCAAGTCTTCAAGTAATTCAGCATCATTATGTCCACTAGTATAATGACAATCCCCAGGTTCAGCCACAGTGTTTTCGAAATTACTTGCTTCTTGTCCTGCAGTTATATCTTCGTTATGATCAACAGCACTCGGAGCTGCGTTCGTTAAAGCCATAACACCAGATTCATCAGCAGTTCCAAGTTCAGCACATTGCTCATTCTTTTCACCGACCGAAGGAGAAGAGACTTGCTCAATTAGAGGAATTTGATCCTTTTCACTTTCAATATTAGAAGCCTTATGAGACTTACTAGGTAGCATTGTGCATCCAGCATCCTTGTCAGATCTTGATATTTCATCTTCATAAGATGCCTCGAGAGTCACATCCTCATCAGACTTGTGCTGATGCCTATCTTCAGGAGTATATGCCCCTTGATCGCTATCGCTATCACCATCATCACGATCCGTGGAGTCTGAATGGATATTTCCCAGAGGACGTTGAACTCCTTCTTGAGACTGAATGAGATGAACGTTGGAAGGCGCAGCTGATGGTGACGAATCGGCACTATCAATATTTTCCGCAGTATCAGAAAGCGAGCTCTGAAGAGAGGGAACAGCCACACTTGCTCTTCTCAGCTTGATGGCGGTGGCATGGGGAGTGGGAATTGACCGAGAGGCGGCGGCGGCGGCGGCCAGTGCAGCCCCAGGCTTTGCATTAGATCTGACGGCACCGTTACCAAATAATGGCGGCAAAACCCTACCCACGTAGTTAATTCTACTACTATTGGTAGCTGAATTGTATTTATCAACCAAAGGAATGGAGTGTGGATGCGATAATCTGTGGTCTCTCAAACTAGCCGAGACGTTGTTTACATCATTACCGTCACCGTTGAGAGGGAGATATGGGGAAGAAGGAGGAGAAGGAGAGGGAGAAGAATGGTTGAGGAGGATTTCGTCGACGGTGCGGCGGTGACGAACTTCTTCATCGGAGTCGGTTTCGCCGCCGTGCGATTGTAGAAGCGAGTCGATATCCACATCTGCGATTGAATGCTCCATCAGCAGTATTTTCTTCGTTTGGCTTTCTACTTTCTAGTTTCTAGCAAACAACAACTGAGATGAGATTGTCGTCATCGGCTTCCAATATTGCTTTGAAATTCCGGTAGGATTTATTTGGACAATGGTGTAGATTTCTGATCATATTAATTAAGCCCATGATTGATATACGCTGCACCCTTGAAAACTTTGGCCCAGAGTACCATACCATCCGGCCCATGAATCACATATAAAAATTATTTGGGGGATGATACCAAACAATCACAATTCCTACATTAGGGGTGAGCAAAACCAGATCGAAACCGAAAAACTGAACCGAATCGAACCAAATTGGCGGTTCGGTCGGTTTTTTTTCAACAGTGCGGTTTGGTTTGAAATCTTGAAACCAATTTTTATTCGGTTCGGGTTGATTTTATTCAAAAATTTGGGTTTAAACCCGAACCGCCCAATTATATTATATTATATATATTTATAATATTTATTAACAAACCCTACCCCAAAAAGCGTGAAATCATTTCTTTGAGAAATTATCTCTTTCGTTTCACGTTCACCCCAAACCGAAACCCTATCCTCATGTGCCATGCCAACACCACCGACGCCATTCCTCGCCGCCGCTCCGCTCCTCGGCTCCGATGACCGACGCCACTTCTCGCGCCTCCTCTGCTGCTATTTCGTTTCTGAGTAATATTTCTTGCTCCTCTTCAAATTTTGTGTGTTCGCGGATCGAGCTAGGACTCGAATCGAATGTGTTGTGTTTTTGTGTGTTCGCGAGAAAAAAGGAGGTTATCACGGTGAAGGCATATTTGTGGTCTTAGGGCAGCTCGGGATCTCTTCCCTTGATTTGTTGATGCGAGAATAGAGAGAGGAGGATATCCTCTTCAAATTATGTATGTGTAATCTATGAGCTGTGTTTTGTGTTTTGGGGAAAGCGAGTTCTTCAAGATTTATCTCTATTTGAATGTAAAGGTAGATTTTTTTCTTATTTTTTATGGGATTTTGTTCTTGTGTGTGTCGAGTTCTTGAAGATTTTGTTCTTATTTTTTATGGGATTTATCCATGTATCTTCAAGAAAATCAAGCTTTTATAGGTTGTACAAGGATATCTTGTAGATTGGACTTTAAAATGCTTAAACGTTTCAAACTTGATAAATATGATAGATGCATAATGTGTTTTGTATATTTTAGGTTCATTGACATATAAATGACTTAGATTTGGTAAGATATTTGCGGTTTTGTAGTAAAGATTTGAAGCCTCGTCAATCTTGTGTTAGATAGCTTCATCGTAGAAGTAAGAATAAAGCAAACAGAAACCGTTTTGCGTTCTTTAGACTGATCTTTTGACTACCCAATGGTTTTGTGCCTTTGATTTTCTTGTTTCTTGCAAGAATAATCTGTTTGACTACCAAATTCTAATTTATTTTGTATTTAGATGGCGAACCAAGCCAAACTGTAGAAACTCAGGCGAGACGGGGAAGAAGAATCAACAACTAACGTGGGTTTATGATGAATTTGATGTGTTACTTTGTTGGCTAAATTATGTATTTGTGATGTGATGTTGAGCAGGTTGTATTTAATATTTGTAAGCATATGTATTTATATTTGGAAGCATTTGTATGGATCAGAAGACGGCATTTGTTTAATCGGTTTTATCGAGCGAACGAACCGAACCGAAATATTTCGGTTCGGTTGGTTCAATTGATATATAATTCGTCTTGTTCGGTTTTTAAAGAAAATTTGGTTTCGGGTTTTTGGGTTCGGTTCGGTTTTGGACGAGCCGCCCAAATCTTCCTACTACAATATCTACTTCTTACATCTATTTTCTAAAAACATCTACACTACATACCTATTTACTATTCCACTCACTATTCATTACACTATTCCACTATTTTAACATTTTTTTTTTTGAATTTTTAACATTTTCTTTTCAATTTCTTTATGCACTAAATTACTTTAATAAATCCACACAATTAATGGAGATTAATCAAATATAACAATCAGACTAAACATGCTTCCGTATAATAAAAATTATCAATCGAGTATTCGACTTCATATATTTTTTACCAAGATATTGCCAGGTTGTATTCCTTTGGGTCGTTGGATTACGGGCTTTGAGCTACCTCCGAGCTTCTACCAACCACACGATCGTAATTGATGGACTCGTCTCCATTGGAACTCCTTCAGCAACACTTTAAATAGCCCTCGTTTATTTCTATCCGGGGTGTGGGATACTTAGTCGATTCCTATGGAAGATAACTTCTAAAGGGTACTGAAATAGTCGGGAAAAAACCTTTACTTTTATTGAGGAATATAAAATATTTAATACATAGGTGTATCTTCTTTTGGGAGGAGACTAATTTGTTTAGCTGCCTATGATAGCCGGGTACACTCTATGCACACAAAACTAAAAACTTAAAAGGAAAAACTTGAAAAAACTCAAGACTTAAAACTATTAAAGAGAGAATTTATTTTTCTTTTTTGAAGAAAGCTTGGATGATGGTCGATGATCTGAGCTTCCTTCTTCTCTTTATTATATAGAGGTCTGATGTCCTCTATTCCTTGCTGAATTATTTCCTCGAATTCTTTATCTCGTGACAACTTGCTTGCATATGGATATTGGGTCCCTTGTCTCCTGTCGACACATGGATTGTGGTGGAAAGTATGAGATTCATTCGTTTTCACATGTTTTTGGGCCATCTGCTTTTAATGATGACTCTTCCGTATACTCCATTTTCTTCCGCCGACACTTTGTCCTTTGTGAGAAAGTGGAGTCAATGATCGAGCTAAAAACACACTCAAATTACTCGTAATCGTACGAGGTAATCGTAGCGTGATAAGTTAACACGAGTCGTCTCTCAAGAAAAACTTAACAGGGCCATTGTTTGTGTTGTGCACAGAAAGCAATTAAATCCTAAACATTCTACTAACAACGGGGGTTGAACATGCAAGAATTGAAATACGAGAAATAAACGGCGAACCTAAGCTAAGGGTTGTCAATCCCGAGCTATACTAATAAAGCGATAAATCTAAACCAGGGGTTGTCAATCCCTAGTTGAGCTCTGAAGCGCGATAAATCAAAAGCGATAAACAAAAGCATATGCAATCATATTATTCATAGGGTTTGTCAAGCCCTAATCTAAATCTAATTGCAGATAAATCATAATCATCAATCCATCACAAAGAACATGAGTAAATCAAAAGCGATATAAATTAAAGCAACATGAAAACAATCCATTGTCATTTATGAAATTGAATCCAATAAAAATCATCAAATAATAAACTATGAAATTGATTCCGACAAAACAGATGAATCCAAAGCATGAACTGATAATCTAAATTATTCAAGAATGAAAATGAAAACAGGAATTAAAACTAAGAATTTATCATTTGTGTCGATGCAGAAGAACTCTCAAGAAAATGGTGAAAAGAAGTCGCGGTCGCTACCGCAGAAAACCAAAGCGAAGGGTCCCTTTAACCTAAGCGCGTGTATATATATATAATAAAAAGTGAGCGTCGGTTTAATGTGAGCGCGCGTTCAGAAAACGTTTTGACTTCGAAGTGAACGCCGGATCACAAAGAACGCTGGCTAGGAAATGAGAGGAACGAGCGCCGGCTGTTGAAGCAAAACGCGCGCGGAGTGGGAACGTGTGGGCACTGGCCAAGCCAGCGCCGGATGCTTCTCAGCGGGCGCTGGACGAGACAACGCGGAGCGGGCGCTGGGCTTCACAGCCACGGACGGGCGGCGGAGTTGGCGAGAAAGGCTGGGTGAAGCGGCTACGGATGAAGAAGCGAGTTGGAAGGCAACGGTCTTTGGCGCGGGGAATTGCGAACAGCGCTCAGACCCAGCCGCGGGTGGTGGCGAGTTGCGTGCGAGGCGTGCGGGAGTGCGGTGCGGCGGGCGCGGGCGCGGCCGTGCGTGGGCGTGGGCGCTCGCACGCGTGCGGGCGTGCGCGACTTTGGTCGTTCGACCCGTTCTCCTTCGTCTGAACTCCGATTTACGCACGGTTTTCGCCTACGAACTCCTGTCGAAATGCTCTTCAATATATTTGACTCTTGGCGGATCCAATTCATCCTATTTCTGCCGTTTTCCTACAAAACATCGACACGAACGAAGTAAGTCCGAATCGATAAATATTAATCGAACTAACGGCATAAATAGGACAAACCAAAGAAAATGACATGTAATACAATACCAAGAATCATCAAAAAATCATACCAAACAACTCCCCCACACTTATCCATTTGCTTGTCCTCAAGCAAAGTCTATACTAATAAGAGTCGAAAGATAACTCATGCAACTTAACCCTTATTCTAATCAATCAAACCTTATTGCATTTCCCCCACACTTGGTGTTTACGAATTCAAAGATAATGTGAAATAAATCAAGAACGGCAATTGATTTTCAATAAATAAAGAGGTAATCTCTGCTCAGACCCAACTCTCCGTTAGGGGTGAACTAACTAATGTGGTCACCTTTAGCAACAAGTTTCTTTTATAAAGCACAAAGAATGTTTTAACAGATTTTGGAATAATATTCGAAAGGTGCACTCTCGATGAACTCGAGTCTCCTAACGTGGTTTCCCATGTCCATTTCTCAATTTACGAGAAAGAGGGACATAATCCCATCCTCCATTTCAACAATCTCAACAAAATACTGGAGCTTTCATTCTCCTCATTTCTCTTCTTTTTCACATTTTTTTTTTTTTATATAAAATGAAACAAGTATATAGGCAACCACAATGTTAACACTACCCCTAACATTAGCCGGACAAATCACATCAATTTCCTCCTATTCAATTTCTATCAATCACAGTCTCGTCAATTCACATTATACTCAAATCATATATCACCAAAAGTTTCGGAAATTCAAAATCAGTATGACCAATACCACAGAGTTCAGTTGCACAAATCAAGATCCTAACTTACTCGCATAGGCAAAGCTTACGTCCAAACAATCAAAATAAGCACAAGAGCACGTCATTAAGCATACGAAAATATATAAATAAACGCACACAAAACCGAGTAAACATCCCCGCTTTTTAAATCGAGCATCGTCCCCTGCTCAAAACATAAAAGCTCAAAATGGCCATAGAGGATGATACTTCACGATAATCGACGATATGTGCTGTAGAGTTGGAGCATCACGGCTTCATCTCTGGCGACGACTTTCCGGATCCGAGCAAAACAAACTCAACAACAACAGATAGATCAACAAGAACAACAAAATAAGACAAAGAAAGAAAGAAAGAAAAGCAAATAAAATCCGTGGGTCAACTCCCACGCGAAGATTCGCTTAACGTCGTGAGCACGGCGTGTTTGATCAACAACGGACTATCCATAGTCCTTCACCTGCAGGAATACCATCTCGGCCAGAACATCAGTAGTAACCATATATGCACAAAGGACAGTAAAGAAAGCAAATAACGAATCATTTAAGCACAAGTCGAACATCCTATTCTCCAAAGAAAAATAGATGACATCAATTCCCAAAGCACAATACTTTGGTGAATTAGGATGTTGACATACTATAGAAGTTACCTCGACTTTTGTTATCACTGTGTCCTCCTCAGGGGACACGTACTTCACATGTTGAGGCAGCTCTTTCACTTTCAGAGTGGGTTTTGGCGTGTCATCAGTTTCATGCACCCACTCTTCCTCGTCAGTCATCCTGGTAACAACTTCCTCGTGGCTCTGATCTAGCACCTCATCCTCACGTACCCATTCTTCCTCTATTTCCACCTCATCCGGCTGCAATGCTCTTGGTGTCTCTCCCACCCCATCTTCAACAATTGGGTCACTTCAAGAGTAGTGACCATCCGAGCTTGATCGGGTTGGTGCGGGAAAGGTGTGATTTCAGTCACTTCCTCGTTTTCCACCCCCGTGATCGCAAAGACTCATCGATGTCTCTTCCACCCAATTTTCAACAATTGGGTCACTTTCTAGAACAATGACCGACTGGATCTGATCGGATTGGTTTGGAAGTTCCTCCCTCACGCAATGACTTATCAAGGTGCTCTAAACATATCCTATTTCGTCTCCAAACGCAAAGTCGAGGCGTTAAGATCGAACTTTGGACTAAAGCATCCGTTTTTGAATGGATGACCTCTTTTGAGTTAACTCATCCTCCCAAGCCGGCCTCGAGGTGGATACGGCTACTGTGGGTACTGTTGCGGTGGAAGCGGAGGCGGCTGTTGGGGATATGAGTACTGAGGTGGAGGTGGTTGTTGTGGGTACTCATATTGAGGTGGAGGATGTGGTTGCTCCCAATAAGCATTGCAGGATTGATCCTCATAGTGCTGCGGAGGCGGTTGTTCCCAGTAGGGATTGAAGACTTGATCCTCATAGTACGGTGGAGGTGGTTGATCCCAATATGGATTATAGGTTTGTTGCTCAGGATAGGGATCATACGCTGATGCTCGTAGCTCAACGGACATCCCGGAAAAATCGATTGGGCTCCTTCTTGAAGAAGAATTTGCCCAATATGGGAACTTTCTCCCCACCGCTTGACCACATTGCATCACTGGTAACCCCGCATTATGAGACACCAACAATAAAAACAAGATCACACGCACTGTGGGAGAAAATAACGAAACAGAACAAAAAGAAACACAGAAAACAAACAACACAAACAATACGCCTAAAGTTTTCCCCGGCAACGGCGCCAAAATTTGTTCGAGCTAAAAACACACTCAAATTACCGCAATCGCATGCGAGGTAATCGTGGCGTGATAAGTTAACACGAGTCGTCTCTCAAGGAAAACTTAACAGGCCATTGTTTGTGTTGTGCCTGTAAAGCAATTAAATCCTAAACATTCTAATAACAACGGGGGTTGAACATGCAAGAATTGAAATACGAGAAATAAACGGAGAACCTAAGCTAGGGGTTGTCAATCCCGAGCTATACTAATAAAGCGATAAATCTAAACCAGGGGTTGTCAATCCCTAGTTGAGCTACGAAAGCGATAAATCAAAAGCGATAAACAAAAGCATATGCAATCATATTATTCATAGGGTTTGTCAAGCCCTAATCTAAATCTAATTGCAGATAAATCATAATCATCAATCCATCACAAAGAACATGAGTAAATCGAAAGCGATATAAATTAAAGCAACATGAAAACAATCCATTGTCACTTATGAAATTGAATCCAATAAAAATCATCCAATAATAAACTATGAAATTGATTACGACAAAACAGATGAATCCAAAGCATGAACTGATAATCTAAATTATTCAAGAATGAAAATGAAAACAGGAATTAAAACTAAGAATTTATCTGTTTGTGTCGATGCCCGAAGAACTCCTGAAGAAAATGGTGAAAAGAAGCCGCGGCTGCGCCTGCAGAAAAACAAAAACTGAAGGGGTCCCTTTTAACCTAAGCGCGTGTATATATATAATAAAAAGTGAGCACCGGTTTAATGTGAGCGCGCATTCAGAAAACGTTCTGACTTCGAAGTGAACGTCGGATCACAAAGAACACTGGCTAGGAAATGAGAGGAACGAGCGCCGGCTGTTGAAGCAAAACGGGCGCGGAGTGGGAACGTGTGGGCACTGGCCAAGCCAGCGCCGGATGCTTCTCAGCGGGCGCTGGACGAGACAACGCGGAGAGGGCGCTGGTTTACGGGCCGGACGGCGTCTTGCGGAGTTAGCGAGAGCGCTGGGCGTTGGGTGGCTTGGCCGGATGAAGCGCGTTGGAAGCGCAACGGGTCTTTGGGCGGGGTGAAATTATGAACGCGCTCGGACCCCGCGCTGGGTGGCCGAGTTGCGTGCGGCGCGGCGGGAGTGCGGTGCGGCGCGGCGCGGCGCGCGCCGTGCGTGGGCGTGGGCGCTACGCGCGCGTGCGGCGTCTTGCGACTTTGGTCGTTCGACCCGCTCTCCTTCGTCGAACTCCGATTTACGCACGGTTTCGCCACGAACTCTGTCGAAATGCTCTTCAATATATTTGATTCTTGGCGATCAATTCATCCTATTTCTGCCGTTTTCCTACAAAATATCGACACGAACGAAGTAAGTCCGAATCGATAAATATTAATCGAACTAACGGCATAAATAGGACAAACCAAAGAAAATGACATGTAAACACTTATTTCCCACTAACTTTTCCCTTTGTGAGAATCTTCTGGTTGATTTACTCATCCATGTAGTTTTCTTTTTGGACCTTACTTTTTTGGAGGTGCTCGAGGTGTCCTTTTCTGAGGAATCATATGCTCATCTTGTTTGTCCACTCGGAATTTCTTCTTGTTCTATTTCGACAATTATTAAACATTTACAGATAAATCATATCTAGAATAATTATCTTTTGATATCTAATAATATCAAATAATATCTCTTGATATCTAATGATATTAGATAATATCTCTTAATATCTTATAATATAAGATAATATCTATTTAGATACTGGAGAATCGGAACAGAGTCCCAGTGGGACTCTACTAAGGTAGGTGAAAAATTTAGCAGCAACAAGCTTTGATAGGCCAACCCATGGATCAAATACAAGGAATAAAGATGGGCCTAAAAATGAATAATTATTTTATGCTCAACCCAGAACATACATTTATTCATTTCACTAGAGAATAAATGATGACTTGCTCCTTTATTAACAACTTATCTCACTATGATCCATCAATACGTTAAGACGTACCAGCATAGACAAGCAACCAAGCCAAGTCACTTCTTATCTATAATGCAGCCTATACCGACAACTCGTCCTCAAGTTGTCTCAGTTGTGATCTTTTTTATATCTCAATAAGCTTAACCAATCATACAGACTTCTGTGATCTTCTACACACTATATGATCTAACTTTTGTATGACATAATGGGATAAACATATATAATCAAGTAAACAATTCAGATATGAGATTGTAATAGTGTTAATATGAAACACTGTATACAAGCTCAATTATTCTGCTTTCAATATACAAATCCAAAATGGTATGCAAAGTCCTTCTCAAATCTCCTTTATTCCAATACGATCATTAGGCATTACGTGGCTTCCTTCCCCGGGAATCGGCCTGCAAAACCCCAAGCAAAGAATACCCCAATCCTTTCGAAATAGGGGTGTAATCATTTGGATCAAGGGTTAAGACTTCATTAACAATACTAACCTGGAATTTAGACAAAGCGAGGTCGGCCTTCCTCGCAGGCGCGGGGTGCACAAAATTTCCCACGTTCCGTAGCGAGGGCGACAGGCATTGGGTACGACGTGGATCGATAGTCCCGTGAGGTACGCGTCCCTCGGGATCAGATGGGGGAACTGTAGGGAAATCTAATTTGACCCTATTCCCGAGGATCTATCTTGGATGTTAAATTCAACATACGTTGATTATATACCTACCATGCATCTATATAATTAATTACAACATGTAGATGTTTACTCGTGTTCACCTACGAATTTCTCGGATATAAGATCAATGACAGACTCTAGCTTTGATCTTCTAGACTGTATCATGGATGTCTATTCTCCAATGTCGAGTGAGAGAAATCTATGGAGAATACTGCAAAAATTCGGATCCTTATTTGGACTATGTGATTTTCGAAAATATCAAGAGAAGAATAAGGATTACTTGTGATTTTATCTCACCTTTTATTTATAATGCATTCCCAGATTCATATTTAGATAGGATCTCTACATCACTAATAAATACAATCTTTACAGATAAATCATATCTAGAATAATTCTCTTGATATCTAATAATATCAGATAATATCTCATGACATCTAATGATATCAGATAATATCTCATGATATCTAATAATATCAGATAATATCTATCTAGATATTGGAGATTAGAACAGAGTCCCCCAGTGGGACTCTACTAGGGTTGGGCGAAATTAACAGCATCAACAGGCCTTGATGGGCCAGCCCAGGGATCAAATGCAAGGAATAAAGATGAGCCTAAAATGAATTAATTACTTATGTTCAACCAAGAACATAAACTAATTCATAAACATTGATTCATTCCACTAGAGAATAAATGTTGACTTGTCCCTTTATTACCGAAGTTGAGTCGGACTTACACTTAGACTTACGAATCCCCGTATTTAAGATATCGCACATCCATTAATTATTTATAGCATTATGACTATTTAAAATAATTAATCTCTTTAATTCATTAAGTAGTATCACTCAACCTTATTATTATACTTAAGCTAACTCAACCTGCAGGGTTTAGTACAATAAATATTTTGAGCTCTTTAAGGGGCGTCATCATCCAACACGGATGCTGTGACTCGATACAGGTTACTAGAATGACACAAGCACTGCCACCACCCAAGATGTGGAGAATCTTGGGTTATCTTATGTAACTCTCACCCATAACAAGTCAAAGTGATAGTCAGCATACTCACCTAAGACCCTATCGAGGTTTAGATCAACGTAAAGTTATCGAGATCTAGGTTCTTCACGACGGTCAGATATAAGAACTCATCTCACTGTGATCCATCAATACGTTAAGATGTACCAGCATAGAAAAGCAACCAAGTCAAGTCACTTCTTATCTATACTGCAGCCTATACCAATAACTCGTCCTCAAGTTGTCTCAGCTGTGATCCTTTTTATATCTCAATAAACTTAACCAATCATACAAACTTCTGTGATCTTCTACACGTTGTATGATCTAACTTTTGTATGAGATAATGGGACAAACATATATAATCAAGTAAACAATTCAGATAGGAGATTGCAATAGTGGTAACATGAAACATTGTATACAAGCTCAATCATTCTGCTTTCAGTATACAAATCCAACATGGTATACAAAGTCTTTCTCAAATCTCATTTCTTCCAATACTTTGGCCGATGTTTACTCTCACATACATCCATAAACACATACATATATCATTTTCTATTTTTTCCGTTGATTCGCAAACTCTTATATTTATACATGCATTCCCCTCTTGAAATCGGCTTAGTTTTAATTGTTTTTTTGGGTTGAAATTCTTTGCAATTTGGACTTATGCCGACTTCCAGAATGAGGGGTTTTTTTGTGTGTGTTTCAGTCGAGGGCTGGTTGTCGGTGCTTTGATTGAGAGCTGTTTATTTTTAATCTCATGAGGGGTTATGATTTACCTAAACTATTTGTGTGTGTGTGTGTGTCTTTCTTTCTTTTCTTTTGGGGAGGGTGGGGAGAGGGGGTTGTTGGAGGGGAATTTCTTTCTGTGAGGTCGGGAAGTGGCACGAGATTAGACCTTGTTCAATTGGTATGGTCAGTCTAGACCTTTCGTGATATTTTACTATATATATATATGTAATCTTGAATTATTATCCATTGCATTGGTGTTCAAGATGTACATAACATATTTGATTAGGGTGCCTTTAAGCTTGAATATTTTACTTCGTTGCAACCGATCCTTTCAAGTGGGTACACTCTGCTACTTATCTGGTATGGGGCAAACATATTTGATTAGGGTGCTGCATCAATGGATTAGGCTAGTGTGGGGGCATATTTTATCTTATTTTGGAGTACATTCCCGTTGTTACCTTTGGTTTGTAAAAGGAAATTTGTCAATGGATTTCCAGTTTCTGGTGTTAGTTTCATCCGGAGAATAGTTACCATGACATCTTACTCATCAGGAACTGAAACAATTCCCAAATGTGCTGATGACTGTGAATGATGCTTTTATTCTCCAGAATCGAAAATCTAGCTAGTGGCAGTAGAACTATGAAACAAAACTTTCGTGTGTACCCAATGGACCTTGAATATTTGGATAGACATCCAAGACTTCCAGTTACCTCAAAATCACCATATACTACCCAAGAACGTGGAAGTGAAATGACCTGTTTCCTAGCATATCACATTTTTAAGAACCTGAAATGATGTTTTTCAAATTCTTCATAGTTAAATGCCTTTCAGCCCATGTCAATGCAATCTACATATGGTTTTCTCTTTTCCCTGCTGCCATAATAACAATGTATGTATGCATATTCTGTGTGCGTGTGTTAGCCTAGTGGTAGAGTGGTTAATGCCCGAGGCCAAAGGTCTCGGTTTCGAGTCCACCGTGACGTGGTCTTTAAATTTCTGTATTAAATTGACAAAAAAAAAGTATGCAGATTCTATTGGTGGAGTCAAGGCCTCAAATTATGTTTATTGTGTGACAACACTTGAAACCTAAGAGAATCATGGCAAAGAATACTAAATTCGAGGATCGTGTGGATCTTGATGATGATAACTACACTGAAGAAGATGATGAAGAACCCATGGAAGATGAAGGAGCTGGAGAAGGTGGTGAAGAAAATGAAGAAGAATCTCAGGAGGATACCAGAAGTGAGGATGTTGGGAAAGGTGAATTTCCAGGAACAAATAAAAAGGATATATGCATTGGGGATATGGAAGATAAAAAGAACTCGGCATCTATTAACGAATATGAGAAAGAGAAACATGCTGAACTTTTTGATCTTCCACCTCATGGCTCTGAAGTTTTCATTAGAGGGCTTTCTCGAGATATTTCAAATGAAAACTTGAGGGAACTCTGTGAACCCCTTGGTGAAATCTTTGAGGTCAGTGGATATATAGGAAAAAAATATTTCCTACAAATTGTTTTAGCAAACAGATATCTTTATGGATACTATTTCTCTTTATTACTAAGAGCTTCATCGTTTAGCAGATAAGGGTAATGAAGAATAGGGATACTGGTTCACTTTTGTAGCCTTCAGAACAAAAGATGAGGCACAAAAGGCAATTGAAGAATTGCATAACAAGAATTCAAGGTGATTTGCACCTCATGGCTAAAAAAAATATTGAGTGAATGTTCCTTTTATTTTTCTTTTCTAATGGACACAACGTTGGCCTTTGTTGTGCTAACTATTTCATATTTCTGTTATTCTGCCTATCTGGATCCAAAATAATTTTCTTTGCTATCGACCATGTCTTTCTTCACTTCAGGGTAGGATACAACGATGCTCACTTTCAAAAACTAAATACAGATTGTTCATAGGCAATGTACTTAAGGGATGGAGTGAAGATGATTTAAGAAAAATAATTGAATCGATAGGTCCTGGTGTTGAAACCATTGAGCTAATAAAGGTATCTGTGGCTATTTTATCGTGAAAGAGTTCAGCTGTTTGTCAGCAAAGTACATCGGTTCTCATTGTTTGACCTTATTCACTTTAATCCTACAGGATCCTCAGAACCCCGGTCGTAATCGTGGTTTTGCCTTTGTGGAATATCACAACAATGCTTGTGCTGATTATTCCGTGCGAAAATGTCTGCACGCAAGCTTCAAGTTGGATGGTAACACACCAACCGTAACATGGGTCGACTCAAGATTACACCGATCATTACGGTGTTCTTTGCTCGCTGTATAATTTCAAAACTGAAATTGCCCTTACCATCAATGTCTACATATTGATATTTTGTAGCTTTCTCTTGGGCTTCATATTCTGAAAAGTAGTTGTTGTGTGTGATAATATGTTGCAACACAATTAAATATACGCAAGTGCACGTAGTCAACAAGTAATACACGGAAATATTCCGAGATCGAATCCACAGGGATCGTACTTTTTAAATCACGTCGGCAATCAATTCTGTTAAGAGAACAACACAAGGGAAATTAAACAGGAAGAACAACTTAATAAAAACAGACGGAAACCCAAACTTTGAGAATGTTACTACGAAGCGAGGTGAAATTTCAGACAAATAGATGATAAAACAACTGATAATAAGAAGAGAAATAGACTTGACCTCTCGATTCCACCCATGCTCATTAAATATGCTGACATTATCATTGCCTCATTACCATGACATGAACTTCTCCGATTCTTAGTATTTTTTCAAATCTAAGATTATATTCTATAAGTCATTCGATATATTCCTATACCAAACAGCTCTTAGAATATCTTTACTAATCCATTCATTTATGTCACGCAAGGTAAACACATATTCTTATGCTATTCACACACATAATATTTAAATCATGTTCTTGCGTCACTCTCTTGTTTTCCACTCTATAAGAACTTCCCATAAATTATAGAACTAAAATCCCACCCATGGTGATCAATCACAAGCAAGATGAATAATCTCCAAGAGAACAATAGCGATTTAACAAGATAAGCGTAGAAATGAGCTCGTCACACGAGCATGGGTTTCATCAAAAAGATCAAGTCCTACAAATTTAGCTCATAACGAGCTGTTCAACAATATCCAGATAAACGAATGCCATAACAAGTTAAAAGAATTCGAGAAAAGAAAGTGAAACTCATCGCCGGAATCACGTGCTCCTTCTTGGATTGTCGCCTCTTCCGATGGCGTCTTCTCCAAGTTGTCGCTCTTCTGATTCCTCTTTCTTCCAATGATTTTGTGTTTTCCCCAGAATCAATCGTCTCCTTCTTACATTGTTTGTCCCCTTTAATAACCACCTCCGCTCTCTTTTAGGAATGCAGACGGGCGACTGCTAGCCCTTCAACCTCGATTTTCGGTCTTTTCTCACTGGCTCGACAGATAACAACCCAGCGTCCCTTTTATCTTTGTCATGGCGGATGCCACGTGGTCGTGGTCCTGCAGATCTCCTCAGTCTTCAGCCAAAACCTTTCATACTTCGTCGTTGATCATCCATCAGCATAGGCTCTTCTCCGTTTACGACCTGACTTCGCTCCAGATTTCGACTTCGGTTACTAGCTCGACTTATTTCACGAGCTCGGCTTCAGTCACGAACTCAACCTTGTCGGTTCTCTTTCTTTCCTGGAGTCTGGTTTTGCTTACGAGCTAGACTTTGGTTGCGAGCTCGTCCGTCCCGAGCTCAACTTTGGATTACGAGCTCGTCATTCTTGAGCTCGGCTTTTGATTACGAGCTCGTCATTCTTGACCTCGGCTTTTGATTATGAGCTCGTCATTCTTGAGCTCGGCTTTTGATTACGAGCTCGTCAGTCTTGAGCTCGGCTTTTGTTTATGAGCTCGTCATTCTTGAGCTCGGCTTCAGCGGCGAGCTTGAGTATGGTCAATTCTCTCTTCTGGAGCTCGGCTTCAAGACTTCGCTCCAGCATCCTCAGTTTTTACTTTTCCTTTGAGCTTTGACTTCGTCTTTCGAGTTCGATCTTGCTCCCGCATTACTCCAGCCTTGTTCGTTCTTTGAAGTCAAGCTCGCTCACGAGTTCGGCCTTGTTTGCGCGTTCGACCTGGAGCTTGGCTTCGACTCAGCGGACTTCAGCATCGTCTTCACTGCCGTTCTTCCAGCTACATGTCATAGATTGATTAAATAAAGCTTAAAAAGAACATAAAATCCCTTAAAAGCACCTGACTCAATCCTACATGCACACACACGAAAACACAACATAAACACACCAAACAACACAAACACACGAACAGAACACACAATACTCAAGGTTATTATCATCAAAAAGGTTACATAATAACTCTTTTACAAGAGTTATTTTAACATTATGATGATAAATGCTTCAAATGGCATCGATATCTTCTCACTATGGAGTAAAATATAAGATGTTATCACTTGAAAACTACTGACAAAAGTTAGAATCCATTATACCTTATTGTGAATTGGTAGTTTAGTTTACTCATTTATGAGAAGTTCTAGGGTAAATATGCAAGACCGTGGTGGAGAAATGTGTTGGTTTGTGATTGCCCTGCAATAACAATATGATGGTTTTGTCTTGCTAACTAATTGTCATTTATCTTTTTGCTAGGAGAATCATCATTGTAAATGGTATTTTATTTTTGCTAATCATAAGTCACTTGCATAGTTGTATGTGTTACATCTTATTGTTATCTGTCATGGCAAGACTAATGGCTTGAAACATAGAACATTTATTCATAAAATTGATTTTGATGCAAGAGCGGCATTTATCCATATGTTAGCACTTGATTATGAAACTAGACTCCAACTAAAAAAAGAAAAAGAAACAACTCAAAAAAGAAAAAAAAAACAAGAATATGAAAATAGATTCATGACAGTGCCACTATTCAATGTTCAACATTGATAGTTGATCGTTCTATTTTCTTGCTTGTATGGGCCTATGAAATGGTACAGGCTCATGAAATGCTTATGTTGCTATACTTAGTGAGCAGGATACTTATGTTGCTAGACTTAATGCTTGTTGTGATGTTATTTTTAGACTTTCTTTTTTTATGTGTATTTAGGTCAATGCCTTGTATGTGAAGAACATTCCTGAAAATACACCAATCGAACAATTAAAGAAAATCTTCCAGCAACATGGGAAAGTCACAAAATTTGTTATGCCGCGTGCTAAAGCTGGTGGGAAGAGGGACTTTTGCTTCATACACTATGCAGAAAGATCAAGTGCCCTTAAAGCTGTCAAAGAGGCAGAAAAATACGAGATAAATGTTTTGTTCCCACGTATTTCTTTCTTATCTAAGGATAAGTTATCGTGTTTGAGTAGTATTCTGATGAACTCATACAGTTGATGGCATTTTATGCCATGATGAGGCATGCACCTAATGGGTATGCTGAAGTCATTTGGGTGAACTAATTCTAGACTTGGTCAAATTTTGTTTGTTCGGATAATGATGTACAAGAAACTATGCATTTGCCCTTTATTTTCAGCAAGGGTGCACGTTTCCTTGTTGAAGTATTTGGACGAAGAATGATATTAGTAAACATACATGCAGGCCAGACAAAGCCTCTGGCTGATATGCAGCTAATCCCCACAATGCAAGCAGGAATGCAGATGGTGCTTATGGCCTCATATATGGCGTAGTATGAGAAAGAAGAAATCTTGCGTATCGTTTTGACGAATTTCATGTATATTGCAGACAGCAGCCTTGTGTACAGATTCCTCAGCCTGTGAGACCACGGAAGAATGATAGGAGTAATGGTGGTGGTGGAGCACAAGCGTGGGGAGGGGACAATGGTGCTGATTATAGTAACCGTGATAAACAGTACATGTCTTACTAGAAGTAGGGATGAGGCGAGTGATAATGCACTTAGATTAGCTAGATGACTACTATAACGCTGAGCTACTATTTGGTTATCCAATTTTGGTTGTAGAGGGGAAATGAAGGTGGTGAATCTAAGCATTAGAGACCGTGAGTCCATCACAAAAATTCTATCCCTCTCGTTTGTTGAATGGAAAAGATTGTTGGCGGGTTTATATACGAGTTTGCTCTTTTGGTGCTGTGTGTTGACCATTAGAGTTGATTCGACAATTGTATCTCCATGGACGAAATAATAGCCACAGGCTAAAAGGAAGCAATCTAGATTTTGGGGACAGTGATTTTATAATTGCGGAAACCAAAAGAAATATCACAAATCAAGACCGTGGAGATGCATAGAGACACATAGCTAGTTTGTGTAATGCAACGGGCTTTTGTCAATTTGTTAGAATATCGAATGTTTTTTTTTTTTTTTGGAAGAATAGAATATCAAATGTTGGTATAGGCATTAGCATTACGTGTGTATGATTAACTGAAAATACCAATCATGTTGCTTACCTTATTTGATTAACCATTATTATTATTATTATTATTATTATTATTATTATTATTATTATTATTATTATTATTAGGGATAATTATAGGTTATGGTCCCATTTTTTTTCATTTTATAGTTTATGGCCTTAATTTTTTAAAAATTAAAATGTTCTGAACTTTAAAAATATACTAACTTATGATCCGAAAATATTTTTCGACATCGAAATATTGATTAGGATGACAACTAATTTAAAATGGATTTTTTATTTTTCAATTGAACATAAAACGATGTGGTTTTGATCCCTTTTTATTTTTTTTAGAAAAAAATGAAAACCCTTGTTCCTTGTTTCCTCTCAAATCACACAAAATCTATATATTCCTCTATCTCTCTCTAATTTCCGACCACCACCACCTGGAGATACCAGTTAGCCTATTTTTTCTGTCTCTCCTATTTTGGTTGAAAATTGTTGCTTATTGTTTGGAAGTTTTCTAATTTGAGGTGGACTACCTATAATTTTGTTGTCTGTTAAGAATTAATAAAGAGTTTTGATTTTTCATTCAATTGTGGGGCCTAGAATTCCACCATAAAATCCACCAATTTCTTTAACCCCATTGTTGTTGTTTCCCCTGTTTTCAAAAAGCTTCTCTATTCTTGATTGTGGGGATGGATTCGTGCTACATTTTCTCTACATGCATGTGATTGATTTGATCCTCTTTGCGTTTCTCTTGCACTTAAAAATCACTGATAATAACTTATCCTCTTCGCATTTCTGTTATTTCTTGTTGTTTTGGCATTTTTTCTAGAGTTTTTGTTTAATTTGGTTGAATTTTGTTGTATGATTCTAATATATGCTTTATTTGGTCAAGATGTGTTTTGAGTTGTAAAAATTAGTTAAAATTATTGTGTTTCTCCTCTGTGATTTCACCATTGAATCTGTAGCCCCATTTAGTTGGCTAGAATTTCCCATAATATCGTTGATCAAATTGAGCTCGACTCTTCCTCGAAACATGATTAGCTGAAATGTAACTAACCGACTTCCGGATCAATGACTGACCCCACAGACCAACGCGAATCTTTTCAGTATGTTTTGTCCTCACTCACACACTTCTTGAGAAAACTTCACATGGGGTCACCCACCCCACAATTGCTTTAAGCCAAGCACACTTAACTTTAGAGTTTTTATGAGATGGACTCCCGAAAGTAAGATGTATTTTGTGTATGAGTAGCACATATCAAATCCTTTAAGTTCTCATCAAATATGCAGTCTCATACCTGCATATTCTCGAAATCTCTCACATTCCGGTGCGTATCGATTCATTCATGTACCCCTCCATTTTGAAGCCTTAATCGGAGCTGCTCCTTTTCCACGCCTCTGCACCGGTGATCACTCTGTTCTTCTGCGCCAGGCGTCACATATCCACTAGCTTCCACTTGGTTCGTCCCTGAATCACACCGTACTGGGAGAGGTTCGGCTCTGATACCATCTGTAACGATCCGACTTTCGGATTGACAGCTGACCCCACAGACCAATACAAGTCTTTTCAATATGTTTTGTTCTCACTCACACACACCTTGAGAAAAATTTTCCAAGGGGTCACTCATCCCACAATTACTCCAAGTCAAACACGTTTACCTTTAGAGTTTTTATGAGATGGACTCCCGAAAAGAAGATGTATCTTGTTGGTATGAGTAGCACAAATCAAATCCTTTAAGCTCTCATCAAATATGCAGTCTCATACCTGCATATTCTAAAATCTCTCTCATTTTGGTGCGTTTCGATTCATTCATGTACCTATCCGCTTTGAAGCCTTAATTGAAACCGCCCCTTATCTATGCCTCTATACCGACGATCATTCCGTACTTTTACCCCGGACGTCAATGCTCTTACAAATGATTTAGATATATTTTGTGTGATTCGAGAGAAGTGTAGAACTGATATCTCGGGAGAGGGGTGGAGAAAGAGTGAGAGAAATGGTGACGTGGAGGGTGACGTTTTCATTTTTATTATAAATAAAACAAAAAGAACCAAAACGACATCGTTTCATGTCTACATGAAAAATAAATAAATCCATTTCAAATTAATTATCATCCTAGTCATGATTCGATGTCGGAAAAAAATTTCTGACCATAAGTTATTATATTTTCTAAAATCCATGACATTTAAAAAAATTAAAGTTGAAACCATAAACTAAAAAACATTAAAAGTTGAAGTCATAAACTATAGTTAACCCTATTATTATTATTAGGATAAATATCACTTTAAACCTCAAATTATATCTATTTTATCAAAAATATCTTAAATTTTTAAATATAATATTTTAAACTCCAAACTATTAATATTTTATCAAAAATCTGATAAATTTTAAAAATTATCAATTTAAATTTCAAACTATTAATTTTATATCAAAAATATTCTACATCCGTTTTTCAGTTCCTGAAATTGGACGAGATGTATTTTCTTTTGACCTCCTCTAATTTCGAGAGTCGAAAAATAAATGTAGGATATTTTTGATACAAAATTAATATTTTGAGTTTTAAAATAATATTTCTCAAATTTTACGATATTTTTGAAAAAATGTTAATAATTTAGAATTTAAAATAATACTTTTTAATGTTTAAGATATTTTTAATAAAATAGATATTATTTAAAATTTAAAATGATATTTACTCTTATTATTATACATTTCTTTCCAAGAGAAGACTTTACCAATTTGGGAGTCTATCAATAACTTGAAATGATCAAGAGTAGGAGATAAGGTTGATAAAATCAGAAGAAAGCTATTGTACATAACATCTATGATTCTTTACAATTTAGGGCTTAGGTATGTATCTCCGGGAGAGAGAGGCAAAGCTAACCTCCGATTGGGCAGAAGGAAGAGAAGGTGTATTAGGCATGAGGGAGTTGGTGAAGTCTGGTCTCCAGCTGGTGCAATTGATGCGGCCATTGAGGATTGATGTGGAGGGGTGATGGGATATAGCCCAACCGAATGGGCCCACTAACAGGCCCAAGCGAGCTGGGCCTAACATTGATATGAGCCCACGCGGTCGAGCCCAAGTCGCCTTAATCATTGCAAGCCTAGCCTCCAGAACCGCGCCGCCAATGGAGAGGACGCCCTGTAACCAGGTCGCGCCACCTCCACGTGGCGCACGTAAGACTAACGGTCCCGGCCCGCCAATGGAGAGCACGCGGAGGAAGAGTCACACCACGACCAATGGAGAGGTCGGGCGCTTCGTGGGCAAAGTCAAGTCAGTATAAATAGAAGGAAAAGCGATGTTAGAAGGGTTAGCAATTCATCAATACAAAGGTCAGAACCAATACTGCATTTAAAAGCTCTAGTAAAAGTATTGAGGAATCATTCCTCCGTGGACGTAGATCTCATTAACGATCGAACCACGTAAAAAGCACAGGTGTTCTTTATTGCTTTCTATAAATCTCGCACATTCACATAGCTAGATTCATCATTGGCGCCGTCTGTGGGAACCACGAACAAGAAAGCTTTGTTTCTACAACTAAATGGCAAGAACACGCACAACCGCCGCCCACGCCGGCAACAACCGGCCGAGGACAACCAGTGGTCACTCGTCGCGGAAAGGAGATCGCGGACGCCACGAGCGCCCACACCCGAGGGCAACATGGTAAACTCTTCCATACACCTCGGGACCGCGCCCCAACGTAGGGAAGATGTCGACCTCAACGAGGACGCAGCAACAACTCATTCGTCCCACGAGGTCCTCGGCCGAGCTGTGAGCGAGTTCCTCCACGCCAATCTTCGCCAATTCCAAAGCTTCTCAACCAGAGGACCAAAGGGCGGGTCCTCTAGGCCCCTGATCGAACACCACGGCCCCCGAGGCCGCCCCCATCCGGCGATCGGGCCACCCGGCGTGATAGCAGAGAACGCGATCGCGCCCGACGCGGAGCCGCCACCGCGCCGAGCCGCCGACCTCATTCGTGAGCCGCCCCGCGGGCGAGCCGCCACCATCGCCCGCCATTCGGCAGCCGCCTCCACCTCGCCATGCCGACCGGAGAGTCGAGCGGCGAAGGAAGAAAGGCGAGTCGAACTCCCTGAGGGACGATAGGCGCCGCTATCGATCCCCACCCTCCGTAAAGGGACGGCAACGATCTCCGGGGTTCGGCCTGCACGGAGAATCATCTCCCTTTCTCCGTGGAGATCCTAGACACGCCCCCCCCGCGGTACGGGCACCCAATATAGCGGCTCACGATGGCCTCGGAGACCCTCCGACTTCCTTTTCGCCACACCACTAACATGGCGAATCAAGGAATGGAAGATTTTCACATGTGTAAAATTTTCCCGAGGTGTCGATCTCCAACGCACGGCGTTGGTTCACCTCGCCCGCCGTAACAAAGATACACACGCTTCCGGGACCTCATGGATCGGTTCAGTGGCGCTTATCGGAAGATGCCGCCCAGCAGCCTTCCTCCGACCTACTCACAATCCGCCCAGGCGGGACGAGACGATGTCAAACTTCGCCTCGAGGTTCATCAAAGAGTCGCTCAAAATCGACGACAAGAACGATCTCTACATCATTAACGCGTTGAACGGATCCGACCGTGGCGAACAAAGAAATCACCGGGAGAAACCAAAGACGGCGAGTAAGCTTTGGAACCTGGTGGACAACTGTCGAGGGAGACGAGTCGGATCGAAGAAGCGGAAACTGGGACGAGCGTAAGTCCGAAAGAAAAAGCCGGACGATCAAGTCGAGGCGCAGATCGCGAGCTTTTCGACCGAATCAAGAGAGGGCGGCTGAGTTCAGGCTCGGACCTCGCCCAACCCCGCCGGGCAGAGCGCCTCCCCGCTCAAATCAAGGGCGGAAATATTCGAGCTCCACGCCGAGCTCTTCCTCAAGCCCGCCCCTATGAAAGGGGATCCAAGAGGTCCACGGCAGTATTGCGACTATCACCAAGGGTATGGTCATGATATCGAGGACCTGCAGAACACAGGCTCACGATCGACGAGCTCATTAAAGGCGGGGCCTCAAAAGTACCTCGGACGAGCTGGTCCGAAGAAGCAGAAGCGCAGAAGGAATGGGCGGCGAATAATCGCGGGCCGACCCGCGGCGACCCAACCCAAGACGACGAGGACGAATGTCCAAACGCTATGGAGCAGGTCTACGTTGTTACGGATTGCCCTCGGGACGACGAGGTCGCCCTCGAAGAACGATGCCCGAGGCGGCCCTCAAGAGCCAAGAACAAGCGACTCGGGATGGTGAGAACATAACGTTCTCCGAGGAGGACCCGTGCCCAAGATCATGCCGCACTGTGACGCCATCACCATACAGTGCGGTGGGCAACAAAACGCCCACCGGTCTATATCGACATTGGGGCCTCCGTCAACATCATCTTCCGAGCTGTTTGGATAAGCTTGAGGTCGGAGGCATTGTGTGCTTCCGCGCCTCCCGCCTACTTGAGCTTCACTCAAGAAGCGAGCCCGGCCAGGGGTCATTACCCTCCCGGCCACCGTAGGCGGGCTCCTGTGTCGGTCACTGTGGCCATCCGGTTCTTCCTAGTCCGGCCCTCTCCGCACAACATTATCCTCGGGAGAGATTGGTCAGACGCCACAAGGCCGTCTGCTCGGTCTACCACCACCGTCAAGATTCCCACCCCTGGAGTGAGTCAAGATCGAGGGACCAAACGGTCAAGAAAAGAACGCCTACGGCTCTCAACTCAAGACGCGGCCTCGCCCAGCATAGCAATTACCGAGCCCCTGAGGCCGACACCCCGGATGACCGACCGGGACCTCCAACTATACGATGACGATCCTCGAGGTCATCCAGTCGGCACCTGTGGCCCGGCGGACGTCCGCGGCACGTCATACGACTTCGAAAGAATATAGGACGTGTTTGCTTGGTCCCCGCCGATATGACCGGGTGTCACCCGAGCTCATAACTCACCGCTCAACATCGACCCGGCCACCAAGCGGTCCGCGAAGAAAAGGATATTCGCGGCGAGCGCAGCCGGTCGTTAGGGACGGTGACTCAACTTCAAGGCCAAGATCTTGTTCGAGGTCAAATATCCGACTGGATGGCTAATCGATCGTGGTCCGAAGTCTGGCGGAGGGTGGCGCATGTCGCCGATTATACCGACCTCAACAAGCACCGCCCAAAGATTGCTACCCTCCCCGATATTGACAAGAAGGTGGAGGCCTTGGTGGGCCACGAAATGTTCACTTCACGGATCTATACAAGGGTACCACCAAACTCGATGAGCGGGAGGATGCACCAAAGACCGCATTCATCACCGACTTGGCGTCTTGGCGATCGAAGATGCCCTTCGCCTCAAGAACGCCGGGCCACTTACGGAGGATGGTGGATGCAACATTCAAAGACCACATCGGGAGATCGTCGAGGTCTCGTCGACGACATAGTAGTCAAAAGTCGAAACGGAGAGTCGCTACCGACGACCTCGGCACCATCCTCCGACTCCTGTCGGCCAACCTCAAACTTAACCCCAAAATGCACTTTCATGGTAAAACGGGAAATTCTTGGGGTGTTGGGTTTCAATAATGCTTGAAGGCGAACCCCACCAAGGTAAAACGGTGCTCGACATGCAAGTGCCAAAACCATTCATGAGGTCCACAAACTTACGGGTGCTGGCCGCCTCAAGAGGTTCCTCTCCGGCCGCCGAGAAGCAGCCCCTTCTTTAAAATCTTGAGGAGGGCCCTGACTGCATGGCGGGAAGAGCACCACCGCCTTCACACACCTGGTGAGTACTCGCCGACCGCCCACCTCGACCGCCCCCAAAAGAGGCGAACTCTCCTTGTACTTGGCAGCCTCGGACGAGGCAATCGGTCTGATCTTGGTGCGGGACGAGGTCGGACGGCAACTTCCTATCTACTTCATCACCGAGCACTCAAAGGACCGGAGACAAGGTATGCCGCCTCAAAAGGTAGCATTGCACCGGTGAATGCTAAGCGGCAGCTCCGACCCTACTTTCGAGCTCACTCCATCCAGTCTTGACCGACCTACCCCCGAGGCAAGTCTTGTCAAAACCCGAGTCATCCGGACGAATAGCAGTGGGCCTCGAGCTTGGCGAGCACGATATCTCGTACTCCCCTGCATCGCCATAAAAGGCAAGCCTCGCCGATTTCTGGTAGAAGCAGTTTATCGAGCTCGGTCGACCGACGCCCACCCTGGTCATCCCAGCCCCCTGACGGAGGAACCGGACCTCACCCACCGGATGGTTCTTGGCGGATGTACGTGGACGAGCCTCGTGCAAACGGGCAATGAGCGGGCATTCTTCTCCTCGGCCCGAGATAGCGAAGTCACCCACGCTCGGGCCACCTTCCCGACCACCAACAACGAGGTGGAGTATGAGGCCCTAATCTCGGACTCCGATCGCTAAGGAGCTAAGGGTGGATGAGATCCAAATCTTGGCGATTCCGGTCGTCGTGAACGTGTGTTAAGCAAACACGAGGCCAAGGAGGACCGAATGAAACAATATCTCGAGAAGGCAAAGGAGATGTTGACCTCGTTCGGTACTTCAAAGATCCACCGAATCCCGAGGAAAACAGTGGCCGACGTCCTCGGCAAGCTAGCGTCGTCAACAAGTCCACCGATGGAGGAGGTCCGCTCGAAGCATAGCGGAGTCCCACGCCGGCATCATCACCGAGATAGAGCCGAATTGGATGTCTCACGAGGCCTACACGAACACGGCGACTACCTTCGGATCGGCTCGAAGCCAAAAGATGATGGCAAAATCCTGAGTATCTCATGCATGAGAGGCGCACTCACCGAAGTCTTACCTTCAACCCTCCCGAGATGCCCGGGCGGAAGAAGTTCGACTATGTGCTCAGCGAAACCACCGAGGGTCTTGTGGAAGCCACATCGGGTCGCGAGCACTTTCAAAGAAGACGCTGAGGTCGGGATACTACTGGCCCACCCTCGTGCAAGATTCGGCCGAGCTCGTCAAGAAGTGCCCAAAGTGCCAGATCCACTCCACAGTCAAGCGCCTCGGATCGATCCGAGCGACCGCAGAGTCTGTGGCCTTTCATGCGTGGGGATCGACATCGTTGGCCCATTCGACCGAGCACCGTGTCGCTTCGATATTTGGTCGTAGCCCAGACTACTTCACAAACGGGTCGAGGCCGAGCCACTTTCGAGCCTCACGAGCAGAAGGATTCAAGCCTTTGTGTGGAAAAATATAGTCTGCCGCTTCGGCATCCCGCACATCCTGGTCTCGGACAATGGCACCCAGTTCGTCGACAAAAACTTCAAGGAATGGTGCGAAGAGCTTCAGATCGATCAACGCTTCACCTCGGTCGCACACCCGCAAGCGAATGGTCAGACCGAAGTGACGAACCGCACGATCGTGCAAGGATTGAAAGAAAGGCCGGACCGAGCTAAAGGCGATCGGGCTGAAAATCTCCTCAAGTCCTCGGTCCCACAGACCACACCACGGACGTCGACGGAAACCCTTTCACCGGGTCACGGTACCGAGGCCGCCATACCGGCCGAGATCGGCGCCAAGCCCTCGCACTCTCCACTCGACCTGGCCGGGAACGAGGAAGACTGCGGGCCAACCTTGACGCCCGAGGAGAAGCGAGAGCTCGCCTTCATAAACGGCCAAGCACAAGAGCTGTGTCGCACGCTACTACAACAAAAGAGTAAAGGCCTCCGTGACTCCAAGTAGGGACCTCGTCCTACTGAATAATGAAGCAAGCCGAGCCGAGCGCCTTAACAAGCTTGATCCGACATGGGAAGGACCACCGCTGTTCACGAGGACCTCGGCAAAGGGGCTACAAGCTCGCCCACTTGTCAGGGCACTTATTCTCTAACACGGCACATAACTCATCTAAGGAGGTATTTTACATAGCTTTGATTTTAGATCGCGACATGTTAGCCCTCCCATTGTTTTGACCGATATGCGATGTTGTTTACTTGTTTAATAAAACGCTTGTTTTTCTAATGAGTATTTCACTTCACACGTCTTACATCTATGTGAACATCCATTCGGATATACCACATCTAAACCTTCACAAGGGACGCCCACGAAGATGAAAATCCCACCAAGTAGGGTAAGCGTACAGATTACCCATTAAGTTGGACGTCTACACGCAAAGCATACAGATTACCCATTAAGTTGGACGTCTACATGCAAAGCATACAGATTACCCATTAAGTTGGACGTCTACATGCAAAGCATACAGATTACCCATTAAGTTGGACGTCTACATGCACGCGACATCCAGACCGATCTCGCCAACTCATACCCCTTTATTTGGGAAGATATGCACTCCGGTACAAAGTCTAAATGCATTAACGACTACAAACAAAGTACCAAGACATATACAAGACAACTGGGCTTCAGAGCTCGTTTATACCCTTTATTTGGGAAAATACACACCTATGTATACAGTATAAAAATATTTACGACCAAAACGAAGTCCTAAGTTATGTTTGTACCTCTCAAGGAGGAAAATATACACTTCGAAACGAGTCTAAATACATGTATATCTACATACAAGGTCCTATACTATACATAGCCTCATTCGAGCTTAGGGCCCGCCCGCCAGACCGGCCAAGCCGCACCAATTCTCTACAAAATCCCGTGCCGACGATGTATGCTCGAACGAACTCGGTGCCTTCGACCCACCGATGAGGCCGAATCACCACTACCGCCTCCCGAGCGCTCGGCGGGCTCTGAGGCAGCCTTGACGGAAGCATCGACCTGTGGTCACCTTCACCCGCCTCCAGGACACTCAAAGTGGCGGGCGCAAGCACGGGCATCCGGGCGGGGACGCACCGAGGTCACACCCGACCCCCGACCGGACACCGGCCGTGTGCGACCTCGCCCCCGCCGGCTCTCTCCGCCGACTGAGGTCCTCGGTCGCCGCCGCCCCTGAGGATCCTCGATAATCCGCCCCTGCGGACCCATCAACCTCAAGACTACGGCATGATCGGAGTAGCCGCCTCCTCCGCCGGTTCTTCTATGATCGGGTCGGCAGAGCCGTTGCCTCGCCACCTCGCCGGGCATGCGACGCTTTCGGACGATGTCGTACATCTCCATAAACTTCACCACGGAGTCGACGCAGCTTTGAACTTCTTCTGTTGGGCCCTTCCTCATCCTCAAGACCATGCCTCCGCCAAGAAGCTCGGACTCGGTCGTCGGCTTCGGATATGGTAGTCCCACCAGCAAGCGGACCGCCCTCTCAGACTCTGATGCTCCTCCGACAACCAAGCGAGCCCGCGGTCAATTCAAGTTGTTCTCTCGACCGCATCAAACGTCCGTGGATAGCGTCGGCAGATATGTCCGCCTCGACCCCGCCTGCGCGACCTTCAACTTCGCCTCGTTCTCGGCCAGAGGCGGGCCACCTCCGATCAGCCTCGGGTCTTCTTCTTCGGAAGAAGACACCGAGCTCGCATCCATGGCGGCCAAAACTGGGTCACTCGGCAGACCGACTCCTCCAAATTGCACCTCCTCGTCCTTCTCGGCCGGGCACCTCGGACCCTTTCACAGCGCCAAGAATTCATGGTCGAGTCCCAAGTATTGAGATGCAGAATGCTATAAATAAAAAGACAACACAAGTCTCGAAAGTGATAAACATTCTTTATTGCAGACGTAAAGAATTTATTACAGTGGCTCGTGGTCCCATCGACCCGGCGATTCAACCTATTACAATCGGCCCACTAACCTCGGCCTCTCCGGACTCGCCGCCCCGCCTCCCCCGCCTCCTCCGGCCGCCTCGCTCTTGCGGCTGCGGGTCGACTGAGCCGACGAGCTCGGCCTCCTCCTCCCTCCTCGCCCAGGCCGGACCTCGGCAAGGAGCTCCTCGGCTCATGATCCTCGCCCACCCTACACCGGGCGACGACCTCTCAAGATCAGTGGGGTAGGGTGGATGCGAGCCTCCAAAGACTTTGGGAAGGAGAGTCACCAGTAGATCACCCGGCGTAAGCTTTGTCCATCTCTTGGGTCGACCTCGGTCCACCCATGCCGACCTTGTCAAAATCAGCATGGCGCCGCCAGCCTTCCTGTGTGATCCGACACCACCTTCGCCAAAGACGGCGGCGAGATCGGCAATAAAACACGAGAAGCTCTCCGACTCGATGAGCCGGTGGGAAGGCCCTTAACAACGGTCCCCGGTCGGCCACCAGACCTCCTCTCGTCGGCGAGTTCCTTCTTCGCCCGGCCAGCCTCCTCCTTGACTCCTCGACCTCCCCGGCGGCCTCCGGCACCAATGCCTCTTCTTCAGCGGCGGCAGCCCACCCTCCGGCCCAAGCAGCCTGCGGCCTCGGCTTCCGCCAGCGGCCACTTGCTGATCTCGGCTTCCCCTCGCGCGGCAAGATCCTGTTCAGCGCCTCTTGCGGGCCGAGCTCTCGCAGCAAGTCCGGCGGCGACTGCAGCTCCCCAAGAAGGCTGCAGGCCCCATCATAGAGCTCCCACCCGAAAAGGAGATGCACAAGTCGGTCACCGATTGCATAGCAAACAAATCTAAAAAAAAAAAAGCTCACGTACCTCGGGAGGATGCGACCAAGCTTGGGGCGGTACCCGTGCTCAAGGCGGCCCCGAGGTCGCGACTGAAGCCGGCTGGACCCGGCTCGGCCCACTCATCACCGCCCATGCCGTCCACCTCTTCGGCCCCTACTAGGTCCGGCCCCCGCGCTTTTCTTTGCGGCTCCCTTGCCGCGATGGTGAGCCCACCTCATCCCTCAACCTCGCTGCAAAAGAGAAAGAATACATTAGCACAAGAAATAAGACAAATAAGGACTAAGAAAAGGGATGCCTCACCCCGTCTGCACTCCGGTCCCGACGCCCAATTCGAAAACACTCGGCCCCTTCTTCGGATCGTCCTCTGAGAAATTTATGGATGAGATCTCACCAGGCTGCTCAACAACTCCTCCATATGGCCCAAGGGCTTGATTTTCGGGTCCACTAGCGCGCCGATGCCCCACTCATACCTCTACCGCCCACCGGCAGAAAGAAATACCTATTCTGCCAATGGGACACCTTGGAGGGGACGGTTACCTTAAATTTTAGCCGGGGTGATGATAGTACACCCTCCTATGGTCTTCACGCTAAAAGCGCATCAATACCTCAAGGACAGCTCGCCCAAGCAATGCCATAGCAAGAGAGCCCCACCCCACCAACGACCTAACTAATTCGGGGTCAATTGGCAAATGGGGATCCGAAATACTCTTGAAGGCTAAGGTAAATGGGGACAGAGGGTACCTAAGACCTGCCTCAAACCGCCTACATAGACATTAACAAACCCTCCTGAGGGCCATCGCCCTATCGTCCGGACGGGCAGACACCACCACGCCCCGAACTGTACTCCTCACAACCTCAAAGAGTTCCTCCAACGACAACCGACCTCGCCGCGCCCACCTTCGTGCCATCCCATACAGAGGATACCGCGTAATACTGGGACTCGAGACCTCTGGACCTACCCAACCCCGTTGTAGCACATATAGTCCCTTACACCGCAACTCACGCCCGTAACCCGACGGAAAGAGAACTTTCGAGGCGAGAAGAAGATGAAGAAAACATACTTACTTTTAGGCGAGTAAACGGCTACTTCAAATAAAATCGGGCTCGAAAATCTCTCACAAATTCTCTCGTAATTGTTAAGCGTCAAGAAGAAGAAAGTGAGCGATTGCCTCTTTTGCGCCTATTTATAAGACTAGGCGCCGCAAATTGCCGTTTAAAATTCAACACGTGCTCACACGTGATTGGACGTGGCGTTACACGCACGCACGCTGCTCGAGCGCCTAACTACCGCTCGCGCGCTCGACGACGCCAGATAGGACGGCCGCCCGACCGACCTAGCAATCATCATACGGACCGGCGTCCTCTAGATGGCGGCGCCTCAGGTCGCACCCCGTCCTCCCCACAAATGTCAAGGAAATCCACATCGGACCTCCGCGCCCTGTCAGACACCAGATCGGACCTCGTCCAACCAGATCGGACCTCGGCCAACCGGATCGGACCTCGGCCAACCAGATCGGACCTCGGCCAAACAGATCGGACCTCGGCCAACCAGGCCGCAGAGTCTGCGCGGCCCGAGACACACCACGGCATCCCCGAAAAGGGCGGTCGCTCAGGTCGAACACCGGGAGCCACCACAGGAGTAATACCACTACAGACCGCACCTCGGCATAACCAACGCAGAGGCGCGTTATCCAGGTCGGACTTCGACTTCCATCGGTGCCACATCTTTCTCCGAGCGGCGGACAATAAACAAACCAACTCAGATCGGGACCAGAAGACCCTCACATCCAAGAAACAACTTCGCCCAAGCCACACCTCACCCCGGCGGTCACTGCCTTCACTCCACCTCGCCTCGTCCCTCGGCTATTCGGGGGCTATGATGGGATATAGCCCAACCGAATGGGCCCACTAATGAGCCCAAGCGAGCCGGGCCTAACATTGATAGCAGCCCACGCGGTCGAGCCCAAGTCGCCTTAATCATTGCTCAAGCCCCAGCCTCCGTAACCGCCGCCCGCCAATGGAGAGGACGCCCGTAACCAAGGTCGCGCCACCTCCACGTGGCGCACGAAGACTAACGGTCCGGCTCCGCCAATGGAGAGCACGCCAGAGAAGAGTCACACCACCACCAATGGAGAGGTCGGCGCGCCGTGGGCAAAGTCAAGTGATAAATAGAAGGAAAAGCGATGTTAGAAGGGTTAGCAATTTATCAATACAAAGGTCAGAACCAATACTCTGCATTTAAAAGCTCTAGTAAAAGTATTGAGGAATCATTCCTCCGTGGACGAGATCTCATTAACGATCGAACCACGTAAAAGCACCGGTGTTCTTTATCGCTTTCTATAAATCTCGCACATTCACATAGCTAGATTCATCGAGGGCTTAAAAACAGAGGACATTCATTCCTCTCTCGCCTTTGCATCGTTATCGTTTCTACTCGCTTTCTCCTTATATTTGTTGGCTGCGGCTCTCTGGAGCGCCATCAATACATCGGAACCACTCAGCCGCTGCTCCGCCTCGCCACCTTCGCCCATACCGACGGCCACCAATTGACGCTTTGGGGCGGAGGAGATGGCGCCCAGGGGCAGGGGTAGGGGTAGGGGTAGCGCGCTCCACATGCTTCTATTCTACTACCTCATTATCATAAATGCCATGCCACATTTAAATATACTATATTATTGTTATTCAAGGATTCATTTCGAATTGGGCTGAAAGCCCAATAACCAATCTTAGTAGCGCTCCAGTTGGGTTATGTCCACTCGGAAAAGAATTCTCAAGAGGAATACCAGTTACAATATATGATCCTCCTTGAGTTGAAAAATACTATAGGAATACCAGTTGAAAATATTATTGTAAATTTGCAGCTAGGCTTATTCTCAAAAAATAAAATTAAAAAATCAGTAGCTAAGTTAGGTTGATGGTGTGCGACTGATGGGAATTAGACTAGTATCTTCGCACAAATGGATATACTGCTGGTTTTCTTTAATCCCTATCATAACAAATGCCAAAACTCAACTGCAATTTACGATCAACGCCACTCAGCTTAATTTCCAACTAAATTATTAACTTGACTTTGCCTTTATTTGTACACATATCCTCAAAGACATGGGCATCTCTGGTAATGCATTTTAGTCAAGAGAACAAGTAGAAATTAATTATAATTTTATATACAAAGCATAATCATGAATAGTCTTGTCATCCAGATGGTGATAGATTAGGACAGAGAGGTGATGAATTGTATTTCAGTGTGGAGTAAATTGGTACATATGTAGTTTGTTACAGATGAATGATCAAGTGGCAGTTGGAAGGTGGACAGGGTACTTGTGGATACAATCGGACCAGGGATTATTAGGGTCCAGGCATTCTTTGGCAGGGATTTCCCGCAATGCTTTCCAGACGGCACTGTTGCACTTGAAACCGGAGCCGAAGGCAATCTGCCACACTCGGTTGCCTCTGGAAACCCGGCCTTTGGCCTCAGTATATGCGAGTTCGTACCACAAGGAGCTGCTGGATGTGTTGCCGAACCTGTGCAGCGTCATCCGAGACGGCTCCATGTGCCACTCCGTGAGCTGCAGGTTCTTCTCGATTGCGTCCAGCACCGCCCTACCCCCCGCGTGGATGCACACGTGCTCGAATGCCCGCTTGAAGTCAGGTATGTAGGGCCTCACCCTGGCGCCCACCACCTTCCTCTTGAGCAGCCTCACCAGAAACATGAGCTGCTCCGACAGCGGCAGCACCAGAGGCCCCAACGTGGTGATGTTGGTCTTGAGAGCGTCCCCCGCCACGGCCATGAGCTCCCGCGCCAGTGATACTCCCACCACGCCCTTCTCGTCCTCCCTCTGGTACACGCAGTTGTAGCTTTTGTCGTCCGCTCCCTTGTGGGTCCGTACGGAGTGCACCAGCTGGTACTTGGAGCGGCGCCTGTCCCTGGGCTTGTTGGACAGCAGAATGGCGGCGCCCCCCATGCGGAAGATGCAGTTGCAGAGCAGCATGGAGCGGTCGTTGCCGAAGTACCAGTTGAGGGTTATGTTCTCGGTGCTGACGACGACGGCGTAGGTGTCCGGGTTGGCCTGCAGCAGGTGCTTGGCCAGGTCTATGGATATGAGGCCGGCGCTGCAGCCCATCCCCCCCAGGTTGAAGCTCTTGATGTCGGTCCTCAGCTTGTAGTGGTTGACGATCATGGAGGAGAGGGATGGGGTGGGGTTGAACAAGCTGCAGTTCACGATCAGAATCCCGATCTGGCTGGGGCTGATCCCGGTGCTCGCCAGAAGGGAATCAAGAGCGCCGAACATGACGGCTTCCGCCTCCAGGCGGGCTTCTTCCATGGACAGGTTGGGGGGCTGGGAGGTGATGCCCCTCGGGAAGTAGGTCTCGTCGCCCAGCCCGGACCGCTGCGAGATCTTGTTCTGGAAGTTGATCGACTCCTGCTCGAAAGCTCCGTTGTCCGCCGTCATCTTCAAGAATGAATCCACCGACAGCTTCCTCTCCTCCTGGGGCTTGTAGCACGCGAAATCCACCAGGTACAAAGGCCGCGGCCGCTTAGCCCAGTACACGCCCAAGGTCAAGGTGAGGGCGGTGGAGCCCACCAGGACGGTGGCCGTGTCGAGGAGGAGCGTCTTGGCCGAGAAGAGGCCGGCCAGCTGAGCAAACAGAGGCAGCACTGCGAGGAAGAGGAGCACAGTAGCCGGGTTGCACGAATAGCCGTACCCTAATTTCACATATTTGAGCTTCACCGAGTGCAGAAAGTCGGGTAGCTTGCGGCGGATTTTGATGACCACGGATTTTGAAGAGTCATTGAAGTCCAGCTCCGCCAGTAGCCTCTCGTCATTCATGTCGATGCTCTCCATCAGAAACACTAGCTTGCAGGGATGGAAGATGCAAGAAAAAGTAGAGCAAGTTGGGTATGTATATATGATATTATTGGGGAGAATGATGGTGTAGTTCACCAACCAGATGAAACAGATGGATTGGTTACTTGTGCAAGAAACAGAGTCTACAAATTATAGGTAACGTCGTTGATCCATGTGAGAAAGCGCGTTCCCCCATTCATGAATTAATCCCATATTTCTATTTTTGTAGAAATATGATATCCCCATTCTCGGCGCCTGGTTTGAACCAAGCACTTGGATGTTTATTAAATAAATATTAATATTAATAGTAATGGGGAAGAGGAGTTTGGCAAAGAGTTGTATTAAAGAAGGGCGGAAACAGGTGGCTGGCCTCAACAAACTAAATAAATATGACCCTTCTTTACTTTTAAACAAGCTGAAGCGCTAAGGTTAACCTCAATAATATTTGTACCTTATCTCTCTAATTAGTTGACTGTTGATGTGTATAGGGATGTCGTGGGTGGTTACCTGGGACCGATCCGGAGCAGATTTTCATTAAATTTTAAAACAACGGTTCGGTTAGGTTGGGTTAAAGAACTGCTGAACCGGACCGGTCAAGACCCGACCCGTTTTGTCGGTTCGGTCCGACCATCATTTTAGTTTTTTTTTTTTTTTTTTTTTTTTACAATTTTAATTTATTAGCATTTTTTAATGTTTTGTTACTTTTTATTAATTTTCATATGGGGCAAATCTCAAGTTGACCAACCTCATTATTAATGTTTTGGTCATTTCTATAATATTGTCGTAAAAGTGTGCGTTAGTACTTGAGTTTGAAAATAAAAAAATTAATAATACAAAAGTTTGAAAAAGAATCTTATTATAACAAAAACTTGGTATAATGAGATACTTATTTAGAAATGAGTGTTTGATAAAAGATTAATGAGTCCTTCACTTAGATTCCATCTAAACGACACTTTGGGTAATTGCTTTTACTTAATACGTTTAATTGATAGAAAGGTGGTTTGGAAATGAGTAAGGATTTGGGTGTAATTAAGATCCAATGGGTATTCGGTTAGAAATGGGTAATACCCATCCGGATCCATAATTTAATGGTGGGATCCGTCCGGTTTAGTATTTATTGGGCGTTCAACCGTAACCAATACTAAATTATGGATTCGTCCCGTAAAATCCGTCGTTGACACCCTAGATGTGTATATATGATGCACGATTTATATCTGAAATCATGAACTACTATATTCATATCATATCATATCATACATACAGTAGTTGGGGTTGGGGTTGGGGTTGGGGTTGGGGTTGGGGTTGGATGGTTGGCGGAGGAGAGTGGGTATATATCGCCGTGATTAATGCTAATTATCTAGGTTACATCCATGCTACTGCTAGCTGTTAGCTGCCGTCTTCATTATATTAGCATCAATGATTCCACATTTGGCATTTAAGCTGCCCAACGTCTAACATCCATCCACCCATCATCATTCACTACTCTTCACAAAATTAATACTCCATATATATATATATATATATACACACAAAGAGTGAAATTCAAATAAGAATAATTTTTAAAGCAAAAATTAAGGACCATTAAATTTTGCTAAAAAATGAATTCAATATGAAAGTTGATGCATCCGCTAAGAAAGTTATTGAATTCAAAAATTCAAAAAAATTTACATAAGTTCGAATCCCATGAAGTCCGAAATTTTTTAAATTCAATAAATTTTACAACAGATTCATCAACTTTCACTATAATAAGAGTCAATTTATTCAACCCTTAATGGTTTAGAAAAACCTCTGAAAAGATGGACCCACAACCACTTTATCTTTGATTTTACTATCCTCGCAACTCCAGGCCCAAGAGTCATACTCAATCTTGGAGCTATAGTCATAACCTGGAGTTCTAGCAAAATTCGGAGTCATGGTCAGAGGTAGTGACCATAATCAAACTCATCCAAATCATACTTCGGAATAAGAGTCAAACTCAGAACTAGAGTCAGACGCATGCCAAAATCTAGTTTGGAATAAGAGAAGGATTCAAAGACTATCAGACATAAATCACAAAGTTGACAAGTATGACCCAAGGACTTGACAAAGAAGTTAATACCAATAAGAGTTCTTCTACTATACGAAGGCAATGTCCTAACCTGATAAGACTCAGAAGATACTCAGAGATGCAGACAAATCCCTGAAAATAAGGAGATATTCACAAGAGATCTAGAATAATCATAATCATCTTATAATTTGTAATTCCTATAAATAGCCTCCACCACCTATTGTAATTCATTCACATATGATCTTAGACACACAATTCATTCTCACTCTCTTCTCATACCATTTTTTTTAATCTCTCCTATGAACGTAGGCACATTTGCCGAATCATGTAATCTCATGGTATTGTCCTTTTATTACCTTATTTCTCTCTTTTTATTGTCTATTGTTGTTGTTTGGGGGGAATTGACTTAAAACAGAATGAATTCATCATTTTTTTATTATCACGTTCTCACGATAAAAATAATATTTATATCAACCCTCACATGCACATATATATATATATATAGTAATTTGATCAAATACAAATTAATCTTAAAGTATAAAATATGAATAATTTATAGCCCTTGATTAGTAAAGATCTATGGTAAATTCATCACTTTACTTGATGAATTAAAACAATTGGATTGAATATCATGATAGGCGAATATTTATTTTTTGAATTCAGATATTTTCACGGAGAATTCAGATAGTTTCACAGGTTATTCAAACGATTTCATGAGTTCGTTAGATATACATTAATGACGGTTTTACAATAATCATTCTCTATATTAGGAAGTGGTTATATAAATGGAAGTGAATCAAATGAGAATTTTTACTTTTTTAAGAAGTAAGAACTAATGCAGTACTTCTATTTATTATAATCTAATGATCAAGATTAATTACCAATCATTTATTAATCTCATATTTTAGTATAAACCGTTCTCAGCCCTATAATCAAGGTATTTATATATATTTATTTACGGTTACTATTCTCACATGCACAATCACTATAATTGCATAAAAGATAACAACAAATTGGAATGTGAAAGATCCCACATGCACAAGAACAACGAAGATCCCACATACACAAGAACTACGATTAAATGTACAAGAACTATGATTACATAAACAACGAAGAATAAAATTGAAAGATTTTCAGGATAAGACTTTCCAAATAGCAAACAATTAGGGATTTGATCATTTATTATTATAACTAATTATGAATCGTCTGATTTTATTTGATGTAGGAATAGTTATTAATTCCTAATCCTTACTAAAAAGTAATTCCATGTACAACTAACCCCTATATATAGTTCCCCTTTGCTCCTACAATCACTGGAACAGCATTGTTATTTTTTGGTTTGCGCGATTAAATTATTAATTTGTAAGTCAATTATAAAATATGTATATGTAGGAGCAGCGGCAGGATTATGCTTGTTATTATGACTACTCTTCAACGGCTTCAGTATTTTTAGGCAAAAAGACTGGTTTCAAACTTGCTCGTGCAGTCCATCGGCTTAAAAGTCTTTTTCCTTGTTTCCGCCCTCTTTGTATTTGATGATTTATGTCTTCTCTTTATGCGGTAGAAGAAATTGACTTTGATGCATAGGTTGAGCAGTTGGAGATGAATTCGTCCAAGAAATCCTCTATTATTCTTCCACTTCTAAATTTACATATTTCTTTCAGAGATGTTACGTTTATCTTAAGACACACGAAACTGCTGTTAAATTAATTACCATTGAATACATTATTGTAAAACCTAGAGTTTGATATATTATAAAATTTGATACACCTGATGTATCCCTTCTTATGTATACTATTGTAACTGATCAAATATATAGTTAATCACTAATGTTTCTTTTTATTTATATGTAGCTATTGTTCATAATCCTTTTCATTCCAGGTTTTTGTTCAAGAGACTGGCATTCATGGCGTTTTGAGAGGATTTGTAACAGAATTAAGTTATTTCTGTTGATTAATTGGACATTTCATTCGGACCATGCATGAGTATATAGGTTAGCGTAAGAGAATTGACAGAAAAAATAAAAAAATTATGTAGGGATATGTATATCATTTATTTCAAGACAAACTCTTGTGCCCGTACATAGTACGGGCGCTTTTTCAACTGTAAACCCGTACGAGTTTATAATATAAAACAAGATGATCACTAAACTCCTACATGTTTACGGTGATATAAGCGTGGTTTCACTATGTGTGCATTCCATATTTCGATCATTGAAATAATTGATGTATGATCTAATAAGAAACCTTATTTACTTAAAATGATTCAGAAAATAGAAGTCGACTAGTAAAAGGTAGTGGAATCAATATTTAGTCAAAACACCATGTGTCAGCTATATATTAAAGTTTCTTTACTTCTAAGAATGTATTCAAAATTAACTTAATTACTCTGGTGAACCACACGAGCACTTTTAGGTATTGGGACTCTTAGGTAAGAACAAGTTGACAACCAGACTCCATTAATTAAAAGTGAAAATTTCTTAAATGAAATTGAATACCTAGAGTTTTCAAAATTCATATTCAATTACATCTGATAGTTATCAATGCATTTTTTTAAAAATAAACTTTAAGAGACATTTGTAGGGAGGGAAAAACTTCTTGGAAAATTGTGGGTTCCTGTGGCCGAGAGGTCACAGGTTCCTGTGAGAGCATTTTTGTTTGGTTACTTGAGAAGTGAGATGGTCGAGTGAGAGCATTTTTGTTTGGTTACTCACACAATTACTTGTTTTAACTCGACACGAATATGTTGGTTTAAAGAATGTCGTGAAGCAATTGATAGAGCCAGAAAACACTTGGACGCTTGATACAAGAGTTATCAATTCTCCTAAAAATTGGTCCAAACATCCTTAATTAATAGCAAGAAGTTGGAAAATCATAAAAGACTCGTACTCTAGTGTTTAGAGTTATAGTAAGAATAAGAATTCAATACTAAACAAAAACTATTATAAAGATACTTGCAATCTCATCGCCACCGGTTACTTAGTGCTTGAGTGCATGTACTCCATCAGTTTACAATAAGTATATCACTTGTGGATGATATAAATTTTAATAAAATTATCGATGTATATTGTTTGAGTGGAGAAAAGATCCCACATATGTTAGGTTGTGAGTGGTAGGAATGATTTTTTAGTAAAAAATAAGTGATTGTGAGGTTAAATAATAAGGATTAGTGTATTAAAAATGAAAGTTATACATTTTTCGTAGATGCCGAATAAAACAAATGTGATATATTTATTGTGAATGTGTGTAGTATTTTCTTAGGCAATTGGCTCTTCCTTGGCTTTTTCAACTTTTGCTGCCTGTGAACACTTAAATCACTTTTTGGCATGAGACAAATTGACAATACCACCGGAGAGCTTAAAATTTGGAGTTTCAAACCCTTCATTATGCGCAATGTTGAATTGATGATGAAAGTTTCAATTTAAGCCATGCATACAAACCCTGCCAAAAAATATAAAATAATTACATCCAGTATTACTATGTTCAATAACTGAATCGAGTACATTGTTAAAAAACTCATGAACACTTTTTTCAAATTGCTCATCGATATCATCACCAAATCGAAAGGCACTAGACTGAAAAACTTTATCATGTTTTATTATCGTGCATGAGACTAACCTCGTTAACATTTGCCATCAATCATGATTGTATGACACTAATGTCTAAAGTTAGGAGAGACCAAAATTACTTTAGGTTCAAACGATATTAGGTAAGGTTAGAGTTGAAGACTTTTAATCTGAAAAAGATCAAATTCAATTAATCTGAACCCAACAAAAATAACCCCAAATTGAGTGGATTGACATAAATAATTATTAGTTTATAAATGCCACATGGCATTTGTCGTTTGCCTCTTTATAGATCGTTTTTGCTCTCCCAAAATTGGACATGCAGTATAAAAGTAAGTAGCATTGGTTGACAGTAATATATAAAAGTAGAGATAGGGTTGAGTAGGGACATGAATAAATAGATATAATGTGGCATTGGCATTGGAGTTTAGGTGGTAGAGTCATGATTTGGATTTGGATTTGGTTCAGCAGTCCAGACAATGTCTTTTAAACCCGACGAGAAGTTTTTGTAAAACTGCAAGATGCAAACATAGAAAACAACAAGAATATTGTATATAATGGAAGAAGCTAAGGTGAGATGGATGGATGCATGCCTTGTGGAACTCGAGGGTGTCGCCGCCAGTTTTACGAAGCTCCACCATGTGCAACGAAGGAGCCACCTCAAATACCTCTGTCACTACAGCTAGTTGCCCCTTTCTTCCTCTCCTATCACCTTGCAATTTCATCTGATACACCATATCCATATCAATATCAATCAAACAAACACCACTAACATGACCAATGATATTAACCTTGTAGTTATTTTTGTTAACATTGAAACCCATAGGTTTGGCCGCTTCCTCTATTTTTGACATTATCTCATTCGCAGGACGTTTCGATGTAAAGCAAGTTTCCCTCTTTACTAGCCCCTGCAGACAGACTACAACTGCTCATCTAATCACCCACACCCACACCATCTAACATAATGTATATATACCGTCTGCTTATTGAACAGATTCTCAAGACTGAAACCTTCAGACCGAGATATCAGCTCAAATGCATTCATCGATACCGGTTTCTCTATCCTTTCTGTAACAAGATGTTCCTGACATAACCAATTTCAACTGAGTTAAAATACTCAAATTAAACAAGACAATGTATTTTTCCTCAACTTATATATAGTTACCTGATTGTTACTGAAGACAGCATCAACATCCTCAAGGTTCACACCCTCATCCTGTTCAAAATGAGGTGGCTTGTAATCTTCTCTGAACCACTGATGTTCTAGAATTTCAGGAATACTCATTCGCTGCAACATAACACATAATTAATCCGAAACATCCAACTAAACAATGCACGCAGGGAAGTTGACCAGTGATTAAGAGCTCACAGTTAGTGGATTCGGATCCAGGATACGCTTGATCACGTCTTTTGCACCCAATGAAAACCATGAAGGGAAAAAGAACTCCGCCCTTTGAATCTGGAAAATAACAATACTCACTTTAACACATTCAAAAACAACTGGCAATCACAAACCAATAGAAACTCACTTTCTTATATAAAGCCATGAGGTTGGCCTCATCAAAAGGCAAGTATCCAGCCATCAAGACAAAAAGAATAACCCCACAAGACCATACATCTGCTGAAGTGCCATCATAGCCTTTATCTGTGAGCACCTGAAGGGAAAAAAAACATATCTCACATGATTTAAACTGAAAACTGAACTTGACTCTTCTTAAACTATCACCCAAGTACCTCGGGTGCTACATAATTTGGTGTGCCACAAGCTGTGTGAAGCAGTCCATCATCCTACAGAAAAAACATCATGAGATTTTCAATTTTTTCAATTTGTTCTTCCTTCGAGTAGAGCCTTGAGCAAAACCAGGCATGACTAAGGCATGAGACACTAATCTCTACCAATAGATATTTATGCCCAAGTGGACCAGCTTTTTGAGGCACAAACAAGGCCACCAAACAACAAAATCGAAGTAAAAACTATAGCTGGGATCCAACATGACAAAACCAGGCAGTACAAAAGACAGATTGAAGAAACGTGTCCTGTTGAGGGATAAATGGAAACAGACATAGGAATATGTAGACTCCAACCATAAGATAGACACAAATATTTTCACCAGCCAGACCACATAATATAGATCTTCAGGGAAGGTAATTTTCAGCAACGAAAGTATCCGCGTTAGACATATTCAAATAACAAAATAAGAACAACTAACCCGTACTTGTTTTGAAAATGCACTCAATCCAAAGTCTGAAACTTTAAGAGAACCATAGGAATCCAGCAAGAGGTTCTCCGGCTGCAAAGTTTTAAAGGATACATGCAAAATATTATACTAAACTAGATGGAAGAACTGAAATTTCTTACCGAAGCAAAATGCATAAATTCATGTGATGGACAGACATTTAACCTTGAGATCTCTATGGTATACACCTCTACTGTGGCAGTAGTCCACAGCATTAATGAGCTGTTGAAAATATCTCCTAGCAGCATTTTCCTTGAGTTTTCCATATTTAGCCTACAAAAATATGGTGATGACACCGTCAATTGCAAGTCTTTGCATGGTTTAAAATACAAATTAAAGCATGGTATGACTAACATCCCGAAATTTTAAACAGTGACAACTTACGATTTTGTCAAAGAGTTCACCTCCGTCAACATATTCGAGAACAATGTAGATCTTAGTTTTACTAGCCATAACCTGTTAAAGATGCAGGTGGAAGTCAATTATATGCGATCATGAAAGAGCAGACTTTGGACTATTCTACACCAAATCAAAATATAACAAGATGGTAAAAGAGTATATAAGGCAACGATCTCTTGCAGAAACAACATCTTTCCTCAACCATTAAAATGAGTTAAAGTAAATGACGATCGTGCAATCTCTCCATTATAGGCATGATATAGCCGGCGGAATAAAGTCAATTGGGAGGTGACATTAATTAGACACTAGCTCTACAAAGAAAACCAGTTGAAAAAGAAATAGCGCGAAAAGGGAATGAAACACCACCTCAACCAAATTTACGACATTGGGATGTTTGATCATCTTCATCGTCGAAATTTCTCTTTTGATCTGCAAGATACATGAAAATCTCTCATGTTAAAAAGCCAGATTCCCCACCCCCCAAAAACACACACACAATATATATATATATATATAGAGAGAGAGAGAGAGAGGGGGAGAGAGAGATACCTGCTCGACCATCTTGTGATGGAGGACTTGCTGACGTTGGATGACTTTAATGGCGACTCGATCACCGGTTTGGGTGTTAGTGGCAAACTTGACCTTGGCGAAGGAGCCTTGGCCCAGGGTCCTCCCAAGATGATATTTACCCACGCGCGTTCTCGCCCCCTCCCCCGCCGTTGATGTTGATGTCGATGCGCTGCTCATTTTGCCTCGATTACGTGATTACCTTCCTGTTGTTTATATCGAATTAGAATGCAAGCTTTGTTTGGTTGATACAACGCCAATTTTCCAGAAAAGTTGCAGACAAATTCGAGGAGTCCCAACACATGAAATGAAAGACGTGAAAGAGATGACGCGGCATCGCTATTTACCACTTAAATTCTTTCCCTATCCTCAATACATTCCTTCCCAATGATATCCCCATTCGTATTCCCGATTTTTTCGATAATCAAAGCAATCAACGATATTCATTAACATTTTTATTTTTTTCCAAATAACTATTATTAATCAAATCGACGTCTCCAATGAGCTCCTTTCTTCTCAATAATCACCTATGTCTATATATTTAATAATAATAGTATTACAAATAGAAAAATTCATGTTTCTGTCCAATGGTATTTTTATTTTATATAATGTTCCCAATATGGCTCATCTGTATGCATTATGCAGCGAATCTCATTTTACCCTGACAGTATGGAAAACTAGCTATTTTAGAAGTGAAAATAAAATAAAAATTTAACCACCAATTCTAAAACATATTTTTTTAGCATTTTTTTTGTGGGTAGACATTATAGTTAAATGCACTGAAAATCACAATCTTGAATCTTTAATTAAAGTTGCAAAATTGAAACAATATTCCCAATATATGCAATTAGGACAAAATCTTTCAATATATACATTTCATACATCCCCATATTATTTTCTTTTGGGGTGGGTTACATGGAAAACTAGTTTAAAATACAAGATACTAGAGCATACGTAAAAACTACGTAAGTAATTTTATTTGAAAAATAAAATTAAAAAATTGCTTGACTAAAACCATGTCCATGTAGGATATCATATCATAGGAAATTCCAATTTGAAAATGCATCCTTGCTGGACTATTGATTTACAAACGCTCGATATAAAATGATGTTTTTCATCATTTGAGTGGTGTAACAATCGTCCAAATATATCAGTTGATAATAAATATTTTTATCTAAAAAATATAATTTTCATTCACAGTTTGACGTATGAGAGTTGGATTCTTACAAGAATGGGGACGATGCGATTATTGATCACGAGTCGAATAATAGATAGGGATAAGATGTAATCGTCTCATCTCATCCATCCCTATCTATCTTATATTTACATTATGAATAAATGCAGAATTTTGTATTAAATATTTTAAGGAGCGTATATTAATATGCTTCTTCCATTTTTATTTCTAATTTTTCTCCTTTGAATTGTGGACTCGTAGCAAAGTGGGCTGTTTCTACCATTTTGTCAGGCAGTTTTCTTTAACATTTTTGGGCCTCAAGATTAAATATTGGCATCTTCAACCGAACCTCAATGACCTTGAGACATACTATTTTTCTCCGTTTTTCATTTTTACTTTAAGTCCAATCCAATGTTTATTTACTAAGATAAAGTAACTAAATCTAGACCACTCACCAGTTGAGAAGATGAACCTCCCAACAAGAAGACCAAGATAAAATTGGCGTCTCATCTCATTTCACTCGTTACATATTTGACTTGTGTTCTTATCTTTTAAACGATATTTTGCGACCATTATTTTGATTTGGGTGCATCATACGGTTAATTCCATGGTGAGGGGGATGCAGTGCATCCCCCTCTCACTATTCATTTAAATATTAATATTACTGTTCACATGAATAGTGAGAGGAGGATGCACTGCACCCCCTCACCATGGAATTAACTGCATCATACCATATTATGATATAAAGCGTGTATACTATAGATATATCCTATTCGGCTATTCCTACAAAAAAGTCAACTCTAAACTCTCAAGTTAGGCAATAGGATGTCATGTTTTTAAATCCTATACTAGATATGAATCATATATATTCATCCTAATCTACCAACTAATAGCTCTGTGCACCCTACGGGCCACTAGTCAACTCAAACTATATATAATACAATTGTCAAATATAAACTTAAGCCATATAAATCTACCCTGGATAGCTACATGAACATATAAACGGCTTCACCACCAGTACCTTGTAGTTTCCATTAAATATGAGATTATAAGTTCATTATTATTATATGCAGATCCTCTTTCCTCACCCAAACGTAGAGAGGGAATTTGATGGCATCAGCATCAGCATCATACGAAGAAGATGATAAAGAGACAAGGATTGGATACTTGGGATGGTCGGCAGTGAGCTTGGCAGGCGGTGTGATGTTGATTTGGTGGGAGTGGTGCTTCCATGCCACCAACCGTCAGCAGTGGATGGTGCCTCTCGGACTCATTCTCTTTGTCACGCCTATCTTAGTTTGCTTCTCTATCTTCATCTCCGATTTCCTATCATCGCCATATCATATGTAATTTTCCATCTCTAAACAAGCATGCTATATACACAATAATTACTCAATCTCTACTTGATTGATATTGATAAATAACTCGTATTTCTCGAATTCCGATGCTTCTCCTATTTCACATATCATTCATCCCCACGGGGCAGGTTTACAAGCTTTTCACAAACTTTGAGTTGGCAGCACTCCCACTTCTCTGTCATTCACACTGCAATGGAAAGTAGAGATCGGCAACATGTATATATCGATCATCTCGTAGATAGCTGCAACTAAAATACCTTATACATTAACATCTGAACGTGTTGGATAATCTAGACCCTCAAGTGCAGGTAAACTCTCCAAGTCTTCTTTCGAGAATACTGGAAACACCCAAAATGCCTTTCTGGTGCCAAAAACCTGCATCAAGAAATCATACAAGTTTACCCACTTCTGTACACGAAAATAGGACTTGTATTACACATATATGAGCTTTGGTTTGGTCATGATATTATAAAAAAATTATCTGTTGTCAATACCCAATTATTATTAGGTCATTATTGAAACAATGGCAGATCTCTCATTCTTTACTCAAATTCTGTCAATCAAGGATAATAAATTTCTAGATGAACTATAGGAATATTTCACCTGCTCAATGTTCCTCCTCCACCCTAAGTCATACTTCCATGGCATATCTTTTTTCTTCTCATGAAGCTGAAACCGAAACTGACAATCAACAGCACAGTGCAACTAGGATGCAGACTTGTGCATTACTATATAATGAAGTATGGTATTTTGATACACAAATCAAACCATGCAGTTCTGATGTAATTTGACACAAGTTATTTAAGTAAAGTTGTAGATGATGGTGAATCATTATATATGTTTACCTCCACTGAAGTTGTATTGCTGAAGAGCAGGGATATATGCATGACAACAAAACAGAGAAGGCTCAGCATAAAAGCTAGATTTAGAACTGCATTAAGGGGTGGAATCTGTAAGAAATATAGAGGGATGGGAATGGAGCAATAGAATGGGGAGGTGGAGATGCAATGATAAAAGTTGCAAGAAAATTTACCAAAGGCCAGAAAGGTGATAGCCAAATTGCCTGGTGACCTGGAATGATGCTCAGCTTGTCGGAAAAAACTTATGAAACCAGGAAGCAGCACAAGAGTATCCAGCATCGTTTCCAGAAAAGTGTAAAGCTACAAAACATTTTATAGGACAATGATACAAAAGAATGATTCAATCACCAACATCTCTATCAGGTTTCGAGACATAGTAAAGTAGGGGTCCTTCTAACAATAGACAAGTGAAAATTTAGATGCAAAATAACTGGATGTCGTATATAGCTGCCCAATGCATAAAAAGAGAAAAGGTTTGGAAGAGAGAGGCCCATAAACAAATCCATGTTATAGTTGGTACACATAAGGCACCATGCCATTATAATGAAATAGATAGGATTGCATTTTATGTACCCAATATAGGATTTGGTAGTTACCTTTTACGTTCAAATGCACTAATAAACCTCAAAATGCCACAACAGTTACATACATAATGTATATACATGACAAGAGCTCCCAGTAAATAGGTTTGGAGCTTAATTTATTCTCACCAAAAATAGGATGAAGAATTTGTAGTTGCGAGCCCCAACACAGTTCACAACCCATATGCAGTGGTGATCCATCTTAAGAACACAACGCTCACCTGCATTAGCACAAATATGCTTATGATTTTTAGCAAATACAAACATTTTCAAAGTAAAGCATCATGATAGGGAGCAAGACCAGGGGCTGGGCGATGCCGAGGAGCCGCGGCCCTTGCTGGTTTACCGACGACGGGGACGGGATTAGGTCCACTGTTCGTGGGCTGGGTTTATTTATTTATTATGTTCATTAGATCCACTATTCGTGGGCTGGGGTTATTCATTTATTTATTATGTTAAGGTCCACTGTTCTGTGGGCTGGGCTTTTTATTAATTAGAGTCAGTAGGAGTATTTAAATAGTGGTTAGGGTTTATGAATTTTCTGTGAAGTTATTATTGAATAAAAAGAGCCTGGAGGCTGGAAGCGGGAGTTTTTCCGTTTGATTATTTTCGTTCTTATCAATTGGTCCGACCTGCCGGATCCCCGTCCCGCGACCATGACGAATACCTGATCAAACAACGAGCGTTTTGAGAAAATTGAGAGCAAACAGGAGGAATTGAAGAAAGAAATGCAGGAGACGAATCAGCAATTGAAGGAGATCAAGGCAGCTTTGGCCGAGCTGTCTCGCGCGATGCTGCGCGCTTCTGCCTCGCCGGATGCAGCTTCCGGGCAGCGTGCAGACGACGGAGAGTCGTCCGACACAGGGCCGCTGGTGCCACCAGCAGGGACGTCCATTCACGAGGCGATTAATTCCATGCGGCTTCCAAATTTCGGCGGGACTGACCCCATCGGATGGTTGGCTCGTGCTAACCAACAATTTGAATTGCATGACTTGAAGCCGGAACTGAAAGTGGCTGCAGCTGTAGTTGCAATGGAGGGTTCGGCTTTGTACTGGGTAACGTGGCTGCATTCTCGCAAGCCGGGGCTGAAGTGGGATGAGTTTGAGCAGACCTTAGTCGCGCGCTTTGATACGCGATTCAAGGGGAGTCCCTTCGAGCGGTTAGCCGACGTGAAGCAATCGGAATCGGTGGAATATTACGTCAATCTTTTCGTACAGTTAGCAAGTCAAGTTCCCGGATTATCTGAAGATCATTACTGGGCTATTTCATGAAGGGTCAAGGATTCGACACGGGCTCGTTGCGCCTCCTACGACCTCGTGGCTTGAAACGGCTATGGAGTTAGCAAGAGACATTGAGGAGAACTTATCCGCCAACAGAGAGGCAGCAGTTTGGGCTTCAACAACCATGTCACACCGCGAATGAACTCCGTTCGAGGCGAACCACACACATTCGGGTTCAGCAACATCATCGGCGGTCGAGGAGGATCAGAGGCAATTCTTTTCGGTCGTCCGAGTGGCCCACGTCACGCAACAAGGAGCGTCGGCGGCGCCCACCGCACGGCCTCGCACGCCCGCCTCGCCTCAAGATTTTGCGATTTAAGGGCTAAAGGGCTTTGTTTCACTGCAAAAGCCCCACACACCAGACACGAGTGCCCTTAAGCGATTCACGGGTTATGTTGGCGAGAAGATGAGCCCTGGACTTCCAAGATTCAAGCTATGAAGAAAACCCCGAACAAGAGGCGACGAAGGAGCAAGAGGAGACGTTAGAGGAGGACGAGGCACTTCCCATTTATTCTATGGCGGGAATTTCGAGCCCCCGCACGATGAGGCTGCATGGGGTGATGAGAGGACGACGGTAAGCGGTCTTGATTGACAATGGCGCCACCACAATTTCATCTCCTCATCGTTAGTCACGACCGCGATCGATGCCGAACATGACCGGAAAATTGTGGTTCAACTAGGTGACGGAGACGGCAAGAGTCCGGCGTTTGTCGGGAGTTGCATTGTCACTTCCTGAGTATAACGTGGTGGCGGATTATTTTGTCTGTTCACTGGGAGGAGTCGATATCATTTTGGGGGTTGCGTGGCTAGCGACTTTGGGCGAGGTTAGCACGAATTGGGAGACGCTAACCATGACCTTTGAGTGGGTGGGGAGCAAGGTGACACTACGGGGGGATCCCACCCTCGACCGCAGCCCCGTAGGACTTCGGGTCCTGACTCGTACCCGCGACGTGGAGTTTTGGGCGGTGCTATTGGAGAATGAGCCAGCAAGGCTGTCGGAGCCCAACAACAGTGGCTTGGCGGGGATACTGGAGCATGACGAGGAGCAGATATTGGTGAAGTGGGTGGGCCAACACGGAGATGATGCGTCGTGGTTAAGTATATCTAACTTCAAGCGACAATTTTCGGATTTCAACCTTGAGGACAAGGTTGTTTCGGAGGAGGATGGAATTGATAGGGAGCAAGACCAGGGGCTGGGCGATGCCGAGGAGCCGTGGCCCTTGCTGGTTTACCGACGACGGGGACAGGATTAGGTCCACTGTTCGTGGGCTGGGTTTATTTATTTATTATGTTCATTAGATCCACTATTCGTGGGCTGGGGTTATTTATTTATTATTATGTTAAGGTCCACTGTTCTGTGGGCTGGGCTTTTTATTAATTAGAGTCAGTAGGAGTATTTAAATAGTGGTTAGGGTTTATGAATTTTCTGTGAAGTTATTATTGAATAAAAAGAGCCTGGAGGCTGGAAGCGGGAGTTTTTCCGTTTGATTATTTTCGTTCTTATCACATCATCTATATGGCAAAATAATGACTATAACGCATGGGATGTGGTGAATGTGATGGAGTCTAAATGTGTTATTGCAATACAGTATTGTGTGTGAAACTAAAGGGTGTGGTCCAAACTCGCTGCATATAATGAATGCAAACTATTGTTGAAGCACTCAACCACCTAGCAACAAGCTTCAACATGATGGGGGTAACCGGATTTATCAAGATAGATACAGCCATACAAACAAACGCACGATAGATTGTAATTCTAGTCAACGCAGTCAATTGGCCGAGACCAAGAAAAATAATGAGCAATTAGCACAGGAGTAAACTAGGCAGCCAGATAAACATTTTACTTGTAGGAAATAACTTACAAATAGAGCAATGATGGCAGCGTGGGGGCTTCCCGTTCTGGCAGCGGTTGCAAAATTGTGGAGCATTCAATTCCTGTGAAGAAGAATTATCAGCTAGTCCTAAAGAATTAGAAGGCTCGGAGTGTCCCCTTTCCGATTTCCAGTTTGGAGGGACAGCACCAGGATCCCGAAGGACAACCATTAAATAGCTCCAATTCAATAATACAAGCTGCCATGCCATTGCCAGTCAACAATCAGAGATGATAGAAGAGAAATGTAAACGGATACGAATTTGAATGATGAAAATTTTGTACCAGGACATGAAAGAGAGCGAGGAGAAGGAAAGACCAGAATGAAGTAAAGCCGCCATGGAGGAGGTGGGGCCCTAAGGTGAGGACGACGACGGCGCAGTAGGACACTGCAGTTAAACCCAAAACTAGCACCACCATAAAGTACCCCAGGAACTTGAGCCCGGAGCACAACCTGAAGGGATTCAGATCCATCGCTAAACGGCCCGATCTTCGGCCCTTGCGCGCTCCCGATCCCGACAGCCGTTTCAGCAAAGAGGAAGAAAAAGAAGCCAGAATTACTCAATTAATTGAAAATTTGAAAGAGAAGGTTCCATACCATTTATTTATTTGAGGAAAGTAATATTACAACACCAAATCATATCTCATGTGAATATTATAATGTCAATCGGACCAATTCGTTCGGGTTCGGACCAATCCACTTGGGTTATCGAGCTATTCGGTTCGGACTATTCGGGTTGACATTTTTTTAGATTAGAAATATTCAACTCTAACCCCTAAACTCTCGGGTTTCGGGCTAACCCATCGAGCCAGAAAGCTTAAGGGAAAAAAAATAATATATATATATATATATATATACATATTATATTGATAATAATATATTTAAAACAAATATTTTATATTAAATATTGGAGTAGAAAAACTGAAAAATAAATTTAACTTTTGAATATTAAACCATAATACATTCCATAAGTTTTTCTTATATCTTATTACACTAACTTTGAAGAGCAAACAATGAAAATTAAAAGTAGTGTTCATAACTAAATTTTTTTTTTTTAATATGCATTATTATTCACATTCCATATAACAAAATGATCTCTAATAATATAATACAATTATAGTCGAGTTAAAACTTATATCTAGAAAAGTTTAATAAGTTAATTCAATATAATCTATTTAAATTATATTACAAATCAAAAATAGAAAATAATGCTCACAACTAAATTCTTTTTTTGATATGGGATGGTCTCCTGTGCGCTCACGAGCACAGTGAGATCACCCTATTAATTAATTAATTAATTAATCTTAACTAATTATTTAATTCTAATTAAAATTAATTAGTTTAATAAAATTTAATTGTAAATTAATAAATAATAATTTTGAATTAATAAACTCTAATTGTGATATAAACCCCAATTGTGAATTAATAAACCCTAACTTTGAATTAATAAACTCTAATTTTGAATTAATAAACTCTACTTGAAAATAATAAACCCCAATTTTGAATTAATAAACCCTACTTGAAAATAATAAACCCTAATTTTGAATTAATAAACCATATTTGGAATTAATAAACCATAATTTTGAATTAATAAACCCTAATTGTAAATAATAAACCCTAATTTTGAATAATAAACCCTAATTGTGAATTAATAAACCCTAACTTTGAATTAATATGAATTAAGAAACCCTACTTGTGAATTAATAAACCCTAATTATGAATTAATAAACCTCAATTATGAATTAATAAACCATAATTATGAATTAATAAATTCTAATTTTAAATTAAAAATTAATAAATTTAATTATACATTAATAAATCTAATTATCCTTACTCACCATAATTAATATATAATCATTTTAACAAAAAAAAACAAGGGTGAGCTCACGGTGAGGCGGAGCTCACCCAAGTTTTTGTCTTTTGATATATCTGAATATTCATATTTCATAATAGCTAATGCAATATTTAATAAGTTAATAGTTATGGAATTAATTAAACAACATATTCAACAATCTTATGCTTATATTTCCTATCTTGTGCAACATTTCTTGTACCACATATATGTATGAACTTCTAACGTAAGAGATGTCTCCTTTGATGCAAAGAAAATGATTTAGTTGCTCGACTGCTATAAAATAATTTATATGACAGGCAATTTGTTTCTACGGTTGAACTGAAACAAGTATTACTTCGATAGGATATGGCCCAACCACTGTGCCCAAGATCGTGCCCAATACAAATAAAGTCGACATCAAGCTCGGCTGGACAAGTTCGCCCAAGAAGACCCCTAAACCGGTGGGAGCGCAGGCTCTACCATATCTAAAAGAATCCTAATTCGAGAAGGGATAGGATTAAGATCCTATCCAAGATCTCGAATCCTAGTTAGAGAAGACCTCGATTTAGGATCTAGGTCAAAATGATTGTGTATAAACAGAGGCTAGATTAGACGAAATAGATCATCCACACTCTTTGTAATCGCTTCTACACATTCAATACACGAATACTCTCTCTGCTCGTGGACGAGATCTAATTCAAAGATCGAACCACGTAAATCCTCTGTGTTCTTCTCGCATTTATTTCCTAACGAAATTAAGATCGATCATTGGCGCCGTCTGCGGGAACGAAAATTTTGTGTTTTCGATCAACTTTCATTTCTGTGGAATCAATCACGACGATGTATACCGAAGTCACGATCCAGTCGTCACCGGCAACAACAAAGAATAACGGGCCTGACACGCCGAGCTCACTGAAAAGCCCGATCCTCGAATCGACCCGAAGCGGTATGTCCACACCTCGACGAATAAGGAACCCCATCCCGCATGAAGAAGCAGGATACCAAGCGAAGGAGATCGCAGAAGAACCAAGGAGAACCTCCACCAGATAAACCTCGACGACGCCGTCGAGGGTTTCTCGAGAAAACAAGGAGAGCTCCTCAATACCTCGCCAAGCACAAGGTCGGCCGCATCCCAAGAAAGGAACGCAAGCCTCGTCTAAACACGAGGCACCTCGATGGTGGATCCCATCATCCAAATCATGGCGCTAAAACCTCCGCAAGTCGGGCCCAAACCGACCGCGGGAGGAACGAACAAGACGGGAAAGGACGTCGCGACCGCCGCGAGGCCGCCCTTACTACCAAAAGGAGTTCGATCGACGAACCCGCCTCACTCTCCAGAGGGCGGTTTTGACGGCACGGAGGATAGTCGCCCGCTCTCAAACGAAATACTCGACACCCCGCTCCCGCATAAATATCGGGATCCGCAGAACTTTCTCTCGCAGTTCCAGTACAATATGATCAACCAACGCCTCGGCACAATTCATATGTGCAAGCTCTTCCCGGAATTACTAGTCGACAACGCCCGTCGGTGGTTCGACAGTCTTCCTCCTGGGAGCATTGGTTCCTACCGCGATCTGATGAAGGCCTTCCATCGAAGGTTCTTCCAGAAGGCCGAGTCAAAAATGACTTCGGCACATCTCCTCACTTTGAGGCAAGATCGAAACGAGTCCATCAGCGACTTTATGACCAGGTTCAATAAAGAAAGCCTGAAGGTCGCAGACGTGAACGACCTCCTCATCATCTCAGCCTTTCAGAACGGCATCCAGCCCGGGGCCTTATATAAAGAGATCGTCAACACGAACCCCAGATCGCCACGGAGCTATGGCGATAGTCGATCGGTTCGCCAAGGCGGACGAGGATGATAGAATGAAGCGAGGTAGAAAAAGGCGGATCCTCCGAAAAAGGAAAGAAGAAGGACGAGGAGATCGTAGCCAGCGCCGACGAAGCGCTTGGAAAGAATCGCCGCCCATAGAGTCCGAGCTCGGACCGCGCAACACCTCTCGAACGACCTCGGTACACCCTTTGACGAAGCCAAGGCGTAAATCTCTGAACTCCACATGGATAAGTTCGAGAAACCTCGACCAATGACGGTGGGTCAAAACGCGAACAAAGGACAAATCCGCTCCTTCCATGAAGATTACGGCACGACACGGAGGAGTGCCGAGACCTCATGGAGGATATTGAGGTGTTAGTGCGGGACGGGCCCCGAGAAAATACAAAGGTCGTGACCGACGAGCCGGACGAGACGAGGCCCTCAACGAAGCCGAAAAGGAGAAGCAGTAAGAAGGGGAATTGTGCCTCACAAGAAGACAAAGCACGGTGAAGACGAAGAAGGAGACGACGAACCGCAATATGACGAGTCATCTCCACCATTACGGGCTCCCCATGAGTCATAAGTCCTCCTCGAAAGTCAAGTCGAAGTCCACATACCGCGAACCGGTCAATAAGAGGCTCGGAAGGACGAAGCGATCACCTTCTCCAAGACGACCCGTACTGCGATAGTGCCCCACCGTGATGCGCTTGGTAATCCGTGCAATGGTCGCGAACAAGTTGGTGAAGCGTATACATCGACGATGGCGCATCGGTAAGCATCCTTTTAAGGAATGCTTCGATAAGTTAGTAGTAGAGGAGGCGCGCCTCAGCAGCACCGCTGCCACTTCAAGCTTCGTTCAGAGGAAACACGCCGGAAGGGATAATCGAGCCACGTGTCACGGTGGGAAAGCTCGACAAGCTCCACCAAGGTGGTACATTTCTTCAGTGAAGGCCTACCGCCGTATAACATCATACTAGGGCGAGATTGGTGAGAACCGTAAGGGCGGTATGCTCAACATACCACCGACGATGAAGATCCCACAAAAGGGTGTAGCCGTGATCCAGGGGATCGAAGCAGGCCAAGGAATGTTTACAAGTCGCCCACGAGGTGCGGGGCTCCAACCCAAAGACCCAGGGCATAGCAACTAAAGAAACCCGAGGAGTTGGAAGTAAAGAGACAACGCCTATCTCGGCGGCCCGTGGAAGAGGTCACGCTATACAAAGACGAGCCACCAAGGTCGCCAAGATTTGCTTTACCGAGGCATCCGAATTGAGAGAACAGTTATCCAACTCCCGAGGGAATTCGAGACGTGTTTGCTTGGTCGCCCCTCGACATGACCGGGGTCTCCCCGGGTATCATCACCCATAAGCTTAACATCGACCCGAGCACAAAACCAGATCGGCAGAAGCAACGAATTTTTGCAGCCGAACGGAACCAAGTCATCCACGACGAGGTAAACCAATTATTAAAAGCTCGCATATTGTTTGAAGTTAAATATCCGACATGGATAGCCAACCCGGTGATGGTGAAGAAAGGAGGAGGGGGATGGCGAATGTGCATTGACTACACTGACTTCAATAAACATTGCCCAAAGGATTGCTATCCCCTTCCTACATCGATAAGAAGGTCGACGCATTGGTCGGGTTCGAAGTCTTCAATTTCTTGGACCTATATAAAGGGTATCATCAAGTCTTGATGGATGACGAAGATGCGGCCAAGACAGCCTTCATTCTGAGACTTGAGTCTTCGCATACGGAAGATGCCATTCGGACTTAAGAATACTGTGAGCTACCTATCAAAGAATGGTAGACAAAATATTCCACCCTACATAGGTCGGAATGTAGAGGTGTCGTCGGCGACATCGTAGTAAAAGCATGGAGGAAGTCGCATGTCGCCGACCTCCGGATCGCCCCTCGCTTACTACGAAAAGTCAACCTCAAACCGAACCCCGTAAGTGCACGTTTCGGTTCGGTCGAGAAAATTCTTAGGATGTTGGGTTACACAAGAAGGGTTAAAAGCCAACCCATCCAAGGTTCAAACCATTCTAGAAATGAAGATGTCAAGACCATTCACGACGTGCATAAACCGACCGGTCGCATAGCCAAGACTAAGCCGCTTTCTTTCAAAGGTCATGACAAGCAGCCTACCCTTCTTCAAGGTACTCAAAAGGCTCCTGAGTTCTCCGGAATGACACATAAGTCCGCTTTTGAAGATCTCAAAACTACCTCGCCAAACTTCCTACTCGTCTGCTCCGAAGAAAGAGAGGTCCTTTCCTATACCTCGCCGGCGGACGAAACAATAAGTGCGATCTGCACGAGAGGAAGGACGTCGACCCCAGTATACTTCATCACCGAGCATTAAAGGCCCGAAACAAGGTATCAACCTTTGGAGGCTCGCCCAGCATTAGTAATGCCGCAAGGAGACTACGTCCATACTTCCATGCACATCCCATACAAGTCCTCACCGACCATCCACTTCGACAAGTGTTGACGGCTAGAAGCTTCGGGAGAATTGCAGTGGGCAATTGAATGGGCGAACATGATATATCTTTTGCCCCGCGAGCCATCAAAGGTCGAGCCTTAGCGGACTTTCTTGCCGAGGCTCACTTGTCGAGAAACCGAAACCTCCGAGTCCGTATCGACAAAGCGAAGCCGAACCGGTGGAGAAAACACCGAGGATTTGTGCAAGTCTACGCTGACGGGTTTCGAAAAACGGTAATGAGGTGGCATCTTGCTCCTTGGATCGGATGGCCAAGAGATCACATACGCACTTCGATTCTCGTTCAAAAATACGAACAATGAAGTAGAGTATGAGGCCTTGATCGCAGGACTTCGCCTAGCTCAAAGTCTTCAGATACGAGCAGTAAAAGTTCATAGTGACTCTCAAGTCATCGTAAGCCACATGTTGGGAAATACGAGGCAAAAGGCGATGGGATGAAGAAATACCGAGAAAGCCAAAGCCTACAACAAACTTTCTCCCACTTCCAGATAATTCGCATCCCAAGGAGCAAAGCAGGCGGTGACATCTTAAGCAAATTGGCCTCGTCGTCAACAAGCCCGCCAAGAGAGGAAGTTCAAACCAAGCATAGATGATGCTAATGAAGGAGCCGAAGTCAACGTAGTCTCTGATGAAGAACCTAATTGGATGACTCATATTCAAGAATACCGGAGAAAGGCGAATCGCCCATGATAAGCTCGAGGCCGTGAGGATCCCGAACAAATCTTTGCGATATGTCTTGAGCAGGAGTTCTCACAGAAATCATACCTCCAGCCTCTCCTAAGATGCTTAGGTCCGAACCGAGCTGATTACATACTACGGGAAGTGCACGAAGGATCATGCGGAAGTCACATCGGACCCCGAGCCTTGTCAAAGAAGGTCATGCGATGGGGATACTATTGGCCGACAATGTTCAAGACTCACTCAACCTTGTGAAAAGGTGTCCAAGTGTCAAATTCACGGGGAACGTGCAAGGCTACCGCAGACCGATCTCGCCCCGCATAAAGCCCTGGCCATTTATGCGGTGGGGATCGACATCATAGGCCCTTCGCAAAGCACCGGCAACTCCAATTCGATTGTCGCGATTGACTACTTCACGAAGTGGTGAAGCGAACCTCGCAAAGATCACAAGCAAAAACGCCCTCAACTTCGTCTGGAAGAACATAGTATGTCGATTCGGCATCCCTCATATCCTTCTTTCGGATAATGGGACACAATTCACTGATAAGATATTCAAAGATTGGTGTCAAGAGCTTCGGATCCAACAAAAGTTCACCTCGGTATCCCATCCTCAAGCAAATGGTCGATCAAGTCACCAACAGGACGATTGTGAAGGGTCTCAAAACCCGTCTTGACCGAGCTAAGGGTCTTTGGGTGGAAAATTTACCACAAGTCTTATGGTCATACCGAACAACACCTCGGACGGCGAACGGAGAAACGCCCTACAGTCTGGCATATGGAACCGAAGCAGTGATCCCCGCAGAAATCGGAATACCGAGCCCCCGCACCATTCACTTCTCCGCCGAAGCAAATGGGGAAAATCTACGAACCGATCTAGATCGCTCAAAGAAAAGAGACCTCGCCACATCAGGAAGCTCGGTACAAACAACAAGTAGCTCGGTATTACAACCAGCGTGTCGGTCCCGCAGCCCGAGTAGGCGACCTCGTGTTCAAATAATAAAGTCGAAGCCGCAAAGCTCGCAAACTGGAAGCCACATGGGAAGGACCTTACCGGTCGAAGAAGTCCTCGGAAAAGGAGCTATAAGCTCGCCCATTTGTCAGGTGAGCAAATACCCAACACATGGCACATCATTCATTTGAAGAGATATTTTGCATAAGTGTCGAATGTTGAGTCTTGTTCGTCTTTGAGTCCTGTTAGGTCGAGTCCGAGCCTTGTCGTCTTGTTCCATTACCTCTTATCAATAAAAATCTTTTCTTTTCTCTATCTATTTTTTGTCTTGCATGTTTTCATTTGTCACTTATGCACATAACTCTTATAAAAATACCCTCTTGGAGGACTAACAATACCCTCGACGGAGGATGACTACCTTCGTTTAATCTAAGACGAACTTCAAACGCGCGTAAGGGGACCACCCCTCCCGATAAAACATGGCAAAACAGGAACCCATACCTTCGTACGAGGAAGGATACCCTCGTTTATTTCGAGGACGGATACCTTCATACGAGGACGAACTACCCTCGTTTATTTCGAGGAAGCTTCGTATGAGGACGGATACCTTCATACGAGGACGAACTACCCTCGTTTATTTTGAGAAAGCTTCGTACGAGGACGGATACCTTCATTTATTTCGAGGACGGATACCTTCGTACGAAGACAAACTACCTTGGTTTACGGCAAGAACGAGCTATCTTCGCCTAAACAAGGACGACCTACCTTCTTATTGGTTACGATAATTGTAGACAAGTGCTCCCAAGAGTTAACGCAAAAGCAAAATAATTTTATTTCAAATTATACGGTTTGTACATCACGAGGTCAAGAGGTCCGTGAGGCCGAAAGCTTAGCCAATCCCTAGCAAAATCGGGATTCAACAGAGCATCTATACTAATCCTACCTCACCTCGTCCTCGATCTACGCTATGAGCCCCGCCACCGACCTCGGCCACTGACGATGCAGCCCTGCTAGATCGACCTCGGCCGCTCGTTGACGCCCGGCCGGCCTCGAGGATCCACGTCGCTCTTGGGCCATAGCGCGTCTCTCTTGAGCTCGCCACTCCGGATCGTCAAAATTGAACATTTATTGTAGTCGGGCGGAGAAGCCGGCGAAGAAGAGGACTCAGATCCGGTCAAGCGGTTCTTGACTGCGGTTGTCGAGCAACGACGATCTTGTATATACCTCCGAGTCTTTTCAATTCGCGAACCGCTCCTGAACTACTGTGATTTCTTGCCGTGCTCACGCTGCACTCGCACAATGGTGACATGCAGCCTCAACAACCTTAGCCGACTCGGTATGGTCATCCCACCACGGTGGATGACTTGCTCGTACTCGGAGTTCTCCTCACTCATCGTTCTTGTAGGGCAAACGTCTGTTAACCCTCGCCCCGAGGATCCATCTTGGGTGTTTAATTCACCATACATTGATTATAAACCTAGCATGCGTCTATATAATTAAAGCGCAACACGTTGGGGTTTTCACGTGTTTACCTTTGGATCTGAAGAGGTCGATGGAACGAGATGAACGGATCGAACGGATCGGACTCGTGCTTTGACCTTCCGGATCAGATCCGGTTGCCCAATCTCCAACGTCGAGTGAGGACGATCTATGGAGAATGCTTCCAAAATCACCCTTGCTCTCACTAGAATTTTGAAAATTCTCTCAAGAGAAACTCTCAAATCTCGAAAATAATGTGTTAATAATGTGTGCATTAACCTAGACTTTATCTCATACCTTATATTTATAATGCACTACCTTAATCCTATATGGAATATTACCATAATCCTATATGGAATATTACCATAATCCTATATGGAATATTACCATAATCTTAGGATTATTTCCATACTCTCAGGATTATTACCATAATCTTATATGGAAAGGATCTATGCATATACCATAAATATAATTATATCCTTATGGATAAAGAGAATAAAAATCTTGCCAATGGGAGCACATAGGGGGCCGATTTTCTTGTAGCTATGGGCCTGGATGGGCCAGCCCAGGGATCAAATGCAAGGAATAAAGATGGGCCTCAAATAAATTAATTATCTTATGTTCAGCCCAGAACATAAATTAATTTATAAACATTCGATCATGCCACTAGAGAAAGAATGTTGACTTACCCCTTTATTACCGAAGTTGAGTCGGGCTTGCACTTAGACATTACGAATCCCCGTATTTAAGATATCGAACGTCCATTAATCATTTCTAGCAATCTGACTGCTTAAACGATTAATAACCTTATTTCCTTAAGTAGTACCACTCAACCTTATTATTGTACTTGAGCTAACTCAACCTGCAGGGTTTAGTACAATAAACCTTTTGAGCTCCTTAAGGGGACGTCATCATCCTAAACGGATACGGTGACTCGATACAGATAACTAGCGTGACATACAAGCACTGCCACCACCCAAGATGCGGAGAATCTTGGTTAGAACATATAACCTCACTCATAACAAGTCAAAGTGATGGTCAGAACTCATACTCACCTAATACCTTATCGAGGTTTAGATCATCGTAAGTCATCGAGATCTTGGTTCTTCACGACGGTCGAAAGAAGAACTCATCTCATCGTGATCCTTCAATACGTCGAGACGCATCAAAGATAGACAAGCAACTAAGTCAAGTCACTTATCTATCTCGCGCCCTAAACCGACAACTCGTCCTTAAGTCGTCTCGGTGTGAAACTTTTATATCTCATTAAGCTCGACCAATCATACGGACTTCGTGATCTTCTACACATTGTATGATCTAACTTATATATGAGATAAGGGACACGATATATGCAATCAAGTATTCAAATCGATAGGAGATTGTAATAGTGGTAACGAAACATTGTATACAAGCTCAACCAAACCGCCAAGATACAAATCCAACAATCTCCCACTTATACTAAAGCAAACTTTAGTATACAATGTGTCTTTCTACTAGCTATTACAAACAACCATCACTTTGCTTCTCCCACTTATACAAAAGTTTCCTTTCTAAGTGGGTGCCATCAAGCGCAATCCAAGTCCTCTAACGTGTTCATCGTAGACTTTTTGCGGCGTGCTCTTCGTGAATGGATCCGCTAGATTTTCCGTCAGATCAATCTTTTCTATCAAGACGCCACCTCGCCTAACGATTTCTCGTATGACATGGTACTTTCTCTATGTGTTTTGTCGCTTGTGGGTCCGTGGTTCCTTCGAGTTTGCCATCGCACCGAAAGTTATCACAAGAAACTATGATACTCTTGGGCAAACCAGTACCACACCTAGATCCATGAGGTAGTTCTCGAACCATACAGCCTCCTTAGAAGCCTCCGGCGGCTACATATTCGGCTTCCATGGTAGAGTCCGCAATGCATCGCCTTTGCACTCCGCCAGATACGGCTCCACCTCCCAAGGTAAACACATAGCCCGAGGTCGACTTTTTCTCATCACGGTCACTTGAAACCGAGTCCTGTAACCCAAAGGCATTAGACTATCTCGCATGGTAAACTAGCCTATAATCTCGAGTCCTTTTCGTGTACTTGAGTATATGCTTTACCGCATCCAATGAGCTTGTCCGTGGTTAGATCGATATCTAGCTACTATGCCACCGTGCATAGCGTATATCGGGTCTCGTGCATAGCATTGCGACATGAGACTTCCTACGGCGGAAGCGTAAGGAACTTGTCTCATTTCCTCTATCTCCTTTGCGCCTTAGGTGATCGTTTTAGATAAAGGAACGCCATGTCTCCGAAGGTAGCAATCCTTTCTTGGCGTCTCGCATACTAAAACGAGTAATCACAGATCAATGTAAGACGCTTGAGATAAGCTCAACATTTTCTTCTTGCGATCTCGGTAAACCTCGATCCCAAGAATGTACGCATCTCCTAAGTCTTTCATTTGAAACTGATCGGATAGCCAACTCTTTACGCCCGACAATGACTTCACGTTGTTGCCAACTAGAAGGATGTCATCTACATAAAGTGCAAGAAATACCACATCACCATTGACATCTAACCGATACACACAACTCTCGCTAGGCAACTGGTAAATCCATGGGACTTTACCACCGTCAAAGCGTAAGTTCCATGATCGAGGTTCGCTTAAGTCCATAAATGGACTTCTTAAGCTTCCATACTAGATGCTCTTCACCCTTTACCACATAACCTTCGTGTTGTCGCATATAGATGTCTCTACCTTCCTCAAGGTAACCGTTTAGAAAAGCGGTTTTAACATCCATTTGCCAAACCTCTAGTTCAAGTGGGCTGCTATGGCTAGAAGAATTTCGATGGACTTGAGCATTGCTACAGCGAAAAGGTCTCATCGAAATCGATGCCCTCAATCCGAGTGTACCTTTCGCCACAAGCCTCGGCTTTAAAGTCAAACCTCTCCATCGGAATCTCTTCCTCTCAGATATCCACTTACTACCCATGGCTTCCTCGCCATCCGGTAGAGGTGTCTTTTCATATACATCCATAGCCGTTATGGACTCCATTTCTAAGTCCATAGCGGTGTGCCATGATCTTGCATCAATATCTTGTATCGCCTCCTCAGATGTCCATGGGTCGATTATTGCATGTTCGTCTTTGGGACTAAACCAAGATTCACCCACGAACATAAATCGCCGGGTCGACGAACAACCTCCCACTACGACGAGGTTCTACAGCACTATGGCAACGGTGGGTGCAGATATTTGTGGTTCTCTAACTTGCACAACTCTGCTGTGTAGGTACCACTCAGACGGTCGGTATCTCCAAAGGAACTCGACCCACTTCAATTTCTTCAAGTATCCGTGTCGATCCCTCCCACTGACTCGACATCTCGCACTTCGCCTAATCGGTGGTGGAATACGATCATCTTCTAATTCTTGAAGAATGATTTCAACTTTGGACTTATGATTTTCATATAATCCTCTTCTAAGAATCGGCATTAGTGCTAATAATGACCTTCCGATCCTTAGACTATAGAATAAACCACCTTCGCTCCTCTAGGATAGCCAATAAACAAATTTGCGCCGATCTAGCCTCCAACTTGTCAGCCTTCTTGTTCAGCACATGTGCTGGACTGCCCCATATCCTTATGTGGCTTAAACTGGGCTTGCGCCCAAACCACAACTCGAAAGGGGTCTTTTCGACTGACTTGGACGGTACTAGATTTAGCAAGTATGCCGCCTCTAAGGCATACCCCGTAACGAAATAGGCAATGTTGCATAGCTCATCATTGATCTCACCATTTCTAAAAGAGTCCTATTTCTTCGCTCTGACACACCATTTTGCTGTGGTGTGCCCGGTGAAGTGCGCTGGGATGTAATCCCACACTTCACTAGATAGTCCATAAACTCGTTACTGAGGTATTCGCCACCGCGATCGGACGCAGCGACTTGATACTCTTACCAGCTTCGCCTCCACTTCCGCCTTAAACTCTTTGAATTTCTCAAAGCATTCAGACTTTGCCAAGGTGTATATGTATCCGCACTCTGAGTAATCGCCAATGAAAGTGACAAAATACTGCATTCTCCACGAGCTTGTGTGGACATTGGTCCACACAGTCGAATGGACTAACTCCAACATTTCTTGGCTCTATAACCCTTCGCTTTGAAGGGTCCGTCGACATCTTACCTTCTATACAGGATTCGCAGACGGGAACGAGTAACCGTGAGATCACCCAACGCCCATTCTTAGCCGCCTTTGGATCCTATTTAGATTGATGTGACCTAATCTAAGATGCCGAGAAAAGTAGAGTCATCTTCGAAAAAACTTTCTTTTAGGGTTTGATGAAGATGCAACATAGTTATAGGTATTATGTTTTGCGTAAATAGATAAAGAGAATTATATAAGGTGCCAACACGTATAACTTCGTCATTTCTTATGATAGAAACACCACTATCAAAAATAATGAATATCCATGAGTAAATAATTTCAAACAGAACAAGGTTCCACCGAAAATCCGCACATATAAAACGCCTTTCAAAACTAAACTGTTGTCCCAAAACATAAAGAAACATCTCCAAGCGCAATGCCTCGACTTTCGCGCGCTGCCCATGGAGATCGTTATCTCGCCATCAAACAGCTCCCTTGTCCGCAGGAACCCCAAGCAAGGTGTAACAAACATGATCAATTCGCCCAGATCTACTACCCAAGAATGGGTAGAACAAGTCGCTAAACATGTTTCCATTACTAAAGCAAACCATGCACTGAGCCATGAGCATAGGGCACTTGGCCTCCAATGCCTGGGCCCACCGCACTCAAGCACTCGCCCTTCTCCTTCGCTTCTTTCTGCCTCCGTGGCAACCATGTTCTTGCTCCCATTACTCCCACTATTTCCTTGCCTCTACCACCTTTGGTACCCCTTTTCTATTTCCATTTTGCGATGAAAATTTTGGGCCCTTAGATGTGCTAGCAAGAGCATGTGCCCTTTTCCCATAACTCCTTCCGCAAAGAACGAGATCATTAAGCAACCGACTAAGTGTAAACTCGGTCTTGCTCATGATCGCATTCACGCCGAAAGTTCTCAAAAGACTTCGGCGGTATTGAGGATGATATCGACCTTGGCTTCGCCGTCAATACCTCCTCCCAACCGATCAAGACTATCCATGAGACGAGTCATGTGGAGACATGTTCATGGACCAACTTCCTTCTTCCATCTTACACGCCAAGATTTCTCTCATTGTGTGGAAGCGATCGTCCGATCCGATCGCCCAAACTTACTCTCGAGACTGACCAAATATCGTCGCGCTCTACCATCGATCGATGTTGCACTGCAAGCCTTTGGACATCGTAGTCATCATATAGCATTTAGCCATATTGTTCGACTTATTCCAAAGTCCGCCGACTCGCCGCTCATTAGTCGACGCGTCAAGAAGGGCATCGGGTTTAGGAGTAGTGAGAACAAACATGTGTTCTTCAAATGATAAGAACATATTCCATGTTTCGCTTCCACTCGATAAAATTTGGACGGATAACGGATTTTAAAGCGAGCATATTGATAATCGCGAAGAGACATATCCGAAACGATAATGTAAACACATAAGCATACGATCGCAAATAATTGTGAATAATAATATTGTAACCTTGATAAAACAATATTAATTGAAACCTCCAATCGCCCAAGGAATCCCACATGCAAGCCACGCGTGTGATCGCTACATACACGAACCCCACTGCACTAAAATATACCTTTAGTCGCTTAATTTCAATCCATGTCAACTTATCCTTATGACAAATGAAATTAATGATTGACCTTACTAGACCACATCACTATCGCAAGAAGGACTTCGGGAAGTTGTACTGAGGTGATGTCTAAGCAATGACCACAATTTTAACAAAGAAGATGAATTTTACAATTGGTATACTCACCGGACCATACCGCCCAATTCAAATTCTTTTGTTATCTCATTTTATATCTATCTCTAGAGAACTTATGAAAATCGCACATGCAAGCCACGCGTGTGATCGCGTACACATGAAACTCCCACTCTCAATAGATTTAAAATGTTTTATTTAGAAATCTCATCTAACAAACTTATGATAAACAATGCAAGCAAGCCACGCTGCGTGTGGACGCCACTCACAAGGTCGCCTCACTTTGTTTAGAGATCAAAAGTGGAGGTCTCGACATTTTAATTTGAAAATTAATTTGTCGGGTTGCTTGCTTACCTTTTATTCAAAAGGTTTGTCCATGCGAGATCACGTAATCCTAGCATGCTTTTCTATAGAACTCAACATGTAAAACATGCTCATAATTCTAAAATATGCTTGATAAACGCGATAAACCTAGCATGCTTACTATGCGCATCCAATTACGTGAAACACTTAAAGGTTTGTCAACGTAATATAAACATACATAGCATGCTACCGCATAATTTAAACATCCACGACATGCATATGAACGATAAAATAAAATAAAACGCTCATCGCGCCCAATCGTGAAACCGCGACATTTAAATCTAATCTATTACATAGATTTACAAAGTACAAGATTAAACCGAAAACGGGCCTCGCGTTTTCTGCACGGACCGGATTCAACAAATGGGCCTCGCATGCACGGCACGGGCGGAAAATCTGAAAACGGGTCCGGGCCGGGTCGGCCTAAATCAGTGGCGGGTCGCGCGCTAGGCAAAGCCCGCGCCGGCCACCACCCTGGCGCCGCCGCGCCGCTCCTCGCTGCGGCTACTCGCTGTCGCTAACGCGACCGCGACCCGCCGAGCACGAGCGCTTGCCACGCCTAAGCGCCGAACGTCGCCGAGACGCCGCCGCCTGGCCGCCATTCCTCGCGATCGCGAGTCCGCCGCCAAGCGCTGGTTTCGCGCAACGCCGCCCGCCGCCCGCTAGTCGCACGGCCGCCAAGCTCGCAGATACTCGCGATCGCGAAGCTCGCCGCTAGGCGCCAGGGTCTCGCGCGAACGCGACGCCTGCCGCCCGCGCCTCGCGATCGCCTCGCGATCGCGAGGCTCGCCGAGATACCGCCTGTGGACCGCCGAGAGCCCTGTTTTCCCGTCGCTTCGCTTCTTCGTTCTTTCGCTTCGTTCTTCTTTACGTATAAGATTTACATAATAAAATCTAATCTAACCACGGATTTTCTCGTGGTGTAAAACAAAACCAACAAAACAATAAACGAGCCACGATGAACGATGATCCACAATTATTAAAACGCACGAATAATCAAACGTGAATTAATCCAACAGAGCCAAGATTCTCGATCCTGTGCTCGATACCAATGTAGGGCAACGCGTATGTTAACCTCGCCCGAGGATCCATCTTGGGTGTTTAATTCACCATACATTGATTATAAACCTAGCATGCGTCTATATAATTAAAGCGCAACACGTTGGGGTTTTCACGTGTTTACCTCGATCCGAAGAGGTCGATGGAACGAGATGAACGGATCGAACGGATCGGACTCGTGCTTTGACCTTCCGGATCGTATCCGGTTGCCCAATCTCCAACGCCGGTGAGGACGATCTATGGAGAATGCTTAGAAAATCACCCTTGCTTTCACTAGAATTTTCAAAATTCTCTCAAGAGAAACTCTCTCAAATCTCGAAAATAATGTGTTAATAATGTGTGCATTAACCTGACTTTATCTCATACCTTATATTTATAATGCACTACCTTAATCCTATATGGAATATTACCATAATCCTATATGGAATATTACCATAATCCTATATGGAATATTACCATAATCTTAGGATTATTTCCATACTCTTAGGATTATTACCATAATCTTATATGGAAAGGATCTATGCATATACCATAAATATAATTATATCCTTATGGATAAAGAGAATAAAAATCTTGCCAATGGGAGCACATAGGGGCCGATTTTCTTGAAGCTATGGGCTCTGATGGGCCACCCAGGATCAAATGCAAGGAATAAAGATGGGCCTCAAATAAATTAATTATCTTATGTTCACCTGAACATAAATTAATTTATAAACATTCGATCATGCCACTAGAGAAAGAATGTCGACTTACCCCTTTATTACCAAGTTGAGTCGGGCTTGCACTTAGACATTACGAATCCCGTATTTAAGATATCGAACGTCCATTAATCATTTCTAGCAATGATCGCTTAAACGATTAATAACCTTATTTCATAAGTAGTACCACTCAACCTTATTATTGTACTTGAGCTAACTCAACCTGCGGGGTTTAGTACAATAAACCTTTTGAGCTCCTTAAGGGACGTCATCATCCTAAACGGATACGGTGACTGTCTGAGATAACTAGCGTGACATACAAGATCGCCACCACCCAAGATGCGGAGAATCTTGGGTTAGAACATATAACCTCACTCATAACAAGTCAAAGTGATGGTGAGAACTCATACTCACCTAATACCTTATCGAGGTTTAGATCATCGTAAGTCACCGAGATCTTGGTTCTTCACGACGGTCGAAGAAGAACTCATCTCACCGTGATCCTTCAATACGTCGAGGAGACGCGGCAAAGAGACAAGCAACTAAGTCAAGTCACTTCTTATCTATCTGCGCCCTAAACCGACAACTCGTCCTTAAGTCGTCTCACTTTGTGAAACTTTTATATCTCATTAAGCTCGACCAATCATACGGACTTACGTGATCTTCTACACATCGTATGATCTAACTTATATATGAGATAAGGGGACACGGATATATGCAATCAAGTATTCAAATCGGATAGGAGATTGTAATAGTGGTAACAGAAACATTGTATACAAGCTCAACCAAACCGCTTTCAAAGATACAAATCCAAGCAGTTCTAGCCTCCTCCTTGCAATCTCGAACTTCTCCTCCAACTCCAAAAGGCGAGCACGAGCTCGTCCATGCTCTCACAGGCAGCTCTATACTTAATATCGCCTCCACCGCACATGGCCCGGTGTCCCTTTACATGGAGGAGTTCGACCTCTTCAATTCAAGAGCCCGCGACAAGTCTTCGATTTGGTTCAACCAACGGAAGCATCAAGCATTTCTGTGGAAATTTGAATAAAAGATAAGTTTCTTCACATAAACTTGTGATTTTATTATGCCTGTAAACCAATGTACATGTACATTCAAAAAAAAAAGAAAAAAAAAAGAGAGGAATCAATCGACCCTCCGAAGCTTCGGCCTATCTACCTTGGTCGCCTCACGAGCTTGGGAAGCCTCGACCTCATCCGCCCTAACCCGGCTTCTTTGGCTTCGGCTTCCTCAGGAACTCCCGGGGTCTCGACGCCCTTCAAAGCTTCAACTGCTGCCTTCCCCGACCCCTTAGCTAGATCAAGAATTAAAGCATCGGTCAGGGGATCTCGGTCCATCGGGCGAGTACGGATCGACTCCGCCGTCGGCAGAGTCGAGGACAAGTCGTCGCTCTGCAAGACAGGCGGCCTTCGCATCACGGACAAGGACCTCGACATAGGCTCGCCGCATAGCATCTTCCTCCGTCTCCTCATACCCATACTTGGACTTATCCAATTCTGGGTAATCCTCGGCGACTTCTTCGATGGCATCTGAAACGGCGCGCTTATTCAGGACCTCGACCACGTCAGAGACCATCCCGGATAAGCCCGCAGACGGGAACAGCCTCTCCGCAAAAGCACGAAGCATTTCCCCCTGCGAGCTCGCCACGTCGGTCTCCCGACGGCGAGCTTCCTCCACCTCGGCCTTCATAAAGGCAACCTCGGCCTCCGTCGCCCTGGTCCTCGCCGCCTCGGCTACCTTCGCCACCTCAACAGCCGCCGCCTTCGCCGCCTTCTGTTTGATTAGGTCCCAGATCTTTGCCTCGGCATCGCAAATATCTTGGACGAGGAGATTCTTCTCCTCCATCTCACGAGCATACCGGGCAACCCCGTCAAACTGCGTAACGGCGCCTTTCAAGTAACCCGTTATAAGATCGGACACTTTGGCCATCTCGGCAGACACGCCCTCTGACATCTTGGCCATCTCGGCAGACATGCTCGCTGCCACCTTCGCCACCTCGGCCGAAACATCCTCAGCCCCCTATACAAAAACCCATCACGTCAGAAGAACACATTCTTTATATTACTTCACAAAGTATAAGAATAAGTACGCTACCTCGGGAAAGATACGAGGCAGTCGCTGGGAACTGACGATCACACGTTCCGGGTCGGCATCAACCAAGGTCTCGGGGATTGCATGCTTCAGCTTCTTCAAGCGCTTAAGTGGCTGCGGTGAAGGGGACTTCGAAGCCTCCCCGCTCATTTCAGGCATGTCCTGGACATCCTTCAAAGTCAGAGACGGGAGCTCGACACCGGAGCTCGACGCCTTCCTCTTCTTCTTTTCCCTGAACAAGTTCACTACAAATACAACAAGTCAGGCATAGGCACGGATAATCATAAAAAAAAAAGGGAGGGGCCTCACCCTTCACCGACTCCACCTCGGTGGCAGGATCATAAGGGCTAAGCCCCGCAGCTGCAAGCTCGGCCTCGGTAAAGGCCTCGTCCATGAGACCAACGTTGTCCAGTGCCTCATCCAGGCCACCGTCGATCTCGTCAACAATCACATCAGCGATCTTCTCCGATCGCCATACGAACTCCAAGGATCCCTCGAACCGACAGAAGAAAAACTTCTTCTGCCAGTTTGAGATCTTCGATTTTATCTTCGCTTTAAATTTGCGACGGGGTGATAAATAATACCACCCCGAGCCACCATTCAGTTGCAAAAACCGGAGAACAAGCCCCAAAGAGAAAGGAAAATTATGCCGATGGGCATAGACACCTAGGCCCGTCAGATGCCGGAAAGAATTTGGCGTAAGTTGGGCAAGAGATATGCCGAACATCTGTTGAATTTCGACATACACACGGGGATAAGGAAGACGAAGACCAGCTGGAGGTCGTCTTCAGACACGGTGAAAACCTTCCGGAGGCACAAGCCCTATTCTGGGATGACGGGCAACATACACAATATCGCATTTAAATACTGAGATTGGGAGACAATCTCCTTATATCGTAGATTTTAAAATAGAAGAAAAGAAGGCACTTTACCAAAATCCCGCGATGGGGAACATGCAAAACCGCCGCGAATCCGACGGTGACACGGATACTAATCTGACTCGGAGGATTTACTAGAAGAAGAAGAAGCCATAACTTACTTTTGTTTTATCGAAGATGATGGTGATGAACTCCGAGACAACAATGGCGACGGTTACACGCTTTTTTTCAGAATATCAAAAGTTTGAAAGTCTGAAATTTTGGAAATAGCAAAAGTGATATGAGAAATGGCGTATCAAGGAAGATATTCCCCCATTATGCGCTTTATCGGGAATCCAACCGCTGCCACATTAAATGCGCATTAAATGCGTATCCCGTGTCCGTGCACTCGACGGACGCGGAAAAATCCGTGTTCGGCCTCGACTAACGCCTCCTCGTGAAGCGGTCAGAAGACCTCGGCTTAATGCCTCGTCAGGTGAAGTCAGACAGAAGACCTCGGCTTAATGCCTCGTCAGGTGAAGTCGATCGAAGACCTCGACAACGCCGCGTCGGTGAAGCGGTCGGAAGACCTCGGCTTAACGCCCGTCGGTGAAGCCGGTCGGAAGACCTCGGCTTATCGCGCCGTCGGGTGAAGCGATCGAAGACCTCGACTTAACGCCCGGCAAGAGATACAAACAGCACACACGACCTGCAGACGCCTCGCAAGCGGCATTCGGTATATGACTTGGAAACATTGACACACTAAGTCGGATCCCGAGAAAATGCCAACAGATCGTTCGCGCCCCGCCGACATAAACAACCCCAAACCAACACGACCTAAACCTGCGTCTTTTTGGGGGTTGTGATAGGATATGACCCAACTACTGGCCCAAGCATCGTGCCCAATACAAGTAAAGGCGACATCAAGCTCGGCTGGACAAGTTTGGCCCAAGAAGACCCTAAAACCGGTGGGAGCAGAAGGCTCGGCCATATCTAAAGAATCCTAATTCGAGAAGGGATAGGATTAACATCCTATCCAAGATCTCGAATCTAGTTAGATAAGACCTCGGATTTGGGATCTAGGTCAAAATGATTGTGTATAAATAGAGGCTAGATTAGACGAAATAGATCATCCACACTCTTTGTAATCGCTTCTTACACATTCAATACACGAATACTCTCTCTTGCTCCGAGGACGTAGATCTAATTCAAAGATCGAACCACGAAAATCCCTTGTGTTCTTCTCGCATTTATTTCCCTAACGAAATTAAGATCGATCACTTTCTTTTTGCTTTACAAAACATAATAAAGATCAACAACTTATGATCCTCTGGACTGCTTCAATATAACCAAATGGACCAGCATGTTTCTATTCCCCAAAGGTAAAAGACGATTAATATTTCAACATTATCAGGAGCATTTTTAGATGTCAAAACCCTCTTAAATTAAACTAAAATTCATTGTTCTGCATTTAAAATACTTTTCAGTAATTCCCGTTCAATACATTATCGCAATTTCATTTTGATCAACATATTACTATACTGATTAAAATATTTTTCAGTAATTCCCGTTCAATACGTTATCCCAAGAGGAAAGTTAATCGTGGGTGGGAATTACTTTACCTATTTTTTAGGGGGATAAGTTTTATTACCATATCCATAAAATCTTGTGTTTTCTAGACATTTTGATTTAAAAAAAAATAAAAATACCCCTTATGATCCACTACTAAATAATTTAAATTTTAACTTATTAGATTGAAATATTATCTCTCTTACACATGCAGCTTTTTGCTCTCCCTCTCTCTTTTTTTTTTTCAATTTATTGAAAAACTATCATTTTCGACAAGATTTTTCCGTCTCTCTCACTCACTCACTCCACATTCATCATCAATCTTGACCCGAATTATAGCAAAAAATCGTGAACATTAAACATTTAAACATTAAAAATCAAGATGAGTGATTTGTCTACCGAATAGAATGCTCGCTGCTCTCTGGACGAGGAGGAGCGAGAGACGGTTGGGGCTGATTATCAATTCTTTGATTATCGGTTAACCCTGAAACCGATCTGTTAACTGCCGGTTATTGGATAATCGATAAACGATAATTGCAAGTATGGCTAGGTAGAGTCGGAAAAATGAGCCCGATCCGAAAAGTCCACCCTGGGTAACCGGGGCTTGGGCCGGTTTGGACTTAAAAATTAAATGTCGGAAAAAAATCGGGCCTAAAAAGCCCACCCCAATGGTTTATGTATATTGACATTTTATGTTTAACTTTAGATTTATAAAAGTTGGTTGTAGATTGATGATAATGGTTTATAAATGAGCATGAATAAGCATATTAAATATTTAAAGATTTTAGTAATGTCTCTGTCATGCCCCAATTCCCGAGGGAAGGCATGGATGCCGAGGTATGACTAGGGGTTGGAAATAAGAAGCGGAGAAGAAAGGGGGAAACCATATATACATATATGAGGTTCACTTACATGCCAAAAATGGGCAAACATCTCCTCCGTAAAAGGATAAATCCAAAAGCAGGCGAAAATAAGCAAACAAACACATATTTGCAACATTGATGTCGGAAGCTCGAGACGCCCGTTGGTCGTATACAACCGACTACAATCACGGGGCTGAACAATCGGACAACCAATAACAATTATTGGGGTAGGAACATCCTACTACACCTCAAGTCGAAAATGATGGGGTATCGAGAGCCTGGCTCGCAAAAGGAGTTGGCCGACCAGCTCGCTCATGAGGTCGTTCTTGTCAGACTACTACATGAGGGCTTTGCCAAGCGTCAAGAGGGTCGACTACTCAAACTCTCCATCAAAAGCAATAAAGAAAGCGGTAGAGAAATCACGGTAACCAATTGAACTTAAAATACTTCAAATATAATAGTCATAGAACTCAACCGAGTTTCTAGGCGATAGCAACAAAACATACACACTTAAGAGCATACAATGAACGTAACATACTTAAAACAAAATAGAGAACGATTGACCCGCCTCAACCGCCATCACATCCGCCCGCTTATTAACACGAAACATTAGAAAAGATTTTTGACCGAGTACTAGCGCACTCGATTGGGTCATGCATTTTCGCAAGCAGTTCGTATAAACAAAAGCGAAGAAAGTCCATGTCATACGGTAAACATAGAAGGTTTTAAAACATAAATCCACTTCCATGAAACCAAAACCTTTACTTGGGGCCCATTAGCGCATTCCATTGTTACTCTAAGCTAAGATCTCCGGACGAACCACACTTGAGATCACATTAACATAACCTGTAAGACTCGGACGAACCACACTTGAATCAATCACCGGCCGGCAACGGACGTAACCCGAAGCCACATCATATGTCCGATGCGCGGGCGGATCAATCCACGGCGATGCGGACTCGTGTACACAACCCTTAGTAAGTGTGTTAGACCCACTAAGAGCCACAATTGCTTTACGAGATAGCATTAAGCAGATAGAGATGCGCCAAAATATTTTTATGGACATTGACATTTTCTTTTGAAATATCGAGCTTAATAACTCAAGATAAGTGCTCAAAATATAACCCACCTATACCGACGAAAACGTCTCATCGGGAGAGATCTACGGATCCAACAACTATACCGATCACTGTGGCAAGTACCGTAACAATCTTCAACAACTTTGAGTCACATTCCACGAAGCAAGGCAACAATGCGATCAAAACGTAGATCGAATCAAAACGGGGGTTTTTAACTTTTCGAACTCATATTTGGCAACATCCGGGTTTTCAAATCAACTTGATGCGAAGTAAGGCAAAATGTTCAGGGCATTGAAATCTATAAAGGGTACCTTGAAAACATGCATGCGTGAAAGTTGATACAAAACTTAGCTACGAAGAAGTTTCAAAACTTGATGCTTATCCTCGGATCTAGGATAAACCATCCGTATCGATGCATGAAAATGGAAGCATAAGCAATATGCAATTTTAGGAACATAGAATAACAAGTCATGTCGAAAATGGATAACTTGGGGCATGTCTTGGCTTTAGAAACTCAAAGCGACGAAAAACATCCGGTATGTAAAAACACGAAAAATGAGAAAAAGAATCGTGCACGCTAGTAGAACACATAGCACGAAACTCAAAACCTAAAGGGCCCATAGCCAAAAAGTGGCCGTCGGCCACCAAATCGTGCGGCCAACCGGCTCACGGCGGCGTGAATGGGCGACGACAGTTTTTGGCGGTTTGGCGGCCTCATTGCTTCTCGCCTCGTCCCTTTAGAGACCCGAGTTCTATGCTATGCTATCTATGAAAAGACGGAATAAAAACAAGAAAAGACAATTTAAAAAGCGAAGGCATCGGGAGGCGATCGGTGTGGTGGTAGCAAGAAGCGGCGCAATGGCGCTCCGCCGAGCCCTCCCGCTCGATCCCCACTCCTCCAGGCCGCAGCTGCACTGAGGCTGCTCGGCTCTTCCAGTAAACACGGAGACGCTTGAAATGAACGTTTGAAAATGAAGGCCCTAGGCCCTATTTATAGATTTTGAAGCTCCGCTTCATAACGCGCAACGCTAACGCATTAAGAGTGTGCTTGCAATCGCCGACATAGCGTTAAGCCGAAAAACACTTTAAAAATCATAACTTGATCGTTTGAAATCCGTTTTCAAAAATTTAAGAGCCTACAGGCTCGCATTTAAAAATCCTTCACAATGACTATTCATTTGCAAATTTTGGAAATCATGTGAATATAATGCATATGAAAAGCATTTAATCTGGACATTAGATCCCGTTCTAAGTCCAAACAAAGTCAACTTCTTCCAAACTTCAGGAAAATCTAACGAATATTTTAATAATATTCTCGAAGAAACGGGTCATTACATCCTCTCTCCTTATAAAAATTTAGTCCTCGAAATTTCATATCTTAGTCATTTTACTCGGATACCGGACTAACATCTTATGCTCTAGTTCCCACGTAGCCTCTTCCTCATCGTTGTTATTCCATAATACTTCACAAGGTGAACTTTCTATTTCTCCGGACACGAACATTTCGATCAAAGACCTTTATTAGTCTTTTCACGATAACTCTTATCCTGAGCTAGCACAACTTCATCATACTTAATAAAGTGTTTATGATCAAACACATACTTCTTAATCCTAGAAACATGAAACACATCATGCACATCATTCAAGCTAGGTGGCCTAGACAACCTAAGCAACTAGACTGACATCATCATCTTTAAGGCTTCAGAAGGTCATTTGTAACTTGGTCTTAACTTACCTCTCACCAATCTAATCACAGTACGATGGTAACCTATAATTTCGTATAACACTTCGTACGATGTCATTTTTATCATGATCTTATAAATCTTGTTGTAGACAAACTTGACTAATAATATGTTCTTCTTACTTCCCGGTTGTCTTTGTTGTCTTTCCTACATGTATACGTACCATTAATCCATTCTCAGGTACCTCTTTTATTCAATATAAAATATACTCGTAGTCAATTATCCAATTTAACCATACCTGCTAGGTTCTTCTACATCTTAGCTGCGTTAGTGTTGGCTCAAGACGTATGCCTTTGTCTTTGTGGCAAGGTGGGGTACCTAGGTGGTGGTGCTTTTTTTCCTCCCATTCGGACAATCTTTGCTATAGTGTCGGTCTTGCCGCACTTAAAACATTGGTTGGTACCTTGCTTGCATTCACCATAGTGGAGCTTTTGACATTGTCGACACATCTACATTTCGGTTCTTGTTGTCGAGGAAGTGGTTGATGTTGTTCTTGTTGTTTCCAAAATCTTTTTGAAAACTTCCTCATTCCCATCCTCCCATTTCGTTTCCTTTTCTTTTTTCCCGATATGGTGCTCCATTGTCTTGCGGGAGTAAGACCTCTATGTTGAGTGCTCGGCAGGGATGAGCATATGATAGCACTCCCTGACTAGCTAGAGATATGGCTATTTCGGAGCGTAGACCCTTTCGAAATTTATGCGCTCGCTTCTCGTCGATGTCCACAAGGTGTGGAGCATATCACGGATAATTGGTTAAACAATCTATCATACTCGATCCACGGTTCCTCTCTCTTGCTTCAAGTTCCAGAATTCGTTTTGTTTCTTCTGTCTATAACAGTCTGGGATGTACTTCTCGTACAACTCTGCTTTGAAATCTTTCCAAGTAAAATTTTCCCACTGCTCAGGGGCTATGGTTCTCTCGACTGATTCCCACCAAAAGTCAGCTTCATCAACTAATTGGTATATAGCGCATGTAAGCTTTTCCTCATCCTCACAACCAATGTAGTTAAAAATCCTCTCTAGTGCCCTTATCCATTTTTCTGCATCCATCGGCTCACCCAAGCCATCAAATGTGGGTGGGTTCTATTTACGGAATCTCTCTTCTCTTGACGTTGTGGGTAATGTGTCATCTGTGGTTCTACTGGAACTAGGTTAGATTCTTGGGGTCTTCCTCTTGGCATCTTTGAGTAACGATATGATGCTTTTGCCTAACTTTATGTTATCCGCCATCCATCAAGAACCATAGTCAGCCCGAAGTTCTAACAATCTAATAGGCAACTTAAAAGGCCCTAACATATAACAACACGTTTATACAACACATCACAAATTCATTTGTTCACATAACAATTCACAATTCTATTTCCATTCTCATTGCACAAGTATCGACTATGCGCATCAATATATAGCTTTAAATCTCAAAACTTTTCCTTTGTATATTCAATACAATATTTCATCATAAACATTCTTTCAAACATAGCCATATGGTTTCAATAGTCCCAAACATGGCAACATTTCAAAATTCAATCACCTCATTTCGTACTCTTGATATATCAATTTTCAAAACGCTTGTCATATGGTGTCATACTTCCAACATAATATTTGAAAATATTTTGAATACTTGTACGCACTTTGAAATAAAACATGTTAAAATTGCGTACCTTATTTAATCATGGCGGTGTGATAGCGAGCTGGGGTGGTTGTATACAAAACAAACAACATAATTTAACTAAGAGCATCAGGTTCATCAGGACCCTTACTCTGATACCATTCTTGGTATCAGATAACTTTAAATACACAGGGCGAGAACCTCGCTCGATACCATTCTGTCACGCCCAATTCAGGAAGGCACGGATGCCGAGGTATGACTAGGGTTGGAAATAAGAAGGAGAAGAAAGGAAACCATATATACATATATGAGGTTCACTTACATGCCAAAAATGGGCAACATCTCCTCCGTAAAAGGATAAATCCAAAAGCGTAAAGCGAAAATAAGCAAACAAACACATATTTGCAACATTGGTGTCGGAAGCTCGACGCCACGTTGATCGTATACAACCGACTACAATCACGGGGTGAGAAGGTCGGACAACCAATAACAATTATTGGGGTAGGAATAACCTACTACACCTCAAGTCGATAAAATGATGGGGTATCGAGAGCCTGGCTCGCCAAAAGGAGTTGGCCGACCAGCTCGCTCATGAGGTCGTTCTTGTCTCGACTACTACATGAGGGCTTTAGCCAGCGTCGAGAGGGGCCGACTACTGCACTCTCCATCAAAAGCAATAAAGAAAGCGGTGAAATCACGCGTAACCAATTGAACTTAAAATACTTCAAATATAATAGTCATAGAACTCGGCGAGTTTCTGAGACGATAGCAACAAAACATACACACTTAAGAGCATACAATGAACGTAACATACTTAAAACAAAAATAGAGAAAAGCCGACCCGCCTCACCGCTCATCACGTCCTACCGCTTATTAACACGAAAACATTTGAAAAGATTTTTGGGTGAGTACTAGCGCACTCGATGGGTCATGCATTTTCATAAGCAGTTCGTATAAACAAAGCGAAGAAAGTCCATGTCATACGGTAAACATAGAAGGTTTTAAAACATAAATCCACTTCCATGAAACCAAAAACCTTTTACTTAGGGCCCGTTAGCGCATTCCATTGTTACTCTAAGCTAAGATCTCGGGACGAACCACACTTGAGATCACATTGACATAACCCGGTGAGACTCGGGACGAACCACACCGAATCAATCACCGGGCGGCAGCGGACGAACCGAAGCCACGTCATATGTCGGTGCGCGGAGGGATCAATCCAGCGGCATGCGGACTCGTGTACACAACCCTTAGTAAGTGTGTTAGACCCACTAAGAGCCACAATTGCTTCTGGATAGCATTAAGCAGATAGAGATGCGCAAAATATTTTTATGGACATTCGGCATTTTCTTTTGAAATATCGAGCTTAATAACTCAAGATAAGTGCTCAAAATATAACCCACATATACCGACGAAAACGTCTACTGGGAGAGATCTCTGATCCAACAACTATACCGATCACACTGGCAAGTACCTGGTAACAACACGGAACAACTTTTGGAGTCACATTCCACGAAGCAAGGCAACAATGCGATCAAAATGGAGATCGAATCAAAACGGGGGTTTTCGACTTTTCGAACTCATATTTCGCAACATCCGGGTTTTCAAATCAACTTGATGCGAAAGCAAAAATGTTCAGGGCATTGAAATCTATAAAGGGGTACCTTGAAAACATGCATGCGTGAAAGTTGATACAAAACTTAGCTACGAAGAAGCTTCAAAACTTGATGCTTATCCTCAGATCTAGGATAAATCCGTAACCGATGCATGAAAATGGGAACATAAGCAATATTCAATTTTAGGAACATAGAATGACAAGCCATGTCGAAAATGGATAACCCGGACACTACTTCCTTTAGAAACTCAAAACGACGAAAAACATCCCGGTATGTGAAAACACGAAAAATGAGAAAAAGAATCGATGCGCTAGTAGAACACATAGCTAGAACTCAAAACCTAAAGGGCCCATAGCTTAAGTGGCCGTTGCCACCAAATCGTGGCCAACCGGCTCATGGCGGCGTGAATGGGCGGCGGCGTTTTGGCGGTTTAATGACCTCGGTCGTTCTCGCCTCGTCCCTTTAGAGACCCAAGTTCTACGCTATGCTATCTATGAAAAGCGGAATAAAACAAGAAAATGACAAAATTTAAAAACGAAGGCAGGGAGGCGATCGGTGTGGTAGGCGGCGGCAGGCGCAATGACGCTCCGCCGAGCCCTCCGCTCGATCCCCTCTAGTCCAGCTTCATGACAGATACAGAGCTGCTCGACTCTTCCGTAAACAGAGAGACGCTTGAAATGAGCGTTTGAAAATGAAGGCCCTAGGCCCCTATTTATAGATTTTCAGAAGGTTGCTTACGCAAGCGCATGCACAACGCTGACGCAATTAAGAGTGTGCTTGCGCAATCGCTGACATAAGCGTTAGCCGAAAAACACTTTAAAAATCATAACTTGATCGTTTGAAATCCGTTTTCAAAAATTTAAGAGCCTACAGGCTCGCATTTAAAAATCCTTCACAATGACTATTCATTTGCAAATTTTGGAAATCATGTGAATATACTGCATATGAAAAACAGATTTAATACGGACGTTAGATCCCGTTCTAGGTCCAAACAAAGTCCAACTTCTTCCAAACTTCACCGGAAAATCTAACGAATATTTTAATAATATTCTACGAAGAAACGGGTCATTACAGTCTCTATTGCAAGAATGTGGCGTTACAGAATGGTATCAGAGCAAGGTTTACATTCCTGTAGACTTGATAATCGTATGAACGTATCATATGTGTTTAAAAGATTTTGAACTTTTGGTTGAGATGAGAGAATGTGTGGGTCATGACCGCTGCTCAACGTCGACTCTCAGGTAATTTATGTTTATGAAAAGTGTTTAATTGTTTCAAAAGTTATGATGTGAGCATGAAATGAAAAGAAAGATTGTATCGGGATAATGTTTGATAGTTTTCGTATCATAAAGCAATGAAAAGATTAAGAATTTGTCCACAAGGGACAAAGTATATTGAATTGTCGTGCTTGATAAAGTTCAACAATGAAAGTTTGATGAAGTTCAAATTTCGAGGACGAAATTATTTTAAGGGGGGTAGAATGTAATACCCCGAAAATTTTCTTAAAGATATATATATATATATATATATATATATATATATATATATATGTATATATATATTTTAATATGAATTATTTTTCTTTAAATTATGAACTAATAAAAATTGAGTTTCGAATGTTTTTACAGGTTGTTCGGCTTAGAGCGATGATGCGCCCTAGCAAAAAAATGTAAAGTTTGATATTATAAGTTTTAAAATTCTTGTAAATTATAATTATGATTTTAGAATGAAAGTTTAATTTTTTTTATGCATTGAATATTAATTAATGATATTAATGATTTGAATATAAGAATTGATTAGAGAATTTATTCACTATACATTAGAATAATAATTGAGTAGAAAATAATAAATGGATAAATATATATATTTTTATGCATAAAAGTGTAGAGAATTGTAGAATTCTCTAGAAAGTATACATTTGTACACTTTGTGTATACATGTATGTATTTGTTGATATATATATATATATATATATATATATATATATATATATATATAAACACCTCCTTACTATTCATCTTCGTCATATCTCTTTTCTTCTCTCATTTTCGAACATACACACACATCTGAACACACACTTCACAAATTTTCATCCTAAATACCAAGATTAAGGTAAGAAATCATTCATAATCAATTCTATATCTTGTTTTAGAGGTATAATATCACTTATTTCATGTTTATGTGCATAAATATTTAAAAGTTAATATCATGAAATTTTAGTTTATATGAAGTTCAAAGGTATTGTTATATTTGTTGATTATTGTTATGTTAATTGTTTAATCTATGTTTAGAAGTTAATCTTATGCATAAATGATGGATTAATTGTGATAAATATGTGGTTTAAGAAAGAGGGTTAAACCCTAGAATTTTAATTTGGGGATTTTGTCATGTTTTGTTTAAATTAAGTTTATATTTGTATTTAAGTGTATTTGAGCATGCATTAATCAAGCAAGAAAAAAGGATTAAAAATCAAGTTATATCTATTGCCCTAATTTTCGAAACTTTGCATAAGTTAGGGTTTATAATTTTGATTTTATATGTTTCAAATGACTTGATTTATAAGCTTTAGAAAGTAAATTAAGCATAATGTCATTTATTTGGAATTTTCTAAATATGCATGTGAAAGTTAGAAAAGTTAAGTTTATGTTTTAATTGATATATTCAAGTTTAGCTATGAATTAATTAAAAGTGAGTATGAATTTGCAATAATGATTGTTAGTTAAGTATGAAATAAATAAGAAATTAGATAAAAATCAAATTTTATTTTATGCATAAATTTCGAAATTTAAGGAGAAAGAATTATGAAGATTTTGAGTTTATTTGTTTCAAGTAAGATGTTATATGAACTTTATGAGGTGAAATGAGTTCAATATAATTTATTTAGATTATTCTAAGATTATATGTGAAAATTTGAAAAAGTTAGTTTGTATATATATTGACATTTTTAAGTTTAACTTTAGATTTATAAAAGTTGGTTGTAGATTGATGATAATGGTTTATAAATGAGCATGAATAAGCATATTAAAGATTTAAAGATTTTAGTAATGCCTATATTGCAAGAATGAGGGCGTTATACAAACACTGCCACCACCCAAGATGCGGAGAATGTTTGGTTATCGCATGTAACCATCACCTATAACAAGTCAAAGTGATGGTCAGCAACTCATACTCACCTAAAACCTTATCGAAGTTTAGATCAATGTAAAGTCACCGAGATCTAGGTTCTTCACGACGGTCGGATAGAAGAACTCATCTCATTGTGATCCATCAATACGTTAGAGGCGTCTTGGCATGAACAATCAACCAAGTCAAGTCACTTATCTATCTTTGCACTATACCAACAACTCGTCCTCAAGTTGTCTCGGTGTGATCATTTTATATCTCGATAAAGCAACCAATCATCTGGACACGTGATCTTCTACATATTGTATGATCTAAAATTTGTATGAGATAATGAGACATACATATGTAATCAAGTAAACTATTCAGATATGAGATTATAATAGTGGTAACAGGAAATATTGTATACAAGCTAAATCATTCTGCTTTTAGTATACAAATCCAACAAAAACAAGTGTGGTGATGTGCCGATGTGGTGTGGCATGTGGGGTTTAGGGAACTATTCGACTTTGTTCCATAAAACTGGAAGCTATCCGTGTTCCGAATCCTCATATGATACATCATACATGTCCCTTGTCAACATATTATAATATATAGATGGATAAATATGATGATGTATGTTACTCCTAACTAATGATATCATATTATATTAATTGCCATAGAAATACTTATGTGTAAATAAGACATCCTTAACAAGAAAATGAATATATATATATATATAAGCTCGTACATTTAGATGTCATCTGATGAATAATTTTAGACACTTGATCAGGCAAATTGAAACCGGTACGAGAAGCTTGGTAATTAAAACTGCCATAGTTATTGGAGTTGGCGTTTTCTTATTTTAATGTATTTTTAATTTGTCGCATCCGACCATTACATTAAAGCTGTCAACTAAATAAGGTACAAGTTTTGCATAAAACTAATAGTTGATTCGTGTCCCAAAATCCGCAACTATTTAGGCTGGCCCCTTTAAATGACAAGCCAATAATTGGTACGTAGACTCAAATTAGCAGTAATCTCTCTTTTCTTTGATTTCTGTTATCGCATTTAGAGAGGATAACAGTTTTAATATAATTCCTATTGCAGTGTTGTTACTGTTGTATCAATTTGATAACTCTCAACTTATAATATTAATGGACAAGAAGATAACAAGGGATATCCGGGTTTGACTTGTTTTATAATGGTGGTTGGCGCGATGACAGATATATGTTATTTAGCATTCAACAATTATATTTAATCACGTGAGAAATAGTTAGGCATACCTCGACATGTCATATGTAAGAAAGAAGGAAAAGATAAACTAGAAGAATTACATTTAAGTGCTAATTTTATTTGGAAGGGGACAGAGTTTTGGGTTGTTGCTTTTGTAGTATTCTATTCATGAGTAGATAATTCGCATATAACAAAACAAACTAAAGTCGGCTGCTCACAAGAGAAGTAGGCTTTCGGCATCTTCAAGGAAGACCTAATTATAATAAAAAGTTTCCATCACAGCCTCAATGTTCAAATTTAAAACTAGCTGGCTCCATATATTCATGTGTGGAGGGTCAAATCTTGGACTGAGAATGCTAGCTGCATTTCTTTTAATTTTTATATATACAAATGAATGTTTGATCCACAATCCAAAGTGCATTTATTTACTCAAAATCAATTTACTTAATGCATGGAATAGTTCATATTGGATGATGGCACTCACAAATGAGATACAAAAACCCACTTTATAACGATTAATTAACTTCACTATATATAGATAGAAGCAACATTGAGTGTGATGAATCTAGCTATGTGAGTGTGCGAGATTTATATAAAGTAATAAAGAACACTCAGGCTTTTTACGTGGTTCGATCGTTAACGAGATCTCGTCACGGAGGAATGATTCCTCAATACTTTTACTAGAGCTTTTTATGCAGTATTGGTTCTGAGCCTTTGTATTGATAAATTGCTAACCCTTCTAACATCAGTTTTCTTCTATTTATCTGACCGACCTTGTCCCACGGTAGCGCCGACCTCTCCATTGGTCGTGGTGTGACTCTTCCTCTGGCATGCCCTCCGTTGGCGGGCCAGGGACCTTCGTCTTACGTGCGCCACGTGGAGGTGGCGCGACCTTGGACAGGCGTCCTCTCCATTGGTGGGGTGGCGGTTGGAGGCTAGGGCTTTAGGCAATGATTAGGGCTCGCCTTGGGCTCGACCGCGTGGGCCTGCTACCAACGTTAGGCCCAGCTCGTTTGGGCTGTTAGTGGGCCCGGTCGGTTGGGCCATATCCCGTCATAGCCACGAATAGCGAGGCACGCAGCGAGTCAGAGGTGGAGTGAAAACGGTGACGCCCGGTGGGGTGTGGCTTGGTGAAGTTGTTTGTTTGATGTGAGGATGTACGGTGCCGATCCGAGTTGGGTTGTTTATTGTCCGTCGCTTGGAGAAAGATGTGGCACGAAGGAAGTCGAAGTCCGACTGGATAAGCGCCTCTGCGTTGGTTATGCCGAGTGCGATGCAGTGGCATTACTCTGTGGTGGTGGGTGTCCGACACGAGACCGTCTTTTCGGGATTTCGAGGTGTGCCGGGCCGCGCGAATCTGTGACTGGTTATCTGGTCCGATCGGATGTAGGCTTTCCGTAAAGGCGGCTTAGCCCGAGACAGCAGGGGTCCGACTGGATTTCCACAGTATTTGTGGGGAGGCGGGGTGCGATCGAGCAATGACCATCCGGAGGATGCGGGGTCCGTATGATGATTGCTAGGTCGGGCGGTCGACCTTATCTGGCGTCGTCATACGCGCCGAGGCGGTAGTTGGTTACTCGAACCGCGTGCGTGGCGTGTATGCCACATCAATGGCGTGTTGGCGTGTGTCGAATTTGAATCGGCAATTTGCAGGCGCCTCTAGTCTTATAAATAGGCGCAAAAGGGGTAACTGTTCACTTTCTTCTTCTTCGACACTTAAAAATTCTGAGAGAGAATTTACGAGAGATTTTTCGAGTTGATCCGATTTTATTTGAAGTAGCCGTATACTACTTTGAAAAGTAAGTATGTTTTCTTCATCTTCTTCCGCTCGAAAGTTCCCTTTCGCGTCGGGTTCTGGGCGTGAGTTGCGGTGTAAGAGACTATATGTGCTACAACGGTTTGGGTAGGTGCAGCAAGGTGAGTTCTAGCATTCCGCGGTATCCTCTGTATGGGATGGTGCGAAGGTGGGCGCGGCGAGGTCGGTTGGCGTTGGAGGAACTTTTGAGGTTGTGAGAGTCTGGGATCCGGGGAGGCGTGGTGGTGTCTGCCGCATCCGGACGATAGGCGATAGCCCTCCGGGAGGGTTTATTCTTGTCTATGTAGGCAGGTTTGAGGCAGTCTTAGGTACCCTCCGTCCCCATTTATCTTAGCCTTCAAGAGTATTTCGGATCCCCATTTGTCGATTGACCCCAATTCCGTTAGGTCGTTGGTGGTGGGGCTCTCTTGTTATGGCGTTCTTAGGAGTTGTCCTTCGAGGTGTTGATCTGTTTTAGCGTGAAGACCATAGGAGGGTGTACTATCTGTCACCCCGGCTGAAATTAAGGTAGCCGTCCTCCAAGGTGTCCGGTTGGCGAGAATAGGTATTTCTTTCATGGGCCGGTGAGAGCCGAGGTATGAGTGGGGTATCGGCCTGTTGGTGGACTGAAAATCAAGCCCTTGGGCCATATGGAGGAGGCGTTGAGCCTTGGTGAGATCTTATCCATAAGTTACAGAGGGCGACTGAAAAGCGCGGTGAGTGTTTTCGGGTCGAGCGTCGGGACCGAGAATACGGGCGGGGTGAGGCATCCCCTTTTTACGAGTCCTTATTCGTTCTATTTTGTTGTGCTAATGTGTCTTTCTTTTTGATGCGGTGAAGTTGAGGATGAGGTGGGCTCACCATCGCAAGGCGAGGCCGCGAAGAAAGCGGTAATTTGGACCTAGTAGGGGCCTAAAAGGTGGACGGCGTGGGCGGTGATGAGTGGGCTGAGCCGGGGTCCAGCCGGCCTCGAGTCGCTGACCTCGGGGCCGCCTTGAGTCGGGTACCGCCCAAGCTTGGTCGCATCCTCCCCGAGTGCGTGAAGCTTCTTCATATTTAGATTTGTTTGCGCAATCGGTGATTGACTTGTGCATCTCTTTTTTCGGTGGGAGCTCGATGATGGGGGCCTGCGGTGCCTTCTTTGGGGGCTATGATCAGTCGCCGCGCGGGCTTGCCGTGAGCTCGGCCGGCAAGAGGCTGGAGAGCGGGAGCTTGCAGCTGCTTGTGGTGAGACCGCGTCCGTCCGAGGGCGGGAGGCCGAGGCCGCCCGAGGCCGAGGCCGGGAGGGCTGCTGAAGCCGCCAAGAAGAAGCAGGCTTTGGCGGCCGCCAGGGGAGGTCGAGGAGGAGGAAGGAGGAGCTGGCCGGGCGAAGGAACTCGCCGACGAGAGGAGTCTGGTGGCCGACCGGGGACCGTTGTTGAGGGCCCTTGCCGCCGGCTCATCAGTCGGAGAGCTTCTCGGCTTTATTGCCGATCTCGCCGCCGTCTTTGAAGCCGAAGGTGGTGTCGGATCACTGGGGAAGGCTGGCGGCCGCCATGCACGATTCGACAAGGTCGAGCATGGGTGGACGAGGTCGACCAAGAGAGGTGGACAAAGCTTACGCCGGGTGATCTGGGTGACTCCTTCCAGTCTTGGAGGCTCGGCATCCAGCTCTACCCTCTTATTCTTGAGGTCGTCGCCCGGTGTAAGGTGGGCGAGGATCGCGAGCTTGAGAGCTCCTTCTTGAGGTCGGTGAAGGCGAGGAGGAGGATCGGAGTAGGAGGAGGCGGGTCGGAGGTCCGGTGGGAGGTGGGCGGCAGAGGGAGCATCGGGAGGTCGTCGAGACCGGCCATAGGCCGAGGTCGGTGGACTGATGTAATAGCGTGAGCTGCTGGGGTCGATGGGACCACAGGCCTTGTAATAATTTTCCCCTTTTTGAGTAATAAGCGCAATATTTTGAAGATTTGTGTTGTCTCGTTTATTTTCGATTACTCACACCTAAATGGATCGGACTTGACCATGAATTGTTGACGAAGTTAAAAGAAGTCGAGGTGCCTTGGTGAGAAGGACGAAGAGGTGCTTTCTGGAGGAGCGGTGTGCCGGGCGACCCAGTTTTAGCCACAATGGAGTCGGCTCGGCCGTCTGTGATCTGAAGAAGAAGTTGGACGAGGCTGATCGGGAAGTGGCCGCCTCGGCCGAGAACGAGGCAGTGAAGTTGAAGGTCGCGGGGCGGAGTCGAGGCGGACATATCTGCCGGCGCTATCGAGGGCGTTTGATGCGGTCGAGGAACAACTTGAATTGGCTGCGAGAGGCTCGCTTGGTTGTCGGAGAGAGCATGCAGTGAGAGGCGATCCGCCGAGTGGTGGGACTACCATATCCGAAGCCGACGCCGAGTCCGAGCTTCTTGGCGGAGGGCATGGTCTTTGAGGGATGAGGAGGGCCCAACAAAGCAAAGTTCAAAGCTGCGTCGACTCAGTGGTGAAGTTTATGGAGATGTATGACATCGTCCGAAAGCGTCGCATGCCCGGCGGGCGGCGAGGCAACAGCGGGCTGCCGACCCGATCATAGAAGAACCCGGAGGAGGCGGCTACTACGATCATGCCAAGTCTTGAGGTTGATGGGTCGGCGGGCGGATCGTCGAGGATCCTCGGGAGGCGGACGGACGACCGGGACCTCAGTCGGCGAGGAGAGCCGGGTAGGGGCGGTCGCGCACACGGCCGGTGTCGGTCGGGGGTCGGGGTGTGACCTCGGGTGCGTCCCTCCCGAAATGCCCGTGCTGCGCCCGCCACTTGGAGTGTCGGGAGGCGGGTGAAGATGACTACGGAGTCGGCGCTTACAGTCGGGCTGCCTCCAGAGCCAGCGCCAGAGTGCTTCGGGAGGCAGGCCGTGGTGATTCGGCCTTATCGGTGGGTCGAAGGCACGAGTTCGTTCGAGGCATACATCGTCGGCTGGAGATTTTGTAGAAATTGGTGCGACTTGGCGAGGTCTGGCGGGCCGGAAGCCCGAATGAGGCTATGTATAGTATAGGACCTTGTATGTAGATATAAATGTATTTAGACTCGTTTGAAGTGTATATTTTCCCCTTGAGAGGTACAAACATAGCTTAGGACTTCGTTTTGGTCGTAAATGTATTTATCTTGATATACAGTGTGTATTTTCCCAAATAAAGGGGTATAAGCGAGCTCTGAAGCCGGTTGTCTTGTATATGGCTTGGTACTTTGTTTGTAGTCGTTAATGCATTTAGACTTTGTCTGGGTGCATATCTTCCCAAATAAAGGGGTATGAGATGGCGAGATCGGTGCGGATGTCGCTTGCATGTAGGCGTCCAACAATGGGTGTCTGTATGCTTTGCGTGTAGGCGTCCAACTTAATGGGTAATTTATGCGCTTTGCGTGTGGGCGTCAACTTAATGGGTAATCATGCGCTTTGCGTGTGGGCGTCAACTTAATGGGTAATCGTGCGCTTACCCTACTAGGTGGGATTTTCATCTTCGTAAGGCGTCCGCTGTGAAGGTTTAGATGTGGTATATCCGAATGGATGTTCACATAGATGTAAGGCATTGACAGTGAAATACTCGTTAGAAAAACAAGCGTTTTATTAAACAAGTAAACGAGATCGCACATCGATCGAAAACAATAGGAGGCTAACATGTCGCGATCTAAAATCAAAGCTATGTAAAATACCTCCTTAGATGAGTTATGTACCGGGTTAGGGAATAAATGCCCGGACGGGTGAAGCTGACTTATAGGCCCCTTGCCGAGGTCACCGTGAGCGCGGTAGGGTCCTTTCCATGTCGGATCAAGCTTGTTAAGGCGCTCGGCTCGGCTTGCTTCATTATTCCGTGGGGCGAGGTCGCCTACTCGGTGTGGAGGCCTTTACTCTCTTGTTGTAGTAGCGTGCGACTGGCTCTTGTCTTGGCCGTTTATGAAGGCGAGCTCTGCTCTCTCCGAGGCGTCAAGGTTGGCCCGAGTCTTCCTCGTTCGGCTTGGTCGAAGTGGAGAGTGCGAGGGCTTGGCGCGCGATCTCGGCCCGGTATGATGGCCTCGGTGCCGTGAACCCGGCTAAAGGGTTTCCGTCGCCGTTCGAGGTGTGGTCTGTGGGACCCGAGGACTTGAGGAGATTTTCAGCCAGTCGCCTTTAGCTCGATCCGACCTCTTCTTCAATCCTTGTATGATCGTGCGGTTCGTCACCTCGGTGCGACCATTTGCTTGCGGTGTGCGACCGAGGTGAAGCGTTGATCGATCCAAACTCTTCACACCACTCCTTGAAGTTTTTGTCGGCGGAATTGGGTGCCGTTGTCAGAGACCGGGATGTGCGGTATGCCAAGCGGCGGACTATATTTTTCACACAAAGGTTTGAATCATACGCTCGTGAGGCTCGAAAGTGGCTCGGCACCGACCCGTTTGTGAAGTAGTCATGGCTACGACTAAATATCGGCCGACACGGTGCTCGGTCGAGCAGGCCAGCGATGTCGATCCCCCACCGCATGAAAGGCCACGGACTGCGGTACGCTCCGTCGATCGAGGCGACTTTTGGACCGTGGAGTGGATCGGCACTGGGCACTTCTTGCGAGCTCGGCGAATCTTGCGAGGTGGGCGGTGGTATCCGACCTCGGCGTCTTCTTTGAAAGTGCTCGCGACCCGATGTGGCTTCATAAGACCCCGGTGAATTCGTTGAGCACATAGTCGGCTTCTTACGGCCGAGGCATCTCGGGAGGTTGAAGGTAAGACTTCGGTGAGGCGCCCTCGTGCATGAGATACTTACGGGATTTTGCCATCATCTTTTGGCTTCGAGCCGATCTGAAGGTAGTCGCCGTGTTCGGGTAGGCCTTGAGGGAGACATCGATTCGGCTCTATCTCGGTGATGATGCCGACGTGGGACTCCACTATGCTTCGAGCGGATCTCCTCCGCTGGTGGACTTGTTGACGACGCAGCCTAGCTTGTCGAGGCGTCGGCCAGCTTTTCCCCTCGGGATTCGGTGGATGTAGGAAAAGCGTATGTTAACCCCCGCCCGAGGATCCATCTTGGGTGTTTAATTCACCATACATTGATTATAAACCTAGCATGCGTCTATATAATTAAATCGCAACACGTAGGGGTTTTCACGTGTTTACCTTTGGATCCGTCGAGGTGGGTCGAGCAGGATGAGCAGGATGAGCGGATGAGCGGTCGAGACTCGTGCTTTGACCTTACGGGTATGTATCCGGATACCCAAACTCCAGCGTCGAGTGAGGATGATCTATGGAGAATGCACGGAAAATCACCGAGCTCTTCACAATTTTCGAGAATCTCAATATGTGATGGCCGAAAATTATGCTTCAATATGTGAGCATTAACCTAGACATTATCTCATACCTTATATTTATAATGCACTACCTTAATCCTATATGGAATATTACCATAATCCTATATGGAATATTACCATAATCTATATGGAATATTACCATACTCTTGGGATTATTTCCATACTCTTAGGATTATTTCCATACTCTCGAGATTATTACCATAATCTTATATGGAAAGGATCTATGCATATACCATAAATATAATTATATCCTTGTGGATAAAGAGAATAAAATCTTGCCAATTGAGCAATAGGGGCGCCGATTTTCCTCGATCTTTACGGGCTTTGGATGGGCCGACCAGAGGATCAAATGCGAGGAATAAAGATGGGCCTCAAATAAATTAATTATCTTATGTTCGGCCCGAACATAAATTAATTTATAAACATTCGATCATGCCACTAGAAAGAATGTTGACTTACCCTTTATTACGAAGTTGAGTCGGGCTTGCACTTAGACATTCACGAATCCCGTATTTAAGATATCGAGCGTCCATTAATCATTTCTAGCAATCATTGCTTAAAGCGATTAATAACTTCATTTCCTTAAGTAGTACCACTCAACCTTATTATTGTACTTGAGCTAACTCAACTGCGGGGTTTAGTACAATAAACCTTTTGAGCTCCTTAAGGGGCGTCATCATCCTAAGCGGATCGGTGACTCGTCTGAGATAACTAGCGTGACATCTGAGCATCACCACCCAAGATGTGGAGAATCTTGGGTTAGAACATATAACCCTCACTCATAACAAGTCAAAGTGATGGTCGAGAACTCATACTCACCTAATACCTTATCGAGGTTTAGATCATCGTAAGTCACCGAGATCTTGGTTCTTCACGGACGGTCGAGAAAGAAGAACTCGTCTCAACGTGATTCTTGATACGTCGAGGCGTACCAGCATAGACAAGTAACTAAGTTAAGTCACTGCTATCTATCTTTGCGGCTAAACCGACAACTCGTCCTTAAGTCGTCTCATTGTGAAACTTTTATATCTCATTAAGCTTGACCAATCATACGGACTTACGTGATCTTCTACACCTTTGTATGATCTAACATATATATGAGATAAGGGGACACGGATATATGCAATCAAGTATTCAAATCGGATAGGAGATTGTAATAGTGGTAACGAAACATTGTATACAAGCTCAACCAAAGCGCTTTCGTTATACAAATCCAACAATCTCCCACTTATACTAAAGCAAACTTTTAGTATACAATGTGTCTTTCTACTAGCTATTACAAACAACCATCACTTTGCTTCTCCCACTTATACAAAGTTTCCTTTCTAAGTGGGTGCCATCAAGCGCAATCAAGTCCTCTAACGTGTTCATCGTAGACTTTTTGCGGCGAGCTCTTCGTGAATGGATCCGCTAGATTTTCCGTCGTATCAATCTTTTCAATCAACCGTCCACCTCGTCTAACGATTTCTCGTATGACATGGTACTTTCTCTCTATGTGTTTTGTCGCCTTGTGGGTCCGTGGTTCCTTCGAGGTTTGCCCTTTGCACGAGTTATCACGATGAAACTATAATACTCTTGGGCAAACCGGTACCACACCTAGATCCATGAGGTGGTTCTTGAACCATCTGACCTCCTTAGAAGCCTCGAGGCGGCTACATATTCGGCTTCCATGGTAGAGTCCATAATGCATCATTGCTTTGCACTCCATTGAGATACGGCTCCACCTCCCAAGGTAAACACATAGCCGAGGTTGACTTTTTCTCATCACGGTCGGCTTGGAAATCCAGTGCAGTATAACCCAAGGCATTAGACTATCGCATGGTAAACTAGCCTATAATCTCGAGTCCTTTTCGGTGCTTGAGTATATGCTTCTTGCGATCAATGAGCTTGTCGAGGTTAGGCGATATCTAGCTACTATGCCTACCGCATAGCAGATATCGGGCCTCGTGCATAGCATTGCGTACATGAGACTTCCCTACGGCGGAGCGTGAGGAACTTGTCTCATTTCTCTATCTCCTTTGGTCATAGGTGACTGCGTTTTGAATAAAGGAACGCCGTATGCGAAGGTAGCAATCCTTTCTTGGCGGTTTGCATACTAAAGCGAGTAATCACGATATCGATGTAAGGCGCACGAGATAAGCTCAACATTTTCTTCTTGCGATCTCGGTAAACCTTGATCCCGAGAATGTACGGCTGCATCTCCTAAGTCTTTCATTTGAAAGCGGATCGGATAGCCAACTCTTTCGTCGATAGCGACTTCACGTTGTTGCCGACTAGAAGGATGTCATCTACATAAAGTGCGAAATACCACATCACGGTTGACATCTAACCGACACACAACTCTCGCTAGGCGGTGGGTAAATCCATGGGACTTTACCACCTCGTCAAGCGTAAGTTCCATGATCGGGAGGCTGCTTAAGTCCATAAATGGACTTCTTAAGCTTCCATACTAGATGCTCTTCACCCTTTACCACATAACCTTCGGTTCTTTGCATATAGATGTCTCTACCTTCCTCAAGGTAACCGTTTAGAAAAGCGGTTTAACATCCATTTGCCAAACCTCTAGGTTCAAGTGGGCTGCTATGGCTAGAAGAATTACGATGGACTTGAGCATTGCTACTGAGCGAAAAGGTCTCATCGAAATCGATGCCCTCAATGAGTGTACCCTTTCGCCACAAGCACGGCTTTAAAAGCGAAACCTCTCCATCAGAATCTCTCTTCCTCTTGTATATCCACTTACTACCTATGGCTTCCTTGCCATACGGTAGAGGTGTCTTTCATATACATCCATAGCCGTTATGGACTCCATTTCTAAGTCCATAGCGGTGTGCCATGATCTTGCATCTATATCTTGTATCGCCTCCTTGTATGTCCATGGGTCGATTATCGCATGTTAAATCTCTTTGGGACTAAACCAGAAGATTCACCCACGAACATAAATCGCTCGGGTTGACGAACAACCCTCCCACTACGACGAGTTCTACGAGCACAATGGCAGCGGTGGGTGCGAGATACTTGTGGTTCTCTAACTTGCACAACTTGCGTGTAGGTACCAACATGCGGTCGGTATCTCTAGTGGAACTCGACCACTTCAATTTCTTGAAGTATCGGTGTCGATCCCTCCACTAGACTCGACATCTCGTACCTTTAGCCTGTCGGTGGTGGAATCGATCATCTTCTAATTCTTGAAGAATGATTTCAACTTTGGACTTATGATTTTCATGTAGTCCTCTTCTAAGAATCGAGCATTAGTCTAATAATGACCTTCCGATCCTTGGGACTATAGAATAAACCACCTTCGTTCCTCTAGGATAGCGATAAACGACCTTGCGTCGGATCTAGCCTCCAACTTGTCGCCTTCTTGTTCGGCACATGTCTTTGGGCGCCCCATATCCTTATGTGGCTTAAAGCGGGCTTGCGCCCAAACCACAACTCGAAGGGTCTTTTCGGTGACTTGGACGGTACTAGATTTAGCAAGTATGCCGCCGTCTCCAAGGCATACCCCGTAACGAAATAAGCAATGTAGCATAACTCATCATAGATCTAACCATTTCCAAAAGAGTCCTATTTCTTCTCTCGACACACCATTTTGTTGTGGTGTGCCCGGTGAAATCTTATTGGGATGTAATCCCACACTTCACTAGATAGTCCATAAACTCGTTCTTGAGGTATTCGCCACCGCGATCGAGATCCCCATGATGACTTGATACTCTTACCTAGCTTCGTCTCCACTTCCGCCTTAAACTCTTTGAATTTCTCAAAGCATTCGGACTTGCGGTGAAGCGGTATATGTATCCGTACTTGAGTGTCGTCGATGAAAGTGACAAAATACTGCATACCTCCACGAGCTTGTGTGGACATTGGTCCACACAGTCGAAATGGACTAACTCAACATTTCTTTGGCTCTATAACCCCCGCTTTGAAGGGTGCAGTCGACATCTTACCTTCATACGAGATTCGCGGTGGGAGCAGAGTGGCGTGAGATCACCCAACGCTCCATTCTTAGCGGTCTTTGGATCCTATTTAGATTGATGTGACCTAATCTAAGATGCCGAGAGAAAAGTAGAGTCATCTTCGAAGAGAACTTTCTCTTTTTAGGTTTTGATGAAGATGCAACATAGTTATAGGTATTATGTTTTGCGAAATAGTATAAAGTGAATTATATAAGGTGCAACACGAGATAACCGTCATTTCTTATGATAGAAACACCACTATCAAAAATAATGAGAATATCCATGAGTAAATAATTTGAAAGCGAAACAAGGTTCCATGAAAATCCGGCACATATAAAGCGTCTTTCAAAACTAAAGCTGTTGTCCCAAAACATAAAAAACATCTCCAAGCGCAGCGACTTCGACTTTCGCGCGTTGCCCATGGAATCGTTATCTCGCCATCAAACGACTCCCTTGTCGCGGGAACCCACGCAGTGTAACAAACATGATCGATTCGCCCGTATCTACTACCCGAGAATGGGTAGAACAAGTCGCTAAACATGTTTCGTTACTAAAGCAAGCGGGCGTACCTTGAGCCTTGAGCATAGGGCACTTGGCCTTCAATGCCCAGTCTTACCGCACGAAGCACTTGCCCTTCTCCTTTGGCTTCTTCAAGCCTCCGGTGGCAACCATGTTCTTGCTCCCATTACTCTCACTATTTCCTTGCCTTTACCACCTTTGGCACCCCTTTTCTATTTCCATTTTGCAGCGAAAATTTTGGGCCCTTAGATGTGCTAGCAAGAGCATGTGCCCTTTTCCCATAACTCCTTCCGCAAAGAACGAGATCATTAAGCAAGCGACTAAGTGTAAACTCGGTCTTGCTCATGATTGCATTCATGAAAGTTCTCAAAAGACTTGGGCGGTGTGTTGAGGATGATATCGACCTTGGCCGCCGTCAATACCTCCTCCCAAGCGATCAAGACTATCCATGAGATGAGTCATGTGGAGACATGTTCATGGACCGAACTTCCTTCTTCCATCTTACACGAGATTTCTCTCATTGTGTGGAAGCGGATTGTCGATCCATTGCCCAAACTTACTCTCGAGACTTGACCAAATATCGATCGCGTCGCCATCGTCGATCTTTGCGCGGTACAAGCCTTTGGACATCGTAGTCATCATATAGCATTTAGCCATATTGTTTGACTTATTCCAAAGTGCGCTTGACTCTCATTGCTCGTTAGTCGATCGTCGATAAGGGCATCGGGTTTAGGAGTAGTGAGAACAAACATGTGTTCTTCAAATGATAAGAACATATTCCATGTTTCGTTTCCACTCGATGAAATTTGGACGGATAGCGGTTTTGTGCGAGCATATTGATAATCGACGTAAGAGACATATCGAAGCGATAATGTAAAACACATAAGCATACGATCGCAAATAATTCGTAACAATAATATTGTAACCTTTGATAAAACAATATTAATTGAAACCTCCAATCGCCCAAGGAATCCCACATGCAAGCCGCAGCGTGTGGGCGTTACATGAATCCCTCGACCGGACTAAAATATACCTTTTAGTCGTTTAATTTCAATCCATGTCGACTTATCCTTATGACAAATGAAATTAACGATTGGACCTTACTAGACCACATCACTATCGCAAGAAGGGACTTGGCGGAAGTTGTACTGAGGTGATGTCTAAGCAATGACCACAATTTTAACAACGAGAAGATGAATTCTTAGAATTGGTATACTCACTCGGACCATACCGCTTCCAATTCAAATTCTTTTGTTATCTCATTTTATATCTATCTCTAGAGAACTTATGAAAATCGCACATGCAAGCCACGAGTGTGGGCGTTTACATGAAACTCCCACTTCTCAATAGATTTAAAATGTTTTATTTAGAAATCTCATCTAACAAACTTATGATAAGCATGCAAGCAAGCCCGCGCGTGTGGGCGTTTACTCACAGTCGTCTCGCTTTGTTTAGAGATCAAAAAGTGGAGGTCTTGACATTTTAATTTGAAAAATTAATTTGTCGGGTTGCTTGCTTAGTCTTTTTATTCAAAAGGTTTGTCCATGCAGATCACGTAATCCTAGCATGCTTTCTATAGAACTCGACATGTAAAACATGCTCATGAAATTCTAAAATATGCTTGATAACGCGATAAACCTAGCATACTTACTATGCGCGTCGATTCGTAAAACACTTAAGGTTTGTCAGCGTAATATAAACATACATAACGTACTCTGCATAATTTAAACATCCGACATGCATATGAGCGATAAAAATAAAATAAAGCGTTCATCGCGGCCCAATCGTGAAACACGCACATTTAAATCTAATCTATTACATAGATTTACAAAGTACATAATTAAACTTGACAGACCTCGCGTGCTCGACGCGGACGGATTCAACAAATGGGCCTCGCGTGCGGGCACGGGCGGAAAATCTGAAAAAGCAGTGCGGGCGGGTCATTAGCAAATCTTGGGCGCGCTGAGGAAAGCCCGACCGCGCCCGACCGCTGCGGCGCGCCTTTGCCCGCGTGTTCCTCGCGGGCTACCTGTGATCGCTAATGCGACGCGACCCGTCGGCTGCGTGTCGCGGCCACGCGCCAGCGCCCGAGCGTCTGCAGAGAGGCGTCGTCGCCCGGTGACCATTCCTCGCGACCCGCGAGTACGCTTTCATGGCCGGGTTTCGGCGACAGCGCCCGTCGCCCTTCTTCGCCGCAGCGCGAAGCCTCGCGGTCTCCTCGGGACCGCGAGCTCGCTCGCTAGGCGCCGGGTCTCGTCTTGTGACATGCGCCCGTCGCCGTGCCCTCGCGATCGCCCTCGCGACCAGCGAGGCTCATTCGCGAATCACGATCGAGGGGCTGCCGAGCCCTGTTTTTCCGTCGTTTCGTTCTTCGTTCTTTCGTCTTCGTTCTTCTTTTACGAGATAAGATTTACATAACAAAATCTAATCAAACCACGGATTTTCTCGTGGTGTAAAACAAAACCAACAAAACAATAAGCGAGCCACGATGAGCGACAAATCCACAATTATTAAAGCGCGCGTAATAATCGGCGTGAATTAATCAGCGAGGCGAGATTCGATCGGGCTCGATACCAGTGTAGGAAAGCGTATGTTAACCCTGCAGGATCCGTCTTGGGTGTTTAATTCACCATACATTGATTATAAACCTAGCATCGTCTATATAATTAAATCGCAACACGTAGGGGTTTTCACGTGTTTACCTTTGGATCTGTCGAGGTGGGTCGAGCGGGATGAGCGGATTGAGCGGTCGAGACTCGTGCTTTGACCTTCGGGACTGTATCCGGATACCCAAACTCCAGCGTCGGTGAGGGCGATCTATGGAGAATGCGGGAAAATCACCGAGCTCTTCACAATTTTCGAGAATCTCGATATGTGATGGCGAAAATTATGCTTGCAATATCTGAGCATTAACTAGACATTATCTCATACCTTATATTTATAATGCACTACCTTAATCCTATATGGAATATTACCATAATCTATATGGAATATTACCATAATCTATATGGAATATTACCATACTCTTAGGATTATTTCCATACTCTTAGGATTATTTCCATACTCTCAAGATTATTACCATAATCTTATATGGAAAGGATCTATGCATATACCATAAATATAATTATATCCTTGTGGATAAAGAGAATAAAATCTTGCCAATTAAGCGATAGGGGCGCGATTTTCCTCGATTACTACGGGCTGGATGGGCCGGCCAGGATCAAATCACGAGGAATAAAGATGGGCCTCAAATAAATTAATTATCTTATGTTCACCGAACATAAATTAATTTATAAACATTCGATCATGCCACTAGAGAAAGAATGTTGACTTACCCTTTATTACGAAGTTGAGTCGGGCTTGCACTTAGACATTCTGAATCCCGTATTTAAGATATCGAGCGTCCATTAATCATTTCTAGCAATCATTGCTTAAAGCGATTAATAACTTCATTTCCTTAAGTAGTACCACTCGACCTTATTATTGTACTTGAGCTAACTCAACTGCGGGGTTTAGTACAATAAACCTTTGAGCTCCTTAAGGGGCGTCATCATCCTAGCGGATACGGTGACTCGTCTGAGATAACTAGCGTGACATCTGAAACCTTTGCCGCCCGAGATGCGGAGAATCTTGGGTTAGAACATATAACCCTCGCTCATAACAAGTCAAAGTGATGGTCGACGAACTCATACTCACCTAATACCTTATCGAGGTTTAGATCATCGTAAGTCACCGAGATCTTGGTTCTTCACGACGGTCGGAAAGAAGAACTCATCTCGCGTGATCCTTGATACGTCGAGGCGTACCGGCATGACAAGTAACTAAGTCAGTCACTTATCTATCTATCTGCGGCTAAGCCGACAACTCGTCCTTAAGTCGTCTCGGTGTGAAACTTTTATATCTCATTAAGCTTGACCAATCATACGGACTTACGTGATCTTCTACACCTTGTATGATCTAACTTATATATGAGATAAGGGGACACGGATATATGCAATCAAGTATTCAAATCGGATAGGAGATTGTAATAGTGGTAACGAGAAACATTGTATACAAGCTCAACCAAGCGCTTCGATTATACAAATCCAACAATCTCCCACTTATACTAAAGCAAACTTTTAGTATACAATGTGTCTTTCTACTAGCTATTACAAACAACCATCACTTTGCTTCTCCGACATACAAAAGTTTCCTTTCTAAGTGGGTGCCATCAGCGCAATCGAGTCCTCTAACGTGTTCATCGTAGACTTTTGCGGCGAGCTCTTCGTGAATGGATCCGCTAGATTTTCCGTCGTATCAATCTTTTCAATCAACCACGTCACCTCGTCTAACGATTTCTCGTATGACATGGTACTTTTCTCTATGTGTTTTGTCGCCTTGTGGGTCCGTGGTTCCTTCGAGTTTGCCACTTGCACAGAGTTATCACGATAAACTATAATACTCTTGGGCAAACCGGTACCACGCCTAGATCCATGAGGTAGTTCTTGAACCATCTGGCCTCATTAGAAGCCTCAGGGGCGGCTACATATTCGGCTTCCATGGTAGAGTCCATAATGCATCATTGCTTTGCACTCATGAGATCTGGCTCCACCTCCCAAGGTAAACACATAGCCGAGGTTGACTTTTTCTCATCACGGTCGACTTGGAAATCCAGTGCATATAACCCAAAGGCATTAGACTATCGCATGGTAAACTAGCCTATAATCTCGAGTCCTTTTCGGTGCTTGAGTATATGCTTCTTTGCGATCGATGAGCTTGTCGAGGTTAGGCGATATCTAGCTACTATGCCTACCGCATAGCGAGATATCGGACCTCGTGCATAGCATTGCGTACATGAGACTTCCTACGGCGAGCGTAAGGAACTTGTCTCATTCCTCTATCTCGCTGCGGTCATGGGTATTGCGTTTTGAATAAAGGCGCCATGTGCGAAGGTAGCAATCCTTTCTTGGCGGTTTGCATACTAAAGCAGTAATCACGATATCAATGTAAGGCGCTGAGATAAGCTCAACATTTTTTCTTGCGATCTCGGTAAACCTTGATCCCAGAATGTCGCTGCATCTCTAAGTCTTTCATTTGGCGATCGGATATGACTCTTTCGTCGATAGCGACTTCACGTTGTTGCCAACTAGAAGGATGTCATCTACATAAAGTGCGAAATACCACATCACCGTTGACATCTAACCGATACACACAACTCTCGCTAAGCAGCTGGGTAAATCCATGGGACTTTACCACCTCGTCAGCGTAAGTTCCATGATCGGGAGGCTGCTTAAGTCCATAAATGGACTTCTTAAGCTTCCATACTAGATGCTCTTCACCCTTTACCACATAACCTTGAGGTTCTTTGCATATAGATGTCTCTACCTTCCTCAAGGTAGTTTAAAAGCGGTTTAACATCCATTTGCCAAACCTCTAGGTTGAGTGGGCTGCTATGGCTAGAAGAATTACGATGGACTTGAGCATTGCTACGGTGAAAAGGTCTCGTCGAAATCGATGCCCTCAATCTGAGTGTGCCCTTTCGCCTGTGCACGGCTTTAAAAGCGAAACCTCTCCATCGAATCTCTCTTCCTCTTGTATATCCACTTACCTATGGCTTCCTTGCCATCGGTAGAGTGTCTTTCATATACATCCATAGCCGTTATGGACTCCATTTCTAAGTCCATAGCGGTGTGCCGTAATCTTGCATCTATATCTTATATCGCCTCCTTGTATGTCCATGGGTCGATTATCGCATGTTAAATCTGCTGGGACTAAATCAGAAGATTCACCCACGAACATAAATCGCTCGGGTTGACGAACAACCCTCCCACTCTGACGAGGTTCTCTGAGCACAATAGCAGCGGTGGGTGCGAGATACTTGTGGTTCTCTAACACACAACTTGCGTGTAGGTACCAACATGCAGTCGGTATCTCGGTGGAACTCGACCCACTTCAATTTCTTGAAGTATCGGTGTCGATCCCCCACTAGACTCGACATCTCGTACCTTTGGCTGTCGGTGGTGGAATCGATCATCTTCTAATTCTTGAAGAATGATTTCAACTTTGGACTTATGATTTTCATGTAGTCCTCTTCTAAGAATCGAGCATTAGTGCTAATAATGACCTACGATCCTTGGGACTATAGAATAAACCACCTTCGTTCCTCTAGGATAGCGATAAGCGACCTTGCGTCGGATCTAGCCTCCAACTTGTCGACCTTCTTGTTCGGCACATGTCTTTGGGCGCCCATATCTTATGTGGCTTAAAGCGGGCTTCGCCCAAACCACAACTCGAAGGGGTCTTTTCGGTGACTTGGGCGGTACTAGATTTAACAAGTATGCCGTCTCTAAGGCATACCCCGAGCGAAATAAGCAATGTAGCATAACTCGTCATAGATCTAACCATTTCCGAAAGAGTCCTATTTCTTGGCTCGACGACACCATTTTGTTGTGGTGTGCCCGGTGAATCTTGTTGGGATGTAATCCCACACTTCACTAGATAGTCCATAAACTCGTTCTTGAGGTATTCGCCACCGCGATCAGACATGATGACTTGATACTCTTACCTAGCTTCGTCTCCACTTCCGCCTTAAACTCTTTGAATTTCTCAAAGCATTCGGACTTGCGGTGAAGCGGTATATGTATCCGTACCTTAGTGTCGTCGATGAAAGTGACAAAATACTCGTACCTCCACGAGCTTGTGTGGACATTGGTCCACACAGTCGAAATGGACTAACTCAACATTTCTTTGGCTCTATAACCCTTCGCTTTGAAGGTGCAGTCGACATCTTACCTTCTATCACGAGATTCGCGGTGGGGAGCAGAATGGCGTGAGATCGCCAACGCTCCATTCTTAGCCGGTCTTTGGATCCTATTTAGATTGATGTGACCTAATCTAAGATGCCAGAGAAAAGTAGAGTCATCTTCTTGAAGAGAACTTTCTCTTTTAGGTTTTGATGAAGATCTGACATAGTTATAGGTATTATGTTTTGCGAAATAGTATAAAGTGAATTATATAAGGTGCAACACGGATAACCGTCATTTCTTATGATAGAAACACCACTATCAAAAATAACGAGAATATCCATGAGTAAATAATTTGAAAGCAGAAACAAGGTTCATGAAAATCCGGCACATATAAAGCGTCTTTCAAAACTAAAGCTGTTGTCCCAAAACATAAAAAACATCTCCAGCTGCAGCGACTTGACTTTCGCGCGTTGCCCATGGAATCGTTATCTCGCCATCAAGCGACTCCCTTGTCCGGGAACCCCGCAGGTGTAACAAACATGATCGATTCGCCGTATCTACTACCCAAGAATGGGTAGAACAAGTCGCTAAACATGTTTCCGTTACTAAAGCAAACGGCGTACCTTGAGCCTTGAGCATAGGGCACTTGGCCTTCCAATGCCCAGTCTTACCGCACTTGAAGCACTTGCCTTCTCTTTGGCTTCTTGAAGCCTCGGTGGCAACCATGTTCTTGCTCCCATTACTCTCACTATTTCCTTGCCTTTACCACCTTTGGCACCCTTTTCTATTTCCATTTTGCAGCGAAAATTTTGGGCCCTTAGATGTGCTAGCAAGAGCATGTGCCCTTTTCCCATAACTCCTTCCATGAGAACGAGATCATTAAACAAGCGACTAAGTGTAAACTCGGTCTTGCTCATGATTGCATTCACGTGAAAGTTCTCAAAGACTTGGGCGGTGTGTTGAGGATGATATCGACCTTGGCCGCCGTCAATACCTCCTCCCAAGCTGATCAAGACTATCCATGAGATGAGTCATGTGGGAGACATGTTCATGGACGAACTTCCTTCTTCCATCTTACACGCCAAGATTTCTCTCATTGTGTGGAAGCGGATTGTCGATCCGATCGCCCAAACTTACTCTCGAGACTTGACCAAATATCGATCGCGTCGCCATCGGTCGATCTTTGCGGTGCAAGCCTTTGGACATCGTAGTCATCATATAGCATTTAGCCATATTGTTTGACTTATTCCAAAGTCCTTGACTCTCGCTGCTCATTAGTCGATCGTCGATAAGGGCATCGGGTTTAGGAGTAGTGAGAACAAACATGTGTTCTTGATAAGAACATATTCCATGTTTCGTTTCCTCGATGAAATTTGGACGGATAGCAGTTTTGTGCGAGCATATTGATAATCGGCGTAAGAGACATATCACGAAGCGATAATGTAAAACACATAAGCATACGATCGCAAATAATTACGTAACAATAATATTGTAACCTTTTGATAAAACAATATTAATTGAAACCTCCAATCGCATGAGGAATCCCACATGCAAGCCACGCGTGTGGGCGTTTACACATGAATCCTCGACCGGACTAAAATATACCTTTTAGTCGTTTAATTTCAATCCATGTCAACTTATCCTTATGACAAATGAAATTAACGATTGGACCTTACTGACCACATCACTATCGCAAGAAGGGACTTGGCGGGAAGTTGTACTTGAGGTGATGTCTAGCAATGACCACAATTTTAAACGAGAAGATGAATTCTTAGAATTGGTATACTCACTCGGACCATACCGCCCAATTCAAATTCTTTTGTTATCTCATTTTATATCTATCTCTAGAGAACTTATGAAAATCGCACATGCAAGCCACGCGTGTGGGCGTTTACACATGAAACTCCCACTTCTCAATAGATTTAAAATGTTTTATTTAGAAATCTCATCTAACAAACTTATGATAAGCAGTGCAAGCAAGCCCGCAGCGTGTGGGCGTTTACTCACAGTCGTCTCGCTTTGTTTAGAGATCAAAAGTGGAGGTCTTGACATTTTAATTTGAAAAATTAATTTGTCGGGTTGCTTGCTTAGTCTTTTTATTCAAAAGGTTTGTCCATGCGAGATCACGTAATCTAGCATGCTTTTCTATAGAACTCGACATGTAAAACATGCTGCATGAAATTCTAAAATATGCTTGATAAACGCGATAAACCTAGCATGCTTACTATGTGCATCAATTCGTAAAACACTTAAGGTTTGTCGGCGTAATATAAACATACATAGCGTACTCTTGCATAATTTAAACATCCACGACATGCATATGAGCGATAAAAATAAAATAAAAGCGTTCATCGCGCCCAATCGTGAAACTGCACATTTAAATCTAATCTATTACATAGATTTACAAAGTACATAATTAAACTTGGCAGGCCTCGCGTGCTCGGGCGCGGACGGATTCAACAAATGGGCCTCGCGTGCGGCAGGCGGGCGGAAAATCTGGAAAAAGCCGGTGCGGGCGGGTCAAGCAGTCTTGGGCGCGGCAAGCGAAAGCCCGACCGCGCCCGACCGCTGCGTGCGCCGCTTTGCCCGCGTGTTCTCGCGGGCTACCATGATCGCTAACGCGACCGCGACCCGTCGGCTGCGTGTGCTTGGACGCGCCAAGCGCCGAACGTCGCGAGAGGCGTCGTCGCCGGCGGCCATTCCTCGCGACCGCGATGCGCTGCTCGCCATGGCCGGGTTTCTCACGCGTGACAGCGCCCGTCGCCCGCTAGCTTCGCGCGGCCAAGCCTCGCAGTACTCCTCGGGACATGAGCTCGCTCGCTAAGCGCCGGGGTCTCGTCTTGTGACGCACGCCCGTCGCCGCGCCTCGCGATCGCCCTCGCGACCGCGAGGCTCATTCGCGAATACCGTCGAGGGGCTGCCGAAACCCTGTTTTTCCGTCGTTTCGTTCTTCGTTCTTTCGTCTTCGTTCTTCTTTTACGAGATAAGATTTACATAACAAAATCTAATCTAACCACGGATTTTCTCGTGGTGTAAAACAAAACCAACAAAACAATAAGCGAGCCACGATGAGCGACAAATCCACAATTATTAAAGCAGCGTAATAATCGGCGTGAATTAATCCAATGAGCCAAGATTACGATCCCGGGCTCGATACCAGTGTAGGAAAAGCGTATGTTAACCCTGCCCGAGGATCCGTCTTGGGTGTTTAATTCACCATACATTGATTATAAACCTAGCATCGTCTATATAATTAAATCGCAACACGTAGGGGTTTTCACGTGTTTACCTTTGGATCCGTCGAGGTGGGTCGAGCAGGATGAGCGGATTGAGCGGTCGAGACTCGTGCTTTGACCTTACGGACTGTATCCGGGATACCCAAACTCCAGCGTCGAGTGAGGGCGATCTATGGAGAATGCGGAAAATCACCGAGCTCTTCACAATTTTCGAGAATCTCAATATGTGATGGCGAAAATTATGCTTGCAATATGTGAGCATTAACTAGACATTATCTCATACCTTATATTTATAATGCACTACCTTAATCCTATATGGAATATTACCATAATCCTATATGGAATATTACCATAATCTATATGGAATATTACCATACTCTTGGGATTATTTCCATACTCTTGGGATTATTTCCATACTCTCAAGATTATTACCATAATCTTATATGGAAAGGATCTATGCATATACCATAAATATAATTATATCCTTGTGGATAAAGAGAATAAAATCTTGCCAATTAAGCAATAGGGGCGCCGATTTTCCTCGATCTTTACGGGAACTGGATGGGCCGACCAGGATCAAATGCGAGGAATAAAGATGGGCCTCAAATAAATTAATTATCTTATGTTGACCCGAACATAAATTAATTTATAAACATTCGATCATGCCACTAGAGAAAGAATGTTGACTTACCCTTTATTACTAGAAGTTGAGTCGGGCTTGCACTTAGACATTCTGAATCCCGTATTTAAGATATCGAGCGTCCATTAATCATTTCTAGCAATCATTGCTTAAAGCGATTAATAACTTCATTTCCTTAAGTAGTACCACTCGACCTTATTATTGTGCTTGAGCTAACTCAACTGCGGGGTTTAGTACAATAAACCTTTGAGCTCCTTAAGGGGCGTCATCATCCTAGCGGATACGGTGACTCGTCTGAGATAACTAGCGTGACATACAACCTTGCCACCACCCAAGATGCGGAGAATCTTGGGTTAGAACATATAACCCTCACTCATAACAAGTCAAAGTGATGGTCGAGAACTCATACTCACCTAATACCTTATCGAGGTTTAGATCATCGTAAGTCACCGAGATCTTGGTTCTTCACGACGGTCGGAAAGAAGAACTCATCTCACTGTGATCCTTGATACGTCGAGGCGTACCGGCATAGACAAGTAACTAAGTCAAGTCACTTCTTATCTATCTGCGGCCTAAACCGACAACTCGTCCTTAAGTCGTCTCGGTGTGAAACTTTTATATCTCATTAAGCTTGACCAATCATACGGACTTACGTGATCTTCTACACCTTGTATGATCTAATATATATGAGATAAGGGACACGAATATATGCAATCAAGTATTCAAATCGAGATAGGAGATTGTAATAGTGGTAACAGAAACATTGTATACAAGCTCAACCAAGCGCTTTCGATATCAAATCCAACGATGGATCTTGAAGTACTGAACGAGTCAACATCTCCTTTGCCTTCTCGGTATTGTTTCATTCGGTCCTCCTTGGCCTCGTATTTGCCTAACACCGGTTCACGACGACGGGAATCGCGAAGATTTGGATCTCATCCACCCTCGCCTCTTAGCGGTAGAGTCCAGGAGATTAGGGCCTCATACTCCACCTCGTTGTTGGTGGTGGGAAGGTAAACCGGGTGCGTGGGTGACTTCACCTTATCTCGGGCGAGGAGAAGAATGCAGCTCATTGCCCGTTTTGCGAGGCTCGCCCACGTACATCGCCAACAACCATCGGTGGGTGAGGTCCGGTTCCTCCCGCAGTGGTGGGATGGCCGAGGGTGGGCGTTGGAGGAGCTAATCTTAGCGGTCGAGACCGAGCTCGATAAACTTGGCTTACCAGAAATCGGCGAGCTTGCCCTTTTATGGCGATGCGGGAGAGTACAAGATATCGTGCTCGCCAAGCTCCAGGGCCCACTTGGCTATTCGTCCAGATGATTCAGGTTTTGACAAGACTTGCCTCGGGGGTAGGTCGGTCGATGCACTGGATGGAGTGAGCCCGAAAGTAGGGTCGGAGCCGCCGCTTAGCATTCACGGTGCGGTGCTACCTTTTCAAGGCGGCGTACCTTGTCTCGGTCCTTTGAGTGCTCGGTGATGAAGTAGATAGGAAGCTGCCGTCAGACCTCGTCCCGCACCAAGATCAAGATCGATTGCCTCGTCGGCGGCCAAGCACAAGGAGAGAGTTCGCCTCTTTTGGGGCGGTCGAGGTGGGCGGGCGAGGTACTCCTTCACTTGTGTGAGGCGGTGGTGTTCTTCCCGCCACGCAAGTCAGGGGCCCTCCTCAAGATTTTAAAGAAGGGGCTAACTCGGCGGCCGGAGAGGAACCTCTTGAGGCGGCCGGGCACCGGTCGGTTGTGGACCTCGCGAATGGTTTTGGCACTTGCATGTCGAGCACCGTCTTTACCTTGGTGGGGTTCGCCTTCAAGCCTTCTTGGGAAACCCAACACCCCAAGAATTTCCCCGGTTTTACCATGAACGTGCATTTTTGGGGGTTGAGTTTGAGGTTGGCCGACCTGAGGAGTTGGAGGATGGTGCCGAGGTCGTCGGCGCAGCTCTCCGTTTCGACTCTTGACTACTATGTCGTCGGCGTGACCTCGACGATCTCCCGATGTGGTCTTTGAATGTTGCATCCACCATCCTCGGTAAGTAGCCCGGCGTTCTTGAGGCGAAGGGCATCTTCGATGCAAAGGCGCCAAGTCGGTGATGAATGCGGTCTTTGGTGCATCCTCCGGCTCATCAGATTTGGTGGTACCCTTGTATAGATCCCGGAGGTGAACATCTCGTGGCCCACCAATGCCTCCACCTTCTTGTCGATATCGGGAGGGTAGCAATCTTTAGGCGATGCTTGTTGAGGTCGGTATAATCGGCGACACGCGCCACCCTCCGCCAGACTTCGGACCACGTTGGATTAGCCATCCGGTCGGGTATTTGACCTCGAACAAGATCTTGGCCTTGAAGTTGAGTCACCTCGTCCCTAACGACTGGCTGCGCTCCACCGCGAATATCCTTTTCTTACGCCGACCGGCTTGGTGGCGGGTCGATGTTGAGGCGGTGAGTTATGAGCTCGGGTGACACCCGGTCATATCGGCGGGGACCAAGCAAACACGTCCTATATTCTTTGAGTCGTATGACGTCCGCCGGACGTCCATTGGGCCACAGGTGCCGACTGGATGACCTTGAAGGATCGTCGTCGTATAGTTGGAGCCTCGGTCGGTCGTCCGGGGTGTCGGTCTCAGGGCTCGATAATTGCTATGCTTGGGCGAGGCCGCATCTTGGGTTGAGAGTCGTGGGCATTCTTTTCTTTGCCGTTTGGTCTCACTGGATCTTGAGCACTCCCGGGGTGGGAATCTTGACGGTGGTGGTAGACCGAGCAGAGGCGGCCTTGGTGGCGTCTGACCAATCTCTCCCGAGGATGATGTTGTGCGGAGAGGAGCTCGGACCGGGAAGAATCGGATGGCCACGGTGACCGACACAGGAGCCCGCCCTACCGTGGCCGGAAGGGTAATGACCCCTCGGTGGGCGCCTCTTGAGTGAAGCTCCGTGGCGGGAGGGCGGGGAGTACAGAATGCCTCCGACCTCAAGCTTGTCCGCAGCTACGGAAGATGATCTTGTGGAGGCTCCGATGTCGATATAGACCGGTGGGCGTTTTGTTGCCCCGCAGACTGTATCGTGATGGCGTCTGATGCGGCATGATCTTGGGCACGGGTCCTCCTTGGAAGCGTTATGTTCTCACCATCCGAGTCGCTTGTTCTTGACTCTTGAGGGCCGGCCTCGGCGTCGTTCTTGAGGGCGACCTCGTCGTCCCGGAGGCGTCCGGTAACAACATAGACACTGCTCCATAGCGTTGGGGCCTTCGTCCTCGTCGTCTTCAGTTGGGTCGCCGGCGGGGTCGGCCCGCGATTGTTCGCCACCTCCGATTCTCCTGCGCTTTACATTCTTGGACCAGCTCGTCAGAGGTATTTCTTGAGGCCCCTCCTTTAACGAGCTCGTCGATCTGTGAGCCGGGTTTACGCAATCCTCGGTATCGTGACCATACCCTTGGTGATAGTCACAATACTAAATCGTGGACCTCTTCTTGGATCCCCTTTCATAGGGGCGGGTTTGGGAAGAGCTCGCGTGGGCTCGAATATTTCCGCCCTTGATTTGAGTAGGCGCCACCCGCCGAGGGTTGGGCGAGTCGAGCCTGACTCGGTGGCCTCTCTTGATTACGTCGAGCGGCTCCTGCGATCGGCGCCTCGACTCGGTCATCCGGCTTTTTCTCTCGGACTTACGCTCGTCCCATTTCCGCTTCTTCCGATCCGACTCGTCTCCCTCGACGAAGTTGTCCACCAGTTCCAAAGCTTACTCGCCGTCTTTGGTTTCTCCACCGGTGATTTCTTTGTTCGTAGCGGGTCGGATCCCATTTTTGAGCAGCGTTGATGATGTAGAGTCGTTCTTTGTCGTCGATTTTGAGCGACTCTTTTATGAACCTCGAGGCAGTTTGACATCGTCTCGTCGCCCCCCCGCGGATTGTGGCAGGTCGGAGGAAGGCTGCTTGGGCGGCATCTTCGATAAGCGCCATTTGAGCGATCCATGAGGTCACAGGCGGTGTATCTTTGTTACGGCGGAGGCGAGGTGAACCAACGCCGTGCGTTGGAGATCAACACCTCGGGAAGATTTTGCACATGTGAAAATCTTCCATTCCTTGATCGCCATGTTGGTGGTGTGGCGAAAAGGAAGTCGGAGGGTCTCGAGGCCATCGTGAGCCGCTATATTGGGTGCCCGTCGGCGGGGGCGGGCGTGTCTAGAATCTCCACGGAGAAGGGAGATGATTCTCCGTGCGGTCGAACCGGGAGATCATTGTCGTCTCTTTACGGAGGGTGGGGGATCGATGGCGCCTATCATCCCTCAGGGGAGTTCGACTCGCCTTTCTTCCTCTGTTTTGCTCCGCTCTCGGTCGGCATGGCGAGGTGGAGATCGGCTCATGACGGCGGGCGGCGATGATGGCGGCTCGCCCGCGGTGGCGGCTCCGCGAATGAGGCGGCGGCTCGGCGCGGCGGCGGCGGCTCCAGCGTCGAGGCGCGATCGCGTTCTCGGCTATCTCGCCGAGGTGGGATCAGCTATTCGGACGGGGAGGCGGCCGGGCGGCCGTGGTGTTGATCAGGGGACCTCGAGGGGCCCGCTCTTTGGTCCTCTGGTTGAGGAAGCTTTGGAATTGGCGAGATTGGCGTGGAGGAACTCGCTCACGGCTCGGCCGAGGACCTCGTGGGACGAATGAGTTGTTTGCTCGTCCTCGTTGAGGTCGACATCTTCCCTACGTTGGGAGGCGGTCACGAGGGTGTATGGGAGCATTTACCATGTTGCCTCGTGAGTGTGGCGCTCGTGGCGTCCGCGATCTCCTTTCGCGACGCCGGTGACCACACGGTCGTCTTGACCCGGTTGTTGCCGGCGTGGGCGGCGGTTGTGCGTGTTCTTGCCATTTAGTTGTAGAGAAGCGAAGCTTTCTTGTTCGAGCTTCCACGAGCGGCGCCAATGATGAATCTAGCTATGTGAGTGTGCGAGATTTATATAAAGTAATAAAGAACACTCGGGCTTTTCGTGGTTCGATCGTTAACGAGATCTCGCCCGCGGAGAATGATTCCTCAATACTTTTACTAGAGCTTTTTATGCAGAGTATTGGTTCTGCCTTTGTATTGATAAATTGCTAACCCTTCTAACATCGGTTTTCCTTCTATTTATACGACTTGACCTTGTCCTGAAGCGCCGACCTCTCCATTGGTCGTGGTGTGACTCTTCCTCTGGCATGCCTCCATTGGCGGGGCCGGGACCTTCGTCTTCCACGTGCGCCACGTGGAGGTGGCGCCCGACCTGGTTACAGGCGTCCTCTCCATTGGCGGGGTGGCGGTTACGGAGGTGAACTTTAAGCGATGAAGAGGGACGCTGCGGGGCCGACGCGTGGGCGCTTCTGCAGCGTTAGGCGCATTCGTTTGGGCGCATTAGTGGGCGGTCGGTTGGGCCATATCCCATCAGAGTGTGGTCTCTTACAACTATATATGGTGATGCAAGTTTATTTTGTTTCCAATCCAAGCCACGACAATAAGTGGCAAGAATATAATACGTCCGGCATTAATTAGCACTAGTGTTTACCGAATGGGAGAAGCTATAGCGATGTGGTAAGCAATCATATTAATTAATTAATTGATTGATTGCACTAAATAATAATAGTAACAATAATAATAATCAGGAATTGACTTATAAGAATGAATTATAGAAGGGATGATGGGAAGGAGTGGTGATAAGATGGAAGAAGTCAACAGATCCGTGGGTCTATAAATAAAATAAAAAAAGAAAAGATATGGATTCAACTCAACAGGCTGTCCAGTATTGACGCTCCCCTGCTTTTCTCATCCATACATCCGAATAGAGATATTACCCACTGCCCTTTTTTTATTCAAATTCAGATTTCAGATCCCTCTTTCTCTGTCTGTCTCTCAATCAGGATGAACTTGGACGATCGCGAACAGCAATTAGCCCCAGCACAAGGGCACCACCACCTCCGCCGGCGTAACCAGTATCTGAAACGGCTGGAGGCGACGGTATCCAAGCCTAGGGCATATGTCATTCTGCTCATCCTGGCCTTCATCCTGGGATACCTCTCCCACTCACACCCCCTCCTCTCGCAAACGGCCAGCGATGTATTCGAGCATAACAGCTTCCCCCAAGAGTGCGGGGCGGCGGTGGCGCCGGGGGATGTGCGGCGGACGATCATGGGGCGGGTGTTCAACGGGAGCTCGCCGTGGGAGTCGTTCCCGCCGGCGCACGTGAGGCCGCTGCTGTGGCAGGAGTGGAACAAAGGGTGGGGGTCGAACATGCCGGTGTTCGAGCATCTAATCGAGCAGGTGCGGCCGAGGACCATCATAGAAGTGGGAACGTTCCTGGGGGCGTCGGCGACGCACATGGTGGGGCTGACGAAGAAATTAGGGCTGGAGACGCAGATCGTGTGCATCGACGACTTCAGGGGGTGGCCCGGGTACTACGACGAGGAGAAGAGCCTGAAGATGGTGAACGGAGACAGCCTGCTCCTGTACCAGTTCATGCAGAACGTGGTGAGGGCGAACGCGACGGACAACATAATCATGTTCCCATTCTCGGCGGGGACGGCCCTGGGGGGGCTCTGCGACTGGGGGGTCTACGGGGACCTCGTCGAGGTCGACGCCGCCCATGACTTCCACTCCGCCTGGGTCGACATCAACCACGCCTTCAAGGTCCTCAAGCCCGGTGGCGTTCTCTTCGGCCACGACTACGCCTGGGTTGGGGTGCGCAAGGCCGTCCACATCTTCGCAAGGCTCCATGGTTTCCAAATCAGGATAGATGGGGAGCACTGGATTCTCTATTGATCCTCATTCCATTCCACCACCATTTCTCAAATTTTGGAAATCAAATGCTAATAAATTTATTTTATTTCATTCATTATCGAGGCTGTCAACTAGGCCCATACCCTAGCTCCTCTCTCAAATCAAACTTGCCTAGCTACTTCTCTATTAATTTTTTTTAAGGTGGACTGCTGGATCGGACCACATCATTACATTGCTAAGGGCCCAATCAGAATATTTTTGTTCAGTTGGTTCCTTTTTGAAGGACAAAATGGTATGAGAAGGAAAAGAATGGTAAAGATGTGTAATAATTTACAACATGAATCGCATATTTGCTGCAGAGATTGAAGTGGATGGCAATTATAGAATTAGAATGTACTGCTGTGCCAATGAATTGCTGTTACTAGGAGGAGAGTGTGATCTTTGTTTCAGAGTGTTTACGTAATGTGGGTGGGGGTGAAACTGACATCAAATGAACAGAGAAAAAGGTGTGTTTTTCTAATATTGAATAAGCCACCTTGAGCAACGAAAAGACATTTAGTGGGAATGTTGAAGGCCTAGTTTAGGCCCAATTACAGGATAATCCCCCTGGGCCTGTGATGGGACATAGACATATTTCACTTTCACTTTCACACTCCCACTTGCACTCCGCCTGTCAAAATCTTGTTTTCCACTTATAACACATGGAAATTGCCTTTTAATTGGGAACAAATATCAGGGATAACTTTTTCGTCTTCTTTTTACTAACACGTATTTAACATTTATCAACATTCACACTTTCTCAATCGCATCGCGTTGCTATCGTTCTCTCTCTCTCCCTCTCCCTCTCACACACCATGTCCAACTGCGATCGCCAACTCCAACTTCTCCTCTTCAACCTCATAACAAATACACTCTTTCAAAAATAAAATAAAAAATCTCAATCCCAATTATATAAATTTTTACAAGGATTAAGAAAATCATTATAAAAAATATACAATTAACTTCTTAACAAGCTCATATTTATTCTTTGACTATTAACTAATCCATGGGTCAGTCAAAGAATTACATGAAGATATATTAGTAAATGAATTAAAAAACATTACCATTTATGATAACAACTCTATATATTTGGGATATCCACAAAATAAAACAAACCTATATAATTGGGATGGTGGGAGTATTATTTTCTAGAATAAGTTTATTCCAATATTTTTCAAATATTTAAGGTCGCTAGCATAAAAATTTAACTAATCAGCCCTATAGGTTGCACAATAACATGAGGTAATTAAAAGGGAGAAGTTAATGTGAATGGGTTTGAGCTGAAATATATGTAACCTAAGGCAAAACCTACATAACAAATGCCCTTTTTTCCCAAGACTTGATTAAACACAATTAAGCGCATCTAGGTACTGGCTGGGCTTTAATTTCTCGAAGGTCCTTTGCCTTAATTAGCTACTCATCCTCACTTTCATTTATTCTAATCTCATTATTACTTTTCTTGATTTTATCGCAAATCAATATATGCTACTTTCAACTCCAAGTGGGAACTCGGAACTAAATAGCCAATACAAAACAAAATTGCAATAAATCACCATTGACCAAGTTATATTAGATTTTAACAATGAAATGCTCAATCCTGACCAGTTAAATTAAGACAAAACAAAATTACAATAAATCATTATAGTTAATTATAAATCAACTTAACACTATAGTTGGTGTAACCAATACTTATTGATTATTTTATAATTATAGTTCATAATGCGTTACATAATTACTAATAATGGCCACCCGGTACGAGATCCTGAGACACCCAAACCTCATCGCTCAAGTGTATGCCTATAGAGATGTCAATGGACGAGTTTTACTCAGGCCAAAATCAATAAATAAGTATTGGTTACACCAACTATGGGTCTCAAATTTAGTTCCATATTGATTTATAGATTTTAACCTAGAATCGACCTATTAGGTGCTAGATCCGGATTGGACCCGGACCACTAACTATGGGTCTGAGACGGTTCACATCTAAGCGGGTCTAGAACCAGAACTGAAATCGGAACCAAAATCATTGCTTTAGAATTTAATGGGCTATGAGCGATTCTATATCAATATGGGTAAAACCGGCTCATTGACAAGCTTACTTAAGTTTAGCTTGTCAATAGACAGGTTTTACTCGGATCATAACCAATAAATAAGTTCGATTTTGGTTCTGGTTCTGAAATCGAAACCATAATCGAATCGGGCCACACCAGACCATCAAACTATGAGTCTAAACGGTTCGAGTATGAAACCTGAACCGAAATCGAAATCAAAATCGGAACCGTTGTTTTAAAATTTAATGGGCTATGAGCAGTTCCGGATAGATCCGGTAAAACCCGCCAATCAACAACCCTATATGTCTATATGATTTTTTAAATTAAAAAATTCCAATTAACATAATAAATAACTTTAATTTTAAGATGTCGACATAGTACTATATTATAAAATTATTAATTTTAGTCTATAATACGTTAAATAATTACACAATAAGGGGCCACCCTGCACCCGACCAATCCCTCAAGGGAGTGTTTACTTTTCATTATTAACATTTTGAATGATTGAGTATTTGATGAATTAAATCTATGATAAGATCATTTTTATCTATCAATTCTTTGTTTACTACAAAGGATTAGTGAATGATTAAAATTGAGATAAATAACGCTCCCTTTATTTGAAGAATTATTTCAATCCTACCTATATTGGTTGGATTAAAATTAATGGAGAATAATTCAAATGATTAAAATAATCTCGGACTTTAGGATATCCTCAAATGTTAATCCTTAAAAGTAAATACTTAATTAAGTTGGATCAATTTTATCTATCCAACCTAATCATTTAAAGTAAACACCCTCAAACGTATGTCTAGTACATAAATTGAAAAGGTTATAGGGAATATGATACTAATATTCGAAAATATATAATAAATCACTCTAACTTAGAGATCAGTCAATATAGTACTATATTATAAAATTATTTCAGGATTAATTAATGTGTTAAATAATTATATAATAGCCAGGTGCCCGTCGCCCGACCCACATCCCTCAAGTGTATGTCTAGTGAATAAATTGAAAAAAAATAGGGATATTAAAAATTTGAATAATTAATTAATCACAATAATTTAGCTATTTATCACCGTAGTGCTATATTATAAAATTATTTCAGGATTTATTTCATAATTATAATCTATAGTGATTTAAATACTTACATAATAGGGGCCACCCGATGAATGTGGCGCTTGGCCCTCATTCCTCAAGTGTATGTTTAGTGCATAAATTGAAAGATAGGGAAGTTTATATTAAAAATTCAAATTAACACTATATATCACTGTAATTTTAAGATTTGTCGGTGTAGTATTATTTTATGAAATTATTCCAGAATTAATTTCATAAGTATAGTCTATATTGCATTAATAATTACATAACAGGGGTCATCCGGCGTCGGAAGCCTGTGGCACCCGAACCCTATCCCTCAGTGTATGTCTAGTGCATAAATATATAAAATTATAGGGAAATTGATATTTAAAATTTGAAAATATTTATAGTCTATAATGCATTAATAATACATAAGTGAGGGCTCCCGACAACGGGTGTCCGTGGCACCTAGCACCCGACCCGAAGAGAACGTGTGAGAAGAAACTGAGAAGATAGAATGATTATGAAAACAAAAGTCCCAACAGACATACGAAAAATGACTCAAATTAAGTTAAATTCATCCAAAAAATAGGAAATCAAATTAGATTGATGAGTTAAAAGATATACCAAAAATAAATTATTATAATTAACTTAAAGATTGTGAAAATTAGGCTGTTAAAGTACTGTTTTTACTTTACTATATTCATGGGAAAAAAATTCATTAGTTTTTATGGAAATATATGAAAGTTGTAATTTTAATTTTGATTGACCTAATGTATTCCTAATTTTCTTTCTAAGGGTATTGAAGTGAATTCCAAAATCACTTAATTGGTATTAGATAATCACTAAATACCTAAGGAGGTGTTTACTTTGCATGATTATGTTGGATAGATAAAATTAATCCAACATAATCAAGTGTTTACTTTTAAGGATTAATATTTGAGGATATCCTAAAGCCCGGGATTATTTTAATCATTTGAATTATTCTTCATTAATATTAATCCAACCAATATAGGTAGGATTGAAATAATCCTCCAAATAAAGGGGGAATTATTTATCCCAATCTTAATCCTTCACTAATCCTTTGTAGTAAACAAAGGATTGATAGATAAAAATTATCTTATCACATATTTAATCCATCAAATAGTCAATCCTTCAAAATGCTAATCATGCAAAGTAAACATCACCTAAGATTACTATAATATCTAATTATATATATATATATACATGTTATGTATAAACAGTACTACTTTTATTTAATTTTATTGTTGTTACTGCTTGCTGAGAAGCAATAAGAATAAATGGTCAACATTAGGGAACGATTAGGGTGTGTTCATTCATTACTCTAAAATTCAGCGCCACCCCCCTCTTTTTTTTCTTGCTTACAGACTTATATAATTTACGTTACGTATACACCTACATATGTAATGAGTATTTCTCGAACTGCGGCTTATAAAAGAGAAATATGTTCAAGTCATTAAATTTATATTAAACATTAAGATCACAGTACATTAGTTTGAATATGTTATCAAATTATATATTTATATATACATCTGTGATTATAATATGAGTGAACTAATAAACACAGTTTTGGTATTGTAAAGATAAAAAGTAAAGACTCTTACAATTTTACCTTATTATTATAATGATCACAACTATAATAATTCACAATCACATAACTTCTTAGTTGTGATGAATTGGTCATATTTTGTCTAGAATTAACAATCACGAAACTTGTTAATTGTGAATTGAGTATATTTTGCCTATAATAGACAATTGTGAAAGTTCTTCGTGAATGAAGGCTAACTCACATGAATTAAGGCAAGCAATACTTTAAGCCAACAAATGAGTATGTTTTATTTTTTTTGATATTTGTGATATATGAAAATGGTAATTTTCAAAATAATGATAAAATATAAAGCAGCAGGTCCATCCCCAAGTAGTGACTGATGAGAGATATTTGAAGGGAGATTTGGTAAGTTTATGATTTAGATAATTAAAGAGAAACGAATATTAACTGTAGAGATGGTTATGTCTTATTGAGATTTTGAAAAGTATGTGGTACATGATAGGATATGGCCCAGCCCAACCTCTCGGGCCCAACCTCTCAGGCCCAACCTCTCAGGCCCAACAGAATTTGGACCTAACCTCTTGTTCTTTCTCTCGGTTACGCTTAAATGACAATCCTAAACCACAATTATGGGTAACGGTAATGGTATGGCGGTAATCATGGGTAATAATGGTGGAGATCATAGTGGGTTATGGGAGAGTTATGGCCCGCCTATTAGGGATTCGTGGGACATGATTTACGTTGGTGTATAAATAGGAGTTAGATTGAAGGTAAAAGGGTTGGCAAATCATTGAATACTAGAGCCCTGAAGATACTTTTGTAATCGAATTATAGTAAACATCTTGAGGATCATCTCCTCCGTGGACGTAGATCTCATTACGGATCGAACCACGTAAAAGTCTCTTGTGTTCTTTCTGTTTTCATAAATCTCTCATACTAGATTTATCATTGGCGTCGTCGTGGAAACCTTCTTGAACAAAAGGCGTGTTTTCTACAATCTAATGGCAAGGACACGAGCAAATGCTAATCTTGTCGGCGATGTCGGCAACAACCGCGTGCGGAGGACGATCGGTGGTCACACAACGCCGGGAAAGGGTGCGGACGCCACCAGCGGTCACACACCGATGGTCACATGGAAAATGCTTCCATACACCCTCGTGGTCGCCACCCCAACGAAGAGGAAGACACCGACCTCGATCTGCGGTGAGCAGGAGGTTCACCGCTCCCACGAGTCCTCGGTCGGCGAGATCCGAATTCCTCAACGTCAATTTCAATCAATTCGAGTTTCCTCAACCGGAGGACAAATGGGCGGGCCTCAAGAGTGCCCGAGTGGTGATTCTGAGCGATCGAGGTCGCATACCTCCAAAACAATCAACGTTCATCACGACATAATGATTCATCCTCATACCCTTCATGAGTCGTTCTCCACCTCGACATGATACCCATGAAAATCGACGGGAAAGAAGGGAGGAAGGACGAGGTCGAACTCCCCCACGAAGAGATGACAGACGTCGTTATCGATCTCCTACTCCCCCGGAGAGGGATGGTAACGAACTCCCCGGATTCGACCGACACGGACGAATTATCTCTCTTTTCAGGAGAGACGGATACACCTTGCCGCGCGATATCGGGCTCCGAATATTGCTGCATACGATGGCCTTGGAGATCCTTCTGACTTCCTATTTGCCTATACCACCAATATGGCAAACCAAGGGATGGAAGATTTCCATATGTGTAAGGTCTTTCCCGAGGTGCTAATCTCCAACGCTCGACGTTGGTTCACCTCGCTTCGCCAGAACAGCATCCATTGCTTCAAAGACCTCATGGATCAGTTCAAATGGCGTTTTTACCAGAAGATGCCGCCTCAACAACCTTCGTCCGATCTGCTTACAATCCGCCAAGGACGGGACGAAACAATGTCGAATTTCGTCTCCAGATTCATCATGGAATCCCTTAAAATAGATGAGAGTAACGATCTCTACATCATCAATGCATTCAAGAACGGGATCCGACCTGGAGCTTTGAATAAAGAGATCACCCGTGAACAGCCAAAGACAGCTAGTCGTCTTTGGACCCTGGTTGATAACTTTGTCAAAGGGGACGAGTCGGACCGGAAGAAGAGAGAGATCTGGGATGAGCAGCGGACTGAGAGAAGAAAGCCGGAGGATCGGGGCGGTCTTTGAGCAGCAAGTGCGTTCGAAAGAATAAAGAAGGGACCAGTAGAATCAAGGCTGGGACCTCGACCAAACCCTGGTAATAACGATCGCCCTTTATTCAAATCCAGGGCGGAAATATTCGAGCTTCACACTGAGCTCTTTCCAAAACCTCCTCCTATGAAAGGAGGATCCAAAAAAAAGTCAACGGGAAAGTATTGTGACTACCACCAAGTGCGGTCACGATACGAGAAGATTACAAGTCCTTGGGCTCACGGATTGACGAGCTCGTGAAAGAAGGAGCCACGAAGAAGTACACCGCCGACTGGGCCGGGTAATAAAAAGCGAGAGGGAAAATGGAGGTGGTAACAGCTGCGGACCGACCTCAACGACAACCCGACACGAAGATGGCGAGGACGAAGGTCCCAATGCAATGGAGCGAGTTTACGCTATAACCGGGCTGCCGGTTAGTACAGCGAGGTCGTCGCTTAGAAATGAAGCTCGGAGGCCGACCCCAAGAGCCGAAAAACAAGCGACTCGGGATGGAGAAAATATCGTGTTCTCCAAAGCGACCCGATACCTAAGATCATGCCCACGGGATGCCATTACAATACAAGCCGTGGTGGGTAACAAGAATGTACATCGGGTCTACATCGACGCCAGACCTCCGTTAGCATCATATTCGAGTGCACGGATAAACTTGATGTTGGAGGAATTCGGTACACCGCACCTTCCGATTGCGGAGCTTTACTCAAGAGGCGGTTCAACCGAATGAGTCATTACCCTTCCGGTCCACCGTAGGGCGCCTCCAGTCGGTCACCAAAGCCATTCAATTTTTCCGGTCCGAGCTCCTCTCCATACAACATTATCACGGGAAGAGGCGGTGTATGCAAGCAGAGCCGTGCGCTCGTGTACCACCTCACTATTAAGATACCTACCCCGTGGAGTGTTAAGCATTCGGGGTGACCAAACGGCGGCTAAAGAATGCCACGAGTCTCAACAAGATGCGGCCTTACCACGGGCCTAGCAATTCTGAGAACCCTCGAAGTTGCCACCTCGGGATGATCACCGAGAGTCTTGACTATCTGACGACGATCCTTCCAAAGTTGTCAAGGTTGGTACCCGAGGTTCGATTAATATTAAATCAACGGTCATGCGACTTCTAAGGAATATAGGGATGTATTTGCATGGTCTCCATTGGATATGACTGGGGTCTCGCCCGAGCTCATAACTCATCGTCTTAACATCGATCCGGCCACTAAACCAGTTCGGCAAAAGAAAAGAAGTTTTGCCGCGGAGCGAAGCCAGGTCATAAGAGATGAGGTAACCCAACTCCAGGAGGCCAAAATCCTGTACGAGGTTAAATACCCAACTTGGATGGCTAATCTGTTTTAGTTCGAAGCCGGAGGCGGATGGCGTATGTGTCGACTATACCGACCTCAATAAACACTGCCCAAAGGACTGCTACCCTCCCGACATTGACAAGAAGGTGGAAGCATTGGTCGGGCATGAGGTATTCAGTTTCCTGGATTTATACAAGGGATACCACCAAGTCTTGATGAGCCCGGAAGACGCCCCAAAAACAGCGTTCATTACTGACTTCGGTGTCTTTGCTTATCGAAAGATGCCTTTCGGTCTAAAAAACGCTGGAGCTACCTACCAAAGAATGGTGGATGCGATCTTCAAGGATCACATAGGGGAAATTGTTGAGGTCTATGTCGATGATATAGTAGTCAAAAGCAAAAAAGCTGAGAGCTCCGCCATTGACCTCGAAACTATTCTTCAGCTCCTCAGGTCGGCCAACCTCAAGCTCAATCCTCAGAAGTGCACATTTGTGGTGAGGACGGGTAAATTTCTGGGGTGCTGGGTTTCTCGAAGGCGAAGCCAATCCTACCAAGGTGAAAGCGGTGCTCGACATGCGGATCCCAAGAACCATCCGTGAAATACACAAACTCACTGGATGCTGGCCGCCTCACCGATTCCTATCTCGGGTGAGAAGCGACTTCCTTCTTCAAGATCCCGAGGAGGCTCAGTTTCACTGGCAGGAAGAACACCAGGTCGCTTTCACACAGCTGAAGGAATATCTTACCGACCTGCCGACACTATCCGCCCCAAAGCAAGGTGAAACTCTATCATTATATCTGGCCACCTCGGACGAGGCGATTAGTGCTGTACTGGTGCGAGATGAGGTGGGACGACAACTCCCCATCTACTTCATTAGCCGAGCTCTCAAAGGACCGGAAACGAGGTACACCAACCTCGAGAAGGTAGCTCTGGCCTTGGTGAACGCCAAGCGACGCCTCCGGCCTTACTTTCAAGCTCATTCTATCCAGGTGTTAACGGACTTGCCTCTAAGACAAGTCTTATCAAACCGAGTCATCAGGCGAATAGCTAAGTGGGCACTTGGAACTCGGCGAGCACGACATTTCATACTCCCCAGTGCCGGCTATAAAGGCAAGCCTTGCAAATTTCTGGTGGAAGTCAAATTCACCGAGGTCGCCTCTACCGCCGAGGTCACTCCCACCCTCACGGCAGAAGATCGACTTTGCACCACCCGCGGATGTTGGCGGATGTGCGTGGATGGAGCTTCATGCAAGGCGGGTAGCGGGCGGTATCCTTCTCCTCGGCCCGAGATAAGCAAGAAGTAACATCGCCTGCGGTTTACCTTCCCGACCACCAACAACGAAGTGGAATACGAAGCATTGATCTCGGACTCCGCCTAGCAAAGGAATTGAAAGTAGACAAAGTCCGGATATTTGGAGATTCCGTGTCGTGGTAAACCGGTATTAGGTACATCGAGGCTAAGGAAGATCGAATGAAGCGAAGACGCTTGAGAAGCGAAAGAGATCTTGGCTTCATTCGGATACTTCAAGATAATCAAATCCCGAGGAAAACAGCGGTGACATCCTTAGTAAATTGGCTTCGTCATCGGCAAATCCGCCAAGAGGAAGTTCATTCCGAAGCATTGAGGCGCCTCATATCGCGTTATTTGTGTTGAACCGGCGGACGACGCCTAAAAGCATATCCGGAAGGGGCACACTACCTCGGGATCGTGGAGGCCAAAAGATGATGGCGAAATCCCAAAATATCTTATGCATGAGGCGCTCTATCTGGAAGTCTTACCTTCAACCCTCCCGAGGTGCCTCGGGCGGAAGAAGCCGACTACGTGCTCAATGAAATTCACCGGGGTCTTGTGGAAGCCACATCGGGTCGCGAGCTCTCTCAAAGAAGACGCCGAGGTCGGGATACTCCGCCCACCGTGCAAGATTCGGCCGAACTCGTCAAAAGTGCCAGTGCCGATTCATTCCACGGTCAGCGCCTCGCATCGTTTAGCGATCGCAAAGTCCATGGCCTTTCATGCAGTGGGGGATTGACATTGTTGGTCCGTTTGACCGAGCACCAGGTCAGCTTCGATACTTAGTCGTAGCCATAGACTACTTCACAAAGTGGGTCGAGGCCGAACCACTATCGAGCCTCACGAGCAGGAGAATTCAGACCTTCGTGTGGAAAAATATAGTCTGCCGCTTCGGCATACCGCATGTTCTGGTCTCGGACAACGGCACCCAATTTGTAGACAAAAACTTCAAGGAGTGGTGCGAAGAACTTCAGATCGATCAACGTTTCACCTCGGTCGCACACCCACAAGCGAATGGCCAGACCGAGGTCACCAACCGCACGATCGTACAAGGATTAAAGAAGAGGTTAGACCGAGCTAAAGGCGACTGGGCTGAAAATCTCCCTCACGTCCTTTGGTCTTACAGGACCACACCTCGGACATCGCACGGGGAAACCCCTTTCAGCCTGGTTTACGGTACCGAGGCTGTCATACCGGCCGAGATCGGCGCGCCAAGCCCGCGCACTCTTCACTTCGATCGGTAGGGGCGAGGAAGACTGCGAGCAAACCTTGGCGCCCTCAAGAGAAAGCGAGCTAGCCTTCATAAACGAAGCCAAGTATAAAGCCCAGGTCGCACGGTACTACAACAAAAGGGTCAAAACTTCCGCGGTCCAAGTAGGCGACCTCGTCCTACGAAATAATGAAGCCAGTAGAGCTGAGCGTCTTAACAAGCTGGATCCAACATGGGAAGGCCCGTACCGTGTTCACGAGAACCTTGGTAAGGGGGCTTACAAGCTATCTCACTTATCCGGTGCGCTTATCCCCCGAACCTGGCATATTTCTCATTTAAGGAGGTACTTTACATAGTTGTGATTTCAGATCAGCTTTATGTTAGTTTCCTTACTTGCCTTGTCGAAGTGCGATGTCATATATTTGTTGAATAAAATATTTATTTTTTCAATGAATATTTCATTTCGCTTCATTTTATTCGTATGCGAACATCTATTTGGATATACGATTTAACCTTCACGGGGACGCCTCACGAAGGTAAAAAAAAACCCACTAAGTAGGGTACTCACTAGCGCCGCACTCGTAGATTACTCATTGAATTGAGCGTCTCAAAGGCAACGCACATGGACTACTCACTAGTTTGAAAGTCTACATGCATACATTCGATTACTCATTAAGTTGAAAAATCTACATGTATAAGACATCCAAAATTGGATCTCACCAAATTATGGCAAAGTATACGGTATAAATACATTTACGACCAAACGAAGTCCTAAGCTATGTTTATACCTCTCGAGAGGAAAACGTACACTTCAAACAGTCTAAATACATTTGTACCTACATACAAAGTCTATACTATATACGCTCATTCGGGTTTCGAGCTCCGCCTCATGGAGTCTCTCCGTCGAGATAATTTTGAGCGAAGTCCCAGTCGGCGATGGATACCCGGAATAAACTACGTGCCTTCCACCCAATCTCAGGGTGGCCCCACCTCGGCTGCTCCGGGAGCGGTTTGACTCGGCATTGGGAATTGATCCGCACCCGAGGCCACATCTTGACCCCGTGAGCCCGACGACGGACCAGGATTATGCCCTTGTCCTCGAGCTCTAGCTCTTCCACGTCGATTGGCAGTCCGCGCGTGTCCTCTCCTCCGAGCTGCCGAGCGCCGTCCTCTATACGCTCCGCTGTCAGATGGACCCATTTGACGGAGCACTTCGGCGTGATCAGCGTAGCCGCCCTCCTCTTCAGGCTCTTCAATTATGGGATTAGCGTTGCCATTGTAGATGCAAGGCGGGCGGGGCATGCGTCGTTTGAGGACGATCTCATACATCTGCATGTATTTCATAACAGAGTCGAGGCAGTCTCTAAAATTCTTGCTATTGGGACCCTCCTCATCCCTCAATACCATGCCCTCCGCCAACAAACTCTGAACTCGATCGTCGGCTTCAGATATAGTCGTTCCCCCAGTCCGGTGGATGACCTTTTCGTACTCTTCATGCTCTTCCGAGATCCGAGCCGCCTGCTGTCTCCGTTGCTCGCGATGCATCATCGCCCGTGGATCACATCTGCAGATAAGTCACCGGACTTGAGATGTGTGATCCTTAACCTTAACATCTCATTTTCAGGAGGCGGCCACCTCACGGTCGGCTTCATGCGCTTTTGTTTGATTCGGTGACAATGTCGGTGGCGTCCATCTTGGCGATACGAGTCATTTCGGCGGATCGACTCCTCCAAGGTGCCACCTCTTCGTCTTCTTCGGCTAGAGCACCTCGGACTTCTTTCGGTTTTGTTAACGATTCATGATCCGGTCCGGTATTGAGGTGAAGAACGCTAGAATAAGACAACAGACAAGGCATTTTAAAAAGATATGTCTATTATTATTCAAAATGGAAGTTTGTACAACACCGGGTCCTATCGATCCCGACAAATCATCCTATTACAATGGGTCCACTGACCTCAGGCTCATTAGGCTGATTGCCGACCCCTCCGACCTCTTCTTCGAGCCGCCGCCACGCTTCTTCCTTGGTTGCCGATCTGCGGAAGAGACGTCCGAGCTTGGACCTGCCGCCCCGGTTTCGGTCCTCAACTCAGCAAGGAAGGCTTGAAGCTCTAAGTCTTCATCTTCCTTGCACTGAGTTACGGCCTCCGCCGTCAGGAGTGAGGCAGAAGACGCCAAGGCATCCACCACGGGAAAGGAGGTCGCCCCTGCGACTATGCGAGCATAATTCTTGCATACCTCCAGGTGGTCGACCTCAACCCAACCGTGTTGGGCCTTGTCAAAATCTGGTCTCTCGGCCGCCAACTTTTCCAGGTGGGCACAAATCACCTGCGGCCTCATCACAGCAGCCAGGTCGGAGATGAAAGAGGAAAAGCTCTCCGACTCGATAAGCTTGCTGGCGAAGGCCCTCAGCATAGGTCCTTGCCCCGCCAGCAAGGCGCTTGTTTGCGCGGCCAGCCTCCTCTCAGCCTCGGCAGCCTCCTCTTGGGCGCTCTCCACTTCGGCACGGGCTACTCGCAAGGCCCGATCCTTCTTCTTGAGGGCACTCTCCGCGGCCATCTTTGCCACCTCGGCTCCGTCAGCTTTCGCCTTAGCAAGTTCGGCGTCCATACCGGCAAAGATCTAGCTGGATTCAACCGCGGCCCTCGTCTATCCGGGCGGCCGCTTCTTCTCCATGGCCTCATTGCGAGGCACCTCAACAATAAGCCCGGCCATGCGACGCATCTCGCCCGCCATCGAGGCGCGATCCCGAATATGAAATAATTAGCAACAAGTGGCAACAAATTTACAAGGAGAAGGGTAGCGGCGATACCTTTGGGAAGGATAAGGAAGTCTTGGAAGTTGGCACCTCGGATGAGGCGACCACGGACCTCGATCTCCAACGTCGGGCCCGAGGTGTTTGAGGACCGATCACAAGGTCTTTTAGCGCCCACTACCACAGGCTGTTGGGTAGATTCGCTTCGTCTCGCCTTCTTCCTCGCGGGTTCCCTTCGATCAGAGGAAGCAGGGCGCGGCGAGATCGGCACATTGACTTCTCTGGTCGGGTCAACCTTCACTGCATTCAACATGAGAATTTCATTAGCACAGCAAAATCAAACGAGGGAAATAAAGATAAGAAGGTTGCCCTCACCCAAATCGACCACGACATCGGAGCTTCGACTATGTACACTCGGCCAAAGATCGTTCAAGTCATCCTCAGTATAGTTGATCGATAGGATCTCACCCATATCGTTCAACATCTTCTCCATAGGGCCCAGGGGATTAATTTTCACGTCCTTTATCGACCCGAGGCCCCACTCGTACCTCGGATACCCCTCAGCCCGCAAAAAGAAGTATCTATTTTGCCAGTGAGATACCTTCGACGGGGAAGTAATTTTAAACTTCAGGCGAGGTGACAGGTAATATACTCCCCCTATAGACTTGATGCTAAAAAAACGCATCAAGACTTCGAAAGAGAGCCCCTCGCCTATGCTATAACAGGCCAACCCTAGCCCCACCGCCGACCTAATAGAATTGGAGGTCAGTTGGCATATAGGGATCTGAAAATACTCCTGAAAGCTAAGGAAAATGGGGCAAAGAAAATCTAAGCCCGGCTATTAAGCTATCTACAAAATGGTGATAAATCCTCCTGAGGGCCATCGCCCTATCGTTGGGTTTCGCAAGCACCACCATGCATCCTCCGGGATGTGGTATTTCTCGGCGACCACCGTAAGCTCCTCCATCGTCAAGGTTGATTTCGCCCCACCGATCTCGAGGCCATCCCATACCGAAGACAGGTAAAACCCAGAACTAAGTCCATGGATTGACTGGCGGTTATGGCATATATAATCTCTTACATTGGGGTCTTGACGACCGGAACCAGTCGAACCGAGTTATCGAGGCGAGAAGAGGAGTGAGAAGGTGAAGAATACATACTTACTTTTTCCGAGCGGATTTCGATTTCTTCAACAAAGTGTGAGAGAATTGGGGATTTCTAAGGTTGTATTCTCGGATTCAAACGTCGAAGGAGAAAATGAGCGATTGCCTCTTTTAGACCTATTTATAGGATAAATGGCGCTAAAAATCTGCCGCTTCGTTTATTACACGTGCTATTCTGATTGGATGTGTGAAAGGCGCGCGACGCCAAGTCCCCAACTACCGCTGGCGCGTATGGCGTACCTACGGAAAAGCAGACCACCGACCGATCACGTGATGATTACTACGAGTTCGGACATCGGACCACGCCCGTGTCCTAATACCGTAAGTAGTTGGTCGGACCTCGACCTCCTCCCAACGTCGGATCTCGACTTGACTAATGATTTGAGTTCGGTATTGGTGTGCCCCCATGACCACCCCGGATCGACAAAGTATTCCAGTCGGATATGTCCACTCGGACCCAGAAATATTTTCGGTAGGACATGTCCACCTCGGATCGGAAGTATTTCGGTCGGATATGACCACCTCGGACAAACAAGTGTTTTAGGTCATACAATGAATGACAAACCTTCAACGAAAACTCGATAAGAATATTTCGCCTCGGAAAGCACATTCTCCGCTTCGCCCGGCAAGGCTATTCCTCGACTTTTCTGGCTATGATAGGATATGGCCCACCCCAACCTCTCGGGCCCAACCTCTCGTGCCCAACCTCTCGTGCCCAACAGATTTGGACCTAACCTCATCGTTGCTCTACTCGGTTACGCCTTAAATGACAATCCTTAAACCCTAATTATGGGTAACCAGTAATGGTAGCGGCAGTCATGGGTAATAATGGTGGAGATCATGGTGGGTTATGGGAGAGTTATGGCCGCCTATTAGGGATTCGTGGGACATGATTTACGTTGGTGTATAAATAGGAGTTAGATTGAAGGTAAAAGGGTTGGCAAATTATCGAATACTTAGAGCCTCAAGATCTTTTGTAATCGAATTATAGTAAACATCTTGAGAATCATCTCTCCGTGGACGTAGATCTCATTCGGATCGAACCACGTAAAAGTCTCTCGTGTTCTTTCTTGTTTTCATAAATCTACCATACTAGATTTATCGATGCGGACGGTTGATTAAAATAGTTAGGATAAGAGCACACGGCAGTTAACTATATGAAATAAATAAATAAATATATTTGTCGTATTACTTTTTCTCCTCAGCAATGAGCGTATGCCATATTGAAGAGATCATTTTCGTTGGGTTCACCACAAATTTGTCCCTTTCTTCTTTGTTCTTAGCCAACTCACGTCTATTAAAACGTTTAAATTTATGCACAGTTCTGCCTCATGAATCATACAAATAATTGCACTCACGTTCACATTACTTTCTCTGTTTTCCCCCTATAATTATCTCACAAATATGCACTTTAATTTCTTGCAGATTCTATTTTTTTATAAGAACAATTAGCCTTGACACAAATTAAAGAATTTTCGTCATAAATATGTATCGTGTTGTTCCCCGCAAATACCAAAACATATATATATAAGAAAAAGAGAGAGTAGATGGCGGAAAAGAAACAAAGGCTGCTACTCCAAATATCGACCAATATTAATGTATGCTGCTTTGTGTATGTCGAATAGGGCAAACATGGATCTCCAAAAATATAATCGAGTGGTATTACATTCATTTGGTGGTCCCACTCAACAATTTCCTCATTTCAACCACACATGGATCTTTGAGGGCATTGGTGTTCATTCCAATTAGGAGACGTATTTCATAATTTTATAGGCAGCTCCTGAAAGATCCGTTTCCATTTTTGGGTGGAGACAGAATTGCAACACATTTTATTAATTTGTGAAAGCTAGGTAGACCAGATGACTAAGATTATGATGATGATGATGATCGATCATACATACATACATACTGTAGTGATACATTACATGATGGATGGATGGATCACTGCTCTAATCTTGTAAGAATGGCGTTTCTCAAGGCATTCTCGCATCTCAATCCCTCAGGTACCCTGATCACCAAGTCCTGCAGCATCAATTCATTGACGCACGACATGCTCGCGTGGTGCAGCGGCAGCTCCAGTTCCCGGATGGCGTTCATCAGCCGCGCCGCCGGATAATTCGACTTGTCCGACTGCACCCTGATCATCCCGTCGCCCCCAACGATCTTCACCTCCACTTCCACCGACGACGAGGATAGAACCTGGTCCACGCTGGCAGTGGTGGTGCTGCTCTGGTTGTCGGCGGTCTCGGTCTTCACTGCCTGCTGCTTGTTGCTATCTCTGTGCTGAGCCTGCGCCTGCTCCAGCTCCTCCACTTTGGATCTGAGCTCCTTAATGTAGGACACGGCGTCTGACAGAAGGGAGGCTTTGTCCATCCTGGACACGTTGGGGACGACTGAGCGCAGGGCGTAGAAGCGGTGGTTCAGCTTCTCCCGGCGCTGCCTCTCGGCCTCCACGTGGTTGAGCGGGGCGTCGCGGCCCAGGTTGGGCTTCCTGCCCCGTTTCTTGGGGGTCCTCTTGCAGGTCTCGACAGGAGGCTCGGCGAATAACTCGGAATCGGAGGAGAAGAGGTCGGATGATGACTTGTGGGGGAGCGTGTCTTGGAAGGTAGCGTGGGGCAGGTGGAGTGCTGGATCGAAGAGAGACTTGACCTGCTGCACCAATGTCCAGTTCTCGGTGATGATGAGGTCGGATCCGAGCTCGAGAACGCCGTCTAAAGTGGGGATACACACCATGGTCTGCATCCCGTGGATCTGGGCCTCCTTGGCGCGCTGGCAGTTGTAGAACCTCAGCTGATTCCCGCCGCTCAGCCACACCAGAGATCCCGAGTTGAAAGCCTTTCCCACGACGCCGTCGCCGAGGGAAATCGACTGCGCCAGTGACATCACGTAGAACCACTCTGCGTCCGTCACGTCGCCCTCCAGGGGGTCGGGGACCCCTCCGCCCTCGCCTATCAGAGCCTGGATTCCTCTCATCACCTTCTTCCTCTCCGGCTGGAGGGACCCGGACACCACCTGGTTCTTCTGCTTGGTGCCTTGGAAATGGCCGTCCGCCCAGGTGAGGATGATGCGCCCCGATTCGTCTTTCGAGGTCTGCCATAGAATGGCGTAGGCCCACCACTCCGCCTGCGTTTGGAGGATGTGGTGGAGCTTCTTCTGGAGGACGGCGGAGGGCGGAGACACCAGAGAAGCAGCAGCAGTGGTGGAAGAGGCGGAGAGGATTAAGTCGTGATCCATGGTGGAGAAGATGAGAGAGAGAAATTAAAGAGGGGGTTGGGTTAATGTAGATGTAGAAATGGGGTTATATTAGTTAATAAAAGCAGTTGGGTGTGGTGAGGTTCGGTTCGGTTCCCCCGGCCCTATCCTATTTGCACCACAAACTCCTTTCTTGCTTTCTATTCTACTACAGGAACCAACGCATACGGATACAGACTATACTAATTAATGCCCTACTATACGTCTTATTATATTCTACTCACTTTTTTTCTTTTCTTTTTTATTTAACACTCGTATTACAGGATACCAAATTACATGGCTAATAAACTCTCTCAATTTCTCGTATGTATATTTAACTTTACAAATATTATCCAACTATTAATTGTAATTTTTAACAATTTAGTTTGTAATTTTTTAGTTAACAATTAATTGATTATTTCATATATAAATACGTTATATCATTTTTTAATTTCAATTTTAATATTTACACATATTCTTTATTTTATTAATAAATTATTATTATATTAAACAAAAAATACACTCACTCACTAACTTTCTAGATAATTTAAACTCTCGACCTATTAGTTAGAGGAGACACATCTCACCAATATAATGTATTTTATCATCAATAATTTTTATTTTGTAACAAATATTATTAGAGGTGGTAAACAGTTCGGTTTCGGTTGACCGACCCGAATTTCTCCCAAAAAGTGGAACATAAACCGAATTGTTTTAAATTTTCGATTAACCGAAAATGGATCGGTTTCCGACGGTTTGGTTTTAGGTTAACCGAAAAACCTAAATAAATATTAATAATTAAAATAGATAAAATAATAACTAAAATAAATAAAGTAATAATTAAAAAACTGAAACTTATTAAAATAAATAAAATTTAGAATTTTTAATAATTAAAATAATAACTAAAAATAAAAACTGTTTTTCGGTTCCGAAACGTTCAGCTATCGATTAACCAATAATCGAAAAAAATTCAACTCTGGAACTGAAACCGCATCGATAACTGAATTATCGGTTTTCGATTAGCCAAAATAGTGTGTTCTAGTTCGGTTCCGGTTCTAACCGAGAATCGAGAACTGTTTGGATACTCCTAAATATTATAGTGACACACTAAACTATGAATATTGCGAATTCCAACCGTGGCATGCATTTTTATCGAAGACGAGCAATTTGCGATTGCTGCTCTTCATTTTTTTCTCTGTTTTACTAACAATATCCGCTAACGGATTGGCGGCTCTTCACCATAGTAATCGAGGACAGTTTCCAGTTGGACATTACTATCAATAGTACACCCATAGGTGCACTTATTTTATTTGTATATATAAGATTATATTTATGCAGATAATACATATCTAAATAAATTTTAGAAAAGGGTTTTGTTTTCCCCTTAATTAACTGGGTTCTTGATCAAAGATCAAATAAAATATTGACCAAAAATTTCCAGGTGTAGTTAATCCAAGATAGCAGAACCAACTAGTAGGTAGCCCATAGAAAAAGAGTTTCTCAGACATGGTCCAGTCCTATACTCACTCAACTTCTTTGTTATGTTATTATTATTTGGGTATTATCTTAAGTATCATATATATGTACATAAATACAATTTGGTCGAATATATCACTGGTTTCACGTATAATTGTATTTTAAATTGTTTCATGCCTACATAAATTTTAAACCCAACATAGTGTTTGTAATACTGACGTTACAGTTGATGCAACTATTCCTTTTCACTTCAGAAGTCTTAGGCTATTATCTTATTTTCTCATGTGCAGGGTGCGGAATAATTAATAAATTAACAATTTATGGTACACATGATTATTGGTTATTGTTTTATAAGTTAATAGACTACATGCCTGTCCTTGTACGTTAAACGGGACGTAGTTGTTGTCTTCAACTTAGAAAAGTAGTCTCAAAACCCCAGCACATATATATTATAGTTTTGAAACTTTTTGGATAGAATTAGAAATGGTAGTTTAACAGAATAAAGTAGTTAAAAAAAAAAGTTACTCGGTAAAAACCAAAACTAAATCATAAAAGTATGTTTGATTTAGGATGCGATTCCCTTTTTCTTTTTTTTTTGTTCTGAAATTGACGACTAAACTTTTAAACATGAAAAACAAGTGATCCTGCATATGATTTATATTATAAAATGAATGGTCCTATTTCTTTTTGTGGCTAATAAAATAAAGCAGCAGTATCGTTAATTAAAACACCTGCAACAACTTTTTGTCATTTTCAAACTCCATCTTCAACTCTCTAACTAAGACAACAACATCGGAGAAATCAGACACTGTTACAACACCGCCTCCATTTTTTGCTTATTAATTGCAATTTTTTTTATTTTTTTTGTAACATACAACAGCTTCTGTACAGGCTTTGGAGATTTGAAGAACTGTTGAGCTTGAGAAGAAGACAATGAGGGCCATATGTGTTGGCTATCGCTGCTGCTTCTCGACATCAAATCGGAGGAAGAAATTAGCCTTGAATGTATCCAGGGACATGCTCTACGTTGAACCTCTCGACAGTTTGAAGAAATTAGCGCTGAATGTCTCCCGGAAATCATCACTCATTTATTTAAAATTGGGGGAAATTCAGAATTAGATTAGAAGAATGAACAAGAAATCAAAATATGAAATTAGTATTACATTTTTCATTTCTGAACTTTTGGAACCTTACCCATCTCCGGCGCCAATCGTACCGGAGCCTGTATTTCCGGCGACTTTGAATAGAGCACAAGATAAGCCCTTCTCTCTCACTACGATTGACATAGAATCTTTAGCTTGGAAAAGAAAATCACAAAAAATAAAAGTTAGGAGAAATCGAGAAAGAGGGTTGGGGGAGAAAGAAACAGAGCAGGGAAGGTGGGAAATGGGAATAAAAGTTTGACTGCCACGTTTCAAACATCTAACTATTAGGGGACACGTGACGGCAGATTAAGGGGGAATCAAATTTACCAATAAGGTTGGTAAAGTGTCAGTCAGACGGATCTGTCTGGTACACTCGAGTATTTTTATCGTATGAAGAAAGTTGAACTCGCTGTATAAACAACAAATTTCCACGTGATTAACGTGTTTATAACTCCTTCAAAAGTTACCGCCATAATAATAATATTAGAGCTATTAAATATAAAGTCTCTGTCTGGCCCAATCCCGATGGATTTTCGGACGACGGACTGAACTCACTCAATTTTTTATATTTTTTTTAACTTGTATATTTCATTATATGAAAATAAATAATTATGTAAAATAACAATCTAAATCTATAAACTAGTAATTTAACATCAAAAATAATAAAATTTAAAATTATATGTTAATACAATAAAAAATAGATTAAAGCATCAAAGTCATAATCTAAAGTAGTATATAATCTAAAATAAAACAATAAACAACTTAAAAATAAAATTAAAGAGAAAATAAAGAGAAACAAATAATTAACAGGTAATAAAAATATATATTTATCGGACAAGCCTTTTAGGTCCAAAGCCCTGTCGGCCCGAGGTTTTTTTCGGACGGCTTTTTAGGCCTAGTTTTTTTTCGTACCTCTTATTTTGAAGCCTAACATTTTGTCGGCTCTAAATAATTACTCCTACATGTCAATTATGATATTAGTAATGTCCCATAATTTTTTGTGTGTTATCGTGTTCTATTATTATATTTATTATTTTCATAAAAAAAGTTTACAAATAAAATTTATTATAATACTTTGGAACATACTTACTTTTATTTTAAAAAATTAAATTTTTTAATAATTATATACCCTAACTTTGATTTATCAACCCTATTAATAAAGTATTAACTACTAAAAGTAAAATTAAATAATAAAAATAATTATATACCCTAATCGGTGGAAGAAAACACTACTTACTAATTAAAAAGGTAAACTAAAGCGTATAAAATTAAAAATTAAAGAAAAAAAAGATGAAAAAAGAATAAAAAAATTTAAAAATGACATAAAATATGACACCAATCGTAGGATATTGGATCTCAAGCTAGCAGTTTCACACTCATCTCCATCGTCAACTTACTATATAACTTTTCTTCTTTTCCGGGGGTGGGGGTTTATTTTTTACTCCAACTTAAAAAGCAATTCATGAAAGTGTTCCATTTATAAAAAATACCGTCGGTTTCTCGAAATTGAGTTGCAAAGTAACAACGATCCCACGCAAACCCTGCACGTTTTCTGATTTTGATTTTTGTCCTAACTTGGTTCCTTGTCTGGAATTACAAAAACTGTTTTAGATAAATATAAAGTAAATTCATAAGTCTGAAAACTAAAAAAGTATAGTATTTAGAATTTAGTAATAATATTCCGTTTTATGAATATTTTATTTTTTAATAATGGAACTTGACATTTGTGAAAGATCTTAAAGGAGAACAAACAAGTATAATTTATCCCGATTTCTAATTTTGAAATAGCAGTAATACAACTTATGAAAATAAGTGAGTATTAGAGAAAGTTAAGAAAATAAATAATTATTATGCACCATCGCATGTGATGTCGGGAAGGGGAGGACGACTGTAGGTAGCGGCTTCATAAGAAACTATAATAGACTAAATACTTATCAGAAAATAAACCAATTAAATTATTATTTAGAACAAAGTAATTCTTAATAATTGAAAAGGACCAAAAGAAAAACAGAGTTGACATGCAGTTGAGACGAGGCACCACATGTCGCAACATATATAAATTATTATATCGAGTTTTCTCTTTTCAATCTGACATTTTCTCCTCTTGATTCTTGAAATTCAATAAAAAACAATGTTCTCCCACGTGTTGGGTAAACAGAGAATAGGATTATGTAGATTGAAGATGAAGAAAATGAAAATTTATTTTAAAAAAATTTCAAAGATGGCCTCCTTATATGGTACATTAGTAGCTATTTAATTATGTTTTAGTAGATTAATATTTGGGCCTTGTTGGAATGAATAAGAGAATTAGAAAGTCCTATATATTTTGGAAGTGAAGGCCCAAGTTGTAAGAAGCATAGCTACTAGCTAGTAGTGCATCGAACCCTACGACTTGACAATGTTAATCTGATTCCATCAATTAGAGCTATGTCTGTTTCAACTCAAAATAACATTATATAATATTGATGTTTATGTGATTATTAATTGTTTTGTATCTGCAAATACTCGAATAAATTATTTTTTATGATATCGTATCGTAGATAAGAGTTGAGATATAAAAATATAAGGATGATAAGTAAGTTGTATATGTTTTTGACAATTTTTTATTATCTATTTCTATTTGTAGATCACTTGAATTTTACGTAAATTTACAAATTTGATTTATTTTATAAGTATAATATAAGGGACCTTTTTGGACGGTCTAATGGTTAAGTGAGTTCATGTGGTCAAAGGTCACGAGTTCAAAACTCACTATCGCCTCTATATGTTCAAACCAATCACACCCGATTTTTCAAGTGTAGTTTAATCGTCATGTGTTGTTTGCAAGTTATTGTAAAAAAACATAAGTTTTATCTAGTATGCACAGAAGATAATGACTGAGGAATTTATATAAAGTTTAAAAAATGAGGACCTATATTCCTTATTTTACCTAGGGCCTATAAAATATCAGAAACGGTGCTGACTCCATCTCTACTCGGATGGTACATGTAGTCCAGGGTGCTTTGGATGGTGATCTCTTTGATGCGTTTTTGCAAGCTAATGAACATGAGGCGAATGTGCCCTAGACTAAGAGAGAGAGAATGAAAGGCAATGGGGTTGCATATTGTAGCGACGATGTTAGATCTTCAACGCGAGAGAGAGAGAGAGAGAGAGAGAGCACCACCACCACCATCAGCGGCGACGGCGGAGGTTGACGGAGGAAGAAGAGCTTCCGCCGGAGCGCACACACAAGCATGGCGCTATCCTCAGTATGGAATTCGAATTTCAAGCACCGCCACCTCCAGTTAGGATCCCTCTCCCCCTAAAATTACAATTTCATTGTTGTTGGTGATAATTTTTTTAATTATGAAATTTTGGTGTTGTTATTCATGAGTACACGCAACATGGTTCATGGATACACGGTGAATAAATTGGACACACTTGTGATTTAAAATATAATCATGTATGCAATTTAACACCTAGTTTAGGTATACGAACGTCATTGATTGTTCGGCGTGGCTTGCTCAACTAATCCGTAACATATTATACCTGATTCTCCATATGGTACAATCCCATTGCAATCGACAAGTCATTTTTCATCCCAAATGTCGAATCCACTAATAAATGAAAAGATTATGGTCAAGATGGTTCGACCCAATATAATAACAACGCACAATCAAAATCAAATAATGGAATCACCCAACCGTGCAGTTCATGCACCACATCGTCATCTCTAACATGAGTCCAACTGTGCAGTTCATGCACCACATCGTCATCTCTAGCATGAGACTCACCACCATGATTATGTCCGAATGAGAAGTTACGTAGCCCGATAAACCTATAAATATGCTTTGGTTGTCGAATCCAAACATCAGATTCGGTAGTCAACGAATCAAATATTTTTTCTACGCCGATTCTCATCTTCCTCCTCATCTGAAGACATCGGGTCATCTTCATATGTCAAGGCTCTCATCTATGCGATCATGATGTGCTCTCAAGCTAGTACATTTGCATTGACCTCAGGCAAAACTGTAGACCATTGTGAACCATAAATTGTTACATCGGTGTGTTCAGTAGTTACAGATTGCTTGTCTTTCTCTATCATATACACAACTGGATCATCATCCTTTATTTCATATGACTAGCACGAATCTCTCGCATGACTAGCACGACAAATATGTCATATAGCCATGTATATAAGAACTTCATCCACCTATGTACTTGGCTCTATCCCAATGGCTACCATGACGTATAATGGCACGCTATCACGTCATCTATTGCAAAAGAATACATGTGACATTTTTAATTTTACTAAAATAACAATCGCGTACAACAAATATCAAAGTATGTACTAAAAAACTTTAATCGTGTATTGATGAACCATGCACATGCTTTGAAAAATTAGGGTTTTTTCTTCCAAAATCAAGTCTCAAACATGTAATAAGTCATCTACATTACATAAAACATGCAAAGCATTAGCAAGATTTACAAGATACATAATCGTGTGTAGTTTACGGGTTCTAGTTTAATTGTTAATTAATGTGTTATTCATCAATATATGATCCTAAACATTAAATTAATCACTTCAATAACATAAAATCAACCAAAACCATATTTAGAGCATAAAATCAGAACCGTGTACTAACCAACAATTCACATGTCTTTTTTTTCTTGTACCTTAGTTTAATTGCTAATTAATTTGTTATTCAACCAATAGATGGTACCAAACATTACATTAATCACGCCAGTAACATAAAATCATCAGCAACAAAAAATCATGTATGGAGATAAAATTGCAATCGTGTACTACTGTGTATCCCATCATGTACTAAAGAACACGTGAAAAATAAGAAGCGTGAACTAATTTACTTTACCACGGCGGAACACGATATTACAGATTCAAATATGTTCAGATAAAATTGATAATTGATTTATTTAAGATATTATTGATTTATTAGGTTGAAATTGTCATAAATTTAATTTATTAGGGTAAAATTGTGTGTTTTCCCTTAATATAATTATAAGAAAATAACTTTTTTTTTTATAGAATCCCCTTATAAATATATAGGCCCCGTCAATATTATTTATTAATAATTATTAAAATATTACGATTATGAGTACTATGGTAACTTCTTAAAAATGAATCTACCAATGTTTAATTTTTCTTAAAAATGAAATCAAGATGGATTCCATCCCTAACTTTTATACTTGCATCTAAAAGTTCTAATGTCAAGTTCTCCAATTGCAATAAAAAGTTGTGAAGAGTTGTTGTAGCTTTCAATGTTTATGTTTACGCGATTGCTTCCAATGATGTTGAATTATCTTCAACTTGATCATATTAAGATCTGCAATAATATCAGCTACAATTTTCTCCGAACTTGAACCTCTAATCATTCATCATATTTACCTCAATCACACAACAAATTATTGACATCCATTCAGTTGCGATAGCCTATATCTTTAATCATCTTCTCAAGCTCGTGATAACTCTCTTCAAAAGTTGTATCGTTTAAGTTCTCTGACGTTGCTTTATCACTTGAACTAATTTTGTACTATCAAAAATATTTTGCTATTGTCTCTTGAGAAACAACATTAATTAATAAATTATTAATTTATCGATATATCTTTTTAAATTAATAAAATTTCTAAGTCCAAAAGCTATTAATGTATAGAGGTTTTTCTGTAGATCAAACGAAAATGGATAAAAAATGGTTACAAAACAAGAAAAAAGAAAGAAAAAAAAGGAATTATTTTTGAAACCGAAAAGAACGAATTATTGTAATCATTATTGACTTATTGTTGGGCTCTTTGATGTTTTTTAGATACTCGACATATGTATAATTGTTAATTTTGTAGAGAAACAAAATAAAAGATTGCAGAAAATAAAAGAGGAAGAAAACTAGAAGACTACATTTGTGGAGAATTTTCTATATTCCATCATATTTATCAAATGACAATTACATGGTATTTATAGAAGAATAGAATCAATAACTACTCTGACAAACTAACTTCTCTTAACAAACTAACAACTAACAAACTAACAATCTAACAATCTCTACACCCCCCCGCAAGCTGGAGATGTGGAAATCCATCAGCCCAAGCTTGGACATAATAAACTGAAAACAAGATCCCGAATCTCGCCAAAGACCATCACCATGTTCGTCTTCAAATCCTGCTCCAAGCACACGTCGAAAATGACGTCGGATTTATCACAAAGCCTAAGATCACCATCGATCTTCCCTAAGATCACCATCGATCCTAGTAGAGGCATAGGTAAGATAGCCTAAGATCACCATCGATCCTAGTATAGGCATAGGTAAAAAAAAATCAACCGATACACAATCGGTAGAAATGAGTAAGATACCGTCGTCATACTCCTCGTCATTCAATCGAATCGATCTCCTCGATATCGAATCATCTTGAAGAGTTTCTATCTTCAACCTTTTCTTAGCATAAGCCACCTTCTTCACATCAACAGCATAAATTTTGAAGGCATACAAACCAAACAAGTCACTGGAAAACACACTTTGAAACCAACAAGGTAGTGTAGTTCGTATCAGAGCTACTTCTTCAGTACTCCTCGTTCTCATCACCATCTCCTTCGCAGACTCCATACCGACTTCCTCGTAGTCCTTCTCAAGAGCGGCCGGATCCTCCCTAGCCTCGGAGAACTCGCCTTCTTCCATACCCTCACCTACATACCGGTGCACAAAAGCACACTGGCACATATCAAGTCGAACTTATGATCGATCCTTGAGTAGGCCTCAACAACGCTAGTCGAGTTGGAAATCATGCACACGACCCTCCGCACCTTGGCCATACTTTGGGCAAAGAAGAAACATCCACCACTCCCCACTTCCCCATAATGAGAAGTTATTAGCATCAAAACAAGACCATGTGCCTCTAGAAGTAAAAGTCCTATAACACCAAGCACAAGTCCACCGCTCCAATGTATCCAATTGAATCGCCCAAACCAAGATCGTCCTCTCCAATCGGAGGCAGGAAGCATCAATGGCAACAAAATTGTGATGGATGAAAAAAAATCTGCTGGTCTCCAAAACTCAATGTGTAGTAATCAATCGGCATCTTCTTCCTAATCGAATCAATCGTCGAAAAATCAATATCGGCAGCAAGAATTCCATCGACAACAATCACCAACCGCCAACAACTGCATTTACACCCAAGGATCAATAATCATACTATCACCATAACTTTCTCTCATCGTTGTGGTTCCCCACTGCGCCGCCGTTCTTCAACGCTATCGACAGCAGGGCCGCCGCATTTACAAAGTGCATAATTGCCCCCACACCGTTGTCCGACTCGAATTCCAGTGCTTTGTTGCTCGAGCTTATTCACTCTGTAGAAATACCATCGATCTCGTCACTCTTTTCTTCGAGCTTAAAGACGGATCTCCACTTCTCGTAGTCCTCCAAATCATCCGACTCTTCACAGAACGTAGTCAAATCGTTCTGAATCACACTCAACTGCACCTCGAAAGTCGAACCTACTGCACCGCCCTTGTCTCCGACGTCTCGGACTCCCCATGCGAAAACTGCTGCTCCTTCGCAATGATCTCCGCCGTTGATTTTCGCACGTCGTGCGCCGCCGATTGTGACGACCCGACTTCCCAATGAAGTACGGATCCTATGGATCGTCACTGGTATGATAAAGCAGCGGATATAAACATAATTAATCAATGCAATTAAACAATTAACTACTCAACAACGTATAGACTAAAAAGGGATAAGCTATTCAATACCAACTCGAGTCACAGAAGGACTCGTCAAAAGGTTCGAGGTTCAAATATAACCTAATCGTGGTACACAATTCGACGAGGTACGACCTCAAATTTAATACGGTATGAAAGCGGTTATAATCAAAACATCAAAATAATAGCGAGTTAGGCAAAGAATAAACGTGTGGACATGCATATGACGATGCATGCCCAAGGTTCTAGAAACCTTTCTAATAAAGCATCAAACAATCGCTACTCGCACCACCGCACCCATCATCGATCCTTGCTCAACCCGCACATCAAAGACGAGATGCAGGCTAAGTACAAAAGTACTCGGTGGACTCATTGCGAAAACATTTTCTTTTTCAAAAGTTATTAACTGCCCACAATAGCACATGAGAATTTTAGTTAAAAGACTCATGCCTATCAAACATTTTATCATTTCTCAAAAGCGTCAGGCCTGATTATTTCATTCACGTTGTTTCCATATCTGATCATTCATTCATTCATTCGCGCACTATGGAGGTGGCCACCTACACATAGTCGCCGTGACCGGTCGAGGTAGCTAACCTTAACACACAGTCACACGTGTACACAATCCGAGTTAGTCCTCACTAAGTCGGATCCGATCGTTATCCTTTTTTAACGTTGGTGGACCAACACATTCACATACCACATTGGATATACCAATCTCAGATAGGATAACAACAAAACATAAATATTTGGCAGTCAATAACATTTCATGTGATAATATTTTATAAAGCTTTTGTAAATCATGCTTTGAGTTATGCATAACATTTTTGTTTTAAGAAAGCCCACCTGCTAATCCAAAGCTAGTAAGTCTAAATGAGCAGGGTGTGGTTGTTATTCCTATACGATTACGTACGATCAAACCCTTCATAAGAAAATAACCTTTCTTAGATTCTTTCTATCGATCGAAGGTCGTTTATAAATTATGACTTAAAGTTCCCACTTAGGGTTTCTTTATGATTTCATGTGATTGTTTTAAGATAATTTCTATTATCTTGCATTCCCAATTCCCAAGCTATATTACTTCATCGTTCATAGGTGAACTTCAATTATGAATCACATATTCCGAGTCTATCCTCGACTCTTAACCTTAGTTTTATTCTAAACGTTATTACGTTATAGATTGTCGGTAATCAAATTGTGATTGGTATATTAGGATATTCTCAAGCCACTAACTAGACTTAACAATTATAGTTACGTCCTAGTAGGTTATGCTTGACGACTTGTCGTATTAGCACGACAAATAAAAGAGGAGTATTGACTTATGATTCAAGTGAGCACATGCTATCATGTAAGTAAGTACTTAAGAATAAACGAAGTGCTTTGGGAATATTAACTCGACTTTTGGGACATAAAGATCAACATCTTATGTTCTAATCCTTGCTTACATATTACGACATTGTTTGTTTCTCTTAACTCGTCGGAGATTATATAAGTCGTATAATCATTATTCGTTATCGAGTTATTTTAACGCTCAATCTAATATCGTATTGGGTTGTCGTTATTGAGTATTAACGTTGTAGCTCGGCTTTTGGTTTTTCTAACTTAGGAACTCACGTTTGAGTATCCTTTTAATAGTTGCAAACCCTAATTTATGTCTAACTTCGATTCTCGTTGATTCATTCTTAAGTTATCGAAATTGGTCGATTTCTTTTGGATTCTCGTACATATAATATTATGTTGTTTATGTTTGGGGTTTTGGTTTGTCGGTACAACATAAACATAAACATTCAACACCCAACAATACCATACACAACATAAACTATACTAAAGCATTAGAAAACCATAATTTCTAACATAATATACAATCATTGTGTATGTGTGCATAATGTTCCATTCATTCACCATAATCACAACCATTTATTCTAAGCTTATAATTTCACTATCATAGCATTATTTAACATTAGAAGTAAATCCATACTTAGCCATTTTGTTACGTTTTCGATAATTAGCAACAATTAGCATATGTATCCAATAAATTTCAATAAAATCATGTTATACTCCTATCATAATATAGAGTTTAATTACCAACTCAATATCATCATATAAAATTTCAAATCATAAGTTAAAACATATAGTTTTCGGTAATCACCATTTAATGAGCTTTGGTGTTCAATAAATTCCACAAAAATTATATCATGCTTATACCATATACTAAACATGAAATATCATTTCATATCATGCATTAAAATTTAAACCCATGCTTTTCACCCTTATATATTTTCGGTAATCACATATATATATACATACTCAATAAATTTCATTCCTTCACAACATGTTTATATTATGCAATAACATGTAATATTAACATTAAACATCAATTAATATTTATAATATGAACCAAATGCTTGGAATTCTTTTGTCCTCACATATTTTACATATGTGTGAAATAATTCCCAACAATGCATATTAGGTTCATATTATTTCTACACATAACATATCCTATCATTTTCAACAAATGAAATCAAATAAATCCTCAAATATATACATATAGTTTTCGGTATTCAAATGGAAAATAGGAGTAGTGTCTCAAAAATTTCAAGATTAATATATGATGTTCATATCATATATTAAACACTATATCTCAACTATTTCTCAACAAATAAAATCAAACAATGGCTTAAAAATACTTAAATATATTCTGCCCGTTTTTGAAAAATAGGAGTAGTGTTTCAAAAATTTCAAGATTAATATATGATGTTCATATCATATATTAAACACTATACCTCAACTATTTTCCAACAAATAAAATCAAAATACAAGAAAATTCCAAAAATATTCTAAAAATTACCATATTTATTCTACATGCTCCTAATATATTAACAAGCAACAATATCAAATAATATTCACAAAATCATGCTTTATCACATATAAAAAGAAATAAAGCATAAATCGAAAAATATCAAACATGCTCCAAAAATTCTGAAATTTTAACAGTATCCTTAGAACATAATTCTAAGCATTTTTAATTCATGGCTTGATAGAATTTGATGTCTCCAAAGTTACGAAAAAAATGAGGAGCAAACTAGGGTTTTTTGTGAAATAAATCAAGAAAAATCTAAAAAAAATTCTACTCCATTACAAATGGAGAGAATGATGATTACTACCTTAGTATGGTCTTAGAATAATTTTTTGGAGGTTGGAAGGGTTTAAGAAGGAGGATTGAAGGTTGAAAACTTGAAGAACAATGGAGAGAATTTGAAAAAGAGAGAGAAAAATGTGTTCCAATGTATGAGGTTTCAATGGAACGACTCCTTAATGTATTGGCAGACCTAAGGGCTGTCATTACCCATTTGGGGGTGGTCTTGGTGGTAGTTGGGAGGTGGATTGGTCAAATTATCCGTTTTGGCGTGTTAATACCGACTCTTTAAGTTTTAACGCGCTTTCGATTGATTTCTCGGAACCTTAAGGTTTTATTTTGTTAAATAGCCTTTAAATGACTCATTTCAATGTTTATAAAAATTTCATGAAGTTCGGACGTCGTCCGGTAAGTCAATTCCGAGTTATCGCGAAAAACAACGTTCGGCGATTAAATTATGCTCTTTCAAAAATTCTATTGAACTCTTGAGCTTTCATAATTAATTTGAGTCCTATAAATCATATTTTATTGATTTAGACCCTTGTTTCGAGTTTCAGATCGTTCGGATCAATTTAGGGTTTTCCCGGTATATTTTCCGGCATTCGGTTAAGATCTTCAGGAATTTTTTTCAGAAATTGATTCTTATAATTTCTAAATTCATAATAATATATTCCTTCCTGATTTTGATTGTTATCATGAATTATCATGTTTAGCATGAACTGGAAGTTGATCCGGCTCGTAAATAGTGCTTTTAAGACTGACCGAGCAAGTATGCCCGAAAATTCTCATTCTTTGGCTTCTCACATGTTTTCGCGAGAGGATTCTAGAAATGAAATCCTTTTGTCAAGATTCATTCTCGATCTTTCATTCTATGTTCAGGCTATTCAGAAAACCATAATCCGGTAGGACTAGTCACTAGTTTTTGATTTCTCTAGTTTTCGATCTCCGAATCGATTCTTATTCATTTCATTGGTTACCTTAAACATAATTAAGGTCTAAGAACCACAAATAAGTGATTTAAATGTCACTAATAAAAGTTTTAAATTTTTCGGGTTATTACACGATCTCAGCACTCCGAAGTTCTCGCCGGTGTAGTTGTTGTAGAAATGGCTTACAATTCTCCTCAAACAATCCTCATCGTATTTTTCTTCATTTGTATATCCATGGCAAGGTATGAAAAGATCTTTTGTATCAGCCAGATCTAATTGCATCCCGATCCTCAGCTCCAACGCGTTTCTGAACTCGGCATCGGCTTCAACAGCAATGGCAAAACGAAACATTTGACATAGAAAATTGTAAGAAATTAAGCCGATTTGGTGAGGGATCAGCTTCACCAAATCCTCAATTGACCAGAATATCTCATATCTCCCAACATATTAACTCATCAAACCTCAGCAATCAACTCAAGCTTCAACCATAAGCTCTGATACCATGTTAATTTTGTAGAGAAACAAAATAAAAGATTGCAGAAAATAAAAGAGGAAGAAAACTAGAAGACTACATTGTGGAGAATTTTCTATATTCCATCATATTTATGAAATGACAATTACATGGTATTTATAGAAGAATAGAATCAATAACTACTCTAACAAACTAACTTTTCTTAACAAACTAACAACTAACAAACTAACAATCTAACAATCTCTACAATAATGAGGTCATGAGGGAATATTAAACAACCATAATGTGTAATAGATAATGACAATTTAACACCTCTCGTGTGAAATATAATTTGTTTTCTTAATTTTATTGAAAATGATATTATTGGAATACTGTACGATTGAGCCAGAGTCTCGATTCCTATCAAATATCTGTGTTTTATATTTTATTTGTAGAGTTTATTTCATTGATATGAAATGCAATAAATTACCATACATGGACTTAAAAAAATTATATAAAAACAAGTCCACGTAAAAAATTCCATCCATTAGTGTCTTTACCCCGAATAAGAAAAGAAAGAAAGACTTTTTTCAGGTGTGTTTTTCTTCTTTCTTTTATGTATATATACTTCATTCGCCGAATAAAAAGGACTCCATTATAATATCAAATGTTCTGTTGGTCAACTGTACATGACAAAATCTGCATTATTTGATCAAGTTGGTAGTTTTATTATTTAATTAATGGAATTAAATATGGAAGATTCGGACCAAAAACTAATAACTAAGTCCACTATGGAAGTGGGGTGTAGGTCCAAAATTTCCACACAGAATTAATTAAGTTCCCTTAGATATGGACCGGCACTTTCCTCAGATATTATCATGCATGGTATCCAGTACAAAGGTAACAACTAATAATAATACTAATAAACAGTAGTTGAAATTGGATTAGGGAGTATCAAGGATTAGAATTAGATTTTATAGGTTTGGAAGAATTTTAATCAGATTAGGATACTGGTTATTAGGATTTTTCCTTTTTCATAAATAGTCTCCATCATTATAATTGGAGTACATAATATTTTCATCAGAATATCTCTAACGGAAGATCATTGGTTTGGCAATAACCCCAAATATAGTCTCGTGAAAACGAACTGGGTAATTAATTTTGTCGTATTTGTTTTTTAGTTTATTTTGTAACAAGTGGTATCAGAGCTCCGGGTTGATCGGAGCAGATAAGATGGCTGACGGAAAAATACCAATTGAGAAGTTTGTTCAATCTAAATTACACCTCTAGGTTCTCGCAATAGGATGAGGTCTACATAGTGCGGTAAGTTAGCCAAAGTCTTATCTCTTAAGGAATACTTAGCAGGGCATATGCTGTGTTCTTAAGAAAGCAATAAATTATAAATCATAAACTTGGGTTTTTGAGATCATACTGGAAAGTAAATAATTAAATGAAAACAATAAAAGATTTCAGGTTCTAGAATTCAGAATCCAACAACTGTTGCAAAAAGATTAATTTCAAGTATTTGGGGAAAAACTAGGGTATTAAGTTCTTTGTCTTGGTTAATCAATTAATGATCAGTTTCACGAAATCTACCTAATCATAGAATTTTCTAATATTCAATTCAAACACTAGACTCTCGCCCCCTTAGATTAAATCTAAATTATCAAATTCCAAGAACAAGTAATCATTAGACTACTCGTTTCTGGTAAAGCCTAACCCAATTGATCTATAAATATGCAATATGTTAATCTCTCGATCTCACCCGAAGCATGAACAATTAAATGATGGTCAATCACTCAAAAGCAAACAATATAATTCAATTGCAACACGCAAACTTCGAAAATAATTAATCAACCAATTTGAATCACCAAACCTTAGATAAAATATTTAGTTCATATTCATATCACAAATCAAGCAAAGAAAAGAGATAGACATAATCAAATCAAAATCCAATGGAATCGAAATAATAAATCTTCCAATGTCAATGTTGATGATGAGCTTTCACAATCCCAATTTTGCTTGAATCAAAATGAGCAAAAGAAAGATGGAAAAAGTGATTCTAAGAGTGAAAAATTTGTGGAGGCTCAAACAAGAATGAAAGTGTAGGCTTTTTTTTGCATGTGAAAATCATTAAATAGTGTCCAAAAATTATACCCAGCGCCAGCTGGGTCCGTCTTCATTTGTCATAAAAAATGGCAAGCCCAGCACCGACTTCAGTCCGTTCGGGCCTGGTTTGCTCTCCCTGGACGCTCGTGACAAAGCATACCCAACATTGGTTTTGACCCGACCGACGTTGGGGTGATTTCGCTGTTCTCGTGCGTTCTTCATGGCTCAGCGTCGATTTAAGCGTGGCGGCGTTGTGCCTCCCGTTATGTCCATCTCGAACAAACGTACCAGCGCCAGCTTCACTGGGTCCGCTGCTGGGGTATGTGTTATGTTCGTCTTCAAAATGAATACACCCAACACCGGTTTCGTTGAGTCCGGTGCTGGGGTGCGTGTTCTGTTTCAATGTGCTCGTAATCAACTTGACAAAACCAAAACCTATGAAAACCCAGAATTAACTTGATTCCAAATAAAATTATCCAAAAAACTATGAAAATAGGCATCAAGTTAACAAAATGACTCAAGAAAAACGCAACAAAAACATGCAAAATAAAGTTCGATGAAATATATTTCGGATTCTGGAAGATGCAAATCCAGGATTACCTATATGGTAAGAATATGTATCAGTCTTTAGGTACGAAACTTGAAGGCGTAAGGAGTATGGATTGGAAGTTGTTGGACAAGAAGTCGATGAGTGTGGTACGTTTATCTCTGTATAGGAACGTCGCACTCCATATGACCAAAGCCAAGACCACGAAGGAGATGATGAAGATATTGTCACCGAAGAGAGATCGAAAAAAGCTGGGATCATAAAACCCAGTAGCCGATAAGATCTCAGATGCTTTGATCCTGAGCATGAGTGAGAAGAAAATAAGAGAGTTGTGATCCAAGGAAAAGTTGTCAGACCACAAGACAATTGATGTTGGTCAGTGCCAAGATTGTGTTTTCGAGAAACAAAGAAGAGTGGAGTTTTCGAAGGATGACATAACCTTGAAGCAGTAGAAGTCGAGTGCCCATGATTCTCACAATGCATGTAGTCAAGTTATTGAGTTAGATACTTTTAACTCAGATTGGAGAATTGAGTTCAGAATCAACACGTCATTATTGAAGAACCATGCGCACTATCGAGGCAAGTCACATAGCAGATGGGACAATTGAAGGATAGGAGCAAGTGGAAACTAGCAATGACGAGATTGACTCTCCGATGTTCATATTTACTAAAGTTGTGACCTTAAAGAAATTGAAGCTATACATAGCTTTAATTGGCTTGGAACTTGATATATTATCTTGTCATGCATGCACAAGTTTGACATGAACCATTTCAAACAAGTTTGGTTGTGTTGGAACGGCAGAAATTCCATCATTACACATTACTCGTAATAACAGAAAATAATGAAGGTTAATGCAACATCGTTAATTAATGACAGAAATACCATCACTAATTAACCACGGAGCGAAAATCGTCGTTAATTTATGACAGAAGTACCATCATTAAGGCATCGCCAGATATCAACAGTTTACATCGTCGTCGTTGTTGTTGTGTGACACTTACTTTTGTGAGCGCGGCTCGCGTTTATCCCACGTTAGTATTCTTCTTTTTTTATTTTATACATTTATTTTGATTCTAATACATCACAAATGGTTGAGAGTTGGACACCTTTTTATTCATTTACTTGAAGGTAAAGGAGGAAAAAACAAATTAACCTTTATATATTACATAATTTGTAAAAGTAATAATACTAAAAATAATTTTTAAGATATGAGAATCAAATAAATATATAAAAAATGTTAAAAAAGAACTAAATACTGCAATCGGTTCTGTGTGTATGAAAATATATAAGTAGTGCGTACATATAAGTTGACATCAAGAAAGATATTCCACGCCCCATATATAAAGAAGAAAGGAACATGATAGAAATGTAGGCGTAATAAACAAATTGAGGAGACACAACCATATCTCAAAAACCAAAATGATCTCCAATGATTCGCTTAAAACGAATATAAATAGATATATAAGGATGCTAAAAAGATAAGGTCCAACACGAGGACCATCAAATATTTCTCTCAAATTAATCTACACACACATTGGCGGAGCCACACTGGATCCTGGGCCCCCAACTTTTTGGAAAAAAAACTACTAGTATATAGATAATCGATAAATAATACAAATGAATGGTCTAGTTGAGTTGAGTAATGTTCTCTTCTTCCAATTGAAAGAACTGTGTTCGATTCTTGGGGTTGACAAAAAGGCATATTTTTGGTTTTTATTCTTTATCTCTCTCATTAGTTATGATCTTCTTTTTTCTTTAATGTGTTCAATTTTTAAATTTTTTTTGGTTAATCTTCTTTATCTCTCTCATTAATTATGCTCTTTTTTTTTAAATTTGTTCAATTTTTAAAATCTCTCTCCTTATTTTCTACTCTTCTTCTTTTTAAAAAAAATTATATTATGTTGATAAAATAAAATATGTATGCAAATAATAAAGTTTTATATTGAATTAATATGATCAATCTAATTTTTAAAAAGATTATGATAAACTTATTCTAACAGTAACAGTTGAAAACATCCAAGTTATTTGAATTCTTATTTTAAGCCCTAAAGATGTTGTTGATGATAGAACAATCAAAATATAAATTTATTGAATATATGACAATTATTTTAGAAACATAAGTATTGATCACATCTTTATTGTCACAAGTTCTTTTTCCGAAAAGTCTAAGAATAAAATTTACCATTCTTTATCAAACTTTATGTCGAATAAGTATCGTTTTAGTTTAACTCTAAACTACACTAAAATTCTAAATGTTATGTAGTTTTTATCATATTGTATTCCAATCATACACATTTTATGTAAAGCTACTCACTTACATCAAATTTTGTACGAGTGCGAAAATGCATCATTTCGGTGCAAAATCCATATCAAAATGACGCTATACATTAGATTTGCTCTTTTTGTTCACGTTATGAGATGATCACATTTTTTTAACTTTGTCGTGTAATTCAGATAATATTAAACGATTATTGAAATTGTTATAATTAGTTTCTAATTTTATTTTAAAAATTATACTTATAATTTTTAAATTTTATAATTATTTTAAACCCACGGAAAAATATTTCTAGCTCCGTCACTGTACACAAATCTATGTCTATTTTGTATCTTTCCCAGCATTACATGCCAATATGCCATGCATCACCCGACCTAATCACCATAATTAAACTGAATAAAAAAGTTTAAGAATTTTAGTAGGATAGGGGCTACCTACACAAATTTTCATTTTCTTTATTCTTGTTGATTTCGATTTTATCATCAATCTTTTGAAGATGCTGATGTACCTACTACTAGATAACTATAACTTCAAATATTAAATTGACGGGAATATTGAAATTTTAATTATTTTTGTATTGGGTTGTAAGGTCCCTTTAGATTAATATTGTACCACGCGGTTGCATAAAATACAAGCTATAACTTTTTTATTCTTAGGTACTCCGTTTTAAGAAATATTGAATAATATAATTATTCATAGAACCATTGTTTCACGTTAATATTAAATAATGCAATATCATTATCCATAAGTTTTCATATTATTGAAGATATAAGTGAACAATGCTTAAGAGTCTTGATTTTTTTTCATTATTTTTTTGAAGGGGAAATTATTTCATTATTATTTCTTTTTTGAGAATTATAATTTTAGATTATCACGAACCTAAATGGAAAAGTTAAATCGACTGGTAATATAGCAACACATGAAACCGAAAGACATGTCAATCAAAACTTTGCGTCCAAGTAAATGTAAGCAGAAAAAGAACATTCCAAAATAGGGCACGAATAATATGTAGCAAATGGCAATTAAAATGTCCTATAAAAGAACAAATTAAGAATGTAGGTAGATTTCATTTCTTGCACATAACAAAAGCGTCCTTCTAAAACAAATAACGGTAATTGGCATATGCTCCCTCCAACTTTCCCATGTGGCACTTTGCACCTCAAAAATACATAAATGGGAGAAACAAACAATGTTGAGAAGAAGACATAATAGTAATGAACTACCTTGCTGCTTTGATTTTGAACCAAGATATATACATCTATGTATTCTACAATATTCAACATGTGAGGAATTCTAATTAGTATGAGTATGTTACGTTTGGATATATATATGTGTATATATATATATATATATATATATATATAGAGAGAGAGAGAGAGAGAGATGAGAGATCAAATAGTACTCGGGCCTGAGATAGTATGTAGTACTCAATCTCATCCACTCATCTCATAGATCCTATGGTTCAAAAAATTTCAGACTTTTTAAGCTTAATTTCGCTGATTTTCGCTTCATTAATGGTAGATTAGTAATTTGATTTGTTATGTGATTGCGAAAAATAAACAATGCATTTAGTTGAACTGGATAATGCATTCAAATGAACAAAAAATGCATGCAGTTGAACAGAATAATGCATGTGATTGGAAGCTCGCGCCTAGCTTGCGGGTGCGCCCAGCATGCGCTCACGCCCAACGCGCGGGCTCACCCAACAGGCGCTCGTGCTCACAAGATCGCTCCCGGCTCGTCGCGCGCCGTTTGGCTCGCATTTTTACGTTTTGTTAAATGCATGAACATGTTTTTAAATGCATGGACATGTTTTGATCAATGCATGAACGCTAAGTTAAATGCATGTTTCATTTCGTGTGAACATGCGTTTTATGTTTTGTTCAATGCGGTTTCATGTTTTGTTCAATGCATTTTTATGGTTTTCGACACCAAATCTCTCATCCATCATTCTCTAATAATTATATCGTCTCTTTCACTGATTATCGGCGAATTCGCCGTGAACCACCATCATAACCACCATCTTTCTCGATTTTTCAATCATCTATCAAATTCATCTTCTATTTTTTCTCAAAATCCATCAATTTTGTTCCTCAAATTTCTTTCTTCTTTTTTTCCTTTCAAAATCTATTGTTTGTAGTTTTTTGTGTATCTTGTTGCTGCTGTTCGTCGGTGTTGCCGCCGTCACCGCCAGCGCCGTCCGTCTCCGGCGTCGTCCGCTGTCGCCAAGGAGGAGAAGAAGGCTGATTTGTTTCTTCCCATTTTGCCCCTTGCGAAAATTAAAAAGAAAAAGAAAAGAAAAGGAGATGCCACGTGTCAGCTTGTGGTGTGGCCATGTGTTCAAAATGTGTGGTCTAGATTGAGTATTACATACTATCTGGGGACCGAGTATCTTGACCTTTATATAGTATCTAATCTAGACCATATTTTTTGAACATGTGGATGCACCAGAATTCAGCACGTGACAACTCATTTTTTGATTTTGTAATTGTGCATAGAGGAAAAATGAGAAGGGAAACCAACACGCGTTGAGTAGGGGACGTCCGCGGACGCATGGCTCCACAATGAAACACAAACATAATATAAAATAACAATCATGCATGTAAAATAACAGAAAACTCCATATTGGCCAACGTGCGCTGGATGCACGAGCACGCGTTGTGCGTTAGCCACAAAATACAAACATGCATATAAAATAATAGAGTCATGTATGTAAAATAACATAAATCAGCATGTTGGCCAACGACTGATGGGGATGTGCGAGCATGTACTTCAAGCATATTTTAAAATAACAAGTCATGTATGTTTGTGTTCAACCGTATGTATGACTCTGTTTAATAATATGCAAAAATTCGATTGTATATCACATAACAAATAAAATTGCGATTATATCATTACTATAGTGAAATCAATGAAAATTATTAAAAAAAATCAAAAAAATCTTCACCATAAAATTTATAAGATAAATGAATGAGTTTGAATACTATATAAGATAATGACTCTCTCTCTGTATATATATAATTCAGCATGTCAATATGGATTGTTGAGCATCATACATTGTTGTTGTACATATGTACTATATAGGCGACAATAAAAAATTTAATATCGAAATTTGCTGACTTTTAGATTGACCCATCGATTGTATGCAGAACCCAACAGGAAAAGACTTTAATTACTGACATGGTTGGTAAGTATTTGAAAATAATTATTGATCCTTTGACCATTATACCCACATAAAAGTTCCAAAATCAATTGTCTAGATCATGGATTATGTCAATGAATTGCCATATAAATAGGAAGAGCTCCATTAAGTTATTTTATTATTTCGATTGAAGACAATTTAAATCAATCAATTGCAGTTTTGACCATATTATCAAATTAGGTAAAAATCACGTAATATAAAAAATTATGTAAAACGCATACGATTTCAAATTATCTAAACCTAATATATATCTCTTATATATTTATACCTGATTATGTAATACGTCACAAAATAGATGTACTTTATTTGATATTAAAATTTAGATTCTCACACCACGTCTAATTAACAATAGAAGTTGATGTAATAAAATAATATCATAAATAGTATTGGTGTGATTTAGTAGTTGAGTAATAACTTTCATTTCTCATGCATTTTAATCTCATCAATACCGTAAATCGAGCATTTTCAGAGTGATGTTATAAGCAATGGGAAATACAAAAAATATAAATAAATTGAGGTCAATTATTGCTAGAATTCTGAGGAGCAAATTGGAAAATGAGGTTAATTAGTGGATTCAAAATGCAAATTACTCGTAAAATCAATAATCAATGATTCCACGTCAAGCAGCGCAGCGCGTTCTACAGTCGCACTCTCTCTCTCTATATATATTATATCTTTGAGAGGTCTCTCCTCTCTCTCTCTACTTAAGACCGTTATGCATCTATGATCTATCCACACAAAAACAATCAACCCACATGTTTATAGATACAGACACACATTATATATACATATGTAATTGCTAGACTGCTAGTTGCTGTTCGTCTTCATCGCTCCACGCGTTACATTTCAGCTTTCACTGCTACGCTTTCTCTCTACAGCTCATCTCTTTCTCTCTCTACACAAGCACACCCTCTCTCTCTCTCTCTCTCTCTCTACCCGTTTCTTGCCTAAATCTCCGCTCTCTCGCTCCAATTCCAGCCCCATATTTCCATCCTTCACAAAATCTGACACTTGCTACATTTGGAGAGAAGCCGCGGCAGCCTCATTAAGAAATAAATCAACGTGAACGACGCAAATTTGACGATCCGAAAGAATTTTTTTATTGGCTTTGTTGGAAGAAGGGGATTGAATCTCGGTGTATGTCTTTGAATAGTATACGTCTATACCTGTATATATCTATATTTAGGTAATCGGTGTTGTATGAGGATGGGTGGTGAGATAGCCTACTGTAAAGAAGAGAAGGAGGAGAAACAGGCGATAAAAGATAGGGAGCTGGAGGAGGAGAAAATGGTGGCGCAGATGAGATATTCGGCGGCAGCGATCGGTGGAGGGTTCTCTCCGCCGCCCTCAACGATGAAGGTTGTGGTCGTGGGCTACGCCCTTACTTCTAAGAAGATTAAGAGCTTTCTGCAGCCCAAGCTTGAAGGATTAGCTAGGTAACTAATTTTATTTTAGTTTTATCATAGAGTCCCTATATATATATGTTTACTGTTCAGGGGAATTACTGGTATCAGCTCTGCTATTTGATTTTGTTGTTGTTTTTTTCTTTTACCTTTCTGTTTCCGCTTGATGCATTAGCTATCGAATGTGAAACTGTTTGTGTTGAATGGAAACGCGATCAATTTGATTCGTATCTTTTTCAAAATCTCAGATGCTATTATGGAGAAATTTGTATCTCATGGGATTCTCTTTCTGTATTGTATCTATTCATAAGCTTCTGGTTGCTTTTCTACTCATGTATGTTTTACTCTATATCTTCTAACGAGTCTATTTTGGAGGATAAATTGTGATTATGTGAAATTTACGGTGGAATGGAACCTGTTGATGCTTGATGGATATATAACAGGAATATTATTTTTAAGATATTCTTAATGAAGTCAAATCTTCATTAAGATTTTTGTGGTGTATGTTTAATTGGTGTTTACATCTAAGGATATTATTGAAGCAATTATATGGTCCTTGTCACGCTCACCGGTTTTCTTGGTCTTCCATTTTCTAGCACTCTATTGATGAGTTGTCCTTTTATGCCTGTCTTGTGGTGAATGGACGTATGATTTGATAGGAATGAATTTAGCTTGCAGTGGCAGATATTATAACCTTCTCTTTGATTATTTTCACTTTCTTTATCCCTCTATGTCTTACAATGTCTTAATTTTGTCCTTGTGCGCGTATTAACATTTAAATGATGTTGGCCGAGCTTCATTTGCAATCTGATGCTTTTATTATCAGCTGTCATGATCTATTCCCTCTTGACATTTAAACTAAATCTTGCTCTATACTAGGATCCCAAGTTTTTTATGGAATGGGCGAGTAGAGTTTTGCTTCTATATATCTCATTTCTTTTCTTGCGTAAGAATTAAGATTGCAACTTGCAAGTATTCTCCAATGGTCTCCCTAAAATAGTTGACGATTTTGAGATTCAATATAGTGTGCATGTCCTCTATATTCTTAGTGGATGAGAAGGAAAACACAATTAACGCTTTTATGCTTTCAAATAGAGGCTACCAATGATTTCAATGATAATGGATCCTCTAATGGAAAAAAGTACACTTGCTTCTGTGTTTCTCTAATACTTGCGTTGTACTTTAACCGTTATTGGCTAATTGCTTTGGTTGCAAAAATTGCAGGAACAAAGGAATTCTATTTGTGGCTATTGACCTTAGTAAACCACTTTCAGATCAAGGTCCCTTTGACATTGTGTTACATAAGGTGAGTTTTTGTGTGCCTTCTCGATCCTACTCAGTGTCTGGATTGATACTCTTTTTATTTTATTCATTTTCTTGCCCAATAAGATATTTAATCTATACATTTATCTTTTTTGCTTGTCATGCAGTTATCTGGAAAAGAATGGCGATGCATACTTGAGGTTGGTCTCATCATTCAGTGTCTCCATCATATTAGGAAAATGTTTAGCAATGGATTTGCGCAAATCGCTATAATATCATCCATTATATCTGTATTACTATGATTGTTCCCTTTTCCTTTTCTTTTTTTTTTGAAGGATTATCGGATAACACATCCCAATGTGACAGTTCTTGATCCTCCTGATGCCATACAGCATGTGTACAGCCGTCAGTCTATGCTCCAGGTTGTTGCTGAACTGAATCTCTCAGACCCGTATGGTAATCTTTTATGTTGCATTTCATTTTTAAGTTGGTTGAAAATTCACACATCTCTAATGCATGTACGTCCTTTTGTGGTACAGGAACAGTGGGTGTACCCGAACAGTTGGTTATCAAGAAAGATCCATCATCTATTCCTGATTCTGTGAATATGGCTGGGTTGAGGCTGCCGCTGGGTATGTTAATAAGAGTAATTGTATCTTTTGGGAGTTTTACTTGGATTTTAAATGTTTAGTGTATATATATTTCAGTGGCAAAGCCATTATTTGCAAAGTCACATGAGCTGTCTCTGGCGTATGACGAGTTGTCCCTCCAAAAACTTGAACCCCCACTCGTTCTGCAGGAATTTATTAACCACGGTAGGAAATACTAAATCTCAGTTGGACGATGATGAATGTGTGTATTGAATTGTTTCTTGTGATTTTAGGAGGCGTGCTCTTCAAAGTTTATATTGTCGGGGAAGCAATAAAGGTTCTGAGGCGTTTCTCCTTGCCAGATGTGAGTAAGCGTGAGCTGAAAACGAGTGCAGGTGTTTATCGTTTCCCGAGAGTATCTTGTGCTGCTGCTTCTGCTGATGAAGCAGACTTGGATCCTCATGTTGCCGGTAGTTTTTACATTCTCTTGTTTCAATATTTGGTGAACATTTCTCAATTTGTAAAATCCATTTTTTATTTTCTGCAGAGCTCCCTCCAAGACCATTACTTGAGAGATTGGCTAAAGAACTACGACACCGGCTGGTACGGTACTCTTCTTGTTCTTGAGACTGTTACTCTGCTTTCTTGAGTTGTAATCCCTGTGCTGTGCCCCTCGAATTAATAGGGTTTGCGGTTGTTTAACTTGGATATGATTCGTGAGCATGGAACTCGAGACCGTTACTACGTGATAGATATTAACTATTTTCCAGGTATGTAACTTTGATGGATAAGGACTAACCTTATCTTCAGAAATGTAATCGGGTCCTGACTTGCAGGATACGGGAAGATGCCTGAATACGAGCATATTTTTACAGATTTCCTTTTGAGCTTGGTTCATAGCAAATAAAAAGTTGAAACCTGGCAAGAGATGTATAAACGAGCTCGTGCTGCTGCTGCACAAGATCCAAAACAAAATCATGTAGCCGTTCCTGCTGTCTGGCAGATAGGTGATTTAAGTGCAAAGTTGCTCTGATCCTCGACGAAGCTTGTCGCTTCAAGGGCAATCGTCTTGGAAAAGGACGACGTCTAAAGTCCCACTTTTTGTTCATTTTTTCATGTGTTTTTCCTAATTTCACCACTTCGTATGTTCTATTATTGGTGGTGGATGGTCATTAATTTCACTCCTGATGTTTAGATCAAGTAGCCAATTGTGGCCTCCCCTTCTTGTAAATCCTTCTTTTAGAGAAGCACCATGTAAAGTCTCTCTATACTTTAGCATTTCATCGTCTCATTTTTGCAACTTCTTTTACAGTGTTTTTTATGGCTGCAGATATTGCACCAGCGTCATTTATGGATATACTCATATTTATGGGTTAATTGCCAATTGAGTCCCAACTTTTCAGCAATTTACAAATAAAAATTAATTTTTAAAATGTTGCAAAGATGTTCCAACTTTATAGCCCAAGCCTGGTTGTGTTTAGTTTGTTAATGACTGGGTTTCACCTGGAGTAAAATCATTAAATAAGTATCAGTTTCGATTCTGAACTGATCCATTAGACGGATCAGGATCGAACTGAACCATCAAACTATAGGTGCGCGTCAGGTGATTATCTAAAACCTAAAATGATTGTCAATTTATATGATTTTCTCATAACTTAATTAAAAATAGTAATAAATTAGTAATAGAATATCTAAAACACATTAAACAAGCTCATAATACACCAAAAAAATAAAAACATCGAATCGAATCAGATCCAGAACAATCGAGTTGGATCTCGACCAATCTATGTTTGAATTGGTCTAGAACCATAACCGAAATCGTTACTAATGAACTATGAATAGTTTCGGTCGATTCCGATAAAATCCGTCTATTTTGACAAACTTAATTGTGTTTGCTAGGCTTGTAGAAGTCATAGTACCTCAAATATCTATGAAATTTTGAATTTTTGGCTAGGTAAAAGGCCATAAGTTTTAGGCCTACAATTTTTGTGATTGGTCTTACGTGTTCCATTTAGATTTTCTTTCACTTAGTCATTTCTTACCCCATCAAATTTAAAAAGGAAAATAAATCAAAAATATGGGTCTATGTAACAACAATCTAAAATGTTTACATAAACACAATCCTATATACAATCTAAAGTTGTGTACTAACACCCCCCCCCATTCACCTATATAAAGATCTAATTTCTAAGTGTGGTTTCACTCGCATCGTGTGTGGTTTTTTATCAGACAGAACAAGTAGGGTTACCCAGTCTGCGCACTAAGGTAGCGGTTGCGGGTTCCCCATGATATATATAAAAAAAAAGATCTAATTTCTATTACTTTGGTTGGATTATTCGTAATTGCATATTTATAATACAGGAGGTGTGACAATCAATTGGACCTTTGATCAATTTAAATTTATATAGGGGTTGGTTGTAGAGGGAACTATCTCTTAGGTAAGAACCAATAACTACCGTTAGATTGACTAAGGTCGGAAGCTCCTAATTATTTAATGACAAAAATAGTCAAATTCTTAAATTTTCTCTATTTGGATCGTTCAAATTCTATTCTTTGTTGTTTGTGCAATTCATGTGATGCAAGATATCACATTCCAATTCATTGTAAATAAATATATAAAATTCCTTGATTGTAGGACTAAACAGCTACCATTAAAAAAAATTATAATCTAACGATCAATATTAATTATCTATAATTTTTTATCCTCAAACTTTAATGGTAATTGTTTCCAGCCTTATAATCAAGGATATATATATATATAGGGGTGACTATTCGGGTCGGGTCGGTTACCCTACCCAAAATTATCGGGTACCCGATCCCGATTTTCCTCCAAAACAGCTACCCGACCCCGACCCGTTTTCTTAATCGGGTACCCTAATACCCGATTCGGATACCCGAATCGGGTATTAGGGTACCCGTTAACACCGATTTATAAAGACCATATCACGTCTTCTTAAAAAAAAATTCAATCCATCTATAATCTTTTTGCACTTTGCAGACCCATTTGTATGTCATTGGAGCACTACTTTATCATGGTTGATATAGAATTTCAATTTAACATGCTAGTAAAATTTTGGAATGGAATTAACCATACGTTTGTTATCTTCAAGACAACTAATGCAACACATGAATAAATATATGTCATATACTATTTTTCTCTATCATATTTTTTCTACATGATTTTTTCAAAGAGCTTTGTAACGAGGCATGAGCATCAAAATAATGATGTCCAAAAGAGAGTATTGTATGAAGACTATGTCGTTTGAGTAATGCAACTCAAAGGAAGATAAGTCGAACATTCGTTCAAGTGATAATCTGTCGGACTTATTCACAAAAGTATTTTCGACATCAACATTCAGAAAGTTGATACACGAGATAAGCATGTAACAACTCAAAGATCTACAATGATTATCTTTTTCAGGGGAATAGATACACTCTTTTTTCTTCGACCAAAGTTTTGTCCAATTGGATTTTTATGACAAGGTTTTAACGAGACATCTTTTTCTTTTAGAGTTGGTCATTCAAGGGGGAATGTTGTAAATAAAATATAATATAGATATTACATATATATGTGATGACCTAATCCTAATTTTATATTTCCCTATAAATAGAAACCTTTAACATCATAATAAACGATGCTAGTTTATCTTTCTACTTTATTTTCACAGTATTCTCCTTTATATCATAATATTTTTTTTAAAAGGCTAACAAACTTACAAACCATATATTTCAAGTATAAAAAATGTCCGCACTTTAGCCCAGCGGTGCATGTGTTTGAAACCGGCAATTCCAGCAGCATTTATTTATCATTCTCCCGCTCTCAATCTCTTACCCACACGCAAAATATTTCCCCCTCAAATCAAGGTGCTCTCTAGCTTCAATTAAAGCTGTTAAATTCCCTCTATTTTTCTCTCCATTTCAGCTTCATTGCGTCTTAGGGTTTCTAGTTCTGGTCAGGAAGTTGTTATTTAGCTGAATTTGATCCGCCATAAGTTTCACATCTCAAGTCTTACTCCGACGTCGTCTTGGATGCGATTTGGACGGGATAAATGGCTTCGATTCGGAGAACACTCTCGCCGTACAACGATCGATCGTACCAGAACGGACTCAATAGTCCGCGCTTGCCGCAATCTCCGTCGCAGAAGCTGTTTCCAAACGGTAGAACGACTTTCTCTCCTCTTCGTAGATTTGTCGCCGAAGTCTTCTTCCGAAAACACCAGCATCGGAAGAATTTCCATCTTTCCTGGAAGAAATCGCTTCTCCGCTGCTTCATGGGCTTCTTCTTAGGGTTTTTGCTGGGCATGGCGCTCTTCAATAGCGATTTTAATGAATTGAGGCAAGGTCATTTGAGGAGCAGCGATTTCTCGTTCGAAATGAAACCGGAGGTGGTGAATGTTCAGAGTAGCGCGGGCGATTTAGCTTCTGTTGAGAAGCCGAAGGAGAATGATCTGTTGGTCGGTGCTGTTGAATTAGGTATCGTTGAGAGGGCTGATAAAACTGATATGAAGAAAGTTTTGGATTTTGTGCCAGGTAAACAATTGATTGTGGTGAGTCCAACTTTTAATAGGGTTATACAGGCATATTATTTGAATAGGTTAGGACAGGTTCTGAGACTGGTCAAACCACCCGTGTTGTGGATTGTGGTGGAGATGAACGAGGCATCCATGGAGACTGCCGAGATTTTGAGAAATATGGGAATTATGTATAGACATTTGGTTTGTGTGAAAAATAATACAGGCGTAAAGGATAGGGCAGTGCACCAGCGGAATACTGCTCTTGAACATATAGAGAGGCATAAGCTCGACGGGATGGTGTATTTTGCTGATGATGATAATATCTACTCGCTTGAGCTATTTGAGAGCATGAGAGAAATCAGGTTGGATTTGAAGCTGCATTGTATTTCCTTTTAATAACTATACGGCATTACCTGAAAATATGGGTTCTTTTCACTATAGGTGAATCAAAGTATAGGAACAATATAGGTGAATCAAAGTATAGGAATATGATTATGAGGGTAATATCACACACTTTTATACTGTATAAAATACGCACAAGAAGGATCTAAGAGCTTGAATTTTAGTTATTACTTATTAGCTATCGGAGAACATTTTTGTTACAAGACAATGGTGTGAATGCTTTAGGATAATTAGAATATTACATAATGTTGTTATTCTTCTTTGCTGTGTAAATTACTCATTGTTATGACGTTTGTTTTGCATTCTCATGTCTGTTAGTGTTCTGTATAAAAGCACAAGGGACAGTATTCCATTTATTTTGATCATTGACTCTCTGTTTTATGTGAGATTGAATGTGCTGGATCTAGCTGTGAACTGTAAGTAAATATGTTGATTTGAGTATCTTTTATGCTGTTCCATGTGTTTGGGCAGATCACTTTCTGGGTTTTTAAGTTTTAACTAAATGAATGCGGTTCTTATTCCTCTGATTTGTGATGGACCTTTAGTTCAGATGTTATAAAATATATCCAACGACTTCTCAATTGAGAACTGTACATGTGTTTTGGAACAGTTAGGTTAGATGGTCTTCAACCAGTTTTCATTTTTTTTTATAGCTTATGGATTTCAGAAAACTGGGGAATGTGGATCACTTAAGTATTAATTTCATTTTTATTCAGAAATTTTGGGAATGGGGTGAAATAGTTACTTTCTCATTTCTGTTCTCTATGTATCTGTTATTGTACATCAAGGTGTTGAAACCAATGATCTATAATTATATTTTTGACCTGCTTACTTGCTGGAGTCCGTTTTAGTCACATCTTTGCCTGGCTTTGCAGTTATCTGCTTAATGGGCAACAAGTAAGACAATTTTCTCTCCTTGTTTATCAAGTGTGCATTAATCATAACTAGTTGTTATTAAAGAAAGAATACATGCCATCGGAGTTTTATATGATTAAAAAATGAAATGCATCTCCTTGAAACTGAAAACAAATTGGACATTATTGTCTTTTGCTCTGTGTGTCAATTTCTGCTCTTTTATTACTGTATATTAATTATATCTATAAGAAAAGGGCAGTATCAATCTTCCTTCACTTTGGTTATGGTGAAGTATACAGTTCTCTATGATGCAAGGAAAACATGAGAGTTTAAGACTCCGTATTAGACTTTTTGTCTGACCATGACCAGTTTTGAATCTCAGAACTCCTCACTCAATCTCTCTGCTATAGCATGAGTATGCTTTCTCTTCATTTCTCATAATTCCTTTTCTGTCTTGGTGCTATTCAGTCGTTTTGGCACTTGGCTTGTTGGCATGCTAGCTCAAAGCAAAAATAAAGCGATATTAGAAGGCCCTGTATGCAATGGAAGTCAAGTAATAGGATGGCAGACAAATGAGAAAAGCAAAAGACTCCGCAGGTTCCATGTGGATATGTCAGGCTTTGCCTTCAATAGCAGCATACTGTGGGATCCCAAAAGATGGCATCGTCCAACTTCTGATCCTATCAGGCAGTTGGACACAGTAAAGGAGGGTTTCCAAGTGTGTACCATTTGATTCATATCTGCTGTCATTTTTTAATCATATCCAGCTCAAACATGATTCAAATTCTCATTGGAAATTATTCCATCTTTTCAGGAGACAACTTTCATAGAACAGATTGTGGAAGACGAGAATCAGATGGAAGGTATTCCTCTAGGTTGTAGCAGGATAATGAATTGGCACCTCCATCTAGAAGCATGCGGGCTTGCTCATCCTAAAGGCTGGATGCTACCGAACAATCTCGATGTAGTTATTCCTTCCAAGTGATATAATTTGATCTATGGGATCATGTGTCTCATGTTTTATCTGTGAGGTATGCTTTATGTCCTAAGCTTATTTTTGTTTTGATCCATGTGATATACTTTGGGTTCTAAGCTTATCTATCTTAAAAACTTTTTATCTGTTTATTCAACTTTTGATGGTAAATATACTTGATATCAGCCAAAAAGTCTGGCAATGCATATGCCTGCTGCTAACTAGTGCTACTACACTCTGTGGCCTGTGCTGTTCAGATTAATTCTTAAGATTTTTATACAATTGCTCTCTTCCTTCTTCGAGAACCTTCGGAAATAACCCTGGGATTAGTGGGTTATATTTGATTGGGGAAAACTAATACTAAGACGAACCAACCTCACAGATCTTTTATGGATACTAGCTGAAGGTACATGTGTTGGACATAGAATTTTTAATTTTAGTTTATATTTATTGTAATGACAATTCTAATAGCACAACACTAAGTAGGGTAATTTTTTAAATACCATGTAAATACTAAATACTAACAAATTATTAAAATCTTCATGAATATATTATATATAAGTATATAACACTACACAATGCCCTTAAGCATATAAAAGGGATGCTAGCCTTTTGGGTTTAATGTTTCGGTTATCAAGTGTGTATGTTCTACTAAAACAAAGTATGTGGATGTTCTTGTAGAAATAAGTATGTAAAAGGGATATTATAGGCGAAGCCTATATGTAAGAATAGGATCTTCTACACTAGTATAATATATATATGTGCGAGTGTTCATCCAGAATTTCTTCAAATTGGAACAAAATGTGTAGTTGAGTAAATATAACGTTTTTACATTTATGCATATAGTACTCTCACAGTAATATTTGATAGAAACCCAGTAATTAACAAAGAGAAAGTAGAGTAGACAAGGAGATCCTTCAGAACCACTTGCCAGCATGACGATTTTATGTGGCCTAATATAAATCTTACCTGTAATCAGCTGCTTGCTAACGCTAGTTTTATATACAGGTGCAGCGCATCATTATCTGTTGGAGGTGATTGTTGACTTGAAGCCAGATCAATCCAGCATGTCTCCGTTCGTAAGCAGGAGATTTGCCCTCCAAAGGAGACTTGTAGAGGGAACAGCAACAGCCCCTACTTTCATTTATAATTTTTTCATTTTTTTTTTTTTGCTGAAACAACGTTCATTTTTGAGGTATAGTTTCTATACGTACTAAGAGGAGTGTCGGGGGAGGATGCTGCTTCCCTACGGTGTTGTGGTTATACGTGAAATTTGAGTTGGTGATTGCAGTAATATAGGAATAGCCTCACATGAGGTGACAGAGCTGTTTGTCCATATTGTAGCCCATATTTTTGGTTTATTTAAAGGAAAAGACGAGTTTACCTTTAAAGTCATACTTGACGAAAATCATTTACTATCTGATGCAATTACTTCTTATGGGTTTCAGCATTTGTTCGCTTTGAGTTGAAGCCCCTTTTTGAACTTCACTTCAGAAAAAGCATTTTATTGTTATTGTTTTTTTGGGGCTTCTGTTTTGAGGTTTGTGAGAATAGGCAATTTCGTTTCCCGGTGCACATTTGTAGAGGTTTCATAATAATATTACAGAATGAGCAACTTAATGGTTTAAGTACGCATTTTGAGGAGTTCAATATTTTTCTCTCAAAACTAGTAGAAAAAGAACATCGACAGTGAAGAGAATCCAAATAAGTTCCATTTCATGCCACCAATTAAATTAAATATATTTCTTCTTCCTCCTCCATCAGAAGGACCTAATCTGAATCTCGCCACTTTTATTTTTGACATTTTCAAAATCGAAAATAAGATAGAAGTATTACAGACGTGTGTCAGACACTTGAGCTGTTTTTTTTTGAGCAAGCAGTTGGGCTGATGTACAAAGGCGGAGTTTTGCATTTTGCATCTTTCCAAATTTTGTTTCATCCCTATTCTTAAGGGGTATTTTTTCAAGTTATCCATGAATATCATGCATATAACTCGGCAAATGATCGATAGTCATAAATATCATGAGATTCTGAATAGTATCTAGAATCATAAACATTATCTATAAAGTATGCTACAAATACTCTAAAAAATACCAAACGCAATAGATATTGTGTATGTGACTTTTCAAAATACATGAACAAACCCATGTAGTTAGCGGGATTACATAAAATTAAAGTTATTGCAAACAATAGTTAAAATGACAAAATAAAAATCAGAAGCAATTTGACACACACATCCATCCTTTACCATCTAAATATTTGGTTGGATGAGCTATCACTTCATTATAATCATAATGCACGTAAGTAAGTGTATGCATCTATTTCCGTGTAAAATATAGAATCATTTCACACTATGTGCAATTTACTTTTTTTTTTTGGATCAATTTAATACAGAAATTTTAAAGGTCACGTCGCGATGAATTCGAACAAAGGCGACCTTTCTACGCAAGATTAACCACTCTACCACTAAGCTGGCAACACACACACTATGTGCAATTTACATTAATCACTAATGTTACACAACTTTTGTATAATCATATAAATGTAACGTGAATTTAGATTACGAGTATAATATAACGGTCAACATGCGCCGCATATGTTCTATCATTCTCTGCTACTTGCTTCCAAAAATATATTTTGCATTTTAAGAAAAAGTATCAAAAATCACAATCAATTAGAAAAATAAAAAAACGCAGAAGAACAGAGAAATCGAATAGAACAATTTTCAGTTGGCAGTTCGTAAAACTGACGCAGAGTTTTGAGATACAAACCAATTCCAAAACCTATATCAATTCGGGTCGGGAATCCGGGTCGACCATGGAGACTTGGGATCCGACGACCAAATCGACGCTGACCCAGATCCCACTGCTGTCGGTGAAGGCCGGCCCGCGCGACGGCGCCTCCTGGACGCAGCGGCTGAAGGAGGAGTACAAGGCGCTGATCGCCTACACCGCCATGAACAAATCCAAGGACAATGACTGGTTCAGGATCTCCGCCGCCAACCCGGAGGGCACCCGGTGGACCGGCAAGTGCTGGTACATCCACAATTTGCTTAAATACGAGTTCGATTTGCAGTTTGATATACCAGTTACTTATCCGGCCACCGCCCCTGAGCTTGAGTTGCCCCAATTCGATGGCAAGACCCAAAAGGTTCAATTTCAATTTTTCTTTGTTTTATTTAGTGGGTTCATGTGCTTGTTTTCTCTTTTTGAGGTGGTTTGTTGATTTTGTGTTTTGTTGTTTGTGTGTTGTATAGATGTATAGAGGAGGGAAGATATGCCTGACCGTCCATTTCAAGCCGTTATGGGCCAAAAATTGGTAATTTTGATTTTTTCTTTTGTACTTATTTTGTCGGTTAATTTGAGTAGTGAATTGATTAGCTTTTGCATGAGGTATGTGTTTGAGATTCTGGTGAATGCACTGAATGGTAACGAGTGAGATAAGTATATTTGCAAGCTCTTGTTTGGTTGACAGAACATTTTTTTCCGATGGATCCATAGAATGTGGTTGGTTTTTGTAATAGTGGTGATGGATTAAACTACTAACCACATATGGATCTTCTTATCAACATAGATTTCTAGTTATAGATGAACTGTGGGATTTTCCGTTTGATGCTCATTGTAAACCTTTTTTCATCAATACTGTGATGCCTCATATGTTAAGTCTCCTTCCACTGGTGATAACTTTTGGGAGGTGTCACTAAGACGATTATGTGAATATTTACGAATTGAACTGTGGGGTGTTGAGTCATAGCTCTGTTATTATTGTGGTTTGCTAGTCTAATGGTGTACAAAGCCATAGTTGTTAGCAATGATGTTATTGCATGTTTTTATCCACGATATCATATGTTTTGCAAATTAATCATCAATTAGCTTTTATATCAGTCATTGACACAAGGGAATCAACCAATTGCCTAGTAAATGCTCAATCTGACCCACAAACTCAATTCTGATAACAATTGTTTGTTTGCTGAAATAGAAACACTGTTTTCTGCCGTGTGAATGCTCGATCTGACCCACAAACTCAACTCTGACAAACATTGGTTTCTGCAGAAAACATGTCGGAGCGACATACTGAAACTTTTAGAAAGTGCCACACTTGGGACTCATTGCAGACTCTGATTTGATATTTATGCTTTGTGGTTTAGTTAGATCTTTTACATTTGTGGATATACCCACCATGAGAACAGGAGTCTTGTAAACACTACATAATGTTACCCTACAGTGTTTATAGTTCTTAATTAATTCTTCGTTATCTAGTGATATGAATCAGCTTTGCATAGAGGATGGAAGAGAAGTAGTTGGAGTTTTTTTAGCATTTGCTTTGTTGTTTACTTTAGTTGCAGTTTTAGTTCTTTATGGTTTCGTTCAGGCCAGTCTGGTATTGGACTAACTCTATGCCGGTAGGGTTAGTTTGTATTTGAATATGGTGGAAGTCATTAGTTAAGGTGGGGAATGATTATTTTTGATTTAGCGGCAACTTGCTAGCCAGGAAGATATTCCATATGGAAACTTTTTAGTTTAGTTGTTTTTTGTTTTCTGGTTTCAGTCCAAGTAATTTTTGTTTTATAATTTTTTTGTTTCTTGATATGAGTACTCTTGACTCTATCATCATGTGTGTTCAAAATGATATATTAGTAGGCTACTTGATAAGTCTCTGAAAAATGAGTCATTTATCTCACTTTCATTGATAATATATGAAACACAAGACTGTTAAATGCTTTTTCTCCCTTTATCCTGAGTAGGTAGCCAGACCTTACCTAAAGATAATATTCCTGATGGTCTACTTATATGAAAAGAGGTTATGTTGATCATACCAGTAATTGTACTTTTGGCTGGGAGAGAAAAATATAAATGTATATATACTTTGCGAAAAGGTGGAAAGATATGGTTTGTTAGGGCAGCATCTTCAGCTAATCATAAGGATTCAGCCTCTCTTGATGATACCTAATCTGCAAAATAGGCTCGAGAACAGAGAACCTACATAACCTCACTAGTTTTGTATGTATCTTGTTGAATTAAGATAGTGTTGTATTGGCATTTGTACATAACAAAGGGTGTCCTAATTCAAGAATTGACACGACAAGAAAAAACTGCCTACATTTACCATGATGATTTTCATTGTTCTTCCAATTGTGGAAAAGTTAATAAACTTGCAACCTCTAAGTAAAAGGTGGTGCTCTGCTTTTCATATGAGAGGTTTCCATAAACTTGCATCTCATCTCGGTGACAAGGTCTTCCCCTCTGAGTTAATCCACCATGAACTATTAGGAATTTGATGTTATGGAATGATTAAATCCCTTCGTCCTCGCTACTTTGATAGTGTGGTTTTCTTCCTAATACGGAAGAAATATTTATGAAGAGATATTTATAAAACATTAAACCCAACAAAGACACGGCCAATGGAATGAAGTTACTTGATTTCATCATTTTTGCTCCCAGGTTCTGCCTCTTTCGTGCAACTCACTTATAACACACTTACCCGTTATAGGAGGAAAAATCTCAGTAAAAGAAGTAGATCTTTTGTGCGTGGCATTACTGTTCTTAAGTGAAAAGGTCCAGTTTGTTATTTTCCACGAAAGGGATATTGGAAAGATTGGTGAATTTTCAATGTTGTTTTCGGCATCAGTTTATTCTTTGTCTGTTTTTGTGGTTTCTATCCAGGAAAGGAATTCATTTTGTATAGAAACTGTGAGTGGTTATTCTGACTCGACTTTGTTCTGTTCAAATTTCCCAGTCCTAGGTTTGGCGTAGCGCATGCACTTTGCTTGGGCCTTGCACCATGGCTTGCTGCCGAGATTCCTATTCTTGTTGATTCTGGAATGATCAAGCACAAAGATGATGTGGCGGCATCCTGTGAACCTTCCGATGTAAAGGCTGTTTGAGTACTAACTATAAACTAATCTATAATTGATGAAATCTACAATGTGGTAGGATTGCTTACATTTGAATCTAAAGGTTATCAAAATTAAAATATCCAAATCTTAGAGAGTCTCGTCTTTGCCCGGGATGTGAAAGCCTCTTGAAATGGATGTTTTTCACTCGTCTCTTTGTAGTCTATTTCCATGCTGAGTTCGAGCCACTGCCAGATATCTTATCATGTATGTTATGTTTGACAAATTGTACACAAAATCTAATAATTTGCAGAACATGTTACTGATTCTTGCATCATACAAGTGAATTAGCATTTATGGTATTTGGTGCTTTGTTAAGGGTCATGTGATTGCAGGGTTATGGATCTTGTTCTTAAGAATGGCATCTTTATTGTGAATTTATAAGGTTTCCATCCCCCTTTTATTTTTCTTATTGATTTCTTGTAATTAACATGTATTAGCACGGCTTCATTCTTTAGCTGCTGAATTATTTTCTGTTTTTCCAGTAATTTGAAGTTTGTAGTTTGATGTTTTTTTGAGGAATGATGCATCTTGTGTTGCTTCATAATCAAGATGCACACTAGAAATCACAGAATAGATACATATTCAAGACAATTATTGTGCTATAATTTTGTGAATATCTCCCTCACTTTTGGAGCTATTTATAAGAACGAGGAGAAACACCATTTGAATCACAACTTGCAGAAAAGAAAGAAAGAGTTTGATACTATCGATGATTTTTTATTACTAGATTACTACATTCTAGTACTACCAAATGGTGCTAGTGCTAATCTTGTAGTGAGTAAAACAAGAATGTTGTTAGAAATTAGGTCCAGCTGCCAAAATCTCATCAGTCAATTTGTTGTCTGCTCCAATCTTGTAGATCAAAAACCCTTCAAAATTCTTCTTGAAAAGACCTCCCAACTTGAGCAAGGTCTCCTTGTATGCCTTCTTATCACACCACTGCAAAACCACACATACATTAATTTCATCACAACTTACTTCTCTCTTTCTCTCTCTCTCTCTCTCAACATACAATGTTAACAGGATCCAGGATTTCCGATGGCACACCCTCGACCAGAGTTGGGATTTCAAGCTCGAATACATCCGTCCTTGTGTAGTTTGCTTTCAAGTAGGGGTGAGCAAAAAATCCGAAAATCGAATATCCGATCCGAACCAAACCGAAATTTAAAATTCGGTTCGGATTTTTCGGATTTTCAGATCGGATCGGATTGAATTTTTTAAATTTCGGATTTTGGATTGGATCGGATTGATTTTAAATCTGAAAAATCCGAAAATCGAATTATATATAATTTATATATAAAATAATATTTTATTCAAATATGTTTAAATTTAATATAAATATATATAAGAATTAACAAAATTGGTTTCGATTTTCGGTTTTTCATAATTTGGATTTTTCGGTTCGGTTCGGATTTTGTATAAAAAAATCGGATTTTCTGATTTCGGATTTTCGGATATTCGGTTCGGATCGGATTTTTTCTTTCACAAAATTCGGATTTTCGGATCGGTTCGGATTAGGCAAAAATCCGAACCGAAATCCGAATGATCACCCCTACTTTCAAGAGGGCACAAGAGTGTATGTTGTCAATTATCTTCCTCGTATAGGCCAGCTTGATCCGGCTTCCTGACCCGTAGCTGCACATGTAATTCTAACGTTTTGCATCCTCTTAGTTGCGGGCAATCACAACCAAAGCTATGAAAGAACAATCATACCTTCCACCCGACCATCCGGTGTTGACAAGCCATCCGGTGGCCCCGTGTTTCTGCATCTTCTCGGCCAACATTGCTGCATACTTGGTGGGGTGAAGCATGATGAATGCTGCTCCAAAGCATGCTGAGAATGTCGCTGAGGTTCTTTTATACCGCTCTCTGTTCCGACCACCGCATTCTCACCTCCAAATTCACGCTACAAGCACACACACACACACACACACACACACACACATATATATATATATATGGATCAATGAACACATCTTTTGCTCATGCATAAGACATTGAAGATGATGCACAAGGCGGTAGAAAGTTCTCATCGAAAACTTTCTAAAATTATTTTGTTGTGCAACAATTTTAGAAAGTTTTCGTTATGCACAACTTTATTCGCTTTTGCATTATCTTCAACGCCTTATGCATGGTTCTCAGTTCTCAAAAGATGACTCACGATCACACACACATATATATATATATATATATATAGAGAGAGTTTGGTTCAAATAAGAACCAAACTTATCATAAAAACATAGAACCAATATTGATGGTTGATTTAAAGGAGATACACGGTTGTGATTGATTTAATATTCCAACAATATCGGTTATTGTCAATTAATGTAAATCTTAATTAAGTAATATAAAGGTTATTTAAGTAATATTAGAAATCGGTGGTAACTGTTTTGCCGTTTTTGGATGCTTAATTCATGGGTGTATTGCTGCAGTTATTAAGTATGAAACATTGGCTTCGTATTAATGTACGTCATATCGTGGTTTAGTATGAAACATTCATTTCGTATTTGTTTAATATTCAGTATGACATGGGTGTATTGCTGCAGTTATTTTCATTTTTCGCGATATAGTATGACACATTGGCTTCGTATTAATGTACATCATATTCATGATTTAGTATGAAACATTCATTTCGTATTTGTTTAATATTCAATATGACATGTATTTAGTATTTCGTATTTAGTATCAAACATTCATTTCGTATTTGTTTAAATATTTCGTATTTAGTATCAAACATTCATTTCGTATTTGTTTAATATTCAGTATACATGTAATCATATTCATTTGGTTTTGTAGCTAAATGCATAAATCAGTAATAAATGCTATCATATCAACCGAGAGAGAAAGCCGCTTCAGGATTTCTAGCTTCTTGATTCTCTGGATTCAATTTCCTTAGTTGCGAAATTTACTTTTTTACCCTTGCATATATGCTATGGACCGTAAAATTACACATTATAGATGGATTCATGAGTATGTTGTTGTCCGTAGATTGCAAACAGATCAATGGCTATCATTGGTTCTAAGTTTTTAAACTAAGAGTGGTTCTTAGGATAATCCCTCCCTATATATATATATACCTCTGGCTCTAGTACTCACCAAAGCTGTGTATCCGTTGATGAAGTGATATATCGTCTCGACATGCTCAGCTTGCTCACCGGGGGAAGCACCCCAAATGCATCACACGCCAAAAGTATCACGTTTTTCGGATGGGGCCCCACACACGGTATCATAGCATTAGGTATGTATTCTATGGGATATGCTGCTCTAGTGTTCTCTGCAATATTGACACCCACAAATTAAACTACCTCATTTTTCAATTTCTATACTTATAAGCCATTTCCATTATTCTTTACATGTAACGGATTTATCTGAATAGTCCACCACTCGAGTGTGCTCCTCAAACACAACATTTTCTAGGACTGCACAACATCATCAAATCATCTACTTTAACATCTCACAAATATTGTAAATAAAAAATAATGAAATGTAAGTTTTTTCCGCATAGAAATTCACCAGTGCCAAACTTGATTGCATTCCATATATCATGCTCCTTCTCTCTAGACAAGTCTATGCACTTGGCCTAGCAACCACACTTGATGTTTGACACACCATCCTCACTCCAACAATGCTCGTCATCTCCTATCAAGAACCTGTTGTGATCCGTAGACAAAGTTGTCTTCCAGTACCTGATAATCCGAAGAAGAGGGCTACGTCTCCATCTTTCCCCACATTGCAGCCTGAATGCAGGGAGAGGATGTGGCGCTTAGGCATGAGATAATGCACGAGACTAAAGAGGCCTTTCTTCATCTCCCCGGCATACTGAGTGCCAAGGATCGCCATCTCCTTTCTCACGAGATTGATGTCTATGCTAGTCGATGAAGTCATGTAATGTGTGTAGCGGTTGCAAGGGAACTGCCCTGCGTTGTAGATGGTGAAGTCCGGGGTTCCAAAGTCGTCTAGCTCTTCGGGAGTTGGCCGGATGCACCTGAGTTGAGAAAATAGATTTGTAGATTTGGACAACATTTTGGAAAATATATAAGTTAGTTATTGTTGTTATAAATGAGTCTTATAAAATAACCTAGAGAAAGTTTTCTGCTGTTATAAATGCCATGTCTTTCAGGACAGGATTGCATTACAACAAACAGTTAGATCTTAAAGCATACAATTAAGAATAAATTTTCAACTACTCAATTGAGATATCAATTTTCAATAGAGATTTTCAAGAAAAAGAAAATGCACTATAACTATGTTTCAAATCAAAAACAGCTCCTTCTAAATTTCGCCTCACAACCGACGTCGGACACACGGTCAATGAGAAGGATGTAAGCATGTCCGTTTGTATACAAATCATACAAAGGCAACTTCCTCTACTCTAAATCAACAGCCATTAGAAAAACTGAATCTTTCGTAACGAGTTTGACAAAATAAAAGCCGCTATTTTAAGAAGATAACAGAATGAGGAAAGTGCATCAATCAAAGTCATATCTACAACCTAATTCCACATTTTTTACAAGCATCAGTAACCGATTGCTCAGAGTGAAACCATTAGCTTTTCCCATAGGTGTAAATCGGAACCATATAAGGCAACTCGTACATATTAGTAGGCAACTAACTTCATATCATGATTCAAGAGCAATACATGCAACGCTGAAATTCCCTCTGCCATCAATAACATTACCAAAACATATCCTATTCAGATACATTATCGTTTCTTAGCATCATATCCTATTCAGATACATTATCGTTTCTTAGTGATAAATCTGTGTACGTTGGTATGAAAGATTTAAAGAAAGCAGTAAAGAACACAAGAGTTTTAACGTGGTTCGATCAAGAGAAAGATCTACGTCCACGGAGGTGATGGTCCTCAAGATGTTCACTATAATTGTATTACAATGAATATCTCAAATAGCTCTAGTATTCAGTAATTTGCTACCCTTTACCTTCAATCTAACTCCTATTTATACATGTACGTAAACCTCAGAACGAATCACTTGATGGCGGGCTCACGATCCTCCTATAACCGACCATGATCTTTACCATAATTGACCATGATTACCACCGTTACCCCATTATCTTCGCCTCGACCCCGCCTTTAATTGGGTTTGGAGGTCGTAATTGGGCGAATCGAGTAGGGCAACATTAGGTCAGGCCTAGCTCTTTTGGGCCTGCTAGTGGGCCTGAGAGGTTGGGCCATATCCTATCACTTAGCATCAATAACATTACCAAAATATATCCTATTCAGATACATTATCGTTTCTTAGCATCAATAACATTACCAAAATATATCCTATTCAGATACATTATCGTTTCTTAGCATCATATCCTATTCAGATACATTATCGTTTCTTACCATCAATAACATTACCAAAACATATCCTATTCAGATACATTATCGTTTCTTAGCATCATATCCTATTCAGATACATTATCGTTTCTTAGCATCAAAATTATGCGTTTCATGCAGCAATATATACACCCGTCATAGATACTAGACAAAAATACATATGACAACCACGTAACACTGTACATGCATATAAGAATGTCTGGATTTTTATCAATGAATAAACTAACCTTCCGGATAAATGGTTGTAGCCTCCTCCAACACCATAATGACTTTTGCCTTTACTTACATCAAAAACCGACCTGCATCCCAAGCAAAGGAACATTACAACATTACCAAAAGAGAGACAACCAAAAAAGACTCGATTTCTTTTTTCTTTTTCTTTTTTTTGAAAAATTATAAAGTTGTAAAATAAATCAGGACCCCAGAATTCCAAGAAGAATTGGCATTGCAGATCGGTTCCATTGTAAAGAGCTAGTTCTTATGCAATAAATAACCTCAAAACAAAGAACGAATGGAGAAAATTGGATCAAAACAAGTAGAGTGACGAATTCAAGTAAATCAAATTGGAAATCGTCAAAGTGGGGAAGGATTGGTGGGGGTCCGAGAGGGGAAATTGAAGAGAAAGAAATAGAGCAACGCCAAGAAAATCGGAATTCCTAGAAAATGGGACCAACGCATCTTCACTTCAGTTGTGCTTGTGCTTGACTCGACGAATAGAACCTTTCAACTGTAAGCAACGGAATCGGGTCGGGTCGGGTCGGACTATGGTTGAATTAAGTTGAAGATGGGGGATGTCAAGAACATATTTTTGATCATTTATCATCCAAAGCATTAGTAGCCCAACACTTAGACCTTCTGCTAACAACTTTATATATATTATTTTAGATGATTATTTCAGTTTCAATAATTAATATATGCAAGTTTATTTGTGATTGAAGCTAACAATTTCATGAATAACGCAAGTATTGATTCATGCGTGTGATTCAAACTATTACATTGGTGGAACATTTTCGTAGTATTTTTAACTTAATTTTGTGCAAATACCATTAAAATTTCATAAATTATTTCTTGTTCAGTTTATTTTTTGTTCTGTATATATGTTGTGTTTATTTTGTTTTTGTTTTTTTTTTGCTTTTTTTACGTTGGAGTGTTTTATGGCTAGTTTTATTCTTCTTGGATTTTTTTTATATTTGAGTGTTTTATGCTTACATTAAGGTCAATAAAACAATCCTATTAGTTGTGCTAACGTTTTAAACTAACTATGCTACATATATACGTAATGATGCTACAAAATAATAACAACAAATGTGCAATGATATATTTTTATATATGCAACATAATGTGTTTCTTACAATAAAATATCCAACAGATAAGTATAATATATGCTGTAAAATTACAATACAAATGCGACAAAAATTATAATACAAATGCTACATTAAAAATACTAATAAGCTATTTACAACTAAATATGTCATACAAAGAGTATTATGTGTGCAAGTTAACCAACAAAATGCAACATTAAACAATTAGCATTTTTTTTGTTAAGTGTGCTAAATACATTTGCTACTCTCAACATTGTTCTATAATTTGGGTGAAAGATTTCTCAAGATTTGAGATAATGTGAAACGTGTATAATATGGTTGTCAAAATGAAGATATAGTTTGCAGATTCTTTCCCCTATAATTAAGGGATTTGGCTTGTGGAAGATGAAGAGATGCAACGATTTTTTCGGAATGTGGAAGATGATATGATTTTTTTTATTTCTTTTCTATTATACCCTATGTCGCTATATATATATATATAGAGAGAGAGAGAGAGGAAGTTGATCAATAGAACTACATCTTTTTTACAAACTTTGCGAACTATGCATAAGACGTGTAAAAATGATGCACATAACGATATAAAGTTGCTCACAACGAAAAAATTTAAAATTATTTTGTTGTGAAATATTTTTATAATGTTTTCGTTATTCACAACTTTATAGATTTTGTTCATCGACTTTATATGTCTATGCATAAATTTCAAGTTCTAAAAAAAGATGAGTTATCGTTAAAACTAATATACTCCATCCGTCTCATTATTGTTGGCTCGCTTTCCTTTTTGGGCTGTCCCATTAAGTTGGTCCGTTTTAAAAAAAAAAACATTTTTACATTAAAAAGTGCATCGAATTTCATGTCTCACACTACTTTGTATACAAAACACAACTCTTCTTAATCTACGTGTAAAAAAGAAAGAGACCATAAATATTGAGACGGAGGGAGTATATGAAATTGTTCAGGTAGGAAATGACAATTTGGTAGGAAATGAGAACGAATATGGACCTTTATTTTGTTGGATCAATGGTTGAGATTTAATTTCGGTTGTGCTACAATTTTATGTTTTGTGTGCTATACGGATTACTGTGTAGCACTATAACCCTTCTTGTGCGACACTGCAATGAAAGATATGCTAAACTAATATATTTAGCATATGTGCTACGAAAGAATGAAATATGTGCTAAACTAATATATGCAATATAGTAATTATGATTGTGCTAAACAAATATAAAATATATGTTAGACTTACATATTTAGCATATATATATATATATTGTAGGAAATTAGAATAGATATGTAAGTATAACACATATTTCATATTTGTATAGCACAATATATATATATATATATATATATATATATGTATGGGGGTTGAATCCAGTGAGAACTCATCTTTTTTGAGAACTTGAGAACCATGCATAAGACGTTGAAGATAATGCACAAAACAGTATAAAGTTGTGCATAACGAAAACTTTCTAAAATTGTTGCACAACAAAATAATTTTAGAAAGTTTTCGTTATGTACAACTTTATATAGTTTTTGTGCATCATCTTCGACGTCTTATGCATGATTCGCAGAGTTCGCAAAAAAGATGTAGTTCTCATTTGATCAACTCCATGTATATATATATAGGGGATGGATCAAATGAGAACCCATATAATTTTGAGAAATGAGAACCAATGTCAATCGTAGATCTAGATGCAATTTATGGTGTGGATTATCCTTAATTTATGCGTAATTTATATTTATTTATGCAGAAAAGGTCATTAAGGTAAGATATACAAATTCAGTTAATTATAGTATCCCTACAATCATGGGATTTGTGTAGTTATTTTCGGTAGTCAATAGAATTTTACCATATCTATTTTTTGATTTATTTTGATAACTAATTTTTTTATAACTTCATCTCTACAAATACTTATTGAAAACATTTTTTTATGTATTTTAGTTTCGTCTCCATGAATTCTCCAGGTATTTATGTGCAAATGGATGATAATCAATGCAAATCAACTAATATTTTAAGCATATACACGATAAGCATTTTCATATCAATGCATAATTTAATACTTGATTATGCACATACAGAAAAATAACATAAGCATTTCACGTGTAATGTATTTTTTGACTTTGTGCATTTTTATACAATTTCTTATGCGCATTTTTCTACAACCATATGCACAATCATTATAATCATATGCACAACTACTATCTAGTTATGCATGTTAATCGGTTCACGGAAATAACCATAGTTGTATCACAATTGTAACATTTGCGGTGCAAAATTCTTATTTGTTATCTTTATTTTAAGGTAAAATATATATTTTTACGTTAATTATTATTTAAGTTAGTTTTATAAATTTGATACTTTTTTAAGTTAATTATTATTAAAATATAAATTCTCAATTTTATAAGTTTGATTGTTAGTTACTGTTTTGTTTTGCATAACTACTTACAATCATATGCATAATTATTACAATCACAACTACTATTTTCAGCAGAGAGAGAATGTGAATGAGGCAAATGCAAAAAATTAGGGATTAGGCGAAAATCAGGGGTTGGACGAATCTTTAAATAGACCTTAATGCCCTTAACACGTTTAAAATCATAAAAATAGTATAAAAATAGTGAAACTCATTTTTAAGTATAAATTAAATATGATCCATTAGACTAGATTAAATTTAGGATGATGATTAGTTCTTATTTTTTATCTTAGAGGGAGTTCTCCTTATAACCAATCCATATATATATATATATATATGATCAAATGAGAACCATAATTTTTTTTACTAACTCTACGAACCATGCATAAGACGTTAAAGATCATGCATAAAACGATATAAAGTTGTGCAAAACAAAATTTTTAAAAATTATTTTGTTGTGCAACAATTTTAGAATGCTTTCGTTGTGCACAACATTATAGATTTTATTCATCAATTTTATACATGTGTGCATAGTTCCAAAAAAAAGATGAATTCTCATTGAATACAACTCCTATGTGTATATATATATAGGGAGTAGATCAAATGAGAACTACATTTTTTTTGCGAACTCTACGAACCATGCATAAGACGTTGAAGATGATGCACAAGACAGTATAAAGTTGTGCATAACGAAAACTTTCTAAAATTATTTTGTTGGGTAACAATTTTAGAATGTTTTCGTTATGCACAACTTTATAGGTTTTATTCATCAATTTTATACGTTTGTGCATAGTTCTCAAGTTCTCAAAAAATATGAGTTCTCACTGGATCCAACCCCTATATATATATATATATGAGTTATTATACAAACCACCTTAAAATAAAAAATAAGAATTTATCTACATCATCCATTTGCTATTAGTCAATGGTTCAAGATTAAATTACCACAATCCATATAATTAAGGGACAATTATTTTCATAATATTCTATAATTATCATTATAGCCTAATTTGATTTAATCACAACCACACATCTTCAAAAATAGATGGTGAAAATTTATTCTTATTTCTTATTTTTTAATGTGTTTTTATTTGAACCAAATCATATATATATATATATATATATATATATATATAAATTTAATACTTATCAAAATATATGAGAAAATGGTATTTATGTAAAAACGATTGACATATTAATTTAATATTATTATTTTATTAATTAATTATATAAGTGATTATTAAAATATCACGTATGGTCATAATATAGTCGCATAGCTATATATATATATATATATATATATATATGATTCATGTAGGAAATGATAATTTGGTAGGATATAAGAATGAATCTGAGCATTTGATTTGCTATATCAATTGTTGAGATTTAATTCCGGATGTCTTCTGATTTTGTATTTCGTGTACTACATGGGTTAATGTGCAACATTAGAACCCTTCCCGTCTTCTCAGAATGAAAGATACGCTTAAACTAATATATTTAGATATGTGTTACGAATGGATGAAATATGTGCTAAACTAACATGTGTAATATAGTAATTCTGATTGTGCTACATAAATATAAAATATGTATTATTATTCCTATTTTCGTACATTAAAGAGTTTTCTCACTATAATCAACCCTATATATGTATGTATATATATCAGTTAATCTTTAATTTTAATCTTTAATTTTAATCTTTAATTTCTCTTTTTCTTCAGAGAAATAAGCCACACGTTGCTAGCTAAGCTACAAAATCAACGATTAGACATTTGATTAGATCACGCGAAGCCAAGCTACAATTGCTGACTAGATTGAGAGGGAAGCTTAATCCCGGCGGAGGAAGATGACGGTGGCGGCGGGGATCGGCTACACGTTGCTAGCTCTGGGCCCCTCTCTCTCACTCTTCGTCGCCGTTATTTCCCGCAAGCCCTTTCTCACCCTAACTCTTCTCTCCAGGTTTTCCCTCTTTCTTCTGAATTTAGGAATATTGGACAAGTTAGGGCCATTCGCACCTTCCGTAGGATGACATTTTTGAATTGTGCATTCTGCTTTTTGATTGTAGTACATTGGTATGGCTGATGAGTCTCATTGCATTATCGGCAGTCTGGAGAGCGTTTCTCCCCTTCAAAACAGCGACGTGGTGGCCTTACTCGCTTCTAATTCTTACCTCTGTTGCCCTCCAAGAAGCTCTCCGGCTTTTTTTCTGGAGAGTCAACAAGTTAGTTTTTTCTCACTTACCGTGAATTAGCTTGTGAAAATGCTTTTTTTGATCATCGATTGTTGTAATTGCTCATGGAATTTGTGTTTATCATTTCTTTGTTTTTAGTGATTGGATGAAGTCATATGGTGAATGATGAACCATTGATAAATATTTATAAATTTAGAGGCATCTTATAACTATTCAGGAGTTGGTCTATGGCATTAGGTGTTTGAAACTGGAATTGTCCATTCATCGAGGGGTTAAAATTTCATTTATTTTTCTTAACTGGAACTTTATATGGTCTACTCTATTTTTCTTAACAAAGAGTGCTTGCCATCTGAGTAATGGAAATGCTATCTTATTAACTAGCATAGCTTGTGGATTAAAAAATAAGTATATAGTTTCATGTCTTGTGTGTAGAAGTCCTCACATGCATGGAATGTCCTTTTTTTAAAATCTACAGACATCTTAATGATATTGCATTTTCTGCTTTGATTGGGTATCTAAGAGATCAGCTTCTGTAGCATCTGAAGAACTAAGATTTAGAATAATACTTATCTTGATATTCAGTAGTATCTCTGATCCTGATTGGATGTGTGTACCAATCTTTAATTGTACATTGTTTCAAAGAGTAAGCCAGTCAACTAGAGGAAGCTTTACATGGGTTTATGTTCACTCCTGTATATAAATATGCAACCAACTATGGCTGGGTCCGCCAATTGCATGCATTACTTCTGCTTTCATTTTGTGTAGCTTGCTGGTGATTTTATTTGCCTATTTGCTGCTTCTTAACTTGTTATCATATGGATATTATATAATCAGAATTAATCTTTAGAGTATTTGTATTGTTAATCTGTATTAGGAGGATGGAAGAAATGTTGGATGCTTACGCAGATAGAGTCTCCAAACCTCGCCTGTACATCACTGATAAGATGCAAATTGCTCTTGGTATGTTTGTTGGATTTTATTTGTATTTCTGTGTGCCAGGTTGCTGCTTTTCTCCATTTCCTTTTCTGATCATGTTGTGGAAAACTTTTGATGAGTTCAAACTCTATTTAGTATTATAAATCCCTTTCTGGGAAAATGTGCATGAAGTCTCTGTTCACTCTTTTGACCAGCCTTCAATTCCCTAGACCTCCTTCTGATGGTCAAAACCAGTAATTATTGTATCATTCTGGCTTTGGGTTTAACTTGCATGCTATTTAATTAAATACTCTTTTAAATTTCGGAGGTATGGCTACAAGTAACAACCTCATCTCATTATATTACTGTTTAATAAACTATTAGTGGTCTGGGCACATTCTTCTCTCTAAATGATCCTAGTTCTAGAATCAAATTTGTTTTTCAGTCAGAACTGAGAAGGGACTTTTAGCATGGTAAATAATTAGAAAACTCAGCTTTCTGATGTCTTATTGAAATGATAAAAATGAGCATTAAAGGATATAATCTTGAAAACTTCCAAGTATGTCTTATGTGGAACATGCAGTTTATCTGAAACCTTCTCACAATCCCATCCCTTGAGTTTTAACTGGTTGTTTTTTCCCATCTCTTTTGCTATTGTCCTGTTTCGAATGCTATTGCTTTTGCCCTACAGCTGGTGGAATGGGCCATGGTGTGGCTCATGCTGTTTTCTTCTGCATAAGCCTTTTAACTCCTGCATTTGGACCAGCAACATTTTACGTAGAGAAATGCTCAAAGATACCATTTTTTCTCATCTCTGGTAAGTGGTTGATTTATTTGACATCATGTGATTTGAATTGGAATCATGAAGCAATCCTGCTAAGAGTTTTAGATAGAGCTGATTGCATTGACTTGAGCATCTAGCTGATTATGAAAAGTTTTTGTAGCATCTCATGTTTGTTGATATGTCCAGGATTCACTATAGCTAATGCTTTTATTTAATGTAGACTCCCAATTTGTCTCCAATTCCCTTGCTGGAGCCTCCTAGCCTCTCTTTTGATTGATATATTCATTAGTTCCTCCAAGCAGTCTAATTTACTTAATTATTCTATGACTGTTTACAATTATTCTCGTTCAACTTTCTGTTTGCCTGCATTTTCTTTTTGCAGAGAATTGATGCTCTTTCTCCATTACATCATGTAGAACAATAAAATATAAAGATATGTATTAGAAAAGTATAGAGACATGTAGGAGAAAAGTAGTAGTTATTTTATTCATCACTGCATAAAGCACCTATATATAATACAAGATACTAAGGTAGATTGGGTACATAACCAATGTGGGATAGTTCACCTATATATATAATACAAGATATTAAGGTAGATTGGGTACATAACCAATGTGGGATAGTATTCGACAACACTCCCCCTAAAGCTGGAGTATTTATATCGATCATGTCTAGTTTGATACAAAGTTTTGAGAATCGATTTCCTCCTCAAAGCTTAGAGAAGACACCAACAACAGTAGTAACAATAGAAAGCCGAAGTTGTAGTAGTAACCGAGCAAAGTCGGACAGTTGGAGGCAACGATAGTAGAACAGGACTGTGGCGGCGGCGACAGGCAGAAACCGAACAAAGTCAACAGAGCAGTTGGTAGTAGTAACCGAGCAGAGTCGATAGTAGTAACATAGCAAAATCGATAGTAGTAACCGAGCAAAGTCGGTATAACAATTGGCAGTAGCGATAGAAGAACAAAACTGTGTAACGGCTATAATCAAACCTGAACAGGGTCGGTACAACGGTTGGTAGTAGTAACCAAGCAAAATCGATAGTAGTAACCGAACAAAATCAGTAAAACAGTTGGCAGTAGTAACAGAACAAAACTGCATGGTGGCGATAGGCAAAACCAAACAAAGTCGGCAGGGCAGTGGGGAAAAGTCCCAAAAGTAGATTTAGAATCTAAATTTGACATTAAGGAAGAGTATAGATTGGTATTAGAAACCGCACAAAATCTGCTTTGAATAGAACAAAGACAGCAGAGTAGATTAGGACAAAGTGGTAGCGGCTAAAGTGATAGCGACGACGAGTAGATTAGGTCAAAGATGGATTCATCCCCGTTCTGATACCATGTAGAACAATAAAATATAAAGATATGTAGGAGAAAAGTAATAGTTATTTTATTCATCACTGCATAAAGCACCTATATATAATACAAGATACTAAGTAGATTGGGTGCATAACCAATGTGAGATAGTTCACCTATATATATAATACCAATGTTGTGAAAATCGCCAGAGGCGGCCGCCTCGAGGCGCGCCTCAAGGCGAGGCGGCCGAAAACGCCCTGGGGCGGCCGCCTCTCTCTACAGATTCCGGGCATAGGCCTCGCCGCCCGCCTCAGGCCGTTTGGAGGCGCAGAGGCGCTCTGGAGGAAGTAAGGAGGCGGTAACTTCACTTTAATCAAATTAGGGTTCAATTTCAGTTTTGGGCCTAATCTTTTAGGGCCCAAGCTAAGTTAATAATAGCCCAATAGGTTAAAACCCTAAATTTGAATTCTAAATATTAAAATTAGAAGGAAGAAAAATCAGAAAAAAGAGACGCATCATTTAGGATTTCTCTCTGCCATATCTCTCCAAGTCACTCCTCCCTCACCACCGCCACCGGCATCGTCACCGTCATCGCCGCCAGTCTCCACCGGCAGTCGCCAGATCAGTTTTTTTTTTTTTTTTTTCTGTTCTTTTCTTTTTCTTTTTCTTCTTGTTCTCATTCATTTTTGCTTAATCCATTAAATAAAAACTGGATAAATTTTTTTGAGGCTTACGCCTCCGACCGCCTCGAGGCTTACCGCCTGGCCTCGCAGAGGTAAAACGCCTTAGTTCCGCCTTAAGCTTTTTACAACATTGTATAATATAAGATACTAAGGCATATTTGGTACATAACCAATGTGGGATAGTATTCTAAAACACATCAAGTTTCCCTGTTTTTGGTGTTGTTTGAAATGGCATGTGGGTTTGACCAATATGATAGAGAAAAACGAAGGATATTGGAGGAACTCGAAATAAGTTGAAATCTTATTAAAGAGGAGATTGTATTTAAACAAGAAAGATAAATGAAAGATACCAGGGATGATTCCCAGTTGTACTGTAGTCTGCCCAGCTGAAAAGCATAGCATATAATCTTGTCTGCCTATCTCCGTAGACCAAACCCTTATTTATACAAATAACATTCAAAACAAAACACTAATACCTTAATTGAATCTGTGAAGATCAAATCTGTTTATAATAATTTTCATAGAAGCCATGGCAATTACTAATAAAAAATAAAGGGTAATAAGCAATCTATTCTCTCAAAAAGGTAATAGTCAATTTCTTTTCACAAGAAACCTAGTTTAGCACTTAAATGTCTAGTCGCTCTATTCTTTTTTACCTACGATCATTGATTAAATCGTGCCCAATTGTGAAAGATTTGAAATATATGTGCGTATGTATTTATAAAAGACGATCAGCATGAGGTCATAAAGATTGCCAGAGGCTATTTTACACTTTTGCTAGTTCAGCAGAGTTAACTCTAAATGGAGATAGGACTGACGTGCTTCTGTATGCCCTTGGAAATAAATACTTCAGCCATTATTTTTCTTACAAGTGTACTTACTGCATAGATGATGAGGCTGTAATGTGATATATTTTACGTAAAACAAGTCATGTGTGAATGTATTAGGTGACATTCATGTAAAATATCTAGTAGCATTATGAACTTAGACTGTTACAGTTGTTGCAATTAATCATTTAGTTACTCTGGAATCCTGGATCATATTGTATTGAATGAAAAGTTGGCATCGACAGTTTCTATATTTTTTATTTGTTGGTTGCTGCAGTATTATCCTTGCATTTGCTTAACATTGTTTTTACAATATTTTTTATGATACAGTAAATCATCCGCAGATGTTCATATTGGTCTAACAACACTGCTTTCTCCTCCTTTCTCCAGCTATTATGGCCCTTGCATTTGTTACAATCCACACATTTTCTATGGTTATTGCATTCAATGGTTACTCGGAAGGAAACAAAAAGGACCAATATTTTGCTCCTGTTGTTCATCTTGCAGCAGGAGTGTTTGTAAGTGTCATTATTCTCTATCAAATATATGAACGACATGACGTTTATACTGGCTATACAGATTGTTCATTTAAGTGTGTTTGCCTCACCAATATGGAGATTGAGTAAACATAGATTTGGTGAACCATTAGTTTGATTAGTATTACATTTTCCAGTTTCCAGGAAACATTAATTGAATGATTGAATCTGTACTGATATTTCTTTGTCGCATCTATGAGGATTTTCTTTGTTACTGATATTTGGGAAAGAAGCTTTCGCTATGCTTTTATGTAATTCACATAGATTGATATGGATGTCTGATCAGTCTACTGAATAAGAAACTATATGAACACCCCAGATCATAGTGAATATAATTATCTCTAGTTTAAATTCTTAGTTTTCATAGGGTCCTTTTGTGAAACTCGAACACATTCTTGTTTCTTGTGGAAAGACTTATCTTTTATATTGGTCTCCTATGTTCTCCCTGGCCATCTTTAGTTTAATCGGTTTCTATGTCTGTAAACTGTTCTTGCTGGCCTTGGGAGACATGTGGTGCTGCATTTGCAACATTATGATATTTTGAGTATTTCTGCAGATCTTATCAGTTGTTTGGGTTTTTAAAGGCCAAAATTGTATAGTTTTGTCTAAGGTTAATATATACAGGAGATGTCTGTATTGAAGACTTTTGAAACATTAGAGGACAAGAAAAGTATAAAGTTTTGGTTGTGAAAATGCCGAGATCATTTCCTCTCATGCTTTGGAGTAGAAACCATATTTTTTCTAGTCTTGAATTAACCCTTGTCTCCTTGCAGACACTGATAAATCTTGCATCTGGGGGCTGTATCGTCGGCATTCCTCTACTCTACGTCATGGCGATCGTAACGTTGGTACATTGTGGAAACACTGTGTGGAGGAGACTGACAGATAACCGGAGTGCGGAAACAAACTTGCAGTAACGAATTTAGGATCATACAGTTATAGGATGCCTAATTTGCTTTCTGTAAAAGATTTTATGCCTTGTTGAATATTTAAATGATTGTATTTTTTGGCTCATGGAGTTGACCTCGAGAAATTCATTTTAGGCATCATTTTTGTTGGGGTCAGAAGTGGATGTTCATATTTTCTCAAGATCTGTATTTCTAATATCTTTGAAGAGATTTTGGAAGGTTGCAGATTTTATCAGGATATGTTTATGAATTACACTATCCCTCACACGGATGTTAATTCATGTAGATGTATTTTTCTCTTCGTCCCTTATTCATATATAAGAAGTGGTTATTGTAAAGTGCCCTGACATTAACGAAAAAATACACTACCTTTTCACTGCCGCCGCCACTCCCCACCCCACTATCCAACTCACCCACTCACACACAATGGCCACTGCATACCTGAAGCTCACCACCATCACCGCCGCCACCACCACTACCGCCAACTCATCACCATCATCAAAACCCCCAACCCATTTACGATTCAACACATCCACCTCCGCACTCCCCTCCTCCACCAACACCAAATCCACCGAGCCCCTACCCATCTTCTCCGCCGTCAAATCCTTCGCCCCCGCCACTGTCGCCAACCTGGGGCCTGGCTTTGACTTCCTTGGCTGTGCCGTCGACGGAATTGGCAACCACGTCAGCCTCCGATTCGACCCGGACGTCCACCCCAGCAAGGTCTCCATCTCCCACATCTCCGGCACTGGCTCACGCCTCAGCAAGAATCCCCTTTGGAACTGTGCCGGCATCACCGTCATGAAGATGCTCAGCATCCGTTCCATGGGGCTCTCCCTCGAGAAAGGCCTCCCTCGGCTCATGCACCGTGAGCGCCGCTGCCGTCAAGGTCAACGAGCTCTTTCGCGGCCCTTTATCGCCCTCAGAGCTCGTGATAGCGGGGTTCGAGTTGGAGGCGAAGGTCTTCGGCTACCACGCCGACAATGTGGCGCCCTCGGTTTTGGTCGGTTTCGTTTTGATTCACAACTACGAACCTCTAGAGCTGATGCAATTGAAATTCCCTGAAGAAAAGAGTCTCTATTTAGTATTGGTGAACCGGAATTCGAGGCTCCAACGAAGAAGATGAGGGCGGCACTGCCGCCGGAGATCACGATGTCGAGGCACGTGTGGAACTGCAGCCAGGCGGGGGTGCTGGTGGCGTCAGTGCCCTCGTTGGATTGCGGAAGGCACTGTCGTCAGATAAGATCGTGGAGCCGAGGCAGCAGGGCGCCACTGATTCCGGGGATGAATGTGGTGAAGAAGGCGGCCGTGGAGGTGCACGATCAGCGGGGCTGGGCAGGGCCGACCGCGGTGGCAGTGACGGACTGCAAGGAGAGGGGTAGGGAAATCGGGGAGAGGATGGTGGAGGCGTTTTTTAGGGAAGGGAGTTGAAGTCTTTGGCAATGGTGAAGCAGCATGATAGAGTTGGAGCAAGGGTTGTCAGCAGTGTGTGCCCAGATGATATGCATTTGATTCATACTGCTCTGTTTCAAATTCTGAGATTGCATTCATTTGGATGACATTTTGGGTGTGATCTCCAATCTAGGAATGGCTGTTTTGGTGGTTTCTATTGATATAAAGTGCATAATATCTATATATGTTTTTCTTGGACAAAAGTTGAGTTGAATGTTTCGTTTTGTATTATTTTCTTGGAAATGGATTTCATTATGATTAAGTGATGGTTGCAGGAATATTTGGATGATTAGGTATGACAGTAAACTTGAGATATTCTTTTCATTTCCTTTTTTGGGGATGGACTAAGGACTAGGCAGAGGTGTGTCTGTTGTTTGCTATTGGTATCACTACCAGCGACCAACAACAGGTATTATTAGGTAATATCTTCAAAACCAGAATTTCCATACAACATGTAAAAGCTTGGGATATAATAAAAGGTAAGCGACAGCGACCAAATTCTATGCTGATTTCCAAGTGCTTACACTTACTACTTTTCTGCTATATATGTACGTTCAGATGCTGGATTTTGGGGCCACCATCAACCCACAACCGTCAGCATTCACTAACATTTATGTTTTGTTTTGTTTTTTTTAAAGAAAAAAGTAATAATGCGTTCCCCGTCGTCACCAACTCCCGCTCTCTCCACCCATAACACAGATCCCATTCACACACACACACACTCTCAGCTGAGTGAGACAAAATAAAGTTTGCGGCGGCCATGGCTCTCCGGCGTCTTTTCTCCATTCGTTCCCTCTCTTCCCCTCGTTACATGGTGAATATTCATTTTATCCTCATTATCATAATCTCCTATCTCGTCGACTGCGCTTTCTATATTTTATTATCATTCATGTATTTTCATGACAGTCTTCCTTTGCCAATCGAGCCGCTACTCGCAACGACAGCTCTACAGCCACTGTAACAATCTCTTCTCATTTCTCTATTTAATCTCTCTCTCTCTAAGAAGCGCATCTTGTTTTTAACTTGAATTTCATTGTGGCCAGTGGATAAATCAATTGAATGCGTCGCTGGAAGAGGTGGATCCGGAGGTTGCAGACATCATTGAGCTCGAGAAGGCCAGGCAATGGAAGGTATTTCATTTTTTCAGTCTGTATTTATGTCAAACACATTTCATTTTTCTTATTGGATTCGTTTAATGTGCTTTGATTTGGCGACATTTTGGGGAGATATGTTGAGTTTTGATTGTTGAGCTAAATATGGATTAAGGGACTGGAGCTCATACCATCGGAGAACTTCACTTCGCTATCTGTTATGCAAGCTGTTGGATCAGTTATGACTAACAAATACAGCGAGGGATACCCTGGTGCAAGATATTATGGAGGCAATGAGTATGTTGACGGTTTTCCTCTCTTCCTTGCTCGTTTATTTTGTGGTTTGTCATTCGCCGTGAGCAGTGGCGGACCCAGGGGGGTCCAGTGGGGGCACTGGGCCCCACTGGATTTAAAAAAATATTAGGGGTATAATAGTAATTTTATATTTAATAATTAAAATATATATTTAAAGGTATAAAATATGTAAAAATAGTCTATATTATGCTTGAAATAAATACATAAAAATTGAAAGGTAGCTAAACATATAGAAGAATGGTTTTTTCTTTTTTGGCAATGAAAATACAAATTTTGATTGTTTCAATGGAGAAATTAATTATTTTTAAGCATATGGCACTGAGTTTCAATTTTTCATATTAAATTGTTATTTATTTTAATTTTAATTATAAAATTTTTTATAATTTATAAAATTATGATTATTTGAATTCAAATATTTTTTGGACACTGACAAAAATGTCTGGGTCCGCCACTGGCCGTGAGGATCTTTCCCAGTTCGAAATAATACTTTGCATTCTACTGATTGGTGTTAGAATGAACATTCGGATCTTTTTCATTTGAAAATTTGGTGGTTGGGTACTGATAAGATTGAGAGAAAATTATTACAGTTTGGAAATTGATCTACATTATCCATTGGCGTTCATGTATAATTAGGCAACATTTCCATGCCCCAAAAATAATCTGGAGTTTATCTCAAAAATACTCTAGGCTCAAAATGGAGGTGTGATAGTTTTTAGCTGCATTTGAGGGCAACGTTGCTAAGATTCTTTAAACAATTTTCAATTCTTCGTAATGTGTTTGAAATTGCATCCTTGATTTTTGGATGGTGGGAATCTCATTCTTCTTTACCTCTGTGTTAAGGTATATTGACATGGCAGAGAGACTGTGTCAGAAGCGTGCCTTAGAAACCTTTCAATTGGATCCCCAAAAATGGGGAGGTAAGCAGTTTACCATTTGTATTGTACTCTGTAGATAGTCTGCATTTGGTCATACAAGAATTCCCCTACCATATGAAGCATGTTGCTAATCTGAAAGTTTTTCGTGCTGGATCAAGTAGTATTTAACTACCCATGTAATTTGTTTCACCATACTGATTCAAACATCTCCACCAGCTGCTATCTAATGACATAGCTTCCACTTATTTGCCTCGACTGCCTACTATTAACTAGCCTTTCCATCATTTTGTAGATTAATTAGAGTGATCCTGCCTATTCAGTTTATTCATCTGACGATTATCTTGACCAACGGAGACATTCATTCCTGGACTTTTAAGTTGTAGCTATTGCTATATAGATAAGCACCAAGATGCAATCTCACATCTCTAAACTGTTGAACAACTGCCCAAAATTTATTGAATAATATTTATTGCTGAATGTTTCTATTTCAACTTGTACACAAGCTGAGTTTAGTCTTATTAATAATTAGAAAAAACCTATACAATACAACTCCAGAGTCACAGGTAGTCACCATATTATTTTTTGCAACTATCTCCTACCGGGTTAGATATCTTGACCACCCCCCCCAAAACAAAAAAAAAAGAAAAAAAAAAAAAGAAAAGCCTTTTCTCTGCCAACACTTTGATCTGTAAAGTGCAAGAGAAGTTGAAAATAACATTGTAATAATTAGCTGGAACAGGTGAGATTGGAACATAACATTGTAAAATGTGTCAGATGAGGCTGAAGATCAAACTAGAAAAGTAAGGTAGTTTATAGAAGATTTTGCTTCTCAGCTTATATGTTGATTTAACTATTGGGACATAACCAGACCGTTTACATCTAATATCAAATTGACACTCCAGTTGATCAGTAAGCATTTTGTTATGCAGCTAGTACCCTGCTCCTAAACAAATAAACGGAAACTAAGATATCTCGTCACTACCATCCTTATCTTCGAGATCAAGGAGTCAACTGTAAACAGACACCTGAAGAGCTAATGAAAACTATTATCAAGGAATAGCTTATCTATGAGAACTCTTTCAATAATGGGAAAAAAATATTCTCTTTGAGCCCTGGATCATTATTTCGAAACTAGATGATGATGATGATAATTTTAATTACCGTAATATCTTGCTATTGTGATTTCAATGAGTAGTGATCTTCATAATTGTCCTTTATGTTCTAAATGTGGTACGAAACCAAGTTTCAAAGCGTAAAACTTTATAATTAAATGAAGAGCTTTACCGCATGAAAACATTTCCTACTTTCAGTTCTTAACATTATAAACTAGATATCAAGTCTACTATAATTTATCTTTGCAGTGAATGTGCAGTCCCTTTCTGGTTCCCCTGCTAATTTTCAAGTTTATACTGCTTTATTGAAACCTCATGAGAGGATAATGGCACTTGATCTTCCTCACGGTGGTCATTTGTCACATGGTTATCAGGTATTTTAAAGTTTGTGAAGTCCCAATTTTATCATGGTTTCTCTTTAGCTGCACATATTTTAGCCAGCTATAAATGATCCCTCGATTGTTGGATTACAGACTGACACTAAGAAGATTAGTGCTGTGTCCATATTCTTTGAGACAATGCCCTACAGACTGGACGAAAGCACTGGCTATGTTGACTATGATCAGGTACCTCATGTCAATCTTCTAGAACTCTCTTTTAAGTTTTGCGAAATACCTTGTCAATGTTTCCATCAGTCAATCACAACTTGTGCTTATGCTTTATTGATTCCCTTAAGCTAGGAATGTCCCATAAGAATGGCACCTAGAGGCTAGAGGCTAGAGCCAAGCAGTCCTGTGCCCTTCTTTCTTAAAAGGCCCAATGGATGATAGATCTTATTAGACGACAAATACTAACTGTGATTAGGTATAGAAGTGCTTCCCTCGACTTGAGTGCAAAACAGATTCAGCATGGCATCCTACAGTTTCTGGAAAATGTTTCGCTTAAGATCAATCGATGTAGTGTTTCAGATCACAATTGATATATTATGAAATAGAATGCTCAACAGCTTTCTCATCCAATATGTAATGCTTTGATTTTTGTGAGAATCCTTCCAGTTACCATTCCAATATATCACAACATCAATTTATGTTTAGCCTTTACTCAACAACCAATATAGGAAAGCGATGTGGCTTAGCGAAATTCATACTGGCAGAATATTATCCCAAACTAGCAGACATCAAGAAGGTATACTTAGATCTTTCTGGGTACAATAAGCATTGGATTTTCATGAAATGTGAGTCAGTTGACATGCAATTGTCTAACACCCAGAACCCCACCATATTCTAGACTTCTTAAATTGTCCTTGTGCTGGCAGCCTGGTACCAATCATTTTCTTGAGTTCCCTTGCTCAGGGCCTAATTTTGTATTTGGTGCTAAATCTTAAACATAAACAATCATTTTCTTGTGTTCCCTTGCTCAGGGCCTAATTTTGTATTTTGTACTTTAACTTTTAAGTTTTTCGGAAGTACTGGTCAGCACAATAAGAACTAAAGCACTGTTACATTCTCTTGTTTGAGCATTCTAAACCAAATATGGAAATTATACAGAACCCTTCAAGTGTTATTGCGAGACATATTAGAAACTATGCTGAAGTCTTAAAAGTTTAGTCCGCCATTATCTTTATAATGCAGTATGTCCTTGTTGTCAACACTTATAATTTTCACCTTTGTGGCTCTTCTAGTTCCATTTAGTATTTCATGTGGTGAGCTATTTGGGAAAAACAAAGTTATTTTTCCTCCTACAACCTGGTTTTCTTGTATCCATCCAGCATGTGTGAAGTTTTAAATCTTGTTGTTGCAGCTAGAAAAGAGTGCTGTACTTTTCCGACCGAAACTGATTGTTGCTGGTGCAAGTGCTTATGCTCGTTTATATGATTATGCACGGATTCGCAAGGTAAACTTAAATACTGTTTTTTTCTTGAGTTTCTTAATTGAATTTCACTATTGATTATCTTAATATCTTGATGTTGCAATATTTTGCCTTATTGGCAGGTCTGTGACAAACAAAAGGCCGTTATGTTGGCTGATATGGCACATATTAGTGGGTTGGTTGCAGCTGGTGTCATTCCATCGCCATTTGAATATGCAGATGTAGTTACAACTACAACACACAAATCATTACGTGGGCCACGTGGAGCAATGATCTTCTTTAGGAAGGGAGTTAAAGAGATTAATAAACAAGGGCAAGAAGTGAGTTTTTATGTAAAAGAGTCATTTTATGATTGTTGCTTCTTCTGCTGTGTTCTTGATATTACTCATTAGTATCTTTTTAACACCATTAAACTCTTCCCTCTACCCAATTCTTTGTGCGTGTGAGGGGCTGGTGGCTATTCAAGTGCCAAAGTGTGCATAAAGAATAATGCAAAGTCTGCAGTAGTTTATTATTGGAAATGTCATATTGTAGACAATCCAGTTGACTAAAATTGTAACAGGTGAAGTATGATTATGAGGATAAAATTAATCAAGCTGTATTTCCTGGGCTTCAAGGTGGACCACACAATCATACTATATCTGGCTTAGCAGTTGCACTAAAACTGGTAAGTATTATTGAGATTGTTTATATTTATTTATTTTGATCCTTGCTGATCTTATCATTCTGAATTGCAGGCCATGACACCAGAATACAAAGCATATCAAGAGCAAGTTTTAGGTAACTGCTCAAAGTTTGCTGAGGTAACACCTCTGATCGAGAAAAGTTATGTTGGATACAACAGAACCTGTCAACATATTTTTCTGAGTTCTGAGCTAGCTGTTTGGTGTCTTAACATATTAACGATATCCTATATGCAGGCTTTGTTAGAGAAAGGCTACAATCTTGTATCAGGTGGAACTGAGAACCATCTCGTCTTGGTTAATCTAAGAGACAAGGTATACCGACATTTGCATTAGCACTTCATTATCCTCTTGCTATAAACCAATATAAATGTTAAGTAAGGGCAATTTCTAATTTCTTGAGTTATTCATCCTTTATAAGAATCATAAATAGATTTCTTTCTAGTCCTATCAATGACATTTTCTAACTAATTGTTTCACACGTAAGCAGCCTTTTGTAGTTTTCTTAGCATGCATCTTTGGCAAAATAAGTAGTATCAAGGTTTATATATGACTGATGAGGCAAAAACTGAGTTTTATGCCCTTTCATTTGTTTTCACAATTCAATTAAACTAATTCTTTCACTTTATGAATTAGAAAGCAAAATATTGCAATAAGACTACTTTTCAACTTCACCTTTTTTGTTTTATTAACTCCAGAAAATCTTGAACCCTAGAGCATGAATAAATTTAAACATGCAAATACCTGTTCATCATCTGCAGGGTATTGATGGATCTAGAGTTGAAAAGGTTTTGGAGGCTGTGCATATTGCAGCCAACAAAAATACGGTTCCTGGGGATGTGTCTGCCATGGTACCTGGAGGCATTCGTATGGGTAAGCCTTTCCCTTTGGATTGTATGATTGCTCTTGATTTTCTACCACTTAATTCTAGATGATGAGATCCTCAATATCTACTAGGTACTCCGGCTCTCACATCACGGGGATTCATTGAGAAAGATTTTGTTAAAGTTGCCGGGTTCTTTGATGCAGCTGTAAAATTGGCCCTAAAGATAAAGGCTGACGCAAATGGTTCTTCATTCCTTCATTTCTCGCATCTTACCTTTATTCTCTTGCTTTACACGCCCATCTGTGCCAATATTGTTAACCATGGTTTCGTTACTTGTCTATGTTTATTATTATAACATATTCATTTGTTCCAATCATTAGGAACTAAGTTGAAAGATTTTGTGTCATCTATGAAGTCAGAAACTCATCAGTCTGCACTATCAAAGCTATGTCTTGAGGTTGAGGATTATGCAAAACAATTTCCTACAATTGGTTTTCAGAAAGAGACAATGAAATACAAGGACTGAAGGCTGAAGCCAAGCTCGAGCTCCTAAAAGGTAAATGGGCTTCTTTTGAAAAATAGATTCTAAACATATTTTGGAACTCATTACTTTTATTTGGATCAAATTAAGTGCCTCATTTTACATCAAGGTTTACTGTAGAAGAAATCAAAGTCACCTAATTTTCTCCACCCATGCATAATTAAGAATTATAGTTTAGAATGACTCGTAATTCTGAATATTGTTTTCAGAACTATACTGCATAGATTCATGGAGGAGTTGGGTCTTTCTCGCGATTCTGAGTCTGAGGTTATTCTGTCGGTACCTAAATTACATGTTAGAAGGCTGGTTGCATACCCCCGTCCATCTAATTTGAGAGGCCAAATTGTATAAATTGAAAACCAGAAAATTTCTGCTAAAATAACATGTACACAGAGAATCTCTTATGCAAAAAGGAGTGCATATTTGATAAAGTGAATGCGGTGATGATGGGATATGGCCCAACCGACTAAGCCCACTAACAGGCCCAAACGAGCTGGGCCTAACGTTGGTAGCGGGCCCACGCGGTTGAGCTCAAGGCGAGCCCTAATCAGCGCCAAAACCCTAGCCCCGTAACCGCCACCCCGGCCAATGGAGAAGACGCCTGTACCAAGGTCAGCGCCACCTCCACGTGACGCACGAAGGCGAAAGGTCCCTGCTCCGACCAATGGAGGCATGCGGAGGAAGAGTCACGTCTCGACCAATGGAGAGGTTGAGCACGCCTTGATTGTGCTCGGAGTTGTATAAATAGAAGGAAAACCGACATTGAAGGGTTGGCAACTTATCGAATACTAAGAGCTTGAATTACACTCACCGCATTATAGTGAAAGTATTGAGAAACACTCTCCGTGGACGTAGATCTCATTAACGATCGAACCACGTAAAAGCCGGTGTTCTTTATTGCTTTCATAAATCTCGACACTCACTTAACCGATTTATCATTGGCGCCGTGCTGAAGGAACCGCAACAAGAAAGCTTTGTTTCTCTACAACTTAAATGGCGAGAACACGCAACCGCCGCCCACGCTGGCAACAACCGTCCGAGGACGACCGGTGGTCTCGGCGTCGCGGGAAGGAGATCGCAGACGCCATTTAGCTCATACTCACGAGGCAACATGGAAAATGTCTCCATACACCCTCGGGACCGCGCCCCAACGTAGGGAAGATGCCGACTCAACGAGGACGAGCAAAGCAATTATTCGTCCACGAGGTCCTCGGCCGAGCCGTGACCGAGTTCCTCAACGCCAATTCCAAAGCTTCCTCAACCAGAGGACCAGGCGGGCGGCCCTCAGGGCCCCGGATCGAACACCACGGCCGCCGAGGCCGCTCCACTCCTAAAGCGCCAATACCACCGGCGTGATAGCTAAGAACGCGATCACGCCCGACGTGCGAGCCGCCACCGCGGCCGAGCCGCCGCCTCATTCACGGAGCGCCACCGCGGACGAGCCGCCACCACCAATCGCCTCGCCATTTGCGAGCCGCCTCCGCCTCGCCACGCCGACCAGAGCCGAGCAAACAGGAGGAAGAAAGGCGAGTCGAACTCCGGAGGGACGATAGGCGTCGCTATCGATCCCCACCCTCCGTAAAGAGATGGCAACGATCTCCGGGGTTCGACCGTGCGGAGAATCATCTCCCTTTCTCCGTGGAGATTCTAGACACCGCCGCCACGTGATGCGGTGTAATAACCCGAAAATTTAAAACTTTTATTAGTGATGTTTGAATCACTTAGTTGTGGTTCTTAGACCTTAATTATGTTTAAGGAAACCAATGAAACGAATTAGAATCGATTCGAGATCGAATACTAAAGAAATCAAAATCGATAACTAGTCCCACCGGATTAGGGTTTTCGAGTAGCTTTGAACATAGAATGAAAGATCGAGAATGAATCTCACGAACGGATTTCATTTTAGAATCCTCACACGAAAACATGTGAGAATGCAAAGGATGAGAATTTTCGCATACTTGCCCGGTCGATCTTAAAACACTATTTACGAGCCGAACAACTCCATCCGTGCTAATCATAATAAATAGTGATAACAACCAAAATCATGAAGGAATGATTTATTATGAATTTAGAAATTATAAGAATCAATTTCGAAGGAATTCTGAAGAACTTAACCGAACGGGTAAAATATACTGGAAAACCCTAATTTGATCCGAACGACCGAAATTGAACCGAGGGTCTAAATCAATAAAATATGCTTTATAAGACTCAAATTATTTATGAAAGCTCAAAATTCAAGAGAATTTTGAATGAGCATATTTTAATCACGGACGCTGCTTTTTCCGCGATAACTCGGAATTGACTTATCGAACGACGTCCGAACGTCGTGAAATTTTATGAACATTAAAATAAGTCTTTAAAGGCTATTTAATAAGATAGAACCTTAAGGTTCCGAGAAATCGATCGAAGTGCGTTAAAACTTAAAGTCGGTATAACATACCGAAGCGGGTAATTTGACCAATCCACCTCTCAACTACCACCAAGACCTTACCAAAATGGGAAATGACAGCTCTAAGGTCTGCAATAACAAGGAAAACGTGCAAGGCAGACCTCATTCATCCTCTCACTTTTTCTCTCATTTTCAAATTTCTCTACACTTTTCAAACCCCAACACTAAATCCTCCTCCCAACCTCTCCCACACTCAAATAATCCTTCTAAGACCATAGGAAGGTATTATTCATCATCCTCTTCCATCCTAATGGAGTGGAATATTTATTTTGAATTTTGGGTTTAAAACCCTAGTTTGCTCCCCATTTATTTTCGTGACTTTAGAGCCTCCAAATGCTCTTGAGTCGTGAATGAAAAATTTTAGAATGATGTTCTAAGGCTATTGTAAAATTTCATAATTTTTGGAGCATGTTTATATTTTTCGATTTATGCTTTATTTATTTTAAATATGTTAAAGCATGATTTTGTGAATATTATTTGATATTGTTGCTTGCTAATGTATTATAAGCATTTAGTATAAATATCATAATTTTCCGAATACTTTTAAAAAAACGTGAGTGTTGAGGCTTATTTAGGCCATGGTTTGATTTTTATTTTTGAAAATAGTTGAGATATGGTGTTTAAAATATGATGTGAACATCATATAAAAATCTTGGAATTTTGAAACACATCTCCTATTTTATTTTATTTTATTTTATTTTGACCGATTATATTTATATACTTTTAGAGTATTGTTTGGTTTTGTTTGTTGAAAATAGTTGAGATATGGTGTTTAGGGTATGATATGAACATCATACATTAACCTTGAATTTATTCAAACACCTCTCCTATTTTTTTATAAGAACCGTGGCTTTATATATATATGTAGTCTTTTATTTGATTTTTATTGTTGAAAATAATAGGATGTGTAATATTATGAATATTGGTAAATGTTGGTGTTAATATTACATGCTATTACATATACAACCATATTGTGAAGGATTGAAATTTTGAATATGTATATATATATATATATGTGAATACGAAAATTAATGATGATGAAAAACATGGGTTTAAATTTTAATGCATGATACAGTGATATTTCATGTTTAGTATATAGTATAAGCATAAAATAATTTTGTGGAATTTATTGAACACCAAAGCTTGTTGATTTGAAATTGCCGAAAATTACAAAGATTTTAACCTATGGTTTAAAATTTTATATGATGATATTGAGTTGATAATTAAATTCTATAGTATGATAGGAGTACAACATGATTTTATTGGAATTTATTGGATACGTATGCTAATTGTTGCTAATTATCGAAAACGTAATGAAATAGCTAAGTATGAGTTCGTTTCTAATGTTAAATGATGCTATGATGGTTAATTATAAACTTAGAATGAATGGTTGTGATTAGAGTGGATGAATGAAACACTTATGCACACTTACACAATGATTGTGTATTGCATTAGAAATTAGGGTTTTCTAATGCTTAGCATAGTTTATGTTGTGTATGGTTTTGTCGATGTTGAATGTTTATGTTTATGTTGAACCGACAAACCAAAACCCGAACGTAAACAACATAATACTATATGAACGAGAATCCAAAAGAAATCGACCAATTTCGATAACTTAAGATGGAATAAACAAGAATCAAGTTAGATACTAATTAGGGTTTTATTAATGAAAGGATACCCAAACGTGAGTTCCTACGTTAGAAAAACCAAGAGTCGAGCTACAACGTTAATATTCAATAACGACAACTCACTACGACATTAGTCGAATCAGTTTCGTCGGCAGGTGAAGGTATCAAATCGGCTTATTACTTTCCAATTTTGTAAGAATGTATGCTGCAGCATCCAGATTCAGGTGTTGAATCGATTCATTGCCAAATTATCAAAAGCGGGTTTGTTGAGGAACTCTTCCTCGTGACGTTTCTGGTCAATGTGTATGGGAAATGCTGGAGGATGAGGAGTGCGCGGAAGATGTTCGATAATTTGCCTAAAAGAAACTCTGTTGCGTGGACTTCGTTGATGTCCGGTTACATTTATAATTCACGGACCGAATTAGCTACCATTATTTTCAATGAGATGTTGGAAGCAGGAACATATCCCACAAATTATACATTGGGAGTTGTATTGAATGCTTGCACTTCATTGTGTGATGTTAATCTTGCGAAACAGATTCATGGATACATCGTAAAATATAATCTTGAGCATGATTCGAGCATTGGGAATGCACTCTGTAGTTTCTATTCCAAATGCAGTAACCTGGCTATGGCGATCAAGGCGTTTGAGAGGATTGAGGAAAAGGATGTGATATCATGGACTGCTGTGGTATCCGCCTGTGGGGATAATCGGAATTCCGCCAAGGGATTGGATATGTTTGTGTATATTGTAGAATAAGTATCCCACATCGGTTATGTTTCCTAGTCAGACTTAAGTCTCTTGTAATATATATAGGTGTTTTATGCAAGTGATGTATACACAACTACTTTTCTCCAATATGTTTCTATACTTTTCTATATGTCTCTATATTTTATTGTTTTACATGGTATCAGAGGGCATTCGAATCCATCTCTGACTTAGTCTTTCAAAAAAAATAAAAAAATTAGGGTTTTGGTTTCTGCCGCTGCCTCTGTTCTGTTGCTTTGCTTAGGGTTTTGCTCTCTACCCTATTTTTTTTATCATGTCAATTTCTAAACCTTCTATCGGAACGATTCTGTGCTACTCTAGTCTAATTTTGCCTATCTAACATGTTGGAGAATCCCCCAACATTGGGATCACCAAAAAACTCGACCAAGTGGCCTACATGGCGCGTATCCACTCACAGTCCACTTTGTGGGGCGGTTATCTGCACATAACCGCCCACGTTCCAGCCAAACTCGTCCAACCGTCGTGCTAACTTGGCTCCAGCACTAGGCCGCATAATCGGGTACAACCGCTCGCCCACGTGTGCGGTGGAATGACTTGGCGCGCCACAAAACTTCACATGTCATCCGCACGCGCGTTGTTCGTCCGTCGCTCGCACACTTCGACGTCCGACGCGTGCTCAGCGTGCAGCGCTCGTCCTCGCCCGATACTTGCTAGGCGCCCGTCCGTTGCGCTCGCTCGATGCTCTCGTCAGCACCTAAGTTGTGCCCACTTGGCACGCCCATGCGCCCGACGCACCCGAAGCGTCCCGCACAACTTGGGCCCGATGCCTACTCCCATCGGTCTTTGTCTTCAATTCTAGTCGAGTCACCTTGGGCAAGGACAACCCGACACCATCAGGTCGAGATATGCCGGCGCCACGACACATCTAGACGCCAAGCTTCAAGGAGCTAACAAACCACCCCTACCAGAACTCGACGACGCCCTGGTCGTTAGTGGGTTGCTTCCATCTTTAGCTTGCCAATACTCAGCTATCTCTTCCTCGAACTGCCACAAGGTCACTGCCTTCTCCCATGTAGCATCCTCTTCCGACTCACCATTCCACTGAACCAAATAATCAGTGCTCCGATTTTTCTTGCTTTGTCCCAACGTACGATGGTCTAGAACCCGCTGAATTTTCTTGGTAAATTGCTCCCTGATTACCGGAGGCGCGCGCCGTGCCTGTTTTCTCGAAGAATCCAACAAGTCGGCATTGAATATCTTCAAGAAAGAAACATGAAAAGTGGGGTGTAATTAATAGAGCGAAGGCGAATTGGGAGATAGAGGAGGAGGAGGAAGCTACAACCTCAGCTGCTCATCACAGTGAAAAGATGGCAGTTGCATTTGGATTGCTCAACACATCAGGCAGGTGAGGTGCAAATCCGAGTCACCAAGAATATTGGTGTGTGTAGGGACTGCCATAATTTTCTTAAACTCGTCTCTTTATTGACTTCCAGAACTATAATTATTCGAGATATATACGCACAAATTTCGCAGTGGAGAGTGTCCTTGTAAGGATTTTGCTGGTCTTGTTTCATGACTTGTCCATATATTGAAGACTTTTTTTTGATCCAATGGTTGGATTTGACTATTTGGTTGGGCAGTTCCGGAATCTAAATTGTTTGATTTACAACTCTATCAATCCTTCCAGAGAATTCCATTCTAAAATAAAATTAGTCCATATATGTATAAAAACTAGTGAAACATTGATGTTGATGTCGGGAAGAATAATTTCATCAATTAAATATATCTTAGTAGATAGATGTTCCAATGTCTCTAAATACAATAATCCTTCAGTTTTTATTCTATTCACAAACTTTGGAATTCAATAAGTTCTTATTTCCTTTTGTTATCATGTCAAGATTAATATTTTCTAGCAGGAAGTAAAGGTGTTTAGATTGGGTTCCTCCTATTACAAATAAAAAAAGCCCACTACAACAAAAAGAAGGAACAGTTACTATTTTATCTAAAACTCCCAATTAATTTCTTGTAATTGAGAGTTCAAGTTCCTTATATTTTATTTTTAGGGACTCAGATCTGCCTTAACTTCTTTAATTATTTAAAACTAAAGTATGAACCAATTATTATATAAATATAAGTATTGATAATTGATTTTTTTCTTAATTTACAAAATCCTCTTCCAAATCAAATTTATATTGATTTGTAATCAATTTGAGATTTTGAAAACCAATTTGAGATTTTGATTTTTTTTAAATTTATAAGAATATGTAGTCGTCATCTTCGGTGTGAATTGGACCATCTTAATAAATCTTGTTTCATTTAAATTTTAACTAAATATATTAAACTATTTTTTAATATAATATAGATTTCAGTAGAGCTGGCAAAAGGGGCGGGGTGGGTCGGCCCGCCCGGAACTTGTTGTTTTCTTGGGTCGGGTTGGCCTACGAAATGATATCTATTAAAATATGGTAGCTCATTCAAATTTATCTGGGCCACCTACCAAACCACCAATGTTTAATTTACTAAAATATTGTTTTTAATTTCAAAAAATATTATTTTTAATTTCAAAAAAATATGATAACAATAAATAAATTAAGTCTACTAACATCAATTTCAAAATAAATAAGATAAATTATGTCTGCTAACATCAATTTTATTTTCTATATTTACTATTACGTATTTACTACTAATATAAAATATAAAAAATTTAAATGTGTGGGTGGGCTTTTGGCCCGTTAACCCCGGCTTTTTAGCCTAAAGTTCCTTGGCCACTGATGGGTATGTGGTGAGGGCTTTTTAAGACGATTTTTTCTACCACTATTTTACTGCCCAACCCCAATTTCGGATACTTTGGATCGGCCCATCAGGCCGGGCCAATTTTGCCGGCTCTAGATTTCATCATTTCAGTTTCAACGATGGATTAGTTTCTGATTAAGTCCTCATAATAAATCTTATTTCATTTCAGTTTTAACTAAATAATCTTATTTCATTATTTCGGTATTTCCTAAAACAAGAAGCGGAAGACGGAAATCCTAATTCCCAGCCCTGCTCGCAATTCGCATCCGCCGCCCATCTTCGCCCCCCTCCCCACTCGCCGTCGCTGCCTCATCCCTTGACACCTCCTCCAGTGAGTCACCTTTTCTTTTTTGTATGTTAGTCGAATTTTGATTTTCTGTGTCACACGTAGAGATGAAGTCTGTGATTACTTTTTAATATTTTTAGGGATTTTTTTATGAAATTTATTCTGACAAGATCTCAATACATTTGCAAATTCCTCAGCCTCTGATTTGGTCGTTATGTACGAATGTGCTTCATTTTTTGTCTATAAATTATTGGAGAAGGAGTATGAATTGAGATTATAAATCTATGTTTTACTTCACCAGTGGTGTATCTCTTTCTGTTTCATTTTCATGTGTAGATGATATTTATTAGTGAAACAGTTGATTGGTGACAAGAAAATAATAGATATTTGGGAGGTCTAAGTTGTTGATGAGGGATAGTGAAGATATATGAAAGCTTACTGTGTGATTTCGGGATCATGTATGGAACGAGTAGGAAAAATTTGGAATTTATTAGTTTACAAGCTCATAATCAACTGGGAACTTTTTTTGTTTGTCGATCGTTACAAAAACTTTGATAGAGCCTGCCTTCTTATTAGCCAGTGATTCCATCTAATTCATCCAATGGATGCATACTGGTCGGTCTACAACTGCTGTTATTTTGAGCTTCAATGTTGGAAATTTCTTTGTAGGTAATTTAGATTTTAGTCTTTTAGAAGAAGATTTAATATTGATTTTTGTTCTGAATTCCTTATGGCATTATAAAATGGCTTCCTAAAATTTGAAGTTGGATTTTGAAATCTAACTTCTACTCAACCAAATTGCTATCTATTCATTGTATTGTATAAGTATTTGTTCCGATCGCGACATGCATCAAATTAGTGATGCATTTTTGGCAGTTCTTGCTGAATGCTACTCACTACAATGAAGGGTAACGGGCCGCATCTGTACATTCTTTTGCAGAAAATAAATTAAGAATTATATTCAGACAATTTTGAATAACGTGCCCAGAATTTAAATGACTTAATTAACACCAGACAATTGTATTTTAACCCTATTTTTACTTCCAAATTGATTGGGGATTTGTGTTTGTGCTTTTGTATAATATATAAATATATGTATTACTCTTAAGATTTCTCCAATTCTTATGTTATTTATAAGGGAGGCAACCGAGATCATTTAAAACACCAGGAACAAGTGTAGATAATAGTTAATTTGTCTAACTTTTATCTCCTACAGGTCCATTTGGCTCACTTCCTACCGGCATTGATCCATGGGTACCCCGGAAACATCTAGAGAACCTTGCCCAGACCGTATCTTTGATGATGTAGGTGGAGCTTTTGGGATGGGTGCTGTTGGTGGTGGAGCTTTCCATTTCTTGAAAGGAATCTATAACTCACCTAAAGGTGAGCGTTTGATTGGGGCTTCTCAAGCAGTCCGCATGAATGCTCCTCGTGTTGGTGGTAGTTTTGCAGTATGGGGTGGGCTCTTTTCCACCTTCGATTGTACAATGGTCTACATGAGGCAGAAAGAGGATCCTTGGAACTCGATCATAGCAGGTGCAGCAACTGGAGGCTTTCTGCAGATGCGTCAGGGAATGGGTGCTGCTTCTAGGTCAGCATTGTTTGGTGGTGTTTTACTTGCTTTGATTGAGGGAGCCGGGATAATGTTAAACAAAGTTATGAGTGCACCACAGAACTTTCCTCCCATGGAAGAACCTGTTCCGAACGTGGCTGGTATGCCCGGATACCACATGGGGCAAATATCTGGTCAACCTCCAGTAAATGTTGAGAGCGCGGGCACAGGTTCGTCTCCATCATCTTCGTGGTTTGGAGGCCTTTTTGGCGGGAAGGAGGAAACGACTCCTAGTGACGGAAGCAAGACGAAGGTCTTGGAAAGCTTTGATGCTCCAAATCCTCCATCATTCGAGTACAAATCATGAAGAAGGGACTATCTGGTGAGATACTATGTGTAGTTTTACTTTAGCATCTATACGTGAAACTGCAAATTGGTTGGTTTTTGAATGGATCTCGCATTATTGCATTGATTATGATTGGCAGCTCCAGTACTGTATTCGTTGGACAGAGTAGGGTTTGGAGCTAAAAGTTGCAGAATCTGTTTTGTTTTTCATTTATTATGGTAACAATTCCATTATCATATTTGTGAGGCCTTCTGTTTTGCCTACAGTTTCGTTGCGTGGTTATGTAATCATGAGATAGTGATGAACTTTGAACATTTAACATGTCTACCTCTTTCTACTAAAAAGAAAATTATTTAAAAAATCTACCACTTCTACTGAATACCCTCATCATTCAATATGGATATAATCAACTAATTCTGATTCTAATATAATTGGTACTTCTATTGTATCCAATAGCTATCATCTTATGTCTTCAGACTTCAATTTTGAAATGCACACACCATTTTTTAATGGTTAAGATCGCTAAGCAATATTGAGAAATAAAAAAAACCATTTAGGTTGAAAGCCATAGTGCTGATACCTAAAGCAGTGAACCAGATACCCACTACAGGCCAAGCAGCTAGGAAGAAGTGTAATGAACGAGAGTTGTTGAAACTAGCATATTGGAAGATCAATCGGCCAAAATAACCATGAGCGGCTATGGGATCGCGGGTCTCTTTATTAGTTCCTATTTGTGGTGCACAATCTCCTGGAATGTAGGTAGTGGTTATGATCGATTCGATAGAAAGGAAGGAATAGTGTGTATTTTTCGTTGGAGATTTCCTGAAAAAAATCGTCGCATATTCCTCCGATTCTTTATAAAAGATATTCAATCCGTTCGAGTAGAAGTTAAAGATGGTATTTTTGCTTGTCCTGTCCTTTATATGGATATCAGAGGCCGGGGGTTGTTCCGTTAACTCGTACTGATGAGAATTTGACTCCACGAGAAATTGAACAAAAAGCCGCGGAATTGGCCTAAAGCATATAGTTGCATTTGAATGCTAACTGAAAGTTGGATCAAGTATATCCTACTGAGCTCAAGAGATTAAACTAAAGTTTAATATGTTCTCTCCAAATTTACGAAGCTCAAATTTACATGATGTATTTATGATTGTACTCGAGTTAGGTTAATTACAGAAATAGTGGATGAAGCTCAATTCATCAATGATCAGTTATAATATGTTAATTGATAGGATATGGCCCAACTACCAGGCCCAAACATCAGGCCCAATACAGGTAAAGCTGACGTCAAGCTCAGCCTAGACAAGATCGGCCCAAGAAGACATCTAAAACCTGTGGGAACGCAGAAGGCTCGGCCATATCTAAATGAATCCTAGTTCGAGAAGGGATAGAATTAAGATCCAATCCTAGATCTCGAATCCTATTTAGAAGACCTCGGATTTTAGATCTCAGGTCTAAATAATTGTGTATAAATAGAGGCTAGATTAGGCGAAATAGATCATTCACACTCTTTGTAATCGCTTCACACATTCAATACACGAATATTCTCTCCCGTGGACGTAGATCTTATTCATAGATCGAACCACGTAAATCCTTGGTGTTCTTGCGCATTTATTTCTTACGAAATTAGGATCGATCTTTGGCGCCCGTCGTGGGAAACGAAATTTTGTGTTTTCGATCAACCACCGTTTACGGAAATAATCATGACCAGTACACGGAAGCCACGCATCCGGGACCGTCGCCAGCAACAACAACGCCGACGGCGAAGGAACGCCGAGCTCACTCGGGAAGAGCCCAATCGAGAAGAAACCCCGAATGATATGTCCAAAGTCTCGACGAGCCCGGACACCCCGCCTGCGGGAGGCGGTTACCATAGCGGCGAAATCGCAGCAATAATCCAGGGGAACATCCGGCTCCACAAGTAAACCTTGACGACGCCGTCAAGGGGTTTCTCGAGAAAAATAAGGAGAGCTTTCTCCAGTACCTCAGCGAAGCACAGGGTCGGCCACGTCCTGAAGACAGGAACGCCGAAGCCTCATCTAGGTACGAGGCATCACAACGAAAGGTCGGGGCCCAAACCGACCGCGCAAGGAACGAGCGACGCGGGAGAGGACGTCGTGACCACCGCGAAGCCGGCCCCGATCACCAGAATGAATCCATCCAGCGAACTCCGCCCCGCTCTCCAAGGGACGAGCAGCGCAGGAAAAGGCATCATGGCCGCCGTGAAGTCGGTCCGAGTCACCTAAACGAGTTCGATCGTCGAACTCCGTCCCAATCTCCAGAGGACGGCTTCGATGGATACGGGAAAATAGTCACCCCGTTCTCAAATAGGATACTCAACACTTCTCTCCCGGATAAATACCGGGTACCAAGCATCGCCCCTACGACGGGTCGAGGATCCACGAACTTCTCTCGCAGTTCCAATACAACATGATCAACCAACGTCCATTTCGGTTCATATGTGTAAACTCTTCCGGAGTTACTCGTCGACAACTCCCGCAGTGGTTCGACAGATCTACCTACAGTGAAGCATCGGCCCTATCGGGACTCGATGGCGGCCTTCCATCGAAGGTTCTTCCGGCGGAGTCAAAACGTCGTCGACACCTCCTCACCATAAGGCAAAGCCGTAACGAGTCCATCGGTGACTTCACGACGAGGTTTAACAAGGGTGTTTGAAGGTCAAGACGTGAACGACTGTTAGTCATCTCGGCCTTCCAAAACGGCATCTTGCGGGGCCTTATACCGAGAGATCGCTGGCACGAACCCCGTCTGCGATGTAGTCAGGCGATAGCCAACCGGTTCGCCAAAGCGGACGAGGCGACAAGAGAAAGCGCAAGCACAAGGCAGACCCTCGGAAAAGAAGAAGAGATGAAAAGGAAGATCGGAACAAGGGCGTGCGCCTGAAAGATTACATCGCCTATAAGGTCCGGGCTCGGTCGCGTGACACCTCGGGCGACCTCAATACACCCCGTTGACGGCCGAGGCGTAAATCACGCACTCCATATGAACGTCGAGAAGCCTCGACCAATGACGGGGAGGAAAGAGGCGCCGAACTGTGGATAACACCGCTCATTCCATGAAGACTATGGGCACGACATCGAAGAGTGCAAAGAACTCATGGGAGAAATAGAGATGTTGGTTCAAGATGGACCCCAAGAAGTACCAAACACGGGCTCGTCAAGCCGACCGGAGAAAGCAGGAAGAGGTGAATGCGCCCCCCAAAAAAAAGCAGCGCGACATCGATGAGGAAGGAGATGACGAGTCCCAATATGACGGGTGATCTCCACTATTACGGGCTCCCTCGTGGAGTCACGAAGTCTTCTGAGGTCGAAGCCGAAGTCTAGAACCGCGAGCCTAACAACAAGAGGTTCGAGAAAGGACGAGACGATCACCTTCTCCGAGGATGACACTGCACCCAATAGTACCCACCAAGATGCACCGTAATCCATGCGGTGGTCGCAAATAAGTTGGTGAAACGCGTGTACATTGACAAGTGGCGTCGGTAAGCATCCTTTTCAAGGAATGTTTTGACAAGCTAGAATCGAAGAAGACGCCGCACAAGCGCGCTGCCACTCCAAGCTTCGTCCAAGAAGAGACGCGCCGGAAGGGATAATAGAGCTACCCGTCACGGTGGGAAGTCATCAACAAGCTCCACCAGGTGGTGCAATTCTTAAGTGAAGGCCCACTCGCCATATAACATCATACTAGGCGAGATTGGTGAACGTCAAGTGGTGGTATGCTCAACGTACCACCTCACAATAAAGATACCCACCGCGAGGAACGGCCGTGATCCGAGGTGATCAAAAGCAAGCCGAGGAATGTATGCGGGTTGCCTTACGAGTGCGGGGACCTCGGTCCGGCATCCATGAGCATAGCAACTAAAGGAACCCGAGGAGTTTGAGTCAAGAAGTACACTCCCGATAACCAAAGGAAGAGGTCGCATTATGCGGATGAGCCCTTAAAGGTCGTCAAAGTTGGTCTCACCAGGCACCGAAATAAAGAACCGGATCATCCAACTCCTACGGAATTCGAGATGTGTTTGCTTGGTCTCCCCGACATGACCGAGTCTCACCAAGTATCATCACTCACCGCTCAACATCGACCGAACATGAAACCGTTCGACGAAGCGAAAGAATTTTGCGACGAAGCGGAACCAAGTCATTCACGACGAGGTGAATCACCGTTAAAAGCTCGCATCTTGTTCGAGTTCAAATATCCGACCGGATAGCCAACCCGGTAATGGTGAAGAAAGGAGGAGGGATGGCGAATGTGTATTGACTACACCGACCTCAACAAACATTGTCCAAAGGATTGCTATCCCTTCCCAACATTTGTGAAGGTCGACGACCGGTCGGATACGAAGTCTTCGTTTCTTGGACTTATACAGTGGTATCACCAAGTCCCGATGGACGATGAAGACGCGCCAAGACAAACCTTCATTACCGACTTGGTCTTTGCGTATAAAAGATGTCATTCGCCTCAAGAATGCGGGAGCCACCTATCAAAGGATGGTGGACAAAATATTTAAGCCCTACATAGGTCGAATGTGGAGGTATCGTGAGCGACATCGTCGTCAAAAGCAAGAGGAAGCCGCGTGTGTGGCCGACCTCCGGATCGTCCTCGGCCTTCTCCAGAAAAATCAACTGGCGAACCCCGAGTGCACGTTTGCGGTTCGGTGCGGAAAGTTCTTAGGATCTTTGGGTTTCAAGAAGGGTTAAAAGCCAACCCGTCCAAGGTCCAAACCATTTTGAAATGAACATGCAAAGACCATCCATAGCGTACACAAGTCGACAGTGCATAGCCGCCGAGCGTTTTCTTTCAAAAGTCAGCGGATAAACAGCTACCCTTCTTCAAGATACTCAAAAGGCCGAAATTCTCATGGGATGATGTACACAAGTCCGCCTTTGAAGATCTCAAGAGCTATCTCGCCAAGCTCCCCACTCTATCCGTCCCGAAAGAGGAGAGGTCCTTTTCCTCTACCTCGCCGCCTCGGACGAATCCATAAGTGCAGTCTTGGTACGAGAGGAAGGACGTCGACTCGGTGTATTTCATCACCGAGCACTAAAAGGCAGGAAGCGAGTATCGACCCTTGGAGAAGCTTGCTTAGCATTGGTAAGCGCCGCGAGGAGACTACGTCCATACTTCCATGCACATCCCATACAAGTCCTCACCGACTACCCACTTCGGCAAGTATTGACGAAGCCCGAAGCCTCAGGGAGAATCGCGAAATGGGCAATCGAACTAGGCGAGCACGATATATCCTTCTGGCCCCGCCAGGCCATCAAAGGTCAAGCCTAGCGGATTTCTGGCCGAGGCTAACCGTCGAAAACCGAAGCCCACCGAGTCCGTGTCGACGATGCCCAAGCCGAACCAATGGATGAAATACCAAAGGAGTCTTGGCACTCTCGTTGACGGGCTTGGGAAAAGCAGTGGTGGGAGGGAATCTTACTCCCAGGCCCGAACGGCGAGATCACTACTCACCGGTTCACATTCAAAATATGAACAACAGTAGAGTACGAAACTTTGATCGCAGGACTTCGCTTAGCTCAAAGTCTCAAATCACGGACGTGCAAGTTCACAAGCGATTCTCGGTCGTAGTAAGCCAAATGTTGGAAATCTGAAGCAAAAGCAACAGGATAAAGAAATACCTTGAAAAAGCAAAAAGCTACAACGGATTTTCTCATTCTTTCGGATAGTTCGCATCCGAGGGAGCAAAACAGCCGGTGACATCTTAAGTAAATTGGCCTCGTGGTCTCACGAGCCCGCTTGGTGGAAGAAGTCCAAAGCGAAGCATAGACAATACCGATGGCGGGCCGAGGTTAATGTAATCTCGGATGAAGAACCCATTGGATGACTCCCATTCGAGAGTACCGGAGAATGGCGAACTACCCCAAGACAATTTGGAAGCTAGAAGGATCCTTAACAAATCTATGCGATATACAATTGAGCAGGGGGTCCTATACAGAAAGTCATATCTCCAGCCTCTCTTAAGGTGCTTGGGTCCGAATCGAGCTGATTACGTTCTGCGAGAAGTGCACGAAGGATCATGCGGAAGTCACATCGGACCCCGAGCCTTGTCGAAAAAAGTCATGAGATGGGGATACTATTGGCCAATGATGTTCCAGGACTCAATTGACCTTGTGAAAAGGTGTCCGAAGTGTCAACTCCACGGGGCGCATCGAGGCTACCGCAAACCGACCTCGCCTCAATACAGAGCCCTTGGCGTTTATGCGATGGGGATCGACATCGTAGGCCCCTTTGCAAAGCACCGGGACGACCCGATTCCTAATTGTTGCGATTGACTACTTCACGAAGTGGGTGGGCGAGCCTTTGGCAAAATCACAAGCAAAACGCCTCAACGTGCGGAAGAACATAGTGTGTCGCGGCATCCTCACATCCTCCTTTCGGACAACGGAACACAATTCACCGATAAGACATTCGAGAGTGGTGTCAAGAGCGGATCGACAAAAATTCACCTCGGTGGCCCATCCTCAAGCAAATGGTCGGACCAAGTCACCAGCAGACCATCGTGAAGGATCGAAGACTGTCTCGACCGAGCTAAGGGCCTTTGGGTGGAAAATTTACCAGGTCTTATGGTCATACTGAACAACACCGGGACCTCGAGCGGAGAAACGCCTACGGTTTGGTGTATGGAACCGGCAAATGATCCGGCAGAATTGAGTACCGAGTCCTCGTGCCATTGACTTCTCTCGCCGAAGCAAATGAGGAAAATCTACGAGCTGATCCGGACCTACTCGAAGAAAAAGAGACCTCGCTACATCGAGGAAGCTCGATGCAAACAACGGTAGCTCGGTATTACAACCGGTGTGTTAAACCCGACAATTCCAAGTAGGTGACCTCGTACTCGAAATAATGAAGTCGACAAAGCCGTGCGGCTCGGCAATTTGGAAGCCACATGGGAAGGACCTTAGGGTTGACGAAGTCCTCGACAGAGGGGCCTATAAGCTCGCCCAATTGTCCGGTGAGCAATTATCCAACGCATGGCACATCATTCATCTGAAGAGATATTATGCATAAGTGTCAAAGGCCGAGTCTTGTTCGGTCGTGTTTTTAGGGTCTGTTTAATCGAGTCAGAGTCTTACTTTGTTATGTCATCTTTTATCAATAAAATTCTATTTTTGTGCATGTTTTATTTGTCACTAGTGCATAATTAATCTTGATATTATTCTATACCTCTACGGAGGACAAATTCCCTCGACGGAGGTCGATTACCTTCGTTTAATACGAGGATAAATTTAAGCGCTCGTAAGGGACCACCCTCCCGATAACCTCGCAAAGCAGGAACCATTCCTACATACGAGATCGATTACCTTCGTTTATTTGAAGGCGGTTCTCTCTATGTGAGCGGCGTAAGGGACCACCCTCCCGATAACCTCGGCAAAAAGCAGAATCATTCCTACATACGAGATCAGTTACGCCGTTTATTTCAAGACGGTTCTCTATGTAGGCGAAGTAAGGGACCACCCTCCCGATAACCTCGCAAAAGCAGGAACCATTCCTACATACGAGATCGTTACCTTCGTTTATTTCAAGACGGTTCTCTATGTAGGCAAGTAAGGGACCACCCTCCCGATAACCTCGACAAAAAGCAGAACCATTCCTACATACGGATCGATTACCTTCGTTTATTTGAAGGCGGTTCTCTATGTAGGCGAATAAGGGACCACCCTCCGACGACCTCGGCAAAAATCATTAATTCAAGATGGAACTCTACAAGGACGAACTACCCTTCTACGAGAACCGATTCCTTCAAGACTTCATATATTACTTTAGTTCAAAATAAAGTCAATACAAAGCAAGTACATCTTTCTTATTTTAAAAATAAGTTATGCAGATTACATATTACGAGGCGGAGGGACCGGGAAAAGCGAGCCGATCCACAGAGAAATCGCGATTCAACGACTCATCTATACTAATCCTGCATCTACCTCGTCCTCGATCTACACTATGGGCTCGCTAGATCGACCTCGGCCACTCAATGACGCGCTTGGCCCCGGCGAGGATCCACGTCGTTCGAGGGCAATAGCACGCCTCTCTTGAGCTATCCGCGGATCGTCATAATTCGGTTCATTTATTCTAGATCGAGAAGCTCCGTGAGAAGAAGAGGCCTCTGCGTCCGTCAAGCATTTCGTCGAGTTGTGGTTGTCGGCGATGACGGTCTTGTATATACCTCAGAGCCTTTTTAATTCACCGTCTTGTTAGTGAATTGCGGAGGTCCGACCATATTCATGCCGGTACCTCGCAACGGGCGACAACCTCGACAACCTTGGCTTCAACTTTCGAGATAGTCATCCCACCATTTCGATGGATGGCCTCCTCGTACTCGGCATGCTCTCCGACTATTAATTTAGCCCTCCTGGCGACCTCGAACGACTCCTCCAATGCAAAAGACGAGCACGGGCTCGTCACGGCTCTCTGGCAGCTCTATGTTTAATAACAGACTCACCGCACATGGCCCAATTGTCCCTTTATATGGAGGAGTTCGACCTCTTTTAATTCGAGCCGCGACAAGTCTTCAATTCGATTCAACCAAGGAGTAGCATCAAGCATTTCAAAGCGACAACCGAATAAAAGATAAGTGCTTTCATATAAACATGTGATTCTATTAAAATGCCCTTAGCGAAACCAGTGTACATTTACATTCAAAAAAAAAAAAAGGGGGATCAACTGACCCCTCCAGAGGCCTCGGGCCTATCCACCTCAGCCGCCTCCGGAGCATGGAAAGCCTCGGCCTCCTCCGCCCTAATCCAAGTCCGGCCGGCCGCCTCAGAGGCTGCCGGGCCTCGCCGCCTTAAAACCCCAGTGCAGCATCCCAGACCCTTTGTAAGATTGGCCATTAGGCGTCGGTCGGGGATCTCGGTCCAGAGGCAAGCGAGAGACTCGCGGTCGTGAGAATCAAGATGAAGTCGAGGCCCGCAAAGCACGGAAGCTCCTTCGGGCGCGGACAAGGACATCGAAATAGGCCCGCCTCGGGACATCATCATCTATCTCTCATACCCATACTTGGATTTATCCACAGGTAGTCCTCGGCGACTTCTTCGATTGCATCCGAGGCGGCGCTTATTGAGGACCTCGGCCGCATCACCCACCATCCCGAGGCCCCAGGAGAATAGCCTCCGAGCGCCCAAAGCATCTCGCCTGCGACCGCTACCTCGGCCTCCCGACGCCGAGCCTCCTCCAACTCGCCTTCATTAAAGCGACCTCGGCCTCATTGTGGCTTCGGCCCGCCCTAGCCACTGCCGCCTCCATCGCCTCGGCCGCCGCCGCCGCCTCGACCGCCGCCTGCCTCAGCAGCCGCCGTATCCGCCACCTACATTTGACGAGGTCCGGATCTTTGCCTCGGCCTCGCTAATCTCTTGGGCGAGAGTCTTCTCCTCCATTCCCCGAGCATCTTGGGCCACCCCGTCGAGGCGGCTAACGGTCCCTTTCAAGAAGTCCGTTATGAAACCGGACATCTGGGCCATCCGTGCGGACATCTTGGCCACCTCGGCCGACACCGATCTCGACCCTATCGTGATCCCAACAAATCGAAGAATACATTATTTATATATCTTCAAGGAAGAAGGATAGGTCGCTACCTCGGGAAAGGTAAGGGAGCTCACGAGAGCCAACGACGACGCATTCGGGGTCGGAAGAACCATGACCTCGGGGATAGCACGCTTAACCTCTTAAAGCGCTAAGAGGTCATGACTCAGAGACTTCAAGCCTCCTCGCTCACGGGCATAGCCTCGACATCCTTCAAAATCGAGGAGTAGAGTTCGACCTCCTTCAAAGAGAGGAGGAGCTCGACACCGGCTCGAATCCTTCTCTTCTTCTCTTATCCCCGATCAAGTTCACTGCAAATAAATCTAAAGGGCCGAGCATGTACACACAAATAATCATGCAACAAAGGACAGAAGAGAAGGAGGGGCCTCACCCTTCACCGACTCCACCTCGGTGGCAGGATCATAAGGGCTAAGCCCCGCAGCTACGAGCTCGGCCTCGGTAAAGGCCTCATCCACGAGACCTACTCTGTCCAGTGCCTCCTCCAGGCCACCGTCAATCTCGTCAACCACCACATCGGCGATCTTCTCCGATCGCCATATAAACTCAAGAGATCCATCGAATCGACAAAGAAAACTTTACGCGGTTGGAGATCTTCGACTTTATCTTGGCTTTGAATTCTGACGGGGTGATAAATAATACCACCCGAACCACCCTTCGATTGAAAAAAGCGAGAGAACAAGCCCCAAAGTGAAAGAAAAATTATGCCGATAGCATAGACACCTAAGCCCACCAAATGCGAAAAGAATTTGGCGTAAGTTGGGCAGTGATATGCCGAACATCCGTTGAAGTTCGACATATACACGAGGATCGGAATACGAAGACGGCCGGGAGGTCGTCTTCGTGAGCGATGACAAACCCTTCCGGAGGAGAACAAGCCCTATGCTCGGACGGGGCAACATAAATTATATCGAAATACGGTATTGAGAGACAATCTCCTTTATATCGGAGGTTGTTAAAATGGAAGAAAAAGACACTTTACCAAAATCCCGAAGGGGAATATAATACCGCCGCGAATCAAGCGGCTGCCACGAACATACGATCTGAAGCTCGGAAGATTTAGAAGAAGAGAAGCCATAACTTACTTTTGGTTTTGAAGATGATGGTGATGAACTCCGAGACAACAATGGCGGCGGTTGCTCGTTTTCGAAGTTTTGGAAGTCCGAAATTTTGAAATAGCAAAAGTGATATGAGAAATGGCGTATCAAGGAAGATATTCTCTGTTATACGCTTTATCGAATCCAACCGCTGCCGCATTAAATGCGTATCCCGTGTCATGTACTCAGCGGCGGCGAAAAATCACGTGTTCGGCATCGGCTAACGCCCGTCGGTGACACTGACAAAAGACCTCGGATTAACGCCTCGGCGGTGAAATCGCAGGAGACCTCGGCATAATACCCGGCGGTGAAGTCGGCCGGAGACCTCGGCTTAACGCCGCCAGCAAAGTCACCAGAGACCTCGGATTAACGCCTCGTCGGGGAAGCCAAACGAAAACTTCGACTTATAGCCCGGCAAGAGATAGTACCGGCATACACAAGCTCGGCAGATGCCTCCGCAAACGCGTATATGACTTGAAACATTGACACATACCAGTCGGATCGATCACGCCCCTCGGCATAAACAACACAAAACCATTACGACCTCGCCTGCGTCTTTTTTTGGGGGTTGTGATAGGATATAGCCCAACTACTGGGCCCAAGCATCGGGCCCAATACAGTAAAGGCGGCGTCGAGCTCGGCTGAGACAAGATCGGCCCAAGAAGACATCTAAAACCGATTGGGAGCAGAAGGCTGGCCATATCTAAATGAATCCTAGTTCGAGAGGGATAGAATTAAGATCCTATCCTAGATCTCGAATCCTATTTAGAAGACCTCGATTTAAGATCTAGGTCTAAATAATTGTGTATAAATAGAATTTAGATTAGGCGAAATAGATCATTCACACTCTTTGTAATCGCTTACACATTCAATACACGAATACTCTCTCTCCCCGTGAGCGTAGATCTTATTCATAGATCGAACCACGTAAATCCTCGGTGTTCTTGGCGTTTATTTCCTTACGAAATTGGATCGATCATTAATATAAACCTTCCTCACGCTCAATAATTTAATAGTTGAGCTTGAACTGCCATATAATCATGGCTTTTGGTTATAGTTTTCTACAAAGTTCAATATTTATTTAATAGCGTTCAAAAAATTACAAAGCTGCAGATATTCACTTGAATAAAATGGCAATAAATTTAATTGGATCTAGGAGACTATTCTAACAATGTGGGCTGAATTGGTCAAATTTGCCGGTTGTCCGTGCGCCAACCAAGAATACGTTTCTAAATAATAGCATTAATAAAATGATGATTTTAGAAATAGCCTCCAGTTTTTTCACTATAACCTCCTATTGAAAAAAATATTAAAAATTATAATAAATATATTCTTTTATCCTCATAACTTCCAATTTCAAATTTTAATAAAATAATAATAAAGTAAACCTCAAAATATGATTATCAGTATAGCTTCGTAAATTTGTTTAGAAATAGAATAATATCAAGGAATCACTGAAATTGAAATTTGAAAGTTGTTTGAAGACTGTCATATATTCTGGCTGGCACCACATATATTAAATTCAAGCTGTAGAGATTAATGTGGAGGAGAGGTATAGAAAAAGTTACATGCATAAGAACTTGTTGTATTTGTGTCGAACGGATTCTTGATGAATCGCTTTCGTGATGTATTGTAATCGTATTGACACGATAATAACTTGACATACATGTATTTTCAAACTCTAGTATTGAAGTTCCAAAAAAATTATGATTTTTCGTAATTTATGTATTAACTGATTAAATTAGTAGTTTATAATAGAATTCTACAACATATTCGATTCCATGAGTTTTGAGTCGACGAACTGACAGAAGTCAAACAACAATCCACAAGAAAAATGAAATCTAAAATTTGACGACTTACTGTCACGCGCTGAAGGAGCACGTGTAAGACGGCCCGAAACTCAATCATACGACCTGGAAATTGGAATGGTGTGGTGTGATCAAAATCTTCGTCAAAAAGGATTTTCTCTCTCTACTCTCACTGTCGCTAGTCTTTTAGGTCCCCAAAAGTCTCTACGTATAACCTAAAATCATCTCACCTAATTTCCTTTACATTTAATAAATTTCGATATATTATTACCCAATCGGTTTGACCAATTTTTCTACCCGTCGATCTGAACGTCACGATACTCGGAGCGCGAGGTTGCCATTCTTCCGGTTATCATTATTGGATTATCTTTTCCTATTTTTACCCCTGCGATAAGTGCTTCACCTAATTAGGATTGAATTGTGCTTACCTAATTCTTTCGGTGATCATTGTTCTTTTGATTTTTGATGATTTCTTTGACATTTCGTGTCTGAATTTTCTGAGTTTCGGTACTTCTTCCCTGTGCGACAGTGCTTTCCTGTTTTCAAGTGGGGGAAAATGGCTGGAGCTTCTGATGATCGGGCAACTAGCGTATGCGGCCACTGGTTAGTTTCATTTCCTGATCTTCTTCTTGTTTTTCTCGAAAGATTTACCAGTTTCTTTTGTGTATGATGATATAGAGTTTATTTCATGGTCAATTTTTTTGTAGTAAATGTAGAAAATTGCAAATTATGTGGTTAACCATCGTCTAATTGTTTTGTGGCAGTACATGAAATCATGAGAGAAATTGTGCAGCTAGAAAGTTGTGGCATAATTGAGTAATTATCATATAAGTTATTGTGCCTTGTATTTGTGATTGATGGGCTAGTAATGCGATATTATGATTTATGTTAAATTGTTAATGTATAAGAAATAATGCAAATCTCTTTGAGCGGTAGGTACTTCTCGTGCATGCTAAAATCGCTTTATTCGCTTAAATGTCTCCACTTCTGGGGTCTTTCCTACAGAGACCATAATCGAGTCTATTCAAGAATCTATATAAAAAAAGAAATGATGAATGAATGCCTGAGAGTAGCGAACAAAGAAGAATGAATGCTTCCCAGACGAAGCTCGATCGGTCATGGAATCGAATTGCAGATTAGAGTAACCACAATGCTTTTCTCATCACTTTCTGATTGTCGAATTTCAATGCTAGTGAGGACTTTCAGTGAGATAAATTGAATAGTTCCAATTAACAACTGGAAATTGTATATTTATTATGTATTGCCGAATTAACAACTAAGCTAAAATTGTATATCTATAATCTAACATTTAGTCTCCCTTACTATATAAGGAAAGTATTACTGCTGTTTGTGCTATTGTATCTGAATCTTAAAAACGTTACAGGAAAACTACCTCAATATACTATTCCAAGTCAAATTTTGCTCTTTTGCATTATTTCCTCACTTTTCCATTCTCAAATACATCTAAGCCATCATATATTTCTATATTTTGTAAAGTTATATTCAGGTGTAGCTGTCAGCCAAGATAACCATTTAAAAACATATGATTTTATTAAGTGCATTTTTTCTATTAGGTATGGTTATGGCGTGGTGAAATAATGTGTTGGGGTATCCCCTACTTGCAATTGCATATTACAGTTATTTCTGAGCTTGGCTTTCCTAGTTTTATGTTTTAATGTAGGCAGATTGCAGCAGCAAATTTACCTGTCCAGTACCCAATATGACTGCTGATTTAAGTCTTGTATATTGTTACCTCTATGTTATTTTCTCCACTAACTGTTTAACAAGCATCAATATTTTGACAAGCAGTCAAATCTTTATTCTATAAATAACTAAATAGTTGGTTCATTTGCTTCATCAATGCATGATTACATATCTTTATTTTTAATTTGCCCGCTTCAACTTTGGAAAATATCTATAGTGTTTGCTACATTATTATCCATTGCAGTGACAGAGCTATTCCATCTTCCAATATTGACTTGCATTTTGCTCACTGCTCCCGGAATCTGGAGAAATGTAAAGTATGTGGCGATATGATTCCACGGAAACATGCAGAGGAACATTTTCTGAGTACCCATGCCCCGGTATACAAATTTATCTCTGCTGTTTAAATACTGTGAAATATTAAGGAAATACTGTACATTAAGAGCATGCATTAATATCCCTTTCCACAAAGTACTTCCATTGTGTTGTCGGAGATTCTTTTGGTGTAAAGATATCCTATCAGCCATCAGGATACAAACTCAGTTTTCTTGGTCCATTTATTTTTTGTAAATCCCCTCTTGGCATGTTCTTGCTCATGGATCAATAATTTAAGATCTTGGATCAACTTCAGGAGTTATCCTAAGTTTAGATGTATTACCAATCATAATGTGAATGTTACTAGCTATTGTGGAAACCTGCAGAAAATTTGGTCAGCTCAGCATAATTTTTCTGGATATTGACTGTTGGCTTTTTGTGGTAGTTGGCAGTAAATTGTGATTTGTGGTTTTACTTATACAGACTTGGATCAAATTTGTTATTCTGTACATTTCTCAAGTTCACATCCTTCATTAAATTGCATGTCTCTGTCACATTTTCTTCATCTATTATCTTTCATGTGATTTGACAATTCTTCTCTTATGAACTTCTATTTCTGCCACCAATGATAAGTAAATTATACATAACATTAGGGTAATAGGGTGTAAGGTTACAGTTTACTTCAATTCATTTGATTGTAAGACTTTGTGCTGATGGTGACTTTTATATATGCAGTGTTTGCGATTGAGATACACAAATACTTATAAAGCATTACATGTTTATTTTTTTCCACAAACATGGATTTTGGGTTATCTAGATAAGTAAAGCCTTAGGATAATAGGATTATGCTTATCAGCATACCATGCCATAAAAAACAATTAAAAAAAGGATAGTAGCACATAATCTTGTTGTATACAGTATACTCAACTTATGCCTTATGCGATCTAGTAGTAACTAGACAAAATGGAACTATAAGCAATATCACCGCTGAAGTGTGAGATATCGGATGTAGTTCATGGTTGGTGACAAACAAGACACTCTTTGGGGCTAACTTAAATCATCATAACATGCTCAATACTCGGTGGTGTAGTCTCCAATAAGATGCTTGTGAGAGTGCTCCTTGATGTTAATTGTTACGATAGAGCAAAGGTCATAGAAGTTGGAGTCATGCTTAGCACTACTATGTTCAAGTCCCCAATAAGATGCTTAGGTCAATGTTCATTGATTAATAATTGGGCAAGGGCCATTTGTTGGTATGTTTCCTATTAATTTGCTCTTGCTTGTGCCTTGGGCATGGAAATGGATTGATTAACTCTTCATCATAATGCATAATGGTGGTGGTGGATGAACATAATTTTGTATGTGAAAAGAATAAAAATCTCCTTTAAAATAGACTAAATGAATAGTAAGGGAAATAAAGAACATGAGAGAGGAGAAAAGAAAGCCTGAGAACCCTCTTGTGAATTGGACCAGATGCATACTGACAAATCTAAAATAAAAGTGAGGTCAAAGTATCAAACAGATCTGCAGAATCCTAATACAAAATCTCTTTTGTAATTGAGTCTCAGTGAAATAAAAATATTATGCAGTGAACTCTGTAACATGTTCCATTGGTCCTTATTTTCTTCTGTTAATAATTTTATTTCTGTTCATATCAATATGTATATATACTAATTGATCTAAAAATTTTAATCAATTATTTTTTTAGTACTAGATAAGTAAGGCTCCTGTTCAAATAACAATTGTGGTCTGGTCGTGAAGAATGACTGGTAATATGAATTTATTATGGTACTAATAGTATATTAGAATGTCGTGGTGACTGAAAGATGATTCTAAAATCAGCCCGGGGCTTGTTCCTTCAGAACAAAGAAAGTCTTTTTATTGTAATGGAGCTTATAAGCTTCATGCTGCACTTCTTAAGTTCGTCATCATTCACATCACTGTATTTACAATTATTACATATTTCTTGTTTATGGCTGAATCTTATATGTTTTGTGCAAGTTTTTCGATCTCATGGTGCTTCAATTACTTTGCAGGTATCTTGTTCCCTGTGCAGTGAGACCATGGACCGTGATATTTTAGATGTTCACAAAGGAGAAAATTGCCCTAAAAGAATTGTGACTTGTGAATATTGTGAATTTCCACTGCCTGCAATTGATCTATTGGAGCACCAGGTACTAAGTTGTTAGTTTGATTTGCCATATTCTTCATTTGGTGTAATGTGCTTTCTGTTGATCATTTCAGGAAGTTTGTGGAAATCGGACAGAGTTATGTTACATGTGCCATAAATATATAAGACTCCGAGAGACGCATAGCCATGAAGGCAGATGCACTGGTGTTGTTAATAACGTAGCTGAATCATCAAGGTAAGTAAATCCTGTTATTAATTTATTCAGCTTCTTAGTTATGTTCAATTTGTAAAGTTCGTTTATGGTGTTACACTGTTACTTATTGAGATATAAATGCAATCACTGTCTAGTAATAATAAAATGCTACTAATACCTCCTATACAAGACATGTGAAAATTTTGACCTTACTGATTATTGTAATGACTTCAATTAAAAGCTAGTCCACTAACTGTTAAATGAACCGATTTTGATATAGGCTGCTTTTCATTTCTTTAGATGCTAAGGAATGCAATAATATGAAAATTACTCGTGTAAAAGTGATTGGGCAAAGATATATCCTTGGTCATCACTGGCCTTTAATTGCTTTCAATTTTGCGAATTTGTAATCTGATGTTTGTTTTTTTTTATGTCTTCAAAATCATTTTCCAATTTTGAGGCTAGAGGTGATGTAGGTGGATATACTTTGTTTTTAAAAGACTGGAGTTATTGTAGTTTTAGATAGAAATATTTCTGAAGGAAACTAGTTAAATATTTCTATCTAGTTTTCTAGTTGGTGACTACTCCTGACCAGGTAATATTCTATTTAGGATTTGAAAATTTTAAAAGTGTACTTAGGTTCTTTTTTGTTTCTTTCCTTGGAAGAAGAATGAATGATATAGTGTGCGATTACTGATTAATTATGGGACTAATAGTAAATTAGGATGTGTACATTGTATGATGACGGTCATTTGAATAACTAATGGTTCTTTTTTTTTGTTTTCCGCCAATTATTTTCTTTCAATGGGTTATTACATGCATTAGATAAATTGAATAGTTCCAAACTAATGTTTGTGAATCCTGATATGTTTACTTCTCAATTTTAGTAAGTATTGATGTCAGAAATGATCAAAAATGGGTGTATAAACTTGTATTTTAATTAAATTTCTGAAGTATCATGATTTCCCCTTACAAGCATTCAGGTTGACATGAGAATTTTGTATAAAAAAAATACACGTAGCATTCCTTAAGATTGTCTACTTTATATTGGAGTAAAATATAGTGGTGCTTGTATTCTGTTTAAATTGCATCATAGTTAGTTGAGGAATGTTTTATGATATCTTTGAAGGAACATAAGGGCACCGGAAAGGGGAAGGGCTCCGAGGAGGCAACCGCGTGAATTCTCACCAAGGCGCCTACTGTTTACTATTGCAATAACTGGGATTGCTGTTCTATTAGGTTCGCTTTTCTTCCAGAGGAAACCAGACCCAACTCCAGTGAACTAATCTCGCGAAGCATGCTTTTGTATTGTCCATGTGTGGTCTTCTTACTGTGTGGTTTTACGAGACAGTTAATGTTGTAGTTGTGCGCATGGATGTTTGTATCATCAAATGAGAGACAGATGTTCCATTCGGTAAATAGCTTTATCTTTATTTGTAAAAAAGGGAAACCAAATCCCATTTGAACTGGGAAAGAATAAATGATTCGTTCTTCTTCCAATTTGCTCAATACTTTCCAACTTTATATGGTTAAAGCTGGACATTGGTATCCCATCAGATTTGTCTAATTAAATCCACGCATTCGAGCTTCACCCATTTACTGTTTGTAGGTGAATATTATCTGGTAACAAAAATTAACTGTAAGCGTTGAATCTCTACTAAAAAATCTTACGTATCCGATCGCTCTTCCCTAAAACATTTTTATTCCATGCCACTCTCCCTCTCCCTCTGGTCATATTGGCCAGAAAGAGAAAGAAAAAGAGGTTGACGGAACATTTTTATTTTATTTGCATTAAAAGTTGGATGAAAGTGGTGGGCGAGTGGCAGGTGTTAAAGTGGGAATCTGAGTTTCCAAAGAGAGCACTACCGCTGAATGGAAACAATCCCACGAAGAAGACCAAATCTGGAAAATCAAACACCCATTCCCAGAAATTGAAAGAGTAAAAGAAACTAATCTTCTCTTGAACAGAATTCTCTCTCTCTCTCTCTCTCTCTCTCTCTCTCTCTCACACACACACAGAGTTACATAGCTTTCGGTTTTTTATGGGTGGTGGTCGAAATAAACTTAAGAAAGGAATCAAGAAACTTTGGAGGTATGCGTGTCGGGACTACCCTACAGGTTTGTAATAATTCCTATCTAATTCCACTTCTAATACCTTCACTTCTACGTACATTTTTTTTCATTTTTTTTCTTCTTATTTCTTTATTTTCTTATACCCCACCAACACACTTTTTCCCCCTTTGTAATATATGTGGAATTTCTCTTTTTTGGCGCCCCACTGCTTTTGTGTCTGCCTTCAATTTATTTGCTGATCGCTCACAATTTCTTAAAATTTTCTCGTTCCCCAGGTCTTCTTATTTATTGCTCTCATGCAACGTCTACAATGACGGCTTTTTTTGTCCAAAAATGGATCTTTTTTGTTTTATTTTATTTTTTGTCTTCCTAAGATTGCTAAAATTGTATACAAACGAATAAAAGACAATGTTGAGATGCTAAGGAATCAAAAATTCTATGGATTATTCTGGTCGGTAATTTTGGATGTTCGATTTTGGCTTTTGTTATTGGCAATTCTTTCGTTCCAAAGTTGCGACGATGTTTGGCAAAATGTTCAGTATTAATTTGTTTATAATCTCCTACAATTTTGAAATATTTAGCTGTCTAGTAGTTAAGAAATCAGGATAGTTTGTTCTCCAGCTTCTATAAAGTGTAGGAAAAAGAAATCAATTATAAGCTCTAAAGTGCACCGGGGGAGCATACATATACATACAGAGATTACTTTGGTGTCTAGAAGGTTTATTTCACTAGTTTCTATTGGGATGAAATGTGGTGTGTAATAAGGTGAATAAAAACTGATCAGCAGAATCTACATTAAGATTTCAGATAACTTACTTGTAATGCAATCCAATTACATAATTACTTGCTTTTGGCAAGGTGTTGCAATAGCTTTAAAAATAGCTACTAAAAGGAGTCCTAATTTCGCATAATGGCTGTAATGTTAAAGATATTACGATTCTTGAAAGCTATGTAAAATCCACCAAACAGTAATGGAACAAGAATGGGCATTACTAAAGCTTAAGGCATAAACTTAAGTAAATGGAGGTGCTTTCTTTCTTGTTAAGGGAAGGCAAGCTTTATGTAGCTGCTGATTAGAATACATATATATATATATATATATATATATATATAAATGTATGTGTGTGTGAGTTATATATTCTTATAAGTTTGTATAATTGGTTAATATAACAACAGTTTTGAAGTAATTTCTTGTCCAAACAAAACTCAGAAGCAAAGGGTGGCCTCTTTTGTAGGATAAAGTTGTAACTTTGTTGTGCAGGGGCTGCAGAAGCTTGTGGAGTCGGAGCCATGTCACCTACAGGTGTTCGCTGGTACATTCAAGATAATCACGTAAGTTCATTCACTCTCCTTTCATGTTATCAGATTGCTTTAGAGTTACATACTGCTTACTGTTTCTATGCCTTAATCTGATCATTTATCATGCATTAGTAGTTTGCTTCACGAGCACGAAGAATTGAAATTTCTTATGGATGTTTGTCGTCATGATGTATCTCAGGTGGTCCTTGATAACGGCATACTCCAAGTCACGTTATCAAATCCAGACGGCATTGTCACAGGAGTTTGTTATAACGGCATTGACAATCTGCTAGAAGTTCTCAACGATGAGAGTAACAGGGGGTAAGTAGCTCCGTATTTGATTCTTGAACCAATTTTTAAATGTCATCTTTCATGTGATACGGAAATAAGTGGCAAGATTATTTCAGATGCATGAGAATCAACTATTGAATATTATCATTTTTCAACGAATATCTATAGGTATTGGGATGTTGTGTGGAATGCACTAGATGGAAGCCGGACAGGAGTCTTTGAAGTGTACGTTCTCGTTTCCCATTTACCTGGTTTTGTTGAAGTGGTCAGCATTTATACCTGTCTTAAACAACTGGTGCGCGATGATATAGGATCAAAGCCACGACTTTTAAGGTGATAAAGGACACTGAGGAGCAAGTAGAGGTGTCGTTCTCAAGGCTGTGGGATCCCTCCCTTCAAGGCAAGCTTATTCCCTTGAACATAGATAAAAGGTACTTTTTTCATCTCTGCACTCGCACAGAAGCACTAGCACACGCAATCTGTAATGAAATTTATGGTTTCGTAGGTTCGTTCTGTTGCGTGGTTGCTCAGGATTCTACACCTATGCAATATACGAGCATGTTGGTTCACCAGAGTGGCCTGCTTTTAGCCTCGGAGAAACCAGGATCGCATTCAAACTTCGCAAAGAAAAGTGAAGTTTTGGCTTCTTGATCATAATTAGAGCACTTGCACTCACACACACATACACACACACATTCAAGGATATAACTTCATAGCACATCAAGTCACCTCTGTTAGGTGCCTATATCGATTATTGATGGAGAGATGATGATATGATGCATCGACAAATGTAGGTTCCATTACATGGCTATGGCAGATAACAGACGCAGATTCATGCCCCTACCAGAAGACCGATTACCCGGCAGAGGCCAGCCTCTCGCCTATCCAGAGGCGGTCCTACTGACCAATCCCGTTGAGCCTGAGCTCAAAGGAGAAGTCAGTTCATCTTAACTTTGTTTTTCGGATCTGCATCATGTTACACCAACATAAACTCATGCTTCTATAGGTTGATGACAAGTACCAGTACTCGTGTGACAACAAAGATCTGAAGGTCCATGGCTGGATTTCTATGACCCCTCCAGTTGGATTCTGGCAAATAACACCTAGTGATGAGTTTCGATCGGGCGGGCCCCTCAAACAAAACCTAACCTCCCATGTGGGACCGACAATGCTGGCTGTAAGCTGCCCTTTCTCCTTTTCTAATTCTATCCATGCCGCTTAGTTGTTCATTTTAGAGGCTAATCTTGTCAAGATTTTTCCGGGGTTTGCAGGTTTTTATCAGTGGTCACTATGCTGGAGGCGATTTGAATCCAAAATTCGGTCAGGGTGAGCCATGGAAGAAAGTTTTTGGCCCCGTTTTCATGTATGTTAACTCCGTGATGGATGGACAGGATCCACTAACACTGTGGGATGATGCCAAACAACAGGTTTACACATTTAAAATTGTGTTAGAGAAGCTAAATATCAAGTTGATTTCAAATAAAATGGTAACGCTACAATCATTTGTTAAAATTTATCTTTAGATGTCGGTTGAAATCGAAAGCTGGCCTTACAGCTTTCCGGCATCAGAGGATTTCCAAAAGGCAGACCAGAGGGGTAGTGTCACCGGTAAACTATTCATTTCAGACAGGTAATATCTCAGCATGCTGTTCGTTCCCCACCTCCTATACATACATGCCTATACGTATATATGAGAGTGCGTGACTCGTGCTAAGATTGATGAAAGTGCATTGTTAACCCTAGGCATGTAAGCAGTGATAATATTCCAGCAAATGGTGCATATGTGGGATTGGCTCCTCCAGGAGATACTGGATCCTGGCAGAGAGAATGCAAGGTTTTCTTTTTTTTCCTCGAGTTCTATAATTTTTTACAGATGATTATTTTTCTATAAATTTCCTTGCTTCTTGAAATGTATGTGATTAGGACTACCAATTCTGGATTAGAGCAGACGAGACGGGCTATTTTTCGATCAATAATGTCCGAACTGGGAACTACAATCTGTATGCTTGGGTCCCCGGCTTCATTGGAGACTACAAGAATGAAGCTTCCATCACCATAACACCAGGTCTGATTTTTTTTTCATTACAACCTTTGATACTAAGAACTTACAATGTCGGTCTGAGCAATGTGACAACAGGTGGTCAGATTGAGATGGGAGATATAGTATATCACCCTCCTAGAGATGGTCCGACACTCTGGGAAATTGGGATCCCTGACCGAACTGCTGCAGAATTTTATGTTCCCGATCCTGATCCAAAATACATCAACCGACTTTTCATCAATCATCCAGACAGGTTAGTTTAATCTTCTTCCTTGTATTTTTGAGCCATCATTTTGCATTTTTGTTGTGGTTATACAACATGATCAGTTGATGAATGATTCAATTTTTTGACAGGTTCAGGCAGTATGGACTCTGGGACAGGTACTCGGAGTTGTATCCTAATGAAGACTTAGTTTACACGGTTGGCAAGAGTGACTACACGACAGATTGGCTCTTCGCACAGGTTAACAGGTTCGATTTTTTAACTTCCTATTATATCATGGATTATTGGCGTTCAAATACACAATGTTGTTGAGAATTTTCGTCCAAATTAAAACTGACGTGGCAGCCTGGACGTGGCACTACCCCAACCAAAAATGATGTTGTCTTGACTATGAAAACTTTTGTAAAAATTACAACGTTTAAGTTCGTGTATTTATCCACACATTCCAAAGTTGGTGTGCAAAACCAGAAACCGACCAAAATCTGTGTATTTTAATGCTAATAACCCTTGTATCATTGTTGAGTTCATGCTGCTGATTTGTTTACACAGACACGCCTTTGGCTGAGTTTTGTTCCTATGGTCACATGTCTGCAGGAAAAAGCCCGACAATACGTATCAGGGAACGACATGGCAGATAAAATTCATGCTAGACAATGTCACTCAAAACGGGACTTATAAACTGCGCGTGGCTATTGCATCTGCATCCTTAGCTGAACTGCAGGTAAAGATTTAGATCATGGCTGAGTTGGGAGGATGAGGACTTGTTGAGTCGAATGAAACTGAGATGATTCACTTTTTGTAGGTTCGAGTGAATAATCCGAAGGGAAACAGACCTTTGTTTTCAAGCGGGCTGATAGGGAGGGACAATTCGATTGCTAGGCATGGAATTCATGGGTTGTATTGGCTCTACAGTGTAGACATACAAGGTGGTGCACTTGTGCAGGGGGAGAACACACTATTCTTGACTCAACCAAGAAATCAAAGCCCTTTCCAAGGCCTCATGTATGATTACATTCGACTCGAAGCCCCACCACAGCAAGGCGTGTAGAGTGTTTGGTCATGTGTTATTGTTGATGATGCACTCGATATAGATATAGCATCTAAGCGTTCACGTCTCAAACACTTGGTGAGCTACACCAGATGATATATTGTGCATGCCATTGTTTTATTAAGATTATCCATCTATTAGCTTGTGAACTAATGTCACCTAAAGAGAGATAAGAAATGTTGCCCAACTATTATGGACTCCTCCCTCTTCAACTGCATATGGTCACATTGCCGAAAACATACATATATAATCATACTTTGATTTAATTTCACAATAAGTGGATCCACATTTCATACATAAAGCCATATCCAATCTTAATGAGATACGGTGACCCTAATCCTAACTAGCCATCAAGTAGCTAGAAAGGACCAAATTAGTATCATCGCATAGACACATGCAACACTCATAATTTAGACTAATGAAAATAGCAATTGGGTTTCTGCTGAACAAAAAGAACAAAGATTTTTAGCTTTCTTGAATTTCAAAAGGGTGAGAGAGTATGAGATCCCTTACTATATATGTGGTAGTGAAAGTTTATATATAGGGTGAAACATAAGTTTGATCAAGAAACATGTTTGTGGACGATGACTTTCAATCATCGCATGTAATATAAAAATCCAAAATGTATAAGTCTTTTGTGAAGGCAATTATAAAACTGAGATTGTATACTCTTGGAAAGGCAGAACACCTACAAAGAAAAAAATAGGAAACAGTCTACAATGTTTTACTTATTGTCAATCAGCTTTTACCAATCCAAAATCATTATTCCTCTTAATTTACGAAACAGGATTCGAGCAATTTAATTAGACTTTCCAAAAGAAAATAACAAATATCTGCAGCAGCACTTGTCTCGACTTGACTCCTGTGATACCTATTCTGCAGACCTACGATAAATTACATTAAATTTATAAATCTAATATTTAGATTGTTCCTCTGATAAATTTGATTTACTCAATAAAAGCATATGGGCATAAGATTGCAATTGATTCCAATATATAAAATCCAAGCTCTAATTAACAAAAAAGGGAGATTTATCTCATCGTCAAATACATATAGGTGTCTGGTGCCGTTGAAGTATTAAAAACAGAAAGCAGGTTTCGCAAGTAAACAAATCCAAGCAAATAAATATGCTCTGTTTTGTGAAGCAAAAGGCATCTGCGTTATACGTTATCACCTTTTGCCTTTTAAGGTTTCTCACCTCTATCCCTTTTATTTATTTTTATATAATTTGCATTGGAAATCCTATTATCACTTCTTTATTTGTTTTAGCTACATATTTTCATTCTGTACTGTGTATTCATTTGTTCGAAATCCAGAATAGAGAATTTGTATTATTATAGACTATAGTCAAACGCAATGCTATTTTTATCTCACAGTTTTGGTTACTGGTATTCAACTTCCCAACGCATATAATCTTAAACCAACGCTCATGTACAATCCCATTTATCTTATATTTGAATTTTCAGTATGTAAATTGCTAAATTTTAATAAGTAAATAGTTTAGCTTTTTGGATTTCTGCAATTTATCTTTTAATTCAAGCAATTAATGTTATTCATAAAAATCTCACAAATTTGTTAGTAAGACGCTTCCCTTCAACCAATAAATAGGGGATTCGAGTTACCTAATGTGCGTGAGTCGTAACTTTCAATAATTAAAGTTTGCAAAATTCTCAAAATTGCAGAATTCCCAATTCTACAAAATTAGAGAATTTTGATGAGATTAGAAATGAACATACTTCTTTAATATATTACAGTAATAATTCTTTTAATAACAATTATAGACCATACAAAATTGACAATACGTATTGTTTTTTAGCTATTAATGAAAGTTTGTATTTGCTATGACTAGTGCGCGCATAGTTATATTAATTAAATGAATACCCAGTAATGTATCAATCTTCAAAATGACTGTGAATTAGATTGCTAAAATTGATGATATCATATTAAACACTAGAGGTGTCAAATTTCAACGCCTACATATGTATTTTGTTTTTATTATGGATTGAGATTACATGATAATTATTTTGGAGAATATTCAGTTTGGAGAAATCGTCTGGTAATGGGTTACTGCAGTTGCAGATTCAGGAAGATGAGGTAAGATTTTCTTTTTCTGTGTATTTTCTAATGTTTAATTACAGTTTTATGTGTGACGTATATCCCCTTAATTTAATATTTGCTACCACCACAGTAAGAGGAACTCCCTCTGTTTTCTTCCTTATTTTCTTCGCTCTCTATTCCTTTTATTCAAATTTTTTGGTCTTTTGATTTTGGTTGAGTTTGATGGGTTCCACTGGATACGATTTGGGATATGAGAGTGGGAAACACCAGTAAGACAAATTAAAACTTTTTATTTAATCAATACTAACTGGTTATGGACAGTAGTTATCGGGTAACTGGAATCAATTACTAATAACAGTACTACTAATCAGTTTAGTTAAGGGAGTCTTGATTTGAGTGATATCAGTTAAAGAAACTACTGATTGTTGAGACAGCTGACCAGTTTGACCGATAACTGATGTGCTTGCGGAATATGGTGCTACCGATTTACCTTAGAAAATTGGTTTATAAAACTTAGTCAAATAATGAGTAGTCAGTTTTTATGTTATATCTTCCAGTATCAAACGGATACCGATTATAGTGTTTCAAATCGATGATGTGTTGTTGTGTGTTGATGATGACAGTTCACTAACATGTGATTTTAAGTGCAATACTGAAAGTAAAGAACACGTTAATTTTAACGTGGTTCAGATAGATCAACTCCTACGTCACGGACTGATTACTCGGTCAATCCACTACTTCAGATTAGGTCTTGTTTACGTGAACAAGAATAAACTCATATATTGAGGTCACCTTACAGTATCCCGTCTAATTTGACATTCCTTCCTACGCTTACGGTGTTAGAAAACCCTAACTACTCTCTGTGAACAATCGATACACTTTCTAGCTTACATGTGATAGAAAACCAAGCTTTCAACAACTAACACTTTGTTGCTTACTTGCTCAAACTTCTACTTAACTTTGGGGGTTTTTTAGAGAGGTTTTTCCAACTAAAAGCTGAGTTGACACAAGCATCAAACTCAGTATGTCTATGCTTGAGATACAAAAGGATATCTTAGACTTAAGGAAGTGTATACTGAAACCTTGAGTTGATACGTATATGTGAGTTCTGAAGGTTTACTAGTAGCATGGTGAATTTTCTTCTTCGAAATCGTTGTTTGATTGTTCTTAGGCTTTGAGCTTTGATTGCTTTTAGTATAAGATTACGTAGCGTTTCGGTAACCTTCAAATGTTGAATTCTGCACATATATAGGGAGAGATAAGAATAGAGTCGTTGGAGGAACCGCTATTCAAATTCTACCATTTTGTCTTTAGAAAACTTCCGTTGAATCCTTGTACATCGTTGTCAGATGTCTGCATTATCATACACTGTAGCTCTGCAACTCTGAAAAGTGGCATGGCGTGTCAGGATCCTCTGCAGATACACTACAAAACGTGTCGAGTCAAACACTCAAGGCAAAAGAAACTTCGTGTTTCTTCAGTTGATAAGACTCCGTGTTTTAACAGCTTTGACTCCAGGCTTGAGCCAGTCTAGACTTCCCCGTCTTTTATCAATAGTCTGGATTTTCGTCGTTTATCAGCTTTGAACTCCTGAGTTAGTATGATGCAACAGTTTGACGTAGATATAGTCAGCTTTGATCTTCCATCAACTAGCTTTGACTATAGATAGATAGTTTTGACTGCTAGTACCAAGCTTTGACTTCTAGTATTCAGCTTTGACTGTTGGTATCCAGCATTGACTTCCGCTCAGTCAGTTACTCAGTCAGCTTGTCTAAAATGACACTTAGTCATTTCTTCGACTCTTTGTTGCCAGCAGCGCTGAGTCTTCAGTCTTGATCTTCAGCCTTCAGTCTTCCAACACCAGTCTTCAGTCTTCGACTTCACTCTTAGAGCAACTATCTATCAATATCGCATCCCTTAGTCTTCGGACTTCAGTTGGTCTTCCTTCAGTCTTCAGACATCAACACGTGATCCTTCAATCAGTTTCTCTTCGGTTGCGTTGGTACCGATACTCATATCAGTAAGGCTTGACATATGTATTGCTTTGAACTTCATTAGTCTTGGATCTGTCCAAGCTAATAGTTCTGTTGAAACCTGAAACAAAAACTTCCAACTCGAAAACAAGTTAGCCACATCTGTTACTTCAATAAGACAGTCATCAAAGATTTATGATCTAATCAAAACACACAATTAAGATTTATAAATTCTCGACCCTTAGAAAATTTCCCAACATAGTTGAATACATTCTAGTTTGATTAATAATAAATGGAAGAGTCTTGTTTGAAACCGTTTCATTTTGATTCTAAAATTATATTCAATGATGTATATAATTATCAACAAACTATAATATGTTATTGAAATATGAGTTTGAATCTAGTTAGATTTTGACACGTTTCATGTTGAGACAATCTCAAAAGAGTTTTTGAAAAAAAATAAATGGGTTAGTTACATTTGAAAGCATAAGCTTTATGCCAAATTATAATTACAATTTCATTCTCAGACTTTGACAATGCGATATCCAATTTTTTTATTTGTTGCAATTAGAATCACTCCCAAATTTAATCGATTCGTCAAACTTTCGATTTCAAACAAATTCTTATGTTTAAGCTCTTAATTTTGAGGAGATTAACATTTTGACATGTTTTGACGTCCTATAATTGTAATTGCAATGAATATCACCGAAGCACCAACATATTTGACAACGACAATCAATATTTGCAAAATAAAATAAAAAAATTACAATCAACTAATATTGGACATTAATTCATATATTAAAATGTTGCTCTCATCAAGCGCGTAAAAGCCTAATATCTGATTTCTTCAGTTAAGGGTTTGAACAATAAGAATGTGTTTGAATCGAGAGTTTTACGAATAGGTCGAAATTTAAGGTTGATTCTATTTACAACAAATCAAAATGTTGGGCACACAAGGTATGAAAGTAGTGTTATAATTATAATTTGATCTAAAATTTATATCCTGAAATGCAATTATCCTAATAAAATCACAAAAACTTGTGTACGCGCTGACTCATGGTGCACGCATAAGCTTTGAAAATTTTCTACTTTGTTTTTTGGATTTGTTGCTTTGTTTTTTTTTTAGTATTTTATTATTTAATGTTTTGTCTTTTGTTTTATGACAAAAACTTATATTAATTATAGTAAGTAAAGATAATTAGATTTTATTAATTTATAATTAGATTTTTTTAATTTTTAATTATAATTTATTAATTCATAATTATGGTTAATTAATTCACAATTAAGGTTTATTAATGCATAATTAGTTTTTTATTATTTAAAATTAAGGTTTATGATTCAAAATTAGGGTTTATTAATTCACAATTAGGGTCTATTAATTCTAATTAGGCTTTATTAATTCAAAATTAAGATTTATTAATTCACGTTTAAGGTTTATTAATTTAAACTTATTATTTATTAATTTATAATTAAGATTTATTAAATTAATTAATTTTAATTAAAATTAATTTAATAATAATTAATCAACTGAATAACTAATTAATTTAAAAATTAATTGGGGATATGACTGGAGCACACAGGAGACCACCCCTAATAAAATAAGGCCTTTTTCTCTTTGCTTTAGCGTATCAATTTTGGATCTTTTTTGTTAGCTTAAGAAACTTGTCGTAAATACTTACTTTACCGCAAAAGTGAATGGAGCATTTAATAGTTTGCACGCATTATTAATAAGGGAAAGTCAATTAAATGTTTGCTTCAAGCAACCAACCTAAATTAATCTTTTATTTTTACAGATTAAATGCAGAGATTGGTCTTGTGTGTTTATATGTAGAATATATATGCCAGTTTCTTTCTAGATTAAAAGAGTTGGAAAATACAAAGTAACAAAAACATTATCATGTCTACTGCTGTGATATTGACTGTTGAAGATGACAAGGTAATTGGATTATTTAATTATTTATTCAATCAGTTCTATATATTTTGGTTAAATGCTTATGTAGTTTAATTAGTTAATAATAAGAGAAGAGATCATAGTGAATCAAAACTTAATGTTTTTGCGTTAACATAAAAATGCATGCTTGTCATCTAAAAAAGATGCATCTTTGGGCGTTTCTATGATGTGACCTAGTTTTTGAGGATATAATGTGATGCATTTAGTTGCAGAATATATTAAAATGGTTTTTAGTTTTTATTCTTTCTCGTCCTAGTAATAGTATTTTATACTTGGTAATTTTGTCAGTATTTTGAAATTGTCAATTTAATCATAATTTGATCGAATTCATTGAATGTGCAAAGACATGGGATGGAAGACAGGGATATACAATACATGTCTATAAACTCAACGGTTTATGTATTTCTTAATTTATCAAAATAACATCTTGTGAAATGATATAATTAAATATTCACTAATATATATAAACATACAAAGCACACAAACCCACTTGTATGTGTGCATCTTAGTGGCCGTAGATATTGCACCTCATGAATCAATAAGGTGTCATTTGAGATTATTGCAAATTCAATAAGAATTGCATGCAGTTGGATTCGGATCAAAATCTTTTTCTAAATCCAAAATTCCTAATGATGAATCATAATATGAAGTAAAATTAAAAGTAACAGATGATACTTCAAGAATTAAAAATGAAAGACCATGATATTATTCACAATTCCCCATTCCCTAATTAATAAAAATTACTCAAGAATATATCCTTATACTTTTTTTATGATGAGGTACTCAATAATGTTATCTTCTAAACCACAACGGTTTCATTGACATCATTTTTAAAATTAAAACTTAAATGTGTATACGGGCATATATCAGTGTGTATATGAGTGTCAAATACTACACCATATATTTCATTAAATCTTAAATGCATGATCATAATCGTCTAGCATTTATATATATAATCTATATATATATATATATATATATATATTTCATTACAGGTGGTGTTAGATAATGGATTGCTCCAACTAACATTCACAAAACCAGGGGGCCATCTCATTGGAATATGCTACAATGGACTCGACAATTTGCTTGAGCTCAATAATCCAGAGCTAAATGGAGGGTACCTATATATATAATATATTGTGTGTATGTGTATGTGTGTGTGCCTGTCACACACAATCACATTTCTTAAGAAAAATAACACAAAAACTATCTATCTATTAATGTAATCCAAATGGCATATGTGTATGCAGGTTTTGGGACCTTAATTGGAGTGAAGCTGGTAGCTCAGGAACACGAGGAAAATTTGATGTGTATGAACATCAGTTAACACTGAAAAGAAAATTCTATTATTTGAACAATAGATACATGCTCGAAAAGAAATAAAGATTATTACTAATACTATAATATATATATGAGATGCATGCAGTGCTAATGGAACTGAGTTCCAAGTTGTGGTACAAAATGAGGAACAAATAGAGCTATCCTTCAACAGAAAATGGGATAGTTCCTTGCTAGGACAACATGCCCCCTTATCCATAGACAAAAGGTGCATGCTTCTACATATCACATGATCATGTCTTGATTTTCACATTATTTACTAATTTGAGTGGTGAGTTTAAGGTTCATAATGTTGCGCGGGTCATCTGGTTTCTACTCGTATGCCATCTACCAACGCGATGAGTCCATGCCAGCATTCAACCTCAACGAGGCTAGAATCGCCTTCATGCTCAACAAACAAAAGTATGATCATTTTCTTGCAATTTTTTTTAACAAATATATAGAGATGATCTTAACTTGTTGGGGTCGATTTAATTAGGTTCGTGTACATGGCCATGTCTGACGACAGGCAAAGGCGTCTGCCACGACCTGAAGACCGGGTACCCCCACGAGGCAAAGAATTGGCATTTCCAGAAGCAGTCCTACTAGTTGATCCAATAGAGCCAGAATTCAAAGGAGAAGTAAATAAATATGAATCAATTATGTATATGTAATATATCCTAGCTACTGCTATCTCTAAAACATATAATGTTGTAGGTGGATGATAAATACCAATACTCATGTGAAAATAAAGACAATAAGGTCCATGGATTTATATGCTTTGATCCCACAATAGGGTTGTGGCAAATTAGTCCAAGCAATGAGTTTAGAACTGGAGGGCCTATCAAGCAAGACCTCACCTCTCATGTCAACCCTACCACATTGGCGGTATATTCATCATTTTACGCGTTTTTTTGCGTGTGTATATATAGATAAAGATTTATTTGTTCGTGCTTTCAGATGTTCGTGAGCACTCACTATGGAGGGGAGGATCTAGTTGTGAAATTCGGGGAGGGCGAAAAGTGGAAGAAAGTTTTTGGCCCGGTTTTCATATACCTTAACTCGGTGTCTGATCATAATACAAATGATACTACCTTTTTGTGGGGTGATGCTAAAGAGCAGGTCTAATTGCACTCTCTCTTGCTCATGTTTCTTTCATTCTATTATACGAATCGTTGTACAAAATTGAGTGCAATGTGTCTATGCAGATGAAGAAAGAAGTTGAAAAATGGCCATACACCTTCCCTGCTTCAGAAGATTTCCCACATATTAATCAAAGAGGCAATGTTAGTGGTACATTATTTGCCCAAGACTGGTTAGTTGGTCTTAATTTTTCCATTTATATTCTTATGATAATAGAAATATTTCAATTTTTCTTTTTATTCAATTGTTACTATAAATGCAAGGTACATTTCGGAGGGGAAAATAGCAGCAAAGGGTGCATTTGTGGGACTGGCTGCACCAGGAAAAGATGGATCATTCCAAAAGGAAGCAAAAGTATTGTTTAATTAACTAATATCTACATAATATATTCTCTATATTAACAAATAAATAAAATGGAAAATAAAGTAACTCATAAACTATTTTCAGGGCTACCAATTCTGGGTAAATGCAGATGAAGATGGCTATTTCAACATTACCAATATCAGGCATGGAGTTTACAATATCTATGCATGGATCCCAGGTTTCATTGGAGATTATAGATGTGACAAAGATATAGTTGTGACAGAAGGTTCTTATATCAAATTTCATTGCATTTAATTACTCAACTTGATCAAGAAATGATGCATTAATAAAAAAAATATAATTTGGAATTTCAGGCAGTTCAATTAATGTGGGTGATCTTGTGTATTTGCCTCCAAGAAATGGAGCAACAATATGGGAAATAGGCATCCCAAATCGATCTGCAGCAGAGTTCTACGTTCCTGATCCGAATCCTATGTATATCAACAAGCTACTTATAAATCTCCCTTCACACAGGTTTTATATTTTCTAACTCCTTATCATTCATACATACCACGTGTACAAAATACTTAACTAGTTAGCATTGTCTTTGCCTGATAACTGCAGGTTTAGGCAGTATGGGTTGTGGGAGAGGTATGCAGATTTGTACCCAAATCAAGACTTGGTTTACACAGTTGGCACTAGTGATTACAAGAAAGATTGGTTTTATGCTCAAGTCACAAGGTGCAGTGCACTAATTATAAATTTCTTCTCAAACTAGACATTTAGCTGCATTTTTTTTTCTTGGATTGATGTTTGATTTGTAACATAAAATGTAACAGAAAAGTTGGAGAGAGTGCATATAAAGCAACAACGTGGCAGATACAGTTCAAACTTGACAAAATTGAAGAGAATGGGAAGTACACATTGCGAATTGCACTAGCATCTGCAACTTTCTCTATACTAGAGGTAATAAGACCTTGCAATTAAGGTTTATTAATATTATTATCTTATATCCTAAACTTCGATTTGCTTTTTTTTTCAAAAATTACATTGACATGTTTAATAAAGTGTTGCAATGATAACATATTATGGATTTCTAGAAGATTAAACTATAGACACAATCAATACTCCAGAAATCGGAAAATTGACGTGACGTTGAAAAAGGAAAAAGATTCACGCCACATCATTTTTCTGGTAGTCTGAGATACAAATTTATGTGCATGGTTGCAGGTGAGGGTGAACAAGAATGGGTTAGATGGGGCATTATTTTCAAGCGGATTAATTGGAAGCGACAACACAATAACAAGATATGGAGTTCATGGGCTGTATTGGTTATTCAGTGTGGAGATTGAGAGTTCTCTGCTCAACAAAGGAGATAATACAATATACCTCACACAAGCTAGAAATCTGAGTGCTTTACATGGAATCATGTATGATTATGTTCGACTTGAGGCTCCTCTCAAACTTGCATGAATACATCCAAACTATATTTCTCGTGGGAATCAATCATGACTTTAATTGTTTGGATGATTTACTACTATTCGTATATTTCGTTTCTAACGTATATCTACATACAAGATGCAAAGAATTGGTTTTCTATACGGAGGGTCCGTAACATGTGCAGGTACCGTGTTAGGTTGGAATAATTTGTATATGAGCTTAGATTTAGAATCTATATTTTGTATAGATCAATTTATTATATTTATATACTCAAATCCGATGTGGGGTGAATGAACATTTAATGCACAAAGTTAGCTACTTAATGGTTGAGAATGATATGTATCCCACATTGAAAAATAATTAAGTTCTAAGCTATATATAAATGAGTTCACATCAATAAGGAATAATCAAGTGTGTTCCATCTATGGTACACGCTAGTGGATTTTTAAATGAGTTCACACCTTTAGAGGCACATGGCACCTGGTGGCAGCTCGGGTGACACGTAGAACTCGACCACATGGCAGAGTGGTTGGACTCGTGCATGACTGAACCATCGCGTCAGTTCGGGTCAGCCTTATCGGTCATGGACTAACGTACTAGTTCGGGTCAGCAGTTGAGCCTTCGTACAAATTCATGAACAGATACCTTGAGCTATAAAAGGGACCCTACAGAAGACGATTAAACTCACCAATTCGAAGATAATCAATATATTTCATACATCTTTTAAAGTCTCTCTGTCCTGAGCATCTAGTAGTTCGTCGGAAATACGTTTAGTAGTGAAACTACTCGTATTTGTTAAGCCTTTGTATCTTGGAGACAAATGCTATAGAACCAAGTGCACTGTAGTAGAGTAAATTTGTCTTGCGGAGAAAGAGTCCAACTCTTGCCTTGATTTTTATCCTATGTTGTTTCCGTTGTATTCGCATTTCTATGTCATGTATTAACAATAACAAGATAAATTTTTCGTGGAAATGACAACAAGTCTAAGCAACATTCCTAACGCCTATGTTCATGCCGAAAAGATGAAAAAATTCTCAAGTTCTGAATTTAAGCATTGGCAATCTATAATACTTTTCTATCTTATGATTTTCAATTTGGCTCGTTTCTTGAATGAGTCACATCCTACTGTAGGGAAGATGAGACCGACGAATAAAAACGCAATGTTTTAGATGCATGGCATCACAACGACTTCATGTGTCACAATTACATCCTCAACGGACTAGACGATACTTTCTATAGTGTTTATTTTAGTGTCAAGACGTTCAAAGAACTATGGATCTCTTTAGAAACAAAATACAAGACGGATTATGTCGGTTTAAAGAAGTTCATCATCAGACGCTTCCTAGACTACAAATGGTGGAGAGCAAGACGGTCCTTGAACAAGTGCAAGAACTCCAATTGATCATGCACTATATTCTGGCCGAATGTATGGACATTTCTGATCCTTTCACGTTGCTGCAGTCATTGAGAAATTATCACTAATGTGGAAGTACTTCAAGAACTATCTCAAACACAAATACAAGGAGATGTGGCTTTAAGATCTCATTGTACGCTTGAGGATTAAAGAAGACAACCGCAAATCTGACAACATGATGAATACATCGTCTATGGAGGTAAAGACGAATCTAACTGAGTTTAGCACCAACAACAAGAAACGCAAGTTCAACGGGAAGAAGCAAGACCCGAATAAGCAGAAGAGGATCAAAGGAGATTGTTACAACTATGGCAAACCCATGCATATAAATAAGGATTGTCAAAAGCCAAAGCAGAAAGATAGTCATCAACAAGCAAACATGACGGAGGAAAAAATGGTACCCCTTGACTTGTCTGAACTTGATTTATCTGCTGTTGTAAATGAGATCAATATGGTGGATAACCCAACTGGGTTGTGGGTTGACACTAGTGCCACAAAGCACATCTGTGGTAACAAGTCAACATTCTTCACCTATGAACCCGTCATCAAAAAGAGAAAGTTGTATGTGGGCAACTCCTTGTCTTCCAAGATCATTGGAACGGGAAAATTAGTGCTAAAGATGACTTCGGAATTGAAAGTGATGTTGATAAACGTGCTGCATGTTCCCGACATTCGCAAGAATATTATGTCCGGTTCTGTTTTGAATAAGACTGGTTTTAGATTAGTGTTTGAAGCAGACAAAGTTGTAATGACCAAGAATGATCATTTTATAGGAAAATACTATCTAGATAATAACATTTTCAAGCTTAATGCATTCAATGTAATCTCCAATGGTGAAGTAAAGAATAACATTGCATATGTGATTGAGTCTCCTAATTTATGGTATGATAGATTAGGACATGCAAATCTAAATACACTACGAAGATTAGTGAATTTAGAGTTATTGTCAAAAATATCTTTTGATCAACACAATAAGTGTGAAATTTGTGTTGAAGCAAAAATGGTAAATAAACCTTTTCATTCGGTGGAAAGATAAACTACACATCTAGAATTGATTCATACCGACTTATGTGATTTAAAACTTGTGCAAACTAGATGTGAAAATAATTTTTTTATAATATTTATAGATGAGTGCATAAGATTTTGTTATGTGTATATTTTGAGAAACAAAGACGAAGCATTCGAAGCTTTCAAAGGTTACAAAAGTGAAGTTGAAAATCAACTCAACACAAAAATCAAGATGATTCAAAGGGATCGTGGTGGCGAGTATGTTGTACCGTTTGAAGAATTCTATCGTGAAAACAGTATTATTCATCAAACAACGACACCTTACTCACCACAATCGAATAGTGTTACCGAACATAAAAATAGAACGTTATGTTGGAGTATGGAGCCTGAATTTTTTGGGCTTATATTTTTTTTGGCCCAGACAGAATCCTAATGGGATTAGGATTACAGAATCCTAATAGGTTTAGGATTAGGGTTATGTTATTTCTCTATTTAAATAGTTGCTCCTCATTGTAATCAGCATCCAAAAATTCATATTGAATCCCTGGCTTGGCATCGCCCCCAGACGTAGTCGCAAGATGAACTGGGTTAACAATTCTCGTGTTCTTTATTTTCTGTTGTGATTGTGTGTGTGTTTTTCGCAAAAATTGGTATCAGAGCTGTGAGATACCTAGCAACACCCAACAACTGGTATCAGAGCTTCAGGTTCGGAGGGAGCAATCACAACGATGGATGAGAAGATTTCAATCAAGAAGTTTGATGGATCAGATTTCGGATTCTGGAAAATGCAAATCGAGGATTACCTCTACGGTAAAGATCCGTATTTGCCCTTGAAGGAAAAACTCGAAAAGATGGATCCGTATGAGTGGGAGCTATTGGACAGAAAAGCGATGAGTGCGATACGTTTATCGTTGTCCAGGAACGTAGCCTACCACACGACTAAAGCCCGACAAGGGAGATGCTGGCGATTCTGGAACAGATGTACCAGAAGCCATCAACTGTGAACGAGGTTCATCTGATGAGACGGTTATTCAACCTAAAGATGACAGAGGAAAGTTGGGCCGGAACAGTGACAGCTGTAAGTGCGTTATCGGCAAAGAAAGTGTTGTGTTTTGACGAGGTGCGAGATCTGATGATTAGCGAAGAGGTTCGCAGGAAGGAATCTGGATCTACCTCAGGGCCAGCACTGAACACGGAAGACAGAGGCAGATCGAAGTGAAGGCAGAACAGGGAAAGATCAAAGTCTAAAACGGGAGGCGACTCACCAACGACAAGGACGTCGTCAGGCTTTGGTGGGGATGGTTTGCTAGCTCCTTGAGACTTGGCGCCGAGATGTGCCAGAGCGTTGGCATATCTTGGTACGATGGTGTCGAGTCACTTCAGTCCTAGGTGATTCGACGTGACCCGGAGGTGGACACGTGACTTGCTCGATGTAGGGATGCTCGGTGTGACTTGGACTTGTGTCGAAAGTCTTCCTAACCAGGGGTGTTAGGTGGCGTGTTCCGTTGATGCGGCGGTGCAAGATGGTCCGAGTGTTTGAAAGGACACAAGTTGTGTGGTCCTTGGTTTGAGGAAGGCTTGTTGGGAATTCAACCTAAGTCCCACATCGAAAGATTAGACCAAGATGGTCTAGTATATATGTGAAGAGTTTCACTCCACTAGTATGAGGCCTTTTGGGGTTGAGCCCCATGGTGGTCGTGGGTTCGAGTCTCACGGTAGACGCCGAGTGCCACACGTCGGGCCGCGTCGGGCGTCGAGGAGAGATAGCCTAGACGCGTGCGAGCGTCGATGCGAGCAAGTGTCGAGACCTACGAGACCGAGGTGTGAGAGCGAGAATACGCGGGCGATTAGCGCCCCGTGCCAAAGTGTCCGAGCAACGCGCGCATGGACATGCGAGGATAAGAGCGTCGAGTATCGAGTGATGTATAAGGATAAGCATAACACAGAAGTGCCAGCGACTCAGAACAGAGTGGGTAAGTGTCTGCAGAGGTGCCAGCGACTCATAACAGAGTGGGCCAGTGTCTGCAGAGGTGTCAGCAACTCAGAACAGAATGGGCCAGTGTTTGCAGAGGTGGATGATGTCCCAGAACAATCGGAGAATCCGATAGTAGAGAGTCCTCAGATGGAGGAATCAACCGACACACCACAACCTTCTGCGTTAGATCCTCATGTCAGACTGCAGATGCCAGCAAGTGGGAGCTTGCCATGGTGTGTACAAGGCCAGATATTGCTCAAGTAGTGGGAGTAGTGAGTCGGTTCATGGGTGATCCTGGCAAACAACATTGGAGAAATTGAAGCTATGCATAGCTTCAATTGGCCATGAAGATGAGGCCAGGTGATGCTAAACGGATACAGGAATGAAAGCAAGAAGGTACGGTTACTTGGGGATTCAGTCTCCAAGTGGGAGATTGTTGGAGTATGGAGCCTGAATTTTTTGGGCTTATATTTTTTTTGGCCCAGACAGAATTCTAATGGGATTAGGATTACAGAATCCTAATAGGTTTAGGATTAGGGTTATGTTATTTCTCTATTTAAATAGTTGCTCCTCATTGTAATCAGCATCCAAAATTCATATTGAATCCCTGGCTTGGCATCGCCCCCAGACGTAGTCGCAAGATGAACTAGGTTAACAATTCTCGTGTTCTTTATTTTCTGTCGTGATTGTGATGTGTGTTTTTTGAAACAATTGGTATCAGAGCTGTGAGATACCTAGCAACGGGTATCAAAGTAGTGGGATACCTAACACGTTAAAGGAAATGATGAATGCTATGTTGATTAGCTCGAACTATCACATAACATGTGGGAGGAAGCTATCTTTTCGATAAATAAAATATTAAGCAAGTTACCCAAAACAAACACAAGATAAAACTCCATATGAGTTATGGAAAGGTAGGAAACCGTCCTACAAATACACAAAAGTGTGGGGATGTCTCACAAATATCGAAGTACCAAAACCAAAACAAGTTAAGATATGCCCTAAAACTATTGATTGCATATTCACATGATATGCAAATAATAATAGTATTGTTTGCATATCATTTTTGGCACATAAATCGAAAATACCCGACATGCATAAGAGAATGATCATAGAATCAAGAAATGCTATAGTTTTTGAAACTATATTTCATAAGAAAGAAAAGAATGATGTACGTTCTAAGAAGAGAACTTATGAAGAAAACTCGTCAGAAAATGTTAGATCAAATGTTGACAAAAATATTGAGTCAACACCTGAACCAAGACGAGGAAAATGAACAAAAACTACAAAGTTCTTTGATCTAGATTCTGTGGTTTATTCATTGGAAGATGATCATAAGACAATCGAGGAAGCATTGTCTGATCCTGATGCTGCTATATGGAGAGAAGCTATCAATAGTGAAATCGAATCTATCTTGAACAATCACACTTGGAAATCGTTGACCTTCCTCCTGGTTGTAAACCTTTAGGATGCAAGTGGATTTTAAAGAGAAAATTCACCGATGGGACTATTGGTAAGTATAAATCACGTTTGGCAGCCAATGATTACAAACAAAATGAAGAATATGACTACTTTGATACATACTCATCTATTACAAGGACTATATCCATAAAAACGCTACTTGCTATATCGTAATACCAAATTTTGGCTAAATTTTTTTTGAAATTTAAGAAGGAACAGGACAATAAAAACGATTATGAAAGTGAACGTCGGGAATCACCGATTGCGATTTAATCGAAATTTCCTTTAGAAATTCAAATGAAATAATTTTTAAATATAAATAGATATGATTTTAAGTATATTTGGGATATTATTTACACTAAGAAAGAGAAAGAAATATTTTCCTTATTATTTGATTATTTTCGAAAATCATGATTTATAAGGATTAATTTGTGATTTATTTTATGATCACTTGATTTTATGTGATGAGTTGTCATGATTACCTTATAAAATAAGATAAGATAATTATTTTATATATATTAATGAGTGATTTTCAAATTAAGGGGATATATGTGATAAGGTTTGAAAATGACATTTTTAAGATAAGTATGTTATGATATTTTATAAAAAGATAAGATAAGGTTATGATTAATTAAGAGATAATGTTTATCTCTTAGAATGTGTAGAAATATGATAAGCATCATATGAGATATTATTTTGTATCTTAGCTAGCAAGTTTTCGAAAATAGTCTATTATTTTCGAAAATCATAAAGTTTTATGTGATAATTATATTAAATAATTTATTTAAATTATATATTTGATAAATATCATGATTCTAGATCAATCATATCTCATAGAAACTATATAAAATTTCGAAATCATTGAAATAGGGTAAAGATATAATTTTATAAAATTAAGTCCTAGAAACCCTAATTTTTCGAAAATTGGGAAAATGCTTAGAAATGTTCCAAAAATTTATTTTATGATATAAGATCATTATATTTATGTAATTCTTCATGAAAATAATATTAGTTATGAAAATAATAATAGTTTGATAATTTATCCTTAATTTTGAATTAATTGCCGATAACTTTACTAAAGCATATGAAATTGATCTTAATTAATTTTCTTATGGTATAAATTATTATCTAAGATCAATATTATGTCACATAGCTATTAATTGAAAGAAAATAAAATATTTAGCATAAAATACATGTGGTGACCGAAATTAGGGTTTTCAAAGTGTGATATTTAATTTAATTCTTATCCAATTAATGATGTATCATAAATATTATATTAATATGATATTATTAAGGATAAGATAAGGTGTTATATCAACTTGCACAAGTTGGATGACAAGTGCATAGCAAGTGCTAAATTATGCTTGATTTTATGAGATTTAATTAATAAATATCAAGCTATAATTAATGAAAGGATAAGATTATGATCTTATCATGTTATTAGGTGTAAAGTAGAGTTAGAATTCAATTAAAACAAGTAACCTATTGTGTTGTCTCCTTAATGGCCGAAAATTTTCATACATATATTATAAAATTGTAATTTAATTATCTTAGGACAAGTGTGATGCAAGTTGTATGAATGATTCAATGAACCTATTAAAAGATAAGATATGATAAGGATTATGATAAGATTTGATAAAGATAAGGATAAGATTTTCAACAAGTGGACATTAGATATTTTACATAAATAATAAAAAAATAGTAACCTAAGTCTATAAATAGCTCATGAATGCCTTCATTTTCTTCATCCCACACCAAGTTTCGAAAATTATAAGAGAAAAGAGAGTGTTCTCCAATCCTTTCAAACCCGAGCATAGAACAAATAAACGTCACGATCGATTCTAATCCGACTAAGAGGTTAGATTTTTACAAGCTTTGATATATCGCTACAATTTATGTTATAAGCTTAGTGTGTTCATATGATTTTCGAAAATTACATAACTAATGCTAATATGTTTAGATATTATGTTTATATGATGTTATTAAGCATATAGTATAATTATATCATAAAATTAAGCATGCTATTAAATTTAAAATTTGGACCGAAAATATAGGAAGGACATATGTTGATGATTTTGATTTTAATTGTTAATTTAAGCATGAAATAATAATCTAGGGTATTAAATATGCTTATATGAATTTATGTAGAATTTTGGAAAACTTTGGTACCTAAGTTCATGAATTTCAAAATTATAATATAAGATATGATATTGAGATATGATCCATATTTAAGTGTTATCATATCATATTGATGATGTAGATTCATAATATATAGTTGTGTGAATTTATTAAAATTTATAAATATTTATCGACCTAAGTCGAGTTTGAAATATGACTTAGGTAAATAAAATTCAATAGTTCATAATAAATAACAATTATGTTATAGTAAGCATAGTTAAGGATGATTAAGTGTTATGTGAATTTATTAGAATTTTAAAATTGTTTACTTGGTGAAATAAGAAAACCGAAAACCATATAGATAATTCTAAGGTGTATGATTTTATTTGACCAGTAATTACATAATATGATCTAAAATGATGTTTTAGACATAGTATGATTTTATGGAATTTTAGATCAAGAATTACACATGAAATGATAAGAATTTCATAAATAATTAAAAAGTCAAATGTTGACCAAAGTCAAAATTGTTGACTTTTTCATCGACTTGGTCAAAATTGTTGACCAAAAACGTCGACTAAGGTCAAAGGCACGTAATTCGATAATACGTGATCTATGTGACATAAGACGTTAGTAACAATGTAACTTACGTTACGTAAGTACATTAAAACGAACATTATATACTAAAGGTAGAATATCTCTTATAAATTAAGAAAATTCATAATCGACATTAATTGATTAGAAAGTCAAAATAAGTCCCGTTAATTTTATTCGACGCTGAGAACGTTATAGACTATGTCATCTCTACCGAACGATTTGAACAAAAGAATGAATGGAAGGATAAGACGACGCGTTCGGATCAAGAATCTTACGCAGCATGATGATATGCTAAAATTTTGTTTCTTACATTGATAAGTACGACTGAAGGAGAACGGAAACCGAGAATAGAAACTAGTGACTTAAGAAACCTTAAGTCCTCGAGGTGGGCTTTCTTACCAAAACTTTTACGAGCTTTTTGGAAAATGTTTATCGTTATTATCGCTCGCATTTATTGAAAACTTTTGAGATTAGCGAATTACATAACCTTGAAGCACACCAAATGAATGTAAAAACAACATTTCTAAATGAGGATTTAGAAGATGAAATTTATATGGAACAACATGAAGGGTTTTTTATCATCGGACAAGAAAACAAAGTTTGAAAACTTGTTAACTTTTTATACGGGCTTAAACAAGCACCCAAACAATGACATGAGAAATTTGATAAGTGTTGATGTCAAATGATTTCAAAATTAATGAATGTGATAAGTGTGTGTACATTAAAGATACATCCGATAATTTTATCATTATATGTCTTTTATGTTGATGACATGCTCATAATAGGAAGTAATCATGAGTACTAAAGAAATGTTGAAAATGACATTCAACATGAACGACTTGGGGATAACTGATGTGATTCTATGAATTAAAATTTATAGAACGCCTGATGGAATTGTCTTATCACAATCTCACTATGTCGAGAAAGTGCTTAAGAAATTCAAAGCTTTTGATATACCTCCGGCTAAGACACCTTTAAATTTAAGTCTACACTTAGCTAAAAATCAAGGAGACCCAATATCCCAAATTGACTATGCTATGGTCATTGAAAGTCTAATGTACTTAGCAAACTATACAAGACCCGAAATAACATATTCTATTAGTAAACAGAGTCGGTTCACAAGTAATCCAAGCAAGGATAATTGGAGCGCATTAACTAGAGTTCTAAGGTATTTAAATCATATTTTGAACTATAGTTTACACTATACAAGATATCCAACTGTTTTGGAATGATACAACGATGCAAATTGGATATCAAAGACTCTAAATCCACAAGTGGATTCGTATTCACCATAGATGGAGGAGCAATGTCATGAAAATATTCTAAGCAAACTTGTATAGCTCGATCTACAATAGAATCAGAATTCATTGCCTTAGACAAAGCTAACGAAGAAGCCGGATGACTATGAAATTTCTTAGAGGATATTCCCTGTTGGGAAAACCCGTGCCTTCCGTTATGGTGCATTGTGACAGCATGTCAGCCATAGGGAGATCTAAGAATAACATGTACAACGATAAGTCTCGACACATTAGTTGAAGACACAATATCGTTAGACGGTTGATCGTGAGTGGTATAATGTGTATTGACTATGTAAGGCCAAAAGACAATATAGCGGATATGTTTACTAAGGTATTAATCGTGATCAATTATACAATGCACTAAGGGGAATGAGATTAAAATCCACGCTTAAAATATTCATAATGGTAATTCAACCATGATGATTGGAGATCCCAAAAACTTGGATCAAAGAGACAACTAAGTTATGAAGGTTCAAGTTGTACACTTGGAATCTCAATAATCCATTCTCATAGATGCCCAAGTGTAACCCTGTTGTTCGTGGTAAAATGTAAGTTTTAAGAACTTTTAATGATTCATATAACCTTAATGGTGGAGTATAGTATGATACTCTTCATAGGAGATCACCTATCTAAGTGTGAAGTATGGGCCGCTTCAAATGAATATCACTTATGAATCAAGATATAGTCCAAAGCCAAAATGAACACAACGAGAGAACAAAAGATATTGTATCTATTATTGTATATGTTTTATTATCTTGGTTTACATAAAAACTGAGGGTTCAAGACATCGTGTTCATCGAGCAGTGAGTAAATCCGATAACACTATACTAAGGAAGGTTCAAGCCAACAACTACATATCCTGATACAATAATAGATCGTCGGGACTTTGAAAAACTTGCATTTTCATTAATCATCATTCGTGTGGGGGATTGTTGGAATAAATTGTATATGAGCTTAGATTTAGAATCTACATTTTGTGTAGATCAATTTAGTATATTTATATGTTCAAATCCGATGTATGATGAATGAACAATTAATGCACAAAGTTAATGGTTGGGTTTGGGATCATAGTTGATATTTTTGAAATCCAGTAATAGATTCTACTTATTACTGGAAGTTAGAGATATCAATTCATCCAAAACGTGATGTTGGCCATTTTATTAAACATACTTTTGTTTTTGATTTGGTGAATTTTTTCGTGCCATATAATGATATGGAGATCCTGTAACATTTGGATGTTTGCTTCATTGAAATGGTAGTTATCCATAATAATTGGTATTTAGGCGCTATGGCCTAAATCCCAACTACTAGTGTCGAGCGCGTGTGTGTTGTATCTCTTGGTATGCCTCGTAAACTTTATTGCTTTCGTATTTTATAATATTGCACACCTTTTCTTAACTTCTTAATGTTTGGGAATGATATGTATCCTACATTGGAAAATTACTGAAGTTTTAAACTATATATAAATGAGTTCACACCAACAAAGAATAATCAAGTGTATTCCATCTATGGTGCACCCTAGTGGATTTTTAATTAGTTATTTTATAGCTAACTCAAATGCATACGAGGACGGTGTGAAACACCATCCGAGTCCGAGCACGAACACATACACGTCGCACTTGTCGCATTGGACGCTTTAGAGGCGCACTTTGCATTTTACACTTCGCACGTGCGCATCGTCGCGATGAGCTTTGAAGAGCTAAAAGTTTTACCAACGTGGCACCTGATGGTGGCTTGGGCAACACGTAAGAGTCGACCACGTGGCAGAGCGGTTGGGCTCGTGCATGGCCGAACCATCGCGGTAGTTCGGGTCAACCTTATCGGTCATGGACCGATGCACTAGTTCGAGTCAACAGTTGGGCCTTCGCACTACTTCACGAACAGCCACCTTGAGCTATAAAAGGGACCTTAGGAGACGATTAAACTCACAAATTCGAAGATAATAACTCTATTTCATACATCTTTCAAAGTCTCTTTGTTCTAAGTATCTAGTAATTTTTTTAAAATACGTTTAGTAGTGCAACTACTCGTATTTGTTAAGCCGTTGTATCTTATCGACAAATGCTATAGAACCGCGTGCACTGTAGTGGATCAAATTTGTTTTATGGAGAAAGAGTCTAACTCTTACCTCGGTTTTTATCCTATATTGTTTCGTTGTATTCATATTTCTATGAACCCACATTAATTAATATTTTACAAATGAAAGGGTGAAACTTGTGTTAATTGACAAGAGTTAATTATAATTTATAAGCAGAATTTTAACACTTGTTTAATTTATAATAAATTTCAATTTATTTTTTAAATAACCTTAACTTTGCAAAATTGTTTTACAAATGAAAGGGTGAAACTTGTGTTAAAATTGAAAAGAGTTAATTATAATTTATAAGCAGAATTTTAACACTGAGTATTTTTACTAAAGTCATAACTAAATAATTTTGCAAAGTTAAGATTATTTAAAAAATAAATTGATATTATAAATATTTTTACTAAAGTCATAACTAAATAATTTTGCAAAGTTAAGATTATTTAAAAAATAAATTGATATTATAAATTAAACAAGTGTTGAAAATCTAACTATTAAACTGAGGTGGAATTTTGTTTTTTCACTTCAAGCAGAATGACGTCGTCCAATTTTTTCACCTCTCACAATTAATTTTGAAATAAAAAATAAGAAGAAACTTGAGAAAAAAATAAAATAAAGAGAAGAGAGAAATAGAAACCCCTTTCTAGAAAAAAGCCGATCGAGAGAATAAAGTAGGAATAGAGGGACTAAATAGCAAAACCGCCTCCGGTGATGAGAGTATATATTTGTAGGTGTGCATATGCTATCGGGTGTTTGTAAGGTTAGAACCCTTTGGCTGTTCCAGGGTTACACCACCACTTCCGCAAGAACACCTTCGAACACAAGAGATAAAATTAAACCCACTATTTATTGGGGTTTCCATCAGACGCTTCTTTCTCTCTCTACCTATACATACAACACAGTGTCCATATAATATATATATATATATCTATTGTTTTGTACAGTGCAAGACCTACTGGATGTGCAAGCGTGCGCTGAGGTAAGAAGCCTCCATTGACGTTTCTGCTATTGGATTGATTGTTAGGTGCTAGCGGATTTATGTTTGATTTTGATTTCCTTGCTGTTTTGAATGATTAGGTTTTTTTGTTTTGTGTGCTTGCTGTTGTTTTGTTACAGTTGACAGACTAAATGGCGAGCGTAAGATCGAGCTTGCCGTCGAGGCTTCGGCAACTGCTCTCTAGTGAAGGGGCAATCGGTCCCTCTGTTAAACTTGACACAGAGCCTGTAAGCTTCTTGTTCAACTTTATTTGTTGCTTTTAATGTGGTTTGTTTTTAAATATGATGCCGTCGCTTGATTTAGTTATAGTAACTGGATAGAGGATTGGATTGAGCCCCAAGTGTGTGTGATATTGCGGGGGTGGGGGAGGGGAATTTGGAGGGAAGTTGGATTTGCGGCTTCATGTTTTCTGTAATTTGAAATAACACAGTAGGTCATTTACTTGTTTAGTGCGTGGGTGTATTTAGACTGATGGAGGGGACGCATGGTTTAAAAAAGCGTTCTTGAGGCGCGCCTCGGTGCGAGGGGCCGGAAAATCGCCTTTGAGACTACGCCTCACTTGGTTCGGATGGGGCGCACGCCTTGACCCCGTTGAGGCGACCGAGGCGCACATAGGCGGATAGAGGCGCACGCCTCTTGAATTCTTCAGTTTGTGTAATTTCCCCCCAATTTTTTGGGCTTTGAAGGTCCGAAAATCAATGGGCTTTATTTACTTGGCCCCAATTTGCAGTGGGCTATTAAAAAACAGCCTTAATTAACAAATTAAAAGATAAGAAAAACCTTTAGAAAACCCATCTCCCTCTCACTCTTAGTCTCTCCCTCTCACTCTCTTTCTCTCTCACGACCATCTTTCACCGGCGACTCCGTTCTCCGACGATTCAGCAGCGCCGGCAACAACAACAAAGACGACTCATCATGCCAACAACAGTGAACATATATTTTCCTCTCTTTTTTTTCTGCTATTCTGCACCCAAACTTGACAAAATTCAAGTTAATTAGTTGGAAATTACAGATTTCTTATTTATTTAGTTGGACATTTGATTATGACTAATAAATTATTAGACTTGAGTTTAAGATTTTAAAGATTTTATTATAATTTTTAAGTAGTTAGGAACTTATAATTTTTTTTTATGTCTTTTTATATTATATATTTGCATGTTTTTAGGTGTTTTATTATATTATTTATAATTTTTATGCATTTTTATGATTTTCGCCTCGGTCTTACGCCTCGGACTGCCTCGAGGCTTACACCTCGCGAGGCTATTGGAAAACGCCTCGGTGCTTAAAACGTATATTTAAACTTTGAGGGTACAAACTCTGTATGGTGCTTTATATTGCTGGCAGTCTTTTCATGGCTTTTGGTTTCTTATTTCTTGATTTTTAGAGGTTCTGTAATGGGATAACTTGACTAATAGTCTAATACTATGTCGAGTACATTGGGTATATGTGAATTCTTTTTTATTTTCAATCGATAAGCTAAAGTTGGCTCTTCTGTATATTGGTTTGTTTGACTCTATTATATTGCGGATAATAAACATGTATAATTTACAACTTACAACAGATCCTATTTATGTGCCAAGATTAATATAATTTTCACAGCCTAGAAACTGCTTTTTTATTGATGTAACCATGATATCACGGATGTAAAGATGTGTGAACTGTAAACTGGAAGTGTTTGTTTCAAAGTGACTATATATATGAATGTTTTGTTCCCTAGGTATATGAAAGTTCATGCTGATGACTGGAGTTTGTGTTCTTAAGGGTGTTCAGTGTTAATTTCTTATGTACCAATGTTCAGCTATTTTCTTTGACCTTTTTTTCTTTTGTTATTTTTAGCTTCTGGAGATAAGAGCATAATCTTGGCATCCAATATGAGATGACGAATGTCAATTAAGTTTCTGAAATGAATCAACATAGTTCATCTTGAGATTTTGTGATGACTGTGCTGTATGGATGTAAGTGGGCCATAGTTAGTAGGATAGAGATTAGAGATGGTTAGAAACATTTGAGTTATGTGGAAATAAAGTGTATTATCTTTAATTTAATTGAGTGCTTCATTTTCCATAAAGCTGTACCAGGCATAATTTTCCGTTGACTTGTATCTTACTTCCCATGACACTTAAATTCTATAGGAATTACATATTCCGAGTGGCTGGTAATACTTAACACAACAAAAGCACCATTAAGGTTTGGAAAGTGTAAATGCAGCCTGTCAAGTTGGAATTTCAACTATTATCTAAAATCATTTGCTACTGTTACCAGCAGTGTCGTAAAAACCTTTCGAGGTTTGCCTCAAGGCGAGGCCGTCGGAAATAGCCTCAGGGTGCACGCCTCTGTGGGTGGGTTTGAGGCTTAAGCCTCGCAGGAATGAGGCGGCCACCTTAAGGCGCCAAGGCACTGAGAGGCGGCACTGAGGCGTTTCTGTGCATTTTAGGGTTTTTGGGCCTAATTTTTGGTCCAGGCTTGATTAAAACAAAAATACTTGTTAAATAAAGTCCAGTCAGTTTTTTAAAGATCTAAACCCTAAAAAGTTAACTTATTAAAACTTAAAAGAAAGAAAGTAAGAACGTAGGTGCACAGCAACAACCTTCACGCCATCACTTCACGTCATCACTCTTCCCTCATCCTTAGATCCTCTTTAATTTGATGCTTTTAAGACTTATAAATCCTTAAATTTAATGTCTGGATTGCTATGTTTTGTTTTATATGTATTTTATAATTTTTTATGATTTTTTGTTGTCTTTACGCCTCGCGGAGACAAAACTCCTCAGGTCCGCCTTCAGCTTTTTAAAACATTGGTTACCTATAGCTTTCGTTTGATAATCTGCAAGAAACCTGAGCTTTCCTTCTTCTTCTTATATAAAAAATGCAACTTGCAAACATTTCTGAATTTTTCTTTGATGCCTTATGTTGCTATTGATGAATTCCTGCTATATTTTTTTTACGGAATTGATAATATCTTTTTTTTCATTTATAATTGGCAATCAAATGTGGAAACAAAAATTTGCTATAGTAGCTTGCTTGAGATTTGTGTGAAGCAGGAAAGTTAGATGCTACATGTTATACAATGTGTTGAAACATAGTCGGGGGGGGAACAAGTATAGATGCAGATGCATTGATATACCAAAATCTGTAACTCAAAACTCTAGGCACCTGAATATTGATAAGGGAATTTATCATATTTACTTGCGAAGCTATTGTATGTAATTTTGATGTATTATTTTCAGAATACTTTTTGATTTTGACGCTGTTAGAATGTGGAGCAGTTCTCTCTAGCTAGCCAATTCTTGTTATATGATTTGGAAACCTGCTCCCTCAGTGACATTTCTCCTTTACACTTAATATGACTTTCTTGTGTTTGAGATTTCGGTATTTGTTAGTTCGTACATGTGAAGTTGTGACATTTTTTTTTTAGTTTAGTGAAACTATCCCTCTTTTTTTGCATCAGCGAACTAATCGTTTGCCTGCACAAGGACAATAACTGCCTAAATGAAGTATTTTATGTTAAGGCAGAAAATTATTGGTGTTTAACGGGTCGGTATATTAGATATCATGTAGATCATTTTTGTTAAAACTTTTTTTATCGTAATAGTAGTGCAGATTGATCTGTTATTGAGCTGATTTATAAGCAGGAAAGAATTGGTGTTAATTGAAATTTGATACAAGTTTGATAATGGTATTGAATTTATATTCTGTTTACGCGATGCAAGTGAACATTTGAAACCCACTGTGACTTCTTTCTTTTTAAAGTTACTGTGTGCTAGCTTAAGTAACGGACCTTACATCTTTTTTTGCAGCCTCCAAGAATAAAGGCTTTTATCGACAAGGTGATTCAGTGCCCATTACAGGATATAGCGATACCTCTCTCTGGTTTTCGCTGGGAGTATGGAAAGGTTGTTGAAATTTGCTTGTATTTTTTTTCTTCCTCTGTTTTCATCTATTTGATGTGTTCTCACATCCTTTTTCTGTTCCAGGGAAATTTCCACCATTGGAGACCTCTATTTCTGCACTTTGATACATATTTCAAGACCTATTTATCTTCTAGAAACGACCTTCTTTTGTCAGATGACATCTTAGGGGATGTCAGTCCATTTCCCAAACAGGCAGTTTTGCAAATTTTGAGAGTTATGCAGATCATCCTAGAACATTGCCACAACAAGAGTTCGTTCAGTGTTATAGAGGTAATGTGGTGTTTGAATTCCTTTTTGAGTTGCTTTTATTTGTGTATAATAATATCTCCATCCAAAATAGGGAAGAAGTGTTGATTTACTATGTAGTAGTTTCTTTAAACTTTTCTAGCTCCTTTTGGGTTTTGTACTTCTAGCTCTTTCTAAAGTTTTCTAAACCTTTCCTTCCCTTTTCCACAGCATTTCAAGCTTTTGCTTGCTTCAACAGATCCTGAAATTATCACAGCAGCTCTTGAGACTCTTTCTGCACTTGTGAAAATATCACCTTCAAAGCTGCATGTCAGTGGAAAACTGGTTGGGTGTGGGTCAGTGAATACTTGTCTTTTATCCCTTGCGCAAGGTTGGGGAAGCAAAGAAGAAGGTCTAGGTTTGTATTCATGTGTCACACTACACGAGAGGACCCAGGAGGATGGGCTATGCCTGTTTCCGTCAGAGGCACAAAATGATAGTGACAAGTTGCAGAATCGTGTGGGATCAACACTTTACTTTGAGTTGCGCGGCACCTCTCCAAGTGATGTGGAAGCTAGTGGTAGCACAAATTCCTCTGGAGTGCGTGTAATTCAGATCCCTGATGATCAATTACAAGAACAGGATGACTTGTCACTTATGGAGTTTTGCATTCAGCATTATAATGTGCCTTCAGATCTCAGGTTTCCGTTATTAACCAGAATCCGATATGCACGTGCATTACGTTCCTCCAGAATATGCAGGCTGTACAGCAAGATTTGTCTACTTTCTTTTATTGTGCTTGTACAGTCTAGCGATTCACATGATGAGCTAGTTTCGTTTTTCGCTAATGAGCCAGAATATACAAATGAATTGATTAGAATTGTGAGATCTGAAGAAAACATTTCAGGAACCATAAGAACAGTTGCAATGACTGCTTTGGGTGCACAATTAGCTGCATATTCGGCATCTCATGAGAGGGCACGTATATTGAGTGGATCAAGCATCAGTTTTGCGGGTGGTAATCGTATGATTCTCCTCAATGTGCTGCAAAGAGCGATTATATCATTAAATAATTCTGTTGATTTGTCATCTGTTGCTTTCGTTGAAGCACTTCTGCAGTTCTACTTGCTTCATGTCATATCTTCTTCAAGTTCTGGAAGTGTTGTTAGGGGTTCTGGTATGGTACCGACCTTTTTACCCCTGTTAGAAGATTCAGATCCTTCTCGGTTGCATCTTGTCTGTTTGGCTGCAAAAACTCTACAGAAGCTCATGGACTATAGCAATACAGCGGTCACCCTTTTCAGAGATTTAGGTGGGGTGGAGCTTTTGGTTCAAAGATTGCAGATCGAAGTACATAGAGTGATTGACTTCACTGGATCAAAGGATAGCTCTATGGTAACAGGTGAATGCCCTAAATACAATGGTGACCAGTTGTACAATCAAAAGCGATTGATTAGGGCATTGTTGAAAGCACTTGGTTCTGCCACTTATGCCACAGCAAATTCTGCAAGATCACAGAATTCTTATGATGTTTCTTTAACTCCCATCTTGTCGATGCTTTTCAGTAACAAGGAAAAATTTGGAGGTGAGATCTACTCCTCAGCTGTGACTCTTATGAGTGAAATGATTCACAAAGATCCAACATGTTTTAATGTTCTATTTGACTTGGGCCTTCCATCTGCATTTATATCATCCGTTGTGCTTGGAGTACTTCCTGCTTCAAAAGCCATCACTTGTATTCCCAATGGTCTTGGTGCAATTTGCCTCAACTCAAAGGGTCTGGAGGCTGTAAGAGAAACTTCTGCTTTACGCTTCCTTGTTGACATCTTCACTGACAAAAAGTATGTGATGGCCATGAGTGAAGGCATTATCCCTTTAGCTAATGCTTTGGAAGAGCTATTCCGGCATGTGGCTTCATTGAGAGGTAATGGTGTTGATCTGATAATTGAAATAATTAATAAGATAGCATTGCTTGGGGACACCAAGTGCTCTGGATCGTCAGGAAAACTTGATGGAAGTGACGCAATGGATATGGATTCTACTGAATCTGATGACAAGGACAACATAGGCGATTCTACGACAGATAGGGCTGTTCCAGGTATCAGTGACGAGCAGTGTATTCAGCTTTGTATCTTTCATGTGATTGTACTAGTTCACAGGACGATGGAAAATTCAGAAACATGTCGTCTATTTGTGGAGAAGTCTGGTATTGAATCTTTATTGAAACTTCTTTTACGCCCAAGTATTACTCAATCATCTGAGGGGATGTCAATAGCTCTACACAGCACTATGGTATTCAAGTGTTTTACCCAGCATCATTCCACTCCTCTGGCTCGTGCTCTCTGCTCTTCACTGCGTGAGCATTTGAAAGAAACTCTGTCTAGGACCAGTGCCATCTCTGGATCTTTTTTACTGGATCCTAGGGCCAGCCCAGACCCTTTAATATTTTCTTCCCTCTCGCTCGTGGAGTTCCTCTTATTTCTTGCTGCCTCAAAAGATAATCGTTGGGTAACTGCGTTGCTTACTGAGTTTGGTAATGAAAATAAAGATGTTCTGGAAGATATTGGTCGACTTCATCGTGATGTTTTATGGCAAATTTCGTTGCTTGAAGACACAAAGGCCGAAGAGGATCAACTCACTGGTACCGTCAATGCTTCTCGGCATTCCGAGTTGGGCTTGAATGATCCCGAAGACCCAAGGTTGAACTCCTTCAGGCAGTTCCTTGATCCCTTACTTAGAAGGAGGACTTCTGGATGGAGCTTTGAATCCCAGTTTTTTGACCTAATAAATCTCTATCGTGACCTTACTCGTTCTTCAAGTCTTCACCAACGACAGACTGTTGATGCACCTTCTAACTCACAGGTCGAAGCCAATCAGGAAGAAGATGGATCAGGTTCATCTGCTTTGATTGAATCCAGTTCTAAAAAGGATAGTGATACTCAGAGATCATACCATCAGTCCTGTTGTGATATGGTATCATCGTTATCAATTCACATTACCCATTTGTTTCAAGAGTTGGGAAAGGTCATGTTGCTCCCATCTCGTCGGAGGGATGATATGCTCACTGTATCTCTTCCTTCAAAATCAGTGGCTTCTATCTTTGCTTCTATAGCTATGGATCACATGAGTTTTGATGGGAATGTTAATCCTTCTGGATCTGAGGATTCTGTTTCAACTAAATGCCGATACTATGGCAAGGTTGTGGAGTTCATAGATAGTATTCTTTTGGACAAACCTGACTCATGCAATCCTGTTGTATTGAATTGTCTATATGGACGTGGAGTTATTCGAACAGTCTTGACTACTTTTGAGGCTACAAGTCAGTTGCCTTTTGCCATCAGTAGGGCTCCTGCATCTCCTATGGAAACTGATGAAGGGAGGCAAAATGATGTTGAAAAGGCTGATCACATTTGGACTTATGGACCATCAGCTAGCTATGGCAAGCTTTTGGACCACTTGGTTACTTCGTCCTATATACTTTCACCTTTCAACAAACATTTGCTCACGCAGCCTTTAGTGCCTGGGGACATTCCATTTCCTCGTGATGCCGAAACATTTGTGAAAGTTCTTCAGTCCATGGTATTGAAGGCTGTGCTTCCTGTTTGGACCCACCCTCGGTTCCATGAATGCAATTATGAGTTCATCACGACAGTTGTCAACATTTTTAAGCATGTATTCTCTGGAGTGGAAGTGAAAAGTGTTGGTACTAATGTGGGTCGTACTGGTCCACCGCCAAATGAAACAACTATTTCAACAATAGTGGAGATGGGGTTTTCAAGGTCTCGGGCAGAAGAGGCTCTGAGACAGGTTGGTTCAAATAGTGTGGAGCTTGCAATGGAATGGTTGTTTTCACATCCTGAGGAAGCCCAAGAAGATGATGAACTTGCTCGAGCACTTGCAATGTCTCTTGGAAACTCTGCGACAGAGACAAATGAAGAGGGTACGAATGAGGATAGTGCTCAGAATGTTGAAGAGGAATTAGTGCAACTCCCCCCTGTTGATGAGCTGCTGTCAACATGCAGGATACTTCTGCAAATGAAGGAGACCTTAGCTTTTCCTGTTAGGGATCTCCTTGTCATGATTTGCTCACATAATGAAGGCCTTGAAAGACCAAGAGTCATTTCCTTTATCGTTGAACAAGTGAAGCTTTGTGGTAACATTTCCGATAGTGGGAATCAGAAAATGCTATCTGCCTTCTTTCATGTTCTTGCTTTAATTCTGAATGAAGACTCAGCAGCACGAGAATTAGCTTCCAAGAGTGGTCTGGTTAAAGTAGCATCAGATCTTCTCCAGCTATGGATTCATTTAGATGAGCAGGAATCATCTCAAGTCCCAAAATGGGTAGCTTCAGCTTTTATTGCTGTTGATCGACTTGCTCAAGTTGATACAAACTTAAATGCTGATATGATGGAACTTTTAAAGAAGAATGATACGGGCAACCAAACTTCGATTGTCATTGAGGAAGAAAAGCAGAACAAATTGTCTTTGGGGACATCGTTGAAGCATTTAGATATACTGGAGCAAAAGAGACTTATTGAAGTCGCTTGTGGCTGCATCAGAAAGCAATTACCATCTGAAACGATGCATGCTGTTTTGCAGCTTTGTTCTACCCTGACAAGAACTCACTCAGTTGCTGTTAGTTTCTTGGATGCTGGAGGTCTACATCTGCTTCTTTCCTTGCCTGCAAGTAGTTTGTTTGTTGGCTTTGACAATATTGCAGCTATTATAATACGTCACATTCTTGAGGATTCTCAAACCCTACAGCAAGCAATGGAGTCTGAGATACGACACAGTTTCATAACTGTTGCTAACAGACAGTCTAGTGGAAGGCTTACTCCACGAAATTTTCTGTCAAATTTAAGTTCGGTTCTTCAACGGGATCCGGTTGTTTTTATGCAAGCTGCTAAGGCTGTCTGCCAAGTTGAGATGGTTGGTGAGAGGCCATATATGGTATTGATAAAAGATCGAGAGAAGGATAAGAAAGAGAAGGATAAAGACAAAACAGAGGAAAAAGAGAAACAAGCTAATTATGGTAAGGTAAGCACTGGCACCACAATATCAGCGGCTCTTGGTGGTGGGCATGGGAAGCTTCTTGATGCAAATTCCAAAAACTCTAAGATACACAAGAAACCTCCTCTTAGTTTTGTCACTGTCATTGATAGTCTGTTGGGTTCAGTAATATCTTTCATTCCTTCTTTGGAAGATGAATTTGTTAGCAAAGTGGGCTCATTGTCAACTGATATGGAAATTGATGTTTCTGCAAGCAAGGGTAAAGGAAAAGCTGTTGCTTCTGTATCTGAATCAAATATAGCTAGCAATCAAGAATCCTCTGTCTCATTGGCTAAGGTGGTTTTTATATTGAAGCTCTTGACAGAAATTCTTTTAATGTACTCTTCATCCGTTCATATCCTTGTGAAAAAAGATGCTGAAGTTTGCAGCTACCGAGGAACACCTCAAAGGGGTGTAAATGCTTGCTTAACTGGTGGGATCTTCCACCATGTTCTTCACAAATTTATACCGTATTCTAAAAATCAAAAAAAGGAGAAGAAAACTGAAGTTGACTGGCGCCAAAAACTGGCTAGTAAAGCCAACCATTTCCTTGTTGCATCCTGTGTTCGCTCAACTGAGGCAAGGAAAAGAATCTTCACGGAGACCACTAATGTGTTTAATGAGTTTGTTGATTCATGTACTGGCTTGAAGGTCCCAAGACCTGATATTCAGGCTCTCACTGACCTGCTCAATGATGTGCTGGCTGCTCGGACGCCCTCAGGTTCATACATTTCAGCAGAAGCTTCTGTCACTTTTATTGAGGTTGGTCTTGTTCAGTCGCTCACCAGAACACTGCGTGTGTTAGACCTGGATCATACTGATTCATCAAAGGTTGTTACTGGAATCGTGAAAGTCTTGGAGTCAGTAACCAAAGAGCACGTCCATGCTTTTGAGTCTACTAGTGCAAGAGGAGAGCGGTTGAAACCTACTGATCCTAACCAACCTAGGGATGGAAATGGTGCTAGCTCACAGACTGTGGATGCTATGGCCCATGCTAATGAAAACTTACTGCCAACAGATGAGAATGAATTGTTCCACAGTGTCCAGAATTATGGTGGTTTGGAGACTGTCACTGATGATATGGAGCATGACCAGGATATTCATGGAGGCTTTGCTGCTGCAGAAGATGATTACATGCAGGAAAATGCTGAGGGGACGCAGAATCTTGATGACACTGTGGGGATAAGATTTGAAATTCGCTCTGGCGTACAAGGGAATGTTGATGAAGATGATGAAGATGATGATGAGATGTCTGGAGATGAAGGAGACGAAGTAGATGAGGATGATGATGAAGATGCTGATGATGATCACAACGATATAGAAGAAGATGAAGCTCATCACCTACAACACCCAGATACGGATCAAGATGACCATGAAATTGATGAAGATGAGTTTGATGAGGAGGTGATGGAAGAGGATGAAGATGAAGAGGATGATGAGGATGGCGTTATAGTGCGATTGGGTGAGGGGATGAATGGAGTAAATGTATTTGACCACATAGAGGTTTTCGGCAGAGATAGCATTGCAAATGAAACTTTTCATGTTATGCCAGTTGAAATATTTGGCTCCAGGCGTCAAGGTCGAACCACGTCCATATATAATCTGTTAGGGAGAAGTGGTGATACCAATGTCCCTTCGCAGCATCCACTTCTGGTGGAACCACATTCTTCACTGAGTGCAGGTCCTCCTAGACTGTCAGGTGCTGTCATTTTACTTCAATTTATTTTGACATTTTTCTTTAGTACCGATATTTTTTTTCTTCAACAGAAAATTTATGTTGCTTAATGGCATCTTATTTTCATTTACCATTACCTTTACAGAGAATGACCGTGATGCTTACTCAGATAGGAACGCTGAGGGTTCTTTGTCGCGGTTGGACTCCATCTTTCGTTCACTCCGCAACGGACGTCAAGGACATCGATTTAATTTATTGTCCAATGAGGGCCAGTTAAGTGGTGGGTCAAACTCCTCTGTTATTCCCCAAGGTCTTGAGGAAGTGCTCGTATCCAGCCTGAGGAGTCCCTCTGAAAAGTCTTCTAATAATTCCACAGCTGTTGAATCTCAAAATAAAAATGAAGAGAGTCCATCCTCTGAATACGCTGAGACAACTGCTGAAAATCAAGGTAATGATTGTGGTAGTAATTCCCCTCCTCCTTCCTCGGCAACATTGGACAGTACCAGAAGTGCTGATAATGTACCTGCTACAAACGAGCCTAATCAGGGAACAGAAACATCAAGTATACAACCTCAGTCTGTTGAAGCTCGATATGATCATGCTGATGTACTGCATGATGTTGAAGCAGTGAGCCAAGAGAGTAGTGGAAGTGGGGCAACTTTAGGGGAGAGCTTACGGAGTCTAGATGTTGAAATTGGAAGTGCCGATGGCCATGATGATGGTGGAGACAGACAAGTTGGTGGTGATGCTCGAGTGAGGAGAGTTGCTCCATTATTCACTAATAATGCATCAAGAGGCGGGAGAGATGCATCCCTCCACACTGTCAGTGAAGCTTCAGAAGATCCAATTCAGGATGCTGATCAAACTGGCCCTTCTCAGGAGGAGCAACATAGTCGGGATGCTGAATCTATTGACCCTGCTTTTCTTAATGCACTTCCTGACGAGTTGCGTGCTGAGGTTCTTTCTGCTCAACCAAGTGAAGCTACACAGGGGCAAAATCCTGAGCCACAAAATAATGGGGATATAGATCCAGAATTTCTTGCAGCATTGCCCCCTGATATCCGTGAAGAAGTTCTGGCACAACAAAGGGCACAAAGGCTGCATCAATCCCAAGAATTGGAGGGTCAGCCTGTTGAGATGGACACAGTCTCAATAATTGCAACTTTTCCTTCAGACATACGGGAAGAGGTATCTTGTGTTGACTTTGTCCATAGATTATTTATTATAGCTTTTCTTGGGTTTTACTTAGATTTAATTAATGTACCAGTTTCATGTATCTAATTTTTTTTATCTCTATGTTTTCCTGGAAATGCAGGTTCTCCTAACTTCCTCTGATGCTATTCTTGCAAATTTAACACCTGCTCTTGTTGCTGAAGCGAACATGTTACGTGAAAGGTTTGCACGTAGATATAATCAAACTTTATTTGGATTATATCCCCGAAACCGTAGGGGTGAGTCCTCTAGACGAGGCGATGGCTTAGACAGAGTCGGTGGTGCACTTTCTCGTCGGTCTGTGGGTGTTAAGCCAATTGAGGCAGATGGCTCCCCTTTAGTTGACACAGAAGGTTTGAAAGCATTGATCCGGTTGCTTCGTGTAGTTCAGGTACTCTTATGGCTTTCTTGAAGCTCTCCCATGATATTCTTCTGCATGATATGTGAATGTAACTGATCTACATCTTTGCAGCCGCTTTACAAGAGTCAACAGAGACTCCTCCTAAATCTGTGTGCTCATGCTGAAACTAGAATTGATTTGCTAAAAATTTTGATGGACTTGCTGATGCTGGATAAAAAGAAATATCTTACTGATCTAAATGCAGCGGAACCCCCTTATAGGCTGTATGCATGCCAGAGTCATGTGATGTATTCTCGCCCTCAATACGTTGATGGTAGGTACTTTTTGCTGTTCTGTTTGCTGTAATTGTAAGTCAGTTTTCCTTACATCTTAACCCCCCTTTCATTTACTAATTTTCTGGCTGCATTTATTACCAAGGACCTGTTTAAAAACACATTTGCCTTTAGCAAATCCTCTTCCAGTGTAAATGGAATGCTGAAAAGTCTTCATTTGTTGGATTATGCAGTACAGATTAGTGTGGAAATGAGTGTTTGCTTCTATGATCACACTATAAAGATCTCGAATTTATTTTTTCCATTCTCTTAAATTCATTATCTTCTATATAGGGGATGTTAAGTTTGCCAATTTCATTTATGTCTTCATTGGCAGGTGTTCCACCTTTGGTGTCTCGGCGAGCTCTGGAGACCCTCACCTACTTAGCTCGTAATCATCCTTTGGTTGCCAAGCTATTACTTGAGTTCAGGTTGCCTCAGTTTAAGGATTCATCGATCTCTGATGAAGAACGGGGAAAAGCTGTTATGCTTCTTGATGAACAGAAGGAATACCTGGAAGGGCAGGCATCCTTCACATTGCTTCTTAGCCTTTTGAACCAATCACTTTATTTAAGAAGTGTCGCTCATCTGGAGCAGGTGTGTTTTGCAAATAACTTCAACACAACAGGATATTGCCTAGTTATATTACCTTTTGGATTTATGTAGCTTGTTATTGTTCTGTTGCAGCTCCTAAATCTGTTGGATGTTGTTATTGACTATGGTGAGAAGAAATCAAATCCATCTAATGAGGCAGGTTCATCCGCATCTGAGCAGCCGTCTGACCCTCAGGTCTCTACGCCAGCTGTTGAGATGAATGTTGGTTCTTCTGCGGCTTCAGGAGAGGGTAATTCTTTGATGCAAGCAACATCCTCTGATGCTGATAACGAGCAAACTGCTGAAAGTATTCTGAACAATTTGCCAAATCCAGAACTTCAGCTACTATGCTCACTTCTTGCACGTGAAGGGTAAGCTGAGATTTGTGGATTTTTCACTACTTTTTACATGGTAGATACTTGGATAACTTTTCTTAGCATCCACTCACTGTCTGTAAAGCAAACCTTGTTAGACAATGATTCTTTCACTTACAATCAAGGAGAACTTACTGTTCACTTTTGTGATTGAGGTCATAACAGGTTTCTTCTGATAAAATATGCTGTAAATAAAACAACGGGTGTTGTGATTGGATGATCATATATGTTCTGTAGGTTTGCATTCTAAAGTCTATGGTTGCCCTAGAAGAGTTTGCATTTGGTTGAACTGGCCATATTACAAAGATATTGCTACAAGCTACTGTGTCTTGTTGTATGGTAATTTATTTTTAAGAGTAGGACTGTGACAATTTAGATGTCCCATTGGCTTTGTTGCTTCTTGTTAACCTATAACTGTATGGTCATTGCTTTCCTGAAGTTATATATGATTGGTTCTTGTGCTATAATGCTCATGCAATATGTAATTTCTTTCTTCACATCTCCAGTCTATCAGATAATGCATACACACTCGTGGCAGATGTTTTAAGAAAGCTGGTGGCTATTGCTCCCATTCATTGTCATCTCTTTGTAAGTGAGCTTGCTTGTTCAGTTCAAAGCCTTACCCTTTCAGCGATAGAAGAGTTGCGCTTATTTGGGGACATAGAGAAAGCACTCCTTAGCACTACTACTCATGGGGCTCCAGTTCTGAGGGTCTTGCAGGCACTGAGCTCTTTAGTAGTTCTGCTTCTTGATAAGGATAAAAAGCATCAGACTGTCCCTGATACTGAGCATAATACCACTATTTCTCTAATTTGGGATATTAATACAGCTCTTGAGCCTCTGTGGCATGAGCTGAGCAACTGCATAAGCAAAATAGAGAACTATTCGGATGTAGCACCTGATTTGTCACCGTCATCTGTTAAGCCATCCAGTTCAGTGCCTCCACTTCCTGCAGGTACCCAGAATGTATTGCCATACATAGAATCGTTCTTTGTAGTGTGTGAGAAGTTGCACCCTGGCCAGTCGGGTGCAGGCAATGATTTTGGAATTGCTTCAGTTTCTGAAGTTGACGAGGCCGCTTCATCTTCTAGTCAACAGAAGACTGTAGGATCTTCTATGAAGGTGGTCGAGAAACATGTTGCTTTCTTAAGGTTTTCAGAAAAGCACAGAAAGCTTCTCAATGCCTTTATCAGGCAAAATCCTGGATTACTTGAAAAGTCGTTCTCACTCATGCTGAAGGTTCCTCGGTTTATTGATTTTGATAACAAAAGGGCTCACTTCCGCTCCAAGATCAAGCATCAGCACGATCATCACCATAGTCCTCTCAGAATATCTGTTAGAAGAGCTTACATTCTTGAAGATTCATACAACCAGCTGCGTATGAGATCGGCACAAGATCTGAAGGGTAGATTAACTGTTCATTTTCAAGGGGAGGAAGGGATTGATGCTGGTGGCCTTACCAGGGAATGGTATCAGTTGCTATCCAGAGTAATCTTTGACAAGGGGGCTTTACTATTTACAACAGTTGGGAATGAGTCAACATTTCAGCCGAACCCTAACTCTGTTTACCAAACAGAGCATCTTTCTTACTTCAAGTTTGTTGGACGAGTTGTAAGTATTTCTCATTTTCCTCAAATGTGAAAGAGAGCTGTTTAACAGGCGAATCTAATGTTTTTACTCATGTTACAGGTGGGGAAAGCACTATTTGATGGGCAGCTCCTTGATGTCCACTTCACACGCTCATTTTACAAGCATATTCTTGGGGTTAAAGTGACATATCATGACATTGAAGCTATTGATCCAGATTATTTCAAGAACTTAAAATGGATGCTTGAGGTAGTCATATTGAAAATCTCCCATCATCCCATGTCTCCTTCAGCTGATGTGCATGAGGCCTTGACTCGGCAATATTTTTTGTGCATCTGATATAAATTTTATATTGTCATTGCAGAATGATATTAGTGATATTCCGGACTTAACATTTAGCATTGATGCTGACGAAGAGAAGCTAATTCTGTACGAGCGTACTCAAGTATGTATCTTTTCTGGCCGTATAAGTTGATAAACTTATAAAATTCATGCTTCATAATTACGAGTGACTTTGTTATTCAGGTAACAGATTACGAGCTGATCCCTGGTGGTCGAAATATTAGAGTAACCGAGGAAAACAAGCACCAGTATGTTGATTTAGTTGCTGAGCATCGATTGACGACTGCTATTCGTCCTCAGATTAATGCATTTCTGGAGGGTTTCAATGAGCTAATATCACGTGATTTGATATCGATTTTCCATGACAAAGAGCTGGAACTCCTGATAAGTGGGCTGCCAGACATTGACTGTGAGTTCTACCTACTTTATTTTCCACATCCTGATTTTATGTCAATCTCATCTCCTATTGTCTCATGAAAACCTCTCTCATTGCATAAGCTATTGCATTAACCATTTCAATCTAATGCAAGTAATTGATTCCTTCCAGTGGATGATCTGAGGGCAAACACCGAGTACTCTGGTTATACTGCTGCCGCCCCTGCCATTCAATGGTTCTGGGAGGTTGTTCAAGAATTCAGTAAAGAAGATAAGGCTCGCCTGCTACAATTTGTGACTGGGACCTCGAAGGTACTTTGCTTTCTTTCTTGATCTTCTCTTCTGTTGTGCATCTGAAGTGTGCTAAGCTAAATTATGCGTGAATTTGCTTTCTACATGCATATTTGATGGTGTAGCGGGATCTTCCTAGTGCCTTAAAGCAGCCAATTGTTGTTTTGGTATTATTCATAAATCCTTTTGGGAATTGACTACTATAATGTCCATCCCCATGGGAAGGATCCAAGTTTTTAGATGCGACTTTAGGTGTGTGGATTGGTTTTTCCTATGGAATTTGCCAATCTTTTGTAAAAGAAAATTGTCAATAATAAGTTGACAGATTTTGCCTGTTTTGTTTTATCCTATCGCTTTTGGTTCATTCGATTTTCTTTTCTTCTTTTTGAGCTGCAGGTACCGTTGGAAGGATTTAGTGCACTCCAAGGAATTTCAGGATCTCAAAAATTCCAGATTCACAAGGCATATGGCAGTCCAGATCACCTGCCTTCAGCTCATACATGGTGAGGCTTTGTTTATGTTGTTTTGTTATGTTGTATGAAAATGATTGGCGACTTACAAACCAAGGTGGATGCAGTTTCAATCAGTTGGATCTACCAGAATACCCTTCTAAACACCATTTGGAGGAGAGGCTACTGCTTGCAATTCACGAAGGCAACGAAGGGTTTGGATTCGGTTAGTAGTCTGTTGTATAGAAAATATTGTGTCAAAAAGGACATAATTCTTAGAAGCTAAGCTGCTTTTGGATAAAATGTCGATATACTGTACAGTGCAATATTGCTTTTATTTTTTTCCAAACTTTTTGGCATGTTTTTTCAATGCAAGTTTTTTCAATTACTTTTTATGCTTCACTCTTTCTTGGTGTATGTCACTGTTTGCATAAACGGACAAACAAGTACATGTATGTGTATAATGTATATTCTTTTGCAATTGGATAGATGAAAAGAAGCTAAACTTTTCCAACTTTAGTTTTAATGAAGGATGTAATGTAATACGCATATATTTATATAGTCAATACCTGAGGTTAAAAGTTCTCCGGTTCGAGTTTATTGTGACGTGTTTTTTAATTTTTTATATTAATTGATTCAAAAAAATAAAGGTAAAAATTATGTAATAAAATATGGTTATAATAATAGATTAATAGATAAGTACCATATATTAGAGGAGGAATCATATAGTATCTAAGTTTTAAATAACATATAATTTTCAATTTCACTCATTTGTCTCATATATTTTATGATTGAGATTTTTTTCAAAATTTTTGCTCAAATTTTAAGGAATGAAGATTATTTGACACCGAGTCTCTAAATCGATAATTCTTTGATCCATTCATATAATCTTTTAGGAAGAATTAGTACGAGTGAAGTCAATGCAAATCCTACGATCTCCATTGAGTTGAGAAAAAAAAAGTGAGACGTCGTACTATAAAGAATCCAAACATATTTAGAGCGAGGTGAGGTGTACACCGCAAAATAAAATGTTACAAAAATGAAAATTGATTTCATCAACACCAAAAACATTATGGCACATGTAGTTTATTCTCAACACTGAAAAAGTAGTATTCCACAACATATATTGTGCCATTTTCAAGCATGAAAACAATACATAGCACAAATCCTACAATATATGTGTGTACCTCACGAGTCCGCCAAAATTAAAAAATCGGTAATATAGCGACGGATTACGCACCATTTCTATAATTTGAGTTTGATTCTGACGGAATTTTTACGCAATGAAATCAACTTTGTTAATCCGTCGCTTCACGACGGATTAGCATCTAATTAACGACGGTATTTATATGAGCGGCCGTCGAGGTCGCGTGATTAGCGGCGAATTTTCCGTCGATCGTTATTTTTGTAGTGTACAATATATGTGTGTTTTCCGTCGCAAACGTCTACAGGACCGATTTCGATAAGCTTCAGAATTGATTTTCCGTAAAGAAGCGCGCCCAACGAACTCAGCTTTGTCAAGAGTGGTGATGAGGTCCACCTGAGCAACAACCACATGATCAGCTCTACAAATTGAAATAGTTGTAGTTGTGATGGTCAAAGTGATTATTATGTTAGTGAAATGAAAAATGAGATAATAGTGACCCCATAATCCGTTTGTGATACTGTCTCACGGCTGCGCTGGTATTTCTGAACCCACGGCAATACTTGTGGATCCGAGGCAAGTAGTGACTCAGTGGCAAGTTGATCAGGACCAAAGAATGCCGACATCACGGTCACCTGCAACACAAGATAAGAAAATTTGAAATTTTTATAGAGAATACATATTTGCCGCATATGATCTTGTGTTTACCTGGCGGGGGCCAAATCCGATAGCAGTGAATTTATTCTTCATCTCCTCAACAGTGGCTTTCTCCAACTGAGGGACCTTTCCTTCTGGATCTGCTTCTTCAGCATCTTATCTCCCAAACTGCTTATCAAACAGGCCCCACTGCATAAATACAACGAAAAAAAGAAAAGAAAAGAAAATTATAGCATTTTACTAATCAATTGATTCTCATATGTCAACATACATGCTTATAAATACATATGTAAAGCTATTGGATCACTGCATTCATCGACTAGATATCTAGACTTGAATGTAATTTAACTCATGGAAACACTGAAGAGATTGTCGAAAATTGAATGGAGAAGTATAGCCAACATTTAACCAACCTGCCCACTCGAACCATATGGCAGTATACAGTAATGATCCTTTCTCTTCGTTCCCACCACATTTCCGAATGGCTGAAGCCAGAAAGGTCGATTTAACTGCACTCTGAGCTGCATTGAGAGACATGTAGATAATCTCAATAAAGCTGTTACAGTCACAGGAAACATCGCACAAGAGCAAAATTCATTGTTTACTACAATAAGGTAGCAACATACATTATATACTCTTAAAAATTATATTATTCTTCAGCTAAATCAATGGTCCCAGTCACTTTAATTGCTGTCATATCTTAAAAAAGTGAACTTTCATGTACAGAGTTTCACTGTTGTAGTTCAAGAGATGTAATAATTGATTCACGACTTAACCTGCCAATTGGATGAGATCTGCATACGATATAGGTCCTCCTTTGGAGTAATCTATTTCCTTCTTCGCCCCCTCCAACAAACTTAAAGCTGCAGCAAGGTTCTTATTTCCTGGTCTGCTAATCTCTGAGCTTCAGAAAGAAAAAAAACCTAAAAAAAATGGGAGAAACATCAAGGTGATTTTAAGCTCCATGCTCATGAAAAGTGCAAAACTAGATTAACATCATATTGGTGCCACACTACGGGTATGCAATGTTGTGCCTCGTGGAACACAAGAGATTTCTTACAGTCTGCTTTCATGTATAATGCCAAATGTGCATCAGTTTACCTTAACCGTATGGATATTGGGGCCGCTAGTTTTTTTTTGCTTTCAAACTAAAATTTATTCATTTTTCCAAATATTTAACGGAGTTAATATGCCATATGCAAGATATAACTGACCTTATCATAAGTTATAGGCTTATAGCATCATTGAGTGTCAAAGTTAATACAAAGGGGACGAGATCTTGGTTTTCCTGCACGAACATTGGCATATACCTAAGAAACTGTTCATGTAAGATGCTAAGATAGCCACATAATCTTCGGCATTTTATGAAAATGAATATCGTGCTGCTGCACTAGCGTGTACCTTCAGTGCTTTATAAAGAGTGTCCATTACTTTTGCTGTAAAATAGCAAGCGGATTACTAAGAAAGCAGAATTGAGAAGAATTTTCAAATTTTACCTTTAAAGCTTACTCTGAAATTCTGAACGTTGTCTGCGTTCTATCAAGTCTGCAGCATTTGCCACTTCAATTAGTGAGCTGGATCTTGCTAGCAAGTCCTGAGAAGAGTCAACTGACAAATTCATGATCATATCAATTTTTTACTATCACATCAAAAGAGGAGCAAAAGCATTCTTTACTTTTCATTTGGTGCACATGTAAACTACTTGGTTCATGATGAACAATTTCTTTCTCATAAGTATCTTGACCACATTTATACATAAATATGTCCACTGTTAAGAAAATTGCACCTAAGCAAATCTAATGTTGACTCTAAATAGCCTCCATTATATCTGAATTGAGCGCCGTGAAAGTGATACAACAACCACTTCGACAAAGTTCATCATCAAAATTTAGAGCTATATGCGTAAATTATCTCAAAAGGTTGAAGCTGGAATATGTACCTTACAATATATATATATATATATATATATAGGGTTGAGTTTTCGTTAGTATCCGGTCCTCAGGTAGTATATAGTACTCAATCTATACCACACATTTTGAACAAGTGGAAGTCCCTTTTCATTTTTTATTTTTTTTGCAATGGGCAACATGAGAAGAGATCAAAATAATCTTCTTTTCTTCTTCTCCTTCTTCGGCAGCGGCGGCAGTGGATGACGACGTGGACAATAGCAGTGACGGCGACGACAAACATTAGATTTTGAGAGAAAAAAGAAGAAGATGATGATTTTGAAAAGAAAATTGAGTGATTTTGAGGAAAAATAAGAAGGAGAATTTGAAAGAAGATTGATGATCGAAAGATATGGTGGTTATGGCGGTGGTTTCCGACGAAATTTGCCGGTAATCAGAGAAGAAGGCAGCAGAACTGAAGGAGAATGATGGAAGAGAGTTTTGCTGTCAAAAAACACATCCATATATATAACAAAACACATTCATGCATTTAAATAAACATAAACCTATATATTGGCCACGAAACACAAACATCTATACATAAAAATATAAACATGCATATATTAAAACACAAACATATATATAAGAAAACATAAACCTCATGTTAGTCAAAAAACACAAATATTGAGACAAAACATATTCATACATATAATAAAACGTAATATTGTATATATTAAAACATAAATATGTATGTTGGCCAACGAGCGCTGAGCGCGTGCTTCCAACTTACATGCATTTTTGTGTTCATTTATATGCATAATTGTGTTCAATTATATGCATGATTTATTTTAAGTATCATTTAACAAATCGAATTATTAATCTATCCTTATTATAGTGAAATCAACGAGATTAAGCTTAACAAATCTGAAAAATTCTCCACTATATGATCTATGGAGTGGATGAGATTGAGTACTACATACTACCTCAAGCTCGAATACTATATGATCCCACCTTTCTCTCTCTATATATTCGTGACTCTATATTTCTTGTGATGCATACAACACACATATCATCGTCCCATTTCCATATAATATTTCAATATGGAAATATATACTGTAGTAAGAAATATAGTAATCACACAAAAATCACAGAAATATGAGTTGATTGAAGAGAAAAAAGACTGACGATGCCAATGGTAGCGCCGAAGCAATGCAGAACGCGTCGTCGCTAGAAGCGATCCCCATCATCACAATCACCTTCGATTCTGCAATTTACTGTGCCCCGCCATTTCCAGACAGCAATTAATCTGTAAGCAGATTAAGATTATATGTTACAGCAACCAATTGAATCGATGGACTTACTGAGTGAAAGTATCTAGTAATGGGTGGTGATGGAACCAACGAGATCAATGAAGGCACTGTAGAAATGAAGGAGACCATTCCCATGTCTCTCTCTCTATATATATGTAGAGTGAGTTAGTGTGTATGATGAGGAGAGATGGATTGTGGTGCTTTGCGTTTTGTATGGGATCGTCGTCTACGTGGAATGCGCTCCCGCCCTTCTTCATATTTCGTTATCCTTTCTATGCCAAAACTAGCATTCCACCCATGCGATGCATGGGAAAAATTCCACACTTATATAATATACAAAAAATATTATAAACTACAATACTCAACTACAAACTCAAAATACAATAAAAAATAATTCCAATGTAACAACAATGCATACTCATTTTGTTGTTTTGTTGCTTTTATCAATCCTCCAAATGCATAAATACGTTTGCACTATTCATAAACGCATTTGTACAGATACACACCTATCTGTGAGTGTATAATTTGAATACACACATGTTGTATCAATATATTTTAAATAGAGATAAAAATCATCTTTGTTTGGTCATGTAAGGTGTATGAAGATGGATAAAGCAGCAGAGGCACGAGAGTAATTTTGGAACTCATGGTGGTAGGGATGCAGTGAAGTTGTGTAAATGTTAGTGGATGTCAAAACCTGAAATTTATAGGCACAAAAATAGTATAAAAATGTCAATGAAATTATATTGTAATTAATTTATTGTCATGAATTATGCTATTGTAACGTCTACATTAATTGATTGATAGTTATTAAGAATAAAATTTAGAATTAAAAAGACATAAAATAGAGAATTTAAAAAATTAAAATAAATAGATTCTTAAAATTCCACATAGGATCAAGCATAATTGTGGGGATAGGAATACATAATGCTATATATAATCGCTTTGGTGATATGATATTTCCACATTTGCGGAAGGTACCCAATTTTCCATCAATTCGGATATATAATGATAAATTTTAGAGTAGCATATTTTAAAATATGAATTTTAAAGAATATAATATAGTTTTGATCAATTAGCGTAACTTATGCAATTAGCATAAATTAATGGTCCATCTACTCTATCTATTTTATATTTAAAGTAACAGTTTAAAATCAACAATCAATTAAAATTGATTTGGACGGTGGTTTCAAAATGAAACTTTATTTATGTAATGTTAATATACTTGTATACATACATATATCTATATTTACATCATATTTAACAAAATATATATAGATTTACAGAAATATAGATTTACAGAACATATAATATTTATAAAATATAATACATATATACTGAAGTTCTTAGTTATATAAAATATAATATAATGCATATATGATATAATGTATCTGAAACATTATATAGAATATATTGATATATATATATATATATATATATATATATGATATACAATTATAAATTATTTATCATAAAAAGTTGAAAATATTTTGTATTAATTGCATACATACAACAATCAATATATATATTATAAATGAATTACTAAAAATATTTCCATAAATGGAATAACAAAAATATGAAAATATTTCGTATTAATTGCATACATACAACAATCAATATATATATATATATATTAAATGAATTACTAAAAATCTATTTCCATAAATGGAATAACAAAAATAGGGAAAAACTTAACTTACTATATACGAAAATCCAGTGTTGTTATTATATACATATAGATATAGATATAGATATAGATATAGATATAGATGGCATTAATTTATGAAAGTTCCACTATGTATAAAATTCCGAAAACTAGTCAAAATAAAACTTTTTACCATTCCAACTCAAAGGAAAAACTAAAATAGAATTTATAAAGTTACCATTCTCGCCATCCATCCTTCCAAACCCCCTAGGGTTCACAACCGGCCTCCATAGCACGCCGTAATTTTCCTTTTCTTTTTAATAATCATTGTCCGTAGTAGCATGGGTCAGATCAATCTCGTGAGTTTGGTTTCATGACATGAAATTGGATGTTTGAGTTTAAGTTGTGTATGTTTTTTGGTTGGCAGTGTGAGGATCAATGGAGTCGCGAGAACTGACGCCGGAGGAACTCGAGAAGAAGAAGAAAAAAGAAGAAAAGGTGAGAGCATCACGTGTTTTCTGTTTTTTCGCAAAATGTGAGCTGGAAAGCTTGTATTTTAATTTGGTTGATTTTCAAGGCTCTCAATTTCGATATGTCGATTTCCTTGCGATGTGTTTTTATCTTATTTCTTTACCTTTTTTCGCCCTTACTCCATGTGATCAGTTTAGGCTCTAGGTATTTCTGTTTGCCTTTTGACTATCTGCTGCGCTATGTTTCTAGTTATTACTTAACACTGATTGAATAATCAAGAACATATGCAACTCAAAACATACTACTTTTTTGTTGTTTAAATCATTCAAATTCTTTCCGGAAAAACCTCTACACTGTGGAAGGAATGCCTGCATTATCAATGCCACTTGTTTCAGTTTAAAGTTAAACCAAATCCCACCTTTTTTTTTTAAGTTAAGGCCTTTTTCTTTTCTTATTTCTCCAAACTCATCGTTAATGATTGAGTGAAAGGTTCATAGAGTTTGTTGTTCGATGAACCATCCATGTTATTTTACTCTTAAAAATTAAATGTTGTTGCCAACTTTTGATTGCTTTCGGGTTGTACATGGTTGGTACTTGGTTTTAATGGTGATATAAGTAGAGCGAATTATTTATTCACTGTTATGTTGAAATACATATTAACATGGTTTTAAAAAGAAATTTGCTTGTCGGCATTGTTACTGTATTCATTATGAATTATGGATGATTTAGTAGTTAATTTATTTAAATATTTGAAGTTCCGCTATGGAGTTATGTTATAGTAATAGTACTTTTGAATTCAAAAATCTTGTTAGTGCATCGAGTGCCATATGATGTGTTCTGAATGTAGGCTAGAGAGAAGGAGTTGAAGAAACTTAAAGCTGCACAAAAAGCAGCAGCAGCAAAGCTTCAGGTACTAGTTTTTACTTCATTTTGACCCAAACCATTGTAAATATGTTACTAAATCATATGTGTATAAGAGATACTCATGCTTTCCGTGTTCCCATTCCTCGGCAAATCCAGGCACAACAGTCTGCTGCTACTTCAAGGTCAGAGAAGAAGAAGAATGCAAAGAGAGAAGCACAGGAGGAAAATCCCCAGGATTATGTCGACCCAGAGACGCCTCTGGGTGAAAAGAAAAGGCTCTCTCGACAAATGGCAAAGACTTACAACCCCAGTGCTGTAGAAAACTCGTATGCCATAGATTATTGATCTAGTTTCATTGCTAAAATAAGTCTTTCTTTTAATCATTGCTAAAATTTTCTTACTAGGTGGTATGAATGGTGGGAAAATTCGAACTTCTTTGAGGCAGACCCAAAAAGCTCCAAACCACCTTTTGTCATTGTAAGTTTCTGCACATCTTTATATCATTGGTTGCTAGCTCCGGGCATTAATATATTTCCAAACAAAGTATTCGTCATGTTTTATATAAAGTTTGGGGTCAATTAGTTTATAGATGTTTAATGACCTTAGGCCCTATTAGAGCTCTAACACCCCCCGAAATGCAAGCAACTCACTGACCATTCTAAACCCTCTATTGCTTGCTGAAGTATTTTTCTAATGTTTTTATATGAACCTCGAAGCTCATGCTAATTACTGAGTGAGGTAGACTAAACTGGGGAAAGTGCTGAAGAATTGAATTCTTCATCCTTGATATTGCAGGTGTTGCCACCTCCTAATGTTACTGGAGCCCTTCACATTGGCCACGCTCTTACTGCGGCTATTGAGGTTTTCTAGTGAATTATGACTCATTTAATGATAATTGCCATGTAACTCTTTAATTTGATTTCTCATCATGTATTGAGTCCAGGACACAATTATTCGCTGGAGGCGAATGTCTGGTTACAATACGTTGTGGGTGCCTGGTATGGATCATGCTGGAATAGCCACTCAGGTTAATTATTGGGATATATTTTAGCTTTTAATGTATCTAAACTTGCTAAGCCAATGAACTGATTTTTTTAATGCCAGGTTGTTGTGGAAAAGAAACTTATGAGGGAACAGAAATTGACAAGGCATGATGTTGGTCGTGAAAGATTTGTAGATGAAGTAAGTTTTACAACATGTTATCATTTTCTGCGGTTTTGGTAAGTTTGCAGCATCCCATAACCAATGCTAGCTCATTTATGCTCTTTCATTTGTTAAATATGGTAATAGGTCTGGAAATGGAAGAATGAATATGGGGGCACAATTCTAAAGCAACTCCGACGCTTGGGTGCATCTCTTGATTGGTCGCGTGAGGTAATAATTTAAGTTATCGTTGCATCTTTGATTATGCCGATATATATATTGGCGCTAATATCAGTCTTGTGCTTGTTCTGGATAGTGCTTCACCATGGATGAGAAGAGATCAAGGGCTGTGACTGAGGCATTTGTAAGACTTCACAAGGAGGGTCTCATATATAGGTATACTCATGCTTAAAGGCACTGTATTGAAGTTCTCGTGATATGCAGCTAATTTCTTTGCCTGTGTTCATGCAAGCCTAGTTTGAGGTACTATGTGGACATGTTCAGTATGTTTATTTATATTGGATAACTCTCATTTCAATCCGTCAAATCATGCACTTGCATATGACAATTGACAACTATGCAATGTGCTGTTTAAACCATTGCTGCTGTTACAACCATGAGGTTAATGACACTCTTGCGGACAAGACAATCAGTAATTAATCAAATTTGTGGCATTTCATGGTCCACTACTACCTATTAGTCAATAGTTTTGAATTGTTCTTTAGTGTTTCTAGTGTTGTCGCTTGGCTGACATATGGTGTTTTGTTGGTTTCCATTTTTAAAGTTTCTCATCCAATTTTCTTTTCAGGGATATTCGTCTGGTGAACTGGGATTGCGTCCTGAGAACAGCAATATCTGATATTGAGGTCATACATAGTTCTTATGGTTCATACTTGGTTAGACAACATTGTACTGTAATTTTACACAAATTCTTGGGTACTTGTAGGTAGACTACATTGATATCAAAGCGAGAACACCAATCCGAGTTCCTGGATATGAAATTCCCGTTGAGTTTGGGGTGCTGACATCATTTGCTTATCCCTTGGAAGGGGATTTGGGTGAGATTGTTGTGGCAACTACTCGAGTGGAAACAATGCTCGGTGATACTGCAATTGCTATACATCCTGGTGATCCAAGATACAAGCATCTTCACGGGAAATTTGCTTTTCATCCTTTCAACGGGAGGAAGCTAAAAATTGTTTGTGATGATGTCCTAGTTGATATGAACTTTGGGACTGGTGCTGTTAAGGTAAGCAGAACATTTGGTGCTCATAATACTTCTTTTCTATTTTCAGTTCTTATGACATGATATTTTTCAGATAACTCCAGCCCATGATCCTAATGATTTTGAGGTTGGCAAGCGCCATGATCTTAGATTCATCAATATCTTCACAGATGATGGAAAAATAAATACCAATGGTGGTGAAAAATTTGCAGGAATGCCACGTTTTAAAGCACGTTTGGCTGTGACCCAAGCTTTAAAAGAAAAGGTACTCGTACTTTTTAGATATTTAAAATATTCTTTTAAAGCTACGGCCCTCATGTATTTGGCCTTATTGAAGTGTCGTTACTAAGTTACAAAATGAAATTTGGTGAAAAGTATTTACCATGTCCATAGGTAGCCAGTTTTAGGACTGTTTGTGAAATCTGCTACTGACAAAATATATTGACCTTGTCTGTTTTAAGTATTTTGATTGTTAGTTCTATTTGCAATTAAGGGACTCTATAGAGGTGAACAAAATAATGAGATGCGCCTTGGCGTTTGTTCAAGAAGCAATGACTTAGTGGAGCCCCTCATAAAGCCCCAGTGGTATGTGAACTGCAAAGGCATGGCAGAGCAAGGTCTGGATGCTGTCATTAGTGATACAAATCCAAAAATGGAGATCATACCCAAGCAATATGTTGCTGAATGGCAGAGGTATTGTGGGTATTGAATATTGATATTAATCTTTGAAGCCTAATATTTTCTCGCTTCTCCCTTACCTTTTATATATTGACTCCCTGCTTTGGGGTACACTAAATGGTTAAGGAAAAACTTCTGATTAACAAACACTTGTGCAAAACTAGGTTCTAATGATATCCTGTATTCTATAGATGGCTTGAAAACATTCGCGATTGGTGCATTTCAAGGCAGCTTTGGTGGGGCCATCGTATCCCCGCGTGGTATGTGGTGTTGGAAGATGATCAACTGAAGGAGCTTGGTGTTTACGATAATCGGTGGGTGGTTGGCAGGACCCAGGAAGAAGTTCAGAAGGAGGCTAGCAGAATGTTTGTTGGGAAGAATTTCCAGCTTTTCCAAGATCCAGATGTCCTGGATACCTGGTTTTCTGCTGGTTTGTTTCCATTATCTGTATTAGGGTGGCCAGATGATACTGAAGACCTCAAAGCATTTTATCCAACAAGCGTGCTTGAAACTGGTCATGATATTCTCTTCTTCTGGGTTGCACGTATGGTGATGTTGGGTACGAAGCTAGGAGGTGATGTACCCTTTAGAAAGGTCTGTAGCATTCTTATGTTCCTGACCTATATTATATATTTGACTTTCAAAATTATAGTTCTGCTTGCTAAGGTTGGTTGTTTGTGCCTGTCTAAACCTAGAAGGGTTATGGTGCACTTTTGTTCCTTTCTTGATCACAAGTTTGGTGAATGATTTAGAGTAGATACCGAAAGAAAGGACTTTATTTGTTGTAGTAGTGGACTTTCTCTGATCTATTTACCAGTAAAGAAATTTATGTATTACTAAGAGAGAAACTGCATTGCATTGCCATAATCTGTGTTGTAATTTTTTAATGGAAAGGGGTTGACCTCGCTAAAATGAAAATTAAGACACATTCGTTACTTGCATGCAGGTTTACTTGCATCCAATGGTTCGTGATGCGCATGGACGCAAGATGTCCAAGTCACTGGGCAATGTTATCGATCCCCTAGAAGTCATTCATGGCGTAACCCTAGAAAATCTTCATAAAAGGCTAGAGGAAGGAAACTTGGATCCGAATGAACTCAAAACTGCAAAAGAGGGGCAGGAGAAGGATTTTCCTAAGGGCATTCCGGAATGTGGTGCTGATGCTTTGCGCTTTGCTCTTGTTTCATATACAGCTCAGGTGAATTCTTATCTTTTCCTTTATCTGAACTTGCTTTCTTTTCTTCAAAATCTTATCTTAATGTTCTGTTTTTTCAGTCGGATAAAATAAATCTGGACATTCAGAGGGTGGTTGGATATCGGCAATGGTGCAATAAACTATGGAATGCGATTAGGTTTGCGATGACTAAACTCGGAGATGATTACACCCCTCCAACAGAGATCGATCCAGCTTCCATGCCTTTTAGCTGCAAGTGGATACTGTCTGTTTTGAATAAAGCCATATCAAAAACAGTTGCGTCATTAGATTCCTTTGAGTTTTCCGACGCTGCCACAGCTGTATACTCATGGTGGCAATTTCAATTGTGTGATGTGTTCATTGAAGTAATTAAGCCATATTTTGCTGGCAACGATCCTGCATTTGCATCAACAAGAAGATCTGCACAGGATACCTTGTGGCTGTGTCTAGATTACGGCTTACGATTACTTCATCCATTTATGCCATTTGTCACTGAAGAACTGTGGCAGCGGCTTCCTTCTATGATAGATTCTGTCAGGAAAGAGTCCATTGTGATTTCTGAATATCCATCAGTTGTAAAGGTAACATCGATACACTCCTTTATTCTGGATTTTTTAGAAGTTAAGGCTTAAAATTTACAGCAATGTCTAGTTAATTAGTATTGTCATTCATCCTCTGTTATCGAACATAGTTTAGTTGAGGAAGTAAGTTTTTAAAAAAAATAAAAAAAAATAATACTGTTCGTAATGGATATCATGTCCCTTTACTACTGACCAGTTACGCTGCCACTGAGAATACCACAAACGACTCATGTTGCATCACCACAATCATCTGTTTGTTCTAGGGCAGTGTCAAAGTTTAAGGAAGAAATGCATCACTTCATCATCAGTCTTGTTTTTAGCATTTTGGATGTGGAGAATGCTTATTATTCTCATTTTTATTAAATAACACATTTCTCAATACTCAATCCCGTGAAATGTCGCATCCTCTTTTTGCAGAGTTGGACTAATGATGATGTAGAGTTGGAGATGGATATGATTGAGTCTGTGGTTAAATCACTGAGGTCTCTTCGATCACAGTTGGCACCAAATGAGAGGCTTCAACGGTAAGTTTGAATTTGCTTCTAACCATTTTTAAAAGAATAGTAAGTGTAATTTACAAACATGCCAGGTAGCGTTATCTGTATTTTTGCAATTCCATATGATGATGATTTTTAATACACCGATTGCTTGAAGACCTCCATCCCCTCAATTACTAAGAATATTTTAACGTTAAATGCCCCTTGAAGTCGAGTTGAATCGAACCTTTTCAGTTTTGCCCTGCTGGACTGGTCTATCTAGACAACATTATTCTTAGCAAAGATGTACCTTTTCAGGCGAGCAGCTATTGTTCGTTGCCGCACAAATGATGCATGTGATATCATCAAGAGACATGATCTGGAGATAGCCACTCTTGCCCTGCTATCATCTCTGACTGTATGTTTATTTATTTTTCTATTACGTTTACTTATTTTGTTTGGGCTTTGGACGTCGTTATCTAATTATTACATATGGTACTAATTTTAGGTCTTAAGTGAGAAGGATGATGTTCCAGTGGGTTGCTTGGTAGATGTGGTCAATGAATCTCTTTCAGTCTTCCTCAAACAAGGAGGAAGCATCAATGTCGAAGCTGAACTCGAAAAGCTGAGGAAGAAAATGGACGAGACGCAGAAGTAAGAAGCCTCCCAAACCCCATGATTTCTTATGATTGATTGATATGTAAAACCTTGTTATTAAAATCGGACCTCTTGCAGGCTATACGACAGCTTGACGAAGAAGACAAGCGCTGCTGGCTACCAAGAGAAAGTTCCGGCCCATATCCGTGAGGGGGATGAGGCGAAACTGGCATCATTACTGCAAGAAATCTTGTCATTCAAGGAAGCGAGCAACCATCTGGAACGGGAAAATCCCGATTCCTGAAAATATTTTGACTTTTAGGCTTTTGAAATCCAGGTTCAAGCCAATTTAATGGTTGATTTTTACACATGACCGTGTAACAGTATTGCTGGGTTTTGGCCACATACTAGTTAAAGCAGAGGCCTTTTTCAATCTTATATTTTACTTCTAAAGAAAATTTGATGATATGTTGTGAAAATCCGAGCTTGAATTATGTTTAGATGGTGAATGAAGTTGAGGTTGAATAATATGATCATTTTATTATATTCTATTTTAAGTCATTTTTCAAAGGAAGAATAAAGACATGTAAATTTCTTCTGTTCTCTTCTTTGAATCGACTTGAATTAATCTGCTTGCAGCTGTTTAGACGCTTGCTTGAAGCCAGTTATTAGTTCATATATGTATTATAATGTTTCCTCCCTCTCCCTCTCTCTCTCTCCCCTTGTAAATTGCTTGAAGATTTGAACATTTGAAGGGGGTCGTGTCGACGCGATCTGCAAGAAATAAAACAAATTCGATATAATAAACGGATTCATGAGCCTGATCTGGATCCAAAAAAATCAAAACATAGATCGGAATCCAAAATTCAAGGGAAGAGATCAGATTTAATCTACTCATTAGATTCAAACTTTTAAACATTCAAATCCTAAAAAATAGATTTAAATTTATGATTTTGGATCCAGTTGATGATCTACTGCCATCTCTACTCATATCTGTTGTGGTAACATAGAAAAATGGATCTTAAATCGTGCGACTCATCGCAGTTTAATTCTCAATTGCTTTTACAAATTATCACGATGATTTTAAAGTTATATATTAGCAAATCTTATTGTAATCCTGCACACACATAATTATGTGATTTGTAATTTATTAATCTTCTCTCTCTAGTAAGTTTTCAAATATGATTTTTTAAGGTGAAGGGCACACGATAATATAAAGGTTAAATTAAATTTATTATTTAAACTACATAATTTTGCGCTTTATTGCGTTTCCTCTTTTCTTTTTAACACATTGCCATACAAATGTAAAATTTCTAACTTAACCACTTGAAAGCTTAAATATTTATTCTTTGAGTTCTCCACTCGGAATTTTCTCATATTATTGCTGCACTTATTAACACTTAAAACACATTATTCTTAAGAAAACAACACTCATGATATATTAAGTGACGATATATAACTTTACTTAATAGAATGACGAGTATTATAACTTAATGATTCTCCTCCACTTTATAAGTGAGAGAGAATTTCAATTTTCTCAACCCAATAATAAAAATAATAATACATCCGTCCTCCAATTTCATTCTTAGTTTTTCTTATTGGGACGTCCCCCAATTTCATTCGTATCTATTTATGGTAACTATTTTTCCAATTTATTACCCTCAATAATATCCTTATTTATATCTTTTATCACCTATTGTCTATCACTATTTCTCTTTTTTACTCTCAACAATCCATTTATTTACACATTTTATCACATATGGTCCACTATTAACTAATTTAATATTACACTATTATGAGACATTTATTCTACTCATAACATATTCAATCACTTTTTATTAAAACTCGTGTCGAATATTCTCAGGAATAGATTTGAGGGACGAAGAGAGTAATTGTAATATATCATAATGCTTATGTGCCGATTCGTATGCATGAATAAAATGAGAATGAAATGATGATCCCTGCATTCATTCTCAATCCTATAACTGATAAGATTTTTACTATTGGACTCATTATCATTTCCGAATGAATACTTATTCCATGAACATGAGATTAGTCATTCATCTCCTATCACATAATATTAGCTATTCCATAAACACGAGATTAATCAATTTTTTTTAAACAAAAATTTATTTATATTTATTCACATAAAAAATAATATCAATAAATATTTTATTAAAAAAATAATTAATTAATTAACTAACTAATTATTATTATAATAATAACATAAATTATAAAAATAATTATTATTTTATTTATTTTATTTAATTCATATTCATCCATTCATTGACTATTATACATATCAATTATAAAAATCACATATTTCATTTCATTATATTCATTCCATTTCAAAATCAATTCAATTCATATCTAATTTCATTTACCGAAACAAATGCGAGACGTGTTAATACCATTTAAAGATAGAAAAAGAACAAGAATAAAGAACACAATACGTGCAAGTTGCAGCGGCAAATCTGAGTTTGTCTGAAGAAGACTGATGATCCTCGTCGCAGCTGCTCAATCAGTCGTTGCCGCTCCAATTCTTCAACATTCATGCCCAGATTTCAGGCACTGGCTTCATCACGCTTCTGGCCTCTGATTTGATCGACTTTACTTTACAGGTCTGTCAATTTCCGACATTTGCGATTCGTTTTGATTTTTGTGTAAAATGTCTGAATCAGTAACTGATTGTGTGGTTTCGCAGAGACATTGGTGAGCGTACAAAATGCAGCGTCCGCCGGCGACGATGGAGGAGCAGTTGATCCTAAAAGCAATTGAAGAAGAAAGCCCCTGGGAGAGCCTGCCGAAGCGCCTTCAATCCACCTTGAATTCCAAGGAAGAATGGCATCGCAGGTTCGGTTTTCCTATGTGTTTCCTTTTCCCTCGTTGGTACTACATATTTTCTTTCGGCGAAGATTTTGCTGTTAGATTTGGTATGCATCAGTTATGCTTCCCTATGTAGATTTGGTATGTATCAGTTATGCTTTCATATGTAGATTTGGTATGTATCGGTTAGAAATTAGAAATCTGTTGTTGCTGTTCGGCCAATTACTATCCACATTCCACATGTTGGCTGCTAATTTTGTTCCATGTGCAGTTTCCTGTGTTCTATTTAATTGAGAAACTGATCGATAAGTTCACACTTTATTATTTAGTTTTTGGTAAAGAGGCCGAATTTCATTTGCTATGTACTCTGAATGGAAGGCAGTTTGATTCATTTAGCTGATAGGTGCTAGAGAAAATTCTGTCTACTGGAACACGCTTCTCCTCGCTGAAGTAATCTTTATTTTCATAGGACTGAGAAATTCTTGAATTTTTTTCAGTTGTCAAAAGAGAAATCTCATTGACACCTGAAGTATGATATTAGTTATTCAAATGTAAGTAACTTATATTGCAGAGTATGTGCATTAATGTAACAGTGTGCTCACTTTGAAACCCTTGGTTTGGTTTCAATTTCTATAAAGACTCCTATATAGTATGATTAAATGTTGCTGTGAATCAATTTTAGATACGTAGCATCTAGTTGATTGCATTAAAACTCTACTCCATCAATGGCCGAGACGTTGGTTAGATGTAAATAGATAATTGTAGATGTCAATGCATCTGCAACCCGATATTCTCTCACTTCACAAATCCTATGGATGCTTCTATTGGAAAACAAATATAACAATATAAATTCATTCTTTTGACACTGGAGTATCACTTCAGAATCCATCAATTTATTTTTCTAGTTTTCTATCTAGAAATAAATAAACAATAAACAAGACTAATTTCTAAATATCACATATTTATAATAAACCTGCTTCTTCTTTCGTTGTACCTAGTGATCTTGATCTTATCATGGAAGTTTCCTTCTCTTTTTTCTGTAACCTTAGCGAATGTGAGACGAAGATATGTGTACACTTTTAGGGAAGTTAGTAGGGCAAGAGTTGGGCATTAGAGTCCTTGGGAGTGTTGTGTTGTGTTGATTACTAGTTTCTAGATTGGGAAGTTCGACATTACTTTGATGTAGCTCAATGATATTCGAATCAGTGATAGTCAAGTGTCAAAGGAATTAATTTATTGATGCATGACTTCTTATTTAACTTATTTCTTATTGTGAATCTCTTCTATAAAGAGTTTTCTTTAAAGTTGCATAGGTTTTTATATATCTGAATGAGATCACTTTCTTTTATGATTTGCATTCATACTTTCATGCAGGATAATTGATCACTGCATCAAGAAAAGAATCCTCTGGAATACTTGTTTTGCTCGCAAAGTGTGCAAAGAAGGTGAATACTATGAGGAAATGATGCGTTATCTACGGAGGAATCTAGCGGTGTGTTTAATGGAAACCCCTGTCTCCATTTATTTCATTGTGCTATAGTTGCTAGATCTCATGGGTAAGTTAGTTACCATAACAAATGTTCATTTGAAATGTGCTTTATGTTGAGAAATGTAAGCTATCTAAAAAACTTTTATGCTGTCAAGCGGTGAAGCTGACCAATGGGGAACGTAAATGGAATAAGGAGGATAATAATCAAACTGTACAAGTTAGTATGTATAACTGTATAAGTAACAAGTATACACCTCAGGTATCCTTAGAAGGGGAAACATCATCCCAAATGAAACAAAGCTTTGAAGAGAGAAAGCTTGTTTTATAAATTCAGGCTGTCTCATGTATATTCTACTACTATGGTCTTGGGCAAGAGTTTTGATGCCTCCTGTTAATTACTGGATGAGATCATTGTGGAACTGTGGATATGAAGTAAATCTACCGTTCTTATTAGTATTACTGAACCTGATAGTTTTCATTCCACTTCTTATTTAAAGGAGCTGTCTCATTAGTCATTTGTTCTAACTTCTAAGTGAACACTTATTTTTTATTACTTTTACACATTCATCACTTTTTCATTTCATTACTCTAGTATCATTTTGATCTGTTTGAAATTCCTCATCAAATGTACTTGATATTTATTTAGTTAGTAATCTTTCTTTTCCTACTCTTATCTCCCCGGAAAAGAAAAAGAAGAGAAAAAGTAAATGAAGAAGGGAATTGTACGATTCAGTCTTACACAACTAACTTGGCGATTGTTTTTGCAGCTGTATCCCTACCATCTTGCGGAGTATGTTTGCCGAGTTATGAGGGTTTCTCCTTTCAAATATTACTGTGATATCTTATTCGAAGTGATGAAAAATGGTACTAAGATTTCACACAGCTTCCTTGATCTAATATTTGCACATCTTCTATGTTGAAATCGCACTTGCTAGTTTGATACACTCATTGCTCATACAATACATATATACTGTTAGTAGCATATTAGTTAGCTCCACTTTAGCGCCTAAAGCTGGAAGGAGTCACTTTGCCCTCTGGTGCTCTTAATTGGCTCACCCTGCACTCTTCAGTTTGCTTCTACAGAAGATGTTTATCAAACACAACAGTTCTGGTAGAAGAGTGTTGTCAACAGAAAATAATCAAACGGAACACCCGTTTGCCCAAAAGCCACCAGGCTGCTAAACTCCAATAAATTCAATAATCCATAATAAAACCCTAATTAACCTTTAAATACTACTACTAATCTTCTGCCAAAAATAGAAAGATCCACTACTAACAAAGCCCAACAAAACTAAATAAAACAGTAAATAAACAACTCTTCCACGAACAGCCCACGGACGTGGCCTAAGCCCGAGCACGCCGACGGTACACAATGAGAGGCCTCGGCTCCCCGCTCGACCAAATCGACCTTCCTCAACCAAATCCGACCTTGCTCCATATCAATTCCACCTCCCGAAACAACCTTGTCCCCAAGGTTGAAATGGAATTGTCTCCTAAACCCCATCTCACTCATCCACGTTGCATCATCCTCGATTGTCCCAACCACTTCACTAACAACCGCTCCTCATCAAGACTTCCAACCCCGCATTCCGCCTTGCCAACACCTCATCGGGCTCGAATAACGGAACCAAAGGAATCTCCAAGCTCGCCGGCAACTCCCGCCCATCGGATGTTCCCTACCACCTTCCTCAATCTGCGACACATGGAACACCGGGTGAATTCGGCTCGAGGAAGGCAAAGTCGATCTGTAGCGATCGGCCCCACTCGACCTTCCACCACAAACGGACCATAAAACTTTGTCGATAGTTTGTTATGTTGCCGACTAACCGAAAGTCGACGGAACGGCCGCACCTTCAAGAACACCTTATCACCCACCTCAATACCACCGCCGACGATGCTTGTTAGCTTGTCGAGTCATGCGCCGTGCCACCTCTAGATTCCGCTCAACCGCCCCAACATAGTGTCTCGGCCGCCTAACACCTCGCTTACTACCGCCACCGGCACTCTCCGGAAGATACCGACGCAGTGGGTGGTGCCCGCCATACACTACCTCGCACGGAGTAATTCGAGCAACCGTTTGAAAAGCCGTGTTGTACCAATACCGCCTTACGGCAGCCACCGCAACCATCGCTTAGGTTGCTCACAAGTGAAACATCTCAAATACGTTTCCAAGATGCGATTCAGACCTCGTTTTGCCGTCTGTCTCCGGATGGTGGTGAGCTAAATTTGAGTTTGGTGCCACCATAGTGAACAACTCCTTCCAAAAGTACTCATGAAGATCGAATCCTATCACTCACAATTGATCTCGGCATCCTGCAAACGCGCACTTCTCATACAAATATCTCGGCTACCAAACGAGTCAGTAATTGGAGGTTTAATGCAATGAAGTGGCCATATTTCGACAATCATCCACCACTACTAGCATGCATTTAATACCCCGGGACTTGGGCGTGATGTAATGAAGTCCATCGATATATCCTCCCAAACAAGCTCCGGAATTGAAGCGGCTGCAATAACCCCGGAGTCATTGCCTCATACTGACCTGACACGCCAAACATCTGCGCCACATACTTTCGCACCCGACGAAACATGCCCTTCCAAAACACATTCTCCGCCAATCTCCTATAAGTTCGAATGCCCCGCATGTCCCCGGATGGGGTATCATGGAACTCATGCAATAAGCGGGGATCCACTTCAATCACCGCGAGCACCAATCGACCCTTAAAGAACAGTCGCCCCCCAATCAACTCAAACCCGGGCCGGCTGCCCTGCTGTGTCTCAACGGCTTGTATCACCTCGCGAACATACTGATCTTGCCTCTGTTCAACACCAACCTCGGCTAACCCTACCCACTCTGGCAAGCTTATAGCCGACAAACCCAAATCTTCTCCCCGGCGAGACAACGAGTCCGCGGCTGCATTGGAGGCGCCTGTCTTATACTCAATCACAAAATCATATCCCAACAACTTCGCCACCCAAATCTGCTGCGACGGAGTGACGATCTTCTGAGTCAAGAGATGTTTAAGACTCTTGTGGTCCGTCCGTACCACAAACTTCCGCCCTATGAGATAAGGTCGCCAATGCTGCACCGCCAAAGCTAGCCCCATCATCTCTCTCTCGTACGCGGACCTCGTCAATGTTCTATCCGCTAGAGATTTACTAAAATAAGCAATGGGCCTCCTTTCTTGCATGAGGACCGCCCCTACTCCAATCCCCGAGGCATCACATTCCACCACGAAAGGCTTGTCAAACTGAGGCATAGCCAACACAGGAGCTTCCGTTAGCGCCCTTTTTAATTGCGCAAAGGCACCCTCGGCCTCTGGAGTCCACTCAAAGATGCGGGGGGCCTCCTTCTTTAATAAGGCTGTCAACGGACGGGCGATCAGGCCATAATTCCTCACAAATCGGCGGTAATACCCTGTTAGGCCCAGAAATCCCCGAACTTCTTTCACTGAACCCGGGCGAGGCCACTCCAACACCGCACTGACCTTCCCCGGATCCATCGCCACCCCTGCCGCCGAGATCACATGACCAAGATACTCTACTTTCAAGCATCCGAATGCACATTTCTTAACGTTCGCCTTAAATTGATTCTTCTGCAACAGCTGTAAAGTCTGCGACAGATGTATGCGGTGGTCCTCCCATGTCTTGCTATATACCAAAATATCGTCGAAAAACACCAGAACAAACCGCCGAAGAAACGGCCTAAACAAATCATTCATCGCTGATTGGAAAGTTGTCGGGGCGTTAGTGAGCCCGAAAGGCATGACCAGAAACTCATAGTGCCCACTATGAGTCCCGAAAACGCTTTTGTGGACGCCTCGCCAGCCTACCGGATCCGGTGGTACCCGGATCGCAAGTCGATCTTCGAGAAGATCACTGCCCCTGCCAACTCATCTAGCATTTCTTGTATCACTGGAATGGGATATTTATCCGGCACTGTCACCTTGTTCAGCTCCCTATAGTCCACACAGAACCTCCAACTTCCATCTTTCTTTCTCACCAGAAGTACCGGACTAGAGAACGGGCTCGAGCTCGGCCGAATGATCCCCGCTAATAACATATCTCCCACCAATTTCTCGATCTCATCTTTCTGCAGGTGGCCATAACGATACGGGCGCACTGACACAGGGCCTGCCCCAGGCATAAGCTCGATACGGTGGTCCGTGGTTCGCCGCGGTGGTAGGTCTGTCGGCTCTCCAAATACCCCGGGATACCCATCCAGGACTTCCTGCACCTTTGCCGGATTGGGCTCCAACATATGTGACGGCTCTGATCCCATTACCACTGCCCAACATTCAACATTACAAGTTCGCATCAAAGTTCTCAGGCCTACCGGACTGCGGCTAATCGACGGGTCACCTCTCAACACCACCTTTTCTCCCCCCTTCTCGAAGGTCATAGTCATTTTCTCCCAATTCGTGCGCACCTCTCCGAGTGTGGCTAACCACGCTACCCCCAAAATCACATCTACACCACCAAGAGTAAACACAAAGTAGTCAGCTACTACCTTGCAACCCTCCAGGTTCATTGCCACATTTCTGCAGGCACCTTCCGACTGTTGCCTCACCTTGTTACCTAGTTGCTCCCGAACTTAATGATTCATCGGAGTAAGTCAAGTAAAGGAACTAAAGATGATGAAATAAAATTATGACTTGCACCACTATCAACCAAAACAGTTACCGTCCGGCCACGCATAACGCCATGCATCCGCATAGTCCCCGGGCTGGAAAGTCCCGCCATGGAATAGATGGCGGTCTCTCCTCATCCTCCCGGACTCGTCCGCTCTTCCACTTCTTCCTCCAGCCCCGTCACTTCATAATATTCTGAATTCTGTAAATCAGCCGTATCGTCGGGTTCTGCCATCAACACCCGAAGTTCCCGTAGCGTACAGACCTGTTATGGCCCGGAGTGTACGGCTTCCTACACTTGAAGCAAAGCCCTTTTTCCCGCAGATCAGCCAGATTGTTGGACGAGAGTCGGGTGAAACGCGAACGGGCGTGGATTGCCCGGACATGCTAGACCCTGCGGTGCACCGCCGGGTGGCGCGGTGCGATTCGCCCTCCCCACTGCTCGGATTCGGCGCCGAACTGACAGCACCTGGTTGCCGAATAAACGAGGCCTGACGCTGCCCCGAATTAAGAAAACTCCTCCCCGCGCGCTCCTCCCCCTGCGCGATCAGATTTTCTTCAATATCTCGAGCGAGCTCCATGGCGATTTCCAAATCTGCCGGCCGAAGCAACCTCAGCGAGCTCCGGACAGAACTCTTCAAGCCGTTCATAAAATAGCCCAGATAATGGGCGTCCACCAGTCCGGGTACTTGGCTCGCCAATTGCATAAATTCCGACACATAATCATCAACTGTGGTAGTCTGTTTCACATTCGCCAGCCGCTCAAATCGACTTCCCTTGAATCTAGTATCAAACCTCGCAATCAGGGCTTGCGCAAATTCCTCCCATGTCACGTTGGGATTGCGGCCTCGCAACCAAGTGATCCAATAGAGGGCAGGTCCCTCCATTGCAACGAACGCCGCGGTCAGCTTCTCCCTCAGCGGGGTCCCGTGCAACACGAACTGTTGGTCCGCGCGGGCGAGCCAACCTATGGGGTCGACCCCTTCGAATGCTGGCAACTGCACCAGGCTCGGCGGTGCGTGAGGTGTGCTGGTCGGCTCGTCGTCAGGTTGGCCGGTGTTCTGGTGCTGTTCCCCAATTGCGCGAGAGATCGAGCGAGAAAGCTCAGCCAGGGTAGCAGAAATCTCCTCCAATTTCATGGTGTTTGCATTCTGCCCTGCTTTCAATTCACGCACCTGCGCAGCCATGTCAGCCAATTCAGACTCCAAGTTGTCTAGCCTCTCGCCAGCAGCAAGTGTGATCGTCATCGTCGGCGGTGGGTATCCGGCAGGTCGGACCAATTGTTGTCAACAGAAAATAATCAAACGGAACACCCGTTTGCCCAAAAGCCACCAGGCTGCTAAACTCCAATAAATTCAATAATCCATAATAAAACCCTAATTAACCTTTAAATACTACTACTAATCTACTGCCAAAAATAGAAAGATCCACTACTAACAAAGCCCAACAAAACTAAATAAAGCAGTAAATAAACAACTCTTCCACGAACAGCCCACGGACGTGGGCCTAAGCCCGAGCATGCCGACGGTACACAATGAGAGGCCTCGGCTCCCCCGCCTCGACCAAATCCTGACCTTCCTCAACCAAATCCTGACCTTGCTCCATATCAAAGAGTATGAAGCCTCATCACATTCACAAAGTACTACTGATGTGTCCATTATGAATCAGTAATGCATATGTGAATTTATAATAGTAATTAGTACATACATGAAGCACATCATTGGTGCCAAAGAAAATACTTCCTTACACACAATACATTATATCATCAATTGACTATTTGTACTTAGATACTTGAGGATCCATGATTAACAGTATGTTGATGCATTACATTTCAAGGTCATTACATAACCAATGCACACCCTTGAACTCATTTGTTAGTAAACTTTCAACTTTCTATACTGGTAAGCTCTGAGATCAATGTTTGTACTTTACTGATGTTATTGGTGCATAATGGATGTATGAACTTCCTTTTAATGGTTCGTGTGTGGATTAATAGAACTTCATTGGTGCACCAATAAAACTTTGCATATGCATTTTTAGTACATTGCAATTAGCAAATGCTTCATTAGTAATGATACATAGCAGAGTTACTGGAGGCTTCAGTTAAAGCGGACTGAAGAGTGCAAAGAGGTAAAGTTTGATTGCAATTGGGAGTACAGTGAAATAAAGCCTGACCTACTGTAGGCAGTATGGTTGACTTTCAGATGCATAACCTGTTTGAATACTAGTGTTAAGAAACATAAAACACAATAAAATCAGGGCTAGTTTTATAGTTTCTAGAGGATGGTTAATAAAATGAATAAGATTGTGAGTGAAAGCCAAGAAGAGAAGAGAGCAGCACTCCATAAGAAGGGATATAGTAATAAAGATATGTATTGTTTGTATAAGAACTGCCTATGTCCTGTCCAGCTCAAATAAAAATGTTTATATCTTGATAACTCACACTAGGAATTAGGATTGACGAACAGCATAAAGGCACTCTGCTATCTGATTTTGTTTGATCAGTTTTCATTATTATTGTTTTTCTTCTGTTTGTTTGATGGATTTTTCTGGCTCATGACTGTATGTCAGCTAAAGTGAATTTAATGGAATACATCCTGACATAAAGACTTTGTTTTCAATCTTAAGAAAAGTGGCCAATTCATCATAACTTTTAACACGTGCCTTATGATGATTTCCCTAAATACTAGGGGCATTATGTGATTGATAAATACAAATTAAGCGTGAGGTTAAAAGCTAGGAGAAAGACTAGGTACTTTAAATGTGCGGTTGGCTCTGAGTTTATTGCTATATTAACTGCATCACCATCACCTTGATTTGGTAAGGCACTAGCAACATGTATGACATGCTGTAGTTATTTTAGTTACTTGTTTGGGAACTGCCTAAAGTTTTCTGTATCCTTGAAGTTATATTTCTTCTTGTACCTTGTCACATTGTTCTGCTGGCTGTTTTTGGCACTTGATTGTCGTTTACAATACAGTATACATTAATTAATGTCCTTCAAAGAAGGTAGGGGTCCTAATCTACTTAAACTTTATTCATATTTTGTCATTCTATATCAGCTGTTCTACTTTTGAGCCGAGGTACTTATTACTTTCTGCAATAAAGTCTGCTGTGTCTTTGAAGTTATATTATCTATTGTACCTTATTTGTCACATTGTTCCACTGGTTGTTTCTTACACTTGATTGTCTTTTAGGATATAGTATACATTAATCAAAATTAATGTCCTTCATAAAAGGTAGCCACTTGGTAGGGGCCATAATCTACTCGACTTTTTTCAGTTTTATCACTCTATGTCAGCTGTTCTGCTTTCATGGTATTCTGCTTTCATGGTATTTATAACTTCTCTGCAATATGTTTACAGAACAACCGTATGACAGCATTCCCAACTTTAGTGCAGCAGATGCCTTGCGGATTGCAGGGATTGGAAGAAATGAATTCATTGACATCATGAACAAGTGCAGATCTAAGGTAGGATTTAGTAACAGCATACACTGTCTGTACAGCATTTTAAAGATCAAAATACTTTCAAATACAGCATCGGAATTAGTTAATATAATAGTCTTCGTGTTGGCGTTAATCTCTTTGGCATATTACATTGAAGATCCCATCAAACAATTAAGATAATTATCAAATAAGATGAAAACTTTGAAGTAAAAACTTACTAACAATAACAAAGTTAGGCGACCATTCGTTTGAAACGTTTTGAAAGATTCGGAGCTAAGTTAATTAAGACAATAATTAACCAAATGAAAGAGTAAAGTCGGTGTTGCCCCATTGTCATGAAACTTATTTGAAACAGACAGTTAACAAGTTTTGCTTTGCTTTCTTTTACCACATTCTTCTTGAAGCACCATGATTGGATCCGTTAAGCAAGTGAAGAACTTAGACAGTATCTGGGATTTTTAGTTTTTGGAAATACTTAGTTAGGTAATATTTTCTTCTTTTGAACTTTGTAAGGTACTGAAATTTAGAAAGTCTTGTATTCACTCTTTATTTAAAAGTGGCCCTTGTCAGAATCCCAGAATGCTGAAGTAAATGATTTTCATGATTCTGAAGGATGATGGAAATGATATGCCAGTCTATTGCAAAGTTAGGGTGCAATTCTCAAACAGGAAGACGAGCGTTAGATTTTATCCATTTGTAAATGGTTCCGGATAAACTCTATCCTGGAACATCTTGTTTCTGGAAACTTCTAAGTTTCTCAAAGAATGATGGAAGTACATAGGAATTAGGGAATGATAATGAATATGCAACTAAGAAAGATTTACAAACACCTAAATAAAGGTAAGCAGGGTTACCGGGATATTCCTGCAAGCACTATCAGCCTTGAAGTTGAAGTCGGACTGAGTATCTGAACTTAGTGTCCATATGCGAAACTGCTGCTGAAGGTGAATTAGTTCTTGAAGAAGCTAAGTAGAGCCCGTGGCTCTACTCCTGGTGGATTAGAAACCCTTGGCATTCTTGGAATTGCCAGTTGCAGCAATATTTGAAGTTCCTTATCACATATAACATGATTATCTGGCCATCTAACTAGAGTTTAATTTTATTGGAGCCTTTCAGAAAATTATGTGGAAGCTAAACAAGTCAATAGCAAAAGAACTCTTGCCCATGGAACCCGTGGACTTTGTGATTGAGCCATGGTGGGGAGTTTGTCTTGTCAATTTTACATTGGAAGAATTTAAGGTTAGTAGTCTTTTGACCAAATTTATTTCCAATTGCATTTTCCAGAGTTAAGAGTCCAACTAACATGAACTCTTTGCTCCACCTCTTCTGTAGAAACTCACAGAAGAAGAAATGGCAACAATTGATAAAATTTGTAAGGAGGAAGCCAATTCTTTCATCCTTTTTGATCCTGAAATTATTAAGGGTCTATATCGCCGCGGGCTCGTGTACTTTGATGTTCCTGTTTATCCTGATGACCGTTTCAAAGGTACCCTTAGAGAATTTTATATAGTAACTTTTTATGTGAAATTTGAACATCCCCCTACTGATCATAACAAAGAGGAATAGAGAACATAAGAATGTCCACTATCATTTTGGAACTGAAAGGAACCCTTTGATGTAATATAATTTGAGAACTGCTTTTGGTTGTATATGCCCAAACTTGTCCCTGACCCCCGAAGGAGAGGAATCTGCTTGATGTTTACATGGTAATCTTTAGTTTCAGCTGTCTAATATGGAACATCAGCTACCTCTCTGTCTCATACAATTGGTTTTAGAGACATTGTAATACTTATGGTGGCATCATGTTGAATCTGAGAAAAATGATCTGGGAGTAAGAAATTACTTGTTTGAGGCATCCTCACACAATCTTTCTGCATTCTGCTGATAAACATTTTCCACGGAAATGCATTGCATCTCTAAACTGATTGGATGACGTTAATCCTTGAAAACCCATCAGATATCAAAACTTTCAATTTCACTGGAGAATAATTATCTTAAAATAATAAACAATAGAACTCCTAGAGTAAATATAAGGACCTTAGAAGATGAATAGATGCAGCCCTCACATATTAACTAGGTGACTGTATTTGGTACAGCTGACAGAATTCCTGTAAGACTCTGCTTGTGAAATATTGGATAGTTGTTTTTGTTTCTATTACACTGAGAAGGAAAGTTAATAAGGCAGCAGAAATGCTAGATGCAATAAGGATTATCAATTTGCGAAATATTGTATATGATTGTGTGCTTATATGTAAAACTTAGTGAGTTAATGTATTTCTTTTTTATATGTCTTCCAGTTTCTAGGCTTGAAGGGTTTGTTTCAAACAGGGAGCAGTCATATGAAGATCCGATTGAAGAGTAAGACTCGCATATATTTTTATATTTTTTGATTAAAGCTCTCAAGTGTAAACACTTTTACACATGAATGCTGCGGGTTGCATAAGCAGGTTGCTGTATGCTGTGTTTGTGGTGTCAAGCGAGAATTCAACTGTTGCTGAATTGGCATTGACTTTGCAAGCTGATATCTCTCAGCTACAGGCTGCTGCATCTTTTGCTTGTCGACTGGGATGGGCAGTGAAACTTATTGATCCAGCATCTATTCTTCAGGACTCTTATTTGCCTGGATCTCCTAGAAGTATGCTCAGTGATGAAGAAGTTGGTTCCCATGGTAATATGGGCTCTGCCAATTTATTTGGTGATGGCAGCGGTTCACAATCAGGAGATGTGTTATGGACAGAAAACTCTAGTCCTGCTGCTGACTGTTCTCGTGTAGCTTTTGTTGTCGATGCTAATATAACATCATATCTTATGATGGGATCTGTTTCTCCAGGTCTATCTGTTTCTAACCACTCTCCAAATACATGTTTCTCATTAAATTCTGGAACGTCTAGTGTCACAGTTATACTAAACATAGAAATTTTTAAGATAATGGAACTTTATATAGAATCTTGATAATGTGCAATTCAAAACAAACATTTTGTTGGTAGTTGTAGTTGGGGGTAGCGCTCTCTATTGGGGTTTTACACTTCTGGGCAGAGTCCAAGATGGATTATGTCCTTGTACTTGATCTTGATGAGTTTTCTTAATTTTGAATACCAAGTTGTTTTGTCTTACCCTTCATTTTATGCTTTTTTTTTTTACTTGCCTTCATCTATGCTTTTGAGGATCAAGTATCCAAAAGCTGAGACTCTTTCTGGCAATGGCCGAAAAGAAGAATTCATTAGTACCTGGCTTAATGATCCCCTACCTTTGAAGACAAGGAGTAGATTTAGAGAAGATAAACCCATTGGGGAAATTTCTATGTTGTGTACCCCTTTTAGTGGATGAACGACAGAATAAAGCACATGTTTTTTTCTAAGTTTATTGTTATTATGATTGAGGATATTGGACTAAGTAAAGCAAGTTACTTAGGTAAGAATGAAACTAGGATAGTTTGTACACACTAATGGAATTGTGTTTTGCTATGCCAGAATGAATTTCGTCCAGTTAACACTTGACAAAGAAGATCTTACTCAGTAAAACAAACATTAGTAGACAAAAGAAAGAGGTTAGTTCACTCCAGACCAGCTAGCTTTCTTACTCAACGACTCCCTTAATTATGGAGTCGGTGCAGAAGACATCTGATAAACCGCTACAATCATCTGAAGCATGTGCAAAACAAACCTTTCTAGGGAAGCACTCTTGCTTGGTTAGATTTCAAAATCCATATCTTGAATTAGATTTCATGTGGAGCTATATCTTATAGGCATAAGATAACATACTACAAGCATCTGGTTGATAACATATTACCAAAAGGATAATTTGAGAACTAAATATAAGATGATACTATGAATGTATTTTGTATTACTGTTGCTACGTTCCAAAATGCATGGTTGTGGTTAATGTGACGCAGATTTGGCATATCATGTTTATTTCTTCCAGGTTGCTGAATAGGCACGTGCCCTTAATATTGTCCTCTTTCGTCAGCATCTTGTCATCTTCTTGTCAATCTTAATTTATATGCCTGTTTGTCGTGTTTAAAGGCAACTTGTCGGGCATCTATATGTGACGTCTACCTTATTATTGCCTTAATTTTTAGCTGACTTACATTTGTTCATTATAGGTCTGAAATCTCATGCTGTGACACTTTATGAAGCTGGAAAACTAGGTAGCGCAAGCATTGCTGATCTTTGCAGGGATCTTATGACTCTGGAGGGTGCTAAATTCGAAGGAGAGTTACAGGAGTTTGCTAATCATGCTTTCAGCCTCAGGTGTATTTTGGAATGCCTAACTTCAGGTGGGACTGTTGCTGACGGAAGACAGAGAATGAACAAAGAGGGCACTGCTTCTTTGGAGACTGATGCTATTCATGGTGACAACTCTCAAAATTATAATGTGAATGAAACAGAGCTCAATTCGAAGGATTATGAGCAATCAAAAATGCTAAAGGTTAATGATTCTGCTGAGCTTCGCACTGGAACTGGTAATGAGGTTAATGATTCTGCTGAGCTTCGCACTGGAAATGGTAATGAGGATAAGTTATCCACTACATTATCTAAAGAGACCAATTCTGATGCAGAGGATTCTAAGTTAAGTGTTGGTTCCAAGTTTGATGAAATTTCAGTTTCTGGTGAAAGTTTGACTGCCAGAAAAGAGTTAAAGAAAAAAAGGAAATACCGGGTTGATATACTTCGCTGTGAAAGCTTGGCTGCTCTGGCCCCAGCTACGTTGAATCGTCTATTTCACCGTGACTATGACATTATCATGTCCATGATTCCACTTCCTCATTCTTCTGTCTTGCCTGGATCAAAGGGCCCTATTCATTTTGGTCCTCCTACACACTCTTCAATGACACCCTGGATGAAGTTGGTGCTTTATTCTGCTCTCTCCAGTGGACCTCTTTCTGTTGTTCTGATGAAAGGTCAATGTCTTAGATTACTTCCAGCTCCATTAGCCGGTTGTGAGAAAGCCCTTATATGGTCATGGGATGGATCTACAGTTGGGGGTCTGGGAGGAAAATTGGAGGGAAATTTAGTTAAAGGAAACATTCTCTTACACTGTTTGAATTCTCTTCTTAAATACTCTGCTGTGTTGGTTCAACCTTTAAGCAAGAACGATCTTGATGGTGGTGGAAATGTTGTAACCCTAGATGTTCCGTTGCCCTTGAAAAACAGTGATGGTTCAATGGCTTGTATTGGGGAGGAGCTGGGACTAAGTCGAGAGGAATGTTCAAAGTTAAACATACTGTTGCATGATATCTCAAAAAAGATAAATTTGTGGACAATAGGTTATATTCGACTACTCAGGCTGTTTAATGAGAAAGACTCGGTAACCTTTTCAGTTGATAGGGAGAAGTATGAATGGGTTGTACTTGGTGCAGAATTTGGTATCCCGCTTTTTAGTCCCAAATTGTGCAACAGTATATGTAAGAGAGTGGTTTCTTCACAGTTACTTCAAACAGACTTGTTGAGTGAGCATCATGAAGCAATGCAGGACTTAAGAGGCAGGTTGCTTTATGTTTGTGCTGAGTACCAAGCAACAGGCCCTACTGCAAGACTTCTTTACCAGAAAGAGCACATTAAGGAAAGGGAATCATCTCGACCACTAATGAATTATGCTAGTGGAAGATGGAACCCACTTGCGGATCCTTCTTCTCCTATTTCAGGAGCCTTAAGTGAGAACCAAAGACTAAAACTTGCTAACAGGCAGCGTTCTGGGACTGAAGTTTTGAGTTTCGATGGTAATATCCTAAGGTGCGTCTTCGGCTATATCCTGCCTATTCATGCATGGCTAATGCTTTCCTAAATTCTTAGAAATAATCCTATCTCCATAGGTCAAATCAAAACTTTAATTGACATTTAATTTGTTCTCTCTTTCTCTTTTCTCTATTTGGTTTCTGATCCTCTTTAGTATCTTTGGAAGTTGTAGAAAGGTCCCATGATAGACCTCGTCAAGTAGGCAACTTTTTAGCATGTTTGGGTGATTGTACTTGTTTTGTGGCATTTCTGTGCTAGAGCTTAGCCATAGTTAGTGAATTTGTTTTTGAGCTTCTTGTGGTATCTGGTTCCGATCTAATGGGAAGAGTAACCTATGATTCAATCAGTGCTCCATCATTACTCCATTAAATGTTATGTGAAGACACTATTTTTGGGATTCTTTATGATTCTGTCAACATGGGGATCTAGGCCACCAAAGGACCCAAAATATATTCTCATTTCATAGATAATCAACTTTTTAGTATTCCTTTGAAATTGATAGTTTATTTTGGCCTGTGAACAGGAAGACCGTTTTATATTTTATTATTTCACTAATTCATGTTTTAATTACCATGTGACTTGGATATTGTAGATCATACACCCTAAGCCCAATTTATGAGGCTGGCGCCAGGCCCTTTGAAGAGTCTGTCCCTATTGGCACTGGGAAAGGTGAATCAGAGGATGCTGACAGCAAAGAAGTAACTCTTCCGGGTGTCAACCTTCTATTTGATGGTTCTGAGTTGCGTCCTTTTGAGATTGGTGCTTGCCTTCAAGCTCGTCAACCAGTTCTCTTAATAGGCGAGGCATCAGCAGCATCTTCATCTTTGACAGTCAAGCAAAAAGTTTAGAATTCAGCTTCCCATACATCTATCTCCTTGATTTCCCAGCAATATGGGATCAAATGCAGCATGTTTCTGGTCTCTAATTCATACATATCATGACAAGATGTCACAGTTGTCGAGGTAAATACCAAATTCTCTTCTTTCCAGTGCAGTTACTCCTAATCTTAGGGAAAGAAAAATAATCTAATTTGCAATCTTTACCATCTCATAGATCTCACATCAAATTTTGACATATATTTCTAGGCTGTTTCCTTTCTGATTTCCGTGCTCTTTTTTCATCCAGCTTCTGCTTGTCTGCCAGAGAGACTCCGCATGATGGCTGCAGTTGCTGGCCGTTGTTCCTGCAGAGTAGTATTAAACGAAAGAGAATATTGTTTCCATTGGCAATATAGAGGAGAGATCAAATAGTATCCGGGCATGAGGTAGTATGTAGTATTCAATCTTATTCACTCATCTCATAGATCCTATGGTGGAGATATTTTTGGATTTTTAAGCTTAATTTTTGCTAATTTCGCTACAGTAAGAGTATTAGTAATTTGATTTGTTATTTGATTGTGAAAAACAAACCATGCATTTAGTTAAATTGAACAATATATTTAAATGAATACAAAAATGCATGCAGTTGAGCACAATAATGTATGGAATTTGGAAGCGCGCGTCCAACACACGCTTGTGCTTGCGTGTCGCCCCGACGCGCGCTAGTGTGTCCGTTGGCCAACAATGTATTTTTATGTTTTGTAAGATGCATGAACATGTTTTATTAAATGCATGTTTTGTTAAATGCGTGAATGTGTTTCGTGTCAACATGCAATTTTATATTTTGTTAAATGCAGCTTTATTTTTTTCGATAGTAAATCTTTCATCCATCATTCTCCGTCAATTCCGTCGTCTCTTTCTCCGATTAATCGATGAATTTCGCCGTAAACCACTGACATAGCCACCATTTTTCTCGATTCTTCAATTCTCTATCAAATTCATTTTCTATTTTTTTCCTCAAAATTCATCAATTTTGTTCTCAATTTTTTTTCCTTTCAAAAATCTGTTGTTTTTTGTTGTTTGTGTGTATTATTGCTGCTGTCCGCCGCCGTCTGTTGCCGTCCCCGTCCGTTGTCGCTATTGTAAAAAAAAAATGGAAGAAGAAGTTGGTTGATTTGCTTTCTTCTCATTTTGTCCCTTATAAAAAAAAAAGTAAAAAGAGCTGTCACGTATCAGTTTGTAATACGGTCATATGTTTAAAATATATGATCTAGATTGTGTACTACATATTATCTGGGGACGAGTATTATGGGAACCCAATTGTATATATATATATATATATATATATATATATATATAGGAGTAGATCAATGAATCACATCTTTTTGCGAACTCTTCAAACCATGCATAAGACGTTGAAGATGATGCACAAAGCGGTATAAAGTTGTGCATAAAACTTTCTAAAATTATTTTGTTATGCAACAATTTTAGAAAGTTTTAGATTATGCACAACTTTATCTTGCTTTTATACATTATCTTTAACATCTTATGCATTGTTCTCAAGTTCTCAAAAGATGAGTTCACCTGATCCAACCCCTATATATATATGTGTGTGTGTGTGTGTGTGTGTGTGGTGTTTGCCCAGCTGATTATGATTCATTTGTTCTAGAGTATAAAAATGCTTCACTTTTTTTTTTTGCTCTTTCCGTGCAGAAAACGAAAAAAGAAACTTCTGTTTCTGCACATTAACGTCATGCATTGCTGTTTTTTTTTTTATTTCAATTGTTAAAAGGTTCTTATTTTCTCTTGCCGTCTCCTTGGAATACGACTTAAATACCAAGTTCGAGATGCGTTGAGCTTGAGATGCATTAAATCGATGGAAAATCAAGAAAGTAAGAGTAGAGATGTGCAAAACGACAAAGATCTTTGTTTGCTTCAAATCATGGCTACAATTAAGTTTAGTGTGACCAATGTGTAAAAGATTTAACAACATTCATGTAGAATATCCATTTATCTTAATAATCAGCTACTTACAATATGACCATGCTAATTATACGTTAAATTTCAAACTATTTTCATATATTTTGAAATACCGAAAAATCACAATTAAGTGTCCCAGTTATAAAGAAACTAACAAAAATATACCACTAAATTCAAATTCTAGCAACGACAAAATTGTATGGCTCGTCTTATGCTAATTTGGATATTAATGTCGAATTATTAAAAATGACAAAAAAGAAAAAAAACACTAATGTGGCTTAACATCCATTACATTTTGTTCTTATTTGTCCCTTTTTTAATTGTTCATTTTTATATTTTTTGTCAATTAAATACAAAAATTTAAACATTGTATCACGGTAGACCCGAACCCAAGACTTTTAACCTTATCATTAGACCAACAAATATACACTCATTTTATTTTACTTTTACATATTCGATGAAAAACAATGTCGCTTACTTCCATTACATTTCGGGGGGACAAACTTAAATACTCATTTTTTTCAAAGTGTGTACAAACTACAACCAATTCTATAATTTGTTACACTCCATGCTCATTTTATTAATTTAATGTATTTTGAGTGAAATTTGATGTAATTTTTGATATTATTGTATTTTATTTATTTATTTAAATTAGTGCATTTTGAAGTTTGAAACGAAATATGAAGTCTCTGGTCGATCGAAGATAGTGTAATGGTTGACTGGAGACTTCAAAATATTAGAGTTATAGAAAAAAAAAAACTTGAGATTCCAGTGAAAAACCTTATTTGCGATCGTGATATTGTTCTCTTCGGTCGTGAAAATAATTGCCTCCGGTCGACTAGAGACAACAATTTCACGACGGAGACAAAGTTTTCACGATCGAAAATAATGTTTTCCACTGTAATCTCAAGTTTTTTCAATAATTGTAATGTTTTTAAAGTTTTCTATCGATCATTACACTGTCTCCGGACATATTCTTCAGCTTTTTCACTTAAAATACATTAAATTAATAAAATGAGTATAAAGTGTAACAAAATTTTAAAATGAATATAACGGGTACATAGTATTGAAAAAATATGTATTTCTATATAATTCCTCTTACATTTTCTATAATTTGGGATTAAAAAATCCACATTAGCGTCCGACCAGCAATAAAATTTTCCGTCCTCAGAATTCGTTAGTTTCGTGTCAATTCAGTCATTTAATTACAATTATCGATAATTGATTTTTTATACATTAAAATAAGACAATTTGGGATGTACAATGTATTCTTTATTTTTCTAATGTAGTAACAAAAGTTTATATGAAAATATGGACTAAAGATTCGAGAAGGAAAGATATAGTAATGTATATGTTTATTTTGATTATTTAATATTATTTTGGATATATGATTTATTAGATTTAAATTGTATATTTTTGAATTTTGTAGTTAAATTCAATTTTTAATTTTTCATTATTTCTATTAATTATTATTTGTATTTGATCTGTAGATTTCAACTTTTTATAAAAATGTGAATATTTCTTATAAATTTATAATGTTTTTTATAACGTAAGTCGACATAGGAAATAACAAAATTGAAAAAATATCTTAAAAGAGGAAACAAAAAGTGGATATTTTGAGTGAAGAAGAGACGTGAAGAAAGCGTCATAAATAGGCCCCAAATCCTTTGCATTCGTTCACGTGGCAGACATGAAACGTCTCTTCCTCTACGCTGCTCTAACTCCCATATTCACTCACATGCATATTCCCATTTCCATATTAAATTTATCTCTCTCTTGCAAGCGGTGAAGTGGGAATTGGTGATTCTTTGATGATAATGATCAGATTATGCGTCGTTGTCTGAGAAACAATCTCAGTGAATTCACTAGAAGAAGCGGTGATTAGTTTTATTTTTTGCGGGTTGATTTGATAGTGAAAGCAATGATGCTTCAGCATTCCACTACTCTCTGGAGCAACGGCTGTTCCGCTCTCGTTCCCGCGCTCGGCACCCGCCCAATTTTCGTCCGGTAAAATCAGCTGTTACTTTTCTGTTGTTGCTGATGTATTCTCTTTTGGTTGATTTCTCTCACCTGATTGCAGCTTCAGATCGGAATCAAGTAAGAGAAAGGGTTGTCAGAGGGGAGTTTTCACTGAGGTAAGCTCCTAATTTTTTTATTTTTTATTTCTTATTTCTAATGTGAATTTTCTAAAATGCTGAAGTAGTAAGAGTGGAGGATTTTTGGCTAAGGTTAGACAAGAATTATGTGGAAGTCGCCAAATGGGTTCATCTGTGCACGCAGCTAGAGCTGGTGAGCAGAGTGTGGTGGTTGAGGTATGGCTGGTGATGATTTCTTGTATGACTGGTTTTACTTTTCCCCGTCTTATCTTGCAGAGTTTATTTAATAAAATTGGTTTCTGGAGTTACTAATAGAGGAGTTGCAATATGGAGGAAATGTGTTGGGTGCCCTAATTGGTTCGTTTTATTTGCGAGGCGTTTTGAAAATGTACGAATTGGTTTACTGCTATTCACTGGTTGAGTTTATGGCTAGACTATGTGGAAACGTGCTGTGAGGATGTTATAAGTAACTTTCTCAGTATTACTTTTGTAGACTCGTGTAAATTTTTTCAGGGTTTGCTACCTATTTCATCTCACTGTCATAATCGTCTCATTCAGATAATCGTATGATTGGTATCATGACAATTTTAGGTGCTTTTCTTTGCAAATTAATTGCTTCTTTTGATTATTGCCTCATAATTCTAGGAACAATCACTCCAGAAAACTGAGGGTCCCTCGCTGAAAGTTTTCCCAGGTCAATCACACCCGTTAGGAGTGTCGGAGGTTGAAACTGGAACTAATTTTGCGATTTTCTCTCAAAATGCTAGTACGGTTACACTCTGCTTAATTCTGAAAGAGAGGTCAGATTGTACCTTCTAGCTCATATACTGTCAACTGAAGTTTCAATTTTTATTCTCGGTCCATATCTGTTATCTTATCGACCCTACACATGGGAATTCATGGGAATTTAATTTCATTTTGTTTCCAATAATTTCCTAAATGTTGACAAGAAGATATCTAAATTGTTCTGTTTTGTCCCATGGCGTCCTGGTGCACCAGGTTTGTTGTGTATACCTAATCTTCTCTATTGAAATTTTGAGAAAAATTAAAGACCTCTTTTCTTAGATTTAAGGTGTTATCATGAATTTAGCACTTTAAGATGGTTATAATGTAATGGACATATTTCATGTTGTATACACGGTAATTTTTCAGGCTATCGTCCCCCCGCCTGTGAATTGTTGGCATTCTATGCTTTTACTCATTCCTAAGTCGTTATTTGTATTTTAGGGGAATGGGCAGCAAATTTGAAGAAGGGATGGTTGAATTATCTTTGGACTCACAAGTAAATAAGACCGGAGATATATGGCACATCTTTGTTGAGGTAGTCTCCGAATTTCTGTTTTTAATTAAATTAGCAAATTGGCTTATTTAGTTCTATATCTCTGCTCCAAATAGATTCTTCATCATCATATGATTTCATGAAAAAGAGAAAGGAAGTGATCAAAGAAGTGTTCAAAGAGCCTCAACTTGGTGGTTGAGAGGAGTAGAGATTAACCTAAATAGATGACTCAGTTTTCCAGAAGTTACGAGGCCACACATGACATTTATCATAGTCTAGCATTATTAGAGTAAGGGTGTGAAGTTAGCTCGTTAGATACTAAAAGCACACGGTTCTCACTTATGATTTGCATTCAAACAACATAAGAGGATGCTGTTTGCATGTTTTCCTTTACACAAGTTTTGCCTTTGGTTGGCCGCCTATCCTAGATCTTTCCATTTCCAAGAAGATCACTGGCTCGATCTGGTTTAGTATCAAGGTGATTCTCTTTCTTTTCCTATATATATGGGTCCGTGCAGCATTTCCACGATATTGTTATGATCAATTAATGGGACTTGGCCGGAAAGTGTTCTTGCCTCTACCATTAGCTCGGGTAGTCGTCGTTTCTGTGTTTTAGTCACCTTTCAATGGCTCCCTTAATTATTTGCGAGGAAATTCCCTCTTGAGTAATGGGTAGCGGGCTACTCCCCGAAAACATAATAAAGTTCTCGGCAACTTTTTTTTCCCTTTCTTTTCCTATCTTGCTTCCAAATTTAAGCTTTACGCAGTCTCAATTACCTCAAAAAGATACAAATCAGTACGCCACTAGTTCAATTTAATGAAGAGTCCCTCTTTTATTGCTGAAAAATTTGCCTTTATTTTACATTAATTGTCCATGTACATATCCATAAATTTCTGACGCCTCGAATCACTGATCTGCTAACAGGATGGGTTTCTTTGGCATAATTTCTTTTCTAGTTGACAATTGGAAACTAGTAGGATCTGATAATGAGGTGCTGGTCCTGCTAGAGAGGATTGATTTTAGACAACAGAGTAGTGTTCTTTGGTTTGCAATAAAAATAATAATAATAATTTGCTTGTTTTCTTGTGGAAAATCTTTTCAAGCTATGAATGTTAGGGGAATGAAAGCAAACATTTTCTTATGTATGTAGAAAGCAATTGCATGTGTATTTTCTAAATTCAGCAGAGGGGCAGCCTGTTGAGAGACCTTAATGAATCATGGATATTATTTAGTGTTGCTTATGTGAGACCTTTACAGATAGTATTTAATTCATACTTTGAATCTGCTAAGTAACTTCCATAATTTGCTAACAATATTTTGTGAGAGCGGACTTTGTTGCTTCTATTGTCGATCTTCGCTTTGTTCTTATTGTCAGTAGTATTTTGCACAGGATTCCCTTCATCAGCTGAATTGATTTTGAAACCTTTACTTTCTAGGGTTTGCCACGTACCGATGTCTTATATGGTTATCGTGTTGATAGCCCTCGAGATTGGAGTGAAGGACATCGTTTTGATTACAACAATGTTTTACTTGATCCATATGCAAAATTGGTTGAAGGACGCCAAGTCTTTGGTGATGCTAGCAATAAGATGTCTAAATTTTTTGGGACATATGATTTTGATGGCTTGCCTTTTGACTGGGGAGAGAACTATGAGCTTCCAAATATACATGAGGTTAGTGAACTAAGTCCACTAAATGTCTCTCAAGATATAGTTATTAGTGATTATCTATGAGATCTTCTATTCGAATGTTCAAAACACTAGAATGCTTTTACTGCTATTTGGTGTCTGTTTTGTTTAGGTGACCGAATCTATCCCCTTACAAACTATTAAATCATGATTGCATGCTTCTCTTTTCTACACTCACCTTCTGATTATTTAGGAACTTATAATTTAGTTCTTGTCCAGCTATTCTTTTCTTTTCTTCATGGTGCATGATTTAGAAATTAATAGAATCTAGCATGTTTCGTCTCTTGGCATGTTGAGACTATACTTTAATGACCTCAATGTTGATCCTTATTTTCGATTTAATATTTTTATTTATTAGTTTCATTGAGTTTTACATATGAGAGTGGGGATGAATGGGCTTCACGAGTTATGCATAGCTATGTATGTAGAGTCTCAAAGTAATTTCACTCTGACTTCATAAGTTTGCTAAACCTGTGATAAACAATTTCGAGTTTGAAATATCATTAAGATGAATAAGTCTCGATTTTAACATGGCCGGTTGTGTGCAGAATGTCCGGAATCTGCTAGTCTCATGTAGAAGTCGATGACTATGTCAATGCCCATTTACTAGCAAATACTTGAATGACATGCAGTCTTTTTGTCATATAAGTAGTAGCTTAACTTAAATATTTTGAATGCTTTGAAGTTTTCCACTTGTAGTTTTTGTGTTCTGTGCAGTCAATTTTTTGCATTTTGACTGCAAAAATAATGTTCTGCTTTTTGCAGAAAAAATCTTGTTTTGTATGAAATGAATGTCAGGGCTTTCACAGCTGATGAGTCCAGTGGATTGGATTCACACGTACGTGGCAGCTACCTTGGTATGATAGAGAAGGTAGTACTTGCATGTCTTGAAAGTGTTAGAGCTCTTTCACATTTTCTTCATATTATATTGCTTCTTCTTAGCTGCATGTACCTGTCTATTCTAATTAACAGTCTTTATATTTCACTTTACTTTTTCATTGAGATATTCAATCGAATGATATCGAATAATGACTTCGATTAATTACGAAGGAATGAAATCCTATTTAGATTCATCGAGAATTGTGAATTAAGAAATAAAAGTATATGAAGTATATCGGCGTTATTATTTTAACGTCGATCGCGTATCGATAGTTAAAATTCATGATATTTTCTAAGCAATTAAGCTTAGAATTAAATTCCATTATTAATGGAATAATGTAATAAAGTGATGACGACCATTGCAAGATGAGTCGATAATGAACGTTTGCAGCGTTTACAAGCGTTAACGTTTTGAGATGAAGCGAAGCGTTTTAATCGATCAAGAAATTATAGGAATTAATTTCCTATGATTAGTATATGTAATTACAGTATTATTAAGCATTAATTCAATGCTAGATCAACAAGAATTGATAGTGACCAATTTTCAAACGTTCGAAAACCCTAATTTTTGAACTCGATTTTTATCGCATAAAATGATGCCATTAAATTATCCTATGCTATTAATTATCATCTAAATCATATACTATGATGTATATATCTATGTTTAACATGAAAAATAAAATTTAGTCTATGTTTGGGCATAAGGGCCGAAAATGTTATATGTGTGTAACAAATGTATGTTAATCTTCCCACTTTTGCATATATCTACTAAGTGGCAATGTGATTAATTATAGCCTAACTAAATAATTAAATAAGTATATATGTAAATACATGTAGATATACTTGTGTGTGACCGTGTGTGTGGGTGCATATGCATGTTTGTGAAGTGTGTAAGTAGAGTGTGTGTTGTGTGTGGCTGCATGTGTATAGGTGTAATGGTGTTTGTGTGCATGAAAGACACATGCCTCACTTCACCCACCTCTCTACACCACTACAGTCCCCCTAACCGTAGCATCTCAGCCCCAAAATTCAGATTTGCGTCATCTTCTCCCCTCATTTCTCGTTTCTCTCCTTTGCTTCTAAGGGCAACCACCAGCCCACCCTCTTCCCGGAAGCTAAACCCGGACAACAAGCTTCGTTGTGCCTAAGGTAGATATCCACACATCTCAATTCGTCATAATAGCCAAATCACACATGCATGTACACATCTATGCTTGAAGTAGTTTAGATTGTGTGTTTATATCATTGCATGTTGATTTATCTGGACGAACAGCAACTTCACGAATTTATTTGACTAAGTTATAGTGGTCAGATGATTGTGAATTTTTGATATGTTGAAATTATATGTGTCTAGTATGCCTCTGTAAAATTTCAAGTCCATCCAACTTGATTTGATATTTTATTTTTATTTATCAAAAACACTGCACAAATCTGCGAAATCGCCGTGTTTATCACCCATAGTGCGTGGCTTTCGTTTTAAGTTTGGCTAATGATAAAACTCTAAAATTTGGCCGAAACATAATTCAGCATGTCTAGAAGATTCCTGTAAATTTTCAGAATTTTCTAAAACTCTTTACTATTTATTCCAAATTTTACAAGCTAACTGCACAAAATTGTCACGGGAGTGATAGCTTGTGGTAAAATATTTTTATCTCCCAATCTATTGTGAATCATTGAGTGAGGCTTTTTCTGGATTAAACTAGACTTAAGTGGCTTTTCAATATGATTGGTTACATTTCCATATTCCTTATAATGAACTCACGGTGAATTTTTAAAGTTGACGCATTTCAGTAAGCCTTTTTGGACAAACTGCCTTAGAAAATTTCTATGTTAATAGGCTGTTCGAGTATGACTTTTACGTGAGATGTTCAAGCCATTTGTAGTCCGATTTGGACTTGGGTTTCTTCATAAGAAATGTTCCTCACCATGTCTAGTTATGATCTGGAAAGTTTGATCCCAAACCAAGTTGTATAGGTATACCTTTCATCGACCCAAAGTCACCTACTGGAAACTGTCCATTTCCAACTAGTCAACTTTGGACTTATGTATTTCTCGATGAGTTAGATATTTTCCAGTATGGTCTTCATGACATATGTAGTACTTGTTACAAGGTTTCGAAATTGGTAGCCTGCAGCCATTTTGGCATTGTGAGTCAAAAGTTACGAGCCTCATAAAACCCTCGTCGTTAAGCTAAAACTGAAAATTCTGAAAATTTTCTAAGTATAGAAGTCAGTTTGAGTTGCCCACTTTGAGACCCTATATCTACAGAACCACGACTCTTTTGGATTCAATTCCTTCTTATAACTTGTAGTACATGTTTAGAGGTTTCAGAATGTATCTTTGTGCGACCATACGTATTCGAATCGAGAGTTATGAATCGTCAAAGTACGTCACTTGGGTTAATTTTAAGCTGTTTTGCTGAAATTAAACACTTGAAATTTGACTAAGTGTTGGAAACCCTATGTGAAGTATGCCTTATGTGACTAACATGCTATTAATCGATGCATTCATTATGTTATGTCGCATGAGTGCGATAGAGCATTATAAGATGTGCAATTATGATAAAACATCATGATACGATATTTTCACGAAGCATACCTTAACGTGAAATATTTGACTAGGTCTACCACATGGTCGATTGAGTGTATATCATACCATGATATACACTAAAATAGAAATATGGGTTCTAAGACCCGATGGATTTTTCGACTCCAAAACCTCGAGGCCGAGAATAGATAGGCTAAAGCTAGGACTTACAGTCAAGAAATGGGATTAAGGCAATCTACGGTCCGGTGGGCTTTACTCTACTCAAAATAAAATGCTTTCGAAATATTTATTTACGATGCTTATTTCAACTGATGATAAAATGTTTACAAGATTACACCAAAATGTTTATGTTTTGTGTATGTATCCTATCCATGAGATGTTATGAGATGTTATGAATTGTTATGAATGTTGTTGGGTCGCTCCCAACTTATGAATGAAAATCGATATCGGATCTGTGCGAAAGGACTATACAGCTAGGATTAACGTGTACACCTAAGGTGATTGTGTCTTTGTAAGGACAATCCACGGCGGTCACGGCGTCGTAGAGGAGGCCTCGCTTCACGGCGTTCGACTATGATGATATGACGAAAGGATGTTAAGGGATATGGATCATACACGAGAAAATGCACGGCGGCGATGATTTTATGAAATGATGAAAATATTTTAGTAAGCCTGAGGCATTTTCAACTAAAACCCTTGTGTCTTACCATGATGTTGGTAGTGTAATTCAAAGAAAATAAAATGTTTTGGCATGAGTCCACTTGAGAACATGCCACTGATAATTGATTTTTCATTCATGTTTTGTTTAAATATTTCCATTTTGTTGGTAATCTTCTTCTGCCGAATCTCTTTAATTTTCTAAGCAAGCTTATATCGCACGACTTAAATCTTAGTATAGATTTGGAAAAAGAATTTTTTCATCTTAATGATGGAAACTCAAAGCAATTAGCATCTCATTTTCTAGCCTCCATGATTCTGCCGAAAGACTTGAGCGTCTAGTTCATGTTCTTATCAATTTTAAAAGGATATCTGAGGAGTGATAGCTATGCCGGTTGTTTGGTTTTGCATCCATATGTAAATAATAGTCGAATTGAATTAAGCAATGGATGTGAATTTCTGAATTAAACATTTGAACTTCCTCCATATTAAATCTATGGTGTGTCAGAGGGACAGAGAGGAATCCATTGGATGGAAGGACGACCATGAGTGGGTTTTACCCAGACTTGACTTGCCAAGAGGGTATTATAAGAATAAAGCAGTGAGTGGGGTGCGTTGTGGATTTTAGTTTCAAGCTCACCCATCCTATTTAATTATTTTTAATTTGTACATGTATTACATGATATTACTTTGCAAAAATATGTTTTCTAGTTTTCAAATAAAATTATCATAATTATGAACTTGAGAAATAAAAAGGTAGGTCCACGCAGACTTGCCTGTTGCCATCCCTAGTTTGGTTCTTTCGTTTATTTCTTTTGGGGCTGGAGTGATGGGGTAATAATCTTGGAGCTTATGAGGAGGCTCTTACTAGGGATGAGAATAGCAGTTTAGAAATCACACATTCATCTTTCCATATAAGGTGTATCCTCTTTGCTGACTTCCTTGATTAATGTGTACTTTACTTGATGAAATATGCATTCAATATTGTGAAGATACCACATCTTTTGGAGCTTGGTGTCAATGCAGTTGAGCTGCTTCCTGTGTTTGAGTTTGATGAAATGGAGCTCCAGAGGCGCCCAAATTCAAGAGAACACCTGGTATGAACTTTGACTTTTATATATGAATTAACTAATCATGTGAGTCAATCTGACGCTTCAATTTACTTGTGATGAGGTTTCATCTGTAGACCATACTTAACTGCTGCAAATATTTCATATGTGGAGGCTGTCCATCTTCGATTTTTGTTCAGCTTGCACTTAAATGCTTGTGGTAGGACTAACTATGGAGGCTAGATATGTTTGCATTCTTGAGTTTCATTTCATGTTCTCCTTCCTTGTGCAATACTAGGGATTTGAATTCATGAATTAAAGAGAAGAAGTCACGCATGGTTCTTGATTAAATAAAACAATACAAAGATAACTAACCAACAACAGAAAGTATTGACTTTCCCAAGTTTACTCTGTCAACCAGGAAGCTAAAAAAGAGGAAAATCCCTTAAACTTTGTAACTCAGAAATAGGAACTACCTAACATTACCAAATTCAAGTTGAAAACTTCTTTAACACCTCCCTTGAGCTGGTCAACATCATTCCCCTCTCCTACTCAGGACTATGTTATGGAATGCAGTGTTTTGGGCACTTTTCCGAGAACATCAAGAGGTTGTGACTTGGATAGAAAAATGGGTTGATGAGGGCAATTGGTGTTTTTCTTTTATAAAATAATAAAATATCTATCCACCTGGGTATGCTTAGTTTGTCATGATGTCACAGTTGTGTGCTATTTAAGTTTTCCAGAATAACTTTCAAATATAGCAACTCACATACTGCATTTAACATAGGAGTGGAATCCTGTGCTTGGTCTTGCAATAACATTATAATCTTAGTCCAAGTTACTATAAGTCTAGAACCCCTCCAACAATCTACGCTTGGGACAACACCGACATATCTACGATACCTTGTGTGTCTTTCCAGTAATTAAGTGTTTGTGTTTGTTATTGCTAAGATTAAATAAATGATTATGGATAGAATATCACAATTGAATGTTACTAGAAGTCTAGAACCCCTCCAACAATCTACGCTTGGGACAACACCGACATATCTACGATACCTTGTGTGTCTTTCCAGTAATTAAGTGTTTGTGTTAGTTATTGCTAAGATTAAATAAATGATTATGGATAGAATATCACAATTGAATGTTAAAGTTTGAAACGTTATTCTCGTGTCTATAGAGAATAAAACTGGATGACTCATTGATGTTGGCATAAAGTAGCTATTGTTCTTGTGGTTGCCAATTCATATCTATTATTTCTATTCCCCGAGCATTTTAGCCATCATGGTGGTATATATCCTGTTAGTGAGGTTTGAGCTGTGAGCCAAAACATAATCAAGCCACAGATTTTTAATAATAAGCCTGTAGTCCTTGAAAGGGGGTCTCTATTTAATTTGTGACATGTAGTGTAATCATGGAAACTGATCGATACTGGTCAAAGGTTTGCATGTTCTTTGTGCAAGTACTTCCAGAAAAATTAACCTCTGATGCTTTAACTGTTACTGTCTACAAGATCAACACATGGGACTATTCGACTATTGTTATAAGTGTGTATAGCATATGAGATGGGGAATAAAAGTCCCACTTATTCAATGAAAAGAGCTCCTATATATACATGTGAATAACCCTAATCCTAATAGGATTCTAATATGCATCTACCATATATAATATCTTTACATATATAACACTCCCACTCAAGTGGAGCATAGATGTTAATCATGCCCGACTTGTTACAAAATAATCAATCCTAACCCGAAATAAACCGAGCGAAAACACGAAACTTAAATTTCATTTGAAATCTCAAACATAATTCAAATCGATCCAGCGAATCCAACACCAATTAGACGCAGATCCAAACAGTATCCGACAACTCACGGACGTCGACCCAAACCGAATCCCACACCAATCGGATGTTGACCCAAACGGTATCCGGACAACTCACAAACGTTGAGATGAGCAAACCATAACAAACGGAACACCAATTAGACGCAGATCCAAACAGGTATCCAGACAACTCACGAGCGTCGACCCAAACTGAATCTCACACCAATCAGATGTTGACCCAAACAGTTATCCAGACAACTCACAAACGTTGAGATGAGCAAACCACAACAAACGGAACACCAATTAGATGCAGATCCAAACAGGTATCCAGACAATTCACGAACGTCTGACCCAAACTGAATCTCACACCAATCAGATGTTGACCCAAACAGTTATCCAGACAACTCACAAACGTTGAGATGAGCAAACCACAACAAACGGAACACCAATTAGATGCAGATCCAAACGGTATCCGAGACAACTCACGAACGTCGACCCAAACCGAATCTCACACCAATCGGATGTTGACCCAAACAGTTATCCGACAACTCACAAACGTTGAGATGAGCAAACCACAACAAACCAAATTGAATTCCATTAACAAAGCGTGCTCACGAGCACCAAACATCAAATCTAACAACGGATAGATCTCGCGATCGCACCGTAGGCGACCCAAACAAGTACTCAAACGGACACATGACGTCGAGGCGAGTCGAACAGGATCAGCCGGAGCTTATTCCGACCACGGACGCGACTTGTACGTGCGAAAAACGCATTCACCGCGCACTGTTCACCAAAACACTGTTCACGCGAGTGGGCCCCCACGCGCGGCTCCGGCGACCGAATTCGGCTAAGGTTCGTCGGACGGTGGCACACCTCCTGTGCGGAGGTGTCAACGGTGAAGCTCGAACTCAAATGGGTGGCTTTTCCTTTTCACCCAAACCCTAATTTTCAAATTTAAAACCCTAATTTCAAAAATTCAAATTCCAAACCCTAGATCCGGGCGTAGCTCGATACCATGTTATAAGTGTGTATAGCATATGAGATGGGGAATAAAAGTCCCACTTATTCAATGAAAAGAGCTCCTATATATACATGTGAATAACCCTAATCCTAATAGGATTCTAATATGCATCTACCATATATAATATCTTTACATATATAGCAACTATAAATTTCTTTGCACCTATGAGTCGGTATGCAAGCAATGGTGGAGGACCAGTTAATGCTTCCCAAGAATTCAAACAAATGGTTAAGGCTTTCCATGATGCTGGAATTGAGGTAGTGCTCCTAACTTCAATAATTTGTCCAACAGTTAATAGTAAAATAAAGTTCTTGGTTTGGCCTGTGTTGCTTTAATATATCCCAGGTCATTTTGGATGATGTTTACAATCATACAAACGAAGCTGATGATGAACATCCATATACTACTTCATTTCGTGGCATAGACAACAAGGTGAATTTCTTGCTATGTAGTTACTCTTTCGTTTTTTTTTTCTTTCTTTTTTCTAGGCTATCTTTTACCATGTGCGATATATATTATCCAAATCAATCATAACCTCATAGGTCATGTTAATTGATGTGACTTGAAAATTTCCTTGATGGAAGCCATGCTTGATTTTACCCAAGAATGTTTAATAAATCTTTTGGACTGTTTATATTGGTGATAAAGGATTGAGTACGAATCTTTATTCCTAATTAATACATGGTTACACACTTGAGGTTACATCTGATGGTTAAAGTAGTTGTTATAAACAACTCTAGTGACCATTGAACTTCCGAATCCAATACAATGTGGACATGTTGGAGGTCTTGATTGAAATTCAATTGTGATTTATGTTGTTCACTAGGGCAGACTAACATATTAATATGGTTGGCATGTGTGGTTCTAAAGGGTAATTGCTGGTATGGTTATGTTCTTTGAATCTTTATTTCTACACACTTTATACTACCTGCTATTCAAAATTACTATTAATTTCTATATTATATGATAGAGGAAAGGGTTTGATGAGGGAAATAAATGATGATTTATTGAAATAGAAAAGAGAGAGAAAACTTGAAATATTTCATAGATGAGCTGACTCAAGAATTCTCTTGTCCAAGCATTAAATGTAGATACTAGAAGCAAAACATTCCACACCCTCGTGACGAGACTATCGACTCTTTAAAAAGATGAAAATCTAAAAAATTGTAGGACTTATTTTAACACTAAATAACTTTTTGAATTAAGGTCTTACAAGATAACCACATATATAAAATAAGTATAGATTTATATATTAACAATAGTGATAGACATTCTCCTGTGTTGTAACAGATGACATAAAATGAGTTTATTTTCTTATTGATTCCCATTTTTTTGTAATAATGTCTTGAAATTTTTTGTAGGTCTATTACATGATGGACTTCCAACAAAATGCTCAGTTGTTGAACTTCTCGGGTTGCGGTAATCTTTTTTATCATTAACTCATTTTTTAATACATGAAGCACCAGGATGTGAATCAGCCAATCGTCCCCGTCCTAGGGATGTACTAGGGACGAATACGTTCAAATACACCAGAAATACATATTTTCATGTAATTTTTTTACTTTTTTTAAATACGTCAAAATAAGTCCGAAAAATACGCGTATTAAATGATCAAGTACGTTTTGGGCCGGGTCAAGTACGTTCAAAGGCTAATTAAAGATGAATGTAGACTTATCTATCAGCCTAAAGCCTCAAACTTGAAGAACCCTAATCGAAACCGCCGTTGTGCCGCCCCACGCCTTGCAGTCCCTTCTCGTCGCGTCGCGTGCCTTCCCCTAGCCGAAAGAGAAAGAGACGACGGATCTAGCTGTAGGCTAGAGAGGGAAGAGAATGAGAGAGTGAGAGAAAGAGAGAGGAGGTGGCGGCGACATGCCGGACCTGGCACAACAGCGACAATTTCGCAGAGAAGGTTAGAGAGAGAGAGGCACTCAGTGTATCTGTAGAGAGAGAGAGAGGGGGATGAGAGAGGTATTAAGAGGAAGAGAGAGGGTTGTTTGGGTTGGGCCTTCATTTTAAAAAATGGGTTGGGCCTTTTTAAAAAAAAATGGTGTTATTTAATTAAAATAACTAATAATTTTTCATTAATACTTGCTATATCTACATATAGCATAAGAGCTATATCCCACAAATCTTGTCCATATTTCCCACATCCAAAATAACCCCTTAATATTATATAATTTCCATATACTAATAAAATAAAAAATATTTATAAATAAATATAAACGGATTTTGAACGTATTCGTATCCTAATTTTTGGGAAATACGAAATAGACCTATTTTCGTCCCCGTATCGTATCGTATTTCGTCCCCGTCCCTGTGCTTCTTAGCATGTTAGTGACACCAAGCCATCTTTTTAGAGCAAGTTCTGGTCAGTTGAATATGTTGGCATTTCATGCAGAGTTATTACTATTTTCCATGTTTGATAAGAAACAGAAAGTTTATTAAAAAATTAGTGAGTTAGCATTACAAAGGGATGAGTAATCTCCAAAAAGATGGAAGTCAATCCTAAGTGCTGACACAACTCCAATCTCTAGCAACATCCGAAACAAAGGAGGCCTTTTCATACTTGAAAGTGCCAAGATTAGACATAAATAAATCATTGGCCAAATGTGGAAGAATCCACTGTATGCATAATTCATGTTGCATTCTATGCCATAGTCTGAAGGAGAAAGAGCAATATAGACAGACATGGCCAAGGTCTTTAGATTATGCCTGCACAAGACAAGGGGGATAGAAGAACGTGTACAGGGAATGTATTTGTAATGCATCACGAGTAACTTTGCCAACACCAATGACCATGAAAATGCTGAACGTTTTTGAGGCTGAGAACCTTCCAAATCACTGTAAAGGGGGAAAGGGAATAATGAATTCACAGATTAAACTGTTTTTTATTATTATAAAAAACACTTGTTATCCATCTTGCATGATTGATATTGTCTGCTTGCCTCAGATTCCTTGAATATATAATCATGAAATCAATGTTTTAAATTGTTGACTTAGAAAGTTTATCTGTCTACTCTAACAAATGATTACCTAAATATCTCTGATATGAATTATTGTTGCCTAGGAAATACATTGAATTGCAACCATCCTGTCGTCATGGAACTGATACTTGACAGCTTGCGGCACTGGTATATTCTGACTCGTACTGATCCTATAACCTTGGAGGTGTCCTGTATGGTTGATCGTTGGGTTAACCTTTAATATGTATAGAAATTGTCTTCTCACATTATATTTCCCTTGAACATGCTGGCATTACTTTTTTTTGTTGTTGTTGCAATTTTCAACTTTGTATACCTCCATTGTTCAGTAAGTGCATAGGGATCAAATGTCTTTTCAAATGATTTGAGTGTCTGTCAAAGTGAAACAAGGAAGTAGTAGTCTTGAACTTAAATTACATGAGAGATAAAGATGTGGCCACAATAATCTTATTGATCACGTCAACCTTTTAGGTTATTGATCTACCATAAACTATGTAACTCTTCGTGCGATTATCTTCAACAGGACTGTTCAGAAATTGTTAAAGTTGATTAAAACACTTTCTGGTGGTCTTTGATTTGGTTTCTTGACTATGTCTAGTTGCTATTCTTCTTCTTCTTTTTTTAAAAGCATATTCTAGTTCTCAATTTATTAAGTACCAGCAAGTAAATGAAAATGCTGATATTCTTTTCGATTACCTTTCTGTAGCTTGAAAGAATTTTTCATTTTTTCTTTATTTTCTTTGTGTATGCTGCATTTGAATTGTTACTACTGCACTCATGTGTTTATAAGTTAGATTCTCACACTTGCAATTTTAACATTCTAACTGAAGGGTCACTGAGTATCATGTGGATGGGTTCCGCTTTGATCTGGCTAGTGTGCTTTATCGAGGAACTGATGGTTCTCCTCTCAGTGCTCCCCCATTGATCATGGTAATTTATGACACCCTCAAACTGGGATTAGAATTTTATAATTTCCATGTCCTGAGTAACTACAAGTGTTACCTTGTCTTTTTTCTAATATCTCTATATTCTTTATTCTGAATTGGTTCCTTTGTCATCTTGTCTCCCCTTCCTGTCCTCTAGGTTTTAGTGAAAACTATATGTCCTGACAATAGTTGTGTATGAAAAACTAAACTAAGGTTAAAAAAGAGTAAAACCTGAACTCCAGTTTAAGAGAATCCATCAATCTTCTGCAAACTTGCTTTTCCTGTGAATTAGAGAAGTAACATAATTAGCTAGGCAGATTAATCTTTACCTGTCAAGTCCATAAGTCTGGTAGGTCTATAGAGAGATTTTCTCTGTAACAACTTTATAAATCCAAATCTCTTGTAAGGTACATCTTTTGTACATCTGTGTGTTAATAACTATTGTATGAGAATGACTGCACTCCATCAGAACCTCTGATATCTGTTTCACTTGATTCCGATGTATGATCTTATAGATTGGGGCAAAGAATAAATCTTTTTTAGTAAAAGAAATATCGTTCGATTAAGAGGCCCAAAGTTTAAGTCTTGAGACTCAATTTTCTTGATTTGTCCAGCAACAGTATGTTAGAGTAAAGGAGAAAGCAGGGACTCAAAAGAACAATAACATAAACAGAAAGAAAATAACAAAGCCAAGGAGAAATTCCCAGAAAAGAGGAATTCTCCTATCCCAAGCGCAAGCACCGTTTCTGATCTAAAATCCTAGACGGGCCTTGTCTTAAGGAGATGACCCTATTTATTCTGGTGAATTCTTTCCTTGTCAGAATAGGAGTCTGTCCTAATTCTTCCTTTCCTTATCCAAATAGAACTCTGACCTAAATAAAGAAATAAATAACAAATAAACAATTCAATGTAAATAACTTATAACCGACTGAATAACTAAATATTGCTGCAGCAACAGGCATGCCTTTCTTCTTCTTTTGATGTCACAAGATCCTTCTCTAACAAATCCTCCCCCTTCTAAACAGCCTTGTCCTCAAGGCTGAAGTCGGGAAATTGCCTTACTAATTCAGCTAATTCAGACTCCACCACCCACAATGCCTCATCGTTGCTCCTGACTCTCCATTGATGTATAGCTGCGATGTAATCAACTACTCCTTGCTGCGATGACACCATGTACTCGTTCTTCATTTCCTTACACACATTGCTGCAACACTAACTATGCTATTGTTTGCTGGATTCTTATCATTATGCAATCCTTTTTATGATAATAATCCCCTGAATATCACTCATATTTTTTCTTGTGGGACATATGAAATGTGAATAACATACCACTAAGTTGCTGACAAATAGCTTCCTATCCAATAGTTGTGTGCTACTGCTTAGTTGTCTTTCCTGTAGTACCAGAGGAAAAATGATAGTTAGTCTTGCAATCACAATAAAATAATATTTTCTAAAATTTGCCTCAGTTCACAAGAATATTATTTTGATGCCCTATGTTGTTCAGAGAATGGATGTTTGAAGGTTTACCTTGTAGCAATTTGAATTAACTATTTTGGCAAAGCAAGGGCTATGCACAAGTAGTTGTTAGTAGAGCCCATTGTGTTGTGCTGACTAGGCCCCACCCTGTGGGCAGAGGGCATTACAATTATTTTTTATTCCTACCTGTGCGAGGTATTGAGTTCTTCAATTATGCAGTCAATAGCCAAGGATAGTGTCCTCTCAAGATGTAAGATCATTGCAGAACCTTGGGACTGTGGAGGGCTATATCTTGTTGGAAAATTTCCGAACTGGGATAGGTAACTTCTGCAATTTCTACTTTTTGTATAATTTTATATTCAGACGAAAACTGGCACAAACATTGTAATATGTCGGTACATATTATACAGTCTGCAACAGATATACACATCATCAGTGAGCTGAAAAAATTGTGTAATTTCTGTTTTTTTATTTTCCTTACCCTCCTTTGAATCTTCGTAGAGAGTGAAAATTTGACATCTTGGATGGTTAAACTTGAGCTATAATGAACTTGATTTTCATGTTACAGTGCTCACATTATTTGATCCTACTTGGAAAACTCTTAGTGGGTAGATTTCCCATTATCTCTTTATTTTGGCTTTTCAAATTATAAGTACTTATCAATTGGGGTCCTTTAGAATGTGTATTGTGAGCCAATATTGCATTTAGAGGCCGGAAAATGTATATTAGAGAACCATAATAGGTAATAGAGTGCACTATATTTTAAGAGCTTAAAGCCTTAAATAAACCATCAACGTCAGTAATTCGATTTTTTTGTTTCTTCTCTTCTACGTGTAACTTAACACATACCAAGAAAAACATTACAGTGTGAATCTTTGGCTTGCAGGTGGGCTGAATGGAATGGAATATACCGTGATGACATTAGGAAATTTATAAAGGTGCTGCAAGTGGAGAAATTCTCAATAAAAGAATATATATTGAATTTTGTCTCTACTTGATTTCCTGAAATTATAAATAAATTAAAGGAATAGAAAAGAGGTTTATGGGAACTTTCGCTGGACAATATACTGACTGGGGAGAAATAGTTTCTTATATTCTAACATTGCCCATTCTCGCTGTAGTCGACTACCTATAGAGTGAGGTAATCTAAGTTCATCTCCAAAACTCAAACATCATTAACAGTTTGTGTTCATATTATATAAAAATGAACCTCATCTGAAAAGGAAAGCATTTTATACTTGTCCATTTGTTTGCAAAGTTACTTCTATTTGAATAATCATGTCAACCCTGGAATTAATTTGAAAATAGGGGGACACTGGTATGAAAGGAAGCTTTGCGACTAGGATTTCTGTTTCTGCTGACCTGTACCTAGTAAGTATCAAGGCATTTTATTTTTCTATAATGCATGCTATGTAATGTTCTTCCTAATGAATTAGATATCTTTTTCTTTCAAACTTTCTTTCTTTTGGTTTTTTTTTTGGGGGGGGGACTTGTTTTCATTTGTTATCTCAGTAATTTGATTTACTTTTGGTATGATCTACTGGGCACCAATTTCATATCCATTACTATCATGAAATAACATATTCTTCCAAAATTGACAGTGTATTTTATCCCTTTTAAATACGTAAGGCAATAGTATAACATTATACACTATTTTCTTGGAAATTTTCATAGTTTTTTGGGATATGTACATTTTTTTATTAATTATCTTAATAGTGTTATACTATTACAATTCGTCATTACAAATAAAACATAAAATGTACATATTAAATTATTTATTTGCGACACACGTACCTTTAATTAAATGGGAAGAATGTGGTGCTTTTAAGTTAGGACCAATACCTTATAAATTTTTTCTTTTACCTTATAACTTCCAAGGTTTGTTTTCTTTAGGTGAATAAACGCAAGCCATATCATGGTATCAATTTTGTAATAGCCCATGATGGTTTTACATTGTATGACCTTGTCTCGTACAATTATAAGGTATCACCAGCCATTATGGTTTTCGTCAATTTGGTTGATATCAACTGTATATTTACTTTCTACCATTTTACTGAAACTTTTAGCACAATGATGCCAATGGAGAAGGTGGAAATGATGGATGCAACGATAACTTTAGCTGGAACTGTGGTTTTGAAGGTAGGTCTGGATTCCATATCTGAACTTTCCTTTCTTTTGAACAAACACTCATAAATCAGTCTCTTACCATTACATTTTAGCGGTATACAGATAACATTACATGACTACATGATGCTGTAACTATTGATGCATATAGCCACGATATTCACTTTTTTTTTTCATCAGAAGCAAATGGAATCTCATGTATATCTATGTCTTATTCTTTACTATATCCATATCAGGAGAAAGTGGAGATCCGAATATTAAGGCATTGCGTACACGACAAATGAAAAACTTCCAAGTAGCACTGATGGTATCCCAGGTAAACACTTATAAATTCTCTGAGATCTATCTCTGTTTAGTGCCACATATTGTTGCTATATGTAAAAGTAAATTCCTTATATAGAAATTCATCTAAGAGGTAACTGGCATGAACAACTTCAATTTCTTTTTGGTTGAAAACTTATCTTCCAGTTAATTTTTGGTACTCTTAGACTGGAGATAATTTTATCCTTTTCTGGTTTTATCTCAATTATTTTTGGGAGAAGTTGACGGCTGATCTGGTTTAGTAGTATTGCATCTGAGTTAATTTTTTCTTTTAATAAGATTATAAAGTAACTTCTATAAGGTGAGAGAATTGGTGGAGCTTTTGTCCCCTAGATGTACGTATGCCTATTTTTGATAATATAAACTTTGTTTCTTATTAGGGGAAAAATGAATGGGTTGCTCCATTTCATTTTTTGTTTTTGGTTGTCGAAAATGAAAGCGGACAACTGTAAATCATATGCGCTTTCTTTTTCTTGTACTCTTCTCACTTTTTTGGTAATGTGACAGCCTGTAAAATTGAAGCCATGATAGCAATAAACTGTATAAAATCTGGTTCTAAACTCTATTTGCTTTCTGTCTTATGGATATCTTGTAGCTTATGTGTGTCATCCAAAAACCGCATATGGCCCCTTGAGCTTTGTCTGCTCGATGTCCTCCATTTTGTTGAAATGGAAAATCATCCACCCATTATTATGGAAGGAGATCGTCGGCTTGGATGGCCATCTTTGCAGGAGATTGTGGACGTTTTCTTTGCCCGGGAAACGTCCGGCAAAAATTCCGAGAAGACATAGGCGAAGGTCTTCCTCGGTAGATTGGTAGTCCGTCTTTTCCAAGTTGAGGCAGAAATTATCCAAAGCAACCTCAATTTTCTTGAGTTTCATGGCCGATTTGGTGGTCTCCGCCATATGAGTGGGGTAGCTTGCTTGAGTCTGAGCATCGGACTGCTCACGACCCTTGTCAAATTGGAGGTGTTCTCTGCCTTGGTCTTTTCTTTGGGTAGCTTGGGCTTCGTCTGATGTTATTTCATGAAGGAGCTCATTTTTGTCTAAGGGGAAGTCGTCATACACAGGCATGTCCTCACACTTAGCTCATTTCACGTTTTTGCTGTAAGAGGCCATATTTTGGGATTTGTGCCTTGCCTTTTAGTTTGGCTTTTAGAGCCGTTGGATACAAAATACACTGTCAACCCTAATTTCCTTTGGATTGCAAAGAGCGCCGCTTCAAGGGACCAGTGGGGTCCACCTTCCTTCCAGAAATTAGGGTTTGATACCCCTTTGTTCTTGGGAGGATGAACAGTAAAATTGCAGGCAATGACACTTAAACGAATTTTACTGAAGAACACTTAGAACAAATTTATCAGTAATTCAAAAGCGCAAGGCGCTTGGAGAAGGTCAACCAAAATATTTAAGAGCAAGAGTAAGAACGTAAGATACAGTACAGTGTGGAAATATGACAGATCAATTTTCGAATACTGTTCTTGTTTAAACTTTTGCTTAAATATTTTTCAAGATATTTCAAGTGATTGGCAGAGGTTGACCACGTGACTTACTGTTTTCAAATTTGAGAATGAGCAATGATCTGATAATTTTAAAAAGCAACAGATCCAAACTTAGAACAGTAGATCTGAGGTGGAATCGGGTGTCCCCAGACAAAAATCCAAATATTGAATTGAGGCTTTTTGCTGGGACAATAGATCTGAGATGGTGGGACCGCAATATTCTTTCTCTGCAAAAGCAATGAAAATATTATAACTCCTAATCAAAAGCAAGCTTGGCAGGCAAATAAATCCAGAAAATATTAAAATATTTTGCTGGAATTTGTGGTGGCGTCCTCCAGCTCGTAAATGAGTGAGGTGGGACCGCCGACAATGTTGCTTTTGAAAAGGGGCTTTTTGAGCTTCTGGATTTGTAACACTTGTCCTCCACAGTGGGTTTATGGCTGGAAGCTCCCTATTTCTTCTTGAATGGAGGTGGGCCCACCGATTTGAATGCTTCTGTAGAGAACTTTACGAATCTTCAAGAAATTAACACTTGTACTCCTTGAATGAATTTATGCTGGCAACGTGTCTGGATTCAAGGGAGGGTGAGAAGGTGGGATCACGCTCACGAGTAGCAGACTTTATTACATCTTCTGAGTAATAAAGCAAGATTGTTTTTTGGAATGTGGTTCCAGTGAGGACGTCGCTTTTTCAAGAACAGTGAGTTTGAATTTATGGTGGGGGACCACTGATTCAAAGGTACTGGAGAAGCGCAGAGAAATCGATGGATGAATTTAAGGCTTAGAACAAATGTTCCGTGGATTTCTTGGCGCAAGAACCTGACTTCAGTGTATTGAATGAAGAAGAGCGAAAAGCAGGATTCTAGAGAGAGGCGAGAGCGTCTTGAGCTTTGTCTGCTCGATGTCCTCCATTTTGTTGAAATGGAAAATCATCCACCCATTATTATGGAAGGAGACTGTCGGCTTGGATGGCCATCTTTGCAGGAGATTGTGGACGCTTTCTTTGCCCGGGAAACGTCCGGTAAAAATCCGAGAAGACATAGGCGAAGGTCTTCCTCGGTAGATTGGTAGTCCGTCTTTTCCAAGTTGAGGCAGAAATTATCCAAAGCAACCTCAATTTTCTTAGAGTTTCATGGCCGAGTTGGTGGTCTCCGCCATATGAGTGGGGTAGCTTGCTTGAGTCTGAGCATCGGACTGCTTACGACCCTTGTCAAATTGGAGGTGTTCTCTGCCTTGGTCTTTTCTTTGGGCAGCTTGGGCTTCGTCTGATGTTATTTCATGAAGGAGCTCATTTTTGTCTAAGGGGAAGTCGTCATACACAGGCATGTCCTCACACTTAGCTCATTTCACGTTTTTGCTGCAAGAGGCCATATTTTGGGATTTGTGCCTTGCCTTTTAGTTGGGCTTTTGGAGCCGTTGGATGCAAAATACACTGGCAACCCTAATTTCCTTTGGATTGCAAAGAGCGCCGCTTCAAGGGACCAGTGGGGTCCACCTTCCTTCTAGAAATTAGGGTTTGATACCCCTTTTTTCTTGGGAGGATGAACAGTAAAATTGCAGGCAAGAACACTTAAAATTGCGCTTTTGAATTACTGATAAATTTGTTCCAAGTGTTCTTCAGTGTATTTTGCATCCAACGGCTCTAAAAGCCCAACTAAAAGGCAAGGCACAAATCCCAAAATATGGCCTCTTGCAGCAAAAACGTGAAATGAGCCAAGTGTGAGGACATGCCTGTGTATGACGATTTCCCCTTAGACAAAAATGAGCTCCTTCATGAAATAACTTCGCACGAAGCCCAAGTCGCCCAAAGAAAGACCAAGGCAGAGAACCTCCAATCCAATTTGACGGTGGTGAGCATCCGATGCTCGACTCAAGCAAGCTACCCCACCATACGGCGAGACCACCAACTCGCCATGAAACTCAAGAAAATCGAGGTTGCTTGATAATTTCACCAACTTGAAAAGACGGACTACTAATCTACCGAGGAAGACCTTCGCCTATGTCTTCTCGGAATTTTTACCGGACGTTTCTCGGGCAAAGAAAGCGTCCATAATCTCTTGCAAAGATGGCCATCCAAGCCGACGGTCTCCTTCCATAATAATGGGTGGATGATTTTCCATTTCAACAAAATGGAGGACATCGAGCAGACAAAGCTCAAGACGCTCTCTCTAGAATCCTGCTTCTCGCTCTTCTTCATTCAATACACTGAAGTCAGGTTCTTGCGCCAAGAAATCCACGGAACATTTGTTCTAAGCCTTAAATTCATCCACCGGTTTCTCTGCGCTTCTCGAGTACCTTTTTATCAGTGGTCCCCCACCATAAATTCAAACTCACTGTTCTTGAAGAAGCGACGTCCTCACTGGAACCACATTCCAAAAAACAATCTTGCTTTATTACTATGTAAAGATGTAATAAAGTCTTGGCTACCTCAGAGTGGGTGGATCCCACCTTCTCACCCTCCTTTGAATCCAGACACGTTGCCAGCATAAATTCATTCAAGGAGTACAAGTGTTAATTTCTTGAAGATTCATAAAGTTCCCTACAGAAGCATTCAAATCGGCGGGCCCAGCTCCATTCAAGAAGAAATAGGGAGCTTCCAGCCATAAACCCACTGTGGAGGACAAGTGTTACAAATCCAGAAGCTCAAAAAGCCCCTTTTCAAAAGCAACATTGTCGGCGGTCCCACCTCACTCATTGACGAGCTGGAGGACGCCACCACAAATTCCAGCAAAATATTTTAATATTTTCTTGATTTATTTGCCTGCCAAGCTTGCTTTTGATTAGGAGTAATAATATTTTCATTGCTTTTGCAGAAAAAGAATATTGCGGTCCACCATCTCAGATCTATTGTCACAGCAAAAAGTCTCAATTCAATATTTTGATTTTTGTCTGGGGACACCCGACTCCATCTCAGATCTACTGTTCTAAGGTTGGATCTGTTGCTTTTTAAAATTATTGTACTGCTGTTCATTCTCAAATTTGAAAACAGTAAGTCACATGGTCAACCTCTGCCAATCACTTGAAATATCTTGAAAAATATTTAAGCAAAAGTTTAAACAAGAACAGTATTCGAAAATTGATCTGTCATATTTCCACACTGTACTGTATCTTACGTTCTTACTCTTGCTCTTAAATATTTTGGTTGACCTTCTCCAAGCGCTCAAGGCTAATTATCGATAAATTTGTTCAGTGTTTTCAAGAAATTGTTTAAGTTGTCATTGCTGCAATTCACTGCTCATCCTCCCAAGAACGAAGGGGTATCAAACCCTAATTTCTGGAAGGAAGGTGGACCCCACTGGTCCCTTGAAGCGGCGCTCTTTGCAATCCAAAGGAAATTAGGGTTGACAGTGTATTTTGCATCCAACGGCTCTAAAAGGCAAGGCACAAATCCCAAAATATGGTCTCTTGCAGCAAAAACGTGAAATGAGCTAAGTGTGAGGACATGTCTGTGTATGACGACTTCCCCTTAGACAAAAATGAGCTCCTTCATGAAATAACATCAGACGAAGCCCAAGCTGCCCAAAGAAAAGACCAAGGCAGAGATCACCTCCAATTTGACAAGGGTCGTGAGCAGTCCGATGCTCAGACTCAAGCAAGCTACCCCACTCATATGGCGGAGACCACCAACTCGGCCATGAAACTCAAGAAAATTGAGGTTGCTTTGGATAATTTCTGCCTCAACTTGGAAAAGACGGACTACCAATCTACCGAGGAAGAACTTCGCCTATGTCTTCTCGAATTTTTGCCGAACGTTTCCCGGGCAAAGAAAGCGTCAACAATCTCCTGCAAAGATGGCCATCCAAGCCGAATAATGGGTGGATGATTTTCCATTTCAACAAAATGGAGGACATCGAGCAGACAAAGTTCAAGGGGCACAATGGCCATTTACATTTCCTTTTTATAAGTCCCTTGTAATTCTGTTGTATATGACCGTGCTAACCAAATCTTGCTTGTTTTTTTGTGTGGCACTAGTTTTCACAATTCCAAACTTCAAGATTTGTTGACCCATTAGTGATATTTGACCGGGCTTTTGTTATTAGGGAACTCCTATGATGCTAATGGGGGAAGAATATGGCCACACTCGTTTTGGAAATAATAACAGCTACGGACACGACAATGCTCTTAATAATTTCCAATGGGGACGAGTATGTGTTTTTCTAATAATATTTTCCTCACCTTTGTCTCCTCCTACTTGAACATTTAATATGAAATTCGTAATTTGATGAGACAGTTGAAGGACAACAAGGACAATCTTTTTAGATTTTTTTTCCGAGATGATAAAGTTTAGACGGAGTCATCATGTCTTTGCTAGAGAAAAATTCATTGACAAGGTAAATTTTTGTCTTCAGGTACTCTCATCCATCTATTTTCTGTGGATAAATATCTTACATTTATCAACCCTGTTGCTTTTTTTATTTTGAGTGGAAATGCATTTTTGGTGAACTCAGCATCTTTAATAATAGACGACACACTTTTTTTCTGTTATGAGTTTTGGTATATCATTTTGGTTTCTATTATTAACCATATTAAAAGCACCAGACTGGCTGTGTACACATTATTGTGCAATTATATGAGCAACATATCCTGGGAAATAGCACTTACTTCTTTTGGCTGTTACAGCTCATTATATAGTAAATTGAATAAGCTAAGCACATATGTAATATAGGATGTGAGTTCTCTTGATGGTTAGTATGCACAAAAACTTGTCGATAATTTTTTGAGAGTTGAAGCATATATTCATTTGTTGAGGCAGAGCCATTACACTCAGAAAAGTGACACAAAGATATGCTTTTAGATAGCTTTCAGTCACTATAGCATCAATATGCTGTTTGAGATTGGAAGAGGCTGATTTGAGCAGCGGATGCTATGGTGGGAAACACAAAAATGAAGTTAAGCTGTAAAGGGGTCTGCAGCAGTTAGCAAACCCAACTCATTCATTCTAGCTGCCTTTCGAACTACTATTTACGCCCAAAGATTCTTACTGATTATGAAGGCATGTTCCACTTAGCATGAAGTGAATGAGTAAGTGAATGAGTTCAGTAAAAAGGAAAATAACTAGATAAAAGTTTCTATTTGAATGGGCTCCTCGGTTTTGTCGGTGGTAGGCCATAGCCATTCTCATTGCAGATGAATTAGATATGCCAACAACCTTTTTTCAGCATGAGGGTATATGATTAGTTGCTTTCTGAGATCAGGTAGCACCATGTGTGTCAAAGATTTCATGCTAATATAAATATCTATTTTTGTCAAATTAATATTAATATTCTTACTTCACATTTGCATGTTTCATGTTTAAGAATTTCTTGACATTATATGATGCAGCATGAAGTCACATGGCATGAGGATAACTGGGAAAATCCCGAGAGTAAATTCCTCGCTTTTACGTAAGCATACAGCCCTTGTATTTCCATACTATAGATATCCATTACTGTGAAATTTTATTTTTCACATCTGTTACATACATTCCTTGCACTTATTTGAAATTTGATTGTTATTTGTTTCCAAATTCCAATCTATTGTATTTGCTTCACAATTTTCGAAATCCATTAAATAGCTACCAAAAACCTGGACTTTGTATATTTTGATATTGCATATCCGGATACTAGATGAACAAGCAATGGCAACTCGTACACTGTACATCGGGGCATTTGGAAAAGTTTTTGCTAGCTCTAATTATCATAGAAAGAGGTTATGATCAACCTCAAAAATTCCTAGAACCACGTCCCTTCTAAATGGTTCGGATTTTCAGTTATTATCTATTTTAAGGATTTTGCCATGACCGCCTCATGGCATGGCATCTTTCCCATGGCGCGATATGGCGACTGCCATGACCATGGCGGCTGTGGCAGGTATGGCGGTTTAGAGGTGTTCATCCGACCCGGAACCGGTGGGTCGGACCCGAACGGTTCCGAACCGGCCCGCCTCCTACACGGTTACGGTTCCGGGTCCGTAAATCGCGAACCATTGAACCGGCGGTTCCGAACCGCCGGTTCATGTAATTTTTTTATTATTTTTGTTTTTTCGATTTTTTTGTAATGTAATATGTTTAATATCATCAAAATACAATTATTATTACATAAAACACATGAAATAACATCTAAAACACAAAAAAAAAAAATTTGGAACCAAACCGTTTGAACCGCCGGTTTTCGACGCCTCTCCCCCAATCGGGATACGTAGGCAACTTAATTATAATATTTTTCAATATTATAATTAAGCTCAAGCTCTTTCTTTTTTTGTCTTCAATTAAATTAAAGTATGATTTTATTTGCATAAGTTGTAATTTTTTTTATAAGTTTTAGTTTATTATAAGTTGTAATTTTTGCTACAAGTTGTAAATTGTAATGTGACAAAAGAAAGTGTAATAAAATATTTTTTTTATTTCATTTACTAATTATTGTGTCTCAATATTATTTTTTTCGTCATCTCTATGTATATATATATACAAATATAATTAACGAATACAAAAAATCGAAGAATAAAAAAAAAAGGCGGTTCACGGTTCTGAATTGTAACCGCTTAAACCCCTTCACGGGCCGATTCTGGTTCCGAATTTTCGAACCGTCGAACCGGCGGTTTCGAACCGAAACCGGCCCGGCCCGTGAACACCACTATGGCGGTTATGGCACAAATGGAACTGACAATTAAAATAAAATGGGTCAAATCCGATCCAAACCTAGACTCAAGTCCATCCCACACTAAAATTAGGGTTTTTATCTTGTAAAAGAGTGATTCGCAGCTTTCACTCTTCTCATTAGCTTCAAATAGAAACCTATTCTCCTCTCTACACCAAGACCACCGGCTACCGGCAACCTCCATCAACGATCGGAGACCACCGGCGATGACTTAGGCAGACAGTTGTTCAGCAAGTTAGTTCGAATTTTTCACTTTTTTTTTTCTTTGGTTGTTTCTTCCAATTTTTTTCTCTTCTTTATAATAAATAAATATATTAGAGCACTCTCTATGATTTGTCAGTTTCTCAAATTGAAAATCGAACCTTTTATGAATTATGAGTAATGACAGAAGTTATATGTATAATCTTTCTCTATATAAATGAAAGTTGCTTCAAAGTTTCACAAGAGCTTCTTCTTGTTTAGGACATTGAGATAATTAATTTTGCAGCTAAATGCCTTTAGTTAGCAAAAAATTAAGGTCTTTCAGCCCTTCTTTCAACTTAGACACAGAAGCATTCTCTTGAACAAATCAAACAGAGCCACAACTAAATGAAGACTAATTAATACGATCAGTTTCTACACAGTGCTAGTTGCTCCAGTAAATTAATAATTTCAAACAACAAAAATCCAAAATAGATTGCAAATTAAATACCTTATATATTAGACATATTTATATTTATGAGTTTATGATTTAATATTTGTGTTGAACTTGAAACTTATGTTTTATGGACCCATGATAGTATGGTTTATGAGTGTGTGTTTTAATGATTATGTTAGAACTTATGTTTTCTATTGTTTTATCAATTTCTATAGTTTTAAGTTATTAATTATAGTATATATATTGTATTTTATTTAATCCGCCGTGCTTCCGCCATAACACGCCATGCCATCCGCCATGACCAGCTAACTATGATTTTTTCTCACCTCTAGCTGAAGCTGGAAGCTTAATTAACTTTTTGCTTCCATAAACAGCAATATACACTTAAATCAGGAAAAGAAGAAAGGATTGACTTCTACTCACATCCAGCACCTTGTAGAAGCACCTAATTTGTTTGTCTCAATCTACAATGGAGTGGTAGAACTAAGGAAGTTCATGAAAAGTATGTTTACAAGGCCAATGAATCGAGTTCAGTTGAAGGTCTTCAACAAAATGATAAAAGAACTAGAGAAAGGGGATCCTAGATCAAATAAGGATCCTATAGACGGGAATGTTATGATTTCACTATTTGAGTGGTCTGGTGGCTTTCTTTTGTGCAATTTTTTTGAATAATATATAAACAATTGTGATGTTTTAGGCTGAATGAAGACGATGGAGGTCACGTTTATGTGGCATTCAATGTGCATGACTACTTTGTTAAAGCTGCTATACCCTCTCCTCCACAAGGAAGACAGTGGTTTCGTGTGGTCAGTTTTTGATAGTCTTTTTCTTCCTGATGGAATGGAACTTCCTGCAATATTATCAAGTTCTACCATTGTATTATCTGTTTGAACTTTGAACAAGTCTGTATCTTGGAACTTGTACGTAGGTGGATACAAATCTGGAGTCCCCAAGTGACATCATCCCAGAAGGCGTTGCAGGCGTAAAGGAGGCATATAATCTGGCTCCCTACTCCTGTATTGTTCTTGAAGCGAAGCAGCCATAGATGGATGCTGCTGCTTGCTGCATTTTTCTTAGTATATTTTACATCTCCCTGTTGCCAGCAACTTTTTTGTAACTATTATACTGGTGCTAATATCATCAAATATCATGTTATATGTGAATTATCAATTCATTAGAAATCACCTCTTTAATGATTAATGGTTTTGTTCCAATTTATATTTATTACTCTGCCAAAAATATTCATCTGGAGAGTCATTCTTAGAGTTGCCACCACTTAATTTATTTAAGAAGAGTCACTATAAGTTTTTTCTAAGGGAAAATACCATTTTATACTTTGATGTTTAAATTTTTTAATAATGGTATAATATCATCCCATAAATATTGGCTTGTCAGACCTTCTAACAGAATATTCTTTCAAGTCTTATTTGTAGGAGTAGAAATTGATTATGGAATCAGCCGAACAATTTATACAGAATAGATTCCGTATTGAGATTCACATCTTCTAAAGCGACGTGCAGCCAAGCTCCACTTGTATTAGAGTCGTGCTTAAACTTGACGTTTAAAGCCTGTAAACACTTTTAAAACAGGATTACTTAAATAATCGATTTGAATAATGAAGAAATACGCGTTTTGAACTTGTATAGAATTAATTAAATGGTTGATGGTTATCATGTTTAGTGTGAACTTTTAACTCTAGTCGATTTATTTATTTCAATAGACAGCATTTTTGAACTAACTTATAATTGCATATAATGAGAATAATTGGGTTAGTTGTGACTTATTCATTTATGTATAAAAAAATATAGGATTTCTAGAAATTTACACGCTTTTTGCCTAGTATTTATTATGTCAATCGTAGCGTTCCAAATCAATTTCATACTCGTATTACTCATTCACCCTATAACTTTTGTTGTTGGTAATGAAGATGTATAATATATTTACACTAAAATTTTGATACATCTAAATATACGTTCATCCACTCTTATGAAATTTTAATGAAGATCTCCTATTGTTTGTTGATATAATTAACCAATCTCTCAAGTGACATGTATTTTTACTTGAATAAACCATCCTCCATAATCTATTAACAAATGTTAGCGTCAGCATCCTTAAATAAAAAGAAATAAAGGAAAACTAACTATGATTATTACAACTATTTGTTGTTTAATCAAAGTGGCCACTTTTGGCAACCTCCTCCCATCGCACAATGCCACAAAATAATTAATCAAAACTGGATTTCATCATCAAAATTTCTCACGCATCTCTAGCAGTCGTGGTTTTTTTCCCATCAGTAAATCAAAATTGAATCTTTTTTTTTTCCTTCAAACTTCGATCACAAGGAGAAATGGATTACAGCATCACACCCACCAAGAATTTGGTGGGATTGATTGGTTTGTCCAACATCATCAACCCCCATAATTTTAATTATTTTTTCTAATAATCTATTGGCAAAGATTCGCAAGTTGGTGCTCTTGAAAAACTGACATTTTATATTGTTGGTCAAGATGGATTTTTTTTTCTTTTGTAACATTATATACAGAGTAAAAATTTATTGGATTTGACGAAATTTTCCCTTGATTTTGCATTCATTCCTTGTTGGTAGCGATAAATGCAAGATTCACTTTGGAAAATATGGTGTGTGTGTGTGTGTGTTGGTGTTAAATGTGAAGTTTTTCTTGCTTGTTACAGTTGACTATGGAATCCCAAGAGAGTAGTAGGCCCATTGCTTGGTAACAACTAAGAATCTTGACAGATAATCACAAATGAGGGAGAGAGAGAGAATCTCATTCTCAAGTTTGTACCACATAAAATAGATCTCATCTTGCAGATTCATACAAAGGCTTTGTTTCAACTCTCAATTCCAAAAGTACTTTGGTATATTCTAAAGCCTCGAAAGGAATTTTTAAGGAGTCAAATCAGATTCTCTTATCAGTATCAATCATCAAGAGGTTTCCTAGCGATTCAACCATCAAAATTCACTAACAAGTTCCAACCATCAAAACTCTGCAAATCGACATAGCTTCACTAAGGTAAAGTTTCATTACATTATTTCACGTTTCATGTTTTGAAGTTGCGCAGTTTTTATCACTCAATACTCAATAGACATTTTCAAGCTTCAAAACCAACACAAAAGTTTATGTCTTTTAACATGTAGTTTCAAGTTTTAGTTGGTTTGGTTGATTTTATTGTTATTCTCCCAGATTCGTCCATACTAAAAGTTTGTTAAGTTTATGATGATTTGCACAGCAACTCACTTTTCTGACCTGATTGAAAAAAGCAAGAATCTTGGTGAATTGAGATGTATCTTCCTCACCTTTTGAAAAGATCTTTCCAAACTTTCTAATTTGTGGTGTTTGTCATGTTTGACATCCTCAATAATCATTACATGTTTGAATGGTTCACTTTGAATTAACAACATGGGGTTTTCCAACCCAACTTGATGGAATAGAATACATTGCAATTTGTTAGTTGATACTTTTACAACCATTTTGCAATTGGAGTTTCTCATGTTTCAAATTCATGGCAAATTGTTATTGATTGAGTGTGGATTGATTGATTCCACAGTTGAGTAGCTGAAAGCAAGAACCTTGTGCAATATAGCTTGTTTGTGGTGGTAATGTTAGCAATGGGGGAAGGTGTTCTTCCTCTCAGTAACATTCTCTGCAGTGCACCCGATACCTTGATGGATTTTGATTACATGGATGAACTCTTGTTGGAGGGGTGTTGGTTGGAGGCAAATGGATCTTCCGATTTCCCACATTTCGATTCCACAACCCCGATTTCCCCTTTCGACCCATCGTTCCCCTGGCCTGCCCTCGACTTCAACAATGGCGAACCCGGTGGCAGCCCATCTAAGGTAGTTCAGGAGGAGAGGAAGAGATCATCTTTCCCCGAGAATCTCTCCATCAGCCAATCTCGAGGCGTCCCACAACACAAGAAGAAATCACAGCCCTATGTTGTTGACAACATTACTAGTGTTGGTGTTTCCTCAGCACAATATGGTGTTGAAGGCTCGGAGCAGAGCAAGAGGTGGTGGATCGGACCACGAGCTTCATTGTCCGTGATGGAGAGGTTGGTTCATTCAGTCGGTTTCATGAAAAGTTTGTCGGGAAACAAGGATGTTCTTATCCAAGTATGGGTGCCGGTTACAAGAGGAGGCAAGCGCGTGCTCACTACTAATAACCAACCTTTCTCACTGGACCTCAAGCGCCTAAGCTCGCTCACTACTGAGAGATCTCCGTGAACTACCTCTTCCCCGCCGATGAAGATTCCAAGGATGTCGTTGGGCTGCTGGCGGTGTAAAGGAACAAGGCGCCCGAGTGGACTCGATGTCCGCTTTTCTCGTGGGAGGAGTACCACAGAGTTGGCCATGCGCAGAAGATGATGTTCGTGGCACTCTTGCTGTCCCGATTCTTGAGCAAGGCGACATGAGTGTTTGGGTGTAATCAAGTGATCTTGACCAAACAGAAGATCCAATATCGCCCCGAGCTTGAAAGCGTCTACAAAGCTCTCAAGGTCTCTGCTGCTTTCCATCGATTTTACTTTCAATATTGCATCTGGATGCACAAGTTTTTGCCTTAAATCTTTGACTTTCACAATATCTTAAAAAATGTGAAACTATTTGAATATTTTAGTCTGAAACTCATCTTTTTCAATGTAGGCTGTAGATCTGAGGAGTCCTGAGATTTCAAACATTCAAAAGGCTAAGGTAATTTGTTGCTTTAGAACGATCTCTCGATGAAGCTCGTGATTGACTTCATATGTGACAACAAGATTGGATGTTTCTGCAGGCGTGTGATTTGTCTTACCAAGCTGCATTACCCGAAATTCTCGAGGTTCTGAAATCTGCATGCGAAACTCAGGAGCTGCCATTGGCTCAGACGTGGGTGCCATGCGTCGTTCAAGGCAACCGAGGGTGTTGGAGCTCAGACGAGAACACGAAAAACTGCCTTGCGCCTGTGGAATCTGCTTGCTACATCGGTGATTCTGGTATCAAGGGCTTCCACGAGGCCTGCTACGAGTACCACTTGTTGAAAGGTCGGTATAGTCGGAAAGCGTTTGCATTTAACGAGCCTTGTTTCTCGGCTGATGTGTCCGCTGTAGTGGCCGACTACCCCTCTCACCACGGGAGGATGTTTGGGTGAAAGCGGCCGTTGCAATACGTTTAAGGAGCACTTGCACCGGTTCAGCTGACTTCGTCTTGGAGTTCTTCCTCCCGACAAAATGCAACAGTCCCGACGAGCACAAGAAGATGCTTACTTCCTTGTCCACGATCATCCAAAATGTTTGCCAGACTTTACGCGTTGTCACTGACAAAGAGTTGAAAGACGAAGCTGCATTCTTGAATAGTAGGCAACGAGAAATGTTACCCGAATCCTCAGAGATTAGGTTAGGCGGCCAGCCCGATTCAAAAGAAGGCGTGCCGTTTGTTGGAAACACTTCTACTTCATGCGACGGTAGCCCGTTGTATACGAACAAAACTGGAGAAAAGAGACGAATCAAAACCGAGAAAACTATTACACTCGAGGTTCTTAGGCAACATTTTGCTGGAAGCCTCAAAGATGCTGCAAAAAGTCTTGGTGGTGAGCACTTATCTTCTCCCCTTACGTATTTAAAGATCAACAATGCCACTGATTTAAACTTTATGTGTTAATTATATGATCTTTTTCGTTCATCGAAATTTCAGTTTGCCCCACGACGTTGAAGAGGATATGCAGGCAGAATGGGATACAGCGTTGGCCCTCTCGAAAAATCAAGAAGGTCGGGCACTCATTGCAACAGATCCAACGTGTGATTGACTCCGTTCAGGGTGCTTCCGCCGGCTTGCAGATTGGATCCTTTTACTCCAACTACCCACAATTGGCATCCCCGAACGCCTCAAGAACGACTCAGTTCTCGAACTCCACGCCGACCGACGACAATCTCAAGCCCTCCGAAGCACAGCCGGGGAGCAGCGTTTTGGTGCCTCGGCCTGCTGCATCTCTATCGCCTTCCTCATCTTGCAGCCAGAGCTCCGGCTCGAACCAGTGCTGTTCCAGCGGGGCGCAACAGAGTTTGTATCCGTTGGGTGTTGGAGGCCAAGATGACACGTCGGTTAAGGAAGAAGCAGCCAACAAAATGCTGAAAAGAACTCGAAGTTATGCGAATCTACACTTGTGGAGTGATGGAGCTAAGCCACTCCTGAGGTCCCAGAGCCACGTCTCGTTTTCTTGGCCGGATAGGCAGGCTAGCGCCCTTCCTGCAGGAGAAGACAGCAGCCAGAAATCTCAAGAGAGAGATGGTCCTAGAATCAAAGTGACGTATGGAGAAGACACGATCAGATTCGGATGCAAAGCAACTGGAGATATAAAGACTTGTTGCACGAGATCTCTAAGCGATTCGGGGTGGACAATGCAGGTGGCTACCGTCTCAAGTATCCGGACGACGACGCCGAGTGGGTGCTGCCGACGTGCAACGCGATCTAGACGAGTGTGTCGTGTTGGGTGTGCAACCCAAGTCCCACATCGGATGTGAGAGGAAGATTTGCCTCTATATATTAAGAAACCCACCACCAATTAGTATGAGGCCTGAGTTGTTGAGCCCAAAACAAATCCGCGCGGGTTTTGGCCCAAAGCGGACAATATCATACTAATTGGACGGGCGATGGCGGCGGCCCCAACAAGTGGTATCGAGCCGGCGGTTGGTGGGCCCAATACATGGGCGAGGCGAGGCTGCGTTCGATGTGGAGAGTACCCCGGTGAACTCACGATTGAATCCGGTGGTTCCTTGATCGAAAGTCTTCCGCAAGAGTGGTCGGTGGCGAGTCCGTGGTGATAACGGCGGTGCAAGATGTACGGATTATCGCTCGAGGAGGACAATGATGTGGTCCTTGGTTTGAGGGAGGATTGTTGGTGTGTGCAACCCAAGTCCCACATCGGATGTGAGAGGAAGATTTGCCCTCTATATATTAAGAAACCCACCAAATTAGTATGAGGCCTTTTGGGAGTTGTTGAGCCCCAAAACAAATCCGTGCGGCTTTTGGCCCAAAGCGGACAATATCATACTAATTGGATGGAGTGGTGGCGGCGATTCCTAATGATGGTATCGAGCCGACGGTTGGTGGGGCCCAATACGTGGGCGGGACGAGGCTGCATTCCGATGTGGAGAAGTACCCCCAGTGAACTCACGATTGAATCCGGTGGTTCCTTGTGTCGAAAGTCTTCCTGCAAGAGTGGTCAGGCGGCGAGTCTCGTGGTGGTAACGGCGGTGCAAGATGTACGGATTATCGTTCGAGGGGAGGACAATGATGTGGTCCTTGGTTTGAGGGGAGGATTGTTGGGTGTGTGCAACCCAAGTCCCACATCGGATGTGAGAGGAAGATTTGCCCTCTATATATTAAGAAACCCACCAAATTAGTATGAGGCCTTTTGGGAGTTGTTGAGCCCCAAAACAAATCCGTGCGGGCTTTTGGCCCAAAGCGGACAATATCATACTAATTGGATGGAGTGGTGGCGGCAGCAGTTCCTAACATGTCGATGTGTGCTACGCGACGCGAAGCCACACAATCAGGCTCGCTTTCCTTCATGATTCACACTCACAGATTGGTAGGCCTTTTAGCATTAGAGGTGGAAGTTTTTAGTTAGTTTGTGACGTTGTAGAAAAAGTTCAAGAACAATCCGTATTGTTCTTTCGAAGATTCTGCGGGTGAGCAGCGAGTTGCGATGGAGACGTGTATTTTGTTGTTTAGCCGCGAAAGAATCGGTAGAGAGAGGCTCTTGTATCCCGCTTGTTTGAAAGTAGTTAGGGCTGTAATCCACCGAGGCCAAGCCAATCATGGCCAGCTCGAGCTCGGCTCGATTAGGTTTAGGCGTTTGAGTTTGACTCGAGCTTCGTCTTCTTGATCGAACTCGCTTGTCGATCCGATACTCATTCAAATGGTTTTGAGCTCGAGCTCATGAAAGGCTCGAAATATGTTCGAATTCTGCCTAACTTAATCTGTCGCTCGGCTCGTTTAAGTGGCCGAGTAAGGTAAGATTTTCATTCTGTCTCAAGTTTGTCTCTCAAAATCTTGAAATTTGAGAAGCTGCAAATTTGATGTCTGCTTGCAATAATATGGAGGCTTCATTTTTCATGGAAATTGCATCTTTACTGAACTGTAAATTTTTTATTCTTCTTAATTTTTTCGGGTTTCCTTTCTTTTATAATAGCATTAATTTCTATCTCTTTCAATAAATAGGGCCAATAAGAAATTATGTTATTTTCCGCTCTTTTTTCTTTGTTCCAAATTTAACGGCAATAAAAATAATCGCTGCTGGCGGCGACGGTCTCCTTCGCCGGCGGGAACAAAACCACAGAAAATACTCTCACACATGATTTTTTCCGAGGCGTATGCACATATACCCAGATCTCATAAGAGATATGCATATATACCCAATGGGATAAAAACATGCAAAATCGGTAGGTTTATATTGTATGGACAAATATACCTCATAAGTCGACTTTGTTTTCCGTGTAAAATAACGAGCGGATTAAAAATGGAAATCTCTATTGGGAGCTCGGTCGGATTCGATGAAAAACCGAACCGACCGAAATCCGACCGCACGATAGGAAAGAACGGAATCCGATCGGTACAGGAATCCGATCGGATTCGATCGTTTTTTTTTTTTTTTTAATTTTATTGCCTCGATAAGTGCTTTGAATTTTCTCTCAAATTATTGTAGCATTCAATTTATTCACGTGAAACCGATATAATAGGTCCGAATTTAGTACAATAATAGGTCTCGATTTTTCTTGTTGTTACGAAGAATTTGTACAATAATGAGTCTCGAATTCATTGTAGCTACAAGTAATTTCACGTGAATGATACATGCACATCCATTATTTGTTGTTGTTTACCTTCATAAAATTTGATTAATTCATTCATTCATTCATTCATTCATTCACATCTCATATCTTCATTTTCCAAAATTTTCTATTGAAGTTGAGCAGATTTGAAGGAAAACCACGGAGAATTCAATCATTTTCCAATATCAAAGGTAATTAAGAACCCCAAAGAATAATATACTATATTTACATATACGTATATTTTGATTGGGAATTTTGTTTTAATATTTTTATTTATTCTTTCTTTATGTAGATGGACAATTGGAAATTCATTATGTGAATTATGGTGGAGAGTTTGATAGTGATTGCACGATATTGGCGGGTATCAACAAATTGCCCAAATTCGGATCGTTTTCTTTGCAGCCTCATATACTATATCAATCACGTATTGCAGGCCAATGAATTGAGCACGGATTATCAATTATTTTATTTATCCACATCTCGATATGGTCGGATAATAAAATCATTGTTAACCGATGATGAACTGTTTGCTCGATTGTGCGTATGTACGAAGAATATCCACGCGTTTATGTAGTTCACAACACTACAAATATTGCGAGTGGATCAAACCCGGAGAGCCCAATCATTTGCAAGAAGAATATTCACAAAATGTTCCAAGTATGCTTTCTGGTGATTGGTTTTCTGAATCCCAAAGGCACGCTACGGAGACAACAAGGCCAACAACTCCTATTCGTAATGATGATGTTGATGGAGAAGACGAAGAAGAAGAATATGTACCGAGACCAAGATCTCAAGAGACCGACTCAGATGCCTCGACGACCATCCCGAACAATCAATTTTAAATAATACGCTTATTGATTTTGCGGGATGGATTCGAAGAAGGAGGACTTCCCAAACTATTATCTTTGATTAATCCAAGCACCTATCCGTAAGATGTCAACCCACCCGATGTCAAGAACTAACTAATCGGTTAGTTCCGGTCATTCCGCTCAACGCCGCTGACCTCACTTGTTGCTAGTGAAATGGACCGACAAGGGATGGAGAATTGAGTAGTAATTCATATTACTATAGCAAAGATGACCTCTATCTTCTTTGTTGGTGTGTGGCATATGGGCAGGGGCGGAATACGTTGTTGGTCGCTCGGATACAACACGATCGACATTTAAATGCAAGCACTCGAGAGGTGTAATTTTGAGTTCTGAGCTGCCCAACGAGGTAATATTTGGAAAGTTTATAAGTTTATATCGAACACAAATGCCACCGTGATTTGGGTTGTGTTGGACCATTGAAGGTTCATTCAAAGATAGTTGCAGCGTATTATGCTCGAAAAATGCGCACTGTGGTGAAATCATGAAGCCTAAATCAATTATGGTCGAGTTGAAACATGATTTTGGTATCCGCATCGGTTATGATGTGGCGTTCTGAGCCCGACATATCCGATTGAGTTGATATACGGTCGGCATGATCGGTCATTCCAAATCTTGCCAGTTATCTGCAGATGTTGACACGCACGAATCCCGGTACATTTACGATTATGAGGTCGATGGTGATGGTCAATTCCGCATCCGTTCGTTGCTCTCCGCATCTATTGCCCTTCTATTTTTGTTTGAGACCGTGATCGTCGTAGATGGTACTCACCTCGAGGAAAGAATAAGGAATTTTATTTGTTGCAAGAAGGATGCCAATGAGCAAGTGTTCCCGTTGGCGTATGGTGTTGGGCAATTGAGAATGATGAATCTTGGTCATGGTTTATCTCACGATCCAACGGGTATTTGGAAATCTTGGAAAACTCTTAATTGTCTCGGACGACACGTGTCCATAGCTAACGCCATCGAGAGTATTTCCACAAGCTCATCACGCCTTATGCTTCTACCACTTATCGAACAAGATCAAACAGTTTCGTAGCGGATGCTGTGGTGGAAATGTTCCAAGAAGTCGCTTATGCATACGAGCCTGCATAATACCAACGTGCTATATCTCGCTATCGAAAGCATAAATGATAAAACATACCACAAACCGCTCCGTGTGGGACCGAAAAATGGGCCCGCTCAAAGTCCCCGTGAGCCGTTTAGCTTCTTAACATCGAATGCAGCAGAGTCATTTAACTCTCGATTATTATGGGCGAGGCGTCTTCCAATATGCTCAATGTTGGAGCAATCGACTTGTAATTGAGAAGTGGTTCAACGATAGACGAGCAAAGAAGACGTAGGTCGGACAACTATCTCGAGGAAACAAGTGAAAAGCTTACGATGGCGGTGTCCAAAAGTCGTCGTTACTCACGACGAGGTCTACAAATGCAAAATATAGGGTGCGATCGGCGTTAGGAACTTTCGGTCGATCTTCAACTAAAATCGTGTGATTGTCGAGAATTTAACCAAGACGGGATGCCGTGTTCACACGCAATTGCTGCCATTAAGTAAGTTTAATACTAATACTACACGTCGTTTTATTTTCATGTAACTCATACTAATACTTTTCATCGACGGAGGTAGGAGAATCCATCCACAATTACGTCGAATCATACTACACGACCAACACTTTAATTGAGACATACGGTGGTGCGTGAATCATGTCCTCAATACAATGAGTGGTCGGTTCCAAATGAGGTAGCTCAAGCGAATGTATTGCCTCCTATTGTGACAAGACAGCCGGACGACCTAGAACAAGTCGGATTCCATCCGGTGGTGAAAGGTCTACAAGAAGAGTGCCTACAAACGATATGGGAGAATCGTCTAACGATGAGACGCCGAGCACCAAAGAAATGCAATCATTGTAGGAACCGGGACATACACGAAGGAAATGTCCAAATCGAATAAATGAAGGCATAAGCGATTAATTAAAGTTGTATTTTTTAATATTTCAAATATTGTATTCGCACCTTTATTGTTATTCTTCTTTATATCTTGTGCTATAATAATAATAATAATAATAATAATAATAATAATAATAAAACTTCTTCACACTTTCAATTAGTGCATACGGATCTTTGGGGTCCAAGTTCTACCACGTCTATGAAGGGTTCAAGTATTACATACATTTTGTTGATGACTATACTAGGTTTACTTGGATATTTCCTTACGTACTAAATGTGAAGTTTGAAATGTATCGATCGTACAAAACGTGATCATGTATCGTGTAAAACATGAACTAAATTACACAAGTGATTTTTAAAATCTTAAATAGTTAGGAGTTTAAATAAATAAAAAATAGAAGCAACTATAGGAGTTTAAAATCTTAAATAGTTATTAATTTACAAATATTAATAAAACTGAAATTTAAGATATTACACATTTAAATTTACATATCTAAGTGTTTTCACACAACTCAAAAATAGAAGCAGCTATAATTTTCCTATATGCTGGATGGTGAGTATTCCCCCAAGTAATACTCGGCGATCCGGATATCACACGTTCAACGTACATGCATGCATATGGACCACAAGCGACGCCGTCTTTTGGGAGGCGGTTAGCGGTGTGACGGATAGATAATTCAAGTGGCACGGTTTTTCGATATGCCCGTATTGTTGAAACTCCAATAATCGCTTCATCCAAGACGAATCCAAATAAATGCAATATCGAGCCATCTGGGCACGTTTTCTCTTCGCATGATCTTCTAATCTCCAATATATCGAATCATATAGATCAAGCGTCCAGTCAAGCATTCTGATAACAGCGACGACGTAGTGTCCATCGATAAGGATAGGTATAATCACCTATATAACACAATTATTACAAAATATATGAATTATTAAAACAAATATATTAAAATTTAAATATAACATGATATTGAATTACAAAATCACTGTTGCATGTTGGACCAATCGGTCATAGTGGATACTCCGTCGTGCCCTTGATCGTGGAAATAATACTCTCGGGCACCTTCCAACCGCTTGAACAAGATTCCCAACCAACTTGAAGGATTCGCTATTGAGACATTCAAATGATTTAATCGGACATTGAATTGAGCAAAGCAATAAATAAATAAATGTAAATTATTGGGAAATCAATACTTACATAGAAGTCGGTGTCCAATACAATCGTGTTTGCATTGTTCATGGTGGACAATACAAGATCGCCTTGATCGACCTCGCTCTACACTCGTCATGAACAGATCAATCGCTCACAATAAGAACAATTGAATGTATAAGTATTAATCAATCAATTCAACTAAAATAAATTCGAATACTTAGAAATTCAAAATACTTACGTCTCAAGATAATAAGCTGGTCGGCTTAAGAATATCCATGAAAATGACCGACTAATAACTCCACCACTCTCGGAAAGCATCACCAAATGCGTGGAGGCGGGCTTTAAGGAAGTCTTTGAAGTTCTGACTAACGTCGGATCAAGTTCACGCGGTGTGCCAAGAACAACATATGGAGATGCTAGGGCCATCGATGGGAATCATTGTCGGTCACTCTTCCCGGTACGAACCGGTGTCACCACGGTGCTCGTCGTCTTCGGTCATCCCGATGTGATCCCCGAGCGGGCATCCCTAAAGTCATCCACCGGTGTCCATAATCGGACATTCCTATAGTAGTGGATCATGCGGGACTTGGAGGTCATCCCAATCGACACAATCTGCGTGAGAAAATATCATTTGACTTAGAAATATTTAAATAAACACACAATATTTAAATTATTTAATTAAATTACACTTACTTGTCCACAACCACTAAAATATCAAACATATCGGTGAATGAAGTGAAGGTGGTCTGCGATAAGAAGAGGAGGTGGCTCACGATAGTAAAGCGAGGTGGTGGCGATGGGAGGCAGGAGGTGGCTCACGATAGTAGCGGAGGTGGTCACGAGCAGAGGAGGCAGGAGGTGGTGGCGATAGGAAGTATAAGGTGGCTCGATAGGAAGCACGAGGTGGCTCGATAGGAAGCACGAGGTGGCTCTCGATAGGATGGCATGGCCTCGCCCTACCAAACTCGTGCACGAATGTCGGTGGCGGCGCTCGCATGTCCGCCATCACCGATTCCGTGCCTCATCAATCGATTGCCGTGCCACGGATGAGTATGATGATCGGATGGAGAATGGGTCGGTGTACGCCGTGAAGGACGATGACGGTAAGCACCAATCAACTCCTTAAACCAACCCTTCAACTTCGCGTCATCCGCACCTCAACCTCGTCAAGGTGCTTCTTTGATAGCTCACCACCCTCCGAGCATGCCTCCGATAGGTCCTCAGAACCGACGATCACTAGGTCGAGGTGATCGCTACTCGAGGAAGAAGTCGGAGGATGGCCCCGTTTACGTGGCTCGCTCGACGAGATGTGGACGGTGCTCTCCGATCGGAGCCCTCGATACCATGTGCGCCGTGCTCGCCTCTCAATAATATGCCGTCGCACCACGCCTCGGATGCGACGAGAAGTACCTCGAGGCACGAGAATTCCCACATCGTCATCACTAATCACTCGTGCTCGTGGGGAAACTGTTCCTCATCCTCAACGGATTTTGTGGTTTATATAGGGCACACCAAACGCCTCGTCGTGTCGGAGTGATACCCAGCACCATGTGTCCATTTCTTCTTCCGTAGCCGATCATCCGAATATGCCGATAATCCTATATACAATTCAAATAAACAAGACTTAATCAAAATTATAATAAAAATTATAACACAAATTTTAGGATATGTAAAAGTAGTACCGAGATTCAAACAAAATCGATAAATCATCGATCGAGGACTTGCTCTTCAACCTCCATCTCAAGTATCTAGGGTAGCAAACCGGTCTACATATTTCCCAACAGCCCCACCTGCACCGTGTATGATCTCGAGCGACCAAACAACCAATGCCCAAGTGGTCCATAAAATGGTATTTCTTCTTGGTTGAATTTGAAATAAGTAGTAGCGCATACATCGATACGAATATGCACCCCACGGAAATCTAGAGAATAAATCCAAATCATCGACCAATGCCTGCACTCCACGACTCCACCAAGACTGGGATCTACGGATAATAGCATCCCGTATAACATAATAATATGCAAAGACGGAGGTATAAACTACCATCCGCATCATCTATATGCACGCCCTATCGTAAAAACGCCTACTAAGTCCATAATAGATATATGGTCGAACGGCGTAAAGCTCTAAACACTCTAACACGTTGCAACCGGTGTTTCTACTAAGATTGAAAGACGAGCTTCCAAAACTTAAACCGTGACTAGTGCATAGTCATGAACAAGAAACAAATGTTCCGTCCGCTCATATGAAACCATACTAGACCATCATTCGTCATAATCGACGGAAATCACGTGGTGCAAAGCCATGATATTTTTGCACCGAGCCCAATCAAGTAAATGACCAAGCATCCACTAGCAAACCTATCCAAGAACTCTTCACCACCAATCTCCAATAATCTAGTCTTAATGATATCTAAATAATTGATCCTATAGTATGTGCTAATTTGGACCACAACATTAATCATCTCGTCTCACATAATCAACATCACCCTAACAATAAAAACAATAAAGTGTATAAATATCATAAAATAAAACATATAATAAAGCATAGTAACACGTTTAGCATAATTAAGCATAATAAATCATAATATACATTTTAACATATTAAATAAATAATAGCATATTAAACGCATGTGTGCTAATTAAGTAGCAGGATTAACTAATAAATAAGCACGCTTAATTAATACATTATGATATTATCAATAAATAAGCACGTTTAACTAATAAATTATGATAAGGTGTTAAGTCGGTGTGTGGGTCTTATTTACTTTTGCATTTGTAGATAAGCACGTTTAAAATTAATAAATTATGATAAGCGATTTAACTAACTAATAAACCATAATAAACTATGATAAACTATGATAAGCAAGGTTAATTATGATAAGCGATTTAATTAATAAACTAAGATAAGGTGTTTAATTATGATAAGCGATTTAACTAATAAACTATGATAATAAGCACGCGTTTAACTAATAAATTCAAAATAATAGCATAAGCACGCTTAACTAACTAAATAATAACTAAATTAACTAATCAAAATAAGAACCGATCGGTCCGTTTGACGGTCGGATTCGTCAAACGGACCGATCGGATTCCGTCGGGAAAGCGAAGAGCGACGCACGAGAAGCCATGGTGTGAGAATTCGGCGAGAGAGCAAGAGAGCGAGAGTGATTTACTGGGAGGAGAGTGAAGGAGTCTCGAATCCGGGAGGAGTGAAATGAGAGACGGAGTGTCGGTATATATTGAGGAAGAAGCCGATCGGATAGAGAAGAATCCGATCGGTTAGAGTAGAATCCGATCGAATCCGATCGTCCGATCGGATTCCACTCATCCGATCGGATTCCACTCGACCAAGATTCCACAGGATTTGCGCACCTTTTCAACGTCGCGGCGGCGCAGCTTTATGTCAACTCGTTTGTTTTCAAAGTTGAATCCGATCGGATCCGATCGGTGAGAAAATCGATCGAATCCGATCGTCGATCGGATTCTACCCAAGTCCACTTTTCGAACATCGATGCAGCACTTTTTCACTTTTAGTCACCTCGCTCATCGACGATGTTTTTCAAGGCTATTTGGGGTATATCTTCCGATGTTGCATGTTTTATAACGATTGAGTATTTATTCATACCTTTTATGCCATTTGTGTAGTTTTCCCTATTGACACATTTTTTCAAATAATTCCACTTCAAACAAAAATTAGTTAAAAGCCCTCCCGACAAAGAAGTGGGCGGACGGCACGTGCCTTTAGCTAGGCAGCCTCTGATTCTAAAAGGAAATTTTTAGGATTAAATAAGTTGTAATTATTGATTGATCAAATAAAAAATATAAATAATTTCTAATTAATCTCAATGAAGGGAACATCCGCACCAAATTTATGTCTATAATTATTATCTAAGTAGGTAACCTACATGAGAAGATAATTTAGATCGGAAGTCTAAAAATAGTCATATATTTTAGCTGACAAAATGCAATATCTTATTATTATTATTATGGAAGGAAAATTTAGTTACTACTGAAAAACTATTATTGTTGGCAATTTTAAATTTGTTTGATTTAAATAATTCAAACCCTAAAAACAACTTACTTTAAAAACTAAAATGTCTTATGAAATTAATATAATAAGTACTTTAGATTTTAGAAATATATTTTGATTAAAAAAAAAAGAAGCACCTTACTTATATATCCTTTTAAAAGTCTAATTCTTTTAATTGGGCGATTAATTTGGAATTGGTACCCTCGTCTGACATGCATACTTGCAAAGGATAAATAGCAGTAAGTTTCAGAAAGTATACTTAATTGTGTTCATAATTATCTTTCTTTTTCTTAATTTTATGAGGATATGTCCTTCATATGGACCTGTATAGCTATAGCAACTTATGTTATATTTTTTACCCAACCATTCATAATGCACGTACATTACATATATTAGCTGTGGAGAAGGATAATCTGTCTTAAATATTGAAAAGGTCTTATCAATATTATGCCTAAAATATTACTATTTTAAATATATTTTGTTAAATACAGATGAACTGAATAAACTAGTTAGGTAAATCCAAAATTATGTATATGCAGGTGCATGCATACTAATGTGGCGTACTAGCTTAAACACAAGTAGGATCCAGCTGAGTCTAACCTTGCATTCGTTGAGATATATATATATATATATAAAACTTACATTAATATAATATGTGTTGATAATAATAAAATAGTAATACAGAATATCCAAATAATATATAGTAATCGAATTAGCCACGTGACTACCAACCTCTATATTTGAATTCCTTGTAGAAACATCGATCTGAACATTAATCTGTCCATAGCCAAATAAAATACTCCTACTTGATCTTACATGCATGAACCTACTTCCATTCACAACCTATATATACACATATTAGCTACCAAATCCTAACTTCACATTTAATTATTTTCTACAATATCGAAAGCAATATCATAATTTTTGCAGAATGACGTTTGAAAACCAAGCTGAGCTTGCTTTTCTTGACGCCATCAGAGGATATCTTCTCGAAGAATCGCAGGCATACTCCGGCGGTCACGATGACATGCTAATGAACGGCGGCGCTGCCGAGAATATGGGGTGGCTGCCACCTCCCGATCTCGCTGCGGTAGTCAAGCCCGAGCCTCAACTATCCTTTCTCAGTTTTGAAACAGTGGCGGCGCAACCGAGGGGGGCGTACTACAGAGGGGTGCGGCAGCGGCCGTGGGGAAAGTTCGCGGCGGAGATACGAGACCCATCTAAGAATGGGGCGCGGGTGTGGCTCGGAACTTACGAGACGGCAGAGGAGGCGGCCTTGGCCTATGATCAAGCGGCCTACGCCATGCGCGGTTCGCGGGCGATGCTCAATTTCCCGTTGAGGGTGAATTCGGGGGAGCCGCCGCCCGTCAGAATTACATCAAAGAGGTCCACCGCTTCTTCGTCTTCGGAGAGTGGGTCGCCGCCGCAGAAGAGGAAGACGGCGGCGGCTGGTGGTGGACTCAAAAAGAGGCGAATGTCAGCCATCACACAATAACGACGACAAACTTCTCTTTTTCTTTTTCAGCTTACTATTGTTTTATTTCTTTCTGATAATAAAACATATTCTTTTTTTCTTGTTCAATCTTCAACAGAGTCAAACAACATGTACGTAATTACTCCTTTGTGCTAAGATTGAAAATTTAATATAATCGCAAATCAAATATTGAATATAATTAAAGCTGATGATAAAGATATGTACGTGCAAGTTGGCATGCATTCTTGTCGTACAAAACCAATAAGCTTAGCCAATCAACATGCAATAATGTCATTTTTGTCCTTGAAACCCCCTAGAGAAAGACAAAAATGTGGGTCACATAATATAATGGTTGTTTTGCTTAATAAAAGATAAATACTGGCCATAGTTTTAAAATATATAAATACTAGCCACTCTCTTACCAAAATATACTCTAATAACTTTAAGAGAGAATTAGGAGAGAGGCAATTTGAAATAGAAAAAAGAATAATATCTACACTTAAAAATAGGAAATGGTAGTCTTTTTCTGTGTTAAATGATCTTTTACCTTTAATAATATTAATTAAAGGTGGTTATTCATGTGCCTGGTAATTGGCCCCGTCGGTTATCTTGTACTCGGTAACCTCCGCATTGGTTATCGAGTCGGTAACGGGTAGCACATATTTTAGATTATCATGTATGGGGTATACCCGTCATTTTACAGAATAGTCACATTTTTATTTTTATTTTAAAAGACAATTTGAAGCCTATTTGTTATAAAAAAATGTACAAAAAAATAGCTGCCTTTCTAGAAACACATAAAATCTAGCCTATGTTTCCATATTACCCTTATTACACCATTTACCAAATAATAGTTACATTTTATTTTCAAATAAAATAGAAAATAAAATTTAAGCCGCACAAACCCATAACCCTTGTCCAACCAATCCCACCCCTCAAATAGTGACTAGTGAAATCTGCACCCGCCGCCGCTGAGCGTCGCTGCCGAAATCGTACAACCACTGTAGTAACTATAACACACTGATCTGAAATCACGATTCACGATTTTGTTGTAAAATTTCACGATTTGGAATCCGAATTGTGAAAATCGTATTTAATCGTGATACAATATACGTTTTGCTCAAATCATGTAAAGATCGAGGGTAAGGGACAAGTAATCTCGGCGGATATGGGGGGAGAAAGGGGAGTGGAGGATGGCCGGAGATGGCAGCGGCAGCTTGCACATGCGAGGAGAAATGAAGGATGCCGGAGGTGGCAAATCTGGAGGGTGGTGGAACTTAACGGAGGCGGCAGATCTCGTCGAAGAGAGAAAGAGAGTCGGGCAGCAGATGCATGCACACTAAAATATTATATTTAGTTTTTGTTTTTTGAACTATAGTACTTTCACGGTGAACTCAGATTATAATGAATATTTTTACAACATTCACATTTCACTCAATATAAATCTAAAATGTTATGCATACTAACATGGTAAGCATAACTTTGAATTCAACTGAGTCTAACCTTGCATTCGTTCTTGAATATTTCATACAACTGATATTAATATAGTACGTACATGTTGCTAATAAAAAAATAGTAATTCAGGAGACGAATTAATGTATATGAAGAATTGAAGTGCAAGTCTTTAACGATCTACTTGTTCCACATATAATTTTAAAAATCCGAAAATAGTAACAAAATTAGTCACGTGATGAATCTAGCTTTGTAGAAACATCGAGGAAAGCACTTGCTACAATCCCAACATTAAAATACTCTTACTTGATCTTACATGCATGAACCTACTTCCACTCACAAGTCACAACCTATATATATTAGACACCAAATCCTAACATACTTCAAACCCTAACTTCATATTTCTCAACAATTAATATCGAATCACAATATTTGCAGAATGGTGTTTGAAAATGAGGACGAGTACGTGGCTGAGCTTGCCTTTCTTGACGCCATCAGAGTATATTTGCTCGACGAATCGCAGACATTTTCCGGTGGTCCTGATGACATACTAATGAACGGCGGCGCAACCGACATGGGGTGGCTGGCTGCCGCCTCTCGATCTCGCTGCGGTAGTCAAACCTAAGCCTGAGCCTCAAGTGTCCTTTGTGAGTTATGAAGCAGTGGCGGCGCAACCGAGAGGAGCGCACTACAGAGGGGTGCGGCAGCGGCCCTGGGGGAAGTTCGCGGCGGAGATACGAGACCCATCCAAGAATGGGGCGCGGGTGTGGCTCGGCACTTACGAGACGGCGGAGGAGGCCGCCTTGGCCTATGATCAAGCGGCCTACGCCATGCGCGGCTCGCGGGCGATGCTCAATTTCCCGTTGAGGGTGAACTCGGGGGAGCCGCCACCGGCTAGAATTACATCGAAGAGGTCCGCCGCTTCTTCGTCTTCAGAGAGTGTGTCGCCGCCTCAGAAGAGAAAGACGGCGGCGGCTGGTGGTGGACTCAAAAAGAGGCGAATGTCAGCTGTCTCACAATAATGACGACAAACTTCTCTTTCTTTTTCAATTTTATATTCTTTATTTCCTTTCTCATTCATGCAGTCAAATCTATGATCGTTTTGTCAATGAAAAAGATACTTCTTTTTTCTTGTTCAAACTTCAAAACCACTTGCGCTGATTGGGACAGACAAGGTGACGCAACCAACAGATAGATACATTTACGAAATTATTCTTTGTGATTAGATTGACAAAAATGAACTTAATGTCAATTATTGAATATAAAGTTTATAATTATCTCAAAAAATATACTCCATCTGTATTCCAATTTCTTTCCTAGTTTTTCTTTTTGAGACGTCCCCAAATTTTCTTTCTATCTATTTATGATAATTATGTTATCAACTTTACCCTCAATAATATTCTTTATTTATAACTTTTTACCATCCATGATCCACCACTATTTTTCTTTTTTTACCCTCAACGATATATATATTTATACTTTTTACCACCTATGATCCACCACTAATTAATTTTATATTACATTATTGTTGGACCCTTATTCTACTCATAATACATTCAATAACTTTTATTAAAATCTGTACCGAAGATTCCTAGGACTATATTTGAAGGACGGAAAGGAATGTGTATATGTGCAAGTAGGCATTCATTTGTTAGCCAATCAACATGGAGTGAGGTCACTTTTGTCCCTGAAAAGAAATATCAAAACATGTGTTCAGTATATAAGTTTTCAATCCAAGTAACTTACAATTAAATCGCAAAAAATAGATAAGTGTAATTTTATTAAAAAAAATATATTAATATCCCATTATGGTTTAGAATGGATAATATCATGGGCCTAATAAAATTATTCTATCGATATACTCCCACATCTCATGGAAATAGACATCCATTTGATAATGATGACGAAGCGCAACTTAATTGATAAGACATCTCCCCTCCAACTAATACATACAAGCTTGCATCGGATCGAGCTCAAGTCGCTGGCTAGTTCAACGCTATAATGACAGACAAGCTCCAACTCAAGGGAAAAAGCCCGATTAGGCTTAAGCCCAAAAAATAACAAATAAGCCAAACTCGAGCCTCCAAATTCTCGGGTTGGCTCGATTTGTTTTCTCCCTTAACCTTAAACGGCTTAGACTGATCAGTAATGTGAAATTATAAATATAAAATATAACTTTTATGCTTTTAAATTTAAAAGGAAAAGAAAGAACCGAGATAAGAGGCATATAAAAAAAAGGCTCGATCGACTTTTTATATTATATCAATTCTAGCTTCGGAGCAAGCATTAATTCTATCACGGTGGAAAGACTCGGATATATATTAAAAGATTTCAGTCTCATCCAACCCGATATAGTACATAAATTAAAGTGTTACAATTTTTAACCTACCAAACACATGAATGACCACCTTTCTATTCCTTAATTATATTTTATCGCCTGAATACTAATGCTAAGAGGAGATAAATGACAAGGATATGCATGCAATTCAACATAAGTCCTATATATTTGTTAGTGGTTTGGAACGATTTTTTTCACACAAGGCTGCAACATTCTATCTCCTAGTGGTGATGCTGGTCGCGGTGGCGGTGAACGCCGTCGACAACAAATGGAATGGGCAATTTAGTGAGAAAGAAGAAATAATTCATCCTAACTTCTTCAAACGTTGGGGATGGAAGAGGCCACGAAGCCGCCGCCCCGGCCAAAGGTTTCCAATCCGCCGCCGCCTCCTCGTACACCATGACGTGGTCCGCCAAAAAGCTCATGAACTATATATGCTGTAAGAATTTTGTATTTCAGAATAATAAAAAAAATTGAATTGAACTGGCCAGCATTTTTGTAAATTGGCGATTCTTTTGTTCCTCTAATTTAACCAAAATACAACTAAATTAATTAAAATATATTTGCCTTAATTAAGATTCTCTATACTTAGTAAGGATATTTAATAGAAATGACCTTCAGAATCGGCGCTGAAATCGTCAGTAGTTCATTCATCGGCCATTTTTTGCAAGGATTCATGGCATGGGAATAATTTTGTTTTGATGTTGCGTTATCATGGTTGCAAGATGACAATGAGATAAGTGTGGGTTTGATTGATCATCAAGTTGCTTGCCATTTGCATTTGCTACTCAAATTTTTGGACCATAATAGGATTGATGAGACAAAGGAATTTAGATAATTATAAAAACAAAGTTGGGAAACATCATTCTTCATTATGAATTGAACATATTTTAAATCTTTCAGCAATTCTTGTTTTCAATCATCATTCATCTGCCATCGTGTGAACACGCGACAGAGAACGCAAAAAAGCACTGAAAAAGTATGTTTTTTGTCCACAAGGAAATTTGTGGCCTATTTTTGTGAATATTAGGAAACAACTTGGAAAAAACATAACAATCAAATGTTAATTGTTTTCGTTGTAAATGTTAGGGATGTTTTTGCTCCTTAAGCCCAAGATATATTTTTGTTTGGGGCAAATTGAACCTTTTTTCTAAAATAAAATATGAAAACTTGGATGATGGGCAAATTAAATAATGTAGCACCAAATAACATCTAAAAAGGGAAAATATGTTTGTTCATATTCACAAATTGATTTAGTGATAATTTTAACTCAAATTTTAATTAATATATTATTCGAATTTTATAAGTTAATTAATGACTATTTTAACCAATTAATGATTTCCAACGTTGGAAAGTCTAGCTGGGAGTCGAATATTATGCGTGTTATTTTTATACATATAAATGGAAATTTGAGATATTCCAATCATCAAACTTCTTTATTTCACGTATAAATTTAACCCACAATTTTTGAAACGATGTCGCTTGAAGATATCTTACTATTTCTATGTCATCAAATTTACAATGATACGATGTGTAAAATCGTAGTGCTTTTTGATTTTTTGGCACAGAAAATTACTAATAAGCTAAAATCACGTTTTTTCATTAAAACACTAAACTAACTCATTTGAACACTCTTGCGTGTATCGATATCCAAATAAAACTAAATACATTTTTTTTTCAAATCTATTTAAGAACAATATTTTATTCTTTAATTGAAATTAAAATCATTCAATCTAATGTATATAAAAATAAGAATAAAATAAAATAATCATATATTAGAAATATAAATTTTATATCCAATACAATTCATATACATTTTTATAAGAGAACAACCAATTCAATATTAGCACATCAAGTCAACTATACTAATTACTAAACATACTCTAAAAATAAAAATAAAATAGAAAGATGTAAAATGAATATCTGTAGAACCAAGAATCTTTCTCTACCCAATTCCTTCTCCTTCAGTCCTTCTCCGGCGAAATTCACTAGTCTACCACTATCGCCGCCCCAGCTCCCTTTCTTCCTTATTCTCTGCCGACCGGCCATCAGCAAAATAGCCGCCGCAGCCCACTCTCGCCAGCAGGAAAGCTCCCCGCCGTCGCAGACTTCTGCTCGTCGCTCGCTTATAAGCCTCAACCGAACAACATCAAGAAGCCCTAATTCTTCTTCTTGATCTACAGGTTTTGTATTTTTCTGAATTGGGATTCATGGATCTCAAAATGGGTATATTATGATGTCTGAGTTCTTTGATTTTTCATTGACTAACGAATGTTTCTTTGTGATGTATTGTGTTTGACTGGGATGAGTAGAAATGAGTTTAAATCAATGGAGCTTATACCTGTATTTATAGGATAAAACTGTTTCATGGAACCCAAATCTGAGTTTCCTATGCTTTATCTCATAGGTAATAAGGTAAAGCAATAATTCAGTAGATAAAAGTGATTAACTGGTATGTATTATCTGCAAGTTTTAGCTCGTCAGATTTTAGCCTCATTATATTTTCTGTATAAATTTACTTAGATGCAGTTTTAACCTTCTATAACATTGTGGATTTTGATACCTGAAACTTTTAGACAGCAAAATTTTCAGAAGATCATTTGCATGTGTTGGCCAAAATTAGATGAAATCCCCCACCCACCCACCCAAATAAAAAAGAAAAAAAAATTGTGATACAGTAGCTGAAATGATAGCTTTCAGCACTATTGTAATTGCGTAGACTTCTTTGCGTTTATATATCGTATAGATATTATTGATTTACTTGACACTGTTACTTACTAATTTGCGATTTTGAAATTGATTTGTGATTTTGGATTCTTGTTTTATAAATGCCGAATTAACACCGTTTGGATGATGAATTTAAATGCAGAACTACCGAGCAAAACTGCCGATGGGAAATGCATCACCTGCTTCAGCTAAATACTGATAAAAGGATTTTTCAGATATCCTTTTCCTTTATCGCAGTTTGCTCACGAATCTCTAAACATGTCTATTGCAGCCTCTCTTCCCCCGCTATTGAAAGCCTACCAACCATTCCCTCACAATTGCAAACTAATCTGCCTGAAATTAACCACTACATTATCTCCTCCAACAAAAAGATAACCTCCTACATTCGATGCGGAGACCTAAATTCAGCTTTGCAAGTTTTCCGGTGTATGAAGATGAGGAATACGGTCTCTTGGAACTCAATTCTTGCTGGGTTTTCGAGCAAGCCCGGGAAACTGAGAGAAGCCTGCCAACTGTTTGACAAAATTGGTGAACCAGACAATGTTTCGTACAATCTCATGTTGGCTTGTTATTTCAGAAATGGCTACGTGGAAGCTGCGAAGGAATTCTTCAAAAAGATCCCAGTTAAAGATTCGGCTTCGTGGAATACTATGGTTTCAGGGCTTTCGTGGAATGGGATGATGGACGAGGCTTGGGAGCTTTTTGTTGTCATTCCAAGAAGGAATGCTGTCACGTGGAATGCGATGATATCAGGATATGTTGTGAGTGGGAATATGGAGTCGGCATTGGAATTATTCGCAGAGGCTCCTGTGAAGGGCGTGGTTTTGAGGACGAGTATAATAACTGGATACATGAGGAGCGGGAAGGTTGAATTGGCTGAAAAGATGTTCCACGATATGCCGGACAAGAATTTGGTCACATGGAATGCAATGATTTCAGGTTATGTCGAGAATGGAAGAGGGGAGGATGCTTTGAAGCTTTTCAAGAAAATGATGGAATTGGAGATTCAAGGGAATTCATCTAGCATGAGTAGTGTCCTTTTAGCTTGTAGTAATTTGTCCATGTTGAAATTGGGGGAACAAATCCATCAGCTTATTTTCAAGTCCCCTCTGTGTTTGGACACAAAAGTGGGGACTTCATTGGTTAGCATGTATTGCAAGTGCGGGGTTCTTGAAGATGGATGGAAACTCTTCGTGGAGATGCGGCTTAAAGATGTGGTCACTTGGAATGCAATGATTTCGGGTTATGCCCAACACGGGGTCACTGACAAGGCTCTCGATCTATTTGATGGGATGAGAAACCAAGGAATGAAACCAAATTCGAATACCTTTATTGGAGTTTTATCTGCCTGTAACCATGCAGGATTAGTCGAACTAGGGGTTCATTATTTTGAGAAAATGCAGAAGGATTACGGAATTGGATTAAAACCAGATCATTATGCAAGTATGACTGATCTTCTTGCTCGAGCTGGTAAGCTTACTGATGCTCTGGATTTGATCAAAAGAATGCCTTTTGAGCCTCATTCTGCAGTGTATGGATCCCTTCTAGGTGCTTGTAAGGTTCATAAGAACTTAGAAATTGCTGAGTTTGCAGCCACAAAATTGCTTAATCTCGAACCTAGTAATCCATTTGCATATGTGCAACTTGCAAATGTGTATGCTGCAAAGGAGGAATGGGAATGTGCACGTAGAGTTAGAAGGGCAATGAAGGATATTAGAGCCATTAAAACACCTGGATGTAGTTGGATTGAGATAAAGAGTGTGATTCATGAGTTCAGATCAGGAGATAGGCGTCATCCTGAACTGAAAAACATACACAAAAAACTTAGTGAGCTTGAGAAGAAAATGAAGTGGGCAGGGTATGTGCCTGATCTTCAATCTGTCTTGCGCGATGTCCCAGAGGATCAGAAGGAGCAGCTCCTTTTGCATAGCGAGAAACTGGCTATAGCCTTGGGAATAATAAGCCTGCCATTGAGTGAGCCTATCAGGGTTTTCAAGAACCTGAGAGTTTGTGACGACTGCCATCTAGCAACGAAATATATTTCAGCTATAGAAGGTAGAGAGATCGTTGTTAGAGATACGATGCGGTTTCACCACTTTCAAAATGGAAAGTGCTCTTGTGGGGACTACTGGTAGTAATACTTTCTAATGTGAGAAATAGAGCTAATCATCATATGGTTTTGACGAGGCATGAGCTTGCCTTGCACGATCTTCTTGGTTTCTTTCGTGTAAAAGACTCAGATATTAGAGGATTTCAATCAAAGCCAGCAAGATGTCAACTGTAAATTGGAAAAGATTGCCGTCTTTAATTATGAGGTTGTATATAGTCCACAGCAAAGGGTATGACCCTCCCTCTACTTGGAGAAATGGCATTCCCCGTAGTTGTTAAAGTCTTGCCACTTTTAAACTGACAAACATGTTACCTGTCTATTCTTTAAATATAATAATACTCAAGGAGATAAATAACACACCACTGAAGAAGGCATGAGAAGGATATGCATGTAGTTAATGTTAATGCCAGATCAACTTAAGTCCTATCATGGTTTACTAAATGGAATTCTTGATTCAGCTGCATTGGCTGCTGAAAATGAGCCTAGTATGTGAAGCTTTAGTACGTTATTTGAGAATGTTTCCAAGGAATATCTGAGACTTATGAGGTTGGATGAGTTTCTCAGATCAGAGCAGCTTCACTAGGGGGATTACAAGATGTTCAAAATGAACTGCTTAGTGCTGCAATTTGTTTTTGTTACCATTCAAGGTTTGTTTTTGCGTGTTGTTTTATTTGTGCATTTGAATTTTCTAGTGATACAATTTAATTAGTTTCTGTGTTTGTTTGGCAATGATGAAAGTTCTCCAAGCAAAGAAGCACTCAAAGATGGAGAGGAACATGTCGGAATCCGGACATTTGCGAATGAGTTCAGAAGAGCAAAGTATGAGTTCCGAGTGTCGAGGCAGGAACAATGATCTGGTAATAATCTTAGGCCACTGATAAAATTTCTCCGATAACTGCCCAATCTGATAATCGAGTCGAGTTGAGTGGAGGAAGTGACTATTTTGATCAATTTGTTATAAAGTGGGCAGTAGTGATTTTCATTGTTCCACACCATCATAGTAGTACAAGCAAGTATTCCTGTTCAGCAGCAATGGAAATTCAGTATCACTGATTATTTATTCATTGGTACTGCATACTTTTTTGTTTTGTGAGAAGCATAATATAGCATTTTCTTTGTGTTGGAAAACAATTTAATTTGTATTTTACAACACAACCAAAAATACAAGTGTATTTTTTTTGTCTTGTGTAAGAAATTGGGGTGGGGTTTAAAACTGGATCAACATATGATATAATGGCGTTTGTCTTGTCTTTGTTTGACTTTATATCATTGGATGGAGATTATATCTTTTTTTTTTTTGATATTATGGGAATCGCAGACTGCTACCTTAGGTCAAGTATTTGGGTAAATCGCGTTCTGCATAATAGCCTCACAAACCACACACATGACGGGTAAACCACACCGGTTTGCTACCTTAGGTCTGCATTTGGGTAAATCCCACGTTCATGCAATAGCCTACAAACACACACATGACATGTAAACCACACTTGGAAACCAGGGTGATGACTCAAACCCATAGAGGCGTTTGGTGAGGGTTCGAACCTATGACCTCTCGACCATATGAACTCACTTTAACCATTGGGATGTCCCTAGGGGACAGAGATTATATCTTCTTATTCATAAAAATGTGTTATCTTTGTTCGACTTAAATCATTAAATAGAAAATATATTTTCTTATTCATTACGGATCAAAATCGATAAATGATGTCATTTTATTATTATTATTATTATTATTTGCTCTAAGCTGAGGTTTTTAGAATCGAACTGAATTCCACCTATCTTGAGAATGTGGGTGATTATGCCTCTTCTATGGACATCTCTCCACAAAAATAATATTCTTTTATATGTAATTATGTTTGGTAAATTCGAGGATATCCTTTTCTTTATTGTTTTCTAACATGAAGAAAATCTTCTTAGTCTGTATCAAGGTAGTACTAGTAACGTGCTCATAATAGAAGGCAATAATTTTTCCACATAAAAAAATGCTACTCATATTGACATGCAAATAATATTGTTTTGATTAGGTCTATTGATACTCATCAATACAAAAATTGAAATATTATCAGATTAATTAGTTCTTTTTAAGGACATAAAGATTGTAGATCAAATTCACATAACCAGGTCCATTATCATTGTCAGACCCCGAATCATGGTTTCGTGTCTTTCCAAACTTATTATATGTACAGGAACAAAGGCGATACATTTTTTTTCCTTGTAAATTATCAAATGAAATAACATGAATAATAAAATCTACAGTAGGTTTATTAAAAATGACATATTTCAATGAATTCCGAAAATTAATTAAGAATCGTAGTGGACACAATAGATTAATTAAGTAAACTCTGGCTCTCCAATTAATTAGTAAAAAAAATGAGAAAAAATAGTAATAACATTTTTTTTTCTTATAGTAACTAAAATAATTATTCTTGATTGATCTTGTATGATCTACAATAATCTACAAGAAAAAAACAATTATGAGTCTCCATTTAGTTAGTATATTTCTAGCTACACACTATGTGTATATATGTGTGTGTATATATCTAAATATCTAGTTCTATAAAGATAACATTCATAAGCGGCCACATAAATTTATAGTACTAAACTATTGAGGATACATATTTTATGCTATAATATTTGTAGCCCAATGATTTTTGTGTTGCTCACATGGGCTTATCTCTATGGAATAATATTCTCTTACACTTTTGAACTAAAAATGGATCATGTCTATAAAATCTAATATTTAAAAGGGTATAATTAATAAATAAATGAAATTAAAAACTAGGAGAGGAGGATTTACCATATTCCTATTTTTCGAGCACTGGCGTCAACAGATCTTAATGTTCCCAAACCAAAGGTTAAAACAATAATTTCTTATTTGGCCTTTTAATTATAATAACTCTAAGAAAAGTACCACTTCTTATTAATGGTCATGCATACGCATTACCGATACTAACGATCCATGTTATCATTACTATTTGTCTTTTCCGAAAATTCATTAAGAAAAGAAATTGTCTCATGAAAATTCCAAACAGAATCAAACAAAAATCGAATCAACAGATAGCCTCCACAACCTTAACTTAATTAGTTAAGAGTTCATATATTTGGAATAAGGAACAAGTATCAAATCCTAACAGTCGTAATGTGAGACTTTCACTCTCTTTAAGATGACTCTTTATGGACACTAAGTAAAGTCAAAATTATTCCTATCTTCTTAACTATTGAATCATCGTTATTTACCATCTCATATTTTCATAGAGTTAGGATATAGAGGTTCTCAAAGGAAGAGTTTCTCATTTTGAAATAAGATATTCAGTATAGTGGTGGTAACTAAATTCATAAAAATTAAATGAATCTTTATCCATAATAACTACTTTTATGTCCCTTATCGAAATTATGTGGGTAGCTTGACCTGTCAGAATCAGAGAGGATGATATGGAGTATCCAGCTCAGTTAATCTGTCAAATCAACTAATATAAATATTATTCTTCAAAAAAAAAAAAACTATTATAAATATTAATATCTTAAAAATACATAAATGGCAAAAACGTACTCCTTCCATCCTTGATACGTGTTATTAGTTTATATCGATATGAATTTTAATAAACGTAATGAGAAATAAAGTGAGTGGAAAATAAAATACACATAATAAAATATATTATGTGAATTGAAAAGAAAAGTGAGTGGAGTCCATAGCTATAAAAAAAAATGAATTTTATTGTATACCCGACTTTCTGACCGAGAGAGCAGGGGAATCTTATTTCTTGGGTAGAACTCCCAACTATATTTAAAGGGTACTCTCCTCCCCAGTTCAATCCCAATCCGTCTTCTTCCGTACATAGGCATGAGTTACTTCTTGGTCGATTAGGTTTGGAATCTATCTGTTCTTATTTAATTTAAGATGAAAGTAAATTTGCAAGTTGATAAACCCTGGCGGTCGGATTTTTCATCTCCAAGGAAAAACACTCTGATCTCCGATCAGAAAAATTCCCAATTCTCCTTTTGGTGCTTCGACTCTTACATAAAGTTCTTGCTTGGACAATTCAAAAGTGGGCGAAGGCTTTTTACTAATAAATCGATATTCAAAATCATTCCATTCAAGAGACAGAGAGGGGACTCTTTTATACCTGCTAACTCCTAGGATGAGAAGTAGGTCCGCTATACTATTTAATTACTGATCCATGCTACCTATTTTATTGATTCACTTTATAGTCAGCATGAAGTCTACTTTTAAAGCTCTGGTTCCTGGTCTGCTTTCTCTTCTTGGCAGGGAAGGAAGATTCCCAGGTTAGTAACCCAAGAAAGAAAGACTTGAGAGTTGAGGGAGATAAAAGCCTTCAACAAGCCTGACCTCTTATGAAGTAATCCCTTCAATCAATGAGAAAAACTGAACTAATTCACAGGCAAAGGAAACCAACTTCTACTTTCCAGTCCGAGGGGACCCTAAAAGCAAGAGAAGTGGCTTTTCCTTATTCTACTTTACCGAGAGAATAGACAATCCGGGTGTTCTCTCCCTATCGTGACCTTCTCTCGAACTGGTCATGGTAGGCGTGTCATCTATAGCAGTTGCTGCAGTCGACTAGATCGTTTGGGACATTGTCTTTGGTCGGGCGATGTCTCTATCGATGGAAAGGGCGACGAAGGGTATTTGGTTTTCGCTCGCCACGTCGTGAAGGCATAAGCTTTGGTGTTCTATTTCACCGCGTATTGAGGTCAATTTCACCGCCGTTGCTAACTAAATGATGACGCACCCTTCTCGCTTTAGCGCCGATGCCATGAATTCGATGTTGTAGAGGAATTGGGTGTCCCGAGTTGACCGAAAATGCTGTCTTTCAATATCAATAGTAGTATACTCAAACGGGTAAAGAGAGTAAGTCTTTCACTTATTTACTTTTTATTACCTCTTGATCCTTGATCCCGAGAAGAAGCTCCGGCATCCAAATCAAAAGAAAAGGAAAGCGGAACACGAAGGCTACTGAAAGCTTAGTAAGGAAGTCTTGACTGATTTACCGTTAAGTCTAATTCTCTAACAAAAACAAAGGGGCATAGGGGATAAGAGGGATAACTTTCATATCTAACTATGGCAGCTATGGGGCACGAAGACCTTTCTTCCTACCAATCTCGTAAGAATAGTACGAGAGCAATTGATGTTCCTATAACGACTGGCTCAAGAGCTCCAGCTAGCCCGAGACGAGATGGACCCGGATGAACCCTTGAAAATCTCCCAATCTGGACTTTACTTGAAAAGAAAGCGCTGGACTTAAGACTGGACTTCATATCTTGTCTTGCCGCACCAAGCGAGGGGTAAGAGAAGTTCATCAGGCTCAATCTCTCGACCCTTTGACTTAGGATTAGTCGGTTCTATTTCTAGATGGAGGCGGGGAGGATATAACTCAGCGGTAGAGTGTCACTGACGTGGTGGAAGTCATCGGTTCGAGCACGATTATCCCTAAACCCAATGTGAGTTTTTCTATTTGGATTTGCCCGCCGTGATTCAATGAGAATGGATAAGAGGCTCGTGGGATTGACGTGAGGCGGGGATGGCTATATTTACGGAGCGAACTCGGGCGAATATGAAGCGCATGAATACAAGTTATGCCTTGAATGAAAGACAATTCGAATCTGCTTTGTCCTCGAAATAGCAGCAATTCCAGAACTCCGATTGAAGCCTTTGAAGCCATTCCTCTAACAACAAGGAAATCGAACTCGATCGCTATGAATCTTTGTACTAGTGGAGTCCTCATGTCTTGGTTGATTCGAGAACTCGGACTAGCTACAATTCCTTTGGTTTCTCTTGTAAGTCAAGTCCCTCGTCCGCTTCAAAGTCGAAGCCGATGCCGATTCATGAAGATCAAATAAAGGCAATGAAATTGTTTTTCACGAGGAGCGGCAGATCAACTCGGTTTGTTCTAAACCTCCCTCGACCCATCCTCTTTGATTCGATTGTGGGCTGCCACTGATGTAGACCGAAGAAGAGGCTTTCCCTGTGGGAAAGTAGCCGCCTCTTCACTCTCCTTCACCAATTCGGATCCCAAATCCTATCTCTTGGAGAGTTTGAGTTTGAAAGCGCACCGATCGGCCGATTAAGGCCGATTGATCTCCTATTGATTTAGGAATCGATAAATAAATACAAAAGCAATTAAATTAAATAACAGTTTGGAACTCCCATCAACAACAAGAAAGAAGAACTCGTAGCTTTAAGATCGATCGGACTTGGCTTTTCAAATCTCGAAACGAACGAGAAGAGAAGGTAGTTGGCGATGGCACATGTCAAAATATGTAATGTAATAAGTGACTTTCATGATCATTCCATAGTGAGTTTGACTCATGCACACTCGATCACCCAAGTCGAGGAAAAGGATGAACCTTCCTTAAGTCCGTTGTTCCTCGAGAGCTCGATGGTAGAGCGGTCGGTTAACCGACCGGTCGAGGTTCAATTCCTACTTGGGAGAATTTGGAGCGCTTTTCGACTCGACCTAGCGACCCCTGCATCTCGGGTGCCAACGAATGCCTTTGGTTTCGCTGATTCGAACCATCTCCGTCGAGCCTCTTCGATGGCACTAGCTCACGGGTTCTTTCCACTAGCCATGGCCTTGATTCTTCGTTGTGAGTTTGATTTCCTATCGACTAGAAGCAAGTCTAGCGAAGTCACCTCGGGATGAAATTGTTTTGAGTTTTTTGAACACCCGGCAATCATAGAAGACAGAGCGGTGGAAATTATCTCTCGTATCGTAAGGCAGGCTGTAGCTCTAGTTCGACTAGCGTGATTGATGAACATGGGCAGCAATTAGTGAGAGTCGGTTGCTGTTCTTGCTTGAGTCGAGTCTCCCCTATGCCGCAGAAACTGGTCCCTTCCGCTCCCCTATTGCTTTAAAGAAAGAAACCCTATTAGATCACTTTTTCGAGGAATATTTTGATGGGGGCGAGAACGATAAGTAGAAGATGAATTGGCCGAAAATATTGTCTCTATTATTGAATCGCAGAAGGACCAGCTACAACGCTTTCAACAGATAGATCTTTACTCCAGGTAAGGAGTCCACTCATCGAAAGGTTTTTATTTATCGCTTAGTGCTTTTGAATATAGGAAATCTATAAATCTATTTGGGCTAACTTCAGGCGGGAAGCCCCTCAATATAGAGCGGCGACTACTCTTATAAATAAGCAAAAAGAAATGACTCAACTGAAGGTACTCGGCTCATTTTTGGACTTGATACGCTTTCTTCTTTCTTGGTTTTCCAAGCGATCAATGATGAGCCAAGGAAAAGAAAAACAACCACCGCTTGGTTTTGACACTCAAGCGCGTTATTCCTTCAATCGATAAATTGGCAAGTCTGGAAGACCGGGTTCAATAGCAACCTACTCTACCAGTCTCTAAGCTAACTCTTCTCTATCTGCGGACTGCGCTGACTATTTCGATGAAAGAAAGCTTTTCTTTGAAACTAAGCCGCGCTCTCGCTCATATTATTAGGTTCTCCTATTTAACCAGATGATGAGCTATGTCTAAGGTGTTGTGTGATGGGGGAACCGATACATTGCCTCTTTCAGCCTCAAATGAAGGCAGAAAACAACGACACGAGATTCTTTCCCAGGCGCGTGGAAGTCGACCTTTTGGCGGAAAAAAATTCCAGAGATTGCAATTGTTTGCGAAGATATTGTTTTGGTGATCAGAGAAACTCGCGGAAAGGTCTCTCAATCCATCGGTTAGTGTGGGTTTCTGCAAGTGGACACTGAGAAAATTGAAAATAATAAGTTCCTGCCGGGAGACGAGACGGCTCTGATCGCTATATACCAGTGTGAACTAAAACCTGCTGCTGGTTCCTATAGCGCTGATTGGCCTATATATAATATAGATTTCCTACGAGATCCCGGGTGATGGACGACCAAAAGTCCAGTTATTCTGAACTGGTATCGATGCATGGAACACTGAATCCCCAATGGAACAACACCAATAGGAAAGTCTTCCTTCTCCTCTTCTTCTTTGTTTGCATCTTATCCTTGCTGGTTCTATCAAGGCAGACTTCATTGGAGAACGTGTGACGCTGGGTCGGAGTTTGGTATTTATAGGGTTATATCAACTAAACTCGGAGAAAGTAACCCCTTGCAACAATTCTTACTGACGCTTCGCTCCTTTATAGTTCATTAAAATCGGAAAGATTCTTTTGAGAAATCCCATTTATCCGGTACTTTCTCTTTTCTTTCATTGAATAGAATCTTGGATTTGTAGTCGTAGATATGCCAATCTAGCTGGGGCAATCGATCGGGCGAAGGAGAATTTCCAAGTGTTGCACAGCAACATCTCCTTTTGAAAGATTTGCGAGTCCTTTGACTTTCCTTTCCCTTTTGGTACGCGAAGGCGGTTGAAAAAGCGAAGCGCGCTAGCGCGCAACGGCTGATGAAAAGCCAGCAACTTGTTAGGAGTAGGTTTGTTTTAGCTTGCCCCTTTCTTCTTATTAGTAAGATAGATTTGGAACCCTATACCTCCATCTAGACCTTGAATCACTATTTCCATTTTTTTTCGATTGATTGCCTTTTTTTGTTTTTGACCACAAGTTTTAAATCTTAATGCAGGGCAAGGAAATCTCGTTTTTCGATTATTATATTAGGGTCGGAGCGTAGACGAAGCGGGGAAGCCTCTACTTCAAGGTACGAGTGGGCAACGGAGTCATCTGTTTAAGCCACCCAATTTTAATGCATCTCTTTGGCAATAGCAGAAGAACTTATAACAAAGAACTAAAGCAAAACAAAGCTACGATTCTCCTTCGCCTTGTACCAAGCGGAGTAAAGGTTTGAACCCGTGCATCGAAATCAAGAGAAAAATCCTACACTTCTATGCCTTAGCGCAGGAGCTGAAAGCCGAAAGAACAAGAAAAGAGGAGCGACGGAGGAAGCGGAGAGGAATACTTGACTTTAGAAGAGGAAGGCGTACCAGTATATCGAAATAGAATTAAATGAACAAATATGATTGACAGATAGAGTATCAATTCTCTCCGTGGGAAAGATGATAATTGGACAAAAGAGGTGGTGAATAATGAGATCCTCTGCAGTGGGGAATAAACCACGGCTTAGTCTTTTTATTTCATCAGTCATAAATAGTGTAAGCAGTTGAGATAAGTGAAGGCGATAAATTCAAATTGTTAATAGTTTTTCGCAACATCATCCTCTCAAGAGTCAAGGAAATGTATCATCCAATTTATTTAATTCTCGAACAAGTTTTACAACTCTTGTTTCGCAATTTTTATATCTTCTATCGTCAAATTATAATTAACATCTCATTCATTACTAATCACAAGCATTGATTTAATGTTTCCATGGCAACTAATAGAAATACTTGTCTTAGGCTGAAGAAATGATAGTTAACCACATTCTTGTTTTAAGGAATCCATTTTTCTTTTCATACACAACAATTAAACCTATCATGCATGGAAATTTTAAAAAGTTCTCAAGTGTAGTTTTTTTTCTCCCCAATCAAACGAACCCTGAAATCAATTCGATAGGCTGTTAATTAATTTCACCAAAAATAACGAACTTGCTCTAACGAGATCTTAATTTAAATTCCCCTACACTTAATCAATTTTATATAACCCATTGTATAATATATTTTTCCTGGAGCCCCATAAGTTAAATAAACTCGTCCACGATAAATAATATCAAATCATATCCGGAAAAATCCACATTATTGCGTTACTGAGTTTATAGCACAGCTCAAATCAATTATTATCGTAACGTGCAATAAAAGACAAACTTGATCGATAAATAATTTATATTGCCTTGAGTATAATGCAAGACATGAAATATAATGCCAGTCTATATTTACGTTACATTTCTCATTGTACTTGATAATATAACTTATTTGCATACTTTATTTATGATATAATTGAAATATGGATATACAGTAAATATTGGTCATTTGTAAAACATGAAATATAAGATTAAAAAAAAACATAATATAAGACGAGGTAAAAAAGAAAAAGAAAAAGAAAAAGAAATGCAACCTTATCCAAGGTTGTGGAAGCAATATACGCATCTTGATTTGGTAGGGCCTGTGGGGTTGGTAGTATATTATTGCTTGTGAGTTGTGACTGCCCATCCTCTTCTGTAAAATCAATGCATTTGATTTCGTTATATTCAGATTCTATTTAAACTTATGTTCTCTCTCTCTCTGTCTCGGTGAAGGGATCATTGCTATGATGACACTCACAATTCTTGTTGTTATGGTAATGGCAGTAGTTGATGTGAGTAACGCTGAGTTGCAACGCTTCCAACCCTCAACCAAAGCTGACGGCTCCATCACTGCTTTGGTCATCGGAGATTGGGGAAGAAAAGGCCAATACAACCAGTCGCTCCTTGCTCGTCAGGTTTGTACACATTTTAAATATCAACTATGAACCATTTTCTCTCATAATATGTAAATCTTTGTATGATATGTGCAAATATACCAATCTTTACAAAAATCACCACTTTTTGTATGAATAAACAAAATTTATTTTTAATAAAAATTTAATTAAAAACTACGTACTCCTCCCTCGTTGCCAAATTTTAAGAGATAGGATTCAAATAAAAAAACATTTCAAGCATAAAGTACTTTGGAGAGTCTTTAGTCAAATTGTACACGTCATAAAGTAGTGTGAATTATTGAGTTCCACATTTTTGGTTCGTGGGCTTTTAAACAAAGCATTGACGTTCAAGCATGAAGCACCTTAAGTGATAAAGAGTTTGAACTTGGTAACTATATTCGGTTTCAATTAATCATCAACACTCTTTGAATTCAATGAGACTAAATTTGTTTCCAAGATATAATTAATATATCGATCAACAACTAATTATTGCATGTGGCATATGTTAGTTGGACTGAATCCCATTACATTACTCTCTTACGTGTTAAATATTTCATCAATATTTTTAATAATACGTTGATCAATATTACTTATTTAACACTTTTATTTCATTTAATTATATGCATAGATATATATTTTATGTGTGAGTGGATATAAATTGAAAATGCAATTTAAAGAAATAGGCATAATACATCCAATGACGGAGCCACATAGGGGCCTGGGGGTCCATGGGCCCCCAACTATTTTGTAAAAATATACTATATATTTGATATTTAATGATATGTTTAAAACTCTCTCATAGATCAATTGGTTGGAATGTTAGTCTCATTTTATCATTGACACGGGTTCGAGCCTCTTCATTTGCATTTTTTGGTGTTGTTATTGCTTTTTTTTTTTTTCTGTTTCTCTCTCTTCTTTTTCTTTCTTTCCTCTTTAATTTTCCTTTCTGTAATTTATTCTTTTCTTTCTCTTTTTTTCTCTGTAATTTATCTTTTTCTTTCCTTTTTTTTCTTTTTCTGTAATTTGTCCTTCCTTTCATTTTTTTTTTCTGCAATTTATTTTATCTTAATAAAATAAAATATATATGTAAATAATAATACTTTATATGTGAATTAATATGATTAATTCAATTTTTCAAAAGATTATGATAAAATTATTCTAACAACAATCAACTCAAGACATCTAAATCATTTGAATTTTCATTATAAACCCCTAAAAATATTGTTGATGATAGAATAATTAAAATATTGATTAATTGAATATATAAGGATTATTTTAGAAATATAAATATTGATCATATTTTTATTATCACAAGTCGAGTATACAACTTCTGTTTGGAGTCGACTTTCAGAGTAATGAGTGTCTGTGATGTCGCCTTAAGGAAGAAGAGGTTGTTTTAGTAGATTCCAAGAAAAAATTTCTAATTTTTCTCAAATATTTTTGGGCCCCCCAATTTCAAATTTCTGCCTCCGTCACTGAATACATCAATAGCTCTAAACTTGTAAATTAGTCATTTTGCTTCTTCACCTTTAATTTGAATAATTTCGCCCCTAAGCTAATTATTTAAAAGAATATCCCATGCTTCCCAATGCCTACTTTTGTAGTTTTCTTTTTCATCACACCTTAAAAATGATTTATCCAAATTATGGAATAACAACCCCAACAATATCAATTATCAACTAAAGATTGAAAATTAAATGCTAAAAAGTATCGATAATCATCAACACTGATTTAAAAACTTTCCTACAAAAAATACAGTCTCCAATTCAAACTCTACCGCATTTTGCTTCACTTGTCCAAAACAAAAAAAAATCCTATATATCAATAATGTCATCATATTATTGTAATATTTTACATATCTAAGTTGCAAAACTAAAATCTAACTCAAAAAATATTTATTATTCTGAGACTTCTAAATTGTGGACCCAGTATCCAACACGTACATTAATTGGTTTGTAAAGTCTTTTGCCAAAAAGAAAAAAAAAAGTTTATGTAATTAATTTGGTGTTGGTTTCCCCTTTGACAGATGGGTGTGACTGCAGAGAAGATAGACATTGATTTTATAATTTCAACTGGAGATAATTTTTATCCCGGCGGACTAAGAGACGTAAATGATGAAGCATTTTATCAATCATTTTCTGATATCTACACTTCTACTGCCTTGCACAAGATGTGGTACACTGGTAAAAACTTCTTCCAACTATACAAAATTTAATTAATTCATATTCGGTTATATTTAAATTCAGGATCTCAGTGTTACAAAAGTCATTTTATTAATTTTGTTATAATTGAAATTGTTTGCAGTGTTGGGGAACCATGACTATAGAGGAGACGCCTTGGCACAATTGAGCCCCATCCTCAAAGCAAGAGACAAGAGATGGTTTTGCATGAAATCTTTTATTCTAAATACAGGTTTATTTGTTTTCATAATTTATTATTTTTTTCCTTGTTATATAATCAATTATTTGTTTATTCGATGCGGACGTATTATTTTGGGATAGATATTGCGGAATTTTTCTTCATAGACACAACGCCGTTGCAAGACAAGTACTTCACTGATCCAGAAGATCAAGTCTATGACTGGAGAGGAGTCCTTCCTAGAGACAAATACCTCTCAACTCTCTTACAGGTTTAATTTCCATTTTTATATACATTTATATAATATATAATTCAATTCTTTATGAGGTAGGAGTAAAAGAAAAATATATCATTTTCTTACATAATTGACAAATATGGTATAGATCGACATGATAAGGGCATGGGGCCCTCCACAAAATGTCTCTTATTCTTTTTATCTTTCTTTTTTCCCTATCAATGATTCAAAATATTGTACTTTACAGTTCTAGTTAGTGGTGTATATATTATATATTAATTTCTTTTTCTTTTGATTAGGAAATGAATTTACTTATATCTTTAAAATTGATAATATTTTATTTGAAAAGGGAACGGTGCAAATAAGAAATTGAATACCAATTTTACCTTTTTCCTACATTCCGTTACATTAAAAAAATGTGGATAAAAGGGAAAGGTGACTCATTGAACGGAAGGAATACATATTGGAAGGTTAATTAACCTAATAGCTGATCATAATATATATTTTTGTAACATAGTGGTTTTTCTTTACTAAACTCTCTTTCTGTGAAGGAAAATGTTAGAACTGGGAGTAGTTCAAATTTGATATTTAAATCGTGTATGGTTTTGTATTTCACAATTTGAAAATTGTAGAAAAATAAATTTTATACCGAAAATTTATATTGATTATTACAAAAATGTGTAAACATGGAATGAGACACACCGCAAAACACAAAAATGGGCTTGTTAAAAGACAAAATATTCGCTAATGGATGGCTGCGTAGGCATGACTAGTTTCCCAAATAGTTTTCTAGGCTTCTTTGTCGGGAGTTATAGGCTGCTTCTCATGTATGTGAACTAAACGTTTTTGTTTTTATATTTATTGATAGGTTTAAGTCGTTATTTACTAGGTGCTATAAATTAAATTAAAGAGTGATGCTATTCGGCCATAATGTGGTCAGTCATAATCAACTTTATTGAATGAAAAAATCGTTTATTTAATATTTGATCTATTAAAAAATTAGTTTTACATTAAAACCATCTTATAGAATTACAATTTTGCCCTTATCAAATGAAAATTTTAAATTTAAATTTAAAAGTAATAAATTTAATACTTCTCAAAAAATTTCTCCACCCAATTTACATTAACCATATTCGTATATTTGACAACTAAAATTGGCAACAAATTTTTTTAAATAGGATTTGGATGTGGCACTACGAGAATCGCGAGCAACATGGAAAATCGTGATAGGTCATCATACAATAAAAAGTGCTAGTAGCCATGGTAACACGCAAGAACTTGTACAAAAGGTTCTTCCAATTCTTGAGGTAAATATAAGCACTGCGACAATGTTACAGAAAATGCCCCCTTAATGGATTATATTTATTATAAACAAGGCATAAAGTCTAATTTATTGCTAAATAAGGATCTAATATATATGGGTTAAACCACCAAAATGCAGGCAAACAATGTTGATCTTTACATAAATGGACACGATCATTGCTTGGAGCACATCTCCAGTTCTGACAGGTATATATATATATATATATATATATATATAAACTTAGTTTAAAATTTAGTGAAACAATTAATATTCTTGATTTGAGAAAACTGGCCTTAACGAGTATTCATTTATTCCGATATATTTACCATTTTTTGGCCCAGCCGTCTTCAATTTCTAACCAGTGGGGCTGGCTCCAAGGCATGGAGGGGTGTGTATAATTGGCCCAACTCAAAGGAGATGAATTTTTTTTATGATGGACAAGGTTTCATGAGCATGCAAATTACTCAAAATCAAATTGAGATCAAATTCTATGATATTTTTGGCAACGTATTGCACAAATGGAGTGCTTCAAAATCCTTCTTCTCTACAATGTAGGTTGATTTGATAATTGTAACTTACCCATGTAATATTTGAATTTAATGCTGAATCAAGCAATTGCCCTTTATAATGTAATTCTGCCCATTCTTGTAAAACTAGCCACCCTTTGGGGTACACTATATTTTGGGAATAAGGTGCAATTTAACTAAACGTACGGTGAACTATATAGTTTAGGGTTAAGGTGCAACCTCTCTCTCTCTCTCACCAAAAAAAAAAAAACTCAATTCACCTTGAGAAGCAAATATCCTCAAAAACTTTATTTCTATAACTCCAAAAAACACTTTTTTTAGGTGTAAATACACTCATATTTTGTTTTTATTTTCTTTGAAGCACTCCGGTATATCCACCTTAATTAGGATTAATGAATTTTAATAAAAACTAATAAATTTTAATTAAATTTAATTAAAACAAATACACTATGCATGCTAATATACACGACTTCTTCATTTCACTAATTCTAGAAAATAGTAAGAGTAGAGAATTTTATAGTAGTGAACCTCCCCATACTGTCAAATATAAAATACAGCATTATTCAGAAACAGCTGGCCACTGATGCACCACCACATTGACAGGCTCCACTTGATCCCCACTTAGTGGGCCCATCCACTAGAAACACGACATCCTTATATTACTATTTCTCCATCCAAAGGAATCTATTGCAGGAAATCCCCCTTTCCTTTTGTGACGGTATAAAAATGTAAGATGATACGTAATTAGAAGGATTTTTAGATATTGTTTTATATGTTGAGAAGGTAAATATAAAAATATAAAATAGTAAATCATGATGAAATAACGTTAAGTAGTTAGGATATTTTTTTGTATGTTGATAAGATAAATATAAAAATATGAGGAGGTAAATAACGGTGACATATCGTAATTATGAAGACCTATGCAAATATGCATAGTGCCAACAAGAAGCTGCTATAAGATTCAATCTTTGGTCATTGATTCAAATGCGTTAACTATTAATCAATTGAGATAAACGGTGCGTAGGCTTATATTTCTATTACTATTACACGTAACATGTGTTTCTATCTCTAATCTAACAATAAAAAGTATTTATATAACTCGATCGTGGATATTCCGAATAAAATCCAGATGCTATTCACACATAAATGAATAAATATATGCCCATGTGTATATATATGCTTTAGAGGAAGCCTCCTCCTCTATATGTGGCGCTTGTGTATATAATAATAATATGCTTTAATTAGAGGAAGCCATTAATCATATCTCAGCTTCTGCGTGTGTGTAACAGTACGTCTGTGAGATCAAATTGAGGAATACATGTCGAGAATGGGTAGGATGAGAATAGTGATGATGATATTTGTAGCGATGGTTGTGGCTGATGTCAGCAATGGCGATCTTCAACGCTTCCAACACCCTACCAAAGCTGATGGCTCCCTCAACGTCTTGGTGGTCGGAGATTGGGGAAGAAAGGGTGAATACAACCAATCCAGAGTTGCTCAACAGGTATATCATCATCATCACCACCATCTTTGATGAGAGAATTTCAGATAGATTTATATTTTAAAATACAAATATTATTAACCCAAAAGTATTTATTTTGGGTTGATAATCAAATACGACGTAACCTTTTATTCAATTTACAATTACAATATGACTTCTAAAACGTTGTAATTATACCATAATTTTTTTTATTGTTTTTGCAATTATAATATTCCCAATTTTTTTGAGAGGTGAAATTCACAAGATTGTCATAGTCTCATGAGTTGTTGGTGTGTACAATTATGCGATGTTTTTTGGATTCTTCATGATGGTGAAGACGTGATGAAATATGTAAGTGAATTTTACATCTGGAAAAAATTGAGAGGTTTTGGTGTAATTAGAATGCTTTAAAAGTCATATTATAATTTCAAATTCGGTGAATTTTTTTGTTAAATTTGATTTTTTAAACATTATTTTCATAGAAGAAAGCACAAGAGATAAAAAATGATGGGTAAATAACTCCACTTTAATTAGAGAATATATAATTAAGGTTGGATTAATCTAATTATGTGAGGATACTAAGTTAAATTAATTAAAGAAAATATGAATATTAAAACAAAAAAATGTAATAATGGATATATATTTTACTAAATTAGTTAAATTATATATCGTCTATTTTTTGCAAAAGTGATATGATTTCCATATACGAAATTGCAGTGAACTTCTTAAAGATTAATCCAAATAACATTCACCCAGAACAGGGTAGTATATTAAACAAATGAACTTGAAATGGTTCTTAATCTATTAATTCAATTTAGTAAGACTGGATGATGCAGATTGAAACAAGATAAGTTTTTTATTATTTATTTCTTGAAAACTTTTGGGGATGATTATGACACATTAAGCTGATAGTTTAAAAGTAAAATATATACAGTTTATATATGTATGAAATAGGCTGTCAAATACAAAAGGAATTGGAAGTATGGAAAATAGTTCGAGTGTTTGAAAAAGATAATTACAAACAGTCTTTTAGTTTCAGCGAGAGAATTGTCATGGCAATAGTATACAATAATTGACTAGTCTTAAAAAATGGTACTATTCTGGATAATAAATTTGCGGTGTAAGTTGGTTAGAATTAATGAGCGCTATTAATTTGGTAGGGCAATATTAATCTAAATAAATTAATTCGTTGCGTACAAGCCAGAAACACGCAAAGAATAATTCGATGGATATTATTTTGAAGCATTAATATTCTGGTTCAGATCACATTTTTGATAAAAATTATTTCCATTACGGTGTTAAAATAATTTGGTGGGAAGATATTTTAAGGTAAAGCAATTCCCACTTCAACACTTCTATACGTTCTATCTTGTTTGCTTGCTTAACTTGGCTAATCCGAATCCTAAAATAATGATATCGTTGTTTCCAAGTCACTTTTATTTAATTGTCACTTTTCATCTGAATAGTCAAAACAAGACTTTTTGGATCAAATGTTGTTAATCGTGGCAAGATATAAAACCACTCATTTTCCTTTGTATTTGAGTATTTAGCACGACATGAAAGAATACACGTATATATAGGGCTGGTAATTTTCGACACGACACGAACACGCACGAAATTAATGAATTAATGTTTAGCCTTATCGTGTTCGTGTCCTTATCGTGTCGACACGATAAGGACACGATAATTTCGTGTCGTGTTCGTGTCGGATCCGTGTCGTATTCGTGTAACCCGATAATTTTCGTGTTGCATTCGTGTTCATGTCGGATCATGTTGTTTTCGTATAATTCGATAATATTTATATATATTTAATATTAATTTAATTATATTTTATATATTTTTATTTATTTTATTTATTTATTTTCTAATTTTATTTAAATTTATTATTTCGTAGGTAATAGGTAATAGTTATCGTTATCGTTGTAGATTACGAAAAAAAAATCGTCATATTCGTTTTCGTATGCGTGTCAGTGTTAAGACATTTAGGTCGTCGTGTTCGTGTTTGGTTTTATCGTGTCAGTATCGTTATCGTGTCGATACGATAACGACCGACACGCACTAATGTCAACCCTACATATATATACCCATTAAGACTAGTAATGTCTATAACCATATATATATATATATATATATATATATATATATATATATATATATATAGGGCATATCTTGTTCCATGAAGCACTCAAAATATATGACATAAAAAGCAGTTCAAATTCGATACCATGCACCAAAGTTGTGACAAAATTTGTATTGGATGATCTACATTGTCATTGTCATAGCTTAATCTTTTTTTTTTGAAGCCTTGTCATAGCTTAAATTGACAATTAATTAATTAATTTGATGCTGATTATTGAAGATGGGCGTGACGGCAGAGAAGATGGAGATTGATTTTGTTATATCGACGGGTGACAATTTTTATGACGACGGATTGATTAACGTCAACGATCCTGCTTTCCATCAATCCTTTACCGATATCTACACGGCTCCTTCCTTGCAAAAGACGTGGTACAATGGTATCTTTATTTATTCTTTAATTCTTTAATGAATATTCTCTATTTTCTTTCAAAAAAACATAACTATCCTGGGTTTATATTATTAGAAAAATATTTTGATATATATCAAGAAATCAAATTGTAGTTTTATTCGTACGTAATAGAAATGTAATGCAGTTAGTAACGGAGGATCTCATGTGTAAAATAGTGATGGGATTATGAACTTCTAAATAAAATTAATCATCCTTAGAGAAAAAAAATGAATACTTAATTATAAATTCATGTTAAGATTATATATATATATATATATGGACTGGATCAAATAAGAACTCCAATTTTTGTAAGAACTAATATGGTTCATCCATTTTTTATAATCTAATGGCTAAGATTAATTATAAATTGTTTATCATCCTCAAATTTTAGTAGTAACCATTTAACCCTTTAACGAAGGGTTCTATATATTCATTTACAGTAACTATTTATATATGCATATTCACTACGATTGCATGCACAACAACATAAATTTCATGAACATAACAATTAATTGAAATGTAATGATGTGCACTAGAATTACGATTACATGAACAACAATATGATTTACACGAAAAATAAAGAATAGAATATGAAATATTCAAATAGCAAAAATTTAGAGATTTGACTATTTTATCATTAAATAATTATGAGTCGTCCGATATATATAATTCTATATATGGGAGGGTTAACGTGAGAACCATTTTTATCATGAGAACGTGAGAACCAAAAAATGATGAATTCGTTGTGAAAGTTAATGAATATGTCGAGAAAGTTAATGAATCCAAAAGAATCCAAAAAAATAAAATTTTCGTCCGTCAATGGATTCGAACCCGGGTGAAAAATATCGAATTTTTGGATTCAATAACTTTCCAAGAGGATGCATCAGCTTTCATAACGAATTCATTTTGTTCATTATGAAATTTTTGTGGTTCTTAGTTCTCACGTTAAAAATGGTTCTTATTTGGACCTTATTCTATATATATATATATATATTCATTCTATGCGGACTGCACACACAGTGAGACCACCTTAATTAGTTTTTTTAATTACTTAATTAGTTATTTAGTTAATTAATTATAATTAAAGATTAATTAATTTAATAAACCTTAATTATAAATTAATAAATCATAATTATGAATTAATAAATAATAATTTTGAATTAATAAAACCTAATTGAAATTAATAAACACTAATTGTAAATTAATAAACCCTAATCGTGAATTAATAAACCCTAATTAGAATTAATAAAGCCTAATTGTGAATTAATAAACCTTAATTTTGAATTAACAAATCCTAATTATAAATTAATTTTGAATAGTAAACTCTAATTGTGAATTAATAAATCATAATTATGAATTAATAAACCTTAATTTTGAATAATAAATCTTAATTTTGAATTAATAAAAATTAAGTATGAATTAATAACTTTAATTGTAAATTAATAAATCATAATTATAAATTATTATATTATAATTTTGAATTAATAAATTATAATTAAAAAATCTAATTATAAATTAATAAAATATAATTATCCTTATTTACTATAATTAATATATATTTGGATGATTACTGCTCATCCAATTTTTTTATCATATATATATTGGTCAGGATGACAGCATATATACAAGTTTTGACAAATTTGTACGCACTCTTCCAAAGGAATAGATTACGAGAATCTCAAATTCATATAAAATAAAAATATTATGTTTTAAGAATGGTTCCATCTTATCATACTTCATAAAATTGCTTGGCGTACGTAGAATATTTTTATTCTTTTTTTTTTCCTTTCCTAAACGTCGAAATTATTTGCAGTGTTGGGAAACCATGACTATAGAGGTGACGCCTTGGCACAATTGAGTCCCATTCTCAAAGCAAGGGACGGCAGATGGTTTTGCATTAAATCTTTTATTCTCAACGCAGGTTTGTAACTATAACCACACTTTATTATTTTTTTCAGTTTTATTTATTTAATTGATTGAAGACTATGTATTTTTATATTTCATGATATGGTGCACAGATATGGTAGAATTTTTCTTCATAGACACGACACCGTTTCAAGACAAATATTTCACCGATCCAGAAGATCATGTCTACGACTGGAGAGGAGTCATTCCTAGACAGAAATACCTTTCAACCCTCTTAGAGGTACAAATTGAAAATTCACTAATTTTGTTATGGTTGTATCATTATCTCATTGTAAAATTCACCAAGGATGTTCCCCTCTTTCAATATTTATTATTACAAGTGTCAATTAGTGCCTGAAATGTTGAAATCTTGCGTGGAACCTCTTTATATTAAAAAAATTTCACCAAACCCTCTTGTCATTTTTATTAATCTCTTCCGTTTTCTCTTTAGGTTAATTTCAGAATCTTGTATTTTAATCTTTTTATTTTGATTTTTGAAACTACAAGGAGTTTCAACACAACTCTTACATCTGTAATTATGTTTAAAACAGGATTTGGAGAGTGCGCTGATAGAATCGAAGGCCAAGTGGAAAATAGTGATAGGGCACCACACGATTAAGAGCGCAAGTGACCATGGCAACACACAAGAGCTTGTGGATAAGGTTCTTCCAATCCTTGAGGTATGTATTATATTATATTATATTCTCATTTTTGTGTTAATGTGAAATTAATTACCTTTTTCAATCCAAATTTTGGATTCACCTTGCATCTAGATGCACTGAAGTTTAAATTATAGTTTTTATCTTTATATTAAATACGATTTTTAAAATGTAGTAAATACAATCTCACTTTATTTATTGCAATTAAAATATTTCTGAAGAATATTGTCTGAAGTGTGTACCATCGAGATAATACTATTTGACCACTGAAAAAGTTGGAAATATTGTACTTGTATTATTAAAATGTGGTTTCGTGATTGGTATATTTTGAAAGTCATATGGTTAGTGCAAATTAGAGTGAATGTTTGTATTTAAGGAAATAAACCCTTATATCATCTATAAAATTGGTTTGATCTATTTATAGTACTTACTTTTAAACATTCAACTTAGAGATTGTTTATTTTTGTTTGGTTTAATTCACATAAATGCTGGCTATTGTAGATCCAAATATAAAGGCTTCTTCTGTTTCATTTTTTTAGGAGGACATGATGGCTTATTAAATGCATAATAAAAGATCCAGTTATGACTAATTAATTCCAACAAATTCGCAGGCAAATGGTGTTGATCTCTACATAAATGGGCATGATCACTGTCTGCAGCACATTGCTAGTTCCGACAGGTAACTTTAAATAATATCTTCAAACTTCACTGAAATAATTACTCCTATATAATTAATTTGTTTGAATAGATAAATAAAAATATGAATTAAACCCTTTTGCAGTCCTCTCCAATTTCTGACAAGTGGGGCTGGATCAAAGGCTTGGAGGGGTGTGTACAACTGGCCCAATCCTAAGGAGATGAAATTTTTTTATGATGGTCAAGGTTTTATGACTTTGGACATTACTCATCATCAAATTGAACTCAAATTCTATGATATTTCTGGCAACATATTGCACAAATGGAGTGTTGCACCACCACCCATCATCTCCACTATCTAGGTTTATGAATTATGTAAAACAAATTATTCATGTAACAATAGTTGGATCGATCTTATGCAGTTATATTATTAGCTATATATTTAACATCTTACTTTTATATATGTATTATATATCCTAAATTTAAGAACTCGTTTAAATGAAGTTTACATCAAGGGAGCTCGATTTCAGTATCTAGTATAAAACTGCGCCCAAGTAAAGATAAAAATCAAAAGGGAGAATGGACCATTAGGTAACTTCAGAGCTTCAGACAGAAGAAGAGTCCAATTATTCAAAAAAAGTAGTCATGTACACTCTCAAGAAAAGTACACAAATGAGATAAATGGCCTAGTAAAAGGAAAAGATTAATGACATAAAATTCAAAGTAATTAAGAAATGAGAAGTACAAGTCTGCATCAAAATACAAAGAAAATGATGCATCCGAAATCTGAAGAAGAGATTTTGGAGACCTCAGACCAATTGACTTTTCGAGTAGTACAATGTGAATTGCGTAAATAATTTAATTTGAAGATAGAATTGGTAAATGTATTCAGGATGTTTTTACCAGAAAATAATTATACAATTCGGAAAATATTGACATTTTTTTAGTTGTGAAATGGTAAACGTAATTAAGAGTCTAAGACGTTCTTCTCTACGTAAAATAAGTTCAAAAGGGACGGAAAGTATTAACACTTGATTTGTGGAATCTTAATTAATAATCTTGTTATCTAAACCACGTTATGAGACAACGATTTTGCTAGAATGGTGGCTACCGCTTCTGTTGCGTGGGATTATTGTACAAGTGGCATATGTCAGCTCGTAGTCACCAAGGACCAACGTGGTTGGAAAATAGAGGTGTTAAGTGGGTCGGGCGGTTCAAGGCCCATCGCGGCCCAAGACAATGGCTGGAGTGTACCGGACCTGGGCTGAGCTTTTTTGCTAAAATTCGGGTCCCCGACCTAGGACCCTCCTGGATTGGGACTGGCTCTAGCCCATATGAACTTGGTGGTGAGCTTGAGATTATGATTTTTTAACTAGAGTTTTCTTCATAGTATTAATTTCATTTTATGTCCGACGATCAAATTGATCGGTTTTCGATCGATTTTTGCCCATATAGACTATTAGTTCGGTTTAAGAAATTGATTTTGGTCGGATTTCAGGCTTTTAAATTTGGCATTGATCGCAAACCGAACGACTAATAAAATATTTGTGAATGAGACTTTATCTCTAGAAAAATGCTCCATGTTTCTCTCTAGAGATTTCACACGAAATTTTCGCTCTCTCTCTACCCTTGTCCATTTTTCTCCTTCTCCGGCCGAACTGAATCACCATTTCTGGCCGGCGAACATGCTTCCCCCCTTGTTAATCTACCCTTCTCGTCGGTCTAACTCAAGTCTGGACTAGGACTTGGTGGTTTTCGAGGGTCCCTCCCCTAGGGGTCTTGGCAGCCCTTGGCTTCTGCCTAAGTTCTTTCCCCAGGTCACGCTCGCAGGCAACACAACAATCAAGGAGGCAGTCCCTGGTTTCTGCCGGAGGTCTTTGAGTGAAGGTTCGATCGCCTCGATGTTGCCTTACTGCCGGGCGTCGGTAGGTTTGGTAGAAGATTGATAAGGTGGACCTTGCGCGTAGCTCACGTATGCCGCCAGTGCCTTTATCGTTCTTCTCGATGCCCTTTGCATCTGTCGAAAAAATTAGTGCAAGCAGGCGAGGCAGCCTATCGGGGGCACAAAGCTCCGAATACGGCCTGAGTCTCACTCGCGGCGCCCCATTTCTTGGCTCGCCCACCTTCCGATCGAGGATCAGCGAGACAGTCCATCTCCGCAGCGGCGCGTGGAACCAGAGCAACAGTGCCCTAATTCTGCCCGTTTGGCACGCGCGACGATCCATTTTCTCCGACCCATAATTAGGGTCTATATGTGCCTGCTCAACCCGGCCTCGTCAGACTGATTTGGCCACGTGGCGACGCATTCCTGCCGGATCAGAGTAAGGCCTTACATGCTCGGCGGCTCAGACATGCTGACCCAAAATCAGGGTTTGCATGCGCCCGACCAGCCCTGCCAATTCAGATTGATTCAGCCACGTGGTTCCCCATCGTTGTTGGATCAGAATCAAGGCTAGGCACGCTTGACGGCTCAGTCCTGCAGTCCCATAATTTGGGTGTTGCATACGCCTCCATCATTAAAACAACGCACTTAATCCGAGCGGCACGTCAGGCTTAGACTGCAGTGCTAAGTTTGATTTTTGTGACACATAGTGGTCCACCCTTGCTGGCTCAGACTTTGGATTGGGCACGATTTTGCCCAACTCCCCCACTCCTTAGCCTTCCCACCTTAAGGTACGCTTCTCTACCTCATTCAGCATATTTTGCTCTAACACTAGTGCAGAGTGCTGTTGCAAATGGCACAAAACCAAAGCAACCCAACCACACCAGAGCAAGCTCCCATAGCCCATATGAACTCGAGCTCTGGGGAAATACGAAGGCAACAACCTTCGAACCCACAAGTGGCACCGACCTTGCCGGAAATTGAAGATTGGCTGGATGACGAGCTCAACGCCGAGGACTTCCCCCCTCTCCAACTTGCTCAGGCCCGTAGGGACCTAGACTCTCACTTGGACTCCGGCCAGAACCAACCTGAGCAAAAGTCGGGCCAACCTTCACCATCCCCGGGCAAGCACGATGCATCATCACCCGTCTCCCAAGGAACATTCCGTTCAAAATGCATCTGAACGAGTTAGAGGTAACTCTCGAGAACTCATGCTTAGTTCTTAAAGAATCTGACTATGTTCCAGTGGAAAAAGTCTGGGGACCGTGCCTACTTGGCATTTTCGCCGGTCGATTCCCGATAAAGACGGCGTGTACACTCTCATGAAAAGATGGCCAAGGAAGACGGAGGTGGCTTTCCATAACAACGAATGGCTGATCTTCCACTTCAAATTCGAGGAAGACTTGGAGCTCACGAGGAGCAAGGGTCCCTTTGCCATATTTGGAATACCATTGATCATCCAAGACCTCCCAACCCTCTTCCGGTTCAATGAATCCCCGGACCTTTAACGTCCCGGTATAGGTAAATTTCCTAACCTTTCCCTTGAATTATGGAATAAAAATGCACTCAGTAAATTAGCATCTTGCATTGGGAAGCCATTGGGCGTTGATTAACATACCATGCTTAATAATATGGTGGACAAAATTAGAGTCCAAGTGGCAGTTGATGCATCCAAGCCACTCTTAAAAATCTTATGATTAGGACCCACAATGGTATCATTTTTATCAGCTCATTACTTACGATTTCGAGCCTAAATTTTGTAAGAAGTGTCATTGATTTGGGCATCTTATAAGGGATTGTAATGCGGCGAGCAACTCCAGGACTTTAGCTCGCCGAGGGGTGATCCTTGTCGAACATTGGCCATTCCCTCCCTAATATTTATGCAGGCCCTAGGTACAGATCCAAGTCAAGGGCAAGAAATCAAACAAGTACCGCAAAAGGACCCATCTCTCGGCCCGGACGCTCCAAGTCTCAGGGCCTCAAAAATCAGGGGAATGGGCACCCGGGCCAACATAGGTCGAAATCCCAGCCCGACAGAGTTTGGCAACGGAAGGAGCCAAACCAATTCCAAAGCCACACCGACAGCCAACCCACGCGATGGAAGCTATGGTAAATTCTCATATTTATTTCGACTCCCATCATCTTCATCGTTTTCTGGCGCAAGCATTCTCCCAACGCCGAGCTTTCCACCGAATGGTAGTGCCTACATATCTCCCGACAAGGCACTGATGGGGGACAACCATGTTGCCTAAATTACGGAAGATCCCACATCTCCTCCCGGCAACAAGAGCCCGTATGCCCAAACTCGGCCCCAAAATCATCACAAAATACGGACAGCTCCGTTGATCAAAGTCAACCTAGAGCTCAAGCACCTCCTCCGATTAGTGACGAGTGCCCAACGGACTCTATCAAATGAGGAGTCTTGCACGCTAGGGTCCAAAGACACCGAGACCATAACATCCTATGTGTCCGATTCCAGTCGACCAAGCTCTGAATCAGCAGGTATCGTTATGTCTAAAATTTTGATTACTGATTATCCATCGGGAGACCCGATGTTGGCTGCAGTGATCTTGACATGGAGACTGACCAAGCCGTGGGTAATAGCATTGCAAAAGGGGACAATGGCCAACAACCACATTCGGATAGCAAATCCCCCGTCCTACCAACGGTCTCCACGAAATATGTTAACATTTCGAGGAACAAGCGACCTAAGAAACACTCGCCAGCTAAATCAGCTGCCAACAAGGGTAAATGACGTTCTAAATGATTGTCGTCATTTGGAACGTAAGGGGCCTGCACCACCCCCATAAACAGGCTGCATTGAAGGACCTAGTTGAACACAATAAGGCTGACGTTATTGGGCTGGTTGAAACCAAGCTAAATAACCAAAGTCTTCGTATCCTTTTGAATAATCATTTTTCTGATTGGTCTATGTCTAATAATTTTGATCTTGTCACTGGGGACCGTATTCTCTTATTATGGAACCCTAAACGGGCAAATTTAACCATCCGTTCCTTGGAAAAACAAGTTGTCCACACCAAGGAAACTTGCTTGGTCACGAATAATATTTTCCATCTTTCAGTTGTTTATGGTTTTTGGCCAGTCCCTAATAGGCGGGAGATGTGGGACTCCTTGATGCAATACATCACTTTTGATGCCCCAACATTAATCGGTGGTGACTTCAATTGCATTTTATCCCGAGGATCGCTTGGGGACTCGAGTGCCAACTGAGTACGAGCTCAAAGACTTTTCGGACACTTGCGCATTCCTTGGGCTCGAAGACTCCCCGCAACCGGATGCAACTAAACGTGGACTGACGGGAACGTCTTCAGTAAAATCGATCGAGTCATGCTCAATAACGAATGACACTGCAACAATTTTATATGCACAACGAACTTAAGTCCTACGGGCATTCACTCGGATCACTCTCCGACCATTATCAGCCTATTTGGTGAGATCGCTTCAAAACCTAAGCCTTTCAAATTCTTTAATATGTGGTTGAAGCATGCAGATTTTCCGACCTTGGTGGATCAACATTGGACGATCGAGGTTGATGGTACGACCCAATTCAGGGTGGCCATGCGAGCAAAATCTTTCCAAGGCCAACTCAAATCATTCAACTTCCGAGAGTTCAATAATCTCTCGGCAAAGGCCATGGATGCTCGACTGACCCTTGATGCAATGCAACAACGGCTCGACTTGGACCCCCTGAATCACCCCCTTAAGGAGATAGTCCGTGGGCAAAGAATTATGGCAGCCTTCCTAAATAAATCCGCAAGGGCGTTTTTTGCGCAAAAGGCCAAATCACGGCACTTACTAAACAGTGATCGTAATACTAGCTTATTTCATTCCCTTGTCAAACGGAATAATTCACGCAACCTTATTTCCTTTTTGTGCAGAGAGGATGGCTCCATCACATTTGATCAAGATGTGATCACACAAGAGCTCTCAGTAGTGTTGGTTGAGTTTTCCACTCTCTAGAAAGACGCTCTCGCCTCTCTCTAGAATCCAGCACTATGAGCTCTTGCTCTCTCTTCCCTTCACCATTTCTCTTCTTCTCGGCGAGCAAGCTCTCGGCATCTCGGCGTGATGCGGACTAGATCATGGTGGTTTCTCGCCGGTCACCCCCTCAAGGACCTTGGCAGAACTTGGTTTCTGCCATACTAAGGCAGTCAATGTTTTCCGCCGACGACCTTCTAAGAAGGTTCAGCCGCACCTGACGTCGCTCGCAGAGCCACTTATTCTCGGCTTGCCCATCTTTCTGGCCGAGGAACTGCGAGACGGTATGCCGCCCATCCCAATAAATCTTCTCGGCGACCATCTTTCCCGACGGAGAGTTCTCTTGCTCGCAGCGCCCTTGTTCTCGGCTTGCCCATCTTTACGGCGAGAACTGCGAGACTTCTTTGATCGATCGACTTCGGTGGCGGCGTAAATTGATCAAACACTCAGTCAAGTTGGACTTCGGCCGCTACCGTCCGGGAAGTTCCTGCGAGAAAGCATCGGGTTTTCTCGTCCATCATTTCTCCGGCAGAATCACAACAACTCAGGCCGGTGATTATGTTTTTCCACTCGTTAAAATATCCTTCCAATTTTGGGACTTGGTATCGTCGAGTTTTCTCTTTCGAGAGGTTTTAGGCAGATCTTGGTTCTGCCTTGTTCAGCCATTTGGCTTCAGTCGGAGGATCCCGCTCGGAAATTTTTCTGGACATCCTTCCAGTTCATAGGTCCATTTTGGGCCGTCATCCGCCCTGAGTGCTCATTTCGACAGACGGTGCGTAGGTACCAGGCGGAGGTGCCAAATTTCTGCCCGTCAAGCAGGCGCCATCTCTGCCCGATGCACGTATGGGATGTCGAGCTTGCGTCAGACATGCGTCTGACAGTAAAAGTCGCGACAGTCAATGTTGCCATTTCAACATAGTGGCGCACTGCTCAAGGTAGGCGTGCCTACGGATGACCCAAAATGGGTTCGACATGCGGCGTTGGTGGTCCTTGGATCAGCGGGCGTCGGCGATCAGTTGTCGTTTCCATCATTGTGGCGCACTGCCTAAGGCAGGCGTGCCTCACTCTTGCTAACCCATAACTGGTTTGAGCCTGCGTGCGCATCCAATGCACGCATGGGGAGTCCCCCCATCCTTTGCTGCAGAGAGCCGTTGAGAATTGTACCCTACTCAACGCTCCTTTTGTCCCATTCCCCGGGGATTATTCGGGTGTTGATCTATCTCATGTTCCCGTCGGGCTCGATAAATTAGCCACCTGCTGCCTCACGTTTGTATCCCCGGAGAATTGGGCAAGCAAGCTGAGCTGCCGAGGCCGAGGGCCGAGGCTATCAATGCCGAGGCCCCGAGGTGCCGAGGCCGCCAAAGCCGAGGCCGAGGGCCGAGCCTGTCAATGCCGAGGTGCCTAGGCCGCCAATGCCGAGGGCCGAGGCTGTCAATGCCGAGGCACCAAGGTGTCGAGGCAGCCAATGCCAAGGCCGAGGGTCGAGGCTGTCAATGCCGAGGTGCCGACGTGCCGAGGCTGCCAACACCGCCCCTCGTGTCAGTTTGATCTATCTCATGTTCCCGTCGGGCTCCCGCGGCAATCAAAAGGTCGAGGATAATTAGGAAAGCAAGCTGAGCAAGCCGAAGTGCTCAGGGTCAGCCGCAAGACCCGATGTCAAGTTCGCACAAGGCCGAGATGTCGATGCAGAGGATGCCGAGGCTGCCAATGCTGAGGTGCCGAGGCCGAGGCTACCCATACCGAGGATGCCGATGCTGAGGTACCGAGGCCAATGCCGAGGCCAAAACAAAGCCGAGCCGAGGTCGCCGATCTGGGGCCGATGCCGATGTCTGCCGGGCTGGGGCCGATGATGCAATCAACTTGGCCGTTGAGTTCTGTGCTTCTACATGGCACGTGCCATTGCTAGGGACCTAATCCCTGGAATGTAATCGAGTAATGTATGTTAGAGTCAGGCTTTCTTTAGCTTGTACCACCCATTGCAAAGCATTGTATCCCGGGAATGCCCGAGTATATTGTAATTTTACAATTTTAATATATGCAATTTAACTTACCCCCCCCCAAAAAAAGATGTGATCACACAAGAATTCGTGGATTGCTACACCAACCTTTTTGGTGTGCGGGTCGACAATGCCCCTATTGATCCCTTGGTCATTGCAAATGGGCCGGTCCTGAAAGACCAAGATCGAAGGGAGCTCATCAAATACATCATCCCCAAGGAGATCAAGGAGGCCCTATTCGAAATTGGCAATGATAAAGCGTCGGGGCCAGACGGATACTCTTCAGCCTTTTATAAATTCAACTGGGATAAAATTGGGCCGGACATCATCGATGCCGTCAAGGAATTATTTGCCACGAGTAGATTGCTCAAGAGGCTGAACTCTACCATTATTGCCCTTATCCCAAAGACGTCGATCAATCCTAAGGCCTCGAATTTTAGGCCTATTGCTTGCTGCAACGTGCTCTACAAAATCATCACCAAGATCATAGCGAATCGCTTGGCCCCTATGATCGATGGCCTTGTCAACAAAGCTCAATCGTCGTTTATTAAGGGAAGGAATATCATGGATAATATTTTCCTTTCCCAAGAGCTGATGCGTAGCTACACCCGAAAGAGATCAACTTTGAGATGTGCTATCAAGATAGACCTTCGCAAGGCATACGATTCCATCTCTTGGGATTTCCTTCGGCAAGTTCTTACCGGGCTCAACTTCCACCCGATATTTATCAACTGGATCATGCAGTGTGTCTCGTCGCCTATTTTTTCCATTGCGATCAATGACAGCCTTCATGGCTTTATCTCGGGACAACGAGGCCTTAGGAAAGGAGATCCCATGTCGCCAACGCTATTCATTTTATGCATGGAGTATCTCTCGAGACTCTTGGATGCAAGGACAGTGAATTAGGACTTCAACTTCCATGCAGTGCAACAAGTGCAAAATGACGCACCTTGCGTTTGCTAACGACCTGATGCTCTTTGGCCACGGCGATTTTCTTTCTATGAAGGTCTTAGCCGATATAATCAAGGAATTCTCGGCAGCATCGGGGCTGGAAATCAACCAAGATAAGTCCCATGTGTTCGCGGGTGGCTTCCGCAGAGAGAAACTTGACCGAAAGTCGACCTATTTGGATTTCACATCGGGGAGCTCCCTGTGAAATACTTAGGCGTCCTGCTGACATCTAGGTGTTTGAATATCACAGATTATGCACCTCTCATTGAGCAAATAGCTAGCTTCACCAAAAGATGGTCTCAAGCTACTCTTTCTTTTGCAGGTAGAGCCGAGCTTATTCGCTCTGTCCTCCAATGGGTGGAAGGCTACTGGATGCAAGTGTTTTTCCCCTAGCATCCAATGTCATAGACCGTAACTATGCCATTACCCGGAGGTTCTTATGGGGATCCCGAAGGACCCCGGTGGCGTGGAAGGATTGTTGCAAGCCTAAAGAGGAAGGGGGACTTGACTTGCGGGACTTAAGCTCCTGGAACTTAGCACTGCTTTCCAAGAACTTGTGTAACATCAACACTAGTCACTCACTTTGGATCCGAGACAGCTTTTCTCAGTTTTCCGAATACATCTCGAGAGTTCTAAGAAAGGCCATGGATCTCATCGACAGCGACCTTTGGGTGGCGGTGGAAGAAAGGAGACTCTCCATTGATCAAATCGTTTGTTGTTATAAAGGATCGTATCCTCGCTTTCACTAATGGTATCACCGAGGCAGCCGACAACCTATTGCGTGATTGGCATCGGGAGAAAGGCAACCGATGCGTCGCCTCGAAATTGGTTCCGACCTAAGGGCGAGAGAAAGTTTTGGCATAAATTCATATGGAAAAGCTTCATCCCGCCCAAATCGTCGTTCATCACTTGGATGGCCATTAAAGGAAGACTCTCTTCCCTCGATAGGCTATCATTTCTCCAATTAGACCCCACTTTCCCTCTATGCATGACCTGTCCCGAATCTAACGAACACTTATTTTTTAAATGTCAGGTCACGAAAAGTGTGTGGGACAGAATCAAGAAATGGCTAGGTCTTGACCGACATATGTCCATAATTCCAAGTGTCATCAAGTGGCTCAACCGAGAGAAGAAAGGGGCGGTCGTGATCCCAAAGGCAAAGTGTATCACTCTCATAACAATGGTCTGCCACCTTTGGAAAGCAAGGAACGCTAAAGTGTTCGAAAACGCTCCCTTGGTCGAGAGCCAAGTCACGACCACTATCATGCGTGATGTGTATACGACCCTTTACTCGCTCTACCCGATCGAGGACGTTATTTCCAAGCTGCCCTACCGGTAGAGGTCATCGTTAGGGTCCTTTGTTCCTTATGCTTTCGCTCGGGGCTGCCTTGCTATGATTTTGGGTAATCAACCGCCATGACTTGTACTTCTCTTCGAGCTTAGTGGAATTCTAGGTGCATGCGTTGGCATCACTGGGGACCCAATCCCCGGGGAGTAGCCGGTGTTGTTGTATCTTTAGTTCCCGTTTTACGCCCCGTCCCCTCGAGTCAGTTTGAGTGAATTGTAAGGAGGGTACTCTTTTACTTGAATGGTGTTTTTTCCCACTGGGTTTTCGCCATACAAGGATTTAACGAGGCCCACTCATTCCGTGCAATGGGTCTTTTTGCACTGGTTTAATAATTTGGTATCGATTAGGAAAATGTTTCCTTGTCTTTTCGCCACTGTTTGGCCTTGTCTTGATTGGACCCTGCTTAGAATGCGGTCCGTTTCCTTCCCCCGTTGCCTCGCAGCTGTATCCCTCAGGTATATGACACCATCTCATTTATGCGAATTTATTAATTCACCAAAAAAAATCTTGTTACCTAAACTATGTTATGAGAGCAACGATTTCGTTAGAATGGTGGCTACCGCTTCTGTTGCGTGGGATTATTGTACAAGTGGCATATGTCAGCTCGTAGTCACCAAGGACCAACGTGGTTGGAAAATAAGGTGTTAAGTGGGCAGGCGGTTCAAGGCCTATCTCGCCCAAGACAATGGTTTGAGTGTCTTGGACACAGGTTGAGCTTTTTGCTAAAATTGGGTCCCCACCTAGACCCTCTCGGATTGGGATGGCTCCATCCCATATGAACTTGGTGGTGAGCTTGAGATTATGATTTTTAACTAGAGTTTTCTTCATAGTATTAATTTCATTTTATGTCCGACGATCAAATTGATCGGTTTTCGATCGATTTTTGCCCATATAGACTATTAGTTCGGTTTAAGAAATTGATTTTTGGTCGGATTTCAGGCTTTTAAATTTGGCATTGATCGCAAACCGAATGACTAATAAAATATATGTGAAGGAGTAAGGAATAATTAATAACCTAAATTCTCTGGTTAAAATATATTATTGATCACATATATAATTGGAATTTGTTCATAACCTTATTACTCTCAATTGTCGCCATCTTCAAGTCTTCTCTCACCTCAATGATCTCTCCGTCTTTCCTCTCTAGCCCCCAACTAATTTCAATGATGCCATTTCATCGTAGCAGTTATAGATATCAATGAGTGGATTTTACCCGGACTAGAACCAATAAATAAGTAATGTTTCTAGAATCGACCCATTAGATATTAGATCGGACCGGACCAAGACCATCAACTATGGGTCTTAAGCGGTCCAGATCTGAGCCAGTTGGAATCAGAACCGGACCAGAACTACAACTGAAATCGAAATCATTGTTTTATAATTTAATGGGCTATGAGTGATTTCAGATCGGTATGGATAAAACTGGCTTATTGACAAGCCTACTTAAACTTAGGCTTGTCAATAGATGGATTTTACTTAGACCGGACCGATAAATAAGTATTGGATTGGTTGGGTTGAACCCAGACCGCATCAACCATCAAACTTGGATCTAAGCGGTCCGGTTCTAAAGCAAGTCTGAAACCGAAACCAAAACCACTACATTAAAATTTTGGACGATTCCGGGCCGATCCGGGTAAAACCCACCCATTGACATCCCTAACAGCAACGACTCTCTGTTTCTCTCTTCTTGGCGTCGACGTCGCAGTCACCGCCCAACTCTTCAAGTATGTCCTTGACTTTATTTTTCATATAGCAATGCATAACTATGGTGATAGAAACTAGAAAATGAAAATACACATGCTACAACAAGATTGTCTAATAATGTAGTGATATCAAGAGATAATGTCACAAAATTTGCTACATCATTATATAAGTATGATAATGTCAAGAGATAATGATTTTAGCAATATCAAGAGATCATGTCACAAGAAATAAAATTGGTAGTGATAAATTTATGATATTTATTTAAACATTTGGAAGATCATGTATGAATTATACCAAAGAAAGAAAGAGTTGGTCGACATGAAAAGGCGCGAGGGATGGTGTCCATTTTCAAACAAAACGGTGGCCTTAAAACGAAAGCACAAAAAAGTTGAGTTTCATGCAGATTGGGGGCCCCACAAAAGATCACTAAAGAATCAAAAAAGGTTAAAACCGGAATTTCTGCTCTCAAAACTTCTTTCACTGTTGATGAGAAGATCCAATCATGCCCAATGCTTTTTGCTCTCTCACAACAATAAAAACGACGCCTTTTCTTCTCACTTCTCATCACCTCCATTTCCATGTCCTCCTTCCAAATGGGCTTCCCTCCCAAAAAAGATGCTGTAAGATTGTTATATTTTTGCATCATACATCAAATTAAAGTCGTCGTTATTTATTTATTTACAACTACTCGTTTATGTATTTGAATAGATTGGCAGAAAAAGCACAAGTAGTGAGATCACAGAGATGAGTATTGACGGCGGCGATGCGGTTGCTGAAGAAGAGAGCGCCGCCGATTTCTGGCCGGTTCAGCGCCCGATCGCGCCACCGCCGGGGGATAAACCGGTGGAATGCCCCTTCCCTAACTCTAATGTGAGTTTCTCCTAAGTTTTCTTTTCTTTTTCATTTTAATGTGACACAATTTTATAAAGATCGTTTATCAACGGCATTGATCAGACTATTTATTTGACTTGGAAATAGTAGTAATTGTTATTTTCTTGAGTTGAAGTAACGTTGATCTTTTTTAGGTCATTAACATTTAGGAAATCGATTAATGTTGAGTTCGTTATATGCATGTCGTTTTTTTGGAGGCCATGTTTATTTAGTCTTCTATTTACTACTCTATAAATGTAAGTTATTGAACCGTTATGTGTAATTGAACATGTACAAGCATGACATAGTATGCATGATAACAAGATTCCTCTGTTTAAGTATTATTTTGAACATTGTATTACATTTAAAAAAAATGAATATATTGTATCATATCATTAAAGATTATGCAACTGCGAAGTTTATTTTGTAACTTTAGAATGGTGGCAAAATAAAATCACTGGCAACTTTTTAGCAGTGTAATCCATTATGTATCAATTGAATTTTGTTTGATGAATAATGAATTTTTATTGTGATCTTACATATGTTAGGATAGGTTTTACATATTACTGTGATTAGTATTTAGTATTTCTGGTAAATTCTTAATTTATTTAAATATTTAGCAAGTTTACTGTATTATTTTCAAATATTCAAGGCTTATTTCAAAACCCTTTTCATTTAGTAAATAAAATAAGAAGACCACACATGCATTTAAATTTTCATATTAACCTCGAAATTTAAATTAGAAATCCAAAATAAGTCATTCATGTTAAAATCTCAATTTGACCAGAACACAACGCTTTCGGCTTTCACATGCAATTTGTAATAATAGTTTTGAATCCCGATGCAATTTCATGAAATAGGGCAAACTATACCTACTAAACCAAAAAAATCACTAAAAAGGTGAATTAGTGAGACCACCCCTAAATATTATTTTTAGTTGAAACATAGTCGATTAGTAGGTGCTCATAATAATTAATCATCAACAAAAGGAAATGTTATATTATATGTGTATAAAAATTATTTTGGTTAAGTTTATAATTAAGATTTTAAAGTATCATGACATAATAGTGAGCTCTCCAATTTCTATATGATTCAATTTTTGAACTACATGTATGAATGTGGGAAAAATAAGGTTGTATATAAAAGTTAATTTCTTCATCTTTTAAAGCCAGTTGTTACGAATATTTTATAATATACACAACTGTAGTTACCGTAGGAATATATAAAAGGTATAATACCATTTGAAATTAAATCTGATCTGGATTGTGTATGCGAGTTAGTTACCGTAGGAATATATAAAAGGTATAATACCATTTGAAATTAAATCTGATCTGGATTGTGTATGCGAGTATTCTTCTTTTCTAGGGTAACTCGGAATTTTAAGTAAAAAAATAAATTAATGTATAAAATTTGTTCTTTCCTACTGAGTAAAATATATTATGTTCATTCCATCAATTTTATACAATCCTAGTTATAAGGACGATTCAGTATTATCGAAATTGAACTGAAATACGAAAGACACTTAAGAGTAAAGATACACATTTAGCTTTACGAATTCATAAAGTACAAGTGATTTGAATTACGCAAAATTTGAGAAAAAAGTGAAAGCTATAATTTCACTTTTCTCTATTTATGGCTAGATTATAGAGATCATACATAGTTTTAATTTTAAATTTTCTTCTCTCTTGCAATATTCTCTATCGCTAGAGATCAAAAGTACCACTTGTAGTAGTAAAAATATATCATCATATAGCTAGGATATTCGATTAACTTCACACACACACACACACTATATATATATGAATATATATGAATATGAGATATAACAAATCAAATTCGTGAATTAGAAACTCCTTCATAAATATAATATAGTTCAAATTTTCTATTATTGTTTGTGTTGCATGCTTTGTTCGTTCAACATTTATGTTTACACGCTACACGTATATATATTTACAATGTATTGATAGTTTATGGATGATAAAATACACGATATATTGAAAATTGATGATCTTAGGAGTGGCGATTTTCGAGGAACTCTCTGCGGAAAAATGCAGAGCCTATGAGTAAGAGGCGTCACAGCGTGAGTCACGACGGAGACCATTACAAACGCCTTCTTTTTCCCGACACCTTCCTCAAGAGCAGCTTCAACACCTCTAGGTTTAACAAGTTTTAATCAACTCAGTGAGTGAGATATATATGATTTGCTCAGTTTGATCCTTGTACCATTTACCTAATATTTCTATCAATTAAGTTGTAACCTTCAGTACTTTAATTTGGAGGCAATTAAACCATACATTTTCTTTTTTTGCTTCTTCACATGTATTTGGTTTTTGTAAGGCATTAGTATAATGTGTTGATCATCGCCATAAGTATTTCGGTTGGTTCCCAATAAAATCTCATGTTAAAAATAAATTAAAATGTGCACCGGTAGTACACTCCAAAAAGCTCCCAAATATAAATAAAGGATGACTATCATACAAACTTCAATCTATTTCGTGATTTTGATGCGACTTTTAGAATGTGGCAAACAAGTTCCTTGCCTTTCAGATTTAACTTGTTTTCCAAATTCTCCTGCAATCCAAGCTTCCAAACTCTCGTCATTCAAGACCTTGAATGAGATTAAGACGGACTCGAGTAGAGGAACATTAAAGCATGTGGATCAATTAATATCTAATACAGTGCTAACGATGACGAATTTTGTCGGAACAATTTCAACAATTATTGTTATATTGGATGTCGAAATTCATGGATGTATGCAAGACTCGCATCCAAAAATGTTATTCTCCTCAAATCCAGTCTTTGACAAATAAAGAGCCCGACCTATGTTAGTTTGAAAGTTTTGGTCGTCTCGTAAAATTAGGAATAATTTTAGTTGCCAAAAAATGAAATTAAATGCACTTGTTGGCAATACTTTAAAATTCATAATGTAATTGCAAATCGAACCAAAATTCATGATATAAATAATACTAGACCTATAATTAACAACAGGACGATAGGCTTGATAAGGGTCTAATTAAATTTTATCAAAAATGTAACTGAGTTTCGTCAAAACTGAATTTTCTGACATATACATAAAAAGGAGTGAAAAATGAGGTAGATAAACATGAGGGCCCTGGCTGCATCATTTTGAGCTGTACTTGAAGACCAAACGGTTCCAAGCAGATCCTTTCGAATAATCGGAAACCTAAAAAGTAGTGATCACCTTTTTTTTTTACGCGAAATCTTTTATAAATAATGCAGAGAGATCCTCTGATAATTATACAAAGCTGCAAAGCACAGTTGCAATAGAATATCAAATTTCACCTAAAATTGTGGATCTAATTTATGATGCACTTTATGTTAATCATTCAACATCACTACTTATTAAAGTGTATGTAATTATTTTAAGGTCTTTTAAATTGTTAGACCTTAGAATATGGGAAAAATTTGTATAATTACTTTTAGGTTTGTCTATGCTAATCAAAGTATCTTTAGTTAACATGGTTCTGTGTTTATATTTATGAATAAATATATGTTTAATTATTTCAAAGTTTACAAACACGGAATAGGACAATAAGTACCATATAATCTTTTTTCTTCTTCTTTTTTTCGGTATCATGTGAAACCCCCAACCGCTTCCTACGTTGTGTACTGGATAAACCTCACGTTCATGTACAATAGCTTACAAACCACACATGATAGTTAAACACACTTGAAAAACCAGATGTGACAGACTCAAACTCATAGAGGCGTTTGGTGAGAATTCATGAACATATGACCTCTCGATCACAGGAATCCACCTTAGCCGTTGGGCTGTCCCTAGTGGACAAGTATCATATAATCTTGATTCATATAATGATGCGAAAGGTCTATAATAAACGTGATCACTTTTAAGTTCATTAGAAAAGAATTTTTCCAAGTACCCTAGATTTGCATGCATTGAAGGATTTAATGGATGGATTTCAAATCTATAACATATTCATTTAAGTTTAACTAGGTCGTCAGTTCATTTGTAATTATTGAAATCTATCTTATTGTAGCTATTTTGAGAGTAATTCAAAGTCATTTTCTTGTAAGTTCTCTACATAGGTCATATCTTTGAATCCAAATGGAAAGACAAGGAATAGTGTTGATGAAAATATAGGGAGTAATGAGATCATTTGGTAGTATAAGGTAGGGTTAAATGTCAAGTAATTAAAGCAAAAACATTTATTTATTTTGCTATTTTAGCAGGATTTTGAAATGTTACAATAATATCGTCATTAGAATTGTCAAAGTGGTCTATTCTGGTGGGCTAGGGCATATAATTTTTGGCATGGAATTTTTTTCAGGGTGGCCAAGCACTCGGCATATAATTTTTGGCATGGAATTATGCATAAAACTGATTTTCGGATTGGACTAAGAAATAAAAATGCCGCCTAAATTTTTTTAGGGCTGGGCCAGTCCATTTGATAACTATAATTAGGGATGTCAACGGACGAGAACTTTCTGGACCAGAAGCAAATAAATTAGTATTGGTTACGGTTGCAGAACCGCCCAAGTAAACACCGGATCCGGACCATGAGTTATGGTTTCGGATCGGGTATACCCATTCTAACTAGTTACCCGTTGGGCGCTACACCCAAATCCCAAAATTTTAAATTTCATATTTCAAATTTCAACAAAGGAAAAATTTTATTGGACTAAAATATAAAATATATTATAAATAAATATAAGCGTATTACGAACATAGTCGTATTTTGATTTTTGAAAAACTAACGTATTTTCGTCCTTGTATCGTATCATATCGACATAAATATAATATTAAGTGTAATACGTCATCTTAAAATATATAATATTTATACAATATATACTATAGTAATATAATTAAATTAGGACTATTTTACAAACGTCTTTCTAGCATTCTGCGAACAATACTTTGTAAAACTATTATATATAGTTAATTGATATTTCAATATTTTACATACCGCAGATCTATTCAAAGATTACACTAAGTTATTATGACAACGTATTAATTCAAGTAAATCTTTTGAACTCTTGGCAATCCATGTATGCGATATTCTAGTCAAAGGATGGTAAATATGAATACAGTAACAATAGTGGGGAATATTTATATAGTAATAATATTACAATTTTATCAATATACAATATTGTAAAGGGCACGGTATGAAGTTCATGATGTAATATGCAGTCACAAGATGTGTTTGTAAATTAATTAATATTTCGTAATTACACTCAAATGTAAAATGCTCTTACATAAAAATTGGATATGTAATGCTCAAATTTAAAAAAAAAAAAAAAAAAAAATGACCGGGTCGGACCGGAACCGAACAAAATGGGCCGAGTCTGAACTGGTCCGGGTCCAAGCGGTTCTAGAACCAGAACCAGAACCGGAACCGTTACTTTAAAATTTAATGGGCTTTGAACGGTTCCGGATCGGTCCGGGTAAAAACCGCCCGTTGACATCCCTAACTATAATAATCAAATTTAGTTTCTTCAGAGATTCATATCCTCAATTTGTTGAGGTCAGTAGGGATTTGATAATTCGAATGTAATACTAATGGAATTGAACACCAATGCGCTGTAACTGCATTTAGACGATGACAACTTTGGTGAGAAATGCCACATCAACTATTATCTGATGACTTAAAAAAAATTTAAAGTTAATAATGCAAAAAATTGAAGATGGTAAATTATTAAAACATTTTAGAAATCGTTTTAATTTACAAAATATTTGTTTTAACTGATAATAAACCTTATAAGTATCGCTAGGGATTTTCAGCCAAAAATACCAAAATATTCTCATTGTATGTAAGTTTGATTCGACCCCGTGTTGCAGTAGGTCTCGAAATAAGCTTTCCAACGCCATGAGAATCGTCCCGATCGGATGAAAAACGAAGAAGTTATGGCTAAAACAGTAAACGAGTAAAAACGGTAGACGCCCACTATTCTTATCATATCTCATAGGTTATTGGTCCGATCGGCTTGGTTCTTATGGAATTAGAAATCTTATACAGATTACAACTAACTCTCATTTCATTTTCAAAATTTCCTTTTATAGGGACATAAAATGTAACTATGAGGCGACAACAATAAGTTTATCCTACTTGTTTTCAACGATTTTTTGGCTATATCTCCTAGGATAGTTGTCCGAATCATCCGATAATTCCACCATCGGAACACTTTGCAAAGGAAAATTTAGGTGAGGTTTCTACTATGTTTCAAATCGGTTGAGAAAAACGAGATTTCTCCGAGAGGTACCGCTAGGGATTTTCACCCGAAAAATACTAAAATATTCTCACTATGTGGAAGTTTGATTTCAAACTCTTGTTGTTGTAGGACTTGAAATAATCTTTCCAATGCCACGAGAATCGTCCTGATCGGATGAAAAACGAAGAAGTATGGCCAAAATAGTAAACGGATAAAAACGGTAGACCCCCACTGTTTTGATCATATCTCATAGGTTATTGGTCCAATCGGCTCAGTTCTTATGGCATTGAAAAGCTTATTCAGAGGGACACAACTAACTCAGATTTTTTTTTAAAAAGTATGTCTTATAGTGATAGAAAATGTAACAATAATGCGACCCAACGTGTGATCCTACCTGTTTTCGAAGGTTTTTTGGTCGTATCTCCTAAGATAGTAGTTCGAATCGCTCGGTTCTTCCACTGATTGAACACTTGTACGAAGGAAAAATATGTTGAGGTTACTGCCACATTTCAAGTCGATTGAAAAAAACGAGACTTTTCTAACGGGGTACCACTAGGGATTTTCACCAGAAAAATATCAAAATTCTCACTATTTGGAAGTTTGATTTCGACTTCTTATGGTTGTAGACCTTGAAATAAGCTTTCCAATGCGCAAAAGTTATCTCGATCGGATGATAAACGAAGAAGTTATGACCAAAACAGTAAACGGATAAAGACGACAGACTCCTACTCTTTTGATCATATCGCATAGGTTATTCGTTCGATCGGATCAATTCTTATGGAGTTGGAAAGCTTATTCAGAGGGATAACACTAACTCTTATTTTATTTTCAAAACTCCGTCTTATAAGGATATAAAATGTAACTATAAGACGACATCAATGCACAATCCTAACAGTTTTGATGGTTTTTGGCCACATCTCCTAGGATAGTTGTCCGAATCACCCGATTCTTCTGCCGTTGGAACACGTGTAAGAAAGAATAAACTGTGGTGAGGTTCCTATCACGTTTGAGATTTCTCTAAGAAAACCACTAGGGATTTTTATCCGAAAATATAAAAATACTCTCACTATGCGAAGTTCTATTACAATCCTATTTGGTCGTAGCCTCGAAGTAATCTTTTCAATGCCGTGAGAATCATCCGTTCGGATGAAAAACGAAGAAGTTATGGCCAAAATAGTAAACGGGTAAAAACGGTAGACACTCACGGTTTTATCACATCTCAAAGGTTTTTTATCCGATCAGTTCGATTCTTATGACTTTGAAAAGCTTATTCAGAAGGATACTACTAACTCATATTTCATTTTCAAAAAGTCCATCTTATAGGTACAGAAATGTAACCATAAGACAATCCCAACGCGTAATCCTGACTGTTTTTAATGGTTTTCTGTCCATATCTCCAAAGATAGTAGTCCGAATCGCCCGATTCTTCTGTCATCGAAAAACTTGTACGAAGGAAAAATTGTGGTGAGGTTCCTAACACGTTTCAAATTGATCGAAAAAATGAGATTTCTCCAAGAGGTTTTCACCCGAAAAATACAAAAATACTCTCACTAGGTGGAAGTCAATTTCTATCCCTTTTGGTTGTAGCCCTTGAAATAAGCTTTTCGACGCCGTGAGATTGATGATAAACGAAGAAGTCATGGTCAAAACAGTAAACGAGTAAAAACGGTAGATGCCCACTGTTTTGATTATATCTCATATGTTATCGTTCTGATCGGGTTGGTTCTTATGGTGTTGGAAAACTTATTCAGAGGCATATAACTAAATCCGAACTCATTTTCAGAAATTATGCCTTATAGGGACAGAAAATATAACTATAAGGCTACCCCAATGTGCGATCCTTCATGTTTTCGATGATTTTTTGGTCATATCTCCTAGGATACTAGTCCGAATTACCCAATTCTTCCATCTTAGAAACACTTGTACGAAGGAAAAACTATGCTGAGGTTCCTACCACATTTCAAATCGGTTGAAAAAAACGAGATTTCTCCAAGGGATACCACTAGAGATTTTCAACCGAAAAATACCAAAATATTCTCATTGTGTGGATGTTCGATTTTGACCCGTGGTGTCGTAGGCCTCGAAATAAGATTTTCGACGTCATGAGAATCATCCCGATCGGATGAAAAATAAAGAAGTTATGGCCAAAACAGTAAACGGGTAAAAACGGTAGACGCCCACTGTTTTGATCATATCTCATCCTTTATTGGTCTGATTAGCTTGGTTCTTATGGCGTTGGAAAGCTTATTTAGAGGGCTACAACTAACTATTATTTTATTTTCAAAAATTTCATCTTATAGTGACAGAAAATGTAACTATAATGCGACCCCAATGCGCGATCCTTCATGTTTTTGACCTTTTTGGCCATATCTACTATGATAGTAGTCCGAATTGTCCGATTCTTCCACCGTCGGAACACTTGTGCGAAGGAAAAACTATGGTGAGGTTCCTACCACGTTTCAAATCGATTGAAAAAAACGAGATTTCTCCAGGAGATATATCAAAGTATTGTTTGATTCAAATTGAAGACTAAGTTAACTAAAAAATATTGGAAACCATTCTAGCGACGAGTGACAACCACGAAAGAGAACACTGAGATGGGCTGTAATTGTCACACACATGAGTTGGAATAAAGTTTTTGAAGACTGCTTATATGGGGTTCTCGGTTGTCATAGTCATGGACTCATGGGCCCAAATTCAACAAAACCGAGCCCAATATAAAGCAAAATAACTAAAAGTTAAAAAAGTATCAATAAATTATTCACAACCCCCAATTTTCTCTTTACAGAACAGAATTAATATAAATATTATGTTAATATGATTTTTGCTCCTGAGCCTCAACCTCTTAAAATCTCTAGCAATCCATCAAACTGTAATTTGTCATTCAATTACTTTTATCAAAAGTTAATTATGACTAATTCATGTTATATATGATTGGAGTGGAAAGTCACATGAATCTAGCTTGTAAGAAAAAAATCATTCTTAAATAATAATTTTCTTATACAAAGTTATGGTTTGGGTACTATAGTCTCTCGATACGCTGCTCCTATACAACTCTTTGAGTTTTCAACATGCTTTCAGTCAAAATAATGAATTAGTTGCCTTCTGTGGGAGTAAATTATGGTTTAAGCTCTATACTATTCATGCAAGGAATCTAATTTCCAACAAAAAGTAAAGTTAAAAAATTAATGTTCATATAGAAAATTATGATTCATTTCAAGATAGTACTTTTATATATGAAAATTCGATTCAACAAACTTTATGAATTAATTAATTTTATTGGAAATGAGTTTGTGTCCAAATCCTATGCATATGTAGAAAGTCATATAAATATGGATTAATAAAAAATGTAGAAAATAGTATCTCTTATAAAACACTGTGTTTAATTGTTTGGAGTACTACCTCTATGCCAAAATTTAAAATATTCAACCAGCTTTCCCTCAACTTTATGAATTAAATTGGAACTGAACTATAGTCTAAATCTTATATATTGGAAAGAAAAGTGGATCAAACTTCCACCAATAAACTGTTACAGCTAAAAATTGTATATTGTGTATATATATATATAGAATCATGATTATGTCATTAACTAAAGATACTACTTGTATTGATATTTTTCTTTGAGAATTGTTTAAATTGTGGAAGCCTATTAGGATAAAGATATTCAACTATATTATATTCGGTTTCTATGAGAATGGGAGAAAAGGAGTGAATATAAATACCGGAAACGGTATAGAATTGTCATCATTAACGGCTCCAGAATATCTAGAAATTTGTTGCCTCTCTCTCTCACCCATTTCAGCCATATCATAAATGATTTACCCTTTGAGTGGATCAACAAATTTCAGCTACCTATAATTTGCTGTTATAAGTTCAAACGATGAATAATCAAAAAAGTAGAACATACTAATTGCCATCTTTTTAAGAGTAGTTAGTGCTGATTCCAGAATTTAGGGTTGTTTGCCAAATTATGAATTCTCCTCGACTATTAGGGAACGAGAATTTATTATCCGACTATGGGTTTCTAAATGGGATGAAATTGATGACTTTCTTATTTGACTAGCGAATTTATCCATATGACATGAAATGTTTCTTTTAATTAAATCTCCTGTCAAGATTAATATAAGTAATTTCTAATAACCAATTTACATTTATGACAAGCAAAAGATAGCACTATAGTCCCAAGTAGAATAATTTTAAGACAACATTTTCTAATTAATTATATGAAAATAACACAAAGTAACTAGTTACGCTCAAATTCAAATAAAATAATCTAAACCGCTATTCACAGCATATATAGTGCAATGATGAATTAAAATACAAGTAGGAAATACACCATATGTAGCAATATGCATTAAGCAGCACTGCCTCTATCCTGGTAATTAAATTCTCATGTAAAACACTTGAAAATTGCAAAAGCATAAAACGCGAAGACTGCAGCCGCCGCCGGCGATAACCTCGCCGAAGAAGAATACGGGTCAGTGAAGGTGCCCCACGCCGGAATCTCCAGGCCGTCGGGCGGCAGTAGTATGGTCACGGCGGCGGGTGGCGCCGGAGAAACGGTGGTGTTTCCAGCTCCTCCTCCTGCTGCTACGGTTTTGGCGAGCTTCATACCGCCGCTGCAGTGGCCGGGGACGCTGCAGATGTAATAGTGGGGTCCATCGGTCTTAAGGGAGACGGAGCTGGCGCCGCTGCTGTCGGAGGCGATGGCGTTGCCGATGGTGCATGTCTTGTAGTCGTTTGCACTCGCTTCATCCACTGTGTGGCCAGGAGGATAGTTGAACACTGAAATTTTATGTATATATTATTTTCGCGTTTATTGGTCAAGAAAGTTGAACACTGCAGTTTTATAACATTATAAAAAATAATTTTTGTTTGAACTTCACTATATACATATATATAAACTAAAGATTTGACAAATATTTTATAAACTATTGCTTTATTTTTTAAAACGATTTATATACTCTAAAATGCAGATTTCTTTTATTTTAAAAATCATTTAAAACCGCGTACGTAATATTTATACTTTATTATTTTTAAATAATTAACATATTTTAATAAATATCACAATGGATTTAGCTGACTTCACCCACATACATATATAATTTTAAGCAGCATTGCAAGTTCTCATGAAATAATAATAATAATAATAATAATAATAATAATAATAATAATAATAATAATAATAATAATAATAATAATAATAATATATTATTATTATTATTATTATTATTATTGTTGTTGTTGTTGTTGTTGTTGTTGTTTGTAAGTAGCATTAATACTCATCTAATAATAGATTGCTAGTGAAAATACAATTTTATTTCACACAAGATGATAAAAAAATATTGTTCTAGGGACTAGGATGTAGTAAAAGGAGAAGAAAAATGATTAGCAAGGGTATCACCAATGGAAAAGGTCTTGTGAGTAGCCCAAGTGCCATAATCTGCACCAATTGACCAACCAGAAGAGTCACCTACTGTATAAACTGCTGCTACAATTGCTTCAATTGCACATATTATCATCAAACATGCAATTCCACGCCTCAATTTCCCCATTATCATATTTTATTTATTTTTCAGGATGATTTGGTGGGCGTCATATGTAAGTAGAAAATAGAGTTAGCTAGTTTCAGATGGTCTAAGAAATGCATGCAGCATTGCCTTATAATTAAGAGAGAGAGAGAGAGTTGGAGTTGCTCAATGGTTACATTATGAGGTTATTTGGTTAAGCTTATGTTAGATAGCTTATAAGCTCCAACAACATAAGATGTTTGAAGAGCTTATAAGATGTAGTAATATTTTACGAACTTATAAGATGGTTTAGAAGATTTAGAGAGAATCGTGAATTAGAAAAAGAAATCATAGTTAAAGAGAGAAAATTGAAGAAAAATAAAATTGGAAAGGTATATATTGAAAACAACAAATCATAATAGGGCGACTTTTCTAAATTTATTATTGCATGTAAACTTATTAAAAAATGAATTGAGGTTAAAGAACTTATTTTTTGGAGAACTTATATTTTATGTTTTTATTTTGCATCAGCATATCTAATTTCTTCGGCCATAAAATTATGTCATTTTTATTGGTAAAATGACGTCGTTTTAGCCGTATATATTTAACAAACTTGGTTTTTGAAAAATAAAAATATTATAATTGCAAAAAATGAAAAGATTGTGTTTTGATCATAATGTTTTAAAAATCGTATAGTAAATTAACCCTGAAAACAATAAAATAACATTTTAATATTCATCGTTATTTAAAAAGGTTCAAGATTTTTTTCTCATACAGTTTGGTCATTTTTTAATTTAAGCGATGTCACTAAATTTGCTAAGATTTCATGCAGATACTCTTAGTCACAAAGAATTTAATCAAAATGGAGTCTAACGTTATTTATTTTGGTATTGGGATTTGGGAATACGAACAATATAGCATTTCTAAAAACATATTTCATATATATATAATAGTAAGTCTAATTTGGCTTAATATGAGTTTGTTTTGTTAGATTTAGGAGGGAGATTGGCAACAAAATTAAAAATTGCTACTGAAAATGATTAGAATAAAAATAAAAATTATTAAATTAATTAAAAATAAAATAATATTCCATGTTGTGATTTTTTTACAATTTTGAAGATATTAATAAGTCTTGTATTTAAAATCATACAACGTAAACTAGAATCTATACCTAATGAAGTGAAAACCATATTTGGATTTGGTTGTAAAAATATGTGGACTTCATATGAAAATTTCAAACATGTTTTAATTAGTTCTAGAAAATGATTGCTTTAGAAATAAGACACTCTTTTAGCTATGATGATTATATGTGTCTTCTTCTTCTTTTTTTTTTTTTGGGTGAACTAAAAATTTTATAAATGAAATGACATTTACAATATACTCGGGCATACCCGAGGAATAACGGTTGCGAAGCAACGAGAGTGACATAGTGGCCACATTGAACACATTCCTATAAAAGTGGACAAAACAGGCGGCCCTAATTAAAAGGAACATGGCTAAACAGGCAGCTGAAAATGAGTGGATCCCCCTTATCAGCGTGTCGTGGTACGAAGATGATGGCATAGTGACCACCATTTGAGCATGGATGCTCAGCAGACGGCCCTTTTTAAACGGATAATTAGCGACCAACCGTTATACCAAAATGGAAAATAACCCATATTCGAAATGGGCAGGCCTCGTTAAAACCTCTTATGACAAAAACCCAGTGGGAAAAAAGTCATACGAGTAAAAGAGTACCCTCCTCACCATTCACTCAAACTGACTCGAGGGGAGGGGTGGTTGTGTTAACTTGTTTAATTTCAACGTGTACGACTTGATTGCAAAAACTTGGCGTTAAATCGCGAGAGGGCCTTCCGTGAGAGGCAACCCATATCGCGCACATATAACACGTGGATGCCCGACGAGCAGGCCCATGGTGCCGAACCCTGGTGTTATACGGTGGGCGCTTGGGCTTTCCATATCCCATCATGCGGCGCGGCCAGCTCGGGTGCATAGGCACCCCATGGCCAGTACGCCCGATTTTGCGCTGGCAGATGCTTGCCGATATGGGCCAAAATTTTCGGAATGGAACTTGGGCTTACCTGCCCAGTGACCCTTGGAACAGAACACGCTACTGGCCCAGGGCCGAACAACACTCCAAAACAGAAAATAGCCCCGGGCCGAACAATTGTGCGACTCAGCATGCATATAGTTCCTTCCGGGGAAGGCGGAGGCCACCCATTGAGCTTAATGCGTGAGCTTGTGACTTACGCCATGATCATTATTGCAATTTTTCCTAAGGCGTTAACCAAGTTCATGGATAAGTTAGACCCTGCCGCATAGCGTATCAAATTTACATGATGCATCATCTCGTTTGGATGGCCGAGAACAAAATATGGTTAAGGCCAAGTGATGTGGCACATACGTAGTTCCTTCCAGGGGAGGCGACCCATAAGCGTAAGCAAAGCATGCACGAGAAAATTTAACCCATGCGAACGAAACAGGCTTAGGCACAATGTGCTATGCCTGCCGGGGGAGGCCACCCATCACGTTAACACGTAGTGCCTTCCGGGGGAGGCGACCCGTCACTTTACATGCATGAACACATGAGCCAATTATTCAAATAATGCATGTAGGCAGCAGGCATGAGGGTAGACAAAAATAGACCAATTAGCACTAATTGTTCCCACCCTAGGGGGAACCCATCACACCTATATAGTCCGGTGGAAATACAAACTCGCAATGCAACACCATCAAATAAATCCACCAGGGGGGACATCCCATTATACAGAAGCATCAAAAGCATTATGCCTACCAAGGGAAGCCACCTATCACTCAACATGCAAAACGTCAATTGATGTCCATGCAGCAACATATACGCAAATGCGCCCGAACAAGGCACTCAAGAAGTTCACCCCGGCTGCCCCCGAGAGATTGGGTCTCCCGGGACGCCACGCACACCATCCACTAAATACACACATTGTACAAGGCGGAAGATGGACCCTACCCACACGGCAGATGGGCGGTGACCACATCAACAGGAAAAAGCGAGTAAAGGATGGCATAGACATCATGCTTGATCCTCGATGTAATTTGACTATCCACGAACGCCTTGTTGTCGAATATCACCGCGTTTCTCGCCTTCCAGACGTGACTTACCGAGGCCATCAATGCTACATATTTAGCCTTTTGAACGACAGAGGAGCCTTGTCTTTCACGTTTGAACCATTTGATGGCGCTGCTCACGGTGGTCAGGCTTCTATGAAGGTTGAGCCACGTCTTTATGCTCTTCCACACCTTGCTTGTTTCTGCGCAAGAAAAGAACAAATGGATGTTAGATTCTGGATCAGTTTTGCACAGAGGACATATAGGGTCGACGTCTAAGAAGGCTAGACGGTCCATTGTAGCGAGGCGCCCCTTGAGCAATTGCCAGGCCGCGGATGAAAATTTGGGGGGGACAAAGCTCTTCCAAATCACTTTGTTCCAGTATTTTCTTTCTCCTTTGGTCCGGAACCACTCATAAGCGGATGATGTTCCGTTGTTCTCGAACCAAGCACTAAGAAGCGCCGAGGCGGTCTGCCGCACGTAATTAGATGCCTCCATCATCTTGTTTTTGATGAGAATGAGCTTTTTGATGAAGGGGGAGTCGATCTTCCTATCTTGCCATTGCCATAAGTCCTCGGCTTCCAGATATTGCCCATGGACCCACTGGACCCAAAGAGAGTCCGCTTTCTCCTGGATATTCCACAGAGTTCTTGCTAGAATGGCATTGTTCCAGGCTCTGAGCTCCCTAAATCCCAAGCCACCTTCTTCTTTAGGGCGGCAGCACTCGTCCCATGCTATAGGTGTTTTACGAGAGCCCCAAAGAAATTGTCTCGTAAGGCCGTGATTCTATCGATCACATTTGAAGGGAGAGGGAAGGCTTGGAGCCAATAACACTCTACGCCTTGGAGGACTGAGCGGATCAGCTCGCTTCTTCCGGCTAGAGACAAGGTACAACCTGACCATCTACTGATGAATGTCGAAATCTGTTCGATGAGGGGGGAGTAGTGCATGATGTTGAGTTTGCACGACGATAGCGGTATGCCCAAATATTTGACCGGTAGTTGGGCGAGGGGGAAGCCGAACAAGTCTCTAATGCGCAGCAACTCGGAAGCGTCTACGCCTGCGGCAAAGAGTTGTGATTTTGATGGATTGACCTCAAGGCCCGAGACAGCCGAGAATTCTCCTAATGCGTCCGATAATATCTTCATGGATATGTAGTCCCCTCTACCAAACACCATCAGGTCGTCGGCAAAAGCTAAATGAGTGATCTTCGCTTTTTGGCACTTTGCGTGGAAATTAAACTCCCTATTTTCTGTTCTTATCTTCAGTAGCCTTGATAAGTATTCCATGCAAAGGATAAACAAGGCATGGGACATAGGGTCTCCTTGCCTAAGGCTGCGCTGACCCGTGATAAAACCATGCAAGCTCCCGTTGAGCGCGATGGAGAACTTAGGCGTTGTTACGCATTGCATGATCCACCCAATGAACACCGGGTTGAAATTGAGCTCCTTGAGTACTCTTTGGAGAAATTCCCACGAAATCGAGTCGTATGCTTTTTTTAGGTCTATCTTAATGGTGCAACGACGGGTAGACCTTTTCCGGTTGTATTGCCTCATAAGTTCTTGGGCGGATGGATGTTATACATTATGTTCCGTCCTTGTACAAAGGTTGATTGGGCACCGTTGATGAGGGGTGACACGATCGCTGCCATTCTGCTCGTCAAGATCTTGGTGATAATTTTGTAGATAACGTTGCAGCACGCTATTGGCCTGAAGTCTGCCACAGTAGGGTTGATCTTGCCTTTGGGGATGAGAGTGATTATGGTCGCATTAATTTGCTTGAGAAGCTGCCCCGATCGGAAGAATTCTTGCACAGCCGCCACAAGGGAATGAAACAAACTGAATTTCTATCATTATTAAGCAGGAATTTAATTCTAGCTTTTTGAGCATAAAACTCCCTTTCGGCGTAGTCCAGGTGACTAGCTCTTTCTTTGCACGTCTTCGCTGTTGTTCGAAGTTGATGGTTGTTCGAATCGTCGGTTGGTTGGGCTTCGTCGGTGCAGCCACAGCTTTGGTGCCCGACTAGAGATGCTCGCATACTCCTTAAAGTTGAAGCCGAAGGTCTTACGGAGCTTCGATTTCCTGACGAGCTTATATTGGGCAGTGCCGTCCTCTTCTTCGCTCCAGTGCCGGTCAACCAAGGCTTGGAAGCCTTCATTTTTCGTCCAGAAATTAAAGAACTTGAATGGCTTTGGCTTGGAATATATTTCCCCAAATAGCTTGATGATCATTGGAGAATGGTCAGATTGAACTCCCGATGGGGGAAATTCTGCCCTGCATAGAAAATCGGAAACAAGCCATTGGTTATTAATCATGACTCTATCGATTTTGCTAAATACCGTTCCATCCGTCCATGTGAACTTGCATCCCGTAGCTGGTGCATCTTCCAGTCCCAAGAAAGCGCACGTGTCGACGAAGTCTTTAATCTCATACTCCAGCGGGGGGGCGATGGCCTATTCTATCTTCTGCCGATAGGACGCAGTTGAAATCTCCGGCCACAAGGGTGGGTTCGTCCATGGGCAGGTTCACGAGCATGGAGTCCCATAGCTCCCTCCTGTTGGGAACTGTCCAAAATCCATACACAACGGAAAACAAGAATTCATTGTTGGTTAGCAAACATGTGGCACGTGTGTGGATGACTTGTTTGTGTACAGCATGTGTTAAGACATTCACAAAAACTGGGTTCCAAAGGAGGAGAATTCGTCCTTCAGATACCAAGTCAAAATTATTAATAACTTTCCAACCCGAAGTGGTTGGATAAAAGATCTGGAGGTGGTTGCCATTTAGCTCCGTTTCCACTAGGCCAAGGAGCACCACCTTGTCTTTAACGAAGAAATCGTGCACTGCCGCTTGCTTGTGCGCCTTGTTAAGGCCGCGTATATTCCACATGGTGCAAATCATTTGGGGTGTTTCTTCTTCTTGTTACCTTGTTGACGTCCGACGTTCTTGGCCGACGATTGCTTCTTATTTCGCTTGTTTCTTGCAATATTTTCATACTTGAAGGCATCGCAAGAAGCTTCACGGGTTTTGCTCCCTGTGGGGGACTGCATTGTTTTGGCGTGTTGTTCCTCGGCAATTCCTTCTGCAAGGCTAGCTGATTCTTGGACATGCAGTCCCTTCTCCTTTGCGTCGGGATTTTCAGCAGGGATAGCCGCCGAGGCCATACTTCCCTCGGCTTGTTCTGCCGAGGTCGAGATAAGGAGGCCGGAGCCGGAGACATGAGATAGGCTCGTATTTGTGTCTTTCGAGCCTAATGTATAGGAGTTGACTTCCGAATCTTCGGTGGTGAGTTTCGTTGTTGGGGTCCCATGATTGTTAGACTGCATGTTAGAGCTCTCGCTGACCCGGCTAGGTGAGGAGCTTGTTTGGCGGAGTTCAGCCGAATGCTGGGCAAGTTCGGTTGGGTTGGACACCTGCTGGGCGAGGTGCTTGCTGGGTGGGTTCGCCCTTGTTGGGCGGGTTCGCTGTTGCTGGGTAAGACGAGAACGTCCTCTTGGTGGGTAAGGATTAAATCCTTCCAACTGTAACGCTACAGAAGATCATTTATGATTTTAAACCAAGATATTGCACACCTTGCCATAGGTTTGGCCATACGATTGTTAACTGTAACCCCCCGAAAAATCCCCCCAATGGAACGACTAACAAGGGCCCTATCCCACTTGGAGATAGAGGATATTTTCGGAAAAATTTTGCAGTACCAGAGCACGGTCTAAATCCAGACCCCTATCGCGTGGGCCTTGACCCACGGCTCATGCCGACCCGGCCGTCTCGGAAAGGCAAGGAGGAAATTCTCCCTGGTGCAGCTTGGTTGGCCAAACCAAACCAACCTAGGATCAACCCGGAGGCTGTAAACACTCATATCCACTTCGCCTCGCCTACGGGTGCCTCCTCGTCCAAAACGTCCGAGGACCCCAGCTTCCCACCACCTCGGAACAAAACGGCCGAGACGCCCAGCAATCCGCCACCTCGGACACCAAGCGTGTCACCTAGCCGAGGCAGCACTTCACCCACCTCGGCCAGCAAGAGGCCGAACACGCCTAGCAAACGGACGAAGTCGCCCATCAAGAGGCCGAACCTACCCTGCAAGCACCTCGGCCAGTATGGACCTCGCCCAGCAAGCGGCCGAACTCGCCCTACAAGGGCCTCGCCCAGCAAGTGCGCTTCGCCCAGCCAGCGCCCCGCCAAGGAAGCGCCTCGTCGCCCGCCAGAACTCAGCTAGCAAGCGCCTCTCCCTGCCGATCCCACCCACCAAGAGGACGTTCTCGTCTTACCCAACAACAGCGAACCTGCCCAGCAAGCACCTCGCCCAGCAGGTGCCCTACCCAGCCGAACTTGCCCAGCATTCGGCCGAACTCCGCCAAACAAGGTCCTCACCTAGCCGGGTCAGCGAGAGCTCTAACATGCAGTCTAACAATCATGGGACCCCAACAACGAAACTCACCACCAAAGATTCGGAAGTCAACTCCTATACATTAGGCTCGAAAGACACAAATACGAGCCTATCTCATGTCTCTGGCTCCGGCCTCCTTGCCTCGACCTCGGTAGAACAAGCCGAGGGAAGTATGGCCTCGGCGGCTATCCCTGCTGAAAATCCCAACGCAAAGGAGAAGGGACTGCATGTCCAAGAATCAGCTAGCCTTGCAGAAGGAATTGCTGAGGAACAACACGCCAAAACAATGCAGCCCCCTATAGGGAGCAAAACCCGTGAAGCTTCTTGCGATGCCTTCAAGTATTAAAAATTGCAAGAAACAAGCGAAATAAGAAGCAATCGTCGGCCAAGAACGTCGGACGTCAACAAGGTAACAAGGAGTAGAAACACCCCAAATGATTTGCACTTTGTGGAATATACGCGGCCTTAACAAGGCGCACAAGCAAGCGGCAGTGCACGATTTCGTCGTTAAAAACAAGGTGGTGCTCCTTGGCCTAGTGGAAACGAAGCTAAATGGCAACCACCTCCGTATCCTTTTATCCAACCACTTCAGTGGTTGGAAAGTTATTAATAATTTTGACTTGGTATCTGAAGGACGAATTCTCCTCCTTTGGAACCCAGTTTTTGTGAATATCTTAACACATGCTGTACACAAACAAGTCATCCACACACGTGCCACATGTTTGCTAACCAGCAATGAATTCTTGTTTTCCGTTGTGTATGGATTTTGGACAGTTCCCAACAGGAGGGAGCTATGGGACTCCATGCTCGTGAACCTGCCCATTAACGAACCCACCCTTGTGGCCGGAGATTTCAACTGCGTCCTATCGGCAGAAGATCGAATAGGCCATCGTCCCCCATTGGAGTATGAGATAAAAGACTTCGTGGACACATGTGCTTTCTTGGGGCTGGAAGATGCACCAGCTACGGGATGCAAGTTCACGTGGACGGATGGAACGGTATTTAGTAAAATTGATAGAGTCATGGTTAATAACCAATGGCTTGCTTCCGATTTTCTATGCAGGGCAGAATTTCCCCCATCGGGAGTTCACTCCGACCATTCACCAATGATAATCAAGCTGTTTGGGGAAATATTATCCAAGCCGAAGCCCTTCAAGTTTTTTAATTTCTGGACGAAAAATGAAGGCTTCCTAGCCTTGGTTGACCAAGACCGAGCGAGGAAGAGAGGGCATCGCCCAATATAAGCTCGTCAGAAATCGAAGCTCTCGAAGACCACCTTAGGGACTTCAACTTTAAGGAGTATGCGAGCATCTCTAGGCAGGCACCGGCTGTGTCTGCACCGACGAAGCCCAATCAACCGACGCCGATTCGAACAACCATCAACTTCGAACAACGGCAAGACGCAAAGAAAGAGCTAGTCACCTGGACTACGCCGAAAGGGAGTTTTATGCTCAAAAAGCTAGAATTAAATTCCTGCTTAATAATGATAGAAATTCCAGTTTCTTTCATTCCCTTGTTAAGAGAAACAACTCACGAAATGCCATCTCATTTCTGTGTAGGAACGACGGGCAGATAACAACGGACTAAGTTGAGATAGCCTCTTGATGGGCGAGGTCCATGCTGGCCAAGGTCCGAGGTGCTTGCAGGGTAGGTTCGGCCTCTTGATGGGCGACTTCGTCCGTTTGCTGGGCGTGTTCGGCCTCTTGCTGGCCGAGGTGGGTAAAGCGCTACCTCGGCTAGGTGACACGCTTGGTGTCCGAGGTGGCGGATTGCTGGGCGTCTCGGCCGTTTTGTTCCGAGGAGGTGGGAAGCTGGGGTCCTCGAACGTTTTGGACGAGGAGGCACCCGTAGGCGAGGCGAAGTGGATATGAGTGTTTACATCCTCCGGGTTGATCCTAGGCTGGTTTGGTTTGGCCAACCAAGCTGCACCAGGGAGAATTTCCTCCTTGCCTTTCCGAGACGGCTTCGGGTCAGCATGAGCTGTGGGCTGGCGTCCACGCGATAGGGGTCTGGATTTAGTCCGTGCTCTGGTACTGCAAAATTTTTCCGAAAATATCCTCTATCTCCAAGTGGGATAGGGACCTTGTTAGTCGTTCCATAGGGGGGATTTTTCGGGGGGTTGCAGTTAACAATCGTATGGCCAAACCTATGGCAAGTTGTGCAATATCTTGGTTTAAAATCATAAATGATCTTCTGAACAAATATATCCCCATTGTGCACCTTTATCATAAGTTCATCTAGCAAGGGCTTAGACGCGTCAATTAAGACATGAATTCGCATTTTGTCGACTGCCCCATTTCTTATGGTTCGTTCATCCATTTCAATAGGCTCGCCTATGCAAGAAGCTATCTTACCTATTGCCCTAGTGGACCACAATTCTAGAGGCAAGTTAGGCAGATTTATCCATATGGGTAAATTGCATTTAGGCGCATCTGTAAATCTAAAGAACGGGGCAGGGGTTGGAGGATTAAGGGAATACCGAAAACAGCAAATGGTCCTTTGAGCTTCGTCTGTTCGAGATCTTCCATTTGTCGAAGTGGAAAATCATCCAACCGTTGTTATGAAAGGAGACAGTTGGTTTGGATGGCCATCGTTGCATAAGATTGTGGACACTATCTTGCCCGGGAAGCGTCCGGCAAAGATTCCGAGAAGGCAGTGTCGCAAGTCTTCTTCGGTGGACAGGTAGTCCGTTCTTTCAAAGTTGAGGCAATGATTATCGAAGGAGACCTCATGTTTAAAGATCTTCGTGGCCAAGTTGGTGGTTTGGCCCATATGAGTGGGGATGCTAGGTTGAGGCGGAGCATGGTTCAGTTCCCGTCTTTTGTCGAAGTGGAGTTCACCTTGGATAGGGACTTCGGCTTCGGTAGAAATTATTTCATGTAGGAGCTCGGTTTTGTCCAGTGGAAAGTCATCGTACACGGGTCTATCCTCGCAAGCTGGTCTCTTGACGTTTTTGCTGCATGAGGCCATTTTTGGGGATTTGTGCGTTGACCTTGACTTTAGTTGGCCTTTCAGAGCCGTTGGATACACAGAACCCAAATTTACGTCAAGAAGACAAGGGCGCTGCTTCCTGTGTCACGTGAGATCAACGTCCCTTCCAAAAACTAGGGTTTGGTACCCCTTGTTCTTGAGGAATGAACAGCAAACTTGCAGGCAAGTACACTTAGGCGAAAATTTCTGAAGAACACTTAAACAGATTTATCAGAAATTTAGAGCGCTAGGCGCTTGAGGAATCCAGTCAAGATATTAATCTACCGAAGGTATTTTTCCAAGGATTGAAGACAGATCCGTAAGAACACCTTTAGAAACAACTCAGTTGAAATTTTTAATAATTAACAGAGCTTGACTGAGGTTGACGTACAGGCTTATTTCGTGCTTCCAGAACATGTATCTTACACGTCTTCAACCATATCTGAACATGAACATCAAGGTATTTAAAATTATATGGGAAATAGCAGATCTGACCTTCGTAAGTCTGGTGTCCCCAGAATAATTTAGAATATTCAGCTGAGGCTTTTGCTGGGCACCGATTTATTGTTCAAACAGTAGATTTATTGTTCAAACAGTAGATCTTTTAATGAATCTGGCGTCCCCAGAATAAGCTTTGAATATTCTAAAGTGGCTTTTGCTGGGCGCCGATTTACTCTTTACATTGTAGATCTGAAGTGAGTTGGTGGGACCAAAATTTGCTTTGTCTGCAAAAGCAAGTAAATCAATTACTCCAGATCCAAAAGTAAAACTTAGAAATAAGAAATCCAAATAAATATAAAATATTCTATTGGATTTCTTTGCTGGCAGCCTTCGGTTCCTTCTTGAAGAAGGTGAGCCCGGCGATTTGAGAGCTTCTGGACAAGAACTTTATGATTCTTCAAGAAAATAACCAGTTGGGAGAGAATAGCTTTTATAACAGCTAAAAATAACACCTTACATATACTATTACCTAATATAAAGTCTGTAGTCCTGGTAACCTAATGCTTGCTTTCACTTGGACTATAAAGGAAAATGCACAAGAAATTAACAAAGAGAGACAAACTTACGAAGGAAGATTTATGCAGAAGCGTACATACTGATCTCTATGGGTCACCATGAAACCACTCTTTGGCAATCCTTCAGTGCATAAAGCCCATCAGCAAATCTAAAAAAAAAGGGAAAAGGCATGCCAAATCAGGATAGAAGTCATACCTTTGCCTCTTAACTTAACCAGTTGCCCATGTTGAACCCCCTTAGGAATCTGCAACCACAACAACCATTGAGTGGAAGACAAGATTTAAAGTTTTAAGCATTATTTGGAAGCACTGATCAGATAAAAGAGAAAACTCCAACCACAACCAAGTCGACTACTTGCAAAAGAAACAAGGAAAGCCTGGTCTAGTAATTGGGCCCATGAACATAAGTTTTCTATCTTAATCACGAACTATAGCCCAATTCATCACATTAACTTCTTAATGACATTCCATATCAGTTTGGTTATCCTACTATGTAGATATCATGATGATTCTGTAACAAAGTAGGTAAAATAAAATAATAAATCCAAAGGATTAATATCAGAAAAGGAAGTATAGAGAAACACCTATCTGTAAAAAAATTAACAAGGGAAAAGAAAAGAGTGCAACTGGAAACATGTTACATGAAATCTAGGAGAGAACTGATATATTGTATAGACACATAACAAAAAGTTCCAAATCAGAAAGGGAAGATAAGTATCTTACTGTCAGTCCCAGATAGGGTAGACACCTCAACATTGCCACCAAGAATGGCCTGCACCACATCAAACAGAAAACTTCAATTCGAGAACTTCTATTTGCTAAAAGTCTAATAATTATTATAAATTAATAAGCATAAACTGCGTAGAAAAACTAAAGCACGAAGAAATATTTCCTATATTAAGACTAAACAAAAACAAAAGAGAATATGAAAAGGAAAAGCTCTGACTTGTCCTTACTCCGCTTTGTGTTATCGTTCAACTGCTGCTACTCCCTGAGCATCATCAGTATCACTTGCTTCTCCAGTCCTATCGATCATTGGGCTTTCAGCAATCCCTTCGATGAATTTCGGCTATGACCAATGCCCCACTAGCTGAATAGGCGTAAGAAAGCTACACGAAAAAGCGCAAGGTGCACCTTGGATTGAACTCGACAATTGCATTTTGCCGAGAGATTTTTTAGTAAGAAAGATTCTTTATTGGAAATTCAAAATAAAGAAAATAAAGGGTCTACCTTAGAGCCTTAGAGGAAGGGCCCCAATACTTTTCATTCGGGGAAGGGAAACTAGCCTCATTACTTCCCATCAGGCGAGAGGTGCACCTAACCCACCTACCCACTCATCAATCACGGTGTTGGTGACTTGCATCGATAGATCCCTATTGTATTGTATTGGAATTAGGCGCCCATCTTTTCTTGTTGTAAATTAATCTCTTCAATCTTGATTCTATTTCTATGAGAAGCTCTGCACCCACGATTCCCCAGTAGTAAGTCGTCGGCATATCGCGTAACAAATCCTTATGTTGTAATAGCTTTTTAAGGGGCGACTACGGTCAGCCTCTCTCGACACGATAACTAGTATCGCCTCCCTTGACTCTATTTGCTTTCTTGCCTAATATATTTGTCCACATAAAGATCAGCACCATTTCTGTAAAATACGGGATCTTCTGCAACCTGGATCAATAAATTACCAAAAACAAAAGGTGTCAAAATAACCAAATAAAATCTAAAACAGGCTATTGGCACAAATGAGAAAGCAGCAAGATTTGGTAATACAACAGCCAAGATCAAATCTTCTAGCAGGAGTATCTGTCTGACCTGGGGAGACTATCGGTATAACCATCAACATTATGTAAATCCCTACTATCGTTAATCAACTAATTTCACAACAAAGAAATCCATATATCTAACTAGGCGTGGTAATAAGGTGACAAACACACTAATAAAGCCTCAGCCAGGCCTTGTTGTACTATCACAAAACAATACGAGTTCAGCACATAAAAGCAACTTATACAAATTACAGGCTGCAACAAAAGTACATTGAGAGAATACATTTAATCCATTAATATTTAGTGACACTAACTTTTTTGCTAACATGTAGTTCTTTTTTCTTTTTCTGGAGAGAGATTCTATTTCAACCCAGAAAAGAGAGAGATTCCATGTACCCAAAAGGTTATTTACAAATCAACATCATATTCAGGAAATACAATTTAAAACAAAAAAATTAGGTGATCATGTAAACTTAAGTCATAGTTTTGGTTAGGTATTTATAAAAAGGAGACAGAATGGTGTTGCCTTTAGTTTTATAAATAGGTCGCCAGAAGTGCTTCCCCATGCACCAGAATTACCAGCTCTTGGTACACGAACTGTATCACCAGCATCCACACCTAATCCCCATAAAATGCAACAAAATGCAGTGAGCACACAAGCATCATGTATAGATATGTGAAAATAGAGGGACTAAGGGGGCACATAAAGACATAGACACTGAGAATTAAAGCAGTTGATCACACCCCTTTTTGACATTCACCGCTCTTTGAATTCGGGAAAATAAATGCATCGTTTACTCCACTTGCTTATAAATGGTTTAAAAACTTATTAAATATGTTGCAATGATACTGTGCATCACTCAAATCCTGATGTTAACCTATGGAATGGCACTGAGGAGACATTCTCAATTAAGATTAACTGCAAAAACATACACAAACCTGGACATATTTGCAATTTAATCTTAAAATTTTAATTTTGCAATTATAGCAATTATAGCACAAGCTTTCTTATTTAAAAAAAAATTTAATATAGCACTGATATCTCTCCATCGAAATGCATATGCATTGCAAACATCTAATAGTGTATCAAATTGCAAAACCTAGAAGCTTGTTAACATAGTTGCAAAAATATAAAGTTTTGGATTAAATTCCGTAAAGTGCCAACATTCATGTATATTTTTGCAAGTAACCCTTCTGAAATAGCAATACAATACGACGGCTCAACAGTTTCTCTTTGTATTGTTTAGTTTACCATGTCCATTCTATTGCTTCAAGTGCAAAAAATAGAGGAATATCGCTGTTCTCCTGTCTTCTATGCTGTGGAACCTATGCAAATGTTTCACTTGATTTCATTCAAGGTATTACTAAACACCAGGAATTGTTACAACAAAAACCCATAAATTTGTTCTGAATCTTCTGATCAGCATATTGAAGTTTCCAGATAGATTCTTGTCCACTAGATACAGTATTTCAGCAATTTTAGACAATGCATAAGAATTGTTTGCTCGATAGCTAAGATAAACGAAAGGAAAGAAGGATGTGCTATCAACCAAATTAATGTGTATGGAACATAACCTGCTGGTACAGTTACTCTGACATCCCTGACTCCTTTGCAGGCCCTTGATCCTCCACAATCCATGCAGTATTCCTATACATGATTTATTTTCTAATTTCCTTTCGGATACAAAAGATATATAGTAAACAGTGATAGAAGACAAAATCTATGACTAGACCTTGATTATTTGTCCAACACCTTTACAAGTACTGCAAGTTGTGGTAAAAGGTGGTATTGTCACCTAAAAAACCAGCAACAAGGTAAAATGAAAGCCATATATAACCATTCATACAACTGGTTTTCAAGGGATATCATGTCGACAAAAATGTCAAAATGATTGACCATTCTTTGAGTGAGTATCAAATCAGAAAGTACTTACTCTTCCAATGCCTCCGCAGGTTGGACACATTATGGTCTGGAGCATCCAGAGGATGGCCTCGGCCATCTGAGAAATAAGATAAACGGTAAACAAAATGTCTTAAGTCCATAATTGACAGCTGCACTAGTCTGCATTCGTTACCATCCTCGCAGCAACGTCGCGCCCCGCACTTGGCGCGCAGCACTCGGTCTCGCTCGAATGCTCGCCTTGCGTGTCCGCTCGGCATGCCTGTGCGACACAGCCGCTCGGCACGCCCACTCGACACGCATGTCTGCTCGGCACGCCTCGAGGCCCTTGGTGCCCGATGGGTCCGACGCATCCCACATGCGTCCGACTCTTGTCCTCCTCGTATCCAGCCGAGTCGCCTAGGAAGGAACGACTCGACACCATTTGGTCGAGACGCCGATTTCTCGACGCCTCGCGCGACTTTCGAGGGCTAACAAACCACCCCCACCAGAGCTCGACGGCGCCCTCATCGTTGATGGGTCGATTCCTTCTTTAGCCTTCCAATACTCGGCAATCGGTTTCTCGGTGCCGCAGTTCTGACTTTCTCCCAGTCGCGTCGACTTCAGGCTCGCCGCTTGCACCAGTAATTCGTTCTCCGGTTCTTTTTACTTTGGTCTGCGGTTCGATGGTCGAGAATTCGCTGCACCGTCTTAGTGTATTGTTGCCTTATCACGAGAGGTGCACGCAGCACCTGCTTTCTCGAAGCATCATCTTCATCAGCACTGAACTTCTTCAAGAAAGACACATGGAAGGTGGGGTGAATCTTCAGCCTTACAATGTCAAACGATACGCTACCTTTCCCACCTTCTTGACCACCTCGAATGGTCCATCGTGCTTGATGTATCGTCAACTCTCTCGCTCGCCCACACTCGTGTTTAGTTATTCTTGAATTTACGTAAATCACTGACGAGCAACACAGAAGCATCGTCAGTAAATTACGCGCGATTATCACGGGTAACTCACTTTGACCTTATTATTACTCTCAATTCGTACAAAGGATTACTTAAAAAATAGCCCGATGCGAATCGCCTAACACTTTGCGAAATTTGCCCTATCGATGTGATGGACAAGGCCCGTCATGGCCAAAACCGCCCATTTCGGCGTGTCATGCGCCGCGGCTCGCTCGCCGGGCGGTTATCGCCCATAACCACCCGCTAACTTTTTCGTGTGCTGGCTTGGCGCCCAGTACAAGTCGGGTAACCGTCGCCCACGCGCGCGTCGTCGATTGTTTTGTGCGCTCGGCCGCATGCGCTTTCGGCCGTCGTCGCGTCGCCCGATTCTTCGCACATCGCGCCCCGCACTTGGCGCGCAACACTCGGTCTCGTTCGAATGCTCGCCTTGCGTGTCCGCTTGGCACGCTTGCTCGGAACGCCCGCTCGGCACGTCTCGAGGCCCTTGGCGCCCGATGCGTCCGACTCTTGTCCTCGTATCCAGCCGAGTCGCCTAGGACGGAACGACTCGACACCATTTGGCCGAGACGCGCCAATTTCTCGGCACGCCTCGGCGCTAGCTTTAAAGGGGTTAACAAACCATCCCGCGAGCTCGGCGACCCCGCCGTCGTTGATGGGTCGATTCAGCTTTAGCTTTCAATACTCGGCAATCGAACTTCCGGTGCCATAGATTTCTGAGCTTCTCCCAGTGGTAATGTCGAACCCTCACCACCGCTGCGCACAGTAATCCGTTCTCCGGTTCTTTTTACTTTGGTCTGCGGTTCGATGGTCGAGAATTCTTTGCACGTCTTAGTGTAATGTTGCCTTATCACGGGAGGTGCACGCAGCTAACTTTCTCGAGCATCATCTTCATCGACATTGAACCGAGAAAGACACATGGAAGGTGGGGTGAATCTTCAGCCTATCCGGCAATGCCAAACGATACGCCACCTTTCCTACCTTCTTGACCAACTCGAATGGCCTGTCGTACTTTGGTATCAGTCCCCGATGTACGTTCTTGGAAGAGATTTTCTTCATTCTTGACCACTTGCTCCCCAATTTCATATTCCATTTCGTGTCGGCCCGATCGGATATCTTCTTCATTCGCGGGCGAGCGCTTGGTGGCTGTCCGTCCTCATCCATCGTCTCCTATTTCTCTAAATGCGAAACAATAGGCTACGGGACGATTTCCCCCACTCCGTTGCGTTGCCACTTCATGCGGCGCCAGCGGTTGTTATCATCTGAGAATCTCGAATGGACTTTTCCCGTCATGAGGACCGATGCAAATTGTAGCTAAATTGAGCCTTCTCGACAATTCGACCCAATCTTCGACTCGCGAGACATAATGCCTCAAGTACTCCTCAACAATGATTCATCCTCTCCAAATGCGCCCGTCGGTTTGAGGATGATTTGCCGTTAATTTCGATTCCATGCCCGTCAAGTTGAACAAGCGGTCGAAATCGCCCGTGAACCGAGTATCCCGTATTAATTATGTCCTCGGAATACTAAAGTGCTTGACCACGTGCTTGAAAAACTCGTCGCCGCCATATCGCGGACATGTATTCGGGCATGCTATGAAAATTCCATATTTAGAGCCTTTCCACCACCAAGATCGAAGCCTTCAGTCCACCTTTGGGAACCGGAGATAAAGTCCATCGACACCGATTGAAATGGCTGCTCGGAATAGGCGGCCGCTGCACCAGAACTTCTCTTCGTTCAAGTTTGTCGGTGGCACACAAGGCGCGATCTCACATATGCCTCGATGCAGCGTCGGCGTCAGCGTTGGACAACATGAGCGAGTCGACGAAGGCCTTGGTCGGTGGGATCGGCCCGTTAGTAGAAGGTCGGATTTATTCATGCGAGGATGAAATTTCAACACTAACGACAGCCATTGAAGTGAAAATTGAAGGCCTCCTTGATGATGTTCATATTGTGAAGAGGACTTTCCGGACCGTGGAAGAAAGAGCCCCATCTTCGAAGGCGAAGGTCCCGGAGCCGAAAGCATTCAAAGGTGCTCGAAGTTCTAAGGAACTTGAAAATTTCTTATTGGATATGGAGACGTATTTCAAGGCGGCTCATGTACCCGATAATGAAAAAGTCTCGATCATTAGCATGTACTTGGCGGGAGATGCGAAACTGTAGTGGCGCCCCCGATTATCCGACGATGTGAGTGCAAACAGATATCCGACCTTGTCCCCAGGTGATGAGGCGAAGACTACTTGTGTAACGAGGTATGGCTCGTTCGAGTTTTTAGTGATGCCGTTTGGATTAATTAATGTTCATGCCACGTTTTGTAATTTGATTAATGACGTGCTATATGAATTTCTTGATCGTTATGTGGTGGTCTACTTGGATGATATTGTTGTCTATTCGGAATCGTTGGTTGAGCATATTGTGCACATGCGGTCTATATTTTTGAAATTACGTGAATATAAATTGTATGCGAAGAAAGAGAAATGTGAATTCTGTACGGAGTCGATCACGTTCCTTGGTCACGTCATTAGCCAAGGAAAGATTATGATGGATCGGAAGAAGGTACAGGCCGTTGTGGATTGGCCCGTGCCGAGTAAAGTTGCTGACTTGCAAGCATTTTTGGGATTGGCCAATTACTACCGTCGGTTCATCAAGGGGTATTCAAAAATTGCAAACCCCTTGACGGATTTGTTGAAGAAGGACGTAGTGTGGAAATGGACCGAGGAGTGTGATGCGTCTTTTAATCGGTTGAAGGAGTTGTTGTCAACAGAACTTGTGCTGAAATTGCCTATGTTCGATCAGCCTTTTGAAGTGCAGGTAGATGCCTCGGGACGAGCCATCGGGGGTGTGTTGGTGCAGGGCAAGCATCCAATTGCCTTCAAGAGTCGCAAGTTGAAAGAAGCTAAGCAACGGTACAATACACATGAGAAAGAAATGACGGCAGTGATCCATTGCCTTGAAGTTTGGAGGCATTATTTGTTGGGCACGAAGTTCACGGTGGTGACGGACAACGTGGTCAACACGTATTTTAAGACTCAAAAGAAACTCTCGCCAAAGCAAGCTCGATGGCAAGAATATTTGGGAGAGTTCGATTTGAGTGGGTGCGTCGTCAGGAAAATGCAATGGCGTTCTTGATGCCTTGAGCGAAAAGTGGTGGAGAATTTGTAGGCTGCGATGACTCTTGTTGAGTCGATTTCTTGGGCAGGATTCGAGAATCCTCCCAAACTGATTCCGTTTCTAAAAAGCTTGTGATGCAGGTTAAGACGGGCGAATTGAGAAAATATTGGTTAGATGATGATTTATTATTTGCGCGAGGGAGTCGGGCGTATGTTCCATCGGAAAAGCTAAGACGTGAGCTACTGTGAGAGACTCACGACCCGCGATGGGTAGGGCACCCCGACGTGGAAATCGTGCCTTGTCCACCTCGCGGGTCGTGAGTCTCTCGCAGTAGCTCACGTCTTAGCTTTCCCGATGGCACACACGTCCGACTCCTTCGCGCAAATAATAAATCATCATCGAGCCAATATTTTCTCAATTTGCTCGCCTTAACCTGCATCACAAGCTTTTTAGAAACGGGATCAGTTTGGGAGGATTCTCGAACCCTACCCAAGAAATCCGACTCAACAAGAGTCATCGCAGCAACAAATTCCTCCACCACCTTTCGGATCAAGGCATCGGCAACGTCGTTGCATTTTCCCGGACGATGCACCCACTCGAAATCGAACTCTCCCAAATATTCTTGCCATCGAGCTTGCTTTGGCGAGAGTTTCTTTTGAGTCTTAAAATACGTGTTGGCCACGTTGTCTGTCACCACCGTGAACTTCGTGCCCAACAAATAATGCTCCAAACTTCAAGGCAACGGATCACCGCCATTTCTTTCTCATGTGTACAGATCGCTGTCTCGCCTTCTTTCAACTTGCACTCAAGGCAATCGATGCTCGCTCGCACCAACACACCTCGATGGCTCGTCCCGAGCATCTACCGCACTTCAAAAGGTCGATCAAACATAGGCAATTTCAAAGACAAGTTCGCTGACAACAACTCCTTCAACCGATTAAAAGACGATCACACCTCGTCCATTTCCACACTACGTCCTTCTTCAACAAATCCCACAAGGGGTTTGCAATTTTTGAATACCCCTTGATGAACCGACGGTAGTAATTGGCCAATCCCAAAAATGCTTGCAAGTCAGCAACTTTACTCGGCACGGGCCAATCCACAACGGCCTGCACCTTCTTCCGATCCATCATAATCTTTCCTCGCAATGACGTGACCAAGGAACGGATCGACCGCATGTAATTCACATTTCTCTTTCTTCGCATACAGTTTATATTCACGTAATTTCAAAAATATAGACCGCATGTGCACAATATGCTCAACCAACGATTCCGAATAGACAACAATATCATCCAAGTAGACCACCACATAACGATCAAGAAATTCATATAGCATGTCATTCATCAAATTACAAAACGTGGCATGAGCATTAATTAATCCAAACGGCATCACTAAAAACTCGAACGAGCCATACCTCGTTACACAAGTAGTCTTCGCCTCATCACCGGGATAAGGCCTGATATCCGCTTGCACCACATCGCCGGATAATCGGGCGCCACTACGCCGATCTCCGCCAAGTACATGCTAGTGATCGAGACTTTTCATTATCGCACACGAGCCGCCTTGAAACACGCTCCATATCCAATAAGAAATTTTCAAGTTCCTTAGAACCGAGCACCTTGAATGCTTTCGCCCGGACCTTCGTCAAGACGGGGCTCTTCTTCCACGGTCCGAAAGTCTCTTCACAATATGAACATCATCAAGGAGGCCTTCAATTTTCACTTCAATGGCGTCGTTAGTGTTGAAATTTCATCCCGCATGAATAAACCGACCTTCTACTAACGGCTCGATCCCACGCCGATTTTCAAGCGCCTTCAAGCGACTCGCTCATGTTGTCCAAACGCCGACGCCGACGCTGTATCGGTGCATATGTGAGATCGCGTCTCGTGTGCCACCGACAAACCGAACGAAGAGCAGCCGGCCGTTGCGTAGCCCGCCTATTCTGGAGCAGCCATTTCAATCAGTGTCGATGGACTTTATCTCCGGGTTCCCAAAGGTGGACGGGAAGGCTTCGATCTTCGTGGTGGTGGACAGGCTCTCTAAATATGGAATTTTCATAGCATGCCCGAATACATGTCTGGCAGATATGGCGGCTGATTTGTTTTTCAAGCACGTGGTCAAGCACTTTAGTATTCCGGAGGACATAATTAGCGATGGGGATACTCGGTTCACGGGGCGATTTTGGACTGCTTTGTTCAACTTGATGGGCATGGAATTGAAATTCTCAACGGCAAATCATCCTCAAACCGATGGGCAGACGGAGAGGATGAATCAGTTGTTGGAGGAGTACTTGAGGCATTATGTCTCTGCGAGTCAGAAAGATTGGGTCGAATTGTTGGACACGGCTCAATTTAGCTACAATTTGCATCGGTCCTCGGCGACGGGGAAGAGTCCATTCGAGATTCTGTATGGACAACAACCGTTGGTGCCGCATGAAGTGGCAACGCAGCGGAGTGGGGGAAATCGTCCCGTAGCCTATCGTTTCGCACGAGAGAAATAGGAGATGATGGATGAGGCACGGGACAGCCTCACCAAGGCTCAGCGGCGAATGAAGAAGTATGCTGATCGGGCCGACACGAAATGGAATATGAAATTGGGGAGCAAGTGGTCAAGAATGAAGAAAATCTCTTCCAAGAACGTACATCGGGGACTGATACCAAAGTACGACAGGCCATTCGAGTTGGTCAAGAAGGTAGGAAAGGTGGCGTATCGTTTGGCATTGCCGGATAGGCTGAAGATTCACCCCACCTTCCATGTGTCTTTCTTGAAGAAGTTCAATGCTGATGAAGATGATGCTTCGAGAAAGCAGGTGTTGCGTGCACCTCCCGTGATAAGGCAACATTACACTAAGACGGTGCAAAGAATTCTCGACCATCGAACCGCAGACCAAAGTAAAAAGAACCGGAGAACGGATTACTTGGTGCAGTGGGGTGGTGAGTGGGAAGCTGACACGACTTGGGAGAAGCCTGTAAATCTATGGCAATTCGAGAAGCCGATTGCCGAGTATTGGAAAGCTAAAGAAGGAATCGACCCATCAACGACGAGGGGGTCGTCGAGCTCTGGTGGGGATGGTTTGTTAACCCCTTTAAAGCTAGCGCCGAGGCGTGCCGAGAAATTGGCGCGTCTCGGCCAAATGGTGTCGAGTCGTTCCGTCCTAGGCGACTCGGCTGGATACGAGGACAAGAGTCGGACGCATCGGGCGCCAAGGGCCTCGAGACGTGCCGAGCGGGCGTGCCGAGCGAGCGTGCCTAGCGGACACGCAAGGCGAGCATTCGAACGAGACCGAGTGTTGCGCGCAAGCGCGGGCGCGATGCGAAGAATCGGGCGACAAGACGACGGCCGAGCGAGATGCGGTCGAGCGCGAAGGCGCACAAACAATTGACGATGCGCGCGATGTGGGCGACGGTTACCCGACTTGTACTGGGCGCCAAGCCAGCACACGAAAAAGTTAGTGGGTGGTTATGGGCGATAACCGCCCCGAAGTGGAGCGAGCCATGGGCGCATGACACGTCGAGCTGGGCGACGGTTTTGGCCAGTGACGGGGCCTTGTCCATCACATTGATAGGGCAAATTCTGCAAAGTGTTAGGCAGATTCGCACGGGCTATTTTTTAAGTAATCCTTTGTACGAATTGAGAGTAATACGAAGGTTGGGGGCGAGTTACCCGTACACTGTGCGTAATTTACTTGATGTATGCTTGCGTGTTCTTGCTCGTTGTGATTTACGTAAATTCAGTAAATAACTAAACACGAGTGTGGGCGAGTGAGAGAGAGTTGGCTGGCTGGTTTGAGTGGTCGGCGCCACACAACGCAAAAAATCGTGGTCGAAGAAAACCTTGTGACAAAGTGACAGCTGCACTGGTGAATTCTAAGGCCAATTAATTGCAAAACAAGAAAATCAATTGCAGCCTGTGTCATAAAACTATGGCCACTATAACTCTCAACTCTTTCCAGGGAATAGTAGATCTGGACAAGGATCATCTCTAAGGAATTGAATAAGCTGGTAATTCTCCGTTACTAATTGCTTCTGCAATCATGCTACAGGGCAATGGCTTTCCTTTAATGTGATATAGCTTTTCCTAAAATTCCTACCTTCATCACAATTGACATGTATGTTTTTTTTTTCACAAAGTTTGACTATCTGTGCAGATGGAATGCTAAACAGTTAGTGAATCTCTAAAAAATGAATAAGATCAAACAAAAGAAAAAAGGATTTGAAATAAGATTCTGATTTGCCTATAGGATTTTGGATTTATACCTTAAGACTCCATTATAAATACTTTAAACCTGGAATAACAAAGATATATATCCAGATCTAATTCAAGACCTTAGAAAAAAAAGATAGCCATGTTCTATTTCTCTGAATTTACTTCTCGCTTTCTCCTCTCTGTCTCTCTTCAATGGGAAAACTTTCAAGCAATTTATCTGTATCTTTCATATATGCTTGAAAAAGGTACACATGAAGTATGAAAACCATGCTCCTTTCCATACTTTTGAGTAAAAGTTCTGATAATAGTTTGTTGCTCAATTACTGAATCATCAAAAACACTCGATGAAACATGGAAAAATTATTCTAAAAAAAAGGAAAATCAGTCGATAATTTAAATTTAATACCAATATTATTAACAATAATCATCCTATCCCACAAGTATAGTTTATTTCAGAGTACACATCCAATAAATTGCATGTGCAAATTTCCATGTTGACATGGCAGACTGGACGGCAGATTACCTGTATCTCAGAAAGGTGAAGCTACAAATGCAATTTCCAGCTATTTTAAGAAACTTGAGCACTATTCTGTTTGCGAGGAAAAGAATCAAAGATATAAATATACACAATTGTATAGGGTATGTATCAAATAAGGCTCAGGAATAATCTAATTTAGACTAAAGGATCATCATGTAATTTGTCTATATCTCTAAACAATGCATGTATGTCCTATTTAAATTGGAGGGCATAAACATTTAGCTAGTACAATTAAGATGTAACAATTTCACTTTATACTCATGGCAAGAATGACATGGCACATCTGCATCAAAGGACAAATGCTTAGTGCATCCTTGAGCGGCTTCAGAAAATGTAAGCACGAGTTCCACCTATGCTCCCCTAAAAAAAAGGTTTTGTTCGCAGACAACTGAAAATAGATACATGTGACAGCAGTGGTAGTAGGATATAAATAGTTTATCTGAATATCACCATCCACATTTTCGGTTTCATTTTCAAAAATCTGAGATGGAAAAGGTGTTATCAGAGACAAGTTTTAATTTACAATATCGCATGCTCAGCAACAAGTTCACAATACCTCAGAAAAAAATTTGTGAAATGAATCAGAGAACTGAGCTCCATGAGCATGTCTAGAGCGACTCGAGCCATTGTTAGAATTTCCTGCATGCCTGGTCCCATTTGTTTTTGAACTCTGTCTCAACTGTTAGAAATTCATTTCCTTAATTTCAACACATACATATACAAATTTTAATGCAAAACAAAGGATAAACAATCAAAAAGTGAGGACAACACATCCATTCCAAGAAAGTAACATGGACTAAATGATGAATTCCTATATCTAAGTAAATCTGAGACAGACAGATCAGTAAACTTTTTATGCTTTTGGGCACAAAGAACCACCATTATTTGATACTTCCTCAACACTCTAAATAGGGTTCCTCTTTATCCACAACAATTCTCCAAATCTTCTCCAGCCATATAACAAATAAATTAACCAAAAGCAAGGTAAGAACAGCGATATGGTAACTAACAACAGAAATAAAAAAAGATACTTTACCCTGTCATAATTTGTTTTCTTTTCAGGATCTTTCAAAGTCTGCAATCACCTTCCACAATAAAATGAGTTCTTGTTGTAATTAAGATAAAGCTTATGTCAAAATGACTGCGGACCTCATACGCCTCTCTTATCTCTTGAAAGTTTCTCTTTGATGAGGGGTTATTCTTATTGGCATCAGGATGGTACTTCTTCGCCAGCTACATATCATAGAGAGCCAAAAACGCACACGGTCATTGCTCGTATCAAGCTGCTGAAAGCCAAAAAAGATTCAAGGCAATCTAGAGATGCTAAGCATATAATGTCCACTGAGAAAACAAAAAAAAGACGAGATACAAATAACAAGGGTAGAATACCACAATGATCAAACAAAACTTACAGCATGAAAAGCCTTTTTAATCTCATCGCAGGTGGCATCTCTAGAAACACCAAGAATCTCATAGTAATCACGTGCTGCAGAACAATGAGACCCTATTGAAAAGAATCATAAACTGACTACTAGAATCCCAAATGCTACTACGATATCAAAAAAATCAAACCTTGTCTCTCGACTTTGAAATTGAAACCTGTGGCGTGGATGAAACGCCTCGGAAACAGCATCTCATCATGTGCAAAACAGTTATGCCTTCCCCTATAACTGTTACTGATATGCAGCTGGTGAATGATACAGTCGACCTTGACATCAGTGATCATCAACAAACATGTTCTTGAAATTGACTAGTTATTCATGCAGATTAGTATCAATTGAGTAAAACAGTACTACTATTACAGTCAGATTTAGCAATTCTTACATGGAGAATGAATCAATGTCCGCTGAAAGTGGGGAATTTTCCCACATAATACTCCATTGGAGGATTGTGCATAAATTTTCTGCCAAAACCGGAGAAAAGCATGATGATTCAGGAAAGTGTTGAGTTATTAGAATTTTTGGAGATTAAAGCGACTACCACTAGTTTATCGGCGAGTGATTTGGGGGAAGACGCGAGCCTGTTGATTTTGTAATCCAGATTTTATGTTAGTTAGTTGGTTGAAGTATTTTTTTTAGTATATTTACGTATTTGTTTAGTCTTCTCATTTAGTTAGACCAAGTCTTTAGCTATCTATCAGTTAGTAGTGGCTGTAGTGCCATGAAAGTAGGAGCTATCAGTTAGTAGTGGTTGTAGTGGCTGTAGTGCCATGAAAGTAGGAGTCTTTGCTTATTATAAATAAGCTAGTTGTGATTTGTTTGTGTGTAGAGAAGACGTGTTTTTTATTTCTTCATCACTAAAAATCTTTTCTTCTCTGATATTTTTCTGCCTATCCTTGTTCTACATATTTTTTATTATCTTTAACAGAGCCATCGACGCATTCTTAGATTATGCAGCAAAATAGAGGGGAAGAGATATTGGAGAGGGGTTTATTAGCTGCTATCTTAAACCCCTTGGAAATGGACGCCAATTTTATGTGTAATTTACGAATGAATAAAATGACATTCATGATAGTTACGCTGGCTTTATTAAAAACATCTCAAGTTATTACAAATATTTAGTTAAGGTTAATAGTAGAAAATACCACTTTTGAAAAAGCAAAGATAAATATATCCACAAAACAAAAACATGAAATATACCTATTTTATGAGGTGGCCAGTACGAGGGATGTTAATGGGTGGTTTTACTCGGATCAGAACCAATAAATAAGTAATGGTTTTGATTTCGGTTCCGAAACCGACTCATTAGATACTGGATCCGGATCAGACCCGGATCATCAACTATGGGTTTTAAACGGTCCGGATATGAGCGGGCCTGGAACCAGAACCAGAACTGGAACAGAAATTGTTGCTTTATAAATTAATAGGTTATGAGTGATTTCGGATCGATATCGATATAACTAGCTCATTGACAAACTTATTTAAACTTAGGCTTATCAATAGACGGATTTTACTCGTACCAGAACCAATAAATAAGTATTGGTTCTGGTTTTGGAATCGAAATCGGATCCAGACCGGACCGGACCATCAAATTATGGATCTAAACTATCCGGGTCTAAAGCGGTTCTGGAACCGAAATCGGAACCAGAACCGTTGCTTTATAATTTAATGAGTTTTGAACGATTATGGATCAGTCCGGGTTTCAACCACCCATTGACATTCCTACGCTATATAAAACATAAGTTAGTGGTCAAAAGTCAAAATTAGACTCAGAATTGTCACGTTTTTTCTTAACTTGGATATATCTATCCGTATATTAAAGTGAAACATTCGCGTGTACTTTTGAACAATTTGGTAGAGTTTACAATCAATTAACAAAAGCCTCCAAAATAATTACGTCAAAAAATAAAGCCTCCAAAATAAGAAAAAGACGATACTTTACGGGTGCAACTCATATTATTTTTAGGAGTTGGGTCACTTTTGAAAAGTAAAAAAAATAGAATTAAAGTTAATCAACAAAAATGTGAAACTTAATATAGGGTGAAATTTTATTTTTAATGCAATCAATCTATATACACTACTTTGCTAAAGGAAGCTAATATTAGTATTTACTTAACATTTGTTTTGTATTTTTTGTTTCGGCCATTCAAAATAGCATTCTTTTTCCCCAAGAACTCGAAAAAATTTGCCTTCAAAAAAAATCGTAATAACTGAAATAAACAACATATATTATACTCTTGAGGCAACTTATATCGAAAGGGCTAATTCCATATATTACCTCTATACTTTAATATCATTAGTCTTAAAATCTGATTTTAAAGTAGCAATTTGGAGGTTGGAATGTGACTGGTACTGAACCGGCTCTATGATAACCCTATATAATTAAGCACCTCCCTTTCAAATTAACTAAATTGGCAAAGTATCATCAAGATCCATTTCAAAATGATGGATCGGACTAATCAAACTAGAGCTCTCTTGTCAAGAATGTAGGAACTATAAGAATTCCTTTGTTTGGTATGGGGCACAGCTTCTTTCATGAGACAAGCTACCTTAAACAAGTAGCTAGTTGACTGTAGGTTTAGATAGAGCATGTTAGCATAGATTCTAACTCATTTTTATATATACTGTCTTGGTCTTCTTCTTGCTAGGCGAGTGGGCTTTGGTGGATCCGAGCCACCAATACTATAAATGGGTGTCCCCTTGCTTGGGGGATTGTTGTAAATCACTAGGAGGGATAAGAATGGATGAGCTGTTAGCTCTTTTTGCCCAATAACGGTAACGCTAGCTAGTTTAAATTATAGATACCAAAAAAATAGAAAAATTTATATTTGTATTCTTGGTATGGGTAATTTGAAGGAGGAGACTTTGAAAAAAAGGATTAATTTTTGTATTCTTATTAATTAATAGGATGAATGCATACATACAACATATTATCAAATTTCAAAAGAATTATAGAAGGATAAAGTAGGAAGAATGTCAGATTTTTACTCTCAATTTGTGAACTATGATATTTATTAAAAAAAGTAAAAATATGACACCTAAAAAAAATTCAAATTGAAGCATCATAATCTACAATTAATATTAATTAGACTTTATTATATCCAATTAGAATTTATAATTATTTTTAGTATTTAATACACAATTTTCTACAAAATTGTTTATTACGCACGATATCTAACATTTTCAATCTTTAACCATTAATTAGTAACAAATCTCCTCCGTCCCAGAGAAGACATGCTTTCTTTTTGAAATGTGTCCACCCAAGATAAGACGCTTCCTTTTGAAATAATTATCTCTTCAAAAGTTGTGGGACCTACTTATTTTTTATCACTTTATTCACTTTATACCATTCTCCTAAGTAATCGTGCCGAAAAGAAAGGAGCCGTCTTGGGTGGGACTTGGATGGGACGGAGGGAGTACTAACTAGAATTCATTAAATATAAATATTAATATAATAAATACTAGAAAACAATAAACTTAATAGTAAAACACGAACGCAAACCACAAAACTATGGCTCACAGTCACAGATCGGCATAAACTAACAACAATAACAACACTGTTAAATAATTTTAGATATTCCATTTACGCCAGATGCTAATCAAACTAATCAATAAAAAAATAAAACAAAAGATAACCACCAATTTAAAAAAGATAAAACTAAAATTCCCCAATCTTAAAGAACCAGCCAAGATCACGTTGATCATTTCTCGATCACAAATTTATCAACAATCAAACATCTCCGCCATGAGCGGGTGGTGGCTCAGCCCCATCGAGTTCCACGCACAGTTGTTGAATTCATCACCAAACCCCCCCACCTGCTGAAACTCCTCCGACTCAAAAATGCAGCTCCCGCCGCCGACGGCCGAGCTGGAGTTCATGTAGCTTAATATCTCATTGAGCGACCCGAGCCTGTGCGTGAGCTCCATCATCTGCGCTCTGAGAACCGAGTTGTCGGCCTCCACATTCACATAGTGCTGCGTGGTGGCGCTGATGCCACTCAGAATCTGCCCGTTTTCCTTCCGCAGCTGCGCCGCCTGCGCCATGAGGTCGTCCAAGTGCTTCTGCTTCCGCATCCTGGACCGCCGCGCCGACTCCCGGTTCGACTGCATCCGCTTCCGCTTCCGCTGGTCCATTATTAAACCCTCCGACGCCCCCCAGCTCTGAACTGGTGGCGAACCGGATGAAGTCCCGCTAGATGTAGCCAGGTGCTTGCGTGTGTGTTAATTGGATCAAGGAATTGTTTGAATATAGATTTATATATTGTATTTATATATAGAGAGAGGGGGGGATGAATTAGGGTTTGATTGGGGATGGAGTTTATGAGAAAACGTAGAACCAGTAGAGGAAGACGACGGAGAAGGATTGGACAAGATGTGTGCGGCGGCGGAGGGAAGAACTGATCGTAAAACCGGACCGAAGCACTTCGCTTAGAACAGGAGACATCAATTAATCTCGAACATTAACAGCGATTCTTGCTGCATCAAATTAATTCACTTATTTTCTGTGTAGATATGTTTTTGGGTTGTGAAGTAGGGAAGAACTAGTATTTATTTTGGCAGAATGACGCCCAGAAAAGATCAAGATTCTATGGGAAATATGAGTGGTTGATATCTAATCAACAAGAAACGTTGCGATAAAAAAAAAAAAGAGAGAAATAAATCTCAGAATAACAGTGTGTATGAAAACCTATGTGCGAGAGAGGAGGAAGAAGAGAAGAGGCTTTGGAGAAGGCTGAGGGGTTTGATTTATAGAATGGAAATGGTGGGATAAAATATAAAAAGTTAAAAACTATAAGAAATAAGAAATAGAGAAATGTGGAAAAAAGGTAGGAATCTCTCTCTCTCTCTTGAAGGGTTGTAGGTTGGGATGAGAGAGAGGATGAGGCATGTGGGGTGGAGAAATAATGCCATAAACGTACAATTCCAGCTCTGTGGAGCAAAATACGGTCACTGTGGCATCTATTTTCTCACAGAAATCGATGCATGATTGCACCCCATTTCTGACAAAAAAAATTTAAAAATTTCAACTTGAAGTCATCCAACTTGTCACTTTAACATTAGTCATCTTGGCTACGGTTAATTTCCGATATATTTGATATCACAATCCTATGCATTATTCTTTTATTGGGATAAGGATATAAGATAAAATATGGAAAATTATCGGAATTCTGATCCATTGAGATCATAATAATTAGTACTAAAATTTTAAAATCTAAATTAATTCAAGACTTTTGAACTTCATGATTTGGGTTTTTCGATTTTGTCATCGAATATTCGATAACAAAGAAATTGGGTCGAAAAGTTTAGGAAACGAGAAAAAAACCATCCGACGACAAGTATCTGAAATATGAACGAACATACTCATACTATATATGGGCTCCAAACTCCTTATCAATTTTAAGTTTCAAAAGTTAACATTATTTTAATGATAGAATTGAGACATCTCTATATATATGAAACATATCTATAGTACAAATAAAAAATGATTTTAAAAATTAGAATAGAACTAAAAGTGTTAAAGATGGGGATAAAAAGTGACATTAACCATTTTGGGTAAATATCTCTAGTTTTATGTTGTAGTCAAGAACACGCAAGTAAGTGGTATTTGGGTTTCTAGAAAAGATAAGAGAAAAAAGTGTAGGGTTTTCTTGTGTTATTTGCACATTTGTGAATGATAATTACTTTTTGTATTTATTTGTCAATACTTGAAAATTGCTTTGATCAAATATTGTTGCTTACAACTTGCAAGTATTTGACTAAAAGTGGGCGGCAGATTTACCATGGGATGGGACAGTGGATTGTGGGTGCATCAAATTTACCAATAATTTGCATAGTTCCAAGTCTTAACAAATCATGTGCTAGCCTCACATTAATGTTATATCTAGTTTGACAAAACATAAATAAATTAAAATTCAAATTCTAAATGTGGATCTCAAACGCGGACTAATAAGTTTATATAAAAATAAATCAAAATCAACTTAATACTACTTAACCTCACATGTTCCTAATATATATCTTATGGATCGAATCCACTGCCAACCTGTGTTTCAAGCTACAAATTGACAAAAAACTCAAATAAATAACAAAGGAGGCAGTGGAGGGGGGGGGGGGGGGATTGGAATTATTAGATAAGCGAATTAATTAGGATGGAACAAAAGGTGCTTGTTTTGTCATAAAGAAAATCTTTTCGTCGAATGTATAATTTTATTTTGTTTTACATGTGTAAGTTTTATATTCGAGACTCGATCGTATTCTTATGTTATATATATTATGGTTAATTATAGTATCAATCTCAACTATTTACGAATTTGCCAAATATATCATAATTTTTGAATTTTTGTCAATTTTATCCACATATTTTTAATGTGTATCAATTCTTTCATCGAAATAATGGAAGAGCTCTTGAAGTCCATGGTATGTTTTGTCTGCCCATATTTTTCAAAATATGGATTGATAAATTTTAAAGTTCATAACAGAACTTATAAGAAGCGCCAAAAATTGAGATAAATACTAAGTTAACCCTAGATATTTTTGGTGCAGCCAATGTTAAATATTGGACAAAACTTAATATATCAGCTCAACGTGATACTTATTTAAACTTTTTTAAGTCAATTAATACAGAAAATTTGAAGACCGTATCATAAAAGACTTGAACTCAAAACTTTTGGTCTCAGATATTAATCAATCTATCACTAATCCAATACATACATAATATTTATAAACTTTTAAACGGCGTAAGGCAATCGGATAGGAAGTTTTGCAATGGAATATTTAGATTTTTTTCTTAATCCAAAAAGCTGTCCTCTACAATTTTATTTATGACTTAAATTATTAAAATATGGATAAATTTTCTAGAGGTAAGACAGGACAGTCAAAAAACCCTTAACCAGTCAACATAACCTTTCGGAATCGCCAAGGAAGACTAATTTTTTCCAGTTTGCTACTCACGTTCAGTGCACCATCACTATCACTATCGAAATTTATCATTTTTAATTAAAATACTTTTCTTAACTTTCTTTGATTTTTGTACTGATCAGATTAATCAGATTTATATTGCGACAACTTAATGCAAATATTACACGGCAAACCATTTCTAGAAGAATGATGCTATACGTACTATCAGCTACTTTTGAATTTTAATTTTTCCATTTATTTTACTAGCCTTTGATGGATTAAATTGAGACAAATTATCATGTCTCTCCTTAAGCACTGCTCTTATTATTTTGACATTTTAACAGCATGTATATTATGTATTTTTTTTCTTAATATGAAAATAACGAAAAAAATATTATAACCATTACGTTGCGATATGATGTGCTCTAGCTAGATCTAGCACGTTTAGTTTAAGGATTGTTATTTAATTAGAATCATTTAATATGATTGATCAGAGACTTTGTCTAAAGCTGAGGCCGACATTATGATTCAGCAGTAAGTATTAAAGTTCGAAAATTAAGTTAATAAAGCAATTCGCAATCACTGGACGAAATAAATAATGAGGATGTTTGATTTGATTAATAAGGCTGGATTAGTAAAGTATTTAATTTAATTTTATATGTTTGGTTTGAATGATTGACTCTAGACAAATAATTCTATTCATGCTCTAATAATTCAGTTAGATTATTAATCATTCTTCAATTCATAATGCAAAATTTTAAAAATGTCTTCACAAACTTACACTACAAAAAAAAATGTCTAGTAGTTACATATTTTTAGTGATACCAAGATAAGTGTTACAAAATTTATGACATTTTTAAATGTGGCAAAATTTAATTACACCAATAGATGCATCAATATATTTTTGTTACACATAAAAATATATGTAAATTTTGTTACACTTGAAAATATAATAAAATTTGTCACATCTATCCATGTAATTAAACCTTACAACATTTAAACATGTCACAATAATTTTTTTTGTTACATATAGGAATATAACTAAATTTTACTATAACTCAAGAGTTTCAAATTTATAATATTATATATATATATATATATATATATTCAATTAGTTGTCCGATTTTGGTGTTCCAAATTGAGACCTTTTTAGACTTAACATCTCCAAAATAATGAGAGATAATTTATTCCAATATAATAGACAATTAATTTGTTAAATATAATGTACATCAAGGCCAAACAAAAATGTTGAAAGGTAAAGAAAAAGAGAGAAAAGTTCAAATATGAGAAACTATGAACTACAAAAATAGTTACACTTTCAAATGTCACAAAAAATAATTACATGTTCATATGTAACAAAAATAGCTACACTTATAAATTTCACTAAATTTTGTGACATACTTTTTTTGTGACATGACATAATAGTTAATCATCCACAAGATGTCACAAATTTATGTAGTGACATCCATATTTTCCGTCCGTCCAAAATGTACTTTCCTTTTTGGAAACACCAACTTTACATTTTTCAACTTAATTATTCAAAAATCATGTCACTATTGGAACATTTTGTTGTAGTGTTATTTTTTATCTTTTTGCCCTTGAATTTTTGTGTTTTGGCCCTTCTATCAAAATGTCAATCTTAGTATTTTGCTACATTCTAGTCATAATCATTTAATTTATCTTACATCAAAATTAATAAGTAATAATCCAATGGTTCAGTCCTACTCTATATCATATCAATATTATATATCTCATTCACCCAACCAAACACCCGAAAACATATTGAATGGTTGTATCACTAACTATAAACTTATTTACTATTATTGGATGGTTTTAGCATTAACTAAAACTTATTTACTTGTGAACATATCATAACATGGTTATACATACCACTCTAATCGTTTATCCATATTCAATATTGTTGGGATATGAATTTAAGAAGTAAGTTCTATTTAGATTTTAAAACGTTAAGCAGATGATGAATCAAAGTATTTTATGGATGGAACATGCTAGCAAGCTCGACTGTTAAAGAATTTTTGAACTTAGGCTTTATTCACAGATGTTTATGTCATGGGGAACGAAACTGAAGAAGCAACTTGAGAAGCCTGAATTCATACCTGACGAAGGAGCAATAAATTTCAGGTGTTTAGTTAAGTTCATACAGAGATTTTGGTAAAATAAGCTCATAAACAGCTTATAATATATGAAAATAAGCTCCAACCACTTACAAGTTCCCATAAAAATAAGTTACTCAATCTCAACTTATTTTTTCATAAGTTATGAGCAACAAAGTATTTATCAAAGTAACTTTACTATGATTCGTTATTTCTTACATATTTACATCAATTTCACTTATCATCAATTTTCTCTCTCTAACTCACGATTCTTTCTCTAGCTTATAAACTCAATTCCCAAACACTTTGACAACTTATAAGTTATTGAAACATTACATCTTATAAGCTCTTGGAACTTATGAACTCTCCAAAATAAGTTTAGCTAAACACCCTCTAATTATGACAACCTTACTTTATAAGTAGGTCAGTGTCGGATTACTAGTGAAGAGTCCAACTTGAAATGCTAAGACTGATGTCTTATGTGACCCTGAAGAAACATTGTATGAAGACTTTGGAAACTGCCATAATTGATTTGTTAGAGAATCAAAGGTTCAATACAAGGAATCATTATATTAGAGTGGTTGATCAACTATCTACCAAGTTGACGTGGACCTATCAAAAGATGTTAGCACTATTATCGATCTAATCCTCGCCATCTGCAGAAAACTATAGACAATATCAAATGGAAGCATGCAAAATGAATGTTTTCAAATGGGAGCAATTCAAATTTGTCCGTTGCAATACCAGAAATAGAAGTGTGAAGAAGCTATCTCCCAATGGATAGTAGTTTTCGAAATATCTCTACAAATATAGAAGACCTTGTACCCAAATAAACCTTATGGAAAATTCAAAAATTTGAACGATTTGTTTGAGAAGATGTGTCAACTCACTCACATCCCTAGCCTATGTAATAAATATGACAATGGACAAGAGAAATTCTTCTTCCTTTTCATTTTTCTTTTAGAAAAACTAATTACTAGTTTTCTTAGAAATTGATGGATGAAAAATGTGGCGATTCAAAAGGAGTGGTCCATAAACAGAAAATCTTAAGAAAAAAAGATGTTTGAATAAAAAGTTTGGAGGTCCACAAATTTGCAACTTGGTTAAAAGCTGTTTTAATTGCTTGGAAATGACAGTTCTATTTTGCATTTTGGTGTTGAGCTTTACACGTTGCATTGCTGTTGCGAATCTCTTTTCTACCAGGGTAGGGGACCTCCATATATATATTCTACCTATTTCATTTTATTAATTTTATCAATACTCAATATGATCGATATTTTTTATTTACGTGTATAGAATTTTTTAGCTACTAAAAATGGCTGAAATAAATAAAGTGCGACTCTATCTTAAGCTTTTCAATAAGGAGCAAAAAAGTATTATAGTACCGATGGATAATTGTCTTATAATACATAAATTTTGGACTTTTTTTTGCCTTTGTACATGTAACTTCAAAAATTTGTCTAATGCAAAACTTATGAAAGAGTAAAATCCATGTTATAGAATACATGTTTTTTGTCTAGGTATACATGCACTTGAACTTTAAAATATATCCCAAAAATAGATGTTCATTTTTTTTTGGATTTTCACACAAAATTTCAAATTCAAATGGCAATCTTGATTTTTCACGATGACCCCCCCCCCCCCCCTTCCAAAAAAAAGATAAAAATTCGTGTATTTTGAGTACAAGATTTCAAGTTCATGTGTAAAACTAAAAAGATTCAAAATTCATGTATTTTGAGACAATTATTCCTATTATAAATAAAGATATTAGTACACATAATTATTTTAACTAAAACTGTAAGTCTGAAATTACACGATAGTATATTATCGAAGATTAATTTTGTTATTACAAATACTTGATTTCACCAAATATTGTTATTTCTCGTAGAAATATATATAAAAAAAACTTGGATTTAAGATTCTGTCTAGGGATGATTTGAAACATAATTCTGATAGATATTTTATAAAGAAAATAGATCAAAGGACTAGTGATCATGTGATGAAATTCATTAATACTAAGTAGCAATAAAACTGAAGAGTTTCAATGAAATTTATAATAAACCCAACATAATTATCATAAATTGTAAAATCATAACTCAAACAAAATATTGATAGCATTTGATGATAGATATCAATAATAAGTAGAAGCAACTCTCCGGCCGACAAAATTTGGTCGCAGCTGTACAAATATAATTGCAAGGAAAAGGAGGAATCTAATAATCTTAAGACATGTGAAGTTCATGAGATTTATTACAAGATTTCTGACAAAAGGCATCATAAATATTATATCATTAACCGTACAACAAGATGCACTCGGTCAACCATATTATACATGTGAATGTTAGCTGTTTACTTTTATGTAAAAATATATTATTACTATAAATTATATGCTATTTATTAGAAAATGAGAATTTCTGTCACATACTTGTGTAAATTAATATTTCACTATTCATATATCATGATCGAGTATTGAATATGATATTCAAGTATTTTGGCAATATAAAAATGCATATATGACTAGTAGTGCCGATGAAGTGAAATTGCAATATATATATATAAATATAACACACGACAAAGAAATCAAAATATAATTCTAGTTGAATATATAATTTTTTTGAGAGAGATATAATATTTTTGTCATACGATATATAATAAATTGTTGTCATACGATCTCAAGTAGGACATGCAACATTGCAATATTAATATTAAGAGAATATTACGCAGTATGTATATTCTCACCCTGTATCTAAACATTTTCGTTTTCATAGTTCATATATATATAGGAGTTGATTATAGAGGGAATTATCTCTTAAATAAGAAGTAAGAACCAGTAATCACCGTTAGATTGAATAAGATCGGACGACTATAATCATTTAATGAAAAAAAAAAAATTTCCTAAATTTTCGCTTTTGAATATTTCATATTCAATTCTTCATTGTTTGTGTAATTTATCTTGTTGTTCATGTAATCGTAGTTCTTGTGCATAATATTACATTCTAATTAATTGTTATATTCATGTAATTTATTTTATTGTGCATATAATCGTAGTGATTATATATATGAGAACAGTTACATAAATGAATATATAAAATTCTTTAATTATAGGGTTAAACGGTATCATTAAAATATGAGAATAATAAATGATTTATAATTAATCATGACCTTTAGATTATTAAAAATGGATGGATCATATTAGTTCTTAGTTCTCAAAAAGTTGGAGTTATCATATATGGTGGTTCATGTGAGAATGAAAATAAGTGTAAGAAATAAGAATAAATCTAATCCATTAATTTTAGTAAATCAATGGATAAAATTTATTTTCGTTGTGCTACAAATTATAACTATATGTGCTACAATTTTTCTCTGTGTTTACATTAAAGGTTAAATAAGTATTTTTATCTTTTAAGAATCGATTTTTTCCTTAATTTAAGGGAAAACACGATTTTATACTTATTTTTAGGGATTTATTGTTACTTATCCTTTAAATCATTATCTGTAATATTATTTCAGTTTCAATACTTAATATATACAAAATTATTCGTGATTCAAGCTAGCAAATCTATGAAAAACTTAGTAAAATAATATATATATTGATTCATACGTGTGGTTCTATATAGCATTGATATAACACTTTCATAGCATTTCTTTAATTATTCATTGCACATACCACTAAAATTTTAAAAATTATTGTCAGTTTATTTTATGTGTTATTCTGTACATATGTTGTGCTTATTTTATTTTTTATTTTGTACATATGTCGTTGCACTAATATTTTTGTAGCATTTTTAGCATATTCATTTTGCACATACGTAGGTAAAAAAATTTATGTATTCATTCATACGTGTTTTCGAACTTATTAGTTATTACACTTGTGGAATATTTTTGTAGCAATTTTTTACTTATTCGTTGCACATAAGGTTAATCAATTTTAGTGGCATGTGAAATGAATAAGTAAAAAAATGCTATGAAACTGTTATATCAATGCTATATAGAACCACACGTTTGAATCAACATATATATTATTTTACCTAAGTTTTCCATGGATTTACTAGCTTAAATCACGAATAATTTTGTATATATTAAATATTGAAACTGAAATAATATTGCAGATAATGATTTAAAGGATAAGTTACAACAAATCCCTAAAAATAAGAATAAAACGTGTTTTCCCTTAAATTAAGGAAAAACTGATCTTAGAATATAAAATTACTTATTTAACCTTTGGTATAAACAAAAAGAAATGTCGCACATATAATTATAATTTATAGCATAACAAAAATAAAACACTAATTTACTAAAATCATGGTTTAGATTTATTCTTATTTCTTATTAAAAAAACTATTCCTAATCCATCCTCTTTTCTTAAGATGTGACACTAAACTGAAATTTCTAGAGGATCAAAGAAATTTCTGTTTCAACAGCCTTTCTAGAAAGAATGATTGGTACAAACTAATATTATTCGTGATATATTATTAAGGTATCGGAGTCAATTTTAGCGAGGAATATGGAAAATAGATAAGGAGAGAAACAAAAAGGACTTTACTTCAAGATTAGAAGTTAAAATTTGATCGATTAATTAATTCATCATATCACGACGAAAGATAATTCAAAATATATATTACATCAATTCATGATAAAGACTTAAAGTAGCCGGTGATATTATTTTTTGCCTTCCACAAATATTTGCATATATACAATAATTAACTTCACTAATTAGGAGATGTCATATCAATAACTACAACATCTTACCTTCTAGATGTAAAAGTTTTTAATAATACATCACTCATGTTAGGTAGTATCTTGTCATTTACAGTATATATATATATTCTCATTATTCTGTTCAGGTAAAATATATATTAATGACTTCTTAAATTATTTTAGTGTAGCAGGAAACTGCTTATCTCATATTCATCCCATATGTAATAAGAATTAAAATGATCGGAGGTAGAATTTTTTCATAAACTATTCACGGTTACTTTCATAGTATATATATATACTTCATGGATTTGAAGGTTATTTTTGCTTTTGTGATATATGGGTATAGCCTAAGATTATGAAACATTTAAATTTCGATTTTAAAAATATATCGTCTCCACAATAATACAATGCACATGATTTTTCTTGATGATGTTAATTGCTAAATTTTCTTGGAACTCATTATAATCATTTGACTAGAGGTATCTCACAATCCTTTGGCATATTCTTGAATTTATTCATGAACCAATTTTAGGGTATATTCTTTTCTTTTGTTTTCACTTGCATGATAATTTCCGCTGTGCTTATATTACAAAATTTGCTATCATAATACACAAAACCAGAATTATATGACAGGTCATAAATGGTTTTATTTGATCTCACCTCTGTAGTAACATTGCATATATTATAGTATTAATTATGTTTAATGAGTTTATGCGTAGACTGTTTAATTTTTGTTTACGATTGCTACTTCCATTTTAATGAATTAGTGCACACAGCGTGTTTTTTTTATCAATTTTATTTTTGTATAAATAAAATTGTGTATGTATAATACTAGGCTGACAAAGAAATCGTCATCCTTTCACGATTTTTGAAGATTGGATTTATGTCGAAAAACTTAGTATTTGGCACATTTTTACATGATATCGTCATTCGAATTTTCTATATACCTTCAACTTTATTTAAATTTCAGTTTTCATATATGCATGTACGGCCATATAGAATAGGACAAAAGATTAAAACCGAGACACGAGTATGAAATAGAATATTAATCCATTTGCTGTAGGGTTTTGGAGATAATTTGTTTAGTCTAATTAAGGATGAAGTTGAATTGAAGGGAGATCGTTTTTGTGTTTTGATATAAATTTCCATAAGTTGATTTTTGTGGGCTGTCTGTCTCTCCATTTATTTATTACTGTTTATTCCAATATCTTTTGTCTTCTTCATGACTGCATGCACTGCACTACCGAAATAGTGGCCGACTATCCTAAATATATAAATTTATATTGCTACTTTCTAAGTATATTGCACGTTCACTAGATTGTTGTCAAAGCCTGTTTTCGCAGATATTGCTAATTAATTCTACAAGTTGTAATAACATAAAGAAGTATGTCTCTTAAATTATCAACTCTTGCTTACATTATAGGTTTGTATACAGTTATGGCAGTCTTTATATTGTCTCAAGACTTGCAATTCAATTGTTCAAAAATGTAAAAATAAAAACGAAAATCAAGATTAAGAATTTAAGAGAGTTTTGAAGAACATGTAACTAGTGTTCGCTTAAAGGAAAAGCGAAAAGATGCACGTGTTATTTTTATTTTTATTTTAGGATTAGGAATCATATCATGATCACTCGATCATTTTTATTTCATTTATATATTTATTTTAAAAGTTGGAGGATATAGGATTAGAAATTGTATCCAAAAAATATAGTATGAAATTCCTAGCTTGGTAGCGTCCTCAGAGATAGTCTCGTATAGATTGACTGAGTAATTAATTTTCGTGTGTGTTTTTTTCTTGCTTTCATAGTTGCTTTGTTCTTTGATTCATAACAAGCTCAATATTCTTTTGTCACATAAAATACCAAATTATACATATATGATATATTCCTCATGAGGTATATATTAAGAATGAGGGTATCAGGTGTACTTGGGGGATACACCTGATTTATTTTATTTTATTTTTCTAGTTTTCTCGCCCTTAACAAGAGTTTGATTGAGTCAGACGTTGAACAATCTAAGATAAAAACTGTTAGCAGCAAGATACAGTTTCAGACTCAGTGTGTATGTGCAGAATATAGTTGAATGAGCCCGGATAGGGCTGCCTAATGGGATCGAGTTGGGTACTCTGCCTGAAAAAATCGGGTCCCCGAAATTCCGACACTGATTTTTCCCAAATTCAATATCCGACCGGTCTCGTTTTGCTTATTCAGGTACCCGGATACACTAAAATTACCGATCAGAATTTAGAAGCCATCTCGGAGTTATTTCAGCAAATAGTTTAGCCTAAATGAGAATAAGTAAGAATTAATTTATAATCTTGTTATGTTATAGGTTCTATCGGTGGTGGGCACGGAGTTGGACGAGAGGGTGCAGCAAACGGCTAGACGGATGCCGATTCTGGTGTAGCATTAGAGAGCCCATATGTGAAATGTCTTATTGGGCCTTTGCTCTGGATTTCTGCCGTATGGGTCTTTCTTGAAGGTCTAATTAGGTATCGTATCTTTGCAAATCTTCCTTTTCCCTCCACTTTTCAAGAAGAACCTAATTTAATTTCATTGATTGAATTAAATTCCAATATACAACTTGATATGTAAGAAATTAGAAAGGCTAGATGCATGGTTGTCGGCTCAAATATGAGTAATAAATAGTACTTTTACTCTACTAGATTTTAGTGAAGCTCGGCTCAGATGGGCTGAGCCATCTAGGTTTATAGTTCTTTCCTTTTTATATATTTTTACATTCACAGTGACCTAAAACACTTTTACTTCATTATTTGATTGTTTCTTAAGTGCTTTTTCATGTGTTTTTGTTTGGTTTGAAGAAGTTGGGAAAAGATGGAGGAATGGCCAGAAGCAGATTCAAATATTTGGGGCCATGGCATGAAATTCTGGAGCCAAAGGGGCAAATTTTGGACAAAATGTTTGGTTCGGTGCCACGGCACCTACCCAGAATGGGCCTGCGTGAGATATGTTTGGGCCAACACTTATTCAGCAAAAAACAATTTGTATTTTTCCTTTTCGATATTATTATTATTATAGGATTATGAATTTGGATTTGTCTATGAGTTCTTTTATTATGTTTTTTGACTAAATATTTTATTTACGGTTTATGGTGGGCCTAATTTTGACTACTTGACATGTTCTTTTAATTCATAAATTTTTGTTGTTTGATTTGTCTAGTTGAGATCTTTACTGGGTTAATTGCTTTCCATTAATCGACCACTAATTGAATGTTTATGAATTGTATTGAACTGAGATGGAATATAAATATCTAGATCGTGTATAGAAATCCAAAAATTGCATGTAAGATTTAAATATACTTGCATGGTTTGTGTGAGCGTTATATGGGATTCACGGAACCTAATGATTGATTAATTGTTGACATATTGGGTTTGCATTTGATGAAATTTTCTCTAGACCTTGAGAGAGGCTATTGAATAGTATCACTAGAGGATCAGATTGATATTGAAGCAATTGAATAAGTCAAGTAGAATAAATGACGGCGAACTCACATATCATAGCCTTTTTTTTTATTTTTGAAAGTTAAATCATAATTTCTTTTTGCTTACTTTTACTTTGCTTCATTTATCTCTTGTTTTAGTTTAGCTAATATAATACACCTTTTGATTTGTTCAAACAAAATTGGAGTATACATTCTGGTAATCTAACATTAATTTTCTATGGGTTCGATGCCATACTTACACTTTATTACTTGTTTAAAATAACATGCCCTTGCATGCATAAAATCCGTGATTTCAAGTATTCCGATAATATTTTATAATATATATAAAAATAAATAGGTTGGATTCTGATCGGACCGGACTGCGCACTGTTGAATGGAGCACACAGGATGGCGCCTTTAGTCATTATGACATTTAACAACCATATATTACAACTAAGTGAAACTTATCATTAACATGTCTTTTATAAGTTAAAATCATCATTAACTTTTTCATATTAGTGCTCTTTAGTTAGTCGACAATGCTAATCCATATTGAAATATTCTTATCCCAGTTTTAAATATCGTCCACTAACTAGTCAGCCCACTACTAGACCACTTTATAGATCCACATGAAAGATACTCTTGACAACTTTTTTCACGCTTTTCTTCCATTTTCAAAACCAAAATTCTTATTTTAAGAGACCTTTGGTGGGTCGACACTCACGCTCACGCATGCCACCATTCTTTTCTTTCATTCATTAATTAATCAACGAATTTTAATTTTGACAAACGTTCAAATTCTTTTCTCCTTTTTCCTACTATTATTATAACGTTTATATTTTATTCTAGTAAATATAGTATGCATGTATATGTTGTTGAAATTACGATTGCCAATATAACATCACCAATAAAATATTAAAATATAACTTTCAATTGACTGAACGGTTGAGATTAATATCATTTGAACTGTACTTTGGTCAATTAATTAATTAATTTAATTTGACAAAATAAATTGTTTTGTACACCATTTTAAATTTGTATTTATTTTGTAAATGTAATGTATAAGAAAATTACTTATAATCAAAACAAATTAAGTTCTCGGTATTGGGAAGAGGGAAAATGGCACATTTTCATACAAGAATAAAACAGAACTTTGAAAATATATAGCATCAAAAAATTTAATTTCATCGGCTTTTTTTTTGAAACTTCTTAAATACAATTTATTCATTTATTCAATTCATTTGATTTTCTTTTTGTGCTCCAAGACCTCAAAGTTCAAGTCCACATATTACTAACTAAGTTTACAACCAATCTGACTTCTTTGATTATAAAATCTTGAAATATTTTGGTTCCCATAAAACATTTTTATTCCAATGCTTATGAGAAAAATAATTACATCATATATATATATGTATGATTAGTGAGCAAATGCTCCACATCAATATTCTATTTTAAGTGGAATTTTATTATTTTTTTCTTTTTAAAAAAAATCTCCAATCCCATATGGGCTTCTTATGAAACTTTCTTCTTAATTCCAAATATCACATTCACTTTATTTATAGTAATTCAATCATTGAAAATCTAATAAAATTATTGAGGATCTTAATTGAAAAAAGGTGCAGTCCCCCCTCATTTCAATTAGTTAATTAATGCAACTGCATATATCGGTCTCCAACCCATTTCACAAACACCCATCACCCTTCACGACAATAAACGGCTCTCTCAAACCAATCACCCAAATTTACCCTGTCCCCACTGCATCTCCGCCGCGAAACGATCAATTTGAGCTATTTAATGGTCTACGCAACGAAACTCCGATGAGCTCCATGATTGTAGTGTTTAGATATTAATTAACAATCAATCAATACCCTCTTAGCTAGCTTGATCTTCTAATCACCATGCTTAAATCCTCTCAGCTTCCAGATTGCATCTACCAAAACCAGCCCGTTTTAATCTGCCCGGGCTGCCCGACTCCGAATCACACTCTATACCTTTCCAATCTCGATGATCAGAAATTCCTTAGATTCTCGATCAAATATCTCTACCTTTTCAGAAAATCTGTCGATGCTGAAACCCTAAAGAGCTCGCTCTCGCGGGCTCTCGTCGAGTTCTACCCGCTCGCCGGGAGGCTGCGGCGGCGCGTGGGAGACGATGATAGCAAGCTCGAAGTCGAGTGTAACGGAGAAGGCGCTGTTTTTGCTGAAGCAGCCATGGATTTAAGCTGCGACGAGTTTTTAGAATTTGCAGGAAAGCCGAACAGGGCCTTAATGAGGAAGCTCTTGTACAGAGTTGAAGCTCCGGATTTCTTGGATATTCCACCTCTCGTAATTCAGGTTAGCTTTTGATCTTTTACATTGTTGCTTTTGTTTTGTTTTGTTTTTATTTGTTTGGAAATTATGATACCATCAAAATTGTTCATTTATTCATTCGTATGTTTTAGAATTTAATATATAAAAAAGTCGATTGTGAGTTAAAGTATATCTAAGTTAGATCTTTGTCCATAATTTGGGACACCACGTTATTCCCTGAAAAGGATATCTCGGTATTCGTTTGTTGTTGTCCTCTTCTAAATTAGATGGAATTAATTAAGTTTGAATTATAATTGTTCCCTTTAATTTCAAGTAAAAGAAATAAAAATAAAGTTTCCTTGTTTAGATCAAGAAACTTTTTGTCGGTTCCTGAGAGTAAAATTTGAACCTAGATGTTATCATTAACAAAGACGAATTTCTTTTCCACCCACTGCAACGTTTATACAGTTTTATCATATTTTGAACTAGGGTTTTTTGTGTAAAACTGAAACATAACACTAGTTCACAATTTTTGGGAGACGGAGGTCACCTTTATTAATCAACTTGACACAGTTATTGTCGGGGAGTTTTATCTAAACTTAACACTACTTCACAATTTGTGGGGTTTATTCGATGCATATATATTTAAAGTAGTGGTTGCGGGTTCCCCATAAATTTAAAAAAGAAAGAAAGATAATACTCCCTCCATCCACTAAATTCGTGCATTTAATTCTATTTTAGTCCGTCCACAAAAAATGTTCACTTTTCTTTTTTGGAAACATCAACTTTACATTTTTGCCCTAAACCTATCTACTTATTTAGAAAAAAACACATATGACCCATCTTTTTACACTCACAATCTATTAATATATTCATTTATTACCACAATGACACACTTTTTATACCCACTTACTTTACACTCATTACAATTTATTAAAACACGTGTCACCAAAATCAATGAACGATTTTGGTAGACGGAAGGAGTACTAATTAACAATTCATTAACTTTATTTTATTTTAAATTTCATATTTAGTTGAGACTAGCTAGTGGATTAAACGCGCCTAAAAAGAAAAACGCCATCCATGTAACTACTAACTAGGTTGCTTAAGTGGAAATTTATAGATTGAGAGAGAAAGAGGGGGAAAAGTGTGGCATGATTCCTTTATATTGAAAAGTTGTATTTTCCCTAAGTTGGATGAATATTGAGAGAGACATATTATAGAGAATGAGCTTTCTCTTTGTATTCAACATGTGTCTGTTCCCTCGGCCACTCTCTCTTCCCCAATAATATATTCCAACAATTTCACACTCATTCACCTTTTCATTTTTTCACCCATCTCATTCAGTGGTCTTCATTTATCTAGATTTACACCTATTTTACATCAACACCATATCTACCTAATCACCATATACAATCTATCTATATAAAATTAAATGTTTATGTTATGCATTTTTATTTTATTTTTATTTTGCCCTCATAAATGTGCACGTATACATACGTAGCAACCGAAAATAGGGAAGAATGAATTTTGTCAAATTTGTTTTGTAGGTGCATATATTATTCGAATACTATTTATACTAGGGGTGAGCAAACCCAAAATGGAGAAGAAAAATCAATTAAATATTTTTCTAATTTAGTTATACTCAAACCAAACTGAATCAAATTGAAAATTTTCAGTTCGGTTTGGTGTTGTTTGAATTTTTTAAATCAATTTGGATTCTGACTTTCTGAGTTCGGTTCAATTTGAGACCGAACCGTCCGACTAAAACCCATATATGTATGTCTTGCAAGATTTCATCATTAACTTTCTTCCTCTCCTAATAAGTGTTCTATTTTAAAATGAATTTTCTTTGTCTCCCACCAAGTGTCCAATTTCATAATACTACAGTAAAATAGTTGAGAACATCACGTTCTCCCCTTATAATCGTTAGAAATGTTAATATTCAGTTTTCTATGCAATAATTATGAGTAGTAGTAAAATCACTCACTATCTTGATGTGTTTTGATATCATAAGACACTTATAATTAGTGGATAGAGGCAATATGTTACTAATTGTTCATGAATTTAACTCAATTGGTTAAAAGCTAATAGATTTAGAATAAGAATCAATGATAAAGTCCTAACAGTCGTAATATTGGAGTTTCATCTTCTTTAGAATAACTCTTTATAGACAATAGACAAAATCATCCTAATTTTTTAGATAATAAATCACCATAAATTATATACTCATATTCTAATGAAACTAAAGAACATAGCTTTCTTTTTCAAACAAGAAAATATAATAGAAATGGGAAATACAGTTAAGACTGTTGTACATACCACCAATCCAATCAATAAATACAGTGCGATATATTGTCACATCAGCTATGATAGTACAAATAATTTAAAGAAAAAGCAAGTGACCCTACTTCACTTTGATACCAACCAAAGTTCTCTTCTCTATCTAATATAGATATTTCACCCCTGGTTGATTATTTTGTTGACAAGTAGCACAAAATGTTTGACCTTTTTAAACACTGTAATAACAGGTGACGAATCTTCGAGATGGAGGAATGATCCTCTGCACCGCAATCAATCACTGCATCTGCGATGGAATTGGCACATCTCAATTTTTACATGCGTGGGCCCACATGCATTCATCTACATCGTCGATGAATTTATCAATCCCACCGTTCCACTTCCGTCACGTGTTGGAACCCCGTTTTCCTCCACAAGTAACCTTCACACACCCCGGATTTACCAAGATTGCCCCTGACTGCAATCCCCAAGTAGGCCCCAACATTTTCAAGTTTTTACAGTCTCAGCCACTCGTGGCGTCATCGGTAACATTCTCGCCCTCCCAAATCCTCCACCTGAAAAGACATTGCTACCCCTCACTGAAATGCACCACCTTCGAGGTCTTAGCATCCCACACGTGGCGCAGCTGGGTGAAGTCGCTAGGGCTACCCCCGTCATTTCAAGTCAAACTCCTCTTCTCCATGAATGTGAGGAATAAGATGCAGCCTGAGATGCCACAAGGGTATTATGGGAACGGATTTGTGCTAGCGTGCGCGGAGGCCAAGGTTAAGGAACTTGACGCGCACCACGGGGTAAAGTTAGTGCAGCATGCGAAATCGGTTATTTGTAATGACTATGTCCGATCCATGATTGATTTGTTGGATGATAGAAATGTGACAACAGATTTGTCAGCGAGTTTGGTAATATCACAATGGACGAAATTAGGGTTGGAAGATTTGGATTTTGGAGGAGGAAAGGCTCTTCACATGGGGCCTTTATATAGTGATATATACTGCTTGTTCTTGCCCGTTGTCGGAGAGTTTGACGCAGTTAAGGTTCTTGTATCGATGCCCCAAAGCGTAGTCGATAAATTCGAGTTCTACATGGCTGAACTGGATGGTCTTGTTCACAACGGAGATGCACAGAATCACTATGGAAATGGAATAGATAATTTCAAGATGGTTTCTGTTTGAGTTTATACTCAAACCATTTTCTGATTCACAAAAATATTTTATGGCTGCCCAGAAATATACGCCAATTAAGGAGTGATTTATTAATTAACTCCTTGTATATGATCAACTGCGAAAAAATCTTGTTTGGGCTGTATTTTATATAGTTTATATTTTGAGCAACATATATATCATTAGGTTTACCCCTTTCTTTGTATTGCTCAAGGTAGCGCTCGTGATGAGAATCATGAGATTGCTCATTTATATGTTATGCAGTTATGAATTACTACATTTTATGTGTATATCTGTTATAAAGTAAAGATAAATCCAACATTCAAAAAGACCGATAGCCAAAATAGGAGCTTATTTTGGGGGAAAAGCATAATTAGGGTTCCCTCACTTTTTGTATACGATTAAAAGCTCATTATAGTTAACTTACTCGATCATATCATAACTATTTACGTTGATTGATTAGTTTTTTAAAAGGGTCAACCTACGCTGCCGAAATATTTGAAGTGGAAATAATTATATATTTGTATCAAAAGTTGATTAGGCTAACAAGATAAGTAATTACTCCCTCTGTCCCATTTAAAATGTCTCACTTTCCTTTTTGGATTGTCTCATTCCATTTTAGGAAGTAATTATCCCTTCAAAAAGTGTGGACCCTACCAACTTTTTATCACTTTAACTATTTTATACATATCTCTTAAATACTCGTGTCCAAAAGAAAGGGGACATTTTAAATGGGACGGAGGGAGTATTATATTTTCTTGAGGCATTAGTTTTCTATGATTATTATCCATTAATGACCATATTAGAACTTACGCGAAAATAATCATATTATACCTAATTAAGTGAAACATATCATTATTATACTATTTTTAAGTGGAATCATCATCATCATCATCATCATATACATAGTCCATTATAACATTGGTTTCTCATCTTAGTGCCATTTAATTAATACATAAAGTTCATTTACAATAATCGCTCCACCTAGTTGAAATCACACACACACACACACACACACACATATATATATATATATATATAGGGGATGGTTCACGTGAGAATGCAAATATTGGTGAGAAATGAGAATGCAACATTTAACGTATAAAGTTATTGATCTAAATGTATAAATTTGTTGCACCAAATTCTGTGCAACAACTTTATATTAAGTGCTACACTTTATATGTTAAATTTGATGCAACAAATTTATACATTTAGTGCAACAACTTTATATGTTAAATGATCGCATTCTCATTTCTCACAAATATTTGTGATTCTCACGTGATCCATCCCTATATATATATATATATATATATATATATATATATATATTTAGATCATATAGAAATAAAAGCGGTAAGAATGAAAACGGTAAGAATGTGCGAGCACCGAACGTATAAAATTATTGTTACAATGACATTGCATCGAATATATAAAGGTGTTGTACTGAATCTAATGGGTAACTTTATCCGTTTAATTTTTCAACAACTTTATACATTCATGTTCTCATATTCTCAAAGTAAATATGTTCTCACAATGATCTACCATCATACATATATATATATATATATATATATATATATATATATATATATATAACATATATATAGGGAGGTTAACGTAAAACCATTTTTATTGTGCGACGTGAGCTGAATATGCTATGAAAGTAAATGAATACACTGCGAAAGTTAATGAATAAAAAAAAATAGAATTTTCGCCTCTCATGGGATTCGAACCCTTGTGAAAATTCCGAATTTTTGGATTCATTAACTTTTGCAGAGTATTCATTAACTTTCATAGCATATTCATTTTGTTTTCGTAGTTCTTAATTCTCACGTTAAAATTGGTTCTTATTTGAACCTCACTATATATATATATATATATATATATATATATATATTTATTTATTTATTTATTGTCCACTATTCAATCCACAACCACACCACTTTAAAGATCTACATGAAAGATACTCTTGAAAACTTTTCCATTCTGTTCATTTTCAAAAATAAAATCCTAATGTAGGACTATTGGTGGATCGGACACTGACGCATGCCGACATTTTTGTATTTAACTAATTAAAGATTGAGGATTATTATAATTTGAGATAAATATTACAATTAAACACAATATTTGGGCATAATTACAAATTCTAACTAATTTTAAAATTGTTGCAATTAAGACTCAACTTTACAATTTATAGTAAATTAGGCTCTTGTATTTTTTTTCATGTGTTAAGAGCTAAAATCGTGATATTCATCACGCATCGAAATTCAAAATTGATTGAGGCGTTTAAATTCAAAACATGATTGCAAATTTGCAGTACATAATATGATGGAATAATATAATTTCTGTTTCTTCTAATTAACTTGGCGATTGGAGCTCTTGGTTTGATTCCTCACTCAATCCTGTAGAAATATATTCTGCTTCGTTAGGAAATATGATAATTGGTAAATGATAATTATTAAAAGTACTCAATCAATTATCGCCCTCATTTGCCATTTTTTTGTCGCTGACTTGCGCTTGGTTGGCAAGGGAAAAGAAGTCAAATAATGGAATGTTATGCTTTTTACTGGTAATGTGTAGAAAAAGCTTGCCAACGGATGTGATGTGTAATAATAATTAAATGGAATCATGCTACTTTAATTGTGAGTCACGAATTAAATATCGTAAATTCGAATTTATTACACTTGACATCATGTTATGGAAAAATATATATCTTGTACCATCCTCTTAATTGTGTCATACGTATGAAAGCATTTCTCTCATAAGTTAAATATAAAATTTCTCAACCAGAAAAAAAAAAAGATCCATCATTTTTGTTATTAAGATAATTAACACTTGAGCTTCATTCAAACACTTGTAAATAGTAGTTCCAACACTCGATAAATAGTATCTCAGAAAGAAAAGAAAAAAAACACTCAATTTATAATCATTGTTTGCTTCTTTTTAGTAGTTTTTAATTCTTTTTTTCATTTTTCTTTTTCCTATTTGGAGTAAATACAACCTTTAAGACAAAAACTTGGGTGAGCTCCTACCACCGTGAAGCTCACCTTGTTTATTGTTAAAATAATTATATATTAATTATGGTGAGTAAGGATAATTAGATTTTGTTAATGTATAATTAAATTTATTAATTTTAATTATAATTTTAATTCAAAATTAGATTTTATTAATTCATAATCATGGTTTATTAATTCATATTATTTTCAATTAGGGTTTATTAATTCAAAGTTAGGGTTTATTAATTCATAATTAGGGTTTATTATTCAAAATTAGGGTTTATTATTTTCAATTAGGGTTTATTAATTCAAAGTTAGGGTTTATTAATTCAAAGTTAGGGTTTATTATTCAAAATTAGGGTTTATTATTTCCAATTAGGGTTTATTAATTCAAAGTTAGGGTTTATTAAATCCAAATAGGGTTTATTAATTCAAAATTAGGATTTATTAATTCACAATTAGGGTTTATTATTTCACAATTAAAGTTTACTAATTCAAAATTAAGATATATTAATTCAAAATTATTATTTATTAATTTACAATTAAATTTTATTAAACTAGTTAAATTAAAATTAATTAATTAGGACTAAAATTAACTAATTAATTAATTAATTAAAGTTAATTAATTAAGGGTGGTCTCACAGTGCGCTGCGCTGCAGAGACCATCCCACCTTTTAATTAGGTACACTAATATATCTTCCAGATAAAGTAAACCGCAACTTATAGAAGTATTAGGAAATAATTAACTCTTCAAAAGTTATGGGTCCCACCTACTTTTTATCACTTTAACCACTTTATCCCTTCTTCTAAATAATCGTGCCGAAAAGAAATGAGCCGCCTTGGAGGGGACGAAGGGAGTATTAGTTACTTTTTGGACATTTTCATCTTTCTAGGATTTTTTTATTATCTTCTTTCATCGAAGACAAAGAAATTCGAGAAAAAAATGTCTTTTCTTGGATTAGATTTGAAAATAAGAGTTATTACTAGGTTAGATTAGTGTATTTGTCCTTTGCATATTCATATTAGTTTATGAGCATATATATATATATTGATATTTCCAGCAGTTGCATTTTCTGAAATTAAAGGGTCTATCTATATGGGCCTCAGAAGTTATCGGGCCGAGGTAGAAAAGGTCACATTATTAAGAGGAAAATAGTTCATTTAAAATAAAGCGAAATTTATTTTCACAACCCTAATTATTTTGGTATTCTTTTAGCGGGCCTTCTCCAAATGGGCTTTCTAGTTGTATAGCATAAACCAAAACTGCAGACCACGCTTACAGTCGCAGAGTTTTGAATGATGGCAGAAGGTCAGAGAAGGCCGGGAAGAGGCCCGCCGCCGCCTCCGGCTGCCAGGCCTGCCGCACCTCGCCCCGAACCTGTCGATCGTGAGAAGGTTCTCCCTATCTCTCTGCTTCCTCCATCCCTACATGCTTTTGATTTTGATTGTGACGTTTTCGTTTAGGTTTCTGTATAGGGCTTCTCGGGTGAACTGTTGACTGGTTACTTATTTCTATACTTTTGCTAACAATTATTTTCGTGGTTTCTTGGCAGTGCCTGTTTAAGAACCTACTAACTTGTGCGAGTTAGGGTTTAGGACTCGGGAGATATGTTTTGAATTAGCTTTGATTTAGGGTAATAATGGAATGCTAGATGTTGGATTAATTGAAGTTGCTCAATAGCTAGTCGTTTAATTCTCGAGTAAGTGGGAGTTTCAGTTTCGAAGCTGTATCATGAGTCAGAAACCCGCAGCCTTAATATTTGTGTAAAAATCTTTTTGCTAATATAGCTTAATATTTTTTTGATATAGCTTTACAGTTTGTGTAAAAATGTTAATATTTGCTATCGATTATCAAAGTCAATAAAAATCTTTTTCATTTGGTTTTGATATTAAGCTCCTGGACATAGTAGTTGTAGTTTATAATTAGCAATCACGAATATTAATTTGGACATTATTTCCTCTGCAATTTGAAACTAAATTAAATTCCTCGTGAAATCAATGGGGATAATTTTCGCGTATTTAATAATCATTGACACTTTAATGCGCTTCAATCTGGCATGGTAATTTAATTTCATTTATTTGACAAATATATATATATATATATATCGGTTCGATTTCTTCTGGTCTAGTTTGGTTTTGGATCGAATTATCTGAGTGTTCACCCATAAAAAAAACTGTAGGATCATCGCTTACAAAATGTAGGTGTAGGTTAAATTATTTTTAAGTCTTTTCCTTTTCATTTTTCCCTCAACATCTAGACAAATTTTGGGCTTTGTTATCCACCAGAATAATATATGGGGGTGGGGGGTAGGATGTGTTTTTTCGGGTTACACATTAAACCACAAAAAAGAAAAGAAATAGAAATATAAATAATACCTATAGAACTCACACAGAACTCTTTTTATGAAGAAAACAGGGACGGAGCCTTCGTTTCCAGAAAATATGTTCACCGAAAGTGAAGGGTGTTTTTTTTTTTATGTTGGGATATATTATTTAGCTCTCAAGGATGGGTATCGAATTTGCTATCGGCTATAGGAGTAAGAAAAAGAAACTTTAAACTCATGATTTTTGGAGAATGCAAAGGATTTTTACTCTCTTGGTGTATCTTTACAATGAACGATTATATGCCTTTTTATAGGCAAAACAAAACTACTATTACACTATTTTTTGTCAAATGTCATAATGACATTTTATCTACTTATCTACCTATCTAGCTAGCTACCTAGTTAGGATGGCCAACTTTGTTACACGCCATCATTTGATTTGAATGCTAATTAATTTATTGATACACGCTTCCTATACGTGTAAAAGAAAAACAGGAAGATTAGACATATTTGTGTCAAAAGAGAGTAAAAAAATCCTTTGCATTCTCCAAAAATCATGAGTTTCTAAGTTTCTTGTTTCTTTCCTATAGCCGATAAGCAAATTCGATACTCATCCTCGGAGCTAAATTATATATCCCAACAAAAAAAAAAAAACACACCTTCACTCACGAACATATTTTCTGAAACGAAGGCTCTGGTCCTGCTTTCTTCATAAAAAGAGTTCTGTGTGAGCTCTATAGGTATTATTTATATTTCTATTTCCTTTCTTTTTTGTGGTTTAATGTGTAACCCGAAAAAACACACCTTCACACAGAACTCTTTTTATGGAGAAAACAGGACTGAGCCTTCGTTTCCGTAAAATATGTTCAATGAAGTGAAGGATTTTTTTATATTGGGATATATTATTCGCTCTCGAGGATGGGTATCGAATTTGCTATCGGCTATAGGAGTAAAAAATCCTTTGCATTTTCCAAAAAATCATGAGTTTCTAAGTTTCTAGGGGATGGTTACTGTGAGAATGGAAATAAGTGTAGGAAGTATGAATAGATATGTAAGTCTAGCATATCTTTCATATTTGTGTAGCACAATCAGAATTACTATGTTGCACGTATTAGTTTAGCACATATTTCATCTTTTCAGTAGCACATATGCTAAATATATTAGTTTAGCACATCTTTCATTCAACAGAAGACACGAAGGGTTCCAAAGGTCGCACAATAATCCGCGTAGCACACACAACACAAAACTGTAGCACAACTGAAATTAAATCTCAACCATTGATCCAACATATCAAAGTCCCAAATTCATTCTTATTTCCTACCAAATTATCCATTCCTATCTGATCCATCTCCTATATAATAAATATATAAGCCACTCTCAAAGCCCAACATCATTCATACAAACTCAAAATTTGAAGAAAAATTAGCCCATAAGTTTACTTGAAGCATATCTCTCAAATTCAATGTAAAAGTCATTTCAAAAACTCTTTCTATATATGGCCCAACTTGAAATAATTGAACTTTATAACATGTTTATAATATTTGTTATTCTGAATTTCTAAATCGATCAACTTTAATAAATCAATACATTTTCTCGGACAATTAAATAATTTGAATGTAACTTTCAAACTCAAAATTACTTTTACTCTCTCTCTCTCTCACTCACATGTATTGGTCTATTAAAGTTGATCGATTTAGAAATTCAAAATAACAAATATTATAAACGTGTTATAAAGTTCAATTTATTTCAAGTTGGGCTATATAGGGATTAGGGTTTAGGGGTGAGTATTATAAATAGGGGTGAGTATTCGGCCAATTTGTTCAATTATAAAGTTCAATTTATTTCAAGTTGTTCAACTGATTTTCTGGAATCCTCATTCATAAGTTAGCTGCGAAATCTGTGTGTTGCCACATGTTCTACTGATTTTCTGGAATCCTCATTCATAAGTTAGCAGCGAAATCTGTGTGTTTGCCATATTTTCTGTTGATTTGCTAGAATCCTTGATCATATTCTGTGTTCAAGTATTATCAGTTGCTGTGTGATCTGCAAAATTTCTTCTTTAATGGCCCAAACCACTCCAAGGTTCGAAAATGGGTCCTTCTTCGAAGATCTCAACCGCACCCAAGATGGGCCAATTTATGACGACCTCCCCCTATAGGAGGATGATCTACTTGAAGAAATTTTTGCAGGAAAAATTCCACCCAACTACACGAACCCTGAAGCGAAAGGTAAAACCCAACTAGAAATGGGTCAGGGAAAGGCTCAACAAATCTGTCCAGAACAGCCCATTGACAGGCAAATGAACAACCCTTTTAACATCCACAAGCCAAAAAACCCTGATATGGCTCTCCAAAAGTATGAGGTATCTCTTGACAACTTCTGCCTTAATCTTGAAAGTACTGACTATCGTGTAGATGAGTGTAGTCATTGCCTCCTTGGAATCTTTGTTGGACGATTTCCGGGCAAAGAGGCCGTATACAATCTCCTGAAGAAATGGCCCAACATGCCTACTGTCTAATTCCACAATTGTGGCTGGATAATATTCCAATTCAAAAATGGACAAGACATTGAGCTGACGAGATAAAAAGGACCATACTCAATTTTCGGAATCTCACTCATCCTCCAACATCTGCCCACCTTCTTCAGATTCAATGAAATGCCTATATGCAATTTTCCAGTGTGGGTAAGTATTCCAAACTTAGCTCTTGAACTCTGGACGAATAAGGCAATAGGAAAAATTGCATCTTGTATTGGGGAGCCTATTGCTATTGATGAATATTCCATCACTAATGATACGGTTGATAGAGTTAGGGTTCAAGTACTTATTGATGCATCAAAGCCTTTAACAGATGAACTTATGGTTAGAGTGCATAATGGGGAAGTGTTCGCTCAAGCTATTGTGTATTAATTTAAGCCTAAACTTTGTACCAAATGTCGTCGATTTGGACACCTGTCCGAAACCTGTTATGTTGCCAAATATCGAGCCCATGGGGCAGCTAACAATGGCCCTTTCCTGAATAAAGATAGAGGCAAACATCACCCAAATTTTGTAGGTCACAGGAATCGGTCCACATCTCGGCCAAAATCGCGAGGACGCACTACACGGGACCAAAGAAAAATCAGTAGAAATAAGTCACGCGATAGACACACCCAGAAAAAAAATGGAATACATTCGGGTGCTGAAAAATAACCCAGTCCAACAGGAGCTCATCCCAGTGGCGGTGAACACCTATATACACTTCAATTCCCCATCATTCAACGCCCCATCAGTTAATACCGCCATCTCTCCCCAAATGAGTCCACGCCAAATGGGCAGCTGCCGATGCAGGAAACCTATCAGAAATTGGCTCCCCTAGCCGAGGGTGTCAAAGCTCCAACGGCCAACATAGCGACCAAGGGAATTCCAAGTCCAGCCATTCAAAACAATCTGTACCGAAAGACTGCCCAGAATCCAAAGCTGAATCTGACATTGAGGAATTTGAGATAAACTCGTATACATTGGGCACCAATGATTCCTTCACAAGCACATCCCATGTGTCGGCATCCAGCCTAACAACACCCATACCAGCAGGTATTAATTTGACTGATCATTTGAGTACTAACCCTGACACCGAGGCACAGTCCGTCCCTATTGCTAGTGCAGGTAAAAACATCATACAACCAGTGGACACCTTGGCTCAAGTCGTAGGAATGAAACAAAAAGAAGTGGACTTGGCAAACCAGCCCCCTACGGGATCATACCTCGAGAAAGGACAGAAGATGCTTCCAAATACGACAATATTGCAAGGAACAAACGCAATAAAAAACAATCGCCAGCAAAGGCTGCTGGACGTCCACAACCGAACAACAAGGGGAAAAAAACGTTCCAAATGATTGTAGTCATTTGGAACATATGGGGCTTGCACCAAGCCCATAAACAAGGTGCGGTCAAGGAACTATTGCAGAAGAATAAAGCGGACGTCATCGGGCCATTTCTAAGATTAGAATATGTGTAATAATTTTGATATTGTCAAATGAGATTTCATACTTATCTTATGGAACCCTACTCGTGTTAATCTATCTATTAGTAACATTGAGAAGCAAGTGATCCACACGGTGGCCACTTGCAAAACTACTAATAACTCCTTCAAATTTTCAATGGTCTATGGATTTTGGACAGTACCAAATAGGAGGGAATTATGGGACTCAATGTTGCAGCATGTCCCCCTCAATTCACCATCACTTGTTGGCGATGATTTTAATTGTGTACTGGCGCCGGAGAACAAGCTGGGTGTCCGGACCCCTCAAAGTATGAAATTAAAGATTTTGTCGACACATGTGCATTCCTCAACCTAGAAGAATCTCCGACATTGGGCTGTAAATACACGTGGACCGACGACAAAGTCTTCAGCAACATTGACCGAGTCCTGGTCAACAATGCTTGGTTTACTAACAACATGTTGTGCTCAACAAATTTCCAAGAACCGGGATTTCACTCGGACAACTCTCCCGCAGTCATAAGCTTATTTGGTGAGATCGCTTCCAAACCTAAACCATTTAAGTTTTTTAACCTGTGGATTAAGCATGCAGAATTCCGGCCTCTTATGGAACGCCATTGGAACACTTCGGTGGTGGGAAACGCATAGTATAGACTGACCATACGAGGCAGTCATTTCAAGAACACTTGAAAATGTTCAACTTTCGAGAGTTTAGCAACCTATCGGCTAGAGCATCACTAGCTAGAAACCCACCTGGAGGAGGTGAAATACACCTGATTCGGACCCATACAACATGGAGCTCGAGGAGCATCAAATCTTCTAGAACCAAGCGTCATTCTTTGATAAAGCGAAATGGAGTTTTTTTGCAAAAGCCAAATATTGTTTCTTAAATAATAGTGATCGAAATCGAGCTTTTTCATTCTATTGTCAAAGCAAATAACTCACGAATGCCATTGCTTTTATTTGCGGACGATGGTCTATAACCTACGACCAAGATGAGATAGTCAGTCAGTTCATTAATTTCTATACAAGCTTATTTGGAGCACACGTGGAAGCAAAACCAATTGATCCTACTGTCTTAGCTGTCGGCCCTTCCCTTGAAGATGCCCAAAAACTGGAACTTATTCATAGTGTTACCCCTGCCGAAATTAAAGATGCACTGTTCAACATAGGGAATGATAAAACTCCGGAACCGGATGAATAAACCTCAGCCTTCTTCAAAAGCAATTGGGATTTTATCGAAATAGGGATTGTTGCTGCGGTCAAGGAATTTTTTACAAGTGGCAGCTCCTTAGAAGACTGAATGCAACTATTATTGTCTTGATTCCAAAAACAACGATAAATCCAAAAGCTTCTGATTACAGACCAATCGCGTGCTGCAACGTCATTTACAAAATCATCACAAAAATACTCTCAAACAGAATGGAGCCTAGTATTGGGACAATGGTCAACAAAGCTCAGTCAGCGTTTGTCAAAGGAAGGAACGTCATAGACAACATATTCCTCGCACAAGAGCTAATGAGAAGTTACACAAGGAAACGATCCACGCCGAGATGCGTTGTCAAGATCGATCTCAGGAAAGCATATAACACAATTTCGTGGGACTTCCTGACCCAAGTCCTTAATGGACTGAACTTCCACCCCCAGTTCATAAATTGGGTAATGCAATGCGTTACAATACTCTCGTTCTCTATTGCAATTAACGGCAGCTTGCATGGATTCATTCAAGGACGTCGAGGTTTTAGGCATGGGGACCCCATGTCTCCTTCACTCTTTATATTATGCATGGAGTATCTTACCAGGCTAGTGGATATCAGAATGACGAACCGTGGAAGCAAATACCTTTTGGATTTATCGTTGTTTTTGGAATCAAGACAATAATAGTTGCATTCAGTCTTCTAAGGAGCTGTCAACTTGTAAAAATTCCTGACATGCAAAGAACAATCTTTGTTCGATAAAATCCCAATTGCTTTGAAGAAGGTCGAGGTATATCCATCCGATCCCGAGCTTTATCATTCCCTATGTTGAGCAAGTGCATCTTTAATTTCGGCAAGGGTAACACTATGAATAAGCTCCTTTTTTTGGGCATCTTAAAGGGAGGAGTCGTGACTAAGGCAAAGATGATCAATTGGCTTTGCTTCCACATGTGCTCCAAATAAGCTTGTATAGAAATTAATGAACTGACTGACTATCTCATCTTGGTCGTAGGTTATAGACCATCGTCCCTGCAAATAAAAGCAATGGCATTCCGTGAGTTATTTCCTTTGACAATAGAATGAAAAAAGCTCGTATTTCGATCACTATTATTTAAGAAACAAGATTTGGCTTTTTGCAAGAAAAACTCCATTTCGGCTTTATCAAAGAATGACGCTTTGGTTCTAGAAGATTTGACTGCTTCCTTGAGCTCCATGTTGTATGGGTCCGAATCAAGGTGTATTGGAGCCTCCTCCAGTAGGTTTCTAGCTAGTGATGCTCTAGCCGATAGGTTGCTAAACTCTCGAAAGTTGAACATTTTCAAGTGTTCTTGAAATGACTGCCTCGTATGGTCGATCTATCTTGTGCGGTTCCCACCATCAAGTGTTCCATGGTATGCCCATAAGAGGCCGGAATTCTGCATGCTTAATCCACAAGTTAAAAAACTTAAATGGTTTAGGTTTGGAAGCGATCTCACCAAATAAGCTTATGATTGCGGGAGAGTGGTCCGAGTGAAATCCCGGTTCTTGGAAATTTGTTGAGCACAACATGTTGTTAGTAAACCAAGCATTGTTGACCAGGACTCGGTCAATTTTGCTGAAGACTTTGTCGTCGGTCCACGTGTATTTACAGCCCAATGTCGGAGATTCTTCTAGGCTGAGGAATGCACATGTGTCGACAAAATCTTTAATTTCATACTTTGAGGGGTCCGGACACCCAGCTTGTTCTCCGACGCCAGAACACAATTAAAATCATCGCCAACAAGTGATGGTGAATTGAGGGGGACATGCTGCAACATTGAGTCCCATAATTCCCTCCTATTTGGTATTGTCCAAAATCCATGACCATTGAAAATTTGAAGGAGTTATTAGTAGTTTTGCAGTGGCCACCGTGGATCACTTGCTTCAATTTTACTAATAGATAGATCAACACGAGTAGGTTCCATAAGATAAGTATGAAATCTCATTTGACAATATCAAAATTATTACACATATTCCAATCTTGAAATGGTTGTTCAAAAGGATACGTGAGGCTCGCTTTCGTTGAGTTTGGTCTTAAGGAGCCGATGACGCCCACTTTATTCCTCCGCAATAGTTCAGCAAATAACTCACGGAATGCCATTGCTTTTATTTGCGGGGACGATGGTCTATAACCTCGACCAAGATGAGATAGCCGTCGGTTCATTAATTTCATACAAGCTTATTTGGAGCACACGTGGAAGCAAAACCAATTGATCTCTTGTCTTGGTGTCGGCCCTTCCTGAAGATGCCCAGCGGAACTTATTCATAGTGTTACCCTCCGAAATTAAAGATGCCTTTGTTCGAACATAGGAATGATAAAACTCGGGACCGGATGAATAAACCTCGACCTTCTTCAAAAGCAATTGGGATTTTATCGAAATAGGGATTATTCTTTGCGGTCGAGAATTTTTACAAGTGGAGACTCATGAAGGCGAATCAACTATTATTGTCTTGATTCCAAAACAACGATAAATCCAAAAGCTTCGATTACGGACCAATCGCGTCTTTGACGTCGTTTACAAAATCATCACAAAATACTCTCAACAGAATGGAGCTAGTATTGGGACAATGGTCAACAAAGCTCGGTCGGCGTTTGTCGAAGGAAGGACGTCATAGACAACATATTCCTCGCAAGAGCTAATGAGAAGTTACGAAAGCGATCCAGCGAGATGCGTTGTCGAATCGATCTCGGGAAAGCATATAACACGAATTTCGTGGGACTTCGACCCAGTCCTTAATGGTGAACTTCCACCCCCCCCCCCCCCCCCCCCCCCCCCCCCCCCCCCCCCCCCCCCCCCCCCCCCCCCCCCCCCAAAAAAAAAAAAAAAAAAAAAAAAAAAAAAAAAAAAAAAAAAAAAAAAAAAAAAAAAAAAAAAAAAAAAAAAAAAAAAAAAAATAAGCTTGTATAGAAATTAATGAGCGGCTATCTCGTCTTGGTCGTGGGTTATAGACCATCGTCCCGCAAATAAAAGCAATGGCATTTGAGTTATTTCTTGACATAGAATGAAAAAGCTGTATTCGATCACTATTATTTAAGAAACAAGATTTGGCTTTTGAGAAAACTCCATTTTTTTTTTTTTTTTTTTTTTTTTTTTTTTTTTTTTTTCCCCCCCCCCCCCCCCCCCCCCCTAAACTCTCGAAAGTTGAACATTTTCAAGTGTTCTTGAAATGACTTGCCTCGTATGGTGGGTCCTATCTTGTGCGGTTCCCACAAGTGTTCGATGGCGTTCCATAAGGCGATTGCATGCTTAATCACAAGTTAAAAACTTAAATGGTTTGGGTTTGGAAGCGATCTCCAAATAAGCTTATGATTCGGGAGGTGGTCGGTGAATCGGTTCTTGAAATTTGTTGAGCCAACATGTTGTTAGTAACAAGCATGTGACGGGGACTCGGTCGATTTTTTGAAGACTTTGTCGTCGGTCACGTATTTCGACCCGATGTCGGAGATTCTTCAGGTGAGGAATGCACGTGTGACAAAATCTTTAATTTCATACTTTGAGGGTCCGGACACCGACTTGTTCTCGGCAGCGGAACAATTAAAATCATCGCCAACAAGTGATGGTGAATTGAGGGACATCTTTGAGACATTGAGTCCCATAATTCCTCGTTGGTATTGTCCAAAATCATGACCATTGAAAATTTGAAGGAGTTATTAGTAGTTTTGCAGTGGCCACCGTGTGGATCACTTCTTCAATTTTACTAATAGATAGATCAACACAGTGGTTCCATAAGATAAGTATGAAATCTCATTGACAATATCAAAATTATTACATATTCAATCTTGAAATGGTTGTTCGAAAGGATCGTGAGGCTCGCTTTCGTTGAGTTTGGTCTTAAGGGCCGATGGCGTCCACTTTATTCCTGCAATAGTTCCTTGACCGCACCTTGTTTATGGGCTTGATGCGAGCCCCTTATGTTCCAAATGACTTCAATCATTTGGAACGTTTTCTTGTTGTTCGGTTGTGGCGTCGGGACTGTGCGATTGTTTTTATGCGTTTGTTCATTGTAATGTTGTCGTGTTGGAAGCATCTCTGTCCCTTCGAGTATGATCCCGTGAAGCTGGTTTGCCAAGTCCACTTCTTTTGTTTCATTCCTATGACTGAGTCGAGTGCCCGGTTGTATGATGTTTTACACTAGCAAGGATGGGTTGTGCTCCGATGTCGGGGTTATTACTCAAATGATCGATCAATATACATGTTGGTATGGGTGTCGTTAGCGGATGCCGACACATGGGATATGCTTGTGAAGAATCATTGGTGCCCAAGGTATACGAGTTGATCTCGATTCCTCAAGGTCGATACAACTCGGATTACGGCGGTCTTTTGGTATAGATTGTTTTGAATTTTGGACTTGGACTTCGTTGGTCGTTATGTTTGGGGTGAGCAAAAACCGACTGAAATTAAGCGGTTTGGTTGGTTTGTACAATAATTCGGCTCGATTAGGTTCAAAACTTTAAAACCGAAATTAATTCGGTTCGGTTTCGATTTAGGGGAAAAATTCGGTTTCAAACCGAACCCCAATTTTATTTTATATGTTATTTATATTATTAATATTTAAATTGGTTAATATTGTATACACATAGTATGGGCCCGACCATACGAGGCGGTCATTTCAAGAACACTGAAAATGTTCAACTTTCGAGAGTTTAGCAACCTATCGGCTAGAGCATCACTAGCTAGAAACCTACTGGAGGAGGCTGAAATACACCTTGATTCGGACCCATACAACATGGAGCTCGAGGAGCGATCAAATCTTCTAGAACCAGCGTCTATTCTTTGATAAAGCCGAAATGGAGTTTTTCTTGCAAAAAGCCAAATATTGTTTCTTAAATAATAGTGATTGAAATACGAGCTTTTTTCATTCTATTGTCAAAGCAAATAACTCACGGAATGCCATTGCTTTTATTTGCAGGGACGATGGTCTATAACCTACGACCAAGATGAGATAGCCAGTCAGTTCATTAATTTCTATACAAGCTTATTTGGAGCACACGTGGAAGCAAAACCAATTGATCCTACTGTCTTAGCTGTCGGCCCTTCCTGAAGATGCCCAAAAGCGGAACTTATTCATAGTGTTACCTCAACGAAATTAAAGATGCCTTTGCTCAACATAGGAATGATAAAACTCCGAACCGGATGAATAAACCTCACCCTTCAAAAGCAATGGGATTTTATCGAAATAGGGATTATTCTTTGCGGTCAAGGAATTTTTACAAGTGGATGACTCTTAGAAGATCGAATGCAACTATTATTGTCTTGATTCCAAAACAACGATAAATCCAAAAGCTTCGATTACGGATCAATCGCGTCGCAACGTCATTTACAAAATCATCACAAAATACTCTCAAGCAGAATGGAGCCTAGTATTGGGACAATGGTCAACAAAGCTCACCGGCGTTTGTCGAAGGAAGGAACGTCATAGACAACATATTCCTCGCACAAGAGCTAATGAGAAGTTACACAAGGAAGCGATCCACGCGAGATGCGTTGTCAAGATCGATCTCGTGAAAGCATATAACACAATTTCGTGGGACTTCGACCCAAGTCCTTAATGGTGAACTTCCACCCCAGTTCATAAATTGGGTAATGCAATGCGTTATAATACTCGTTCTCTATTGCAATTAACGCGACTTGCATGGATTCATTCGAGGATGTCGAGGTTTTAAGCATGGGGACCCCATGTCTCCTTCACTCTTTATATTATGCATGGAGTATCTTACCAGGCTAGTGGATATCAGAACGACGAACCGTGGAAGCAAATACCTTTTGGATTTATCGTTGTTTTTGGAATCAAGACAATAATAGTTGCATTCAGTCTTCTAAGGAGCTGTCAACTTGTAAAAAATTCCTTGACCGCAGCAACAATCATTGTTCCGATAAAATCCCAATTGCTTTTGAAGAAGGCTGAGGTATATCCATCCGATCCCGGAGCTTTATCATTCCCTAGGTTGAACAGTGCATCTTTAATTTCGGCAAGGGTAACACTATGAATAAGCTCCTTTTTTTGGGCATCTTAAAGGGAGGAGTCAGCAGCTAAGACAGTATGATCAATTGGCTTTGCTTCCACATGTGCTCCAAATAAGCTTGTATAGAAATTAATGAACTGACTGGCTATCTCATCTTGGTCGTAGGTTATAGACCATCGTCCCTGCAAATAAAAGCAATGGCATTCCGTGAGTTATTTCCTTTGACAATAGAATGAAAAAAGCTCGTATTTCGATCACTATTATTTAAGAAACAAGATTTGGCTTTTGAGAAAAACTCCATTTCGGCTTTATCAAAGAATGACGCTTTGGTTCTAGAAGATTTGACTGCTTCCTTGAGCTCCATATGTTGTATGGGTCCGAATCAAGGTGTATTGGAGCCTCCTCCAGTAGGTTTCTAGCTAGTGATGCTCTAGCCGATAGGTTGCTAAACTCTCGAAAGTTGAACATTTTCAAGTGTTCTTGAAATGACTTGCCTCGTATGGTCGATCTATACTGTGCGGTTCCCACCACCGAAGTGTTCCAATGGCGTTCCATAAGAGGCCGGAATTCTGCATGCTTAATCCACAAGTTAAAAAACTTAAATGGTTTAGGTTTGGAAGCGATCTCACCAAATAAGCTTATGATTGCGGGAGAGTGGTCCGAGTGAAATCCCGGTTCTTGGAAATTTGTTGAGCACAACATGTTGTTAGTAAACCAAGCATTGTTGACTGGGACTCGGTCGATTTTTTGAAGACTTTGTCGTCGGTCCACGATGTATTTACAGCCCAATGTCGAGATTCTTCAGGTGAGGAATGCACATGTGTCGACAAAATCTTTAATTTCATACTTTGAGGGTCCGGACACCCAGCTTGTTCTCCGACGCCAGAACACAATTAAAATCATCGCCAACAAGTGATGGTGAATTGAGGGGGACATGCTGCAACATTGAGTCCCATAATTCCCTCCTATTTGGTATTGTCCAAAATCCATAGACCATTGAAAATTTGAAGGAGTTATTAGTAGTTTTGCAAGTGGCCACCGTGTGGATCACTTGCTTCTTAATTTTACTAATAGATAGATCAACACGAGTAGGGTTCCATAAGATAAGTATGAAATCTCATTTGACAATATCAAAATTATTACACATATTCCAATCTTGGAAATGGTTGTTCAAAAGGATACGTAGGCTCCTTTCGTTGAGTTTGGTCTTAAGGAGCCCGATGACGTCCACTTTATTCCTCTGCAATAGTTCCTTGACCGCACCTTGTTTATGGGCTTGGTGCAAGCCCCTTATGTTCCAAATGACTTCAATCATTTGGAACGTTTTTTTTCTTTGTTGTTCGGTTGTGGACGTCCAGCAGCCTTTGCTGGCGATTGTTTTTTATTGCGTTTGTTCCTTGTAATGTTGTCGTATTTGGAAGCATCTCATGTCCCTTCTCGAGGTATGATCCCCGTAGGGGGCTGGTTTGCCAAGTCCACTTCTTTTTGTTTCATTCCTATGACTTGAGTCGAGGTGCCCACTGGTTGTATGATGTTTTTACCTGCACTAGCAATAGGGATGGGTTGTGCCTCGGTGTCAGGGTTATTACTCAAATGATCAGTCAAATTAATACATGTTGGTATGGGTGTCGTTAGGCTGGATGCCGACACATGGGATGTGCTTGTGAAGGAATCATTGGTGCCCAAGGTATACGAGTTGATCTCAGATTCCTCAAGGTCAGTACAACTCTGGATTCTGGGCAGTCTTTCGGTATAGATTGTTTTGAATTGCTGGACTTGGACTTCCGTTGGTCGTTATGTTTAGGGGTGAGCAAAAACCGAACTGAAATTAACGGTTTGGTTCGGTTTGTACAATAATTCGGCTCGATTCAGTTTCAAAACTTTAAAATCGAAATTAATTCGGTTCGGTTTCGGTTTAGGGGAAAAAATTCGGTTTCAAACCGAACCGCCCGAATTTTATTTTTATATGTTATTTATATTATTAATATTTAAATTGGTTAATATGTATATATACATATATATATATATATTATAATATTTATATTAATTATAATTTAAATTCGATTAAAATCGAACCGAACCAAACTGAATATTTCGGTTCGGTTGCGGTTCGGTTTGGATATATAAAACGATTCGGTTCGGTTTGGGTTTAAAAAAATAATCGGTTTTTCGGGTTCGGTTCGGTTTTGAATCGAACCGCCTGAATGCTCACCCCTAGTTATGTTGGCGTTGGAGCTTTGACACCCGGCTAGGGAGCAATTACGATAGGTTTCGTGACGTTGCCCATTTGGCGTGGACTCATTTGGGGAGATGGCGGTATTAAGCGATGGGCGTTGAATGATTGAGAATTGAAGTGTATATAGGTGTTCACCGCCATGGGATGAGCTCTGTTGGATGGGTTATTTTTCAAAGACCAATGTATTCCATTTTTTTCAGGTGTGTCTATCGCTCGACTTATTTCTCTGATTTTTTTGGTCCGTGTAGTCGCCCTCGCGATTTTGGCCGAGATGTGGACCGATTCCTGTGACCTACAAAATTTGGGTGATGTTTGCCTCTATCTTTATTCAGGAAAGGGCTATTGTTAGCTGCCCCATGGGCTCGATATTTGGCAACATAACAGGTTTCGGACAGGTGTCCAAATCGACGACATTTGGTACAAAGTTTAGGCTTAAATTAATACACAATAGCTTGAGCGAACACTTCCCCATTATGCACTCTAACCATAAGTTCATCTGTTAAAGGCTTTGATGCATCAATAAGTACTTGAACCCTAACTCTATCCACCGTATCATTAGTGATGGAATATTCATCAATAGCAATAGGCTCCCCAATACAAGATGCAATTTTTCCTATTGCCTTATTCGTCCAGAGTTCAAGAGCTAAGTTTGGAAGACTTACCCACACTAGAAAATTGCATATAGGTGTTTCATTGAATCTGAAGAAGTGGGGCAGATGTTGGAGGATGAGTGGGATTCCGAAAATTGAGTATGACCATTTTTGTCTCGTCAGCTCAATGTCTTGTCCATTTTTGAATTGGAATATTATCCAACCACTATTGTGGAATGAGACAGTAGGCATGTTGGACCATCTCTTCAGGAGATTGTATACGGCCTCTTTGCCCGGAAATCGTCCAGCAAAGATTCCAAGGAGGCAATGACTACACTCATCTGCACGATAGTCAGTACTTTCAAGATTAAGGCAGAAGTTGTCAAGAGATACCTCATACTTTTGGAGAGTCATATCAGGGTTTTTTGGTTTGTGGACGTTAAACGGGTTGTTCATTGCCTGTCAATGGGTTGTTCTGGACAGGTTTGTTGTGCCTTCCCCTGAGCCATTTCTAGTTGGGTTTTACCTTTCGCTTCAGGGTTCGTGTAGTTGGGTGGAATTTTTCCTGCAAAAATTTCTTCAAGTAGTCATCCTCCTCTGGGGGGAGGTCGTCATAAATTGGCCCATCTTGGGTGCGGTTGAGATCTTCGAAGAAGGACCCCTTTTCGAACCTTGGAGTGGTCTGGGCCATTAAAGAAGAAATTTTGCGATCACACAAGACATCGATAATACTTGAACACGTAATATGATTAAGGATTCGAGAAATCGGTAAAATATGGCAAACACACGTTTCATTGCTAACTTATGAATGAGGATTCCATAAAATCAACGAACATGTGGTAACACACAGATTTCGCAGCTAACTTATGAATGAGGATTCCATAAAATCGCAGAACAACTTGAAATAAATTGAACTTTATAACCGAACAAATTGGCCGAATACTCACCCCTATCACGGTGAAATTTCAAAGATTACCCGAAACCGACAGAATAACCGAATACTCACCCCTATTTATAATCTAAAGACGAGAAATGTTTCATGCTTACTCTCCAATCACTCTCTCTTGGGCCTATGGGGCCCGACAAGTCGAGTAAGAACTCTTTGTGTGTATTAAAGGTGGCAAAAGGCCGGCCGTGCCCACCATTCCTTTTAGAAAATTGGGCTGGGTGTTGGGTCTGTTTGAAAATCCATCGAGTTAGAAACAATGATACTCAATCAAGCCTGAAATTTATTTATAGTGTAAAATTTCATAGATAGATCGGATTAGTCCAATCTGACCCGAAATTCAATCGAGCCTAATATATCTAAGCCCAAAATCAGAAGGGTGAGCTGGATGGAGCTTGTTTTACCAACTCTGGTGTGTATTTATCGGAGTTCTAATAAAAGGGTTCTTCACATGGTTTTGTTGGTTAGAAATTGTGCCAACGAAAATAAATAATATAATCTAAACATTGTTTTGTTGGTTAGCAATGGTACCTTCTTAATCTTTAATGCTTTTAACTTATTATGTCTTAAGAGATTTCTTGAAAGTAATTTGTTGAGTAGAGAAGTAGTTACTTACAATTGTCTTAATTGTCGAAATTTTTTATTGGAATTGGTTGCTTGCGGTTGCTGAATAACAAAAACTATTTTATATATCTATGAATTAAATACCTTTTCATCAACGATAGTTTGTGCTAATTGAAACAATCCATTAAACTATAACTTTTATCTTGCTAGTAAGGAGGTACTTCTGATGCATGCAAAATTATTGAATTTAGATCATAAATATGTATTCAGAATATAGATAAATCTTATCACAATTTTTTAAAGAAATATTTTAGATGAAAAGGATTTTTTTTTTCTGACATCGTTGGGGCTAGGGGTGACTATTTGGGTATCGGGTAGTGGTGCCGATACCGACCAAATTTCGGTATCGGTGCCCGATTACCCGAAAATCGGGTATAGGGGTCGGGGTCGGGTATGGCTTTTAGTTGAGGTCGGGTATCGGGTATACCCGATACCCGATTTTTTAAAATATTTTGCACAAGGCTTAGGATAGCCACTAAGCGGCCGGACGACTGCAGCCGCCGCCGGAGGAGTGGCAGGAGGTTTGCGACAACCACATGTAGGAGGCGTTGGAGGACTAGGTGGCGGAGTTGAAGGAGGAGGAAGAGTGGTCGGTGGGTTGGGACAAACACATGCAGGAGACGACGAAGGAGGACTGGGTGGCGGAGTTACATGAGCGGAGGAGGAGCGAGAGGGGGTTTGTGATAGCCACATGGAAACGGTGGCGTAGTAAAGTGATAGGGGGTTTGTGACAACCATATGGAGGAGGCGGCGAGGAGTAGGTACGTGGTGGAGTACAGGAGGTAGAGGACTAGGTGGCAAACACCATGGAATATCTTGCTTCTTGCCTCACATACTGCTGCTTCCACGTCCACCACTTCTTCGTCTGCAAATGTCTTTCTGCAATAAAAATAAATAAATCGGGTATTTGGGTACCCGACTCGGGTATTCGGGCCGATTTACAAAATCGGGTCGGGGTCGGGTAGCATATTTTAGGCATAATCGGGGTCGGGTACCCGATTTTTTCGGGTAGGGTACCCAACCCGACCCGATTAGCCACCCCTAGTTGGGGCAGTAAGTGCAGCAATGTTTTTTTAGTGGAAAATTTAAAATCCAACTCATTTTATTGATGATTGTCCTAGCTAGTCAAATTTTGAATTAATGATAGCACAAAGTTAAGGTCATATAAAAAATAAAATGAAGTGCAGTGAATCACACTCCCGAAAATTTTGAATTTTTGGAGATAGTATCAATAATTCTCTAACACACACAAACATATATAAATTGTCAAGTTCGTTGTACTGTATAATATTATTTACACCTTTCGGGAAATGACATGTGAATCATGAAAGTCTATTGTTTTCTTAATGAATTTTCACACAATTACTCCACATGTAAACTACGTTGTATATATATATATATATAGGGTTGGGTTATAATACAAACCCCCTTAAAATAAGAAATAAGAATTCATCTTGATCATCCATTTGCCATTAATCAATGGTTAAAGATTAAGTTATCACATTCCCTATAATTAAGGGACGGTTATTTTCGTAATATTCTGTAATTACCATTATACCCTAATTTGATTTAATCACAACACACATCTTCAAAAATCAATGGTTCAAATTTGTTCTCATTTCTTATTTTGAATGTGTTTTATTTGAACTCATCCTATATATATATATATATATATATAGGGATAGTTCTGTGAGAATAAATAAGTGTAGGAAATAGGAATAAATATATAAGTCTAGCATATCTTTCATATTTGTGTAGACAATCGAATTATTATGTTGCATATATTAGTTTAGACGTATTTCATCTTTTCGTAGTAGACATACGCTAAATATATTAGTTTAACACATCTTTCATTGCACAGAAGACAAGTAGGGTTCTAGTCTTTGCACAATAATCCGCGAACACACACACAACACAAAGCTGTAAGACAACCGAAATTAAATCTCAACCATTGATCCAAGTGAATCAAAGCCAGATTCATTCCTATTTCCTACCAAATTATCCATTCCTATCGATCCATCTCCTATATATATATATATATATATGGAGTAACATAAAGAAGACAAACAGCCAAAATTTCCGGATGAGGCTCTCGTTGATGCCCGATCTCGATAGGAAACACACCTTCAGCTTTATTCTCCATTTTAATGCTTAAAAAACTAAATCTTTACATTCACAAATTCCTTTTCTTCTCTTGCTTAATTTACATCATAATAAAAATGAGGTGTCTGCTGCATTTTTTCCTACTGATCAAATTCTGCATAGAAATTATAATCGTGGATTTCTTGATAAATTGTACAACCTAAATAGATTTCTCCATCAGTTTAAAGCAAGTGTCGCTATATGTTAAACGATACTACATACTTTCGATATCCACTTTAATTGACTTTTTCTCTTTACACATGTAAATAACTTTTCCTACACAGCCTCAAATGTGGATTTTTATTAGGACCATGGATATGACATTTGACAGAAAGGAAATTTATGTCCTTGTAATACAATTTAAAGAAACATTTCTTCTTTTCTTTTCTTTTCTTTTTATTTTATTTTCTACGTTGTCATGAATAGGGGTGAGAATCGGTGGGACCGGGCACCGTCCCGAGTCCCGATTCTCAAGTCCCGAAATTTTATAATTTTGGGTCCGGTCCGGTCCGATCGGGACTTGGGACTCCGTCCGAAAATTTACAATTTTAGTCCGGTCCGGTCCGAATTGAAATTTAAAATGTCCCAAAGTCCCAAGTCGAAATTACCGAAGTCCAAATTACCCGAAAATATCCCAAATTACGAAAATGTCCCAAGTCCCGAATTACCGAAATGTCCGAAAGTCTGAAAGTCCGAAATTAAAATTAGATATATTTAAAATCGGACTTGGATTCGAACGGACTGGGACTTCCGATACCCAAAATCAAAATTTCTGGTCCGGTCCGGTCCCGAACCAACCGTAAATTTCGGGACTCGGGGTCCGAATCCGTCGGGACTCGGGTCGGGACGGGAATTTCCCGAGTCCCGGTCCCAAATTCTCACCCCTAGTCATGAAGCCCTGCCTTCCATAAAGCTTAACAATTGCATTTTGTAATTTACAACACTTTCAGAATAACCCCATCATAAATCTATTCTTATATTCAAGTTTTTCTTTATTCTATTATCTTAGTAGGAAATACTTGCAGGTTCTCTATGTTTAGCATACTATCGGACATCCACAATTGGTAATTGTATCATATTAGACATTTAATTTCAGATGGAGCTAATTTTGAAAATAGCCATTTTTATTATAAAGATGAGTTTCTAACAACAACTATAGAAACACGCAAAATATATCACTTTTTATAAAAAGATACAATCTACATCCTTAATGAAAATGTTTTAACAACAACTAATAAGAACATGTGAACGTTGTTGTCATTTGAGACAACTACGCAATTACACATATTCAGAAGCTTGTTCGTGTATTCATGCACGTTTCTAACTTCTGGCAGGAAGCAGCCTATCAAATCCCACTAAATAAAGGATATCTAACCCTTATGGAAATTCAGCCGCTTCCCCTGTAGTCGTTGCCTGTTAATCCAGCTTTTGTGGACTTAGGGCTGGGCTTAGAGCATGTGAAGCTCGTCACTACCTTGTAAGGGCGTTAAGACCACAACATGTTAGAAAAAGGGCCGCTTTCGGTTCATAGAAGATAGGATAAACTACTTGATTGTTGGGAACTTTGACACGGCCATAGCCCGAATTCAAAATTTTCCACGTGCGGTATAAGCTTATATATTCTTTATCTATCACTTCTATATCCTGCGTCAGGATAAATGAATCGTGAAAGAAGCTGCTGCTTGTCAAGCTTATGCCTGAACAGCCCTGATCTATTATTAGTATACCAAAGGGTATTTTAGTGTCTAGTTTTTACATATTGTAATATATAGTTGTTGTTTTTTTATCTTTACTATAACAAATATTTATTTTCATAATTACCTTTGTTGATATGCATGTATACATCAAGTTGTTTTGAAATATGAAAATAAAATATCATTTTATAATAGAGGATCTCGTACGAGCAATACTGCAATTTGAAGAAATTAGTTAAGGCAGTTAATGGGTGGGTTTTACCCGGACCGATCCGGAACCGTTCAAAACCCATTAAATTTTAAAGCAGCGGTTCTGGTTTCGGTTCCGGTTCCAGACCCACTTTAGACCCGGACCGTTTAGATCCATAGTTTGATGGTACGGTCCGGATCTGGTTCAGTTCGAACCGAACCAATCTGTTATTGGTTACGGTCGAGTAAAATTCATCTATTGACGAGCCTAAGTTTAAATAGGCTTGTAAATGAACTAGTTTTATCCATATCGATTCAAAATCACTCATAACACATTAAATTATAAAGCAAAAGTTTCGGTTTTAGTTCTGGTTCTTGTTTGGTTCTTGTCCGGTTTTGGTTTCAGACCCGCTCAGATCCGGACCACTTAAGACCCATAGTTGATGGTTCTGGTCCGGTCCAGATCCAGTGTATAATGGGTCGGATCCAGAACCAAACCATTACTTATTTATTGGTTCTGGTCCGGATAAAACCCATCCATTGACATCCCTAGCGATGTTCATGAAAATGATGAATGGGTGGGCATGGAGATGGCCCTAATGTTCGATTTCTTGCCCATATAGATTGAGAAAGCATATATTCTCCTACTCCAATGGCTTGTCTTCTTCTCAGACACCTTTACGTCCCGCAAACTTTAGACCTCCTTTTAAGGGTTTTGCCAAATTTATGTAACTTTAAGCAATTCATATATTATAATCAACCCCAACTCAAATTTTAATATTGGTTGAGTCCTCAAAAGGGATGCCTTTTTTCATCAAAAGAATATAATAATAATAAAAACAAATACTTAGTGGGATGTGCTTCCTCCTTGATTCAAGAGACATAGAACAAACATAAAATTGGGGATAATGGTTAGGGAATTCTTTTCACCTGAATTTTATTTTTAAAGTTGCTTTTCCCCGAAATGAAAATGAAATATTTACATCCCAATTGCCGAGTCAACACGCAATGATGAGTGAAATGAGATAGGATTTAAAATCATTGTTAAGAACTAGATTACCTTTTGTCATTGTCATTTGGTGATTACTTTACTTCAATATATATTGTAGCTGTATTTAAAATCACAACTACAAACCTTTAGACCTAATAATCATATGTGATCGTACGGTGCTATCATTTTCACTTTCTTTTTGATGATTTTCCGATTCAAAATTCTTTATATTTAATAAAATTACGAGGCTTAATTCATATAAAAAAAGAAGTGGCTGTGGATTAATCTAATCCATCAAAAAAAAAAGGGAGGGGTATCTGTAAAGTTTAGAGACGTGGGGGTTTGACTTTGAAATTGACTGATTAAATCTTGCCTATAAAAAGAAGGTTATAATTTAGTGATGTAAATGGTCCATAATTTCTTTATCGCGTCAGATTGTGGGGTTAAGTTCCCTTCTTTCCTTTTAGTTTTCCTTTTTCAAAAATAGTCCAAAGAATATGCTCTTCTGACAGCTACTTTTCATTATTTTATTTATATAATTAGTATAATAAGTGAATGAAATTTTCTTCTGTTAAACTGTTTTTCAGGCTAAAGTTATACCCCCTTTTAGTTATAAACAATGTCTACATATACCCTTTTAGTTATAAACAATGTCTACATATATCGGTAATGATAATTGGTTCTTTTTAGGTGAGCAGAGATATATTTATTCGTGGGTCTATAATTCGGTTATGATTATTTACTTTTATACTGCAATATAATCAAGTTACTGTACATTTTTTTTAAAAGTACATCATGCATATAGAATAATACGTCTAATATAATATGGTTGCTAAAATGAAAATGCAGTGTTCAAACGATAGGGAATAGAAAATTATTAAAATTATTAGGACATATTTCATTATACACCTGATCTAGGGTATGATTGTACGTAGATTTTTATTTTTCTCTAAGCAGTGAGAATTGAATTTTGGACCTCACTCTTACAAAGAGAGGTCTCACCGATAAAATATCCCCAAATGCCAAATGGATCGATTGTAGATTTTTAAGGAAATCATAATGAGGTATGCAATAAGTGCATTTCATGCACCTTTAAATTGATATATTATGGAAAATACTATCATTGTAAAAACGTTTTAATCAATATAAACAAATAAACAGTAATAATAATAATAATAATAATAATAATAATAATAATAATAATAATAATAATAATAATAATAATAATAATGATGATGATGATGATGATGATGTTATTACTTGGGATTTCAAGCATTTTTATTTGGGTCAAAGATCGACAAAAAAATATTTGAATAACAAAATTAGCAATCATGACATTTATGAACCTGAAACTAAGGGATCCAAATGTTAGGCGCTGAGGTACAAACATTTATTGGTTTCGTTATCAGCGTTGGCTAAATTTAATACCGCTCCATGTGAGTGCCAAAACCTTTTCTCTTATTTGATTTATTCATATCATTTTTAATTTTGGCTGTAAAAGTAATTAACTTATATATTTTGATAATTGAGATTGGGCTACCGTGCATGCTGATAATTAAAAATTACTAAGTGGTTTTTTCATTTTCTTTAAACGATTGACATAATTTGAAAGAAATATTATGATTTCTGCTTTTCAATGTTGAAGGAAGAGCATTATATTCAACCAAAAATGGCCAACCATACCTTGGTAGCATAATGAAGGTAATTTAAGTCTGTGTAATCATCATATCATATTTCATATTGATCTTGGTTAGTTTTCCACAAATAATGCATGCGTGGAATTTATTGATGTACTACGTACATATATTTAGGGGTAATGGGCCCAAAATCAACCTAATGGAACTAAACTTATAGATTTAAGCTAGTCATTTCAAGAGAAATAACTGTCTCTAAGATCAGCCTAGCTACATGAGATATGTACTTAAACTACATTTTTTTATTTTATTTCATATTTAGTACTTTGCTTTGTAACGTCCAATTTGAAGAATTCCGGTGAACTCAGACACTCCTGCATCATATATATATATATTGCACGCAGTCCAGAGAAAGATAACATTTTGATGATTAAAATAATGTGGAATTCTATATATCTATTTACAAAAGAGGATGCAATTCAACATTTACTTATACTCTGTTGAGCAAAACCCTTAGAATTCTTAAAAAGTGCAAAACCTAACATTATTATTACAACATGGAGCAAACCATAAATTAGAATCAAACAGAGAGAGAGAGAGAGAGAGAGAGAGAGAGAGAGAGAGAGAGAGAGAGAGTACGTTAAAAAATAATAATAATGTACTCGTTGTAAGGTTAGAAGATTGAAAAATAGTAATAATGTTAGGAGGTGTAGAATGTAGAAATGGTCCTCTACTTGGATGGTGAAAAAGATTAAAGGCAAAAATAAAGAAGAGGCCCATACTCATACATTCTCCCATCTCCTCTACTTTTCCTCTGATTTGAAATCTTGTGGCCCTCCTCTAATTTTTTTTATTTCTTTTCTCTAGATAATTTTTTTAATTTACTTCAGAGCTAACAGACAAAATTACATGACAGAGTATTAATTTTGTCGAATTAGAAATCTTTTGGCTTTCTATATATGAGTGTAACTCGTTAAATATATCGCCGGTTTATTACATTCAAATTTAATCAGTCAAGTGAAAACAATCATGGTTACTCTATCGGGTTTTTTAGATGATATACGTTATTTTCGAGATTTATAGAATAATTGTGATATATTTTAATTTATTTTCTAGACTATAACTTCTTTTGAAATCATTATTAGAAAAAAGAGGTTATAAAAGAGTTGAGATCTAGCGAGATTTACGCTTATATATATTCAGATTTCAGCCAAGTGATATATAGTCATTTCGTCTGAAACATGCATAAATGAGTGTGACATAGTAGTGACTAATGCTGCAATTATAGATGAGTAATTATATGATTAAACAAATACCTTTTCTTTAGAAAAAGAAAAAACTTTTTTAATACAGGTGTATCTCACAATGTACAGGAAATGGCTGCTTGTCTGTGGTTACCTTTTCTTGCTTGCCACTATGTAGTTATATATATTGGTTCGTCTTCTTATACTAAATTATTGATAAATAAAGGCCAGCTTTTCAAGTTTCAAGAAGGGTCATTGATCTTGGTGCTATTTCGCACGAGCTAAAAAGTTTTAGGGTTTAGCAGCAGAATTTGAATTATCATTCTATAAAGTTTTAGTGGGTTATTTTACGAGAACTTGCTAATGTAATGTTATTTTTATTTTAAACTTTATGATCTCACGGACTAATCCCAAAATTAAAAATTTAGAGTTAGAATTAAAAATTTATAATCAGAAAGAAATGAGTTGGTTTGATCCAAATCAAAAATAGTTTGAAACAAAAATTAAGATGCTAAAAATAATTTGTAAAATTAATGATACCAATGAAAAAATTGAAGTAATAGAATCAAAATAAATATATAAAATGAAAAGAATAATGTTAATGTGGACAGTATGTGAACAATGCTCACGAAAAATGAGCAGAATATCAATTATATATATAGAAAGAGTGTTTATCGTGTGGATACTCCTTATAGTGTGTACATGAGAACAAATATCAATCACCGATAAATCAATATAAATGTTTCAGATTTAATGCATAAATTATGTCAAGATGCATAAATGCATAATTATATGTAGAAATATACATATAACTAATTCAGATGTACATTTAAAAGTAACTGTGTGATTTTTAAATCTAATAGACATGATTTGTTCTCATTTATATATGTTAAGGATTATATATATATATATATATATATATATATATATATATATATATGGAGTAGATCAAATGTGAACTCCAACTTTTTGAGAACTAAGAACTAACGTAGTTCATTCATTTTATAATTTAACAATCAAGATTAATTATAAATAGCTTATCCTCATATTTTAATGATAACCGTTTAGCCCTAAAATAAAGGGATTTTATATATTGATTTTTGTAATTATTCTCATATGCATCATTACTACGATTACATGCAAAAGAACTACGATTACATGAACAACAACATGAATTATATGAACAACGAAGAATAGAATGTGAAATATCCAAATAGCGAAAATTTAGGGATTTGACTATTTTTATCATTAAATAATTATGAGTCGTCCGATCTTAGATTAAACGGTGGTTATTGGTTCTTAGTTCTTATCTAAGAGGTGGTTCTCTCTATAACCAACTTATATATATATATGATAGATCAGGTAGGAATGATTTTTTTGGTAACAAATAAGAATAAATATAAACCATTGATTATAGTAAATCAATGGACAAGATTTATTTTCGTTATGCTATAAATTGTAGCTATATGTGCTATAATTGTTTTTTGCATGATATTTTTCAAGGTTAGATCAGTAATTTACTATTATTAAAAATAGTTTTTTCCCTTAGGTAACACAAGGTTTTAACCTAGTTTTAAGGGAGTTCTTGTTACCTATCATTTAACTTATTATTTTATATATATTATTTCAGTTTCTATACTTAATATATGTGAATTTATTTGTGATCAAAGCTACAAAAGCCATGGAAAACACAGGTTAAAAAAATTTATTGATTCATACTTGTTTTTTAGTTATTGCACTGGTGGAACATTTTCGTAGCATATTTAGTTTATTCATTTTGCACATATACTAAAATTTCGTAAATTATTGCTAGTTAATTTATGTACATATGTTGTGTTGATTTATTTTTTTTGCTACGTTGTGAGTTTTTTTTTTTTTGCACATATAATATAGTACACGTCGACCAAATTTGCTAAAAACAGATTGTGGGCGTTGTAACTATATGAATAAAATAAAAGTAGTGTTGAAATTATTGTAATTTTAAAATAATGCGAAAATTATAAATTTAAGTAAACCTCATATTATTTATAGCAAATAAACGTAGAAAAATCATTAGCACGGGAACTAATAAAATAACATGCATTTCTATCATTATTGTTTCCCTAATTAAATAAGTATCTGGCCTGGATGAACTGGACCAGCTTGCTTATTGATGATGATGGAATCGTAGAAGTGGATAATTAGAATAGAAAAAAGCCAAGAATAAAATCCAGTCTCATAAAATGGAAAATTATGATGTCATGGAAAGGTCAATTTGACATCATTATAATCATCATCCAAATGGGTTGTCCTTATATGGCATGGCAGTCTAGCCTTTGTCTTTTCGATAATTTCAAATTATAATCATAATGTCTGAATTCTAATGCTATAATATTATTATTTTCTGTTATGTATATATGTATGGATTGCTTCTAGTGTGTATATACATATACGTACATTTTATGAATTTTGAAAAATACATTGACTTGGCTAGTTTCTCAATTTTTACTTTTATGCTTTCAGTTTGGTCCTCGTTTTATTTTAAATAAATAATTGCTTTAGTGTGTCTTTATCTTCAAATTTAAGTTGTTGTGTAAGTTTGGATCGTTATAAATTAATGAAAACGAAAATAAAGATAGATACAATGGTTTGAATGATACAAATGAAGATAGACCAATATAAGATTCCCTTCCTAGTAGTATATGGCCACAATTGTAACGAATTTATGTATCACAATCATGTTTTTATTTTCATAATAATTAAAAATCAGATGATGAATTTATCCATTAAAGTGGTGCATTCATCGTAAATCTTTATGATTCAATGACTTAAAATGATTTTCACATCCCCACTTTAAATAAGGTTCTCATTTGAACCTTCTCATATATATAGAGAAAGAGGCACACTCTAGTGCAATATGAATCAATAGTGCATCCACCGAATTAAATCCTTATTGTGATTGCAAAATTATAACTCAAGATTAATTAACTCTAATTGGAGACTAATACATTTTAATTGGGAATTTGTGACCAACCCTAATTAGGATGGGTCTATCACACATCCAGATGTACAAAAGTTTTTGCGCTACACGCACGCATATATAAGATTTTGTAAAAACCTTAATTAGAGTATAAATTATAAACTGTGGAACATGATGAATTCGCTGTGAACAATGATTAATTCAAAAAAGAAAGTAATTTTTTTGATCTCCATAGAAGTCAAACCCCTAAGTCCCTAACGATAAATTCATTCAGCAAAATGTAAGTTGAAGGGGTGTATTTGTATGGGTTATTGTGGTGATGTGCATGGCGTTAGTTCGCTGGTCTGTGTGATGTATCACATTCACATAAAAAAACATATTTGTGTTGAATCATTCTTCTTGTATTCATTATATCATCTATGAATAAGTTACCTTTTACAGTAATTTCATAAATTTCTTCAATGTCAGAAGTTCAGGAATTTTCGCACGCTTGGCATCGATCACTAGGCATTAGGCAACTGAAAAGTGATATGCTACATGAGCTTTAATTGACGTTCACATTTTTGTTTTATATAATGTTTCTATTCTTTTACTGACTTAGAGGGTGTTTGACTGAGCTTATAAGCTCCCCAAAACAACTTATAAGCTGTTTTTTAAGCTCAGCCAAACACCCTCTTAGTTTCTTGTCGAATTGTGAAATTGAGTTTGATATGAACATTATTAACGAATCGCATTAATATCTCTTATAAAAGCTCAAGTTTTTCTTAGTTTAATTAAAAACTCACTTATAATAATTAAACGGCATCCATGATCTTTGATATGCGCACAAGCTTTTTTCCCCTTCTTCTTTAATCTACGAGCCAATTAGATATCGAGCGGTCATTCACTTTTAATATTTTTTGTGGAATCAAATCTCGTATTTGAACTCATCAAATTGTTTGCGCCTAGAGTTAATTGACTGGTAAATAAATTCCCGTCATTTCAGCAATTACAAAAATAAAATCGAATTATGTAACACAATGTTAAAGCCAATCGAGTCGGTGGGCTACGCTCAATGGGTCGAATCTAGCTTTTAATCTTGTTCACCCGGGTCGGGTCAGATTATTTTGAATTTTGTTTGAAGATAAGCATATGTAAGAAAATGAGTGGAGTCAGGAAGTTGAAAATAATTATAGATTACGTGACAGTAACATATGCCAAATGAGATAAAATTTTATATTTATGTCTAGGATGTATTTTATATAACTATCAATATTATGTTTGTTTGAATGGTATAAGATTACATACAATTTACACAATCTATTGTCTGCTTCAATGTATAAGGCTATTGATCACTAAACAACAATTTCCAAAAGGGTCACACTCCTGTGAGCGCTCCTTATAATGCGTGCCTGGGTCGGGTCGGATTAGATCCGAATCAGACTCAATCCAGATCCAACTCATTCAGTTTTGTTTTAAATACTAAGAAAAATTAATGTCACTTTTTTTTATTAGAACCGTCACTTTTATTCATAGCAATTGTCACTTTTATACATAAAAATAATCACTTTTATCATAAGCAATGCAATTTTTATTCATAAGAACTATTATTTTTAGTCTTGGGTTAGATATTAAGGCCGAACCCGACCCTGACCCCGAATCTGGGCAGACCCGACCCACGTGCACCATGACATGGCGTGTACGGGAGAATTTGTGTTTCTAAAATGTCCTTTTTGCATTATGAGCAAAAGGTGAATTGGATACAAAATGCATAACACATATTGATATTTAAACGTTTTTGCTATATGAAAGACTTTTTCAACATACATAATAGTAGCCGATCATAAATATATATCACACTCTGAATGATCACTCGTATGAAACAGTCACATATATATACATTTTAAGATCTCTCAAAAACTATAAATGTAATTTGCCGACATACATACTATTTCTCCTTATTCCTTTTTGTCGGTGCGTCTCGTAGCCATATCAAATAAAATACATACACTTACATGTGTTAAATTGTTTATAAATGAAAAATTGTTTATAAACAATATTCATTTATAAGGAAAGTTTGGTGGATGTGTGTTGGCATGGCTAATTATGAGCCTATACTATACATCTCAATTAATATAATGATATACAATGGCAGCACTCGCACTTATTCACTAATTATATATAGATATTACATATCTTTAATATAACTAGAGAGAGAGAGAGCTGCACTAAGAAAGCATAAGAACGTGATATGTATGTACACTGTACAGTACATAGTCTGTCAGCGTACATTCTCTCTTAAATATATGTTTGGATGATGAAATTTGAAATCTTGAACCAGAGAAGAGATTTTAAATAAGGAAAACTGCATACTAAATCATAAATTATATTTCATTTTGTAATTTTAACACAGCTTTTAAAAGTTGAAAATTAAATATTTCATACTAGCGCTGGCAATTTTCGACACGACATGAGAACACGATACGAACATGCACGAAATTAACGGGTTAGTGTTTAGCCTTATCCTGTTCGTGTTCTTATCGTGTCGACACGATAAGGACACAATAATTTCGTGTCGTGTTCATGTCGGATCCGTGTCGTGTTCGTGTAACACGATAATTTTCATGTTGCATTCGTGTTCGTGTCGGATCGTGTCATTTTCGTATAATTCGATAATATTTATAAATATATAATATTAATTTAATTATATTTTTATTTTTTTTATTAATTTATTTTCTAATTTTAATTTGAATTTATCGTTTCTTATCGTGTTGTGTCAACCCCAAAAAAAATCGTGTCATATTCGTGTTCGTGTCGTGTCCGTGTCAGTACATTTTGTGTCGTGTTCGTGTTGGACAGATCCTTAACGGGTCGTGTTCGTGTTTGGCCTTATCGTGTCGTGTCGTTATCGTGTCGACACGATAACGACCCGACACGCACGAATTGCCAGCCCTACTTCATACTCCCTCCGTCCCCCAATTTTCTTCATAATTTTCCTTTTTGGAACGTCCCCCAAATTCATTCATATCTATTTATGGAAACTATTTTCCAACATTACCCCCAATAATATTCTTTATTTACACCTTTAACCACTCATGGTCCACCACTATTTCTCTTTTTTACCCTCAACAATTTATTTATTTACACCTTTTTACCACTTATGGCCAACTACAAACTAACTTTCCTTGGCACGAACGGGAGAAGAATCAAAGGAATACGGGGCTCAAGGCAAATGAGTTAGGAGGTCAATAAGCCAAGCTTCTCCCCTGGGTCGCGAAGTTTAATATTACATTAATGTGGGATCCTTATTCCACTAACAATACACTCAATAATTTTCATTAAAACTCGCACCCAAGATTCATAGAAAGGAATTTTGGAGACAGAGGGAGTATTTTTTTGCATTGGAATTCGAAACGCAGGCCCCATTTTCAGACACTGCAAAATTAGTCGTCGTATCCAATTGATTTTTAAATAAATGTAAACCAAATTAAACTATGAATCATAACATAATTTGATTAATCATAATGATTATTATTATTATTATTATTATTATTATTATTATTATTATTATTATTATTATTATTATTATTATTATTATTATTATTATTATTATTGTAAGTATATACAAAAAATGGATTTTTTAAGTAAGAATATAATATTAACTCATACTCTTACCTCTTTTCACAAATCATTATACGAACGCATACTTATAATCTTAGATTTAAAATTTTAAACCCTAATCCCGCTTGCTCATCCTCACTGCCCATCTCGTCGGTTGCCGGTCACCGGCCATCCTCACCGAACAACTCTTTTCCGTCTTTCCTTTCCGTTGTCGAGGCACGACCCACTCAAACGCCTCCCTTGCATTGCGGCTTTTATTTTTATTCTTTATTGATATCATGTTTTCTCTTTTGAAGAGTCTTAAATATTTGAATTATTATCATTATTTTTGAAGAAAAGATAATGATAATAATAATAATAAACCATGAACATGTATGTATAAACCGCAAATCAAACTACACCACACATTTGGTTTGTTTTCTGTACCTATTTGATTTGATTTACTAAAATCATTAAACTATATTTATGATTCGCTTTGATTTGGTGCCAAACAGCATTAAACCAAATCACGAACACTCACGGCCGTGACAATAGACTCGTGATATATTTGTACAACTTGAGAAAATATGTGGAAATTATAAATATTTGTTTATTCTTTCAAATATTTTACCCTTTCACATAAATGCAAGAAAAGCTATTATAGTGTGTGTGTGTTGGCTTAGTGGTAGAGTGGTTAATGCCCGAGGTCACCGTGACGCAACCTTTAAAATTTATGTATTAATTGACCAAAAAAAAAAAACTATTACACCAATATTCTTTTAATTGGAGAGTAGGGAATTGGATTCATAGCCAAGTCGTTCACTTTTAAAAAATAAAATGTTTCAGTAAAATTAATAGTAATTAATAGCTTTTAAAAAAAGTAAAAGACATGTGATTTGGGATGGATGTGGGGGGAAACATTTCTATATCTTATTCAGATGAAGTGTCTAATTATTTTCGCTTTACTATTTTGACCTTTCAGTTTGCTTAACCCAATATATTGCTACTCGAATGTATGTAATTGCCAAATAACGGTTAAGACGAAATATTATGGTATTTGTACTCTGAGTTATTTGTGGTATTAGTTAAATATCACGATCAGGTGAAATCTAAACGGGTGTTTTTCATTATTAATTCATAACAATATTCTTTTCTCTTTGTTTTATTTTTTGTAAATTGAACATAATATTTGAAATCCCGAGAATATTGAAAAGATAACAACACCGAAACAAAATCGAATTCTGAATCAAAAAAGAAAATGCAACTTTCACTAAAATGAATAAAAGATAGGAAGGAACTTACCGAGGATGTAAAAGTACAAAGAAGTCATAAAAAATTATTTAAAAACTAAATTTTTCATAAAAAGAAAATCTGGAAAATGAAATTAAATATGCACTAAAGTTACATTGAAATAAATGTGAGTAATATATGAACAGATCAATTAATAAATATGATAGCTAAATAAAACTTACACGTACGACATTCATCAAATTTTTATCGCAAACAATATTTATATAAAAATGTAATAATTTATTAAGTATCATTAACAGCATAAATTATGTGTGTGTTTTTATATATTTAACCTCACCAATGCATACTATCTATATACCTTGTAAAATTATTTAAATGCACGTCGGGGTGTTATGGTATATGCAGTGAGAGTTTTTTTTTTGTCAATTAATACATAAATTTTAAAGGCTGCGTCACGGTGGACTCGAACCCGAGACCTTTGGCCTCGGACATTAACCACTCTACCACTAGGCCAACACACACACATATGCAGTGAGAGTTTATGTCAGCTGATGTCATGGGCGGTCTTGCCCTCAAATTCATACATAATTTATCTCTCTCTCTCTACATATACATTTCTATAATTACCTATATATATATAGAAATATAGTATGAAGATACAAAGCTGCAAAAAAAAAAATATAAAGTTATGACACAATAATAACATTGTATTGAACGTAAGTTATTGCATTGAATCTAATATAATAAATTTATACATACAATGTCACAACTTTATAAGTTCAATGCAATATTCACACTTCATCATGAAAAATGTGTTCTCAGTGCAACTTACCTATATGCATATGGAAAGGGTCTTATAATATAGAACAATATAATCATGCAATTGGACCACAGCAAGTGATTGAGGAGAAATATAGCCAGACGCGCGCGAGGCCTTCTTTGGGACTCTCTCTTCTCATGATGGCCCAATACAATATATAAAGACTGCCAACATGTGGAGATAGAGAGAGAGAGAGAAAGCGCATGGTAGCTATCATTTCTTTGTACAGACTACTTTCTTCCTTCAAAACCTTGGGATTGAAGGGAGCTAGCTTCATCATATATACCATATATATATATATATATACTGTAACCTTTCATGTTTTGTAATCAAAGTTTAGAGAGAGAAAAGGATTATTATAGTTGTATTATTTGTGTTTATCTTGTAAAACTTTTACGAAAAAAGAAATCAAGAGAGGGGGGGCGGGGTAATATTTATGATCTAAGGGTTTATTGATTCATTTCATGCTGTGTTTGTGTTCCCTTTCTTTTCAAGTCTGCTTTACTGATTAGAGATTGAAAGAGTAAAGAGAGGAGTTTCAGAAAAGGTTTTAAAAGCAAATGGAGGAAGAAAGGTATGTGGCTGTCACCTGAGCAACTGTAGAGAGAGAGAGAGAGGGCTTTAATTTGCTTTGGTAGCTAAAAACATTTTTTAAAATCATTAATCTTGGGATTTTCAAGTGTTTAAAAAAAAATTATCACCTCATTATGGAGTCTGCAAACAGCCATCATCACCTCCAAGATCAACTCGTTGGCTCTTCTGCTTCTTCTTTACCTAACTATGGCGTAGGTTTCACCACTACTCACGCTTGGCCTCCTACTTCCTTCTTGTAAGAATATCTACGGATAGCATAAACCGGTGACAAACTATGAGCTAGTTAGGGTTTCTAAATTCCTTTATTTAATTTTTTTCATTTTCCACAGGAACTCGAATTGCTTGAGCTCGAGTACTGAAACAAAGCGGCAAGAGAATTCATCGGTTTCTTCGCATTCATACACATCCATGGCTCCAGATATCGGCTACAGCAATTGGGGTAACCATCATTCCGAGCAAGAGTTGCCGCATAATTCGAGGATTAAGGAAGAGCTCGCTGACCATTACTACCGGAAGTACTCGGAGATACTAAGCAGCAGCGACGAACTAAACCTAATTAGAAACGAGGAGCAGCAGAATTCCGATCTGCAACAAGACGACGTCGCAACCAAGTTCCTGCTCAAGTCGTTGTCGTCGTACGGGAAGATTAATGCGCCGGATTTTTACTCGAACAATACGAGGCAGATTTTTCCGGAATATTCGAGTTTCAATCCGGGCGCTGCTGCCACGCCGGGATCTTTGGATATGAATTTGGAGGCGTTGGATCTCCTTGCTTCTTCAAGATTTACTGGCAATTTTCTTGCGTCGTCCCACAGTCAAATTGGGATTTTGAGAGATGAGTTTTCTAGTTATGGTTTGGATCAGATGCACCAATCACATCAGATCCCAATTTATTGCTCTAATAAGGTTCGATTTGTTTAGGCTTCCTTAATTCTTCTTCCTCCTCTTCTTCTTCTTTTGGTAACAAAATGATTTCCATTTTCATTTTTGATTCAATGAGAGGTATAATGCTTCACAACTCTTCATTAATTGCATGTGTATTATATAACTTACAAGCTCATTAACAAGCAATATTATTTGTTTCTATACGCATAAAGATCCAGTTTATTCAAGTAGATAGAACCAATGATCATCGCTTTGTAAATATCATGAATAGTACTGCTTTTCATCGCTAGAAAAAAAGAGAGAAAGAAGACGCATAGGTAACTAGGCATGAACAAATTGATTTGATGATTTTATTAATCTTTTGTACCTAAAAAAATAGGAAAGCTAGGATCTTTCTTATTCTTTTTTAGCTGTTTTTAAATTGTTTTTCTTTTTTTATCCTTTATGTGATATTAGTTATCTTTACCTTTCCTTTATGTGAAAGAGGTCTTCTCTTTTCTCCATTCAAAGGCATACTTCAGCTTTTTGCATTGCATATGTGCACCTTTTAAATTTTGTTTTCAGAAAATTGAATCTTTTTCAGTTGGACATTGACTAGAGGGCCATGCATTATAATTGTTTTATTGAACAACTTTACTCTTTTTGAATTTTTGAAAGGTGTCATCAGCTTCAAGCAATGGAGTAATAGAAGCAAAACGTAACAGCAATAAAATGGAACCAAAGTCGCAAATTCAAAAGGCGCCTAAAAAATCGCGGTTAGAAGCGCGATCTTCTTGCCCGCCCTTTAAGGTAAGTTACTAAGGCTTGTGAAATTATTCATGCAAAATATTTAGAAAATTCTTTTGTCTCGTCAAGATTATACATTTTGTAACCTTGTTGTAATTAATGGATAATTCAGGTGAGAAAAGAGAAATTGGGAGATAGAATCGCAGCACTTCAACAGTTGGTAGCACCTTTTGGCAAGGTAAAATAAAACTAGAATTCAAGAGCATGCATTATATCATCTAGCTGGCAAGAATTAGCTCCAATTTGACAATGACACCAAATTTGGAAGTAAAAGAAACCAATTCATTTATCATCCCACTATGAATTGATTTGTGGCATTGTCTTGAATGATCAATAATTAGGGTTTCTTAAATGCAACACAGACATATATATGATTATCATCATTTATTACACACAAGCCCACGCTTACACTGTATATTGTCATATGCATGTGACCTCACACCAATTGAGAAGCAATATTTTCTGCATAAAAGCTGAGGTGGAATTTGGGTTCTAAAAAGTTCAAGTACATAATAATTAAAGAAGAAAACAGTTAAGAAATGAGCACTGCAGCAGTAGTCAAAAGTTTCATGCTTAGAATCTCAATAAAAGTTAAGGCCATATTCTCTTCACTGCAGCAGTTAAATAATTTTTCATTTTATTACTTATTTATGCATATATATTGAAAAAATTAGTTATTAATGCTGGAAATATTTGGAGAATATTGCAGACAGACACAGCATCGGTACTAATGGAGGCCATCGGATACATCAAATTCCTACAGACCCAAGTTGAGGTACTACTGACACATATTCAAAAAAACATTCTTCTTGGTACTTGTTCCTTTATATATTTAATATTTGCACATATATATATGTATAAGCTCCTTTAAGTGAAGACCAATATATTTCTCTTCAAGTATCCAAATTAATTGAATAAATATGGTGAAAATGAGAATATATACTAGGTATTGTTTGGCTTCTAAGGCCATTTGAGAATGATGTTTTAGTTAACGTGTGAAATGATAATGCAACGAAAGAAATTATGTTGTTAGCTGGTTAGGGCTTGAAAACAATTTGAAACTTATATAAAATATACAGTATGTAATATTTGTATATGAGAAAGGGGTCGAGATTTTCTTATATAACAGTTGACAGACATGATATATGTAATTGTACTAATTGTAATTATATGTAGTTTTTATAGCTTTCCATAAAATAGAATGTTAATTAAGTACGTATAAACATTTAGCACATTTGAATCATGTCTTAATTACCATTAAGATCAGTACTGTCCTCGTTTTCATGCTAGATTGAAAGGGTGATCGCGCGTTGCATTTCGAGTTGCGTTTTTTGACTACGTATATGGATATTAGTATGCATGCTTTAGTACATATGAATGCATGTAATAAGATATGCAAAATCAAAGAATAAAGATTATGTCGCAATTCCTCTCAGTTTAATTACATTATCTTTCACAATTGTACGTGCTCATGAACTTTGAAAGATAAGATCACTAGGTTTCTCTAAACCCAAATCATGTGTTATATTTTCATATTTATTTATACATAGAACACAATTCTTATATGACATCCAATATTTGCACACGATATATGGAGGCATTGGATAGAGTAAATTATGAGATGTAACTTAACTCTAATTAATGTAACTTCTTTTTTGTCCATGTAGACTTTAAGTGTTCCCTATATGAAGGCGTCACGGAACAAGATCGATACAGTAACCAAAAGGGTAAGATAACTACAATTTCATTATCGAGATGCCATCAATGAAACTAACCAAACTTTTATATTCCTTTTCTTTCGAACTAGAGTTTTTTCTATTTCTTATGGGAAAAAGTAATAAAATCTAAAATATTATGCCTAACCATCTATGGCATTAGACTTTGAATTTGATATATGTACAGGGTCCAGCTGAGAATGAAAATGAAGAGGCAAAGGGTGACCTGAAAAGCCGAGGGTTGTGTTTGGTCCCATTATCGTGCTTGTCTTACATTACCGACGGTGGTGGCGCAGCCGTTTGGCCACCGCCTTACTTTGGTGGCGCCACTTAGTGAATTCAGTGTCTAGAAGAAGCCTGCAATTTGTATGATTTTGATGACTAAATTTAACTTAGCTTTCAGAGTAACTCTATGCTCAACTTGATATAGTGGAGCAAACTTGGTCATCCTACAAAACGAGAAAAATTAAAAGATTTTGGGATGGACCAAGTTTGATCCATTAGTACTCAAAAGTGTGATTTCCTAGTCTAAGTTGATTACATTGTTTGTGTAATTAACTAATTCGATTATTATGTTTTAGTATGATTTAGTTCATATATTTTATAAACTTAAAACATAAAAATAGTGTAATTTCATATTCAAGTTGATCGCAATTTACACTTTTATTCGTGATAATCTACTTGTTTTAGTCCTAACTTTTACAATCTCTCTCTTTTTCTTATTACAAATTAATGATGATATGGTAATACATTAGTAACGATTGTTGAAAGATTATAACTCAACGAACTTTTCGAGTAATTTAAGCTATTATATTTTTAGGACAAATAACAATGATTTTGAATCCTAGCTATAAGAGGCGATTCTTTTTTAGTTCAGACACTTTTATGATGAATTTAAATAATTTTATGATTTGTAGTTTATATTTTAAGGAGGATTTTTACAATAACCACCATTTCTCTTGTCCCAAAAAATGGGAAGTTCTTCTCCCAGGAACCCCACATCACATGCATATTAGAATGTGAGAGGGTAAATCACAGTAACTCAGCAATTAAGTAGCTAGGAGGACCTTTGCATAGTGCCTACAATGAGCTACCTTAAAGAGGATGAAACTCCCACATTGCGACTGTTATGGCTCGATATTTTTGTCTTTGTCCCAAATCTACTATCTCTAAATCTACACTCTCTCTCTCACTATATATATATATATATGGAATGGATCAAATGAGAATTATATCTTTTTATGAACTCTGCGATCTATGCATAAGACATGTAAATGATGCACGAGCGATATAAAGTTGTGCACAATGAAAACTGTCTAAAATTATTTTGTTGTTCAACATTTTAGAATGTTTTCGTTATGCACAACTTTATACATTTTATTCATCGATTTTATATGGATGTGCATAGTTCTCAAGTTCTCAAAAGATGAGTTATCATGGATCCAACCCCTATATATATATGGGATGAATCATGTAGGAATGCAAATATTTGTAAGAAATAAGAAAGTTGTATTGAGCGTATAAAGTTATTGCACTAAACGTATAAATTTATTGTACCAAATTCAACATATAAAGTGTAGATCGAACATAAAGTTGTTGAATCAATTTGGTGTAATAAACTTATACATTTAAGACAACAATTTTATACGCTCATTACAACTTTTCTTATTTCTTACCAATATTCTACGGAAAACGCCACTGATTGGGATTTCAATCAAGATATCCTAAACTTGAGAGGGGTTTGGCCCTAGATGATTCAATTGTGATCTCCCTGGATTTTAGGTTTCTTCTATTCCTTTTTCTAAAAATTCCCATTTCATCAACAAAAAATTCCTCTTCTAATAATGCTTAGTTAGTGGTAGAGTATGACTATGCTCGTGATCAAAATTCTCTAAATTCCTCGCTGCTCGAATGCAAAATGATGGAATTTTGGACACATTTTAATTTAGTGTCATACTATATGTGCTTCCTCGCTGCTCGAATGCAAAATTGATGGAATTTTGGACACAATTTGATATGTCATATGAAATTGGTTCATGGATTTGAGTTAAGGCAAAACATCTGTACACGGACATACTATGTATCTATTCAATTAGGATTCGTTAATCTCCAATTAAAATTGATGTTTTAATTAGAATTTATTAATAACTGTCAATATTTATTAGGACAGAAGTACCATAAAACGAAATTTGTTTTGCAATCCCAATTATTTTGTAGGGTCTTTTAGCGGGCATTAAATGGGCTTTCAAATTGAGCAATCGTGGCCTTGTGGCCCTGCTTCGCACAGGTGCAAGTATATTAATTTATATAGTTGAATATTTAATAAAGATAGGACAATAATATTTTAATATTGTAATAATTTCGTCCCACTAAACTTGATCCGTATTCTTTTTTCGATTGTTCCACTCAGCATGACCCCTTTTTCAAAACAAAAAATAACGGTGCTAAAAAAAATGAGTCATGTTCGACAGACTAGAGATAGTATTTTGTATGAATTGAAAAGCTCTTCTTGTCAAATATATAAATTATTATATGAAATTCATTGATAATTTTTTATAGCATATATATATATACACACACTAAATAAACTGTAAATAAGGAAAACAAAGATGTACTGTATCTTCCTGTAAATCAAAATCTAACCTACATTCACATAGTAACTGAAAATATATTGACACGATCACAAATCTATAAATACCCCATCTAATTTATGATAAGTTATTGAAGAAACATGATGCAATATCAATTTTCTGTGATCGATATATTCACAGGATGAGCAACTATATGAAACATCAATTTATATTTTTATCTTGAAAATTTATTATGACGGATGTATATGCATCCGGATATATCGTGACTCTTAAAATAAAGCGAAATTTATTTTCACAACCCTAATTATTTTGGTAGTCTTTAGCGGGCCTTCTCCAAATGGGCTTTCTAGCTGTATAGCATAAACCAAAACTGCAGACCACGCTTACAGTCGCAGAGTTTTGAATGATGGCAGAAGGTCAGAGAAGGCCGGGAAGAGGACCGCTGGCTCCGCCGGGAGAGGCCCGCCGCCGCCTCCGGCTGCCAGGCCTGCCGCACCTCGCCCCGAACCTGTCGATCGAGAAGGTTCTCCTATCTCTCCTTCCTCCATCCCTACATGCTTTTGATTTTGATTGTGACGTTTTCGTTTATGGGTTTCTGTATAGGGCTTCTCGGGTGAACTGTTGACTGGTTACTTATTTCTGTACTTTTGCTAACAATTATTTTCGTGGTTTCTTGGCAATGCCTGTTTAAGAACCTACTAAATTGTTCGAGTTAGGGTTTAGGACTCGGGAGATATGTTTTGAATTAGCTTTGATTTAGGATAATAATGGAATGCTAGATGTTGGATTAATTGAAGTTGCTCAATAGCTAGTCGTTTAATTCTCGAGTAAGTGGGAGTTTCAGTTTCGAAGCTGTATTATGAGCTCTGAAAATCTTGTTCCAGCTTCGAGAAGAACTTGGAAGAACTTAGAGTAGAACTATAGGAACTTGCTTTGCTAAAATTTGCTGGAAACACATATATAAGGCATCCTCGAGCTTTCACTTTTTATATTGAGTTATATGATGAAAGTGGAAATTGTTCTTAAATTATGATTCTCTTGGGTTAGGAAACTTGTTTCTGATCACTATGTTCATCAGGTTAAATATGGTTCTTGAAGTATCAGGAGAACCCTTCGCGTTCATTCATCTATTTTCTTTAGCTTTTGATCCTACGTTGGGCTTATGGTTATCTAGTTGTTGTTGTAAATTATGTTCAAGGTACTTATGGTGTTCCCATTTCTATTTCGCAATGCTGATTTTGAATTTCACCTTGTTTGCTTGCTGATTATTGTACACAGACTTGTCCACTATTGCTTCGAGTTTTCACCAAGGTATGCTTCCCATTTTTGAAAGACTGTCTTATGCTTGCTCTCTATTAATAAATTATCCTAATAGGCTAATATAAGACAGCCAAAACTTTTAACAGGTTGGAGGTCATCATACTGATGAAGATTTTGCAGTGAGGGGCAAGGAACCCAAAGATGAGGTCCAAATATATACATGGATGGATGCAACCTTGCGTGAATTAACTGATCTGGTATGAGAAGTTGCTGCAGACATCTTCATTGTTTGTGTTTGTCACCCTCCTATGTCTTTAAGTAGCGTGTATGTACTTGCATGGTTTCTCTAAGCCTGTTTTAGTCTGCAAGGATAGAAATATTAGTTGAAGCAGAATCAGGTTCCTTTCATGCTTCTATGTTACATCATATCGATTTATTCTCATTATTTATATGGTTAGCATCAGTGAGCACTTCAATAATTGTTGAACTTGAGACAGTAATTTAGTACATTTTGGAAAAAGTTTTGCAGAATGGAGTATCCACTGTGTTTCTGTCTGTGTTGGGAAAATTCCCATTAGCTTAGCTTCCACTGAACAAAGTTATTTATTAGTAAGTTCGTCCTCTATATTCCTTATATGTTTGCTTCTCTTCTCAATGGTGTCATTTGTTGTCCTTCAGGTTAAAGAGGTGGATGCTAGATTGAAAGGGTGATCGCGCGTTGCATTTCGAGTTGCGTTTTTGACTACGTATATGGATATTAGTATGCATGCTTTAGTACATATGAATGCATGTAATAAGATATGCAAAATCAAAGAATAAAGATTATGTCGCAATTCCTCTCAGTTTAATTACATTATCTTTCACAATTGTACGTGCTCATGAACTTTGAAAGATAAGATCACTAGGTTTCTCTAAACCCAAATCATGTGTTATATTTTCATATTTATTTATACATAGAACACAATTCTTATATGACATCCAATATTTGCACACGATATATGGAGGCATTGGATAGAGTAAATTATGAGATGTAACTTAACTCTAATTAATGTAACTTCTTTTTTGTCCATGTAGACTTTAAGTGTTCCCTATATGAAGGCGTCACGGAACAAGATCGATACAGTAACCAAAAGGGTAAGATAACTACAATTTCATTATCGAGATGCCATCAATGAAACTAACCAAACTTTTATATTCCTTTTCTTTCGAACTAGAGTTTTTTCTATTTCTTATGGGAAAAAGTAATAAAATCTAAAATATTATGCCTAACCATCTATGGCATTAGACTTTGAATTTGATATATGTACAGGGTCCAGCTGAGAATGAAAATGAAGAGGCAAAGGGTGACCTGAAAAGCCGAGGGTTGTGTTTGGTCCCATTATCGTGCTTGTCTTACATTACCGACGGTGGTGGCGCAGCCGTTTGGCCACCGCCTTACTTTGGTGGCGCCACTTAGTGAATTCAGTGTCTAGAAGAAGCCTGCAATTTGTATGATTTTGATGACTAAATTTAACTTAGCTTTCAGAGTAACTCTATGCTCAACTTGATATAGTGGAGCAAACTTGGTCATCCTACAAAACGAGAAAAATTAAAAGATTTTGGGATGGACCAAGTTTGATCCATTAGTACTCAAAAGTGTGATTTCCTAGTCTAAGTTGATTACATTGTTTGTGTAATTAACTAATTCGATTATTATGTTTTAGTATGATTTAGTTCATATATTTTTATAAACTTAAAACATAAAAATAGTGTAATTTCATATTCAAGTTGATCGCAATTTACACTTTTATTCGTGATAATCTACTTGTTTTTAGTCCTAACTTTTACAATCTCTCTCTCTTTTTTCTTATTACAAATTAATGATGATATGGTAATACATTAGTAACGATTGTTGAAAGATTATAACTCAACGAACTTTTCGAGTAATTTAAGCTATTATATTTTTAGGACAAATAACAATGATTTTGAATCCTAGCTATAAGAGGCGATTCTTTTTTAGTTCAGACACTTTTATGATGAATTTAAATAATTTTATGATTTGTAGTTTATATTTTAAGGAGGATTTTTACAATAACCACCATTTCTCTTGTCCCAAAAAATGGGAAGTTCTTCTCCCAAGAACCCCACATCACATGCATATTAGAATGTGAGAGGGAATCACGAGAACTTCAAAGAATTAAGTAGCTAGGAGGACCTTTGCATAGTGCCTACAATGAGCTACCTTAAAGAGGATGAAACTCCACATTCATGATGTGTATGGCTCGATATTTTGTCTTTGTCCCAAATCTACTATCTCTAAATCTACACTCTCTCTCTCTATATATATATATATATATATATATATATATGGAATGGATCAAATGAGAATTATATCTTTTTTGCGAACTCTGCGATCTATGCATAAGACATGTAAAATGATGCACAGAACGATATAAAGTTGTGCACAACGAAAACTGTCTAAAATTATTTTGTTGTTCAACATTTTTAGAATGTTTTCGTTATGCACAACTTTATACATTTTATTCATCGATTTTATATGGATGTGCATAGTTCTCAAGTTCTCAAAAAGATGAGTTATCACTGGATCCAACCCCTATATATATATATGGGATGAATCATGTAGGAATGCAAATATTTGTAAGAAATAAGAAAGTTGTATTGAACGTATAAAGTTATTGCACTAAACGTATAAATTTATTGTACCAAATTCAACATATAAAGTGTAGCACTGAACATAAAGTTGTTGAACCGAATTTGGTGTAATAAACTTATACATTTAGTACAACAATTTTATACGTTCATTACAACTTTTCTTATTTCTTACCAATATTCTACGGAAAACGCCACTGATTGGGATTTCAATCAAGATATCCTAAACTTGAGAGGGGTTTGGCCCTAGATGATTCAATTGTGATCTCCCTGGATTTTAGGTTTCTTCTATTCCTTTTTTTCAAAAAAATTCCCCATTTCATCAACAAAAAATTCCTCTTCTAATAATGCTTAGTTAGTGGTAGAGTATGACTATGCTCGTGATCAAAATTCTCTAAATTCCTCGCTGCTCGAATGCAAAAATGATGGAATTTTGGACACATTTTAATTTAGTGTCATACTATATGTGCTTCCCTCGCTGCTCGAATGCAAAATTGATGGAATTTTGGACACAATTTGATATGTCATATGAAATTGGTTCATGGATTTGAGTTAAGGCAAAAACATCTGTACACGGACATACTATGTATCTATTCAATTAGGATTCGTTAATCTCCAATTAAAAATTGATGTTTTTAATTAGAATTTATTAATAACTGTCAATATTTATTAGGACAGAAGTACCATAAAACGAAATTTGTTTTTGCAATCCCAATTATTTTTGTAGGGTCTTTTAGCGGGCATTAAATGGGCTTTCAAATTGAGCAATCGTGGCCTTGTGGCCCCTGCTTCGCACAGGTGCAAGTATATTAATTTATATAGTTGAATATTTAATAAAGATAGGACAATAATATTTTAATAATTTCGTCCCACTAAACTTGATCCGTATTCTTTTTTCGATTGTTCCACTCAGCATGACCCCTTTTTCAAAACAAAAAATAACGGTGCTAAAAAAAAATGAGTCATGTTCGACATACTAGAGATAGTATTTTGTATGAATTGAAAAGCTCTTCTTGTCAAATATATAAATTATTATATGAAATTCATTGATAATTTTTTATAGCATATATATATATACACACACTAAATAAACTGTAAATAAGGAAAACAAAGATGTACTGTATCTTCCTGTAAATCAAAATCTAACCTACATTCACATAGTAACTGAAAATATATTGACACGATCACAAATCTATAAATACCCCATCTAATTTATGATAAGTTATTGAAGAAACATGATGCAATATCAATTTTCTGTGGTCGATATATTCACAGGATGAGCAACTATATGAAACATCAATTTATATTTTTATCTTGAAAATTTATTATGACGGATGTATATGCATCCGGATATATCGTGACTCTTAAAATAAAGCGAAATTTATTTTCACAACCCTAATTATTTTGGTAGTCTTTTAGCGGGCCTTCTCCAAATGGGCTTTCTAGCTGTATAGCATAAACCAAAACTGCAGACCACGCTTACAGTCGCAGAGTTTTGAATGATGGCAGAAGGTCAGAGAAGGCCGGGAAGAGGACCGCTGGCTCCGCCGGGGAGAGGCCCGCCGCCGCCTCCGGCTGCCAGGCCTGCCGCACCTCGCCCCGAACCTGTCGATCGTGAGAAGGTTCTCCCTATCTCTCTCCTTCCTCCATCCCTACATGCTTTTGATTTTGATTGTGACGTTTTCGTTTATGGGTTTCTGTATAGGGCTTCTCGGGTGAACTGTTGACTGGTTACTTATTTCTGTACTTTTGCTAACAATTATTTTCGTGGTTTCTTGGCAATGCCTGTTTAAGAACCTACTAAATTGTTCGAGTTAGGGTTTAGGACTCGGGAGATATGTTTTGAATTAGCTTTGATTTAGGATAATAATGGAATGCTAGATGTTGGATTAATTGAAGCTGCTCAATAGCTAGTCGTTTAATTCTCGAGTAAGTGGGAGTTTCAGTTTCGAAGCTGTGTTATGAGCTCTAAAAATCTTGTTCCATCTTCGAGAAGAACTTAAGAGTAGAACTATAGGAATTTACTTTGCTAAAATTTGCTGGAAACACATATATAAGGCATCCTCGAGCTTTCACTTTTTATATTGAGTTATGTGATGAAAGTGGAAATTATTCTTCAATTATGATTCTCTTGGGTTAGGAAACTTGTTTCTGATCACTATGTTTAGCAGGTTTTATGGTTCTTGAAGTATCAGGAGAACCCTTCGCGTTCTTTCATCTATTTTCTTTAGCTTTTGATCCTACGTTGGGCTTATGGTTTTCTAGTTGTTGTTGTAAATTATGTTCAATGTACTTATGGTGTTCCCTTTTCTATTTCGCAATGCTGATTTTGAATTTCACCTTGTTTGCTTGCTGATTATTGTACACAGACTTGTCCACTATTGCTTCGAGTTTTCACCAAGGTATGCTTCCCATTTTTCGAAAAACTGTCTTGTGCTTGCTTTCTATTAATAAATTATCCTAATATAAGACAGCCAAAACTTTTAACAGGTCGGAGGTCATCATACTGATGAAGATTTTGCAGTGAGGGGCAAGGAACCCAAAGATGAGGTCCAAATATACACATGGATGGATGCAACCTTGCGTGAATTAACTGATCTGGTATGAGAAGTTGCTGCAGACATCTTCATTGTTTGTGTTTGTCACCCTCCTATGTCTTTAAGTAGCGTGTATGTACTTGCATGGTTTCTCTAAGCCTGTTTTAGTCTGCAAGGATAGAAATATTAGTTGAAGCAGAATCAGGTTCCTTTCATGCTTCTATGTTACATCATATCGATTTATTCTCATTATTTATATGGTTAGCATCAGTGAGCACTTCAATAATTGTTGAACTTGAGACAGTAATTTAGTACATTTTGGAAAAAGTTTTGCAGAATGGAGTATCCACTGTGTTTCTGTCTGTGTTGGGAAAATTCCCATTAGCTTAGCTTCCACTGAACAAAGTTATTTATTAGTAAGTTCGTCCTCTATATTCCTTATATGTTTGCTTCTCTTCTCAATGGTGTCATTTGTTGTCCTTCAGGTTAAAGAGGTGGCTCCTGAAGCGAGAAGACGAGATGCTACTCTGTCCTTTGCTTTTGTCTATCCTGATAAACGTGGTCGTTTTGTTGTTAGAGAGGTCAGTTTCTCTTGCTACGAAAATTGTGGGTTTGCATAGTTTCTCTCTTGTTTGTGTCTCGGTGACCAGCATTGCCTGCTATTTATCTCTTTAAATGATGATGACTTGGTTAACCAATATAAATCAGCTCTATGTATGTACTTCAATAAATAAAGTAGTCTTTGAAAATGCAAAAGCAAATTATTGATTCTGTGTTTGAGATGATTCTTTTGTCTTATGAAGGTGGGGAGAACCTTTTCTTACCCTAATCCAAGGCGGCCTGATAGTGGAAGCAAGGCATTGGGTGATCTTAGCTTTCAGGTGAACTTGTTTTCCTCTGAATCCTATGTAACATAAACGTTACAGTTATTACTAATATGCTTTTGGTGAACTACAAAAAACCAAGATTTGTACATCTTACAAAAAAAATCCCTAAAAATGTTGCAATTTGTAAAATCGAAAGATAACTAAGGATTTTACTGAAACCTGCAAACTTTTTGGAGTTTCCTAAAATAGATTAGAACCCCAAAAGGTCCCCTTTTAAGTACTCTGCATATCAATATCATTGAGGAATTGAAATTTGGCATGTTTGTTGCATGTACAGATAGGTGATTACTTGGATGTGGCAATCACCCTGAGTCAGTGACCCTTGCTGCTGTTGTGTTGCTGAATCTTATTGAGAGCATAACCAACCACATCTCTCTTTGGTAGAATCACATTTAGCTCGTGTTTGTAATATGACACTCGTGAGTAGCTCTAGGAATGATGTGAATTCTACTTGGAACATCGATTGATGAGATATCTTTGTAGAGGACATGGATTCTACTTTTGAGTAATGCCAACATAGAATCTAAATTGCTTGGTCCATTTATGATGCTGCTCCACGTTCCTTTTTGTTCAGGTTCGATAAAGTAGATGTGCGATGTTATCTAAGAATTATGATGATTAAGAAATATTATTTTTCTGGGTTCTTTGGGATATAGTTCGTTAGTTTGTGGTCTGACCAGAAATTCGTTATACATGTTCATTAGTTTATCGAGTTATATCTTTTTATTTATTATCAAATAATACGTCCCACTCAAAAGGTCTCATTTTTTTTCGATACGGTTATTTTGGAGAATGATATAAAGTGGTTAAAGTAATAAAAACTAGGTGGAACATATATCTTTTGAAAATATAATTATTTCCTAAAAATGAAACATACTAACTTGATAATTCGAAAAGTAATATATGTTATCTTGGATGAAACAGACGAAATATCTAGTTGTTTATAAGAACTTATAGAAATTTGTTTTAATAAAAACATTTTATGATATATACTAATATAACATGGGATTAAATTGGGTTTGTTTATAAGAACTTATAGAAATTTGTATTAATAAAAACATTTCATGATATAGAAAAGTCTTTCTCACTATTCAGAACAGTGAAGCGTGAGAAAGGAATTTTTAGCATGATGGGTGTGTTGATTTTGAAAAGGCTCCATACTGGTACAGGTTCTAGACGGGAAAGAACAACAAGAACAAACAACTTAAGAGGAAACAAACATTCGATATGTGAGCTCTGTTCTAAATATCTCCTAGTTTTGTGGGATTAGGACTTCTTTCTTCTTCGATTGATCACCGACGCCTCCTCGGCTCCATACCTGAAAGATAGATCCGGAATGAAAAGGGGGCCTTCCTTAGAACCCTATAATCTTCTCTTTTTTAGCTCTCTATCAAGCATCTCATGAGAGGCATACTGAGTCAACTTTCCAACCCCCGTACTAATATAACATGGGATTAAATTCACCCAATATAAAACGAGTAGCGTATTTGATATGACCGTGCGTTCAACTCAAAGAAAAAAAATGACTGCATCCTTGACAAATAGGTAATATTTTTATGAGGTGTTTGCAAAGTGTTGGATTATTTATTTATTTAATTAGAAGAGAGTTGTTAGAGGTGTTAATCAAGGTATTGAAATGTCTAACAAGAGTGCATCTAACAAGAGTGCATATATAAAAACCGTTAGTCTCTCGTGTAAAAGCAGTCAACAGAATTACGACTAAGACATTATCATGTTTTTGGGTTGAGATATATCAATAGTAATTTGTACAAATTTATATTCACGAATCATTCGTTTTATGCATGAGAATGGACAATGCTTTGTTTCTTCATTTACTTGACACTTTTCCAAGCCATTAAAAAAAAACATCAAACCCTTTTCTTAAATTCGCTTTTTCCATAATGCAATGGTCCCTTATTACCTATGTATATGTATTCATTATATTAAGAAAAAGAGTTGGATTAATAAATTGTGGGGTTGGAGCCGACAAAGTACGAAGGATAAACGTATATTTTAAAGCTGGACTAGTATGAGTTTGTATTGTAGTTCGAATCAAATGGTAAATTTTTGCTTAAATAATTAAATGTTGCATTTATTTCAAAATGTTGAACTAAATATATTTTTAGAAGTAGATTAAGAAAACCGTACTATATTCGTGAAAATACAACCTTCTTTGAAGACGTTTACTGAAAACAGCATTAATAACAAAAGATAAATGGTGAATGTCATTATCACGGTACATGCACCGAGACCATCTCTTAATTCTGCCACAAAAGATGCAGCAAAAGAATTAATTAGGTCCAAAATCAATTTGGATTTGTTTAATAAATCGTTAAATTAGCCTAAAGTGTCTGCTATATCCTAAAATAGTATAATCCCCTAACGAAATAAAGTAGAAATTAATTTAAAAAGAAAATGGTTTGCCGCATAGCAAACCCGACCCGGATATCCAGATCGCTCTCCAAAACCTCTCTCTCTCTCACACGCACAGCAAAAGCAAAATCCACGACGTAGTTCACGCTTTAGTGTGTGTTCTCGTGAATCCAGATTTATACATCGACCCTTAATTATGAACTTCAATCAAGTAGCCTGAACTATAATTCGAGATCTCCTTCTATATTTTGTCCGTACGTCGGGATTGTCTCTCTCTCTCTCTCTCTCTCTAGAGTTGTATCACATCGATGTGCGCACGATTTTCACGGATACCACTTGTGACTGCTTTTGAAGGTCTATGATAGGGCATGGCGATTAAGAGGGGATCACAATCTGCCGCCGGCAAGAGGAAAGGCATTGGATCTCGCGTCTTCGCTTCTGTCCTCGTGTTTTTCCTCACATTCATCGCCTTCTCTTTTCTATTCGTCGGCCGCGGTCTTTTCGTCGCCGCTTCTTCTGGTTAGTCTATCTAAGAATTTATTTTACTGTTTTTGGCGTTTTTTCAGTTGGGAATGAATTGATTGCATCGATTGGGAGATCGTGTTATTAAGTCGTTGTATTTAATCTTGAATTTCTAGACGTTGTAGTTGATTGTAGATCATAAATTTAGTAATAAGGCCATATATGAAACGGATGGTTCCTCTCATTTTCAACGGGTTAATGTTTTTGGATTTAAAGCATTGGCGTTAACCGACTTTTATGAGATATAATGTATTCTAACTGGATAAGAAATTGAAAATGGTTTGTTAAAACGCAACATCCCCAGTAACCCTAACACCTACCGTAGTTGGATAGTGCCCAGATTGTTATCCTCTGATGCTTAATTTTTTTTATATTTCTATATGAGGAGTAGATTTGCTTTTCTTGCAGTTAAAATCTATTTCTCTCTCAAAATTCAAGTTCAGATTTGGGTGATTAGGATCATGAAATGACTCAGATGTTTTAAAGCCTTTGTCTCAGTTTAATTGTTTTTATCTTTTGATCCTACCATTTGATTGACGAGCCGTGTTTGCTTCATTACTATAATAAAAAGCTACCCCATTAGGACTTCTCAGTTTAAATTACATTTTAGATATTCTTTGTTTGTTTCTCTCTTTACATTTAGGTAGACTTCTTTAAATGGTTGTTGGCTAAGAAAAATTGGTACTGCACGCAGATCTTAGGGTGAACTGAGGTGATTTTGTCAGCAAATTTCGCTGAATGATTATGGTATTGAGAGAATCTGTTGGAGATGATGTGAGAGCGGAGAATGTTCATAGGCATACAAAATTAAATATATGTGTGCCTGTTTCTGAAGGTAGCCTGTCATAGGATCTAAGGTGGAAGAGTCAAGAGTTGTTAGAGCCCTCTAGTTCTTTTGGTTTTGTTATGTATTTATTGCTTTATATTCTCTATAATTTGTAATCTCTCCCCCTTCCTTCTCTCTTTCTCCGTCTCTCTCCCACTACACATTCAGAGACATACACACACATAGGATCTGCATAAAAGGCGAGGAGGAAATTTAAAAAAATGTATAGATGGAAACCGTTCCATATGAATTGATTGGATATGCTGCTAAACCTTGTGCCTTTTTAAGCCAATTATATTTCCCCCATCTTTCCTCTATTGTCATCTGAAAAAGTGGATTCTATATTTACTCATTTAGTTCTGAAACATGTGCATGTATGGTTAAATGTTATTCTTTTTCTCTGACTTGACCATTAATGCGAACCTATGACTCTGCAGGTCAAAATGAGTTATCAAGCGTTTCCAGCAGCAGACAGGTATCTTTTTCTGGCACCTTTATGTTTGACATGTTTCTGGTGTTTGTCTTTGATGTATAGTTTGATAAGAAGGTAATTCTTTTAGCAGGATCTAAATTGGAGAGAGAGGCTGGCATTGCAACATCTTAGTTCTATATTATCGAAAGATGTAGGTTCTTACATTTTAATTGAACAAAAGCTGGTTCAAATATTTGTACCTATGCTTTTATACGTGTTTCCCACTGATTTAATCATTCTTATAGGTAATTGACGTTATTAATGCCAGTACAAATGACTTGGGGCCTTTAAATATTGACTTTTTTCGAAAAGATAAATTGTCTGCCTCTTGGAAAGTAGTTGGGCACAAGACGTCTGCTGATAATGCCACTTCTGTTGAGGTCAGCATGAACATTATGTAACTTTAGCTAGTGGACAAAAACGACATTGTGATCACAAAATCCTGAAATTTATTTTCCTTACTTTTGTAACTTAAGGCCGCTGGAGAAGCCTTGAAGAGCAAACAAGAGACATCTAGGGTCAAGGAGGAACATACATCGAATGGTATAGGTTTTCTACAAACTCTGCGTGCACAATATTTGACTTTGTTACATTTGAATTAGATGTTTAACTAGCTATTTCACTGCAGAAGATAATTCTGTTTTCTTTGAGACACCAGCTAAATTGGCCCGAAGGGTAAGTCCCTGGACTGGTTCCTGTCTAGTCTTTCTATTCATTGTTCTCTAAAATTAAGTTTTTTTTGTGATTTCATCTTTTCACTGAAGAGTGACTACGCTATGCAAATTCTATTCTACATTTCTACTCCTGGTTCTTTTGGTCCATATGAACTGTAGCATCACTGTGTAATAACTCTGCAGCAACTGAGAGAAAAAAGGCGTGAAAAGCGTGCTGCTGACATGGTAAAACAAGATGATGAAGTAACTGTAAAGCTCGAAAATGCAGCCATTGAGCGTTCAAAATCAGTGGACTCCGCAGTTTTGGGGAAGTATAGCATCTGGAGGAGAGAAAATGATAACGAAAACACTGACTCAACTGTACGCTTGATACGTGATCAGATGATAATGACAAGGGTATATATAAGTCTTGCAAGGATGAAAAATAAGACTGAGTTGGCCAATGAGCTGCAGAATCGGCTCAAGGAAAGCCAGCGTTCTCTAGGAGATGCAACTGCTGATTCGGATCTACATCACAGGTAATGGGTGTGTAACGTTAGCTATGTTTATCAGCTGAATGCTAAATTCTTGTATCTATATTGATTGATCATGAAATATACTTATGGCAGTGCACCTGAGAAAATTAAACTGATGGGCCAAGTGCTGTCTAAAGCTAAAGATCAATTGTACGACTGCAACCTGGTCACTGGGAAACTAAGAGCCATGCTGCAGTCTGCGGATGAGCAAGTCAGGAGTCTGAAAAAGCAGAGCACATTCCTTAGCCAGCTAGCTGCGAAGACGATACCAAATGGGCTTCACTGTCTGGCCATGCGCTTGACAATAGATTATTACCTCCTCCCACCTGAGAAAAGAAAGTTTCCACGCAGTGAGAATCTGGAAAACCCAAATCTTTACCATTATGCCCTCTTTTCGGATAATGTTCTTGCTGCTTCAGTAGTGGTCAACTCAACCATTATGAATGCCAAGGTATGAAATTCCACTTGTCTATATTTCCTCATACTACAACTAGGTTTATGGGTCTAGTGTTCGTCTTGGCTTTATATTGAGATAGTATCATGGCTATTACCAAGCAATATTACAAAATTGAGTTACTCTTCTAAAATATTTTATTGGTAAAATGCATTTGAAATGATGTATATATGGAGATACTTGTTGGTCCATTTGGCATGTGGCGGAACACCATATGTGCATTTTGTTAAACTCTTTGCTTTTTTCCTCCCCTCATGATTTACATGGCTCACGCTCACGCATGCAGTTATGCATGCATCACATAATAACACACATGCATGCGTGTCTACAAATCTACTTAAATAAACATGCATTGCCATAAGGTTGTGGGTATGCTCTGTATTGATCCATAAGAATAAGATTGTTATGCAATGCTTACATATAGGCATGGATGCACGCATTGTATAGAAATTATCCTTCAAATTTCCTTTGCGAATGCGTTTCTAGTGTATAAAATGCATGCACAAGCACAATGTTTGTGCTGCCAGCCTGCCACTATCTTTTAATATATATTATTTATGTACATACATCATACATGTTCACATGTTCTTATTGGCAGTGATAAGCGGCAGTGTTATTCTAATTCAGTCTGAGCCACTTATACCATGCTAATGATTTTTTTTTGACATTTCGCTTCTGTTCCTTAAGGAAAGTGTTTTTTACTTGTAGGACCCTGGGAAACATGTTTTCCATCTTGTTACTGATAAGTTGAACTTTGGTGCGATGAATATGTGGTTTCTCTTGAATCCCCCGGGTAAAGCTACAATCCATGTTGAAAATGTAGATGAATTCAAGTGGCTGAACTCATCCTATTGTCCTGTTCTACGTCAGTTGGAGTCTGCTGCTATGAAAGAGTACTATTTCAAGGCGGCTCATCCTACCACACTTTCTGCTGGTTCCTCTAACCTGAAGTACAGGAACCCGAAGTATCTTTCAATGCTTAACCATCTAAGGTTTTATCTCCCACAGGTTTATCCAAAGTTGGATAAAATTCTTTTCCTTGATGACGACATTGTTGTTCAGAAAGACTTGACTGGGCTGTGGTTGGTAGATCTCCATGGAAAAGTAAATGGTGCTGTTGAAACATGTGGTGAGAGCTTCCATAGGTTCGACAAATATCTAAACTTCTCCAATCCTCACATTGCTAAGAACTTTGATCCCAATGCTTGTGGGTGGGCATATGGAATGAACATGTTCGATCTAAAAGAGTGGAAGAAGAAGGACATAACTGGAATATACCACAAATGGCAGAATATGGTACGACTAAGTTGCTTATACTCTTTACTTTTCTGAAAGTTTTTGTAACATAGATAAGAATGATGTGTGATCCTAAGTTCATTTGTTTCTTTTGGTTGTTGTTGGTGTTAGAATGAAGACAGGGTGCTGTGGAAGCTTGGGACTCTACCTCCAGGTCTGATTACCTTCTATGGGCTGACTCATCCACTCGAAAAGTCATGGCATGTGCTTGGTTTGGGTTATAATCCAAGCATTGACAAGACGGAAATAGAGAATGCTGCCGTTGTACATTACAATGGGAACATGAAACCGTGGTTAGAACTGGCAATGACCAAGTACAAGCCATATTGGACCAAGTATATAAAGTATGACCACCCATATGTACGCAACTGCAGACTAAGCGAATGATGGGAGTGTTGGAACGGGAACGACAATGAACAGACTCATCATCAAACTTTAGCTGGGTTAAATCTGGTCAAGGCAAGTTCCAGTGAAATGTGTATTTGCCCCTGTGATTCAATTCAATTCATCTAATCATGTCTTTTAAGGAGCATGGGAAAGATTAAAACTCATAGCAGGTCCTCCGACGTTACTTACTTTCGGAAAATGTGTTGTTATTAGATGAGGATGCTGGAGTTGCTAATTCTATTCTTTGGACACCCTACTTAATCTTTAGATTTAAGATTTAATTGGACGTAGGTATTTCCTTGTGTAATCATATATTATGGTTGTTGGGTTATGGGTGGCCCTGGCTGGGGATATGCATTTATATGGGATGAAGTGAGCTGAACAAATTAAATAACTACAACACTTAATGTGTGTCCCCAGCCCTGCTTCAGTTAGGTGATTAAGCTGATGAATTATGAAAAATAGGTCAAAGTCTTTTTTTAATAATAATAATAAGTTACCCATTTTTATCCTGTATTTGACATTGAATTTATGGAGTTTTTGTTATTTTATGAACTCTGATATTAGATAAGAGAGTGTGTGTGTGAGAGAGAGAGAGAGAGTGCACGTGCATGCGCATATGTACTAGGGCAGACAATTCGTGCGTGTCGGTTCGTTATCGTGTCGACACGATAACGACACAACACGATAAGGCCAAGCACGAACAGAACCTGTTAAGGATATTCCGATACGAACACGACACGAAATGTTCTGACATGGACACGATACGAGTACGACACGAATATAAATATGATACAATTTTTTTACGACACGAAACGATAAATTTAAATTAAAATTAAAAATAAATTAATAAAAAATAAAATATATAAAATATAATTAAATCAATATTAAATATATAAAAATATTATCGAATTATACGAAAACGACACGATCCGACACGAACACAAATGCAACACGAAAATTATCGGGTTACACGAACACGACACGGATCCGATATGAACACACGATAAGGACACGAACACGATAAGGATGAACATTAACCCGTTAAATTCGTGCGTGTTCGTGTCGTGTCGAAAATTGTCAGCACTAATGCGCACGTATTTTTAATTTAAAAGGTCAAACACGTAACATAATTAAGAATAAATAAAGGTAGAGAATACAATTTTCAAACATTTAAAATGTATTTCACGGAGTATTTGTGAAACATTGTACACTTTTCGGGTGTATCGTATGTGCTTTATACCATTGCAAAGTAGTAGGTTGAATAGAATGAATATGAGGCTCATCGTAAAAAGAAATTTAAAAAAGTCGAGAAACATTCGTGGTCAGATAATGGCGGTTTCTCCCTCCGCTTGCATAGTTTTGAGTATTGCACCAATTAATTGAGAGATTTTGGATAATTTTGCACCAAAGGTAAGGTTTATTGGTGTACATGTAAAACGGTGTCCACATCAATCCTTCAGAAGTACTTTTGCACCTTTGTCCAATCAATTAATGACGCAATAGAGATATATTGTGGGAACCAATTACTAAAATTGTGCGTCAATATTGTGGGAACTTCTTTTAGTACAGATATACAAATTAATGATGAAATATATGGATTACATAGTTCTCTCGTCTCGGAGATTCAAGGTGCTCTACACTTTTTTCTTTTGCTGGTTAAATTTAAATGTGAAAAAAAAAAATCATAGTTCAACCTCTCCAAACTTTCAAAAATGAAAATTATTTGAATCTAAAAAAAGTAAAAAAGTCATTTAAGTGAGGGAATCTTTCCGGATGAGGATCTTCAATTCTATCAATTTGCAGCAGAAGGGGACTCCTCCTTATCCACATTGCCTTGGTATTTGCTATACACGTGGCACTCTTCACTGCGTTAATGTTGCTCGCCGGCGGCGGTGCGGGTTGCTGTCAGCTAACCTTTTCGATGACGTCATCTCCTCCTTTTAGGAAAAGACATTACCAACTAGGGATATTGATGTATAAATACATGAATTTTGATGTGGTTTTGGTTTTACATAAAAACTTTAAAAGGAGTATATAAATATATAAATTTTGATTTTACACACAAACTTTAAGAAGAATATAAATATACTAACTTATTAATTTTATTACGATTTATTTTTTCAACCAAATTAAAACTAATATGACATTAGATATGATGAGTTGATAACAACGTAAAAATAATTAATAAATAAAATATAAAGAAACATTTATATTTGGTAAAATACGTACATTGACTTATTAACACACAAAACACATACATTTTACGAGAAAGAACGAAAAAAAATAAAGAAATATAACACACACAAAAAACAAAGATAGCACTTTAAATCTTAAACCACCATTTGTAAATGAAGTAAATGACGAATAAGTAAGCTACTATAAATATCTTATTCTTCTTTATACATGAACTTTAAGATTTTCACATCGTTGTCATCTCATCATAGCTAATGTTAGGGGTGTGCATCAGTCGGTCGGTTCGACCGACCGATCGAAATATTTCAAACCGAAAATCGAATCGTACATATTTTTTGAACCGAACCGAATCGATTTATAGTTTCGGACCGATCGAGAATCTAACTGAAAAAACCGATCGATTTCGGTCAGACCGAAAAATCGATTGAAATATATATTATATATATAATTTTTTAAATAAACATATTTTAATTCTAATTATTTAATTAAAATATTAATTAATTATTATATAAATTATATAAATATATAAAAATAATATTTTCGGTTCGGTTACCGACCGAATCTAAAATATAAAATCGAACCGAAAATTGATTTTAATTGAAAATTTGAATTGAACCAAAAATCGTTTTTTTTCGGTTCGATTCGGTTCGTGCACACCCCTAGCTACTGTCATGTCAGTTTTAATTTGATTGGAAAAATAAATTGTGGTAAAATTACTATAATTAATAAGTTCGTGTATTTATATATTTATTTTAAAGTTCGTGTGTAAAACCAAAATAAGCAAAATCCATGTATTTATATACTCCTTTTAAAATTCATGTATAAAATCAAAATCACATCAAAATTTGTGTATTTATATGTCAATAACTTTAACGATAACACCCTTGACACAATTTGTTTTACTTCAATATTGGTGGGTCCCTTTTTGGAACAGTTATCCTTTTCAAGTATAGCTATGTTATCTCATACTATGTGATCAAATTTCATCCATCTTTATTAGTTTTTTTTTTTGTTCTATGTAGTATAAAAATAGATTAATTTAGTTACAAAAATTGGTTATACTAGGAAATAAGAACAACATTTCTCGCATGAAATTTGTAGATAGATTAATTGAAGTCGTCGTTTATTCATATTATAATGTATGGAAATTAAGGCAATCATGATCAATCACAACTCTCATATAATAAATCAATTGGAGAGAGTGAAGAAGGATTGGATTTGAAGTTGGAGTTTTAAGCTATTGGAATTTGGAAATATTGATAACTCCAATGTAGACTAATGCTTCAAAGAAGTTGGTTTGTTTGTTTTTTTTTTTCTGAAAAAATGTAAATCATCTTCAAGAACAGAAAAATACTGACCAGGAAAGGGATTTGAAAAAAATATATGCGTGGAGATATTTTGTCAAAATTTCTTTTCATCTCCATGAAAACCGCCGAAATGACCAAATGCTGCTGCTCAATATTACATGTATGCAAAGGGCACTTCCGTCTTTGGGCCTATTGCGTGAAGTCATAATCTCATGCTCTGATTTATTTTGTCAGAATACTATAATTTTCAGTGAACCCTTATCTTCTTCTACACTTCTCTGAACACCGCTTCTTCTTCCCTTTATCCACTTTTCTCTTTTCTCCCATTGCTTATCAATTCTTGATCCTTTGTCTTTTTACCACTCTGCTTTCTCTCCTTCTTCGCGTCGATTTATTTTTCTTGATTGGTCAGTGAAATTGAGCTGCAGAATTTCTCGTGGGTTCTTCTTCACTTGATTCTTCAACCACTTTTTGAGGAAGATCAGGTGTATCTATTCAGGTAAAATATCGCATACAGTTAAGAGAGAGAGGGAGAGAGAAATTTCCTGATTCTTGTTGTGATTGATGGTCTCTTGGAATACAGTTCAATAGTATTTCTTGTTCTATAAGTTCAGAATAAAGAGCCGTGTTTGAATATTTTCGTTGGAATTTGTTGGTTTGAAGAAACTTGCAAAGGGGAGCAACTTAACTTTACTTCGTGTTCGTTCACTTATGTGATCTGGAGTAATCACTAGTTAGCAAGCTAAATTTTATTGTTTGTGATGATATTATGAACAAGAAACTGAAGATTGTATCTTTATTTTCCCTTGCACACGCTAGAGCTAAATAAATCATAAATCCTGAATTAAGGTTAGAATTTACAAGCTTCATGAAGATTCTATTCAAAATTCTTCCACTGCTTTGAAGTTCAAAATCTCAAATGTTTCTTCTATGCCATTATCTGGTGACACTAATCAGGATAGCATAATTTTTTATGAGAAATTCTGTAGATAGATAAAAGCTGCTGATTTGTAGATTATATTGCCAATGGCATTTTCAAAATATCACAATTCTTTTAACTTGCTCGTTGATGGATTGTATGCTTGTAACCTTCGTTCATGAACTCTCAGGTGCATTTGAAAGGATTTGAGATGGCCTCGATACAGGGACCGGTAGTTTGTCCTGTAGTCCATGCAAAGCAAACTGGGTTATGCTCTGTACCCGTTGATTCGCCTCTGCTAAAAGCTAAATTGATTAGAAGCGGATTCTGGGGGCTTAAAGGGCTTAACAGCGGCGTGGCTAATGTCACTTTCCGACAGAATTTGAGGAATTGCAGACCAATTCGGGGTAGTTTCAGTTCATCATCAGATGGTAATGGTAGCATGGCAGAAAATTTCAGTGAGAACAATGCAGATTATGTCAATTCAAGCGTGGTTGAAGCCGGTCGGTGACTACTTTTTTTTTTTTTCCAATTCGGGTCTATCAGAATTGTAGTCCATGTGATGGTGTATTGAAAGTTATTATTCCCGTGAAATCGTTCTTTATGTTACTGATTGTCTTATTTTATCACTAATAACTGTGATTCACTCAAGAAATGCCAATAATTGTGTGTTTATATGTTTCAAATAGTTGAGGTGAGAAGTGGTGCTGACGGTTTCATGATCAAGATGAGAGATGGCGGGTATTTGAGATGTGCTCACAACAACCCTCAGGGAGGCCATCTCCCCGACTATGCTCCACATCCTGCAATTGTCTTGAAGATGGAAGACGGGACTGGCCTGCTTCTCCCAATTATCGTTTGTATGTGTATAATATTGTCATCTCATCAGTCTTATAGTGATGATAGCTAGTCTTTCAAGTCTCTTTTATTCATTGTTGTCGTGGATTTCATTTCAGTGGAGATGCCGAGTGTGCTCCTTATGGCAGCTGTCCGTCATGTACAAATTGTATGTGCACATTCTACTAGGAAACATAATTTTCTCTCGCTCGAATTTCCTTCTAACCATAGCTAACTCATGACTCACAATACAGGCTAGACCAACTATGTATCAAGTGGTGAAGGAGATGATCGACAAGATGGGATATACTGTGAGTTGACGGCTTATACTAGCTCCCACTTCTCTGTGCCGGAACCCGTTTCACACCTTGAATTGCTTTGTGCGCTTCTTTTCCAGGTGAAACTCGTACGTGTCACCAAGAGGGTGCAGGAGGCGTACTTTGCCGAGTTGCATCTTGCAAAAGTAAGTTACCTTATGTTGTGTTAATCGTGGTGAAACTGTGAGTAGTCGGCCTGCTTGTTGGATGTAATACATAATTACAGCGAGACTTCATTGTACTTTTTACTGATTGTGATATATATTTGTGGTGATTGAAGTTGGATAATGAAGCTGAGACCTTATGCCTTGATCTTCGACCCTCGGATGCCATTAACATAGCGGTGAGATGCAAGGTAAGGATACAAAATTACGATTGGCATGAGTCCCTACCTTTTTTTTTTTTTTGTATCATGGGAAACCCGCAGCCGCTACCTTAGGTGCGTACTGGGTAAACCACACGTTCCTATGCAATAGCCTTCAAACCACACAGAACAGGTAAACCACACGAAAAATTAGGTGTGACAGGCTCAAACCCATAGAGGCGTTTGGTGGGGTTCGAACCTGTGACCTCTCGACCATAGGAACTCACCTTAACCATTGGACTGTCCTTAGGGGACAATGAGTCCCTACCTTGTTTATATGTTTGTAGGAGAAAGACTTTTTTTTTGAATGATTGTTCTGAACCTTAATTGGAAGCTACAATTGTGCTCGTGTGAGTACCTAATATAGACGTAACATGTTTTTGGACCATCTGCTTGCATAATTAAGCTAAGCACTCGAAGCTCATTGTTCCTATTTGGGGATTCCCCAATTTTCACAAGTAATATTGTATATGGGCTTAACGTGTCTAGTTCATGGCAACGTGATGAGCTATGAATAAGAAAAAATAGAATTATACCGTGCTCGTGGTTGTTATCAAATTTACCGTCGCAGCTTTCTACTTTGATGTCGCGGTAAAAGGCTAAAAGAGTTTGATAAATCTTGTGGATGAGTTGTCCATACCTTGTAGACAAATCAGAGCTTAGTAGCTACCCTTCTTGCACTGACTTGTTTACTTGGATTGGTGATGATTATTTTTTTCTTTTTTCTTTTTAATTAAACGGATTATATTGTTCTAAGGCCATAAAATAACTCCTTTTGCTATGCTGTATTTAATTGCTTCCAGGTGCCAATACAAGTCAACAAGTTGCTGGCATATAGTGATGGCATGAAGGTTATTGAATCTGAAAAGGTGTTGGCACAAAGTTCCTCATCAGATGGCCCATTCTTCACTCAACTGGATAGGTAATAAGTCTTCCTCGTCTCTGTTGTATTCACACTTCCACGACAAGACTTAATGAATTATCTGAAGGGAAGGTCCAACTTCTGTTCTTGTTGATGCAGACCCACCGGGCAGCCGTGCATTCAGACCAAAGAATTCAATTTAGTGCGCAACATGTTGATCGCTGCTGTTGAAGAACGCTACAGGGATGCAGGTATTTAAACTTAAAAGAGATATTACTATTCCAAGATTTTTCCTTGGGAGACCAACAACTAGTTTCGTATTCCCACCACCTCACGCTATTAGCATGTAGATGGAGAAAGAAATAAGGGATGACAAGCAGCACGTTTAAAGCCAAATGGATTTTTGAGAACACAAATTGGATAAATAACTAGCCGAGTAATCATTCTGAGCCATATGTTCATAATGTGAGTGGCAAACTAGTATAGAACCTTTTAAGCATATTGTTTGAAGGTTCACCAAAGAAGCAGCTAGATGTTGGTAGAGACGAAATTTTTCCTCAGTGGTTGTTATGCTCGATTTGCTCCCACAGTTGAGTAAATTGCTAGATAAACCTGTAAATTGAAAAATCTGATTGCATTACCAAAAGAGTATACCACTTATGGAACTTCTCTCTTTGGAGTATGTTAGAACCTATCTAGTTGTCTTAATTAAAAGGCAAAAACTTGTGTGCATTCGCATGTACGGTGCATGTACTCAAATTAAATCAAGTAGGCTTTATTAATTCATTCCCAATTAAGGTTTATTTATCCACCTGAGTGTGCATCCAATCAAAATTAGTGATGCAGCATAACATCATTTTGGCGGTTTATTTGTAGCTTTATGGAGAGACAAGCTGACTCAGCTTCGGTCCAAGAGAAACTGGGCATGATACGGTCAGTGTTGTGTTCTCTCCATATTGCCTGTGTAGATCTGCTCGTCTCGTTACAAACCCATGACATGTAACAATGCGTGGCATGTGCTTCTGGTTTTCAGGTAGTGCAGTGGGATAGCCTTTGTATATAGAGATCACTGGTGAGCCAATCTTTTGAGCAATCAACTGTATTCGGCCCTCCATTAAGTTTATAAAAAGCTCGTTTCGTGTTCGTGTATATGCTCGTCTCCTGTATAGATGAACTTCATTATGTACTGCTGAATTCTGTATGCTCATACATTTGTGCTCATTGCTCATCTTCATTTTCTGATTGTGTTGCTTCTGTCCAATTCTTGTTTGGTTTTCTCAAGAGAAGGTGCATGACAAATGCACACGGGCATATCGTGATTTTTGTTTTATTTAAGATTGCGTTTCGTTTTACTCATACATAGGGTAATATAGGTGGCGTTGGGGGTGTTGAAACATCCCAACCAAAATTTCTAAATTTTAAAATTATATTTACTATTTTATCCAAAAAAATAGATTTTAACTTCCCCAACTATTTTTGCGTTTTTGCCCCTCTACATACAAAATAATTAAGCAATACTCATCATCTCTCCTTTAGAAATGGGAAAATAATTAACCAACTCCAGCTTATGTTTCACTTTTTTTTTTCTTTTTCTTTAAACGCATTATTCTTTTATGTAATGAAGCAAAATCAATGCACAAATTTATCATATGCAACTGCGAAAGTATGCAAGTAAAAATGATTGTTTATCTAAATGAAGTAACAGTTGATAACCGTCGGTTAATCCAGATTTTGCTTTTCAAGTTAACGGTAAATTCTACCGTTGGGCTTTATCTCTCTCTCTCTCTCTCTCTCTCTCACACACACACACACACACTCTAAATACCAGTCATTTCAATTCATCCCACTGCAATTTCAATTATCTTCTCCGATTTACTATTCCATTTTCCATCTTCCCTACCGCCAATTCTACTAAATCTCAGCTACATTTACTTCAGTTTCTCAAATAATTACGCTTTCAAATTCAAAATTCGCTACAAAAAACGCCAAGTCAAGGTAGCTCGTCTCGCCGATCCGTATCCGACAACGGAAAAGGCAAGTGGATGCTGGCGGCGGCGCCACGGCCCAACGAAGACCTACTCGTGACGCACTTCGAAAAGCTACTAGATCCGATCGTCGGAGATCTCAAAGTGAGACATGTAGGGCAGAACAAGAGTAATTCGGTACTACGCTCACAAATCATCATCACAGCAAAATTCGCAACCAGCAATCTGAAACTCAACGACAACTATGTTCACAAGGAAGCGCAGGTACGTATCCTGAAGTATTTACATGCTCCTACAAAAGAGCTAGAAAAATAACGGCGAAATTCGTTTGTGGCCCGTCACTCCCTTTTAGATTCACCGAAAGCGATGCGTTTGAAAAGCTCGTAAAATGCTATAATCATTAGGAAACTCGTTAGAGAATCCTTATTGGTGTTGATTAAAGATTTTGTTAAATTGTGGAATAAAGTGTGAATATGTTCCGATGTTTGGAGCAACCATTCGGAGCTATGACACTATATAGCAATTACATGTCATTGGATAGACGATTCCTGATGAATTGCATTTAGATGTTGAGAGACGACATGCATACCGGACAAAATATTTTCATCAAATTCCTACTATGTTTTTAGTTGCGAAGATATTCGATCCTAGAATAAGATTACATGGTTTGGAAAAAATGTTGGAAATCTATTACGATGCTTTATTTACCATAAAAGATGACAGAACCCCTATACTAGAGTAGTGTGATATAAAGTTGCTAATGTTAGGAATTGTTTATTTAGATATAAATATTTCTTGTTCTAGCGATGGCGATAAGATACCTTTGTCGGTTCGACTACAAAACTTGTAGAATGAGATGATGTCCATGATTGCAAAGGACATATTGAGCATCTCTGTAGGGCAAGCATTTAGCAGGGGAAGCTATGTCTAAGCTAAGCCTGAAAACTCTAGAGAACCAATTGCTGGTCGGGGATCGGACCAAGGCTGAGTATCGAGATGCATGATTATGATGATGTGATTCCGACATGGATTTATTCGATTGAAAGAAAGGACTACGTGGCCTTTCATCTCCTCCTCAAGAGAAGGGAGAACTCAGCACTGTCTCTGATATCAAAACTTGTTTTTGGATTTTTATGACTGTTATTGGTGTTGTATCCACACTATGTTCTATGTTGTAGCCCCTGCTTTATTAGTTTCTTGTATAGTTAGGTTATAGTTGAACTCATTCGCTTCATTTTGTGACTATGAAAATAGTATTATTGCACAATGTTCTGGGCGGCGGCGGCTGCTGCTGCTGTGCTGGGTCTTGTATAATTAGGTGAAATTGATCAAATTTGATGCTTCATTCTGCTCCATTTTGTTCAGTTATTCCAAAACTCTACAAATACCTACTTGGATCACCACTAAATTCTTTCGAAGCTTATATTTCGTACCAACCTTTCAAAATTTAGAGTTATTTGTTTAAAAAGCAAAACAATATTTAGAGTCAAGTGACGTGATTTTATTTCATATTTTCGGTAGGTAATTATTAATTATACAAGGTAAAACTGATGTGTATCTAGATTAATATATGGGGCATCCATTCTATCTAAAATTATTTTTCCTCAATAAGAATTTATTAATTCCTAATTAGTATTTATCAATCATAATTTAAAATTTTATTACCTCATTAATATTCATTATGCGAGCAGTAATCAACTAACATCCACTAATTAATCATCACCTGCTCCTTTTTGCACGATAACGGCTAGGGATGATAATGGACCGGATTTGGATCGGATCTTATCAGGTTCAAATTTAGATCCAATTTTTTTTTGTTTGGGTCCGAATCCGGTCCGAATCAATTGGGTCCAAAAAATTAGATCCATACTCAAATCCATGAGATCCGCAGGGTTCAGGGTCTGATCCGAATTCATATATTTTCTCTTCTAAAATAATTCTTAAATCAACTGTAATTCACAGTAACAACACAATAATAATCTAAGTATACAATAACCAATAACACTATAATAATTATTTAGAATTTCTACAATCATCACTATACAAGAAGATATTAGTTCCAAATTTACTTTTATTTTCATGACAACAAATAATATTATAATAGAAACAGAAGTAACACACATATCTTAGCAAATAGACCACTCATATTTAATTCATATGCAATTTTTTTTTTCAAATTCAAGGTACAATTTTATAATATTATTGACCTACCATCTAATTCTATAACCTAGTTTATCCAACTTTGACTAGAAAGAAAAGTAATACTCCTCCGTCCCACCCAAGACAGTTCCTTTCTTTTCTAAGACGATTATTTGGAGAATGATATAAAGTGAATAAAGTGATAAAAGTAGGTAGGTCCCACAACTTTGAAGAGATAATTATTTCTAAAAAGGAAACGTGCCATCTTGGGTGAGACAATTTCAAAAAGAAAGGGAGTCATCTTGGGTGGGACGGAGGAGTATAATATACTTATAAATAAAATAAAATTTATATATATATATATATATATATATATATATATATATATATATATGGATCCATGAATTTGGATCCTGGATTGGATTGGATCTCAAAAATCAAGATACATATCCAAATTCGGATTTTAAAAGAATGGTCCGGATCCCATCCAAATCCATCGGATCCTATATTTTGAAGATCCAGATCTTGAAAAAAGGATTTGGATCTATGGATCTGGATCGCATCCAGATCAAAGCTGCCATTTCTAATAACGACATCATAAAAATTAAATATAGCTGATCACAAATAAAAAACTAAAAGAAAATAAAATGCAACACATGCTAGTAGCTACATAAACCAAGTTGGATCGATTACGTGCAAACAATAAAAGCAAAGGCGCATCGGCGATATTCGGTTTCGTAGAGGCGCATATTCCCGCCAAAAGGCGAATCCCACACCATCAACATCGCGCCACGTGGCCCACCCCTGCCGGATAGCTCCTCGCTTACGACTCCCCGCCGCCGCTATCTCCCACTTAATTTCAGATTTCGTTTGCAAAACTGCGCAACTTTTCGTTCACTTCCTTAATTCATTCCCAATTAAGGTTTATTTATCCACCTGAGTGTGCATCCAATCAAAATTAGTGATGCAGCATAACATCATTTTGGCGGTTTATTTGTAGCTTTATGGAGAGACAAGCTGACTCAGCTTCGGTCCAAGAGAAACTGGGCATGATACGGTCAGTGTTGTGTTCTCTCCATATTGCCTGTGTAGATCTGCTCGTCTCGTTACAAACCCATGACATGTAACAATGCGTGGCATGTGCTTCTGGTTTTCAGGTAGTGCAGTGGGATAGCCTTTGTATATAGAGATCACTGGTGAGCCAATCTTTTGAGCAATCAACTGTATTCGGCCCTCCATTAAGTTTATAAAAAGCTCGTTTCGTGTTCGTGTATATGCTCGTCTCCTGTATAGATGAACTTCATTATGTACTGCTGAATTCTGTATGCTCATACATTTGTGCTCATTGCTCATCTTCATTTTCTGATTGTGTTGCTTCTGTCCAATTCTTGTTTGGTTTTCTCAAGAGAAGGTGCATGACAAATGCACACGGGCATATCGTGATTTTTGTTTTATTTAAGATTGCGTTTCGTTTTACTCATACATAGGGTAATATAGGTGGCGTTGGGGTGTTGAAACATCCCAACCAAAATTTCTAAATTTTAAAATTATATTTACTATTTTATCCAAAAAATAGATTTTAACTTCCCAACTATTTTGCGTTTTGCCCTCTACATACAAAATAATTAAGCAATACTCATCATCTCTCCTTTAGAAATGGGAAAATAATTAACCAACTCCAGCTTATGTTTCACTTTTTTTCTTTTCTTTAAACGCATTATTCTTTTATGTAATGAAGCAAAATCAATGCACAAATTTATCATATGCAACTGCGAAAGTATGCAAGTAAAATGATTGTTTATCTAAATGAAGTAACAGTTGATAACCGTCGGTTAATCCAGATTTTGCTTTTCAAGTTAACGGTAAATTCTACCGTTGGGCTTTATCTCTCTCTCTCTCTCTCTCACACACACACACACACTCTAAATACCAGTCATTTCAATTCATCCCACTGCAATTTCAATTATCTTCTCCGATTTACTATTCCATTTTCCATCTTCCCTACCGCCAATTCTACTAAATCTCAGCTACATTTACTTCAGTTTCTCAAATAATTACGCTTTCAAATTCAAAATTCGCTACAAAAACGCCAAGTCAAGGTAGCTCGTCTCGCCGATCCGTATCCGACAACGGAAAAGGCAAGTGGATGCTGGCGGCGGCGCCACGCCCAACGAAGACCTACTCGTGGCGCGCCCAAAAGCTACTAGATCCGATCGTCGGAGATCTCAAAGTGAGACATGTAGGGCAGAACAAGAGTAATTCGTACTACGCTCACAAATCATCATCACAGCAAAATTCGCAACCAGCAATCTGAAACTCAACGACAACTATGTTCACAAGGAAGCGCAGGTACGTATCCTGAAGTATTTACATGCTCCTACAAAAGAGCTAGAAAAATAACGGCGAAATTCGTTTGTGGCCCGTCACTCCCTTTTAGATTCACCGAAAGCGATGCGTTTGAAAAGCTCGTAAAATGCTATAATCATTAGGAAACTCGTTAGAGAATCCTTATTGGTGTTGATTAAAGATTTTGTTAAATTGTGGAATAAAGTGTGAATATGTTCCGATGTTTGGAGCAACCATTCGGAGCTATGACACTATATAGCAATTACATGTCATTGGATAGACGATTCCTGATGAATTGCATTTAGATGTTGAGAGACGACATGCATACCGGACAAAATATTTTCATCAAATTCCTACTATGTTTTTAGTTGCGAAGATATTCGATCCTAGAATAAGATTACATGGTTTGGAAAAATGTTGGAAATCTATTACGATGCTTTATTTACCATAAAGATGACAGAACCCTATACTAGAGTAGTGTGATATAAAGTTGCTAATGTTAGGAATTGTTTATTTAGATATAAATATTTCTTGTTCTAGCGATGGCGATAAGATACCTTTGTCGGTTCGACTACAAAACTTGTAGAATGAGATGATGTCCATGATTGCAAAGGACATATTGAGCATCTCTGTAGGGCAAGCATTTAGCAGGGGAAGCTATGTCTAAGCTAAGCCTGAAAACTCTAGAGAACCAATTGCTGGTCGGGGATCGGACCAAGGCTGAGTATCGAGATGCATGATTATGATGATGTGATTCCGACATGGATTTATTCGATTGAAAGAAAGGACTACGTGGCCTTTCATCTCCTCCTCAAGAGAAGGGAGAACTCAGCACTGTCTCTGATATCAAAACTTGTTTTTGGATTTTTATGACTGTTATTGGTGTTGTATCCACACTATGTTCTATGTTGTAGCCCCTGCTTTATTAGTTTCTTGTATAGTTAGGTTATAGTTGAACTCATTCGCTTCATTTTGTGACTATGAAAATAGTATTATTGCACAATGTTCTGGGCGGCGGCGGCTGCTGCTGCTGTGCTGGGTCTTGTATAATTAGGTGAAATTGATCAAATTTGATGCTTCATTCTGCTCCATTTTGTTCAGTTATTCCAAAACTCTACAAATACCTACTTGGATCACCACTAAATTCTTTCGAAGCTTATATTTCGTACCAACCTTTCAAAATTTAGAGTTATTTGTTTAAAAAAGCAAAAACAATATTTAGAGTCAAGTGACGTGATTTTATTTCATATTTTCGGTAGGTAATTATTAATTATACAAGGTAAAAACTGATGTGTATCTAGATTAATATATGGGGCATCCATTCTATCTAAAAATTATTTTTCCTCAATAAGAATTTATTAATTCCTAATTAGTATTTATCAATCATAATTTAAAATTTTATTACCTCATTAATATTCATTATGCGAGCAGTAATCAACTAACATCCACTAATTAATCATCACCTGCTCCTTTTTGCACGATAACGGCTAGGGATGATAATGGACCGGATTTGGATCGGATCTTATCAGGTTCAAATTTAGATCCAATTTTTTTGTTTGGGTCCGAATCCGGTCCGAATCAATTGGGTCCAAAAATTAGATCCATACTCAAATCCATGAGATCCGAGGTTCGAGTCCGATCCAATTCATATATTTTCTCTCTAAAATAATTCTTAAATCAACTGTAATTCACGAGAATAACACAATAATAATCTAAGTATACAATAACCAATAACACTATAATAATTATTTAGAATTTCTACAATCATCACTATACAAGAAGATATTAGTTCCAAATTTACTTTTATTTTCATGACAACAAATAATATTATAATAAAAGAAATAACACACATATCTTGCAAATAGACCACTCATATTTAATTCATATGCAATTTTTTTTTTCAAATTCAAGGTACAATTTTATAATATTATTGACCTACCATCTAATTCTATAACCTAGTTTATCCAACTTTGACTAGAAAGAAAAGTAATACTCCCTCCGTCCCACCCAAGACGGTTCCTTTCTTTTCGGCACGATTATTTAGGAGAATGATATAAAGTGAATAAAGTGATAAAAAGTAGGTAGGTCCCACAACTTTGAAGAGATAATTATTTCCAAAAGGAAGCGTCCATCTTGGGTGAGGCAATTTCAAAAAGAAAGGAGTCATCTTAGGTGGGACGGAGGAGTATAATATACTTATAAATAAAATAAAATTTATATATATATATATATATATATATATATATATATATATATGGATCCATCCAAATTTGGATCTGGATTGGATTGGATCTCAAAATCAAGATACATATCCAAATTCGGATTTTAAAGAATGGTCGGATCCCATCCAAATCCATCGGATCCTATATTTTGAAGATCAGGATCTTGAAAAAGGATTTGGATCATGGATCCGGATCGCATCCGGATCAAAGCTGCCATTTCTAATAACGACATCATAAAAATTAAATATAGCTGATCACAAATAAAAACTAAAAGAAAATAAAATGCAACACATGCTAGTAGCTACATAAACCAAGTTGGATCGATTACGTGCAAACAATAAAAGCAAAGGCGCATCGGCGATATTCGGTTTCGTAGAGGCGCATATTCCCGCCAAAAGGCGAATCCCACACCATCAACATCGCGCCACGTGGCCCACCCCTGCCGGATAGCTCCTCGCTTACGACTCCCCGCCGCCGCTATCTCCCACTTAATTTCAGATTTCGTTTGCAAAACTGCGCAACTTTTCGTTCACTTCCATCGAAGACGTACTTTTCTCCATTTCTCTCTATTTGCTTTTGCTTTTTCGGTTGTTTTTTAGTTGATCATCTTCAATTGTTTATCTGTGATAGAAATCTTATTTTTTTCACGATTGATTTTGTGACAGTTTATTTATTAAATTTTATCATAGTGTTGGAAGAAAGTTCTGAATATGATATGCCTACAATATAATCTGCAGATTGAAAAATTCAGCACCACGGAGCAGCCAGAATGCTGAATCAAAATCTCACCACCACCGCCATCGTCAAGGTAAATTCGGATTAAAAAATGTTCTTAATTAGTCACACAACTGCACAATTAATCTGTTGAATTTCATATATATCTATTTCGATTTTTGTGGTATCCTAATCCCGCAGAACAGAAATGTTTGTTGAATCAATTTATCGCAATTCTGTTTTTGTGCGTTCAAGGAGTTCGATTATAAGGAGCTGAGCGAAGTTAAGCGATACTACCCCCACGGTTACCACGGTGTAGACAGGTGGGGAAGGCCTGTATACATCGAGAGATTGGGGAAGCTCGACGTGGAGGGGATGATGAAGGTCACCACACTCGAACGCTATGTCAAGTACCAAACGCAGCAGTATGAGAAGACCATCAAAATTAGGTTCCCCGCCTGCTCTGCCGCTGCTAACAAACACATTAACCGGAGCATCGCCATTCTTGACGTTCAAGCTGTGGTACTTAATTGCATTCTCCTCTTCACTCGTCTTCTATGATAAATTCACCAATCCATTTGGTTTCTTCGCGTGTTCAGAGCTTCAAGAGTTTCACTAGCCCGGTGCAGAAGGTTCTTCTGCAGCTGCGCAAGATTTTCAACGACAACTATCCTGAGGTATGTCTCCATTGATATAGCCTCAAAGTCTATGCATTGTTTTGATTTAACCTATTTGCAGACGCTATCTGAAATGGTGATTGTGAATGCGAGCCCTGGATTTAAGTTGCTTTGGAACGTCGTCAAGTGCTTCCTCGACCCTCACACAGTGTCCAAGGTTCAGGTAACAGCTGCATCAGCCACTTGTACCTTATTTCTGTAGTTTATGAGGGGAAGTGCTTTAAGATTTGTCATGAATTCTTAGGTCATTGGCAGCAAGTATCAAAGCAGATTGCTCGAATTGGTTGATCAAAGGTAAGTACATACACTGCTTGGACTTTTTTACTTGCATGTGCCACTTTTGATGATTTTGGAGTTGGTTTCAGCGAGCTGCCCGATTTTCTTGGGGGGAGCTGTTGCTGTAAGAGTGAAGGAGGGTGTCTCGATTCAGATAATGGCCCATGGAAACACACAACTGTGGCTTAAACTGGATAATAAGGCTTGATGAAATATAATTGTATTATATTGATTCTAAGGAGTCAATGATTGATCCATGCGAGTACATTTACCTTGAGGATCAACAGATTACTATTTAACAAGTGGAACTTTGATATCAACTGTTGGAAATAAAGTTTTCGTGCCTTATGTGTTTCTTGCTGGATGAATGCTTAAATATATATAAAATAAGTAACAACACATTTTATTGGTGTAATCATTCTCCACTCTCTAGACTTCTTCATAGAAACAAGCAATTTTCTAAATTATTTTAGGGGACAAGATGTTGATGCCCAAATCTAGCACAGAGCACTGTTTCTTTACTGCCACATGACCCAACAATTTATTTATATTGCTACTCAATTACAATAATTGCAGTCAGTCCTAAGTTAAGAGTTTGTTCTGTTCTTTTTTCTTTTCTTCAAATTTAGTTAATAAATATATATTTTTTACAAGTATTGAGTAGATTGAGGTTCCACTTCATTGTTTTTGCTTAAGTGGGATCCATGGTTTTAAAGGTAGCAGAGATCAGGCCAAATCAAACGACTCCTAACTCGTCGCACTTGTAACAGGCCGCCCCACATTTTCCTCCCTCTATCACCGCTTGCGTCACCCACATACCAATTGCTATATATTACTTCCTCCGTTTACAAAATTCGTTTATTTATTTCATCTTTGGATCGTCCTCAACAAACATTTACTTTTCTCTTATCGACATTGACCCCACATAACTTTCTTAACTTTTCCCCTCATACTTCCTACTTATTTGTAAAAAAACTGCCACGACCCACATTTTTAATTTCATTTAACATTAATTTACTTATTTTTTACCTAATAATTCTTCCAATACGTCTTCTTCTCCACTAACTCTATATTCATTACGATTTATTAAAACATGTGCCATTAAGATCTGTAAACGAATTTCGTAGATAAAGGAAGTATTACGTTTTTTGTTTTGGGTAACTCCTTGTTTGAAATTGATATCTAAGAAATTATCGCATGTCATCCATCAAATCACATTTGAAAGACAATTTGATTCATTTAAATAAACTTGAAATCAAATCAACATTTTTACGAAAGTGGGCAGATTACACAAAAGTGAGTACATTCCAAATTTGAATTTACCTAAAATTTAGAGAATTCCCCATGAAAATTAGCGGAAGAGGGCATACTTCCTGGTTATCCATCCGTGATGTCGTTTCGTGCAGCATAAAACAGGAAGTAATATCGCATATTCCCGCCAAATGACGCAGCACCATTACCAAACACTCACGCCACTTGCCTGGGCCCCGCCGCCGCTCTCCTTCTTTCACCATTGCCTCTCAACAAACCCTCTGCGCCATCTATCTTCTCTTGGATTTCCCTCTCTCCGTCGTCTGCCACAATGTCCGATCCACTCTCCACCACCCGTGAGTCAATTAATCTCATTTTTTTGTTTGTGCGCTGCTAAATCGTAGTTTGAATTATGGTGTGTCGGCGGAGGAAATTTGGTTCAAATTTGATTCCTACTGAAATTTCTGCTTTTTTTTTATTTGATTTATGTTTGGATATAACTAGATTACTTCGAGATCAGGTTAATATCTTAGTCAGAGTGTGTGTATCTATGTTTTTTTTTGTTATTTTTTTCCTGTACTGTGAAAATTGAAACCTAATGCTGTTCTTTTAAATTGGTAATGGATCATTTAGTTATATCTAGTCAAGTAGAGATCTTTGTATACTTTCGATACATTATAATACTAAGAAACTTTTGATGAAAGTGAGGTAGTAAGAAGAGGATGGGAGTGTTTTATTTTTCAACTGTTTGAGAATGATTGTAGGATATCTTATTTTTCAACTATTTAACAGTGGATTTTTAAAAATCATTATTATTTAATTAATTAGTACACTTTATATGACACTTTTAAGTGTCCTCATTTTGAAATCCATTGTTATTGTCTTAATATGACACTTTTTAGTGTCATAAACAGTAAATATCTTAAGTGTTATATTAAAGCTACTAAAAGGATAAAAAAAATATCCTATTTTTACCTCCCGGGTTTAGCCCGAAAGCCCGATGTCATGGACGTGGCTGGACTGAGCTCTGATTTTTCAGCCCAACAGATTTTTGGACGGGCTAGGCCGACCCATATAGTACCCAAAGCCCGATGAACCCAAGCCGGGCTAGCCCAACCCGCTACTTTTGCCACCTCTAACAGTGACACAGACACACACGCTGCCGCAGACACATGTAAGTGACACAGACACACGAACACATACATACAGTGACACATACACTTACACACAGTGAGTCAATGACACAGACACACGCAGATACATATATTCACTTCACTGGAAGCTCTAAAAGCTATTATTATTTTCACATACACAGACATATTCACTTCACAGACACTACACACAATGACATAGACACACACAGTGACAAATATTCACATACACACAGTGACACAGACATACGCACACACACAAACATATATTAGAGAACAACTCTGGAAGCTATTATTATTTTTTACACATATATTCACTTCACATTTACATCAACAAAGGGAGAAAACTGAAACAAACCACTTCACATTTATATCTAGAGCGAGAAAACTTAAATAAACAAAACTTTCCTTATGTGCGACTGGCGATGGGGCATCGCATGCTGAGGCGACGACTGGCGATGGGGCGGCGCGGTGCTGCGAAGAGGAAAGGCACGGTGTTGCGAACAATTTCTTCAATTTCTTCTCTTTTTAGTTTTTGTAATTAATCTCAGATTATGGTTGGGCTTTGTTTTAATTTCGTCTGAGCTCCTCTAATTTGGGCTCAAAACCTAAAATTAGAGCCCAATTTAGCCGAATTGCACGTCATTTCCGCCTCAGCGCTTTTGCGCACTGAGGCGGCCCGGGGCGGTCGGTGAGCCAAGCGTGCGGGATTTGCAGATGGAGGCGACCGCCCCGGGGCGATTTCCGGCCGTCTGGAGGCGGCCACCTCTGGTGCTTTTCGCAACAGTGAATAGAAGATTCCATAAACACATTCAATAAAGTGAGCAAGAATGGAAAGTTGATGGCTGGCTGTTGAGTATAGCTTAGAACAGAATTACAACAACAAAGGTTGTACACTTAATGAGAATACGAGATTTTCATAAAGTCTACAAGATACAGACAGAATACACTCCAGAAGAAACTGGTTGAGATTAACTTGTGGTCTATAGAGCACACATGAGGAGCAATCATCTTCTAACGAGCCATATTTCCAATAACGTCTCAGTCCAAATCGAGCTGCATAAATTAATCGCTGATGTGGACTGGTAGTAACACTGAAGTAGTTCACACACCCGTTCTTCATAGAAAAGAAAGCTGATCTATATCTTTCTTCTACGCTCCTCAATAAATTTTCCATTTCTGCAGAAGCATGATAAATCACACAATTACATGCTCCCAGACATGAGAAAGGGAAAGCAAACAACAAATATGTAAAGAGAAAGCAGAAGTGTGATATGACCCAAGATTTATTTCCTGATGATTGGACTCAACCATTCGCATCATCACATCTTTCTATAAAGAAAGGTAGAGTAGCCTAAATGCAGTATACTAGTCAAATTTTAGTAACCTCACACTTTGATTTTGTGATACTGTGGTCTTCTTTCAAATATGAAGAGTGAGAGGAAACTACAGACATTATTTGATGTAAATGAAGTACTCGACTTATAAGGACATTGATCAGTTCACTTAAATTATGCATTGATGAAGGAGATTGATCATTTCATCATTGATACAGGAGATTGATCATTTCCTTTTATTTCATTTCCCACAAACATAACTTGAACAACCGAATATGCCAAAAGGGTGGCATTTGCAATGTTGAGGTGCAGAGATTTTAAATATGTTGAAATTGATTATGTTGGAGACTTCTATTAAAAGAGTCAGGACCATATCCTCACTGATATTCCCATATGTTGAAGGATTTTGTACACTAACAAGTCTGCAAACTAACATAAATTTGAAGCTTTTTCTTCAAAGTAGCAGAGCGCTAATCAAGGAGCAAACATGGGTCAGAATTGAACCTTATTTGTTTTTGGGATGCTGTATTTAACCCAACATACTAAATCAATATTCACAAGCCAAAATCAGGCACCCACTCACGTGGGTAGGTGTTTAGAGAGAGAGAGATGGAGGGAGGGAAGGAGGGAGAAGCATAAACATGTTCAGCAATAGTATAGAAGTTACCACCATTTTTTACACTGGTACATGCGACTTCAATGACTCCTGGGTGCTCTCACCACAATCAAGTGCATCTGTATCTTTTACCATCTGGACATAGTAATTGACTATTTGTCGATCCAACTCATAGTAATATTCCATTTTCTTTAATGGTTTCATGTCCAGGTCAATGAAAGATGCCTATGAGATTGTAATGGAATGTGATCAGATAAGTACAAGAACATGCATAATAATCATGGATTTCTAAACAAGGTAGCAAAAGATCAACATATTAATAAGTGAATACTACAATGGACATGGGGATTTAATGCCGAAATGTTATTTACATGCATCTTCGACTCTAACTTCACAAAGTGCAAGAGAGGAACAAGTAACAAGAACTTTATACATAAAGCTAGAACTGGAAGGCAAGTCCGTGCTTCTAATCACATAGCATGAAAAGACATATAAGTGTTAATAAATTTTGTTGCCAGATTTTAACAAGTCCATGCTTCTAAATCACAAACACAACCTTCCTGATCAATACTCCATACTGAAGACACACTACTGATTCCCAAAAATGCTAATACTAAACATACAGAAGGATCAATTTGGTGTACACCTTGTAAGAAAAAGTTTGCTTGCTTGATTCCAGAAAGACAGAATGATGCGGAGACTCCTGATCCACATTTCCTTTGGACATAAAACTAATCATGATACTTAAGTCCTTTGCAGTGGCTGATATCAAGTAATCCCTGACAATTTTTACTTTATCATCCCTTTGCATTGAATGAATTGATGAATATCTTGCTGAGAACTTTTTTCCACCTATTTGCCGACAAACCACACAAGGCTGAGAAATAATATCATAGTAGGCATGAATTGCACCTTCTATATCAATAGCATCAAGCTTCTGTACTTCAAGAAGCCGATTCAACAAGCCAGACTTAAAAATAGTTTCAGTGAGCAGATCCACAAAATCCTTGATGTGCATCCCATCTCGTGCTAAAATAACATGTTTAAGTCCATCATGGCATGACTGAGAAACTGCAGAACTAGTGCTGTCTGCAGCACCACCCATGCCTCCTAAAATAAGAGAACCATTTAAGAAAACCCGAAAATTATTCTGGGGTGTAAGAAAGAGGGCTTTAATTGCTCTTCGTATTCTATCCTTGGATCCAGAAAACAAATCTGGAGGATCATATTTACTTATTTGAGATATCTGCACATGAAGAATCTCCATCAGTTATGCTTGAAGAAACACTTCTGTAAGTAAAAATTAGCTTATAACATATGAAATATAGAAGAGTGTTACTTCATTGCTAGAGTTGAAATGCTGCAATGAGACATAGATAATAAAAATTTACAGGAGATGAATAAGGTCAGGTGTTTAGTCATTACCTTTCCTTGATGCAATTTTAGAGCTTGGTGCATCTTAAATCGAGTAATTCTCTTTTTGATTGCATTTTCCTCTGCTATAAATTCTGAAGTAGGAAGAAATCCGCCTTTGGGCTGCTTTTGCAGAATAAGAGAAAACGTAAAACCGTTATAAACTCCAATAAAAATTGTTAAGGAAGTGTGCATGTATAGTAGAGATACAATGAACATATATAGGATCATACTATGCACATATGTAGGAAAAAAAGCACTAGGGAAGCACCTTTATCTCAATAGACACACATAAATTCTCTTTGAGAGAACCTGAAACTGAAAGAAAGACCATGATCAACATGTTTTAGTCCAACAATTAGGAATTCATACTCACATGAAAGTACATCATCATTAATCTCAGTTATACATCAATTAATGAATAGTTATCTTTGATAGATAATCCATGATGGCTACTGAGATACAATTGGACATAAATTATATAGATAAAACTAGTATGTCAAACTAAACATTTGTGTTCCAACAATATAACCACACTGCCATTAGAAATATATAACTCAACACCCAGAGATGAGAGACTAATTCAACATGAAGAAAAATTCTAGCAACTGCTATAATACAAAGAAGATATGCACCAAAGAAGCTCAAGCAAGCATAAACTGAAATACAGATTCAATAATTTATCTTTGATCAGAGAAACACGAGAAAGGGCTTTATCTATCCAAACAAACTTATGATGCATCTCATACCATGAGGAAACACTGAATGATCAGCAATTAGAAGAACCGAGTCACAAAGGGGATTGACTCTGGCAGCATCAACACGCCATGATGGACGCTGACGAAGAACCTTGATGTCAACTGCCTCCAAAAATTCTCTTGACACTAGAACACGGATCTGTAGCAAGTTGCATATAAAATCCAAAGTTTCAGTTACACTAGAAAAAAAAAATCTGAGTCTTTAAAATGAAAATAAAACGCCTCACTTTTCCATGTTAAGCCAAGTCACCGATTCATTATTCTTCAATGTGTGCTTTGTTGAAATAACTAAATATTGCATTTTGATAGTGTATATCCATTATGACCCATAATTGAAGGATTCTTCATGAAACCATATAATATGCCCAATTAAAAGAGGTAAGAACACATCAAATAATCATTAACAATTTGTTACAAGATAAAAAGAAAAAACTAGAATTGTAAGCTCAGATACATGTATTGACGTACAAGAGTTGGACAAAAAAAGCTAGCAAGAATAAGAAGCGCGGAGATGTTATTGAAAATATTAATAAGATTCTTGGGTAAGTAGAATCATAGATCCTGATCTTATAAACGTAAGGGGAAGAAGACAATGCTCGCTTCAAAACTTTTCTAGATAATATCTTACCCCTGGGTCCACATGCTTAGATCCCAACAGTGGGCACATTACTTTCTGAACATACACCTGCTCTGCAATTTCCTTTGTAGGTGCTGAAACTATGTCTTCAAATTTTCCCCACAAGAGGGATTCATGGTTGACTAGAGTTGAATGACCATTCTCACATTCAGGTCTATCATTTGGAACTTTTTGTATCCTTAAAACCTTGCCAACCTAGATGCATGACAGAAAGGTAAATGCATTGAGGCATTTTTATAGAATGTAACATCTACTATTACCATGATACCATCTATGGATGCATTCAAGGTCTATCTTTACATCTTAAATGACAGGATTGAGTATTTCCTTGCTGAGAATCTGAGATCATATCTTCTTAAGGTCTTCTACTCTTGAAAAGACCAAATTAGTGAGTGCTTTTATCAAACAAGAGATTTACCCTTTCGATTTTAAAAAAAAAAACATATTGCCTCTTTCATGCACAACAGTCCAATATCAATACTCTTAATCACTCCAAACAAGAGTTCATTTACATTAAGTTATTTCATCCATGGCAAGGAATTATGATGCACCATAGTTTTTAACGAAAGGAACTTCGAGCAAGTCAAAGTTGAGGACCAACATTCAAGAAATGTAAAAGTTAGAAAGGCATTTACAGTGACTTCATCATTTTTCCTTTTAACTCGTAAGCAATGAATTTACACCAAAAAGATCTTAATTCTTTTTACAGAAAAAATCTATTTACAAGGGTGCAAGATAGAGTTTAATTCAGTTTCTCCCCTCAGCTAGATTTAAAAGGGAAGTAAAAATAACCAAAATCAATAACCTGGAGATGAATTTCAGTATCAAGAAGTTGAATCTCAGAAAAACAAGCCTCTAGGCTTGAGGTGAGGAATAAGAGAACAAGAAAAAGATAGGAAAATTGTCTTCATATTGTTTACTTACATTTTTCTGGTTGCCAAAAGAAAAATGTCAACTCTGGCAATCAACTTTAGAGGATCTAGAACAGTTGTAAAAGAAAAGTAAGAGAAAAAGAAATGTACAAAGTGAGGAGAGCTTCCACAGTAAGCAAGAACTAGGTTCACCGCTCCTTCTCCTCTGTAAGTCCATTCCTCCGCATCTTTGGCTTGCAGAATTGCAGCCATCCACTTCAGATAAAATAAAAAGTACTTCTTTCCTGTTCCAGTTTCGCACAGAAAGAGGTCACTCATCAGTCATCACTGTACATTGGATTTGACTAGTCAAATCCTCATAAACTGCAACTCATGAATAACCTCACTAGGAGAAATAGACTTCGTCTAAATAAACAGAAATATCATGCATATTGTTTCAATCAATTAGCATGTTCAAGTACAGAATTTGCTAGTGCAGAAAAATAAAGCCTTAGGTTACCAGAACTAAAGCACTAGTAATAGTATTTTAAACAATACCAAAGCCAACCTAGAAAATGTAATTGCCAAAAGAAATGAACAACATGCAAAAACTATAAGCCAGGTCAAGGTTCCTTCAGTACCACTGTTAACATATCTTGCATGCTCATTTATATGAAAGAGCTACTCAATGTAGTCCGTGTTTTTTATAAACTGAATACTGAACTCGGTGATTCTATGCAAAAGAACTGAATACTTGATGGCTAATTTAGTTGGACAATCATGATTCCACACATGGCACATGCATTCCATCAATGCATAAAAACATTTGTTATCAGCAGTAATTCCAAAATTATATCACACCACTCATTATTGGCCATTTTTGTAATAGAACCAACAACGAGTCGGAGGAGGTGCAAATGGTATCAAGACCTACCCCACTTTCATAGAACAGTGCAACCCTTTAGCTGGCTCACACTTGGGCATTCTAGACACCTTTGCTGCTGCACATTTTGCAGTCATGGCATGCCTTTTCTATGTTAGCCAGACTAAAAGATTATAAAAGAGAAAAAAAAGGTGAACAATGGGCACCATTTTCCTCTTCCCACATACACCTGATTATCTCCCCTTTATTTTTATTTTTATTTTTATTTCCATCTTCCTTCCTCCCTTATTTTCTTGCTCTAGACGGGTTACCCCTCTGCCATCCAAGTTATTTTCTTTTATCATGTTTCTGCCTCTCTCTCTATTTTCATCATTTTCCTTTTAATAAATGCATCTTTCTTCATTTATTATTCGCTATTTGCTTACCCAAGTCCCGCCTCATCTGTTACATTCCTTGTTCTTACGAACACACATTCTTAATATGTTGCTAAAAATGTCAAAATATTGTTCATTACACTGAAATCAATGCTTTTTTGGAACACATTAGCAAAAGATGCAAAAAGGGTTGGTCCAATGGTAAAGTAGGTTCTTGTGGCTAAAAAATCACAAGTTCGAACTCCACTAATGCCTCTATAGGTCTGAGCCTATCACAACTGATTTTCCAAGTATGGTTTGCATGTTATTACACTGGAATGTGGGTTTTATCTAGTTCGCACCAAAAGCAACGATTGTGGATTTCCCAGAAATTAAAAAAAAATGCAAAGGTATGTTTGCTGACCTGAAAGAGATTTGCTAAGTGAATACTATTGGCTTAAATAACTGCAGAAATTAGATTAATCATTGCCCGAATGTTTTCTTTACTGGTTGGTACTAACATTGAAAATTTATTTAAGAAATAAAATCTCATTTTCATTCATGAGTCTACCTTTGTGCCAGGGTGCACCTTGAGACTCTAAATCTCTACATCAGATCATCTGACTAACATATCAAGTTCCAATATTTACGGTTTAATCAATCACCCCCACCAAAAAAAAAAACAATAAATTTATATAAAAAAGTTCAGAATGCGAGAAAAACAAGCTGGAAGGCTCTGGCCAAAAAGCACAATCCACCGCCAGATTAAAGCAGAATAAGAGCAAACCGAATTACGCGTTCAGAAGTAATATTTCACAGAGAGGAACATTTCTGGAGCTAGCCGCTTCCAAGTCTACAACTTAGATCGCCCGTGACTATCAAATTCAAACAATATTCACTTTTGGATAACAATTTTCGTACAGAAATCCACTGAGGCGGTGAATTGGTCCTCGATTACTAAACTTCAACGGGGAAACCAATACAATGCATAATGAACAATAAAGTGAAAATGAAAAGTAACTCAACAGCGATTCTATACCAAACCTACCGTGAGAGTGTCGTTGTCCGTCGCGGCCGCCGGCACCGTCGTCGACCTGCTCCAGTCAGTGAATCGAGTAAAGCTAAGGCTTAGCACGTGTATCGTCAGCGTGTAGCTGTCAACGGTGGGAATTTGCTAGGGGTTTAGAGAGGGAAAGAGGAGAGAGAGTTGGCTGCTTGGCTCGTGAAATCCTAATTCCAGCTGAGATTTTTTTCAGTTTTGGATAGCCTCGCTTGATGGAATACATTGGTCGTGCATGCCAATTGCCCAGTGTATAACTTTACACTTGTTGGTAGCCTATCAAGATTTGGCATTACTAGTTTATTATTGGAAAAAAAAGTTTTTTATTGTATTTTTAGATACAAATGAATTCTTAATGTTATTATTATTGACATAAATGTTCCCTTCTCTACTAGTACCACTCCAAGTTAGATTTATACCTTTATTTATTTATTTATGGGGTGGTCTCCTATGCGTCGCACGCACAGTGAGATCCCTAATTAATTTTGTAATTAATTTAATTAATTAATATTAAATTAATTTTAATTAAAATTAATTTAATAAATCTTAATTATAAATTAATAAATCATAATTATGAATTCATAAATAATAATTTTGAATTAATAAAGTCTAATTGAAATTAATAAGCTCTAATTGTGAATTAATAAACCATAATCATAAATTAATAGATTCTAATCGTAAATTAATAAATCTTAATTTTGCATTAATAAATCCTAATTGAAATTAATAAATCATATTTTTGAATTAATAAGTCCTAATTATGAATTAATAAACCATAATTGCGAATTAATAAATCCTAATTTTACATAATAAGCCCTAATTTTGAATTAATAAATCTTAATTATGAATTAATAAAATATAATTGTGAATTAATAAACCATCATTATGAATTAATAAATTTTAATTAAAAATTAATAAATTTATAAATTAATAAAATCTAATTATCCTTACTCACCATAATTAATATATAATTATTTTAATAAAAAACAATGGTGAAATTTCGTGGTGGTAGTCACTTGAGTTTTTGTCTATCTTATACTCTCTATTTTGTTTTGTAGAAGTTTTCAAAAGCATTTATTATTATTATTATTAAAAGATAGTTGTATGTGATGTTCTATGTGCTTTTTTTGTAATTCTAATTGTTTCATACAGATTAAATTTTATTTTAATCTATTATTAAAAATCTAAATAAATAATTATCCTAATTGGCCCAAATCGAATAGCTCGATAGGACTGGCCTAAAGCTGAATAGTTTGGCCATGGTCAATCCAATCATGAGTTGACCTGAATACACTAGAAATTTGAGGTTTGGTGTGGAAAGTTTGTAACCCGAATTTTTATTTTTATTTTTATTTCAATTGGTCCAAAATTCGATAAGACTAACCGAGTTGGTTGATCCTACTAATGTCTGTATATGTTATAGTTGAAGAAAATAAAAACAAAAAACAGCAACTAGAGCATTATAAGCATGTTTTATACCAACCTTGGAAATTGACATATGATCATTGACGATGTGAAAAAATTGTTAGCCAATAATGCTAAAAGACAATAAGTCAACCCTCTAACACAAAATTAGAAGTTAATAATATTTTAATACAAGCATAATCATTTTTTAAATAGGTCGCAACAATAAGAAAAGATCAATCGATGAAGTTGAAGCCTCGACAAGATAGACATTTTATTGTAAAAGAGATCCACCAAAGAAAAAATGAAATAATATTAAATAATGAAAAATGTACGTATAATTTAGAATAAGAAAACTATTTGAAATCTATAAATGTTTTACAATCAACTATCAATATCACTAATAATCAATTATTCATAACTTATTTGCTTTCCAAATATGTCCTAATATTCACATCACGAATAATTGAAAGTACTTTAATAATTTAATACATATTTACAATAAATTGAAGCATAGATCTAACCAAAATGAAATTAATTTAATTCAATAATAAATATTAATTTTTGATGTCATTAGTTACCAATTAATAAAAATATATGATTTGTTAGATCAAATTATTAACGATAATGAGGAGTTTATAGAATTTTTAATTTTAGAAATATCAATTGCATGACTAATATCACTATAATATTCCTACTAACTTTTTTAAAAACCCCAGCGGAGCCCCTTTTCCCTGCACATGATAAACATGTTTTGTGCTCCAATTAAGTAATTTAAAGTAGAAATTTTGTCGGATATTTTTGGAATTAAAGTTAAATTTTGTGATATTGATATTCTGGTTTGAAACTTGAATCGGGAAAGATAGAAGTGTTCCACTTTGGGTTGCAATTATGATAATAATCCTTGGAGTCTCTCTTTATACAAAAACTTGCCATCTGAATCAGGGCCGTCCCGAGAGGGGTGACGTGGACCACCTGCGCCCATCGTTTTTGTAAAGTAAAATTTTATATATCCTCTTATATTAATATAAATATTTCTTCAAAAAATAAATATTTAATGTCCCAAAATTTTGTTATAAACTTTTGGGGGCCCAAATATTGTAAAAAAAATATTCTTTTATAAATGATATATTGTGTATCTTTTTAGATATATTTAGTTATATCTTCATAGTGGAAAAGGCCCTTTTTTATTTTCTTGTACCATTATTTGTCGGACCTACCGATCTGAATTCGTTGCAGTTTCTATGTTGTATGTTCTTTCACTTGTATGATGCGAGTGTACAACTAATGATATTTGATCAGTGAGTGCATTTTGATAACATAAAATATTGTTATTAACTTTCGGAAAATCATTTCTATTAAAATATCCAAGCTATTAATTTATTGTAGCTAAATATCCAACATTAATTTTCAAGATAATTCAGACCATATATGTGTGTGGTAGAAAACGCGTCACAACTGTTTAAAAGAAAAGAAAAAGAAACACGTTGAAAACCTTTCACGAATGAAGTGTCATCGTCGAGGACATTTGGTGACCACATTTTTGTAGTTGTATATGGTCCATGAACATGAACTAGACGTGGGTGAAAATGTACAGGAATCATTAAGTAGTGCACATAATTATTAGAGTTATTATGAATTTTCAGTGTGTTTTGCAAAATTGTAATATGTGTATTCTTTGATTTTCATGTGTGTATGTATAGCTGTGGGAAGAAATTTGTCGAGTTTGTTTTTTGAATTAGGGGTATGCGACTGAAGCTCAAGCCTCATATTTCCCAAAAGGAAGGTGCAACTTCATTTATTTTAAGGCGAAATTAAAAGGAGGAAAAACTTCCAATGACTTAATGTTTTCCAACAAAAAATACACATTACAATCTGAGGAACTGTAATAAATATAAACACAATCACAATACTGATGGTAACAACATTTCTATATGGAAGAGATCTTTTAAATAATTTGGATTGCATTCCACTTCCCCTCTCGTCGCCGTAAAAATCGAGGAATGAATTTTGAAATTACTTTATTGCACCTACCGTGGTAACTAAAATTTCTACTCTTTACACTTAATCTAAACCGTAAGATTTAATTCGATCGATGATTTGAAATAGTTCCTAGTTAATATATAGGGATTAGATATATAAAGGGGTTGGATTCAATGAGAACTCATCTTTTTTAAGAACTTGAGAATTATGCATACACGTAAGAAGTTGATGAACAAAATCTATAAAGTTATGCACAACAAAAACATTCTAAAAATGTTTCACAACAAAATAACATTTTTAGAAAGTTTTCGTTGTGCACAACTTTATACATTTTTTGTTCATCATCTTTACACGTCTTATGTATAGTTCGCAAAAAAATATAATTCACGTTTGATCCACTCATTATATATATATATATATATATATAATGAATATATATATATAGGGAAGAGATCAAATAAAAACTTATTTTTCGTAAAAAACCTAACAAATAATGTTCTTGATGTATAAATTTACTATATTATGAAATATTGATGAATAATGTTGCCTTTTACTAGAACTCAATGGTGTATTAATTATACATAAAGTGCATTGATTTTTAAATTTTTATCATAACTCAACCATATACATGATATAATAGTGCATTTTATATATGATAATCGTAAATCATATAGATTAATAATCTAGATTGGATTCTACACTGCAGGGGAAAATTATATTCAATTCTCTCTCATGTGTATGCGTATATATATGTATATATATTTGTAATTGATTTTTGGGTAATGCTCCATAGTTGGTTTGTACGTCAATTGGTTCAGATTCTCTATCCCACGCTAATTAGCATCTAAATTAGAAATTGGAGGTTAAAAGATTAAATACCATAATTATGAAATGTGCAACTCTAATAATCAATTATTACTAAAAAATATAAATTAAATGTAAAAAAGTAATATAAGCTATAATTGTTCCAAATGATAATTATAAAATTAAACCAAGGCATAAAGATTGAAATTTAGAGATGAAAAAAAAAACATGAAAAGAAACTTTAAAAAATTAATAGTAGAACACAGCAGTGCAGTATACCAAAAGTAGAAAGGATAATCCAAGTGGTAATTAACAGTAGCATAATACACATAAATATATTACAGAGCATTTGCTTTGTTTAATCAGATAGATATATCACATTTAAGTAAATAGAAAATTAAATCATATTAATCATATTGAGCATGCAAACGTTGATTAAATAAAATGCCATGAAATCATATTTTATTTTATTTTTTGGGAGGAAAAAATAATTTTATATTGAGATATTATGTTAATTCATATGCCCCATTCATTTCGTGTCCATTTCACATATTATATCATCCATGTACACAACAATGATATCTTCACCGCGCACCATAATTTAAGAAAACTTTAAATGATATCTACACATCATTAAGTCAATTGGTTAAAAACTGATAGACTTGAAGAAAAGAAAAGAAAAACTTTAAAAGGAGTATTAACTATAGGGAAGACTGGTAAGCCAAAAATCCTACAAATCGGAAACTCGGCTTATTTTACAAGGAAAAAAAAAATCGATTATTAATTTCAATTTGATTAATTCTATTTGCATTTTCCCTATATTCTTATTTGGTATTTCCATATTTTCATACCAATTGGATCATTGTGTCGTAGTTCTTATTTCAAACGAAAAAGAACTGTGAATCCTAAAGCGTCCAGAAAGTCAGATTCTCTATTGCAGTATTATGCAATATCAATGCACATCTCCTATTGCATGGACAGATAACTTCTAGCAAATTTACAAGTCTATCAATTTTTGCTTATAAAATTCTTAATTATTTTCTATAAACACAAAATCTTACTATTTTTATGAATTCCCACAACAAAATTTGGTAGATGTTAAATTTCCTTTAACACGTAACAATCATTCGTATATATAATAGAAGATATTTAGACAATGCTGTAATAAAAGATCCGATTTATGACACGCTCCGAAATGTAGTGCCACAAATAGTTGGGGACCACTTTTATAGTAACTACACAAGTATTCAAATATAAATTATAGAGAATAAATTTTGGCGAGTTTTTATTGTTAAGAATTATTATAAATGGAATACGCACATAATATTACAATTAAGACATTTTGATCTACTAGCAGTAGCAGGGAGTGTACCCTCTCCTTTAACATGATAATTTTGGAACTGAATCTATTATTTAATGTTATTTAACTATTCTTAAATTAAACTTAAAAAATAAGAGTGATATAATAATAAACTATATATAATAAAACATATTACCCTATTAATCTTGAATGAAATATATAATATGAATATAATATAGACAAATCTAACGTTGCAGAACTTTTTTATATTAGTGTAGATTGAATTGAAGTAGTATGCATTGATCAATATGGTCCCTAACGTAGGGTTTGGCAAGGACTAGGAATCTATGTAATATTCATCGTTGGTTATTTGGTGTGGTCCATTTGCTCGTGCTTCTTCATTAATAAATGCAAACGTTCTAAATGTGTAACACAATTCATATATATATATATATATATATATATATATATATATGAGATGGATAAGGTAGGAAATGATAATTTGATAGGAAATGAGAATGAATCTGGGCTTTTGATTTGCTTTGGATCAATGGTTGAGATTTAATTTCGGTTGTCTTCTGATTTTTATTTTGTGTCTATGCAGACTCATGCGATCTTAGAATCTTTCTTGTCTTCTGTTGCGATGAAAGATGTCTTAAACTAATATATTTAAGATATATCTTACTGAAGAGATGAAATATGTGCTAAACTAACATGTGAAACATAGTAATTACGATTGTCTTACACAAATATGAAAGATATGCTAGACTTACATATATATTCCTATTTCCTACACTTATTTTCATTCTCACAGTAACCATCCCATATATATATATATGAGTTTGATCCGGTGAGAACTCATTTTTTTAGAACTATGCACAGACGTATAAAGTTGATTAATAAAATCTATAAGTTGTGCACAACAAAAACATTCTAAAATTATTGCACAATAAAGAATTTCTTTCTGACATAAACTAAAGCCTTTTAATTATAAACTTTTTTCCGATAAAGTGACCCAAAGTCAAGCTTCATAATTCCAAAGAAGGGCAATTTAATTTATTTGAAAGCAAGACTAAGTAATAAAAAGCTTCTACTTACATAGGTGATTTGTGATATCTCGATTAATTTGGAAGTTATTGGTGAACTTCAAGTTATATCTTTAAATCATGACATCGTCATTTATACCATATTGTGAGGCTTCGTGTAATGCTCTAATTCTGTGATTGGATCCTCCAGAATGATTTTCATTTCTACGCATTGTATATTACCAATTAACATCCACAAAATCATCACAATGTATGTTTATGTGTAGTCAACTTTCAACCCACTTAAGTTTTTATAATTTTCAGAAGTATGAATCGAGAAACTATTCGTGAGTTATTCAGATCTCGATTGAATCAAACTTGTTAGATAAGCAAGTCAAGATTGGGCTCGACAGTTTTCGACTCATTAGTTTATGGACTAACTCATTAAGTGATTCAATTTTAAAATATAATATTATTAATTAGATAAAAATTATATTTGTATACTATAATCAATAACAGTTGTAATAGTACGTCTCTAACTTTATTTCTTAACAGAAAACATTGAATGTATTGTGTTATTGTGAATAAATTAATGTATTTTCAAATGAAACTATTAATCTTTGAGAAACAAATCTATATTTATAAATTTTATTTGTGCTCGTCTAAGCTCGTGAGACTTAAAATATTAAGTAAATAATCTCGATGCTTAGCTCGATCATAAACTACTTTAGTATAGCAACACAAGGGCCAACCATGCGGCCTCTCCTATATATATAAGCCACAATTTCTCTAGCTAACCTTCATAAACATAGAACTTTCCCTATCCAGCCAAGCAGAATTCAAGATTCTTACCAATAATATTTAGAAATGGGAGAAATGCAAATCCTTCACATGAACAAAGGAGAAGGAGAAGCTAGCTACGCCCAAAACTGCAGTATTCAAGTAAGAAACTAAATTAACTTCTCTTCTTCGAACAAACTATCATCAATCAAATTTGAGATAATATGATTTGCAGAGGCAGATAATATCATTCGGCAAGAAAGTGATGGAGAAAGCAGTGTACGATTCACTAGAAAACAGTCTCCCAAAGAGCATGGGAATAGCCGATCTGGGGTGCTCCTCAGGGCCTAACACTTTGATGGTCATCTCTAAGATAATAGACAATGTTTACGACACGTGTCGTGAGATTGGCCTCCCGTTGCCCGAGTTGAGGGTGGTGCTGAACGATCTCCCGGGCAACGACTTCAACTATGTGTTCATGTCGTTGCCCGAGTTCAACACCAACCTCAAGAGGGAGAAGGGCATTGGACCCGACCGTTGCTTCATATCCGCCACGGCTGGCACCTTCTACGGCAGGCTCTTTCCTACGAATTCTTTGCATTTTGTTCACTGTTCCTCTAGCCTTCACTGGCTCTCTCAGGTAGAATTAATTGTCAGAAATAACACAACGTCTATCTGAATTTATAGATTTTCAACATTTTAATTGTTTTTGCAGTCACAACATTTCTAAAGTTTTCTGTAGGGTTGTTAAACAGTTCGGTTTCGGTTAACCGAACTGAATTTCTCTGAAAAAGTAGAACCGAAACCGAACCATTTTAAATTTTCGATTAACCGAAAATCGATCGGTTCCGACGGTTCGGTTAACCGAAAAATTGAATTAAAATTAATTAATAATTAAAATAAATAAAATAATAATTAAAAAACTGAAACTTTTTATAAATAAATAAAACATTTAACAAATAATTAAAATAATTAATAAAGTAATAATTAAAAATTGATTTTTAGAATTTTTAATTAATTAATAATAATAAAAAATAAAAAATGATTTTTCGGGTCCAAACCGTTCGGTTATCGGTTAACCAATAACCGAATTTTTTTTCAACTCTGGAATCAAAATCGAACCGATAACCGAATTTTTCGGTTTTCGGTTAACCGAATTTGTTGGTTTCGGTTCGGTTCCGATTCTAATCGAAAACCGTTTAGACACCCCTAGTTTTCTGTATAGTTTGCCCCGTGTGTACCTTGATGAATAAAATAAATTTTATTGCTTAAAAAACGATATATTCTTTTGGTAAACATTAAAAAGCGATGTCACTATTACATTTTTTTAAGGCCTACTTATTTACTTATTCATACGGGCAGCAGCCCATTTGTTTTTAAATTATTTGGCCCACAACACATGTCAACTTATTATTTTATTACATTTTTGCTTCTGTTTTCAAATCGTCGTCCTCTGTTCTTCTTCCTCATTTTTTGGTTGACGGCTATGAAACAATAATTTTATGCCGTCTCTGCACCTTCTTTTCACCATAGTAAGCATAGGCTACGAGCAATAATTTCCAACCACCATAAAATTTATAAGAACTAAAAAATAAATAAAGAAATTGGGCAAGGGTTTTAACCTACCCTAGCCCTACATTGAGGGTGAATTCCTAAAATAAAATAAAATAATAAATGAATAATTATTTTGTTATAACTATAAATGCAGGCTAAGTTTAGCTATATCATAGCATAGGGTATGTGAGAAATGTGTTAATATATTTGTTAGTGAAGTGCAGGTACCATTGGGTCTGTACAAGTCAGGAAAACATCTGAACAAAGGGAAGATTTACATATCTAAAACGAGCCCGGAATGTGTGGTAAAAGCGTATCTCCGGCAGTTTGAGAAAGATATGTGGGTGTTTCTGCGGTCGCGGGCGGCAGAGGTGGTGGCGGGAGGGACGATGTTGCTGTCATTTATGGGTCGTGCCTCACCGGACGCCTCTGCTGAAGTGGGCAGCCACCAGTGGGAGCTACTAGCCCATGCACTCGCAGCCATGGCCAAAGAGGTACAATGTCTTTTTGAAGATCATTTCACAGGTGAAATAAAAAATCAATTTGATCTTTAGTCAAATGTGTATATAGGATATTGTGGAGGAAGAGAAAATCGAGTCGTTGAATGCTCCATACTACGCACCTTCAGCTGAGGAAGTGAGAAGTGTGATAGAAGAAGAAGGTTCGTTTGTGGTGAATCATTTAGAGGCGTTGGAGATAGGCTGGGATGGAGGTTCGGTAGTGGAAGAGAATATTCATGGTTCGGAGATTGATAAGGCCCAAAGAGTTGCCAAGATTATTAGGGCAGTGGTCGAGCCAATGATGGAGGTGCATTTTGGGACACTCATTATGGACGATTTGTTTCGTAGATATGGCGACCTTCTCCAAGATTATTTCTCCAAAACCCTGGCCAAACACATTAATCTTCTCATTTCTCTCACTAGAAAAATTTAATTAAAATAGAATATTAGGTGTAAGCCACAAATGTCTCTAGATCGAAATAGTTTAATGTATTTATAGTATCAAAGAAAATCAAAAGTATGTTGTAACATAAATTCATGTATTTCATATTATATTAATTAATTTTATAAGCTCGTACACTTTACTTCATTTACAGGAATATGATCATTTAAGTACTATTCAATTATAAACTATAATCAAATTAAACAAGAGATTTGTAAGGAATATTATGATATATCTGCTCTGACAAAAAATATAAAGTAATTGTTGGAAATCGTATATATATTTATATATATTATATATGGTCAAGTTGGCAGGAAGCTACTTTGACCAAGATTTTGAGTGACGTAACGTTTAATTTTGTGAAATTAAATGGCATAGGATCGATCTACGTTTTGAGTAGATGATCGTGGTGTATTCACATTCTCAAATCCGATTTCCGGTGAGTGAGAAATAATGGATCAAAGTTGATCACTTAAACATGAAGTTATGTGCTTAAGGGGATAAGCATGGATTAATTAATCATTATCTCACATTGATTAATGTACATACATTAATTGTCTATATAAGTGGTTCATTGAACACTTAGTATAATTGTGTGCACAAGTGATGGGTTGTAAAATCCCACACGCGCGCCGGGCCGGGCCGGTTTCGGTTCCGTGGATCGTGGATTTTTGGGCTTGTTCGTGGGCTTGTTTCGTGGGCCTGGTTTCGTGGCCCATTACCCGCATATTTTGGATCAATGTTTGATCGAGCCCAAAGATGGAGTTGGTCCGAGGCCCAACTCGTGTGGCCCAATCCGTTGGGCTGCTTGTGCACTGAAGAGACGTCCGGATCGTCCAATGAACACGGACGCACGCGCATTGTCCGGATTCGTCGTAACCGTCGGTAACGTTCGACATGATGGCTCTGCGGAAGCGTGCCACGTTGTCTCCGAAACAGACCGCACACTCAATGGGGACATAACTCGGTAACACCCGATATCAATGCGGGTGTTGACTCCAGCATGCTCCCCATGAGGGGGACGACGCCTATAAATAGGACATGTCTCCCTAGCATTAGTCACCTACTGCCAATCTGCATTCCAGCATTCCAAAACACTCTCTGCATACATAGCTAGTGTCCAAGCTCGTCATCGCCTCGTTCGATTCACGGAGCTCGTTGGTGCGCGGTCTTTGCCACCCACGAGACGTCGTTTTATCTTTGGGGACGATACGCCAGAACCGAGAGCACTATCGGGGCGTATCTCGTCTTGCGGAAAGAGGCCTCCTCGACTCGGCATTAGTATACGGTTTAGTTTCAATTGTATTTCAATTCTGTTTTAAGTTCATTGTTGTTTGATCTCCTACTTCTACATTTCTGTTAAGTTGTAACACGTCCGACAAGTCTGTACTAATTTGTACACGTTTTTACAACAGTAATGAGTAATCAATTTTACTAAATGACTACACAATCACGACTTCTATCACTGAAAATGTCAAACGATCACTTTTATTTGAATAAACTAATGAAATTCTTCTTAAGCTAATTAAATTTTTTGCATCGGATGTCTGAACATATTTTTCGTAAGTCGTTGAGATAAAATACATTTGTATGATTTATTTGGTTATAACGGAAAATGGAAATAGAAACATGAAATGCCTAGCTCCCAGAGAAAAATTGAAAACATACACTGAAAATTGAAAATATCAACTTAATGAAACTTAGTGAGTGATATTTTTCTAAAAGGAATAGTGCGACCAATAAGATATATTTTTTAGCCAAGTAAATATTTTAAAATAATACTCCCTCCGTCCCCCATATTCCTTCCTAGGAATATGTGGTGCGGGTTTTAATAAAAGTTGTTGAGTTATTGTGAGTGGAATAGGGGTCCCACATTGATATAATATAAAATTAGTTAGTAGTGGACCATAGGTGGTAAAAGGTGTAAATAAATAGGTTGTTGAGGGTAGAAAAGAGAAATAGTGATGGGCCATAGGTGGTAAAAGGTGTAATTAAAGAATATTATTGAGGGTAAAGTTGGAAAGATAGTTTCCATAAATAGAATAGGAAGAATTTTGGGGGACGTCCCAAAATGGAATACTAGGAAGGAATATGGGGGACGGAGGGAGTATTTATATATTATTAGTAAATGGAATAATAAATGTTAACTGTAAGATGAAATAAACCGAGTTAGCTATCATTTATTAGCACATATACGAACCAGCCATAAGCTTTCGAGTTGAACTTTGACAACAACTAACAAATTCACGTCTCGCATAATACTTATGTTCCAATTTTCAATAAAAAACCATATATATCTGATACTTGAATTGAAAATGATATTAAGATTTAAAAAGAGAGAATTAATATTGTACTTAAACAATTTAATCTCACTCCCAATATCAAAATCTTGGTTTCATCCATGTAGATTTTTTTGTTGATCATTTTGATATCCTTCTCTCCAATCTTACTATTTCAATCATTTCAAATTTGCCATTTTAGGAGATACCCAAATATAAATTATTACACCCTGATTTTGTCCACCGAAAAATATGCATGAGTAGAATAATTTGAGTGTTTAGACTTTAGACATAATAGGAAAAAAAAAGCGATGGCCTGCCCTCTCTGCACATATTTCTTGCCTCACTTTTTACTTTTTTAAATTTGATCTAATAAGTAGTAAATGTTTATTTTCCACGGTTACATATTTTTCGTACCTTATACTGAAACGAAAATTTTAAGCAATTATTTGTCTTAATCCTTCAAAAAACATATGTTTAAGTCTATGTGCGCTATCATTAAATTTTGTTTGCTTGATCTAGAAATGGTTTGCATTCCGTCAAAACAGCCAGCTTGTGAGATGAGTATTGTTTTCTTCTTTAAATTCATGCAGAGCCCGTAACCGTTATCTTATGTATAGAAGGATTTGACAGAAATATGGGTAATATTAATTTAATTTATGGTCTGATCATTGTCGTATTTTGATATTTGGCTTGATTTTCGAAAAATTATAAATATAATCTGACCTTTTCATTATATATTAACTTATAGCTCGTTAGTGTAACGTTGTTGACGAAATTTTGGACCGAAGGAATTTGACATGTGGAGGCAAAAGTATATTCCATAAGTAGAAATTCTATTAAATAGAGGCGAATGGCTAGATCCACATAACAAGAAGTTCAGCCGAGGCCAATTCTTTTGAAGGTAGGACCATAACCATACATATACAATCATTATATGGGTACTTTTTTTTAACCTTCTATAGAAATCAGAATAACAAGTCGCTAAGTAGTTCGAGTCGCTAAAGTAGTTCGAGACAATTTGACTGAAAACTCACTTCTTTCTCTCTTTTTAGGGAAAAAGATGGTGGGTATAAAATTTTCTTGGACTTGATCAACTATATTAAATCACGAGATTCTTGATATTTTCAACTTTGGACTTTGTTGTGAATTAGATCCATTTTTTTGGTGAAGTGTTTTGTAATAATGCCCAATTTTTTCGATTTGTAGTATTTTTCCCCCTAATCTTTTGCATGAGCTTGTAGTGGGATTAATTTAGACATCATTTAAAGTATAAATTCAAAATAGATTGAGAGCTTTTGAAGCCCATTGTCTGAGTTGTCTTCACGTGTCGTCAATTTAATTGCCTGACGCTTGACTATGTGTTGAGTCGAGACGTTGGGGCGACGGGATTAGAGCTTTCCGATGATTCGAATTGAAATTTCGGACACCTAACGATAAAATTGACAACATGAGAGGTTAAGAATGAACTTCAAAGTGCTCAATCAATTTTCAGATTCAACATCAGGTTAATGTCTGAATCTCAGCTTCAAACTCAAGCAAAAATTAGGAGGGACAAATTCACTACAAATTGAAAGGTTGAAGTATTATTGAAATGCGAAAAAGTTTGGTCTAATTCACAATTCCAAATATTGAGATTTAACTACCAATATACTCTTAAATCATTCATACACGATGAAAATTAATCGTAGTGATCAAAACTATTATTTTTAGGAAGATTTCAATTTAGGTTAACTATATAGAATATTTTAAACCTAGATACAATAAAGTAAAAGGGATTTGGTAGCAGGTGAAGAATACGAGTCTTGGTTTGAATGTTGTAGGAAATTGTTATATGATTGTTTAGTGCCTAACATGAAACCAGCTTTGCTAATTTTATGGATGTTTTGAGGCAAAAGAGAGGAAGGGGGTCATGCATATTAATTGTTTATACACTTCATTTTTCTTTATGCTTTTTATTTTTATTTGTCTTTTATATATTTTTTGGTTTCATTGATCAGGCATATTGCTTAAAATCCACTTCCATTTATTTCGTTTTATTTTATTTTCAAATTTTATATTCTCTGTTTGGAACCCTTAATTTCTATCGACCATCAAACGACCTTTCACTTAAACATTGTTACATTTTTATTTCATACATCTGTTAATTTTGACTCATACTAGTGAAATTGTCGACTTTATCTCCTCAATTATTTGTTTTGATGCCTTTTTGCTGTCATGATTAGTTAGTTTTATACTTTCCGCCGACTATCTGGCTTTTGGAAAAAATATTACTACGAGCTTGTATGGAAGATGGAGAAAAAGTAGTTCGGAAGTGTTAGGAGAAAACTTTATAAATAGTTGATTTACCAATAGTACTAACATTCCTCACTAATAATATGAATTAAAATATAGTAATTTTTTTCTTTGAATAATATAATAGAAATTTAATGTCTCAAAATATTTAAATAACGTAATTTTTTTCTCTAAAAATTGTAAGCAAGATATCAGTTATGGAAAGACAATATCAAATGCATTTGATGGAAAAATAATTTAATTAAGATCTTAATCTTTGTAAAAAGAGAAAATAGATAATATGGCATGTAATGAAAACAACGGTGAGGACAAATCCATAATATCCAATCAAAACTGTAATAATTTTGTTGGGCCTTTTATATAAAAGGGTAGGAAATAGATGCTTGATAATATTGTGGAGATATTAAAGACTAATACAACGGATTATCAATCATTTCAAACAAACGCACGAACTGTCTTGATAATCATATTAAACTCAAGCGGAAAGGAAAAAGAAAAGAATGTTCGGAAAAAAGTCCCACTATCCCACCCTAAAAGACTAGGTAATTATGACTTAACAGTTGAAATTTACAACACATTACCACTAGTGACAAAAAAAAGCAGCTTTTCTATTTGAAAAATTACGAGAGAGAAGAAAATAAATATTAAATTAGATTTTTGAAGGATAATTGCTTCATAATATGGGGAAAAAGGAAATTTGTGTTGTTGAAAGCCACTAATCCCGGATTCTCTATGGGCCATCAATCATTAATTTGATCATCCATAGACATCATCATCATCATCATTTCTAATTTTACTGAAAAATCAATCTAGTAATTAAAGATGTGTTTAGTAACTAATAATTAGGTAGGAGGATAGATACTTACGTATGGTACCCTAAACCCTTATAATTGTTAACTCGTGGGTTTTGATGAATCACCAGTTAAAACTAACTTAAAAACCTCTTGAAATTAGGAAATACATGGATAATTCTAAGGATGTTAGCTGAAGATTCCAATTTTTTTGAATCTTGAGTTATGGCTTTTTAAATCAATCTTCTTGTTTTATATTAAATGTCCTACTTTGCAATTTAAGAGTAAAATTATGATTAGTTTATCATTTTACCCTAGTTTATTCAATATTATTGAAATTTGATAATTAGTTATGTGTATGTATTTATTATGATAATTAATAATTTCTTTATGAAACACTTAAAAATAACGAATGAAGTATGTCTCTTTATTTGATTCCTCACGACCCAGCTATTTTTAAACACAACATCTGATTGCAGCCAACATGCTGGATGGAGATTGAAACTATGAAAAAAAGATAAATATGAGATGGGTCCATAAAGCTAAAATCGTGCCGAATATTGTCCATCTATTTTATGCCAAGATATATATATATATATATAAAATGATAAAAAAAAATATAGGTAGGTGACAGCCGACTTGTTTTATATCTCCCTTTTGGTCCCATTCCCAGAGTTGTTAATTCTTGGTTTAAGTTATAGTCATCCCAGATTTTAAGTAAAATACTGTTTCGATTTGCCCTTTTTTGTCCAATCCAAGAGTTGTTGTAATTCTTGGTTTAAGTTATAGTCATCCGAGTTCCAAAAAACATTTACTTTTATTAGTTGAGATTTACTTTGTTAAAAATATAAATTAAAAAGTTGGTAATCACTGATTTCAGTATTAATCATTGGCTAGCTTGTTGATCAGATAAGGTATATCTATGAACAGAATCATTTTGATTATGTTTTTATCCATTCCATAAATCTTTCTTTTCCCAAATATATGATTGGCACCATCATTCATTGCAATACCAAACAAAATGCAATAAATAAATCATAGCCATTAGGTAATGAATAGGAGCAAAAAGAATCATTTGATACCGTTTCTACCGTGACCTACAAATTTTACAGAGGATGACACGTTTGAATATAGGCGAGGCCACAATCTTATGATATTCCTTTTCCTACATTCCTTCCTGAACCAAGCAATATCCTAGAATAAACAGGTTTATGTGATCCAAATACGACACACGTTATGGATTATGTTATGTTACTTATTTATATACCATCCAATATATATAGGTAGATGATGAAATAAAAACGATATCTTTGTGTTAATAAAAATAAATATGAATTATTAAATCTTTGTACGAATACAAATCTACTATTTTATGAAGAGACGAATTAATCTAATATACAAATAATATTAACCTAAAAGCTATATATATGTGTGTGTGTGTGCATAAGCATGCAATTATTTCGTGTTTAAATAGATAATAGGTATTATATAGTTTCTGAAGTCGACCGGATTGGATATGACGTGAATTATATGCAAGACAACTTCTTTTTTTCAAAGGGAAAGAAGGCATTTAATATAGATATAACTTTTCCCCCTCACGGAATTAGACAACAACAATAACACATACGATGAAAAAAGTAAATTTAATTTAAGCATCCATGGCCACGATCATCTCAAATTCGACCATATATCTACCAAAGTAAACACAATTTAATTACTCGTCATTAATTATGCATTGAAATACTCCTAAATTACATATAGATGATAGATAATTATTGAAATTAGAAGACAAGTTATATGTATAATAAGCAGATGAAGTTGGCCAGCTACAGAAAAAAACAGAGCATTAGACAATTCGACCCACGTAGTTTAATTTACTATGAAGTTTTTGCGACGAATTATTAGGCCATCTCGAGCAGCTGATATTTCTGATACTCATCAAACTGACTGTTTCTGGTCTTCTTCGTCGACCAGTTTTCGTGGATGAATGCATCGATTTTGCGCCGGAACTCTTCGCTGCTCAGCCTCTCGATCTCCGCCGCGTCGAACCGCTCGCCGCCGCAGCTCACCGATTTCCGCCGCTTCTGCATCTCCGATCTCTGCAGAGGCACAGCTCTAATCTCTCGCTTCAGCTTCTCCGACTGCGTCCTCTCGAACCTCTTTATCTGCCTCCTCGCGTTGTCTATCGCCACCGCCATGTCGTCATCGCATTGCGGATTAGGATCCGCCTCCGCCACGCGCACTACGATTTGCTTCTCCTCCTCCACGGTGGTCGGAGACGGCGTAGGTCGATCAGCAGGGTCTCGGCGATCCGCTAGCTCCGCCGCCGCGACTGCGTCGCGATGCTTGACGTACTCATCGTACAAATCGTCGCCGGAAGACGGAGTCGCGAAAGAGTCGCTCTGGCGGCGGCAGAGGAGGAACAGAGAGAAAATGATGGCGTTGCCGATGAGGAAAACGACGTGGTGGTTGAAGAGGTAAGTGGAGAGCTGGATGGCGTAAGCGGCGGAGGCCCTGAAAAGCGGCGGCGCGCGCGCCGAGGACCACGAGATGAACCCTAAAACCAGTAGAACCTCGAAGAACTGGCGCAATTTAGCAATTCTGCGGAAGCAGTTGAATCTGGCGATAGCTTTTTCCTTCTCGAGTTTGACGAAATCGAAGATTTGCGGTTCCGTTTCCATTTCCATTTCCACGGGCGAATTTCGGAGGTGGATTTTCAATATTCAGAGGGAGGAGGAGGCTGCAGGAAGGGGAAGAGATTTAGAGAGAGAGTTGAAAAATGGAGACATGTAAGCATAAGAGATATCATAAGGCGGAGATGGAATGCCCAGTTTTTCTGTGTCTCGGAATTTTAGAGCCTGCGATTGTATGGTATTCCGCCCATTTAAATAGATTGCAAGAGCGGGGAGGGGAGGGGCAGGGGGGCTCCATGAATCATTGTGTTTTATTTTTTACCAAATCATTTCTTAATTGATTCAAAGTAATAATCCGATGGAGTGCCCTTTTCTTAATTTCATGACTTTGTTTGAAACATCATGAATTCATATACTGAAAAAGGGCCATCTTTATTCTATAATTTATATATACACGTGTCTATTTTTAGAGAACAAATGATTTAAAAATTACTAATTTTAACTTTTGGTATTGAATCACTGATAAGATGGGTGTGACGTGTCCTGCAACACAACGTATTTTTTTTCATATACATGAAATTGGAACCATGCATCTTTTAACTGCAAGACAAATTGAAGTGTGCTTTAAAATTGTAATTGTATGCTTTAAAAGTCGTGGTACTACTATAAAAACGATAAATATTGAGATTTGTAAAATAATTAACTATATAACTTTGGATAATGGAATAGTTTGCACAAATTATTAACGATTTTTTTTAGCTTTTCACTTGAATCAAAGTTTATCTGCTACACCTCGGGTCGTATGCATGAAAGAAATAGCAAGGGCCAAACTATAATGTATGTAGAATTGCAGGCCTTCCTATTTACATATTAAATTACAAGAGATCAATTTTATTAATTAATAAAACTACAAGAATCATATGTAGAAAAAAAGAAGATAATAATAACAATAGTAAAGTACAGTTACTTCAAAAAAATCATTGAGAAAATGTTTATTGTTTACAATCTATTTCAAACTAGAGTATATATATATTGATAATGCAAGCTGTCCGAGATACTTGGTTTAAGGGACTCGTGAGGGCCTCGGGGCCAATGGACATTCTAAGATTTTTGTTTTTTTGTTTTTTTTATTATTATATAGGTAATATTATATATAATAATCATATATTTAAATAAATAAATATTTTTTGTTGTATTAAGGGGTAACGGCATTCTCATAAAAAACCAACGAGCTAAGAGATAACTCAAAATTTAAAATAGACATTTTTTTTCTTTTTATCATAATTGTTAGAATCTAAAAATTCTAAATATCAAATTTATTATTTTTTTGTATTTGAATTCATGTATTTCTTTTCATCTTATGACCGAGTTTAAATTTAGAATTCGCGGTAAATTTGTGATGGGTACAAGAAAATCGAAATTTGAGTTTTATAAGATAATTTCATCTACGATATAAACTTATAATTTTCTTATTATTTTTATTTTTATAATTAGTATTCATTGATTGTTTAATATTTTGTTATATTAATTATTCTATTCTTACAAGATGTTGAGACATATAAGGGAAAAGAAATTTAGCATGAACAATTACCTTTATTTATATGAAAGTTTTATGATATGATTTGAAGAGTTGATTATAAAATATTCACTGTTCTTACCTTGTTGCTAACTTGAAGTATTAAACTAGAGATTGTTCATTATTTTTTTAATTGTCTCTCTTGTATATAAGAAAATATTTCATGTTGTAGAAGGTTTCATTTTTGCTATGATGTGGTCATGTTTTTAAATTTTTTTAACATTGTCATATAATTCAAATAATATTATACTAATATTAAATTAATTATTATTTTTTATTTTTATTATAATTTTATTTTTTAAAATTATAAAATAATTGGATCCTTAAAAAAATTTGGGGCACCGTCACTTGGTTAAGCCAGATTGAATTATAATGCACACTTTAGATAAATAATTGCAACCTTTCAAATTTTGGCAAGCTTCAAACTTCAAACATCAAACATATTTGAAGTTGTAATGTTTTTTCCAAAACATTAATTCTTTAGTAGTCCAAGATTGTTGACCACCACGCGTTTGTCACATGCTGCTTGACGTGACAAAGTCAAATATTGCAGAATTTAACTCACTAATATGTCTTTCCTTAAAATAATGAACCCAACCTCTCATCTTACTTTTTTTCTGTTTCTTGTTTATTTACAATATGTGTTACTGTATGAAAGATATATATTAAATACCCTCTCAAAAAAACTATATTAAATAATACATCTGAAAATTTCTATAAGGATAGTGTAACCAATTTATTTCAATAAGACAATATTGTTTTATATTCAAAACAAAATAAAATAAAAACTTTCATTTTTTGTCAATTTAATGCAGAATTTAAAGTAGCGTCACATGAATTCGAAGCAGAGACATTTGGCTCACGATTAACCACTCTACCACTAGGCCAACACACGCACACACAAAAAAAACTTTCATTTTCGTGAACCATTGATGTTATCAATGGAGATTAGAGAGCGTTTGTTTACAACTCTCTCCCTCTCTCTTTAACGTGGCTGTCAAAAGTCCGACGAAGTCAAACGCCGATTGCAGTGAAATATAAATAAATGATACTGTGATACCATTATATCTACCTTGAGAAGTTGTTAATTAAGCCTAGTTAATTGAGGAGCTTTCAATAAGTTGTTGTTCATTCATCCTAATTATATAATTAGGATGAATATTCCATTTTTCTTCCACCAAAAAAAAGTAAGGAGGAAACAATTAAATAAAGGCAGAATTTGTCATGCATTGCACCAAAATACCTAGATCACTTCCAAATATTGCCCAGCGTGAACGTCAAGAACTCGAATCCTCAATTATGTGCAAAGGAAAGTCATGATGTTTTTCAATTAAAACCACCAACAATAAATTTGACCTAAAACTAACTAAAAGGGAAGCCAAGACCGTGAAGTCGTGTGGCTGAGCCAACTTCATCATTAACACCTAATTTATAAGTCACGTTCAATTTTTTTTGTTATTTTCTATTGCCCCGTCAAAGGGGGTGTTTCTGTCACGTGCCTCTGTCCTTTGGAAACATAATCTACAAAACTATTAAAGCAACATATGTATATATATAATAATATTGATTTATATATATAAGTACTTCGTAAAATAATCTCAATTGTTTATATGTGACATTGCACTTATAGATGGTCGAATTTTTAAGTTGACATTAAGTGTGGGTTGTGCAAAAGATGGAGAGAAAATCATCAGCTTTATAAGGCGAGATTTGAAAATTTAATTTGTTTATTCTTTTAAAAAGATTTTTCTCGAATATAAAGCTTTGGGTGAGGATGAGAAAAAGAATTGTGACCCGTGCGGGACACGCGTTCGTAACCGAAATTACTAAGTTGAAAGTAAAAAAGAAAAAATAAATAAAGTTTCCCAAATGAATCACGGAGGGCATTTCCTTTTTGCCTCCACAGCTGTGAACTTTTCGATAATTTCAAAAATATATTTGTATTTTTATATTACTAGCTTTTAATCAATTGAGTTAAACTTATGAAAACAAAAATAATAAAATATATATTTACATTTTTATTTTATTTGTATTGGTAAGCCGGATATTAAAAACCACATATCGATCATAAGTATTGTTACTTAATGATAAGTCATTTTAGGTAAAGTCTAGAGATAGAGAGGTTCGGAGTACCAATCTCAGTTCCTATCTCAACTCAAAATGATTAAATATACAAAATCCACGAGTGGGACAAAATCCTTTGCATTATTCTTATTACTATTCCTAAAATCGAAATAATGAGTTTGAATGTTAATAAATTCAGCTCAATTTCAAACAGTTCACTGTTTATTCGATTTGTTCTTGTACTGTAGACTGCTAATAGGGAGGTTCTGTTGTGATCAGGTATATAAGTTCGCATCTAAAGCATTGTAAATTGTGATTATTACTCATCCTGTCATCCGTCCTATCTAAGGTGACTTTTATTCTTTTTTGGGTTGTCCCATTTAAGATGACCTGTTTCATTTTTAAGAAATAATTATCTCTTCAAAAGTTGTGGGATTTACCTAGTTTTTATCACTTTAATCACTTTATACTCTTCTCCTAAATAAACATGCCGAAAAAAATGAACTATATCATCATCTTCAAAAAGTAGTAACATGAAGTTGGGATTGGTTGCCCTATTATAGAGCTTAATACGAAGACATGACAATAGGAAATTCGTTCACTTAAGGCAACTCCAGTAATCCATTAAATTATTAAACGTCTAGTTTTTGTACTAAATTATTCCAATAATTAATGTACAATTTTTTTTGAAATCCTAACATGCATTAAATTAAGTGTATGTGGATCGATCCACTGTTTCTTCATTATATTAATTAAAATATCTGTTAGCAATAATTTTTTAAATACTACATCAATTATAATTTATGCATTTGTGTTTAATTATTGATAAAATAACAAAAGGTTATCATTCAATAATACATTGAAATTTATAAAAATAATAGTAATAATAATAATAATAGTGTATTATAAATATAAGATTATTTAATATTATACTATTATTTTTTATTACAATAATTATCATTTAGTGTCCATAGTTAAACTTAAATTGTCAAGTGTGATAGAGAATATGCTTTTGTAGTAAATAGTTCTTTTTTTGGTGTAACATTTTAAAACCATTGGAGTTAATAAGTAGTAGTATTAGTTTTCCAAGTGGGTCGGGATGTCATATCCTTCCATGAGCAGTGAGCTTTTGGGCTATTTAATTTGTAGACTTTAATAATATTTCAAACTTTTTTTTTATTAGTAATACGTATGATCTATATATGTACAAAATAAAAGGCCGAAATTGGCTTAGGGTAGGTTAAACAACTGGCGTCTATGTTTACGGCGAGCTGCTGGAATCAAAAGGAAAATTTTAGCCCAAATTGTTTGGAAGTTACACGAAATTAAAGTACTTTCCCTATATGACTAGTTTCAACTCTCAAGTCAATATAAAGATTTATATCATAATGATGGACAAAGTAAAGGCTTTTTACACCCTTTATCATTTCTAATATTATCCTTTTTATAATTGAAATTCGAGAAAGAATTTCTCAATAATAGGCCTCGACTGTATTAGATTAGGCATGAAAACGGATAATGGACTTGATTTGTATTTGCAAATTAAAATTATTATGATGGATACGAAAATAACTCTTTAATAAATATGATATTTGATGAAAACCCAATATTACATCAAAACCTACTAACACATAGTGCTACTAATTCTAAAGAAAAGACTAGCGCTACCGATAATTAATCTATCCGTTCGTCATGCCTCGATAATTAATCATTAATCTATAACTAATAACGGACATAATTATATGTCATTCCTGCAAATACACGAACTATGGCTAAAATTTGATTTTTAACTAAATAAAAATAATTTGGTAAAAAAAAGACACAAACTTTATAATTTTTTAGAATTTGTTCTGAGTCCAAAGCTCGTTGGCTGATAATTTAATTGTTGAATTCCGATAAGCAATCCAAAGTAATCAGCGCGTAGCTCTCGACGTGTAGCTTCAATTGTCCATCAGACTTTCGAACAATCAAGTTATTGGCCAGCGAACATTGGTCTCAAGCCAAAAATTCAAAAATTTATAAAGTTTGTGTATTTTTTTGACCAAGAGTTTTTATTTGGTTAAATATAAAAACTTGGTCATATTTGGTATATTTACATGCAATTAACCCTATAATTATAGTACCCGAAATTGTGAGGAACGTACGAGATTAGTATTATAGAAAATAATTACAATCCAAAGAAAAGTTTTGAATATCATTAATTTACTTTACTTATAATATTTATGAACAATCCGAAATTTAAATTTACTTGAAAAGATTTAAAGAGAGAATATACTTCTATTGGTGGATTACTTGTACAGAGTATTGGGTTACACCTTTTAATATTCTTTCAAGGGCTGAATCACTTATGAAAAAATATTAAGGAATTGTTAATGCTAGAGCACAGCTTTATAATTATTAATTACCGCAACGCAACTTCAATGTAGTTTACACTAGAGAAAGGAAAAGATGTAAAATGAAAAAAGGTAAAATTTATTAAGGGGCACTTAGTGGAAAAAAGTCCATTTTTTCGGCCTGGAGAGATTGAGATTAGGTGTAAAGATGATTTGTTGCACTTTGCCTCTGTGAATAAAGGAAAAGTTGATTGTAATATCTCCGGGCTTTATTTTGGAGACCACAAAATTCCGATCAATCAATTATCATTTTCAACCAATACCAAATGGTGTGTTTGGTTCTAATAGTGCTTTCTTGAAATCATTTTGCTGCCCACTAAATTTAGCCTTAAAAAAAATAAAATCTTTTAAGCCGTTTGGACCACAATCCCCTCTAAATTAGGCATAATTTTTATGAACTATATATGTTTGTTACTTACATACATATATATCATTAATTAGAATTTTCTTGGGTGAGTCTTTGTTTAGCTTATGCGTTTTAATTTATATCGTGGGACAGTGGTTTTTTCTTCTTCTTTTTCCCTTATGTTTTGGGGAGGCTTTTTTCTTAGGAGGCAGAATCCATGCATCTGTCTTATGATAATTAATAAATCATGATCAAAGCTTATTAAATTTTAATTTTCAACTGATAAATTTTAACTGAGAATTGATAAATTCTAATTAAGATGGACATTTCGTACAGCTAAATGTACACAAATTTTACCTTTTCTTAGTGAATCAATAAGTGGAGAGAATTTATATATAAGGAACGATTAAAAATGACAATCTACTACAAACCAAAAGACTAGACAGAATATAAACGCTTTAAAAGTTGAGTCCAATCTAAATCTTGTCCAACGGATGTAGTAGTAATAATAATAATAATAATAATAATAATAATAATAATAATAATAATAATAATAATAATAATAATAATAATAATAATAATAATAATAATAATAATAATAATAATAATAATAATAATAATAATAATAATAATAATAATAATAATAATAATAATAATAATAATAATAATAATAATAATAATAATAATAATAATAATAATAATAATAATAATAATAATAATAATAATAATAATAATAATAATAATAATAATAATAATAATAATAATAATAATAATAATAATAATAATAATAATAATAATAATAATAATAATAATAATAATAATAATAATAATAATAATAATAATAATAATAATAATAATAATAATAATAATAATAATAATAATAATAATAATAATAATAATAATAATAATAATAATAATAATAATAATAATAATAATAATAATAATAATAATAATAATAATAATAATAATAATAATAATAATAATAATAATAATAATAATAATAATAATAATAATAATAATAATAATAATAATAATAATAATAATAATAATAATAATAATAATAATAATAATAATAATAATAACAATAAAATAATAAAATAAATAAATAAATATGATTTTAATTTACTTGGGACAACCTAATGATGGAATAATTATTTTGAAGTAAAAGATCTCAAGTTCGAAGAAAATAGCAACTTCACATAATACAAGTTATATACTATTAATAATAAGTACACATAATATATTTTTTAAAATTGTTATAATTTTAGGAAATTTTAAATATAAAATTATCCTTGAAATAAATAAATAAAATCAAAATATACACATTAATTAATAAATTATTCCAAAAATTTAAAATAAGTAAACTTAGTATAGATATATTAAAATTTGCAAAAATATATGTTTCTAGTAGATTTGTATATATTTGTGTGAAATAAATAAACACCAACTTCTTGACTCAGGTCAGGATTGAAGATGGATGGCATCGTCCCATCTGCCCAAGAGGAATGAACTTTTGAACATCAAAAATAAAAATATTATCGAAATTAAGACGCATAAACATCGGGCGCTGTCTCAACCATATGCTTACAAATTTTATATCATACCTAATAATTTAAAAACCACAAAGCATCTCCTTTTCTATACACTCAGCTGAAAGTAACACATATTTATTGAAAAAGTAAAAGGCTTCTTTCCCTCTTACTTATTTTCAAGTTCATGTTATGGTATGTTTGATTAGGGCCTCAACCACGATGCTTTCTATTCTTCGCTTATTTTCTTATCCGACATTTCATTCTTTAATAATAACAAAAAAGAAAAAGAAAATCCTTCAAATGCTCTTTTTTTGAGGGATTTCCTTCTAAGTTTAGTATATTTTATATTTGAGGGTTGCTTATGATCGACGACTCGAGAGTGAGTGAATTATGAACATTTGATATTTTCATTAGTCACACATTTTATTTTGGTGTCAAATTGTTTTATGCTTAATTGTTTTGACCTTAACATGGTAACTTTTTTACGAGACGAAATTTCTCGTATTAACTCATAATACCCTATTTTGAACATAGTGATTTAATTAATAAAAATGGTTATTGACACATAAATACATCAACTTTGGACCAATTTTGTGTGTGTGTGTGTGTGTTGGCCTACTGGTAGAGTGGTTAATGCCCGAGGTCAAAGGTCTCGGGTTCGAGTCCACCGTGACGCAGCCTTTAAAATTTCTGTATTAAATTACCGGAAAAAAAACTTTGGACCAATTTTGGGTTTTCCTAAGAACTTTAAAAATTATCACAAAATACATAACTTGATCACTTTAGTGATTTTACTACAATTTCAAATTCAAACCAAATTAAATATGGTTTGACATCTAAAAAATTTACCATAGACAAAGTGATCAGTGATATAAACGACATCGTAGAGAGATGATATCAATTATTTTGATCACAACTAGAACCAGACGATGAAACAAACAAGAAAATATGATTTTTGTAATGAGCGTTGACACTATGAATCCTAGAAATAAAAAAATCTGATTTATTTTGATAGAACGATGATGTTTTATGTTCTCTCTCTACGATGTCGTTTATATCACTAACTATTTTATCTATAGTACATTTTTTAGATGCCAAGTCAGATCTAATTTGATCTGAATTTGAAATCGTAGTAAAATCACTAAAGTGATTAAGATATATATCTTGTGACAATTTATAAAGTTCGTGAGAAAAATCAAAAAATGAGCTCAAAGTTGATGTATTTATACGCCAATAACCCATAAAAATAATGTCAACAATCCGTTCCCGTGACCACTTTAAAATGCATTCTTGATCCATCCTAACGTTTAAAAGCAAATAAAGCTTAGATCATGGAGTAAGAATGTGTATCACTCCTTTTTTGACTTGGAAACATTTTAAAGATATAGTAACATCACAAGATATTTGTGCCTTTTTACAATAATAAGGATAAACTCTTGCAGTTTGAAATTTTATGAAATAAATGACGAGAAAATCATTAAATATAGTAGTGATTGCGATTTGGGGGATGACACTTGGCAAAATATTATCAAACTAGCCCCTTTAGAAGAAAACTTTGTCCATAAGATCCTGAAATATGTTTCCCTTTGATTGTGGGGTTCTTTTTGTGTAGAAGACAGAATAAAAAATTCCCTTTTTATTTTTTATTTTTTACTTTTTTAGGTTATTGATTAACTTTTCTATCTTTCCCTATTAGTCGTTTTTTGTGATTTGATGTCTAAGATTCGACAGACTCCATCTTTTATACACAACTAGAAGTGGCATATCCGTCTTTCTTAATAAGATTAGAAGAACTTTCAACTTAGAATTTAAATGATTCGTGTAGATGAAAGAAATTTTAATTCCAACAAAGAATTTATTTCATTTAAGCGATTACGAAAATTATTATATATAATATAATAATTGAATATGATTTATACATATATTTATAAATCATTATATCAATAATATCATGCTAATGTTTAATTACTAATTTATAATCTTTAAGATCGGACTGAGCCGTAAGAATAAATCATATAATGGGCTTTGGTTTACATGGCCAAAATGAAAGCCCATGGGTAATAAAACCTATACTATATAAGCTTATTCTCTCCTACCATTGTGAACCCTAGCCCCAAAACCATTCAATCACTCACTCTTTTCGTCTGCAGCATCCACAAGAAAAAAACTTCAAAGGTTTATTTATTTATTTGTTTCATCCTCCATTCGGTTTGTGATGAGTTTATATGTATAATTATATATGTTGGTGTCTTTGTGCGTGTGAGGAAGAAAGGGGAGAGATTTTTGTATGTTGAGAGAAGAGACGGACGAGAGGATACGGCGACGCCGGCGATGGCTACGGCTACGATCGCCGTTGCGTGTGCGTGTCTCCGTCGCTTATGTGCGTGTGTTATCGTTGTTGAAGCTGTGTGTGTTTAGTGTGTGTGCGCGTGGGTTGCGAGAGAGAGCGAGATGGGCGGCGGCTGGCGGCGCGATGGGCCGAGTCCCGTCGGCCGTGAGTGCGTGCGTCGCGTGTGTGTTCTCGTGTGTCGTGTCTTGTGTGTGCGTGGAGAGGCGGTGAGAGGAGAGGGGAAAGGCGAATCGCCGGTGATGGTATTTGTCGCCGGCGAAGACGCTGTCGGTCGCGGAGCTTGAGCTGCGGCGTGTCACCGTGTGTCGCCGTGTGTTTGCGGCGTCGTGTGACGCCGTGCTGCGCATGCGGTTGTGTGTGTTGGGCGAGTGAGAAGGAGGAGGTGGCTTAGGCGGCGGTTCTTGAGTCCCCACCGCTGCGGTGGCGATGATGGAGAGAGGAGAATGGGGATGAGTGAAGGAGAAAAGGAAAGATGAGCGAGAGAGATAGAGCGTGTGAGATGGGAGAAAAGAAAAATAAAATAAAATAATGGAGGTCATAGAATTTTTCACGTGACGGTACAGACCATACAATTTGGCTGAAAGCAATAGGAAATTTTAGGAGAGTTTAGGTTTAGGGTTTGAGGGTAATTGGGTTGGACATGTGTTTAAATTAAATGGGTGGGTTTGTGTGATTAAATGTTAGTTGGGCCATTTTATTTTAAGTATTGGGCTTCTTCCATTTTATTAAATGAGATGGGTATGGAATATTTTTAATTCAGGCAAGATTTTTAATATGGGAAAATGGGCTAGGATCTCCTAATGTTTTGGGCCTTTTCGTTGGGCGATTTTATTTAATTTATGACCGTTCTTTAATTTAAATTGTGAGTTGGCTTCAATAATTTATTTGTAATTGGGCTTAATTAATTTAAATCTTTGGGCTCAATTAATTATTAAATAGTTTGGGCTTAGATTTAATTAAAAATAAAATGTGGGCTTAGATTTAAATAATAATTGGACTTTGATTTAATTAATGTTTGGGCTTTAATTTAATTAGTAATTGATTTGCTTTAATTAATTAAATCTTTGGACTTTAATTAATTAAATAAATGAGGTTTAACTTTAAGACTTAATTAATTAAATTATATTAAGTCTTATTAATTAAATAATTAACTTAAACTTAAATATAAGTTTAAATTATTTAATTATGGTAAGTTAAATAATTAATTAATTAATTACTATTAAGTTAATTAATTAATTAATTGATTGAGTTAAGGTTAAATTCAAGTTTAATTTACCTTTAATTTATGATTATGACTTACTTAATTAATGTAATTAATTTCGTTTAATGAAATTAACTTAGCTATGATGATAAAATAAATTAAATTATGTTAAACAAATGCATAATTTGATAATTATATTATGTGTTATATTAAGCGAGAGTCCTTAATATATATATATGATTTTAGTATGCAATTTAATTGCATTATACTTTTGTAAAAAGTATTTAACAAAGGAAGATTATGAAATTTAATTCGTTTTAAACGAAAAGTCGAGCAAGGTATTGTTGGTGCCTTAGCCGATATAAATTAGTTTTCGAATTTAAATTGTATTTTGAAAACCCGGGCTTAACGAATCATAAGCTAGTATCCTCCTTTACTTGAACATAAGACTAGCTTTTCGAGACCTATTAAGATTAGTGCTTCTTGTAGGTTTTATCGATCAAGGGGATTAGCGCTGCTTTCCCGAGACGCGTACTATAGTGATTCTTCAGGCTTTGTCCTATCGAGGTGGGCTTACTTTACAAAAGTATAATTGAGTTATATGCTCTGATATTTCATGAAATGCTGTTGTTTATCCAATAAAATGTTTTTGCGCGCTCTACTCTGTTTAAGGCTCGTAAATGTATCGATCGAGATTCTCTTTTAAACCTAACACGTTAATTGAGAATTGTGTACACTGTTAGTTGTTTCGGTGGGTTGATCTCCATCGGGCACTAACCAAGTAATGAGGCGTTATAAGGGTGCTTGTCTGGATGTGTTCCCGAGATGCGTCGTGTTATTATGGTGCTTGTCTCGGATACGTTCAAATACATCATGGATTGTCCGGTTACGTCCCGATGACAATAATGGGAGAATGTGATCCGGCGGTGGCTAGAGGTCCGGATCAAAGCGAGTAATGTAAGAGTCGTCACAATGGGCCCAAATGAATGAAATATTTTTGCATGCTTAGAAGTGGTTTCTCTTTTAAAACCTTCTAAGTTATGTTATCATGATTGGATAAACCGATTTCTGAATTTATGAAATGTTTATGAAAATGCATGCCCACCGAGTACATTAGTACTTAGCCCAAATATTTTCAAATGTTTTCGGGTTGATCAATGGGTGTTGACAGGCGGTGAGATTTGAGTTCACTCCGTATTTTGACGGATTATTCAGTATTTAGACTTCGCCGATGAATTAACTCTAATTTTATTTTCCTTCTTGTCTATGACTGAATTGTACCTTTTGATGAGCTTAGACTCGAATCTTTGATGTTTAGCATTCTAACGCATTTGGCTATTAGAAGCACGAAACTAAACTTGTGATCCCGAGGATAAATATTGTTTTGATTGGATTACATCCTTCGATGTCTTCCATTTTCATTTGGAAGCTATTCCCAAATTCTAAGGTTTATTGTCTCAATCATTCGAGTCAACTCATTTACTTCACATTTTCTATTATTTTTATTCGTCGCGCCTCGATTTACGAGCTTCCGTTATCTTAAGAAATCCGGGCGTGACAGAGTGGTATCAGAGCATAAGTTTTCTTTCGTGTCTCTGACTGCCAAAACCTTTTCATGTCGAGTCTAGAATAGTATCCCTAGACTTCTTGAAATCTCAGTGACTCTCAGCTCACCGTCACGCCAACTGATCAACAAAGGTATGATTTAAATGTTTCAAAGTGAGATTATGAAATGATGTACGCCATTGATGAATGTTTCCATGTGGATTACAAGTTATTTTCATGTGATGATTTGTGAATTGTCTAAATGCTTTCACATTGTTATTGTAGTCATTGTACTCGGATGACTAAGTTCATTGTCGTGTTGGGACAACCCGAACCTTAACTGACCCAAATGAAATTGATTGTCGAATTGGATTTTCAAATCTTTCGATCATGCATGAGACTTTTGGAACTTACATGACAATAGGTTTCACAAAAGGAAAATGTTTGATGACGATATTTTGGATTCATGTCCTAAAATGATCGGAATAAGTTATGGGTTCTCTCACGAACTGTTTGTGTACTCAAGGATTATGAAAACGTAAGTCGTGATAGCCTCGCTATAACAACTTAGAAAGAACTAGTTCACGGTTTCACATAGGCGCTTGAACATAGAAGTAACATGGAAAGATTGAGGATTCACTGAGTTATACCATTATGGTTATGATTAGTTTTCATATAGGTGTTATCTTTTCGAATGGAAGACGCACCAATAGGAGATGGCATGAGAGCGCACGAAGGGAATGGTAGGGTCGAGGACGAGGACGAGGACGAGGACGAGGGCGTGGTCGTGTACAAGGAAGAGGTTTTGTTCATCAAGAACCTAATCCACAAGTAGCACCGGACCGTGCAGTGAAGAAAAGTTCATGAGAAACCTCCGACGTTCGATGGACTAGGTGATCCGATGGATCTTTGAGAAATGGATACGAGTGTGGAGCGGATTTTCAACTATATCCGATGTGAAGATAGGGAAAAAGTGAAGTGCGCCACCTACCGTACCGTGGAAGAAGCGACACGGTGGGAGTCGGTGAGACGCACTCATGATGAAGAGGAACTCGATGACCTCACATGGGAAGAATTCAAGATCGAATTATATGAGAAGTACATACCAGGATGCTACCGTCGGGAAAAGCAGAGCAGTGCGAATCAAGCGTAGAATTGGGCAGTCACTGAATATGAGCTTTCAACCAAGCTGTCAGGTATGCTCCACATCCGGTGGACAACGATGCAAAACGTCTTGAGAAGTTCGAAAGCGGATTACGTCACGAGATAGCGATTTCCTAGCAAGTCAAGGTGACCTTACTATGCACAAACGCCGGCGGGGCTCTTACCATCGAGTCACTCTCGCCAAGAGAAAAGGAAAAGCTCCACCTGCGGTTGTGCATGCGCCATTTCAAACAATGGCAAAGGGAAAGAAAATGGAATGAGGGTAATGGAAACTTGAATGGGAAGAAACCACGAATCGAATCCGAGCGAATCAAATCCACCTCCAATGATGGGCGAACACCTTGCCGGAATGCCGAAATTCCACCTAGGCAAATGTCGAAGAGGCAAATGCTTGTTATAGCTGGAGAATGGACATTTTGCTCAAAGATGTCCAAAGAAAATGGGAAAGCACCCAACACCGAACCACGAAATCAACAAAGGCAAATCCCGCCCCGGAGGAAACCAAGGACAACCACCAACGCGAGGCCTATGCTCGAACCGTAAGCAAGCGGCCCGAGCACGTGGAAATCGGCGGTATGATCAATGTGGTGGTATACCGTTATAGCTTTGTTTGATCACAGAGCATCACACTCTTTCATTTCACATGTTGCTTGTAAGGCTTTAGACTTAACTCTGAACCATCTAGTGAAGCTTTAGTGGTTAGCACACGGTGGAGAAAGAATGTCTCTTGAATATATTGTCTCAATTTAGAATTGAACATAGGTCTTTGAAGAATTTAGGCGGACTTATATGTCATCTCTATGATAGAATTTGACATCATCTTAGGAATGGATTGGCTCACCAAAGTCAATGCCACAATCTTGTAACGAAAGAAAGATCTCCTTCCGGACCCTTGGAAAGGAAGGACTAATTTTCATGGGATAAGAATGGGAAAAAGTACAGTGATATCTCGCCATGAAAGCCACCAAGATTATGAAGAAAGGAGGTTGCTATGCAATTCTCGTCGACTTGACAACAAAACCCGAGGCGGAGAAGATAATTGGAGAAGTTCCGATGGTTCGAGAGTGCGAAGATGTTTTCGGAAGAATTGCGGGTATGCCACCGATCGGCAATTAGAATTCAATCGACTTAGAACCCGGAGCAGCTCCATGTCGAAAGCACCGTATAGGATGGCCCCACCAATTACAAGAACTAAAGATTGATTGCAGAGGCTGTTGGACCTAGGTTTCATACAACCTAGTGTATCGCCATAGGGAGCACCGTCTATTCGTCAAGAAGAAAGCGGAACATTAAGGATGTGCATCGATTACAGAGAGTTGAACAAGCTCACTATTAAGAATAGATATCCTCTCCCCAGGATAGACGACTTGTTCGACCAACTTAAAGGAGCTGGAGTATTTTCCAAGATAGACCTAAGGTCGGGATACCATCAGCTCAAAATGAGAAGGGAAGATATTCCTAAAACGTTTAGAACACGTTACGGACATTACGAGTTCACGGTAATGCCGTTTGGGTTGACAAACGCCAAATTGCTTTTATGGATCGATGAATAGAGTATTCCATCAAGATCTCGATAGTTTGTCTTAGTGTTTATCGATGATATTCTCATCTACTCTAAGACCGAGGGACAACATGAAGAGCACTTGCGTGTTGTACTCGAGATTTTGGGAAACGAAAATTATCGCCAAATTCAAGCAAGTGTGAATTTTGGTTAAAGGAAGTGATGTTCTCGGACACATCGTGTCACCGTAGGAATCAAAGTAGATCTGCTAAGGTGGAAGCCGTCAAAGGATGGAGGACACCATCAAACGCCAATGAGATCGAAGTTTTCTCGGTTTGGCGGGATACTAAAACGATTCATTGAAGGGTTCTCAAAATTGGCTAGCAATGACACGACTTTTAAGAAAAGGGACCAAGTATACTTGGACGAAGATTGTGAAAAGAGTTTTCAAGAGCTCAAGACCAAGCTAACCATCGCTCGGTGTTAGCAATCCCGTGAGGAGAATGAAGGATTCGTTGTTTACGGATGCCTCAAAGTTGGGATTGGGTTGTGTACTAATGCAAAACCGGAAGGTGATAGCATACGATCTCGTCAATTGAAGCCACATGAGTTGAATTATCCGACTCATGACTTAGAGTTATTGCGATCGTGCATGCTTTGAAGATTTGGAGACACCACCTTTATGGAGTTAAGTGTGAAATCTTCACAGATCATAAGAGTTTGAAGTACTTTTTCGAGCAGAAGGATCTGAATATGAGACAGCGAAGATGGCTCGAATTAGTAAAGGATTACGACTGTACTATCAGCTACCATCCTGGAAAAGCGAACGTTGTGGCAGATGCCCTCAGTCGAAAGACTAAGGCAAAGCTAGGGTATTTAATTACCCAATGAGAGAATCGATTCATGACTTCGCCACGCTTCGGTTTAGAAATAGTTCATCCTCCAAAGACGATGTCGACAGTATAGCTAGTCTCACGACCACACCGACCTACGAGGAAGGATCATTGATGCACAAAGAGGAGATTGGTTCTGGAAAGATGCGTCTACCGCAAGAACGAACAAAACGAAGGGTTCACTAAGCAAAAGACAACACTTTGATGTTTGGCGAAGATTGTGTGTGCCACGAGGAAGAACTCAAGAACGAGATTATGGCGAGGCTCATGATACTCCATATCTTGCATCCGTGAAGTACAAAATGTACCAAGATTCAAGAAAACGTTACGGTGGAAAGGAATGAAAAGAGATGTAGCCTCTTTTGTTGAGCGATGTTTAGCTTGTCGACAAGTTAAGGTGTGCACGAGACCGTATGGGATGTTACAACCCCACCGTGCGAATGGAAGTGGGAACATGTCGACATGGACTTTGTGGTAAGCTACCAAGGTCAATTCGTGGAATCTCGCCATTTGGGTCATAGTGGACCGTCTATCAAAGTCGGCGCATTTTCACCGATTCGGATGACGTTTAGTTTGGAGAATCTTGCAAAATTATCGTTAAGGAGATAATGCGCCTTCATGGAGTACTGTATCTATTACGTCGATCGAGATTCAAGATTCACATCGCGTTTTGGAAGAGTTTGCAAGCCATGGGAACCGGTTGAATTTGAAAGACTTTTCATCCTCGGATCGATGGCCAATCGGAAAGAACGATTCAAATTTTAGAAGATATGTTACGAACTCTAGTCTCGACAAGGGTGGAAGTTGGGAAGACTTACTCCGCTAGTGGAATTTGCTATAACAATAGTTACCAGTGACGATTGGGATGGCCCCATATGAGGCATTATATGGTGAATGTAGATCACCTCTTTATTGGGACGAGGTGGGAGAAAGGAAGGCTGTTAGGTCCGACCTAGTACAAAGCAGATGGTCGAGAAAGTCGATCACATTAAGCAAAGAATCAAAGAAGCTCGGGACGGACAAAAGTCTTACGCCGACAAACGCCGATCCGACTTAGAATTCAATGTCGGGATCGAGTTTTCTTAAGGTATCTCCTTCAAAGGGGTTATCGTTTTGGAAGAGAGGAAAGTTACGACCCGCTATATAGGACCCTTCGAGATCCTAGCGAGAATAGGTCTTGTAGCTATAGGTTGGCTTTGCCAAGCATTGAGGCGTGCACAATGTGTTTCATGTCTCGCATTAAGAAAATACGTGTTCGATCCGAAACACGTAATCAAGCACGATGAAGTAGTCTTAGCCTGGGACTTAAGTTACGAAGAAAGACTGTCCAAATTTTGGATAGAAAAGTTCGAGTTTTATGAACAAACAAATTGTTCTCATTAAAGTGAAGTGGAACCATCACGGTATGGAGGAGGCCACATGGGAACTTGAGGACAAAATGAAATCTAAGTATCGATCTAGATTACCAAGGTATGTAATTTCGAGGACGAAATTTTTATAAGGATAGAGGATGTCATATCCGTCTTTCTTAATAAGATTAGAAGGACTTTCGAACTTAGAATTTAAATGATTGGTGCCCGATGAAAGAAATTTTAATTCCAACAAAAGAATTTATTTCATTTAAGCGATTACGAAAATTATTATATATAATATAATAATTGAATATGATTTATACATATATTTATAAATCATTATATCAATAATATCATGCTAATGTTTAATTACTAATTTATAATCTTTAAGATCGGACTTGAGCGTAAGAATAAATCATATAATGGGCTTTGGTTTATGAGGCCCAAAATGAAAGCCCATGGGTAATAAAACCTATACTATATAAGCTTATTCTCTCCTACCATTGTGAACCCTAGCCCCAAAACCATTCAATCACTCACTCTTTTCGTCTGCAGCATCCACAAGAAAAAACTTCAAAGGTTTATTTATTTATTTGTTTCATCCTCCATTCGGTTCGATGATGAGTTTATATGTATAATTATATATGTTGGTGTCTTTGTGCGTGTGAGGAAGAAAGGGAGAGATTTTGTGTATGTTGAGAGAAGAGGCAGACGAGAGGATCTGGACGCCGGCGATGGCTACTGGCTACGATCGCCGTTGCGTGTGCGTGTCTCCGTCGCTTATGTGTGCGTGTGTTATCGTTGTTGAAGCGTGTGTGTTTCCGTGTGTGCGCGTGGGTTGCGAGGGAGAGAGCGAGATGGGCGGCGGCGATTTGGGCGGCGCGATGCCGCCGAGTCGGCGTCGGCCGTGAGTGTGCGTGCGTCGCGTGTGTGTTCTCGTGTGTCGTGTCTGTGTGTGTGCGTGGAGAGGCAGGTGAGAGGAGAGGGAGGCAAGGCGAATCGCGGTGATGGTGGATCGTCGCGGCGAAGACGCGTTGTCGGCGTGAGCTTGAGCTGCGACGGCGTGTCACCGTGTGTCGCCGTGTGTTTGCAGCGTCGTGTGATGCCGTGCGCATGCGTTGTGTGTGTTGGAGAGAGTGAGAAGGAGGAGGTGGCTTAAGCGCGGTTCTCGGAGTCCGATCCTTCTACGGTGGCGGTAAGAGAGGAGAATGGGGATGAGTGAAGGAGAAAAGGGAAAGATGAGCGAGAGAGAGATAGACGTGTGAGATGGAGGAGAAAAGAAAAATAAAATAAAATAATGGAGGTCGCCGGAATTTTTCGCATGACAGCAATGGCGGATGCCTGGCCGGAAAGCAGCACGGAAATTTTAGGAGAGTTTAGGTTTAGGGTTTGAGGTAATTGGGTTGGACATGTGTTTAAATTAAATAAATTTGGGTTTGTGTGATTAAATGTTAGTTGGGCCATTTATTTTAAGTATTGAGCTTCTTCCATTTTTATTAAATGAGATGGGTATGGAATATTTTTAATTACGGGCAAGATTTTTAATATGGGAAAATGGGCTAGGATCTCCTAATGTTTTGGGCCTTTACATACAATGATTTTATTTAATTTATGGGTATTCTTTAATTTAAATTGTGAGTTGGGCTTGATAATTTATTTGTAATTGGGCCTTAATTAATTTAAATCTTTGGGCTCAATTAATTATTAAATAGTTTGGGCTTAGATTTAATTAAAAATAAAATGTGGGCTTAGATTTAAATAATAATTGGACTTTGATTTAATTAATGTTTGGGCTTTAATTTAATTAGTAATTGGATTTGCTTTAATTAATTAAATCTTTGGACTTTAATTAATTAAATAAATGAGGTTTAACTTTAAGACTTAATTAATTAAATTATATTAAGTCTTATTAATTAAATAATTAACTTAAACTTAAATATAAGTTTAAATTATTTAATTATGGTAAGTTAAATAATTAATTAATTAATTACTATTAAGTTAATTAATTAATTAATTGATTGAGTTAAGGTTAAATTCAAGTTTAATTTACCTTTAATTTATGATTATGACTTACTTAATTAATGTAATTAATTTCGTTTAATGAAATTAACTTAGCTATGATGATAAAATAAATTAAATTATGTTAAACAAATGCATAATTTGATAATTATATTATGTGTTATATTAGCGAGAGTCCTTAATATATATATATGATTTTAGTATGCAATTTAATTGCATTATACTTTTGTAAAAAGTATTTAACAAAGGAAGATTATGAAATTTAATTAGTTTTAAGCGAAAAGTCGAGCAAGGTATTGTTGGTGCCTTAGCCGATATAAATTAGTTTTCAATTTAAATTGTATTTTGAAAACCCGGCTTAACGAATCATAAGCTAGTATCCTCCTTTACTTGAACATAAGACTAGCTTTTCGAGACCTATTAAGATTAGTGCTTGTGGGTTTTATCGATCAGGGGATTAGCGCGCTTCCCGAGGCAGCGTACTATAGTGATTCTTGGGCTTTGTCTATCGAGGTGGGCTTACTTTACAAAAGTATAATTGAGTTATATGCTCGATATTTCATGAAATGCAAACTGTTTATCCAATAAAATGTTTTTGCGCGCTACTACTGTTTAAGGCTCGTAAATGTATCGATCGAGATTCTCTTTTAAACTAACACGTTAATTGAGAATTGTGTACACCGTTAGTTGTTTGGTGGGTTGATCTCCATCGGGCACTAACCAAGTAATGAGGCGTTATAAGGGTGCTTGTCGGATGTGTTCGAGATGCGTCATGTTATTATGGTGCTTGTGCGGATCGCCAATACATCATGGATTGTCCGGTTCGTCCCGATGACAATAATGGGAGAATGTGATCAAGCGGTGGCTAGAGGTCCGGGATCAGCGAGTAATGTAAGAGTCGTCACAATGGGCCCAAATGAATGAAATATTTTTGCATGCTTAGAAGTGGTTTCTCTTTTAAAACCTTCTAAGTTATGTTATCATGATTGGATAAAGCGATTTTACTGAATTTATGAAATGTTTATGAAAATGCATGCCCACCGAGTACATTAGTACTTAGCCCAAATATTTTCAAATGTTTCGGGTTGATCAATGGGTCTTGTGGTAGGAGGTGAGATTTGAGTTCACTCCGTATTTTGACGGATTATTCCGTATTTAGACTTCCGCTGATGAATTAACTCTAATTTTATTTTCCCTTCTTGTCTATGACTTGAATTGTACCTTTTGATGAGCTTAGACTCTGAATCTTTGATGTTTAGCATTCTAACGCATTTTGGCTATTAGAAGCACGAAACTAAACTTGTGATCCTGAGGATAAATATTGTTTTGATTGGATTACATCCTTCGATGTCTTCCATTTTCATTTAGGAAGCTATTCCCAAATTCTAAGGGTTTATTGTCTCAATCATTCGAGTCAACTCATTTACTTCACATTTTCTATTATTTTTATTCGTGGCGCCTCGATTCTGAGCTTAGTTATCTTAAGAAATCGGGCGTGACATTTTGTGTAGAAGGATGAATAAAAATTCCCTTTTATTTTTTAATTTTTACTTTTTTAGGTTATTGATTAACTTTTCTATCTTTCCCTATTAGTCGTTTTTTGTGATTTGATGTCTAAGATTCGACAGACTCCATCTTTTATACACAACTAGAAGTGGCAGTGAGTTGTATTTTCCCAGGTACCAATCATCACTAAATTATAATAAGGGGCCCCAACTTATATAGCCAATGTTCATAATATATATATCACTCATACCCAATCTAAAAATTAACTACAGCCCATACCCAAACCTATTAAAAAACTATATTTTGATTCAAAGATTCGAAAATTTGGTTTGAAAATCAGAGTTTGCAGGCTTTGCAGTTTTGTTGAAAATTTTGTTTCGACACTTGTGTAAAAGTGAAATGTGAGATATCATTTTTTTATCATTTTTACATCTTGCATGAGTAATAAAAATCAAAATTTAATTATTCACATAAAATCGCTGATTCGGTCGGTGATTATTGTTCCGGTCGATCGGAAACATTGAATTACCGACCGAATCGCCGATTTTATGTGAATAATTAAATTTTGATTCATTTATGTTTTTTAAACATCATTCAATGGTTTAATTATTATTTTTCATATTTTCACATAAAATTGTTGATTCGGTCGGTAATTCCATGTTTCGATCGACCGAAACATGGAATTATCGATCGAATCAATGATATTTTGATTCATTTATGTATTATTTTTTAAAACATCATTGATGATTTAATTGATGATTCGATCGGTAATTCCATGTTTTCGATCGATAGGAAACATGGAATTACCGACCGAATCATCAATTAAATCATTGAATGATGTTTTAAAAATAAAACATAAATGAATAAAATTATCGCGATTCGATCGGTAATTCCATGTTTCGGTCGATCAAAACATGGAATTACCGACCGAATCATCAATTAAATCATTGAATGATGTTTTAAAAATAAAACATAAATGAATCAAAATTATCGGCGATTCGGTCGGTAATTCCATGTTTCGGTAGAGCAGGAATATGGAATTACCGACCGAATCGCTAATTAAATCATTAATTGATGTTTTAAAAATAAAACATAAAGGAATAAAAATTATCGCGATTACGATCGGTAAATCACATGACAGTATCAATTGATTCCTGTCGGAAACTTAAAAGTGGCATATCGATGAAATATATATAGAGTTACACGACATCATAAGCAATTCCTGTATTGGCTTAATATTACTACTCTGAAACCAGAATAAAACAAATAAATAAACTAATTTGGATAGTAAGGGAGGTCTTCCGATCATGATTCACATAATCACATGACAGTATCAATTGATTGCTCATGTATTCATATATTCGGTTATTACCCTTAATCATGATTATGCCACTATACTTTCTAACAAAATAATTGCTATTCGGTGTAGTTACCGATCGAATCACAATTAAATCATTGAATGATGTTTTAAAAATAAAACATAAATGAATCAAAAGTTATCACGATTCCGTCGGTAATTCCATGTTTCCGGTCGATCGAAAACATGGAATTACCGATCGGAATCATCAATTAAATCATTGAATGATGTTTTAAAAAAATAAAACATAAATGAATCAAAAATTATCGCTGATTCCGATCGGTAATTCCATGTTTCCGGTCGACCGGAAACATGGAATTACCGACCGGAATCAGCGATTTTTATGTGAATAATTAAATTTTTGATTCATTTTTTTTTAAACATCATTCAATGATTTAATTATTATTTTCATATTTTCTCACACTTTTGCTCTATAACTATAAAGTAATTTAACAAAATAATTTCGCAATCATTTATTGATTCACATGTCGTGATAGTCAAAAATATTAATGTTACTCAGTCACTGGAATGTCATTTCACACAGAAACCAAGTGAAGAATCCAATAGATATATATTAAAAAAAGCAAATGGGTATGTAGTGTATTAACTTTCGAAAATGGGTATACTATGTACACACTTTTACAAAAATGTGTGCTTGTATATATTTCCCCTTATAATAAAGCATGTTTGAATATAGTGAAACCTTTAATTAACTAAATTTATAAGATATATGTTTAATACCAATTTTATAAAATCATATAAGAAATACCCAAATGAATTTGTAAATTGTCTTTAGAATTCATCAAAATAGCTAAGGACACTCTTATTTGGCTATAGACAATTCATTTTCTTATGCTTTGTTATGCTATAATCATATGCTATTAAAATTCTATGGATGGTATATTATGTATATATCAATTGTAATAATTTTCTCGTGACAATGCTAACCTAATTAGCATGTCTGAGATGAGACAATACCATATGTCACAGCCCAATTCCTTAACTATAGCTTAGTTAAGTAATTAGGCTATAAGGTGGGTTAAGAAAGAAATTCTGATAATCAATAACAACAACCGTGACCAATAATATATCAATAGAAACATATGACACCAACCTCTATCATGATGGAATCAAACATTTATAGTCAAAAGAGGTATAATGAAGTTTGACAAAGGATGATTCTAAGTCATCAAACCACAATTAAGAATCGAATGAAGAAGAACAACGGTTGAAGATGGATAATCACAACGGGATAACCAATATCAAGTATCTATTTAACCAAGAGTAGTCAAGCTTGAAATTCACAAAACAACCAAATAGTGAGAACACCATGAAGAATCATAAGACTCTTCAACCAACAAGCATTTCACAAAAGTATTGATGCGCAACTGCATCAGCTATTTAACTCAACAACAAAAGCAGAGTACGACAACAGAAATAGGTGGTTGAGTTATATGTATGAAGACATATAATTCCGGGCTTTACAAAAATTCTGCAACATAACAAGTTTAACTCTGATGTCAACACTCAACACAAATGGGTTTAGCAACAACATAGTGAGAACGCTACAGTGTTCATCTCCATCGTCATCTCCAAGCTCAACCTGCATATTTAGAAATACATGTAGGGTGTGAGTACATAAAACACTCAATGGACACATGCCAAAAATATTTAAAACTTGCTCTTAGAGCTATATTATTGACTTGCCAAACTTAAACTTATGCAGGAGTTTTAACGAAATAACTTGCATAAGATATTTTCAAACCTATTCTTTCATACTCATAGTATCATAACAAATACATATGCATGTCTCATGTCTGCAGACAATTCTTTCTCTTTCTCTGTACCATATCCACATACTCTTTCTGGGTGTTGAGAAGTAGGCCTCATTCTCAAACACCTTGACCCGAAGGTCACTATGTGTACACAAACCCTTACTAGCAGCTCGTTCAGTATAGGATCGACGTCGTTCTATTCTTTCTTTCTTTCTTTCTTTCTTCCGTGAATAGGTAAATGCAACATGTTCATACTAAAAAATCAGGCAAGTCAAACATTTCTTAAATAATATGCAAAATGAAATGCAATAATAATTTAGCACGTGTTTCTTTTGATTTAGAAAGTCCACCTGTCAAGGCTTTTCACTCAAGGAAATTAAGATTCTCTTCTTCTTCCTTTTTCACTTCCTTCCCTCTTTCGGTTGTACCTTAAATTAATATAAGGTAAATTAGTATAGGCAAGACATATTTTATTCTTTAAAGAGAATAAATTCTTATTTTCTTTCTTTCTTCTTCTTCTTATAACTATTCAAAATGTCAACTTAGGCTTTCTATTACTAGGGATTACGAGTCTTTCGGGCTATTGTATCATTAAATTTCTAACACTTTCTTGATCAACTTATCTAATTTAGTTTACTTGAGTTCACTTGAATAAAAATAAGGATTTAACTAAACAAATATTCTTGATTTTATTTTCATCAAGAACTAGATTTGTAATATCTCATCAACTAAAACAATCAATGAACATTTCTCTTATTTAAACCCATTTCTAAGCTCTTAGATTATTTTCATAAGCACTTGATTACACATAGTCTATTTATATAACTTCTTTACAATTAATTTCTAAATAAAATAAGAACTTGAAATCAACGTCAATGCTCAACTTTTATTTAACTTCTATATGCTTAAATATATTATCATCAATCATCATCATACTTTAATTGTTCTTCTAAACTTAATTCTATCGCATGCCCTTCAACTTTCCTTAGTAACATTTAAAAGAAAATTCAACATAATCTTTCACTTTCTAATATAAACTAATTCTCAATATGCTTAACCATTCTCTTAGAACTCATAAGCATGTTTATATCATTCCATCAAAATCATTAATGCTCTTCAATTTGAACTTACTAACCATTAATGTAATTTTTAACTTAAACTTTCATTTAAATCCTAACAAATGCTTATTCATGCTCTATTATCCTTCATAAATCTTAATTTATAAGCATCTTTGCATAATCTTAAGCTAAACATGGACATATCACATTAACATATAAACTAATTTTTTTCAACTTTTACATATGAACTTTGAAAAATCTAAATAAATTATATGGTGCTTACTTCACTTCATAAAGCTCATATGTCATGTTATTTGAAGCAAATAAAATCAGATCTCCATAACTCTTTTTCTTCAAGATTTTTGAAAATTTCATCTTTATTTAAACTTTGATTTTCATCAAATTTCTTTCTAATCCCATGCTTTAACATGCTTAATTACACAAATATAAACTAAATCTAAGTATAACACCATATAATCTTAACATCAAACCAACATCAAACCCTAGGGTTTAACCCATTTTCTAAATCACAATAATTTCACAATTATTTCAACATTTAAGCATAATCTAACTTTTAAATTATAAATCTAATAATAAACATAGCAATAATCACCACATAATACTTCTATTTCAAGTTCACACCATTATAATCTAAAATTAAAAGTTTAACAAAATTTAAGCATCTAAATATGATAAAAAGTGAGGATCTACCTTCAAACAAACTATTTCAGTGATTTAAAATAGTTTGGAGCTTAAGTTTAAGCTTAGAACAAGAATATTTTTTAGTGTGTGTATTTCGAAAATTAGGAGGGTTTGGGGAGATTTTGGATGATGATGAATAGTAAGGAGGTGGATCATATTTATCTTAGATTTTATTTTATTTTTATATTTTTTAATCACTTTGATGATTAATCACTTTTCTATAAAATTCACATACTATATTATTTAATTAAAGTGACTATTCATCAATTTTCTAGAAAATTTTCATATTATTTTATTTGATGTAAATAAATTTTGTTTAATTGCTAATACTTATAATATTTATTTTCCTTTCTTTAAGAAAATAATAATATGAAAATTACTACTCTTGTATTAATAAAACTATGAACTTTAGAATATGACATTTACAATAGTATAACTTGAAATATCTATTGTTATAGCATTTCTTTGATCATTAAGATCAAAATAGTCAATCTATATAATAATTCGAATTTCTAAAAATAATTCTTCTATTTTCAAATTCTAGATTTTTTTTATCATTCACTAGTTGTAATCAAATATTTTCTATCTTAATCACTTCTATTTTCTTTTTTCTTAAGGATGCAATGCCCGATTAGACCTCTAATCTAAGTAATAACTGTTTAAAAATTAGGAGTATTACAACGTACAAGGATATTATTCTAAGATTTTTAATTATTGATCATACGCTTCTAAAATGGTATCAGAGTTTATCTTTTTATTTAGGAAATATAAAATATTTAATTAATAATGTGTTATCCTAACGGAGGAGACTCTAAGAAAAATCATGAATTTGGATCCTTGTCCGAGATGTGATGCCTACAGGTTTTATTTTCAAGAATTGGAAAATAAACAAGAACATCTAAGCAGAATGCTTAGATTCTATGAAAGAAGTTTTGAACAAAGCTTTCAAAACAACCTGACACCAAGGATCATCCGGGCATTCCACGAGGATATGCGGATGACAGAGGAGAGGCTTATAATCAACGACCGACTAATGGAGGCGTTAAGAATTATCAGAATAGTTGCTATCCACCCCACGGTTGATGGTGACAAAAAATAAAGGAGCAACATCTGCTTCAAGTTTTAAAGAAATTTCACTGAATTTCTCAAATCGACAAAATTAAGGAAGATCTATAAGACATTGTAATATTATGGCAACAACCTATATGGTGTACTGCATGAGATAAGCATGGTATCTATGCAGCAAAAGGAGATTCTCATTCTTTTGCAAAGTATCCAGAAGAAGGTTGATGGCCTAGAACGAGATGCAAGCCATAAAATTATCAAGAAACCTACATGTGGAAACAAGTTTTCGCCCATAGAGACGATAGACGATAAAGCTCGATTTGAAAGAATAATTCGACTCTTGAAAAGGGGAAATGAATACCCTTGAAATAGTAGGATTAAACGAGTTGTAAGAGTTAGCAGAATCATTTGCTAACCTCAATATAGTGGATCTGAAGATGAATCAAGATATCCCAAAGGAGGAGCCACGGATCCCACCACAAAGAATATCACTTATTGATCATATGGGATCAAAAGGTCAATATGGAGCTGGCTAAGAACCTGATTTGGAATTTGCAGTAGAACAAGCTAGAATTAAATCACGAGGAATGAGGTGTATACCTAGAATGTAGGATACACATGTCCGGAAAGCCACATTGGAGCTAATTCATCCCTATGGATTGACGCTTGATTTTGATGAAGTTAGCTTCAAAGATCGAGAAAATATCATAGATGAGTGGGCAACATCAATGATGGTTGCAGCTACAACATTGGATATTGAAAAACTTAATTTTGCTAAGATCTTTGAAGCCAATTTAGCAGTAGTATTAAAACAATATTGGGAGTATTGTCCAGCTGAACGAAAGAAGAAAATATTAGCGTTTGACTTTTACGAGGATGCAGTAAAAGGCATGACATATACCTTTAAAGTCCATTTCCTTGGAGAAGGATATTTTGAGGGTTACAATGAAGAAAAAAAGAAGAAATATTTGTCAGCTCTATACAATTTAAGACTGATGGTCTTGAAGCAAGGATCACTTAACAAATTTCTTCAACTCTTTACTAAGTATCAACATCTGAGTATGGTCAATAAAGAAGTTGCAAGAAAATTATTTTTCCTGAAGTTTTCCAGTCCATGGAGGGAGATGTTATCAGGGATTACAAACCATGAGCATATACTGACAACGTTTCAAGGGTGATGTCTTATGTCCATAGGAAGCTGTCAGAGTGGTGTCAACAAGCAACCACTTAGAGGAATCTCAAGAAATTGAGAAAAATCAACGAAATCAGCCCCACTGATTTGTGATATGATAGATCTTCCAACATAAATCGGATGAGAACTATCATATCAAACCAGAAGAAAAAGAACATGTTCCAACCCTACAACAAAGGAAGAAGAGAAAAAATAAGTTATTGGAGGCCAAGGACGATGTGGTCGTGACCAAAAGCCAGATATTATAAATCTGGACAAAGAAGCAGTCCAACAAGAAGACGGTATCAAGCTCAAGGATCCAATTCTCATGAGCAAATACCGACGAATAAGACTTTCAGACGAGCTTATACAAGAGCTAATGAAAGTTTCAAGGATTGCAACTACTGGACGTACGGTGCAAATGGACATATTTCTATAAATTGCCCACAAAACAAGCAAAGAGAAATGCAAAAATTCAAGTCTACACTAGACATCGAGGATGTCGTATACTATCGGAAATCGATACAAGTATACCAATTCGAAGATATACCCTCAGATGAGAGTATATACGAACATGAAGAAATCTTTAGTGGAGAAGAATAATCTGATGAGAGTCATGTGACTCAAAGCTAGAAGATTACGCACCAAAAAGAAAACATGGGTGGGTAAAAGAATATAAAGATTCCCACTAGAAAAAAGATGAGTTAGTGGGAAATAAAGTAGACTCCACTCTCGCAACAATCAAAGTGTCGGCAGAAGAAGTGGAGTACACATGAGAGCCATTATTGAAAAAAGATGGCACATCGGCATGTGAAGAAGTAGAAACTGGTCATCATTTTTAAAACATCGGTCAAACTTGTCTTAAAAGCGGTCACAGTGTCGGCAAAAGATAAGGACCCAACATCACATACGATCAAGTTGTCATGGAGAAAAGGACCCGAGATAATAATTCAAGCAATTGTAGAGGGTATCAGACCTCTATATAAAGAGAAGGAGAATGAAGTTCAGATTATCGAATATCATCCAAGCTTTCTTCAAACAAGAAAAATAATTTTTTGTAATTGTTTAAATCTTGAACTCTTTTTCTCAAGATTTTTTCTTTTCTTTTTAGTTTTTAGTTTTGTATGTGCATAATGCACCCGGCTACCATAGATAGTTAAACAAGTTAGTCTCCTCCGAGGAAGAGATACACCTATGTATTAAGTATAGTATATTTTCTCAATAAAAGTTAATGCTTTCGCCTAACTATTCTAGTGTATTTCATAGAAATTTTCTTCCAAATAGTCGACTAAGTATCATACTCCACAGATAAAAATAAATGAGGGACTGTGCTGTGTGTTGTTGAAGGAGTTCTAACGGAGGGAGTCCATCGATTGCGATCGTGTGGTTGGTAAAAGCTCGAAGATAGCTCAAAGCCCGTAAAAATCCCACGACCCGAAGGAACGTGACCAAGCAGCATGTTAGTAAAAAAGGTACGAAGTCGATCTCGATTGATTATTTTTATAATTATACGGAAGCATGTTAGGCCTGATAATTATGTATGTTTAATCTGCATTCATGAATATGTTATGGTAGTAACAAAATAAAACATGAAATAATGGTGAATTTAAGGATAGTTTGGTCTTAAAAGCATAAAATGGTAGATCTTGCATGCTTTTATGAATTTGTTAAGTTCTACATGTATATTATGTGTTCGGATATTTAATGAGATTATCACTTGAATAAATATGAAATAGATTTAGGATAAGTATGGATAGTGAATCTAGCACCAATGATGAGTTTGGACAGATATGGATAGATAAATTTTGGATGAATTTAGATTTAGAAAATACTTAATGGGTGTGTACCTATCCCATTAACATTCCTACACTCAACACAGTTACGCTACTACATATAAAACTATCATCATTCTTTTAATTAATTTATATCCAAACTAAAGAGAAACTATACAAATCTATCACTTGACAAAATTTTGGTAATTTAGTTATTAATTAACTAAATTCGATCGTTGAAAATACAAGTAAAATGTGGTTTATTTGTAATATATATGACTATTTAGCCTAAACTTTTTGAATAATTTCCAACAAAATAAGTGATTCATTTTGGGTAAAATCGAGATTACCTAGGTCTTGGTCTGGGACCATACTTTTAAAACGTAATTTGTGTAGCCCAAATGGGACATTTGTTTCACCTATGAATTTGGCCCAAATGTATAAAGTTCAGCTGAGCGAAAGAATAAGTGGTCGCACTACTCTTTTTTCTCTTTTAAAGAAGGTTTTTGTTACGGACCAGAGCATGGAAAATGAAGAATATCCTCCACGAACGTCTCTCATACCCTGCTTTTGTAGGAAGGCTATCAATTGGATTTTTACCATCACGATTTTGTAACTCCAAATGGATTATGCTTTTGGTGCCAACGATTACAAAATAAGTTAGGTTGTACTTTATACAGTTCCGCCAATACAAACTAAAAAGGAAGAACTTCAAAGGGGTTTGATATTGTTATGGTCGCCTAACGTCCATAATCATTAATATCTAAATCGTCTAATGACACATTTACTTTTCATGATTGAATATTTTTATCCTCGTTATTATGATTTTTCAATCCTATCTCTTTAATGGGATATGAATCAATTTAAATTAGCTCGAATGACATAAATTATCAAGGGCCTTGACATATTCTAAGGTTCAAATCCATTAAAATAAACAATGGATTAACATATACTATTTTTATCTATCTAGGCTAATCTTAAAAAAAATAAAAACCGTACATAGGTAGCATCTACTGCTGCCCAACACAACAATTGCCTTAAACAAAGCGCTGCATAGATTATTTTGTGTAAAAGTATACAATCCTGGAAAATAAGATGATAAGAGTCCCTCAAAACACAGGTCATTGCTTTGTTCCGATATAACAAGAACAGTAGAAAGCAGAGCAACACTTGGATAGTTCATACATGATGTTAGTTTTTACTTTTAGAAAATTCAACTTTCTGATTACCTGTTTGTTACGGATAATTAACAAATATTACATCTTCCAAATCTTATCAACAACAAGACATAAACTATAAGTCCATAATATTGACTTGATAAGTACAAATTCCATTGTTTTATGACGCAGGACAATTCTCCTATCTCATTATAGAAGACATATTGGAATAATTACATTAATTTCATAAGTACATCTTTTCGTATCATGGGACTTTCCTTAACTCACTAGAAGGGAACTTAGCATATAATGATCGAGTCCCAGCCTAGGAAGCACCAATTCGCTCAAAGGGTCTGACTATTCCACCACATAAGTATTTAATACAAATACGAATTAAATACGCCTTAAATACACCTTTAATACGTCTTTATGAGGGGGTGGTTTGTTAAGAAAAAAATAAAAATTTAATACATTTAAAAACGTTTTCATAAAGTCCAATACGTTGGATTAGGGTTTCAAAACACACTTACACATCAAAATCAAAATAGCTGGTTTAAGTCTCAACTCATTATTGAGAGATAGAGAGAAAGAGCATCGGTGCCGTCGCCTGCCGCTCATGCCGTTGAATATGCTTTCCTCTTCTTCTTTGTTCTTCTTTTTTTATAGTTTTCCTTTTTCTCTATGTTCATTTTGTTCTTCTCCTTTTGGTTGATTAATAATGGGTTGAATAATAATGGATCAGTGATTGATTTTTTTTCTTTCTATTTTCGTTTTCTCCTTCTCTCTTTGGTTGAGTAATATGAGCCAGTTCTTAAATCTTTTTTTTTCTATGTGCAAACTTTTATTGTATTATTTAAGACTTAATTATGTAGTTATTTATTTTATTTTGATATGAATGAGTCTATATTAATCTATTAATAATATTATTAATAAGATATAAAAATATAATAAAAATATATAAACGTATTTGTATATTGATTTTTGGAAAATTGACGTATTTTAATATTCGTATCGCTTCATACTTTGTATTCGTATCGGTGTTTCCTAGGTCCTAGCTGTTCACTGCAACTGCATGTGTGTAGCTCAGCTCGTTTAAAGGATAAGAAAACAGCAAAAGGGATCTCCTCATTGAGCAAAAGCTTTTTTTTTTTTTGGTCAATTAATACAGGAATTTTAAAGGCTGCGTCACGGTGGACTCGAACCCGAGACCTTTGGCATCGGGCATTAACCACTCTACCACTAGGCCAATACACACACACCATTGAGCAAAATCTTGTAAACCTTTACCGTAACTCACCAAGTTACAGAAGCATAACATACCGATACTATGACTACAGGATCAAAAATGTCCTGATCATGGGATCATAGATGGATATGGTGACTATCTAAGATCAGTGACATCTAAACCTTAATACTAGAATTTATTTTGCAATTTATCAGTCTAATCTACATACCAATGATTATGAAAGTTCAAATATCTCTTGTTCATAGCAACAATACCAAATTTTTGTGTTACAACTTAGATGCTCATAAATCAAGTTACTTCATCCATACTAAACTCATTTTGATCTACAACTAGAAGCGCATATCACTGCAGGTAATGCTTATTGTGAAGAAGTAGCAAAAGGCCCGTAAAACGGCTTCACATAATCAAAGACTTCTTCCTCGAAAAATCTCTGCATACAAAGAACTCAAAAATTACTACTACTACTACTACTATTCATAGAAACTGATCAAACAATACATCTTGTAATCACAATTCAGAAAAACAATCTACAAACAAATCATATCACAAAACCTGAACTCAACATCATCTTGATCAAGTCCTCTTGATAGCTCCGGCTACATCAGATAACAAAAACACACACAGAAGCAGAGCACCAAAAGCAAAATCTCCAAAACAAAAAAACCCACAAAAGCAAAACCAATAATCAATCAGATAGTTGTATCAATTTCAACAACAAAAATAAGCAATTACAGCCCAATACACAGAACATAACCCTAATAAGAAAAGAAAAAAAGAAAAAACTACTTCTTTTTGCCTTTGCTCTTCCTCTTAGGAGGGAGCACAATCTCTCCTTTAAGGACAGGAATCTCCATAAACTGATCAAGCCCACTATACTTCTTGCGGAATTTCTCGACCTGATCGGCGTCGATGAGGAGCTGCGAGCGGCTGCCGAGGTAGAAGGGGTGGTTGCCTGACCACACATCCACCACATACTCTTTCTTGGTTCCGCCGGTGGTCATCACCAGCTCGCCGTTGCAGTAAACCTTGGCGTCATCGTGGAATTGGGGGTGTATGTCGCTCTTTCTGCAGCTCCACTTCATCCGATTGCTGCCCACCACTCCTTTCACCTGTAATTTTTTTCTTAAAAAAAATCTATTTGTGCAAAGATGGTTCAAACGATGTTTATTGCTGCTGGGAAAGTTTAGTTTCTTGTTACCTTGGCGTTGAGAGACAGCGGAGGAGGAGAGAGGTTTTTGTGGAGGAATGGGTTGGAGAGGGAGAGCGCCATTTCTTTTGATTGAAAGATAGAGATTGGGGTTGAAGCTATAATTCTGAATCTGATATCAAGATTTTTTGGATGGGCATTTTATTGGTTCTCAAATTACTAAACCATCCTTCTCTCAATTCTCAAACTATTATTTATTCACAATACATCCGCCACCTCTAGTTGGCCCAAAATTCCTAAGAGTTGGAAATTTCAAAGCCATAGTGGGCCGTGGCATATAAAATTACAGTAAAAGATTTCAAGTATGTTTTGTTCGAATGTTTTTATGGTAATTGTAAAATTTTGCATACTAAATTGTTAGTTTTGAAACATTGGGACATTTGAAGTATTTCATTTAAACGTTAAGATTATATGATATTTCCAAGTAAAATAACACCAACCCCTTTAAAAATATATAGAACTACACATTTTTACATGAATGGACGAACTTACCCTTATTATAAATAATTTTGATTTTTTTTTCAAACCTAATTCCAATCCACGAGCCACCCCCCTCTCTCAACCAATTTGCACAACCTTCTCATTCCCCAAACCCTAATTGTGTTGTCCTTCAAACCATTGCGCAAGCCCCGTCGTGTCCCTTCTCCCTCTTGCACCTCACATGAGCCTCATCTCGATGCAACCCTTGCGCTCACCAACGTCGGATATACATGGATGCACAATCATGCTAAGTGCATGAGTTCATGATGAACTACTGCGAGAATATATATGAATGCTCAAATATTGAGAAAATGATGCACATATGCAACAAACCTACGAAGTATATGAACCCGAAAAACATTTGAAAAGAGCGAGTATTTTTCACATATTTGTGCCTATTACCTTTATATATAAATTAGTCATATGGTTAAGATTTTACTTTGGACATATTTTGTATCTAACTAATTATTATTTTTTCCTATAAAGGTATCGTGTAATCTACATTTACAAATTAGATGCCCTAAAAGTTAGGTCTCAATATCATACTCTACAATAACTTGTGAAAAAAAATCTCGTGACTAGTGAAGTATTAAGAGAGAGAAAGAACGCGGATCCCCAAATCTTTAAATTACCAATCAAAGTTGGGGAGTCTGAAATTTGAGTCCAACTCAGTGACTCAGTCAGTTACAGAAGTGATAAGATATTTACTATTTAGTGTGTGTTGATTCAGTGGTAGAGTAGTTAATGTCCGAAATCAAAGGTTTCGGGTTCGAATATATCGTAACGCAGCCTTTAAAATTTCTATATTAATTGATAAAAAAAAAACATATTTACTATTTCTAGCTCAATCATCCAAGACATGAATGTAGTTGTTAAAAAATACTATTTCCACGTGTTCTATATTTAGCGTCGTAGTTTTCGCGGTCAACACTAATTTCGGCAAGAATTAGACCAAACTAACTCAACTTTACTGTACATCGCTGCCATCAATTTTTCCTTTTTTTTTTTGAGGAAAACCACCATCATAATTGATTGTTGAGAACCTCTCCTTTTCTTGTTCACGTGCGTTAACTACACTACACTAAACTACTGAGTTTTCCTACTTCGTACAAGTCTTGGTTGCCTCATAAATTTCCTTTTTTTTTAGGATTCGTTGATTGTGAATCTGTGATCTTATTTTTTTGTTTTCCATTTGTTGTTAATTCTCGTTGTCCCATCTGGGTTTTGGCTGTAGTTTTTTATGTTTCCGGAGTGAAGTTTTTGGAAGGTGGCGAAAAGTAACTTTTTCCTCTCTTTTTCTTCAAGATTTTCGAGCATGGGATCATTTAGCAAAAAAGTAGCGTTGCTTTTTGAATTTTTTGTACTTGTTAAGAACCTGGCTATAAATAGGTTTTCTCCTGTTCTTTTTTTTGTAGATCATTTGGTGAATCATTCTAACCAAAATGGATTCATGTTGTGTCGCAATGAAAGCTAATGTGCTCCCTCCGAACCACCGGGAAAATGGGTTTTTTGGAGATAAAATTAGGGGTTCGAAAGAAAATGTTTTTGGATCACGATTTTGGAGGAAGAATTTGGGTGAGAAAGGGTCGAGAAATTTGAAGCTTGGAGTTACATACTCTGTTCTAACACGTGATATCAACAAAGAAATGGCTGTGAGTTTGTTAAAATTTCGAATTTTTTGGAACTAATTTGTTTTGGCCCTCAATTGAAATGAGTAGTGACTTTTTCAGGCACTTCAATCCAAACCATCTCCTGAGGAAACTCCAAATGCAAATCCAGCAACCGTTGCATCGATAATCTTGGGGGGAGGCGCTGGAACTCGCCTCTTTCCTCTCACTAGCAGAAGAGCTAAACCAGCTGTTAGACAAGATTTTGTGTTAGATTTAACTTGTTCATGATTCTTTTGTTGTGTCATTCTTGGTGTATGAGATAAGATGAAATGGTTATTGTTTTAGCTGTTTAAGTCTTGATGCAAGAAGCTAGAAAATGCATATAGTTGGACTTTTCAGTTGCAAATGTGTTCTGTTTCATATTCTTATGTCAACGTTTTTATTCATAATAGGGAGTAGAACAAGATTTTGAACAGATAATTTCATGTGTAGGAGATATAGGCTGGTATGAATGTGTGGAGGTTGATGTATGTTCATGTGTGCAGGTCCCGATTGGTGGTTGTTATAGGCTAATTGATGTCCCGATGAGCAACTGCATCAATAGCGGGATAAGAAAGATATTCATTATGACGCAGTTCAATTCTTTCTCCCTCAATAGACACCTTGCTCGTACCTACAACTTTGGAAATGGTGTTAATTTCGGTGATGGTTTTGTGGAGGTGAGATTGTATTGACTATTAGCTATAGTGCTTGTTTTTCATATGATATTTTGAATTTCGTAAATGTCTTTAGTTACTATCAGTGAATAATTTTCATTATATGGATCAGCCACCTTTTCTTGGTTTTCTTTGCTTTCTTAAAAAGCTAATATATAATGGATATAGGTTCTTGCGGCCACCCAAACATCAGGAGAAATGGGAAAGAGATGGTTCCAAGGAACAGCAGATGCAGTTCGACAGTTCATTTGGGTTTTTGATGTGAGTGGTTGAGGTATTCCTTTAGGATCATTTTTGTAGAAGGGCTAATTGGTGGATTCTCTCTGTGTTTACAGGCTGCCAAATACAAAAACATCGAGCACATTGTAATTTTGTCAGGCGACCATCTTTACAGAATGGACTATATGGACTTTGTTCAGGTAATCTGGCTGCTTATGTCTGTATATTAAATTGTATATCCTTCTTAATACTCGGGTAAGTATTGACAGACGACATGCTTGCAGAAACATATCGATACAAATTCAGACATTACAGTGTCGTGCGTACCCATGGATGATAGGTATGTATTTGATTTATCGCATTACAACATCTTCTACTTCATTCTAGATTCAACTAATGAGCTCATGCATATAGCATGAGAGATTAATAAGCTTTGCCGTTCTTTCCCATGTAAACCTCAGCCGAGCCTCAGATTATGGATTGATGAAAATTGATCAAATGGGCAGGATCATTCAGTTTGCAGAGAAACCAAAGGGCTCTAATCTAAAAGCAATGGTAACTAGTCTCCTCTAGCTAGGCCAATACACTTTGTTTCGTGTACAATATGACTTGGCTTTAAGATTCAGTGTTCGTGATTACCTTTCTTAAATGTCAATTTGACATTTTTTAAATGAGGCACACTCTAATGCATCCGCCCTAATTAAATTGTAATTGTATTAACAAAATCTTAATTGGGATTAATCAACCCAATTGGGATTGGCGAATCCTAATTGGGGTGGATGCACCGTACATCCGGATTTACACAAGTTTTTGCCATTTTAAATTCATATTTTCTTCCCTTTGATCTTTTGCATTTTCTGATGATGTTGTGCAGCAAGTGGACACCTCTGTTCTCGGACTTTCTCGTCAAGAGGCAGCAAAATTTCCCTACATTGCTTCAATGGGCGTTTACGTGTTCAAGACTGATGTCCTACTACAGCTTCTGAATTATACGTACCCATCGTGCAATGATTTCGGGTCCGAGATCATTCCTGGAGCCGTGAAGAGTCACAAAGTGCAGGTGAGATTTGGATTAGGAAATTCTGTGTTGAGATTTCGATACCAGTCCTCTATTCTGAGTGTTTCTCGTTACAGGCATATTTGTTCAGTGACTACTGGGAGGACATCGGAACCATCAGGTCGTTATTCGATGCCAACTTGGCCCTCACGGAGCAGGTCAATTCTCTAGTGCACATTACTCAGAAACAGTTGGATAAAATCTCGTTTTCAATTTTATTTTCATCTGGGATTTACGTGCTGAAGATTTTCATTCTTCTCACTACCCAAAAAATTATGGAATGTTACTATTTTCACCTTTGGAAGTGTACTTTTGGCATATTCTGAATGTGGCTCATGTTCTTTTTCCAGCCTCCAAAGTTTGATTTTAATGACCCAAAGACCCCTTTCTACACATCTCCAAGATTCTTGCCGCCTTCGAAAGTTGAAAAATGCAGGGTACGGTATTTTGGTAATCTTCTATGACGGTGCTTAAATCTTTTCATTCCCATATCTCACGACTATGGTTGTTTCAGATAGTGGATGCTATAATTTCCCATGGTTGCTTTTTGGGGGAATGTAGTGTTCAACACTCTATTGTTGGTATCCGATCACGCCTAGACAATGGTGTTGAACTCAAGGTGAAGTCTACATATAAAAATGCTAAACTAGATTCATATCTTTAGTTGATAAGAGAATCATCTCTTTCCCTTTCTGATGAGCTTATATATTCTATTGAATGTTGCGATTTGACTGAGTGCAATCTGTTTGTGTTTTAGGATACTATGATGATGGGTGCAGACTATTATCAAACAGAATCCGAAATTGCATCTGCTGTGGCGCAAGGAAAGGTTCCAATCGGTGTTGGACTTAACACCAAAATCAGGTAGGATTAAATTCAAAGGTTATTTTGTAACAACTTATTCATATTCCCAGATGAAGATATTCATATTTATTTTGAAGTAACTGCATAATCGACAAGAATGCCAAGATCGGAAGGGATGTGATCATCGCAAACAAAGATGTAAGTTTTGTAGTTGTTCTCATCTATGGCTTTCGTAAGGAGTGAGTGATTTTGGATGGCGTTGATATGTCAGGGTGTCGAGGAAGCAGACAAGGCGAATGAAGGATTTTACATCAGATCTGGAATCACAGTAGTGTTGAAGAATGCCACCATTAAAGATGGAACAGTGATATGAAACTAAGTCTTCAAGTTGAGGGTGTTGTTTTGGAGGAATCTAATAATAACGTAAATTAGAACTCTAACTTTGTAACTATAGAATCACTAGGAATAATGCCAGAAAACATCATATTTTGGCTTAGCTTAGAGCTAGGTTAAAAATACGACTAATAAGTAGTTGTTCTCATCTATGGCTTTCCTAAATTATCTTCTTATTGCAATTCTCATCTCTTACTCTTTTTCAGATCAATTGTATTAAATTGCAGCCGTCTAAAATGCGCTCTTCCTCCTGCCTCTATCATTCTATCTTTATAAATTTTTGTATAGAACATTCGTCAAAGAAAATGGTTTTCAATAATATTCCAGATACAATGATACACGTTTAATGTTTTTTATTCTTTTATTTGAGGGGAGGTTAACTTTCAAATTGTTACATTGAAATAATAATATATAAGTCAGAAAGTCCAAATAACATAACATTAATAATCATTCCGGAGATTAGCATTATCCAACAATTAAAAAAAAAGTGATGTTATGATCACAAATAAATTAACATGCAAGGTTTCCTCTTTACTCCCATGTTGATGTTGGTAAGCATATATAAACTCAAAAATTCCAAACTCGTGGTGGGGAAAAAGACATGGTCAGATTGAAGAATGCTTTGTAAAACTAAACAAGTAGCTCATTAGCAATCATGAGACCACATTGTAATTGCCAAAATCCCAGATCATCATTCATCAATCTACTAATGGTAATGGTGATGAAGTGAAAGGGGTTGAATGAATGTCATCATCTAGTGTGTGTGTGTTGGCCTAGTGGTAGAGTGGTTAATGCCGAGACCAAAGGTCTCGGGTTCGAGTCCACCGTGACGCAGCCTTTAAAATTTCTGTATTAATTGATCAAAAAAGAAGAAAATCTGGTTCTTGTACATCACTCTAACCTGGTTGAGCCTCTTGGCCGTGGAGGGGCTGCGGCTCACCACGATCTCCAAGATTGTCCATCCCTTCGCACAGGAGTTGCCAGAACAAGCCGCCTGCGGCTGCTCCTCCTCTTCTTGCAGACGAGTAGATGGCTGCGGCCATCACCTCGTCTCTTCTGTACCCGGGATCCATTGACGACTTCCCAAACTCTGCAAACAAAAGTGGCTTCTGGATTTAGTCTCTGCATCCTTGATGTGGCCTTTCATCCAGGAACAGAAGCTGCTCCTCGTCGGTCTGGCTGGTTAACCTGTGTTCATCTCAATCTATCAAAATTCTAATTCAATAAAAACCAACACATTTGATGGCTAGGCTACCATTGGTCTGGATTTGAGTGTACCGTCGCAAAGTCTATCTCCGCAATCTCATTGTTTCTCAAGAAATCTGCTCCCGCTTCAAAATGTGGATTCTTTTTATGATGCTTGTGACCGTAAAAGCCTTCTAGCCTGCTTCCAACAAGTGCTTGTTGTCTATGGATTTCTAGTAGGAAGCCATCTCTTCTATCCATGCCTGTCAAATCCACCAATTCTTTTATCTCATGTGTAAAATGACATTATCGATATATAAAAGACAGTTCCAACATGACATTTCATTGGCCTAGACAAAATAAATAATAAAAGCTCCTTACATTGAACACTTGAACTATCCTTGAACTTTCAAGCTTCAAAAGAGTAAGATGCATGTTCAAAGTTGAAGGAGTGAATAGAGGTGCTAATAATTTCTTTTCCTTTTTTTTTAATAATCAAATCAGATTTGTCTTAACTCCTTTTGATCCACCCTAAAAGAGGAGGTAATACTTAAAATGGGTTGTCATTTATTTTTACTTTAATATAACAATATTTTTTTGGGGGGCTGGGGCTACCAAGCCTTAGGTTCTAGGGGATCGCTCCTCTCATATAAAGGATGTTTGGCTGAGCCTATAAACACCTGAAAACATCTTATAAATTGTTTATGAGTTTATAAGTTCTTGAGAAGTGTTTAGCAAAATAAACTCATAAATAGCATATAAGTTGTATTTACAAATTGTACCCTTCTAATTTTATACTATTCAATTTTTTTCCTCTAACTATGATTTTCTCTCTCAAACTCACGATTATCTCTTTAGATTATAAGTTCAAATATCCAAAAATTTTGACATTTGAAAAGCTCTTGAAACATGTTATAAGTTCACAAATTACGACTTATAAGCTCACAAATTACGACTTATAAGTAAAGGTATCGGGTAGAATCGGATGTTCACAAATAACACTAGATCGTTCAGAAACGATGGGTCTATTCTCTTGGGAAATGAATGGGTCTTTTCTCTCGTTTGAAACTTGTTTATTATTTTTATTTTGTAGTGTCCAAATTATATAATTTTTCATAATTATATGCGGATTTAGTGAAAGTTAGTTTCCTTTTGAATGCGGGGATACTTTGTTTATGTAAAAGAATAACCATACCGATGCAGATATGGCATTTCCGAAGTGTTGACAGTTGGCACCAAGTTTTATTGGAACAATATCTTCTGTTCCCAAATTCATGTATGATTCTATGTATTTACTTCCTTTTAATTAGGCAAAATCGTTTAGAGTATTTTAAACATGAAATATAAAGTAGAACATGGATTTGGAGATAGAGGATCATGTTCCAGATTAAGGCGTTAGTCATGGCATTATCTCATAATAGGCATTTACTTTCGAGGTCACTATTTTTCTCTGGCACGAAAGCCACATGATTTTTGAAAAAAAATGTTATATAATTAATTGCTAATTATCGTGTAGTGGAATAAACATAATGTTTCTCGTCTCTCTATAACTTCCTTAAGCACGCAAGTCTATGAAAAACTGACAGGTAATTCATGTCATGCATTTTCGACTATTTTCCATGTGATTATTTATATACAATTGATTATAGGTCGGTGATTCTTCGTCTTTATAAGAATGGAGGCTAAGATAGAATCTCAATCTCTCCATCTCCCAACTTCAACAAAATATATACAATTCATTAAAATAATGCAATATAAATCATTGAGCATTTTAATAAATGAAACTCGACGTTCGCTCATGTTAATTAACAGTTCTCTTGTATATTATAAGTCAAGATAAAAATTATTTAGACTCCTAAATTATTGCGTTAGACAACTCAGCTTTTAGAGTAATTTTAATTTTTAACTCATCTAAACCTTCAAATTGAATACAATAACAATGAAACCCCTCCATTAACTACTGTGCTACTATTTCCATTTCCAGGCTCTACAGTGCATTCACCCCATAATTATGTAGCACGGTGAAAAAACAAATAATCGGATTATTAGGACCTTAATAATTTCTTTTTTCTGCATATTACTTGCTCATAGCAATGAAATTACATCTAGCTTACCTAAAATAAAGGGTAACCATTTACTTTTAGTTCTCCCAACTCTATCTACTGACAGCATGAAATTACATCACTCAAAAGAAAAAACGAAAATAAATGAATAAAGAGCAGCGCAAAGGCAACTGCCACTACTTAATCATCTCTCGTCCGAGTTGAACCTGTTCCATGCCGCCTGAGGGGGATTGAGCAACAACATAGGTTAGATGCAACGAGCAAGACTCGTGGAAGAACCAAGTGTTATGTTCTCGAAACCAAACCACAGCGAGAAGCTTTCTGATTTCAACGAAAACTAACAACATACCTTGAGAAGATCAAAAACCTTTTCGCATATGTATTTTTGTTGAACACTAGCTCCTCTTTGTTGCAACTTGTCAGGGTGTACGCAAAGAGTTGCCTTTCGGTAGGCCTTCTTCACAGCGGCAGTTGTAATGATCTCCGTCAAGGAAATAGACTGCCAACCACTTTCTGGCCCAAGGATCTGCACAAGACAATCGATTAATATAAAACAGTGGTTGCCTCATTTAATCAGACTCAGGTCTCATGTCATATATGGCTTCACAGAGAGAGAGAGAGAGAGAGAGAGAGAGAGAGAGAGAGAGCCTCTCCAGCTTCAGAGTTTGGACTTATTTTTCCCTTTTCTTCTAGTAGGGGGTTATTTCAGGTTTTCACAGATTACAAGGTTTTCTACTCATGCAAGTTCGTAAATCTCTAAGAATATTTAATTCGTGCCCAGCCAAGATAACCCTGGTTAAGTTCCCAAATCTTGATACTGGGAATTGGTATGCAAATAATATAAAAAACTCGAACCAATGATTGAGATAGTAAATCAGTAATTAGTGGTAGCCAATACATACATATTGCAAAGTTGAGAGAAGTGCACGCAAGTTTCCCTCCTTTCCTGTGGCCCATCTTTTAATATCAGCATCAAGAGATTCAGCAAGTCTCTGCAATATGACGAGATCCTTATCAACAACACAAACTCAATCTATTCAGGCAATGATTATGAATTCAAACTTGTGGTAATAGATGTTACATTTCTCTCAGCCTGCTCTTTCTGCGCAAGATGATCCCTCATATTCTTCTCTGCAAGTGCTTTTGCCTGAAAAGACCAGTTGCATGGGTAAAAGGTTAAAAAATCTCTCTAGCTATAGCTACAATGATAAAACGGAGAAGGGCATACTGCTCGCTCCGTTATCCTCTGATGCCTCTCCAGTCTTGCTTTACGCCTTTGTGCCGATTCACTATTCATTCCAATCTCCAGGTCCTGCAAGAGAGTTTGACATCAACTTCATGAACACAAGTTTATATTACCTTCAGGCAAGCAATAAAAGGCAACTGATACTTACTGAGGAAGAAAAGCTGTGCTTCAGTACATTATTTCTGGAAGAACTAGAAAACCTTTCAGTGGAGTGTCTATCAGCTGGTGTTTTAAACTCTTCAGGAGTTTTTAGAGACTTCGCTTTCTCTAGAGCACGCTCACGGGCCTCTGCTGTGGCTCTTTCTACTGCAGCTCGTTCAGCTCTAAGCTTGGCTTCTGTGGAGGCCTTATCAAGTGGTTGCTTAACCATGGAAGGCTTCTCAACCTTCTCCCGAGCCTCTGCCATAACCCTTTGCCGAACTTCAGTAGCTGCTCTCTCCACAGCAGCTCTTTCTGCCCTTTCTCGAACTTCAGCAAATGCTCTCTCACGAACTTCACGAATTGCCCTTTCCACAGCTATCCTGTCCTTTTCCCGCTCTCTTCCCCTCTTTATGGCTTCTATTCGTTGCTGTTGATCATTGCTCTCAAAGTCATGCATACCTACTTTGGCATCTTTCTCTTCCATAAATGACGTTCCTACAAGATTTTCCTTATCCTTTTCCACGTTCACATCTGTATCTACAGCTTCCTCAGTTTCCAAGGGTTTATCCATTTCTTTGGGTTCATCATGTAACTGAGAGTATAATTCTTCACTTGGTTCCTCAGCACATTTTATATCATCAGAAACCATGTCATCGCTTAGTTCTTCCTTGTCTGAGGTCATGGTCTTTACATTTTGCGCACATTTTTCAGATTTTTTAGCAGAGAACTCATCTATCTTCTTAAAGCTCGAGGCCGATATAGACTCACTCTCCACAGTTTGTTCCAACATCTGTTCAACTTCTGGAAACTTCAGTTCCACTCCTCTAAAATGAGATCCAAGGTCTTGAGGTATATCTTGTCTATTAATTTTAGCAGTATATTCTCGTGCAGCAGTATGAATATCACTAGTTTTAGATACATCCTCATCTTGTGACCAGTTTTTTTCAGGATCCGCATCCATGACATCAACAGCTACCGTTCTGCTATCAGAAGGAAGACCTTCAAAAGCATCAAGCAGTATGTTTTTCACAAATATCTCTTCAGAGGCACTTCGATGTAAATAGTTGGTTCTAAGCATTTCATCATCTAGCAGACTGAACGATCCTTCTTTCATCTTGTCCTCATCAAGTGCAGAAACTGCTCCATTTGATTTGGGCACATCCTCTTCAGAATCTTTGACGGTTTTCTGATGTTCTTCCCCTTTGCTCTTTGACTCCACATGACAGGATTCTTCAGTTTCAGCAATGATATTGCTAGTTCCATTAGTATGAGGTGCGTCAAAGATGATGCTAGCCTCTCCACTACTAAAATTAACAGCTTCATCAATTTCTTCGTCATAAGTAGGCTCCTGACCTTCACCCCTGCCGGCAGCCCTCTTAGTGTTGTCTGTTTTCTCAGATTCTGTCTTCTGAACATTGATGCAATGGCTTGCCTCCATCACTTTGGTCCCAATGGTTTCATACTGAAAAGTGGTATTAACTTGTACCTCTTCAACTTGATTCCGAACAAGTTCTTCAGTTGATTTTGGCTCATCTCCATTATCAGCAAAATCCTGATTGTTATCGTTAATTTTTGGTCGATGAGCCTCATCAACCTTAATTTTTGACTCTCCTACTTCTGAGAACACATCAGGCTTACCTTCATTGATTACTTCCAGCAAGACTTCCTTCAGCTGCTCTTTATTGTCAAACCAGAGGTGGCCCTCTTTCTGACTTGTCCCCCTTGTTTCTTCATCACAAATTTTTGCATGTCTCTGGCCATCACCTTCCCATCCGGAGACACTTTCAGTTCTCCTGTCCATCTCTTGTTGGTCCAGACTTTCATTCCTGACCAGATTACATGATTCATTCAGCATGTCATTAGACTCTGACTTTGCATTAGCCATTTTGTCACACTCTTCAAGTTTCTTCTCATGCTGTTTCTCACCATCACTATCATTTTCTCTCTGCTCGTTCACTCCATCCTCTGGGCAGATCCTTAAATCTTCACAAGCTTCATCCACTTTCTTGTCATGCTCAGGAATTCTATCAGAACTACTGAGAATCTTCCCCCTGTTAATTTCAGATCCTTCTGCATGATCAGAAGTGTCCTGACATGGAGGCACTAAGCTATTAAAGTTGCCTGGCTTCGCAGGGTCCGTATCAACAGCTTCACATCCAGATAAACTTTTTCCCTCTCTTTGCACTTCATCTGCTTCCACATTTTTTTCAAGCTTTTCTACTTCAACATTTTCATCAACATGAGTTGTCTCACTCTGAATGTGGTTTGAAGCAAATAACTTGCTCTCTCCTGCAAATGTCTCTGCAGGTTCTCTAACAGTTTCAACATTCTCCGAAACCCTTTTGCCCTCAGAACGTTCAGCAAGAAAACATGTAACAAAGTCACTGAGTGGTGGAGTTAATTTTCCATCAATCCGAACAGGTGCAGGGAATATAGGATCTAATTCTTCATAATTTTTCCTGGTACTGTTGTTTTTTGATCCCAAGGCCTCAAGGTCAATTTTAGTTTCCCTATTTACAACTTTCAAGCAACTTATAGGCCTAAGCTTTGATCCATCTTGAGAACCATCCTTTTTCCTTTCCATAATTATTTTGGCTATTCTTATACTTTCTTGGGCCTGTGCTATGGCCTTCTTCAAGGCAGAAGCAGATAGAGCATCAACTGAGTTGTCATCAGAATCCTCAGAAGATTCCCCAGCAATCTTCTGGGAAACATCTTCTTTAGAAGCAAAACCTGATGTCCTCAACTTCCTGGTTTCCTTGTTATGACTTAGATTTGTTGGATAACTTGTCGGCATGGGTGCATTTGATAATGGTGATTTGAGATTACCTTCATTCACATGGTGAGACTTATCAAGTACCTGTGATTTCTCCAAGCTTGATCCATCTTTAGCATTGACAGGTTCAACTTCAGCACTGAAACTCCAGGTGCGACTAATTTCATGTTTGAGTAAAGGTGGCCTGTCATTCTTTCCCTTATGTGACCGACTTCCATCAACAAAATGAGTAAATCCAGGAACAGCATGGAGCTCTGCTATGTGCATTTTCGTTTCTGATGCATCAATGTTTATTTGGTTGGTCCTATTGAAAGACAAGTTAAACTGCTGCTCAATTCCATCGGCCGTCTGTTCAGATGCCACATCAGAAGGACTTTCTGTCTTTGTTGAAGGATGTAGAGGACATGATTCTTGCAGCTTCCCTTCATCAAAAGATGGATCAGATGCTGCACCAGAGAGCCTTTCTGTCTTTATTGTAGAAGGTGGAGAACCTGATTTTTGCGGCTTAACTCTATCAACAGACTGGTCATATGTCACACCAGGGGGCCTTCCTGTCTTTTTTGAAGAATGTCGAGAACCTGATTCTTGTCTATAAGGCCGCCCCTCCGCTGGAATCCTACAAAAGAATTTAGGACAAGCATATGACTCTTTCCATCAATTCATTTTCAGACAAATCTGATGTCCAGTAGAAGCACAAAATATAACTAGGCATTAAATCATTTTTCTTTCAAGATAAACATGGATTCCAGAAATAGGAAGGTACTTGTACCATATGCACATTTAGATTCCAAATATTACAAAAATCTACAAATATATATTTTTCCAGACCTTTGAGGAATGAAGTCAACCACATTTCATTTCCCACCTGTCCATCCTAACACCTTCGTACCAAACCCTCCAATCAAAACGGGAATGAGAAAAGCCCTTAATAATTATTTCCAAGATACAAAAGCATATATAGGAGCTAGAGATAAAAAAAATGACTAATCCTCTCAATGGAAAGAATGTCCCACTTTTTCCATTTTATCTATGAGGTACACTCCCATGAGGTCGACCTTACGTAGGGACTATTATATTTTTTTCAATATAAACGATACTTTTTTCAATACAAATGATATTTTTCTTCATCATAAATGATACTCCCTCCGTCCCATTATTGTTGGCTCATTTTCCTTTTTGGGTTGTCCCATTAAATTGATCCGTTTCCAAAAAAGGAAACAATCTTACACTAAAAAGTGCATCGAATTTCGTGTCACACACTACTTTATACACAAAACACAACTCTCCTTAATCTACGTGTAAAAAAGAAAGGAGCCATGAATATTGGGACGGATGAAGTAGTTTTTATTTACAAGGTAAAAAAAGTAAATGATACTTTTCTTTACTATAAATGATATTTTTCTCACTACAAATGATAATTTTCTTCACTATAAATGATAATTTTTGGACTTCCCTACCTAGGGTCGACCCCACGGGAGTTTTTGTGTTCGTCTATAAGTTGTTTTGGAGTTAAATATGTCATGTACAAAATATTTTCACTTCATATTTCAAAGGCCAAGGAGACGGTGCATTCTTTTCCTTCAATAGTTCTTTTGGTTTGCTTAGCAGCAGGGATCAGAAGCTACATTGAAGCTCGTAAAATTAGAACTTAAGTGTAATGAATTAAATAATATATACATGAATTCCTACTGACATTTAGTCATTTAACTTGACACCTCCTCCACTTTCGACATTTAAAAGAAAAAACTCTCACAGCTGAGAAGGAAATATGAAAACAAATTAATGCTCAGAAAGTCGGGTAACACCGGCTGCAAGGAGGAAGCCTAGGAATCAGCAACTATGATTATTATTGTAACTGTTATCAGCTTTCCATGTACGAGTCATATCTCCAAAAAAGACATTCTTGCATTTTTTTATTAAAAAGACAGCTCTGCCGTGGAACACGTCATATCTTCAAATGACATACTATCTAAAATATTCAGATCATACCAAAGATGACATTAGATGCTGCCATAGAGTATATGAGTTACTACTGCCAGAAGAAGCAATTAACAACAGATATTTCTATAATGAGTTCGATAAATGTTGACTACGACATTTAACACAGGCCAACGGAAGAGATTTCATGGAAATTCAAATCTAGAACTGTGCATCAAATGGAATTTCGCACACTGTCAAGTTTTAATGGACAATTAGCATCACCACCTACAACTTTGACACCGTAAAGTAATATTTTACTATCATTATAGATTTACAAGGGAACCGCAATCCAGTTCAGTCAAACAGGTTTTTATATTAATTTTTAAATTTCTTTAAGGAAATGTAATCAACCAAACAATAATGATTTATTACCTAAGAGAGAATTTTGACAAAGATTCTCCAAAAATATGATAGAAACAACAGATTTGGTATTTACTAATTCCAAAACCCAACAGCACAACATTCACATACAAAAAATGGAACATTCACACATTTACAAACATTTTCTGTAAAATTCACGATCTTCTCACGAAATGGAATCAGAGAAACTCACCGCGGCTTAGCTCTCTTAGCAGAACCATTAAGCAACTCCTCGTACGGCACGAAAACATCGTCATGCGTCAAGCCGGAGAAGATGTTGGTGTAATCGAGCTTGGAGCTCCGGAGATCGCCCGACCCGACCCGCTCGTCCATGCCCGAAAGATCTAGCACCGGAATGGAAGAGGAGCCGGAGAAAATCTCGGAGTACTCGTGAACTTGTAGCGACTTCCTCTCACCCCCATTCGGCAGCAAAACGTCGCCGTAGGGGTTCTTGAAGGAGAAGGACGAGGAGAAAACATTCGCCGTGGTGGTGGAGTGCTTTCTCCTGTGCGAGGATTTGGAGAGAGATTCCATGAAAATGGAGATAAATAAGGACTTTGATAGCAGTCGCGTTCGCTAGGGTTTGTGGCTCGATTTTTTTCTGGTATTTTGGGGGTTTTGCTTCTTCCTGTTCGGTGAGGCAGGCTTTAGTTGCCTGCAGAGGGAAAAAAAGTTCTGCAGAGTCAGACAAAACGAAGGAGAACGGGAATGAGAGAGAAAATATTATATTTGAGAAATATTTTTATTATTAATGTAAAGTGGGGTCCACAGAGGATTATCTGCCTCGGTGCTCCCACTTCACTGTATAGTACTACTACTACAGTCTCTTTTTTTTGTTTTCTTTTTCTTTCTCTTTCTTTCTTCTGTTTTTAAAAAAAATACAATCCTTAACTTTTTTTCGTATCATTTTTTAAACTAACTAAAATGAAAATGTAATTTTATTCGATTTGTTTGCCTTTATAGTCTCCAAATTTCTACTTTATTTATATCAATATTTATTTTATCAACGAAATGACACCAATATATTTGTTAAGTTAATTTAAATAAATAAAAGTATCTTATATAATCAATAAAAATATTTACCAGACATAGACAGCCCACGTTAAACACAAACAATTCAAACAAAGAACAATATAAAGCAGAGGTGGAAAGCCTCTTTCTTTTTAAAAAAGAAAAAGAATAATGATAGATACCAAAATAAAGTGTGTTTTATTTTTGGCCCATTATTGGCATATCAATGTTTGAGAAAGAGTAGAATGAGTGGTATCGCTGACCATGCCATCACCCACCAACTTTTGATTTCATTTGCAAATTTATTGTAATCCAATTCAAGCAGTGTAGTAATTATTAATTGGATTCATCATTAAATCATGCATGAAATTGGGGACTCATATAATTTGTACGTTTTAATCACATCATTTGTCACCGAACGAAAAGCACATTTTCTTGTCAAAGTCCTAATGGTAATAGGTGGATGGCTGAGAAAAACAAGAAAACAAATTGGTTATCAGCAAAAAATAATAATTCCCGTACAATTTAAAGCGACTTATAATTTTTTGGGACTTTCCCAATTTAAATGACCTATACCCAGAAAGCAATTATTTTTACACACAAAAATACTTTAATTCTATGAGTTAAACTATTTTATATATAAAACATAACCTTCATTAATCTACATATCTAAAAGCAACGAACCACTTAGAATAAAACAGAAGGAGTATTTCATGAAATATGGGCTCGCCTCACCAGCCCAAAATCATCAAAACACTGGTAGGCTCGGCCCAACCCAAACTTCTTGCACTACAAAGTGAGTTTCAAGCCTTATTAGATTCCTTTAATTTTGGGCCGAGACATTCAGGATTACCTGATCTTTAGAAAAAGCCAGCGGGCTTGGTTAGGCTCGATCTAGTCTTTTGCCACCTCTAGATAGGCAAACTCTAGATGACCAAACTTATGATATGGGTAAGTTGTATAATCAAAACACATAAGCCCAACTATTCAATTCATAACGGCCCAATTTTCTTTATTTTATAGGCCCGAGTTACTATGACTAGCCCATTAATAAGTTCAATGAAGCCCCAAATTTGCCAATTTTCTTCTGCCTTGAAGAAAAAGAAAAGCTCTCTCTCTCTCCTCTGCTACTAATTTAGAGCGTGAAAAGAACAGAACAGACTTTGAATCTGCATTCTGCAAATTTGTGAAGACAACTTCTCCGCTCAATCAAAATGTTTAGGAACCAATACGATACCGACGTCACGACGTGGTCGCCGGCGGGGCGGCTGTTCCAGGTCGAGTATGCGATGGAGGCGGTGAAGCAGGGCTCGGCGGCGATAGGGCTGAGATCGAAGACTCACGTGGTGCTCGCGAGCGTCAACAAGGCCAGCTCCGAGCTCTCGTCGCACCAGAAGAAGATCTTCAAGGTCGACGACCACATCGGCGTCGCCATCGCCGGACTCACTGCCGACGGCAGGGTGCTCTCGCGTTACATGCGTAACGAGTGCATTAATTACTCCTACACCTACGAGTCCCCGCTCCCCGTTGGCCGCCTCGTTGTTCAGCTCGCCGACAAGGCTCAGGTTTAGATTATTTGATTAAACCCTAAGCTGTTCCATTTTTTTAGATTTCTCCTATTATTTTTTCGATTTCCTTTCTCGATCAGTGCGTTATTGAGAGTTAGGTTTTAAGATTGAGGGCTAGTAGCGTGGGGAATTCTCCAAAGGATCCGAGGGAAATACCTAATGAGAGTTCATCAATTGCTTGCTTTTCTTATTTGGTGAAAATTCTACCTTTTTCTTCTTTTTGGTAATTGTCAATGGTTTTTGCTTTGTGAAAAATGTAGAATTGTGTATCTTAAGAGTTAGGTTGTTTGGTTAGAGAAGCAACAATAATATGAATTTCTTTAGAAAGGAAGTTGCATACAAACACACATATTGGATTTCCAACTGTATATCAAGTGAGGAATTGCACATTGGGCATAAGGTGATGTGGTGCAGGGTTTAGAGGATATAATGAAATCTTTCAATAGTTTTCCCTTGGAGGAGTATAGTGTTATTGGAGGAAACTATGGCAGAGAAATGGAAGAAGAATATTTTCATATACATGTCAGTTTGGAGTGAAGGCACACACATAAACTATATATCAAGAGATGCAATGCAATTGGGCTTTAGGAGCTCTATTGTATTGTATTCTTTTAGAGAATAAAATGATATCTTTGGATAGCTTTTCTTGAGGGAGTACAGGACTGTGTGATTGAAGTTAACTATGACAGACAAATTGAGAAACAAAACACATACATATCAGCTTGGAGAGAGAAAAAATAAAGGAAAAGGAAATTAGAAGTTGGATATTGGTTATCAACAAAAATTATATTTCCATATTTTTGTGAAGAAAGGAAACTTGACTAAGTGTTGTGCTACATGACTTGAGAATATGAAGCTATGCTCAATTCAAGGGTAAACTCTTGGACTTTCAGTGGTATTTTACTCTTCGACAAAGCTTCTTAGAGAACCTCCAATGCATAACATCGTTTTGGTGTTAAATTGCTCCAAAATGGTGCAATTTTAGCACCAAAACTTTTCCCAATTCCCCCTTTCAGTGCTTTCACACCAAATACCATAACCAAAAAGAATATTCTCTGAAATGTTCTATTCATATATTAATATGAAATCAAGGATATTCTCCAAAGTATTAAATTAACACCTGCAGTGATTTAGTGCGACAGTTGGTGCAGGGTTGGAGTGAAATGGTGTGAAAACTGCTCCAAATATTGTTTTTTGGTGAAGCATTAAAGTTTTCCTTTGCAAGAAACCGTCCTCGTATACTTTCTACTATATTTCTTGTCAACTCTTTGCTTACTTTCAGTCGAAGCATTACTCATCATTTGTTTTAGTGTAATTATAGAGTTACACAATTTAATGATAGAGTTTTCATTATGGAATAGGGAAGGTCTATAAGAGTTGTCCTTTGTTCATGGCATTTGAAGTTAACTAGCTTATGCATGCTACTATAGAGATGGTTTAAACTCGCTAAGTGCCCTTGCTATAGGGCCCCTATCCGCGTAGTTTGTGTTTTGAACTACAGTGAAGTAGCCTTGTAAGGTTGGCTGCATCGTGGCCAAATCCAATATCTTCAACTGTTTCCACTTTCCAAGTTAATAAGATATCTTAATATCATGCTGAAGTTTGTTTGAAAGTCTAGCCGATAAAACTTTGTAAGCATAATGTTTATTGGCAGTTGGAACAACCTGATCATGTTTCTTGATGAAAACTTGTACAATACAATCTATGTGCAGCACAATTTGTTAAAAACAACCTTGGTCCATTTGTTCTTAAGTTCACCAGTTTAGTTTACAAAGGGCAGGTGAGGATTTTTCAGTTTTCTGTAAGGCACCAGATGTGAGCTAGGTAGCAGACTGGACCTAATACCTAATGGAGACTGGGTTGGTGGGTTTATGGTGGGCCTAGCCTAGATTAGGCGGAGGCTATTTGGAAGAGAATTGGAGGTAGCCATGGGCTGCCTAGCACCTAGGTGAGGCCTATGTGGGAATTCTTAGAACATTGGGATCTTTAGTGATGGATAGGACCCTATACGTGTTTTGCAGGGAATCCACACCCACATATTATTTTGATTTAACTACTTGTGGTCTGAATTAAGTCTTATGCACATTATTTTCCCCTTTTTGCATGATGAAAAAAGTTATATCTATATTGTTCTGTGAATGCTTTAGTCTTGTTTCAGAGTAGGTTTACTCTTTGTTTCTCAAGCCTATCCATGCTTGCTATTGGTTGGGTTGTTTGAACAACTTATCACCTTTGCATGTTTGTTCTATTGAATTTATATACTTTTCCTGGTAGTTTTGGTTAAGATATTAGTTAGTTTTGGCAAAATCAAAAGCAACTGATCTATTAGTTAAGACTTAAAAGTTGGTTGAAAATCGAAGTTTAGTATACTAGGTACAGTAAAGATGATTTTAGTTACTTCTGACAGGCTTTCGCTGAGAGGGGAAAAAATGGCTTTTGCATTTTAGTTTCAGCTTTTGTAGCTGTTGAAAATTGTAGTTCAGATGCTGGTGTTGGAGATCATGTAGATGATTGGATGCACATTGATTATCTGTTACCTTATGAGGAAAAGGACGCTCAAGATTGTCTTTTTCCTGGGATAAGGTTTTCATTTCAAATATTACATCTTGAGGTGGAACATTGATGTTCTCTCTCTGAAGTTTTTACATCTGTAGTATCCTTAGACCTGATAATTTGATTGTAACAGCTGTACATTCACATTCTGTATAGGCCTTGGGCTGCCACATAAGTAGAACTTTTCATACGTTTCTTATATTTTGTCATCAAGGTTGCCTTGAATACTCTTCTTTACTCTAATTGTACTAATCGAATTTTTTTTTATCCTTGTCATCAAATGTCTTGTTGACTGGAATTTCTTGTTTCTAGGTTTATTATATAATAAAGGGTAGTTACTGAAGTATTATCATTGAGGTTTTCTCCTCAGCTCTTTTTATGTGCTGATTGCCAAAGCTTCATTTATTTTATCTGCAAAAATGCAGGTCTGCACCCAGCGCTCGTGGAAGCGACCATATGGCGTTGGCCTACTGGTTGGTGGTCTTGATGAATCTGGAGCTCACCTATATTACAACTGTCCAAGTGGAAATTACTTTGAGTATCAAGCATTCGCAATTGGATCTCGGTCACAGGCTGCAAAGACGTACCTAGAAAGGAAGTTTGAGAGCTTTATGGACTCATCACGAGAAAATCTGATCAAGGATGCTCTTTTTGCATTGAGGGAGACCTTACAAGGAGAAAAACTGACTAGCTCGATCTGCACAATCGCCATACTGGGTGCAGGGGAGGCGTTTCACGTATTGGATCAAGAAACCGTGCAAAGACTGATAAATGAATTTGAGGTAGTTGGTGAAGAACCCCCTGCCGATGAGGCTGCTGCACCAGATGCCGAAGCTGCTGCTGAGGGAGCAGCCCCTGGCCAAGGTGCGGCTCCAATGGATATCTGATACTGCCAAATTTAAGCTGCTCTGCTTGCGTTTCTTGCAGTTGTGTCGTATTGTGTTGCTGAAACTCTTACATTCAGCAGAAATTGCTGGCTAGATTGCATACTCGTATTTTCTTGGCGCTATCACTATGATTATTCAGTGCGACTATTTAAGTTTATCCCTTCTTCGTGCCTTGCTTTTGTATTTGTAGTTTTGATGCGTCGATGAACTTTCTCTTGATGTTGGGATGGGATTATGTTTTTCATTTAGGCTGGATTTGAGCACTTTTATGGAATTTCACTAAAATGATAACGTGGTTTTCCCTCTTGAGAATGTGAAACATGAAGTAATTTGAAACATGAGTTTTCTAGGTTTTAACCAAACGGCAAATTTCAAAGCCTCCTGTCTGGTGGAACTCGAGATGAAATGTTAAATATGATGAGATAAATTTTAGGATTAATATGAAAATAATTTTGATGGATGGAGGGAGTCTATGTTAGTTGATTTATTATTTTAATTTTAATAAACACTTTATTCTTTATTCCCTTTAAAAATAATTTAATTCTTTTATTTCAATTTATTTTAGTTATAATTTTTTTATTTTTTATTTGTAATTAGTTCAAGTACATGTAATAAGTATGAATATAGTGTACAAGGATGGACATAAAAGTTGCTATTGCCCATAAGAATGAGTATTTATTTAAACGTGAATGAAGGGACACGTAGCACAATACCCTACCCAGATGGTAGGTACAATTAACGTCTAATAAATTGCTAACTTTGAATTTAGCAATAGAAGAATGACATCATAATTGATTAAAATGCTGCTGAATCAGAAAAATTATGTAGAGGTTGAATAATTGAAATGAGCACATTGTTTGCAAAGGTTAATAAAGACAGCATTGGCAGGCTAAGAAAAAATAAAACCATTGCCATAGGATGCATTGCAATTCCAGATTGGCTAATATTAGGAATACCGACTTTGATGATGGAGTCTCAATCATGACTTGTCATAAACAAAATTGTTGTGGTCAGGTATGGGAAGCCCTTTTGTCTGCATTTGTTTATACATCCACTGCCAGTTCTCTCGAGTTACCTCGCCTCCAAGCGAACGAATGACTGAGCCACCGCTGCAGGACCCAATGTTGCAGCACTCCTCAAGCGTCCGTCCCTTCACCAGCCCATACAGAAACCCGCTAGCAAAGAGGTCTCCGGCTCCAGTTGCATCAACCGCCTTCGACTCCCCAATTGCTGGAATCCGGACAACCTAATATACGATAAACCTTTGTTATACGAAATGGAGGGTAATTAGCATGTGGGGCACACTCTGCATTTGGGTGCAAGGTTCATCCACCCTAATTAAATCCTAATTTGGGGATTTATGAACTCTAATTGGATTTTTTCTAGGGTGGATCAGGATGCGGACAATTTTTTGTACTGAGTGATGGAATGTCAAAGATGAAACAAATTGTGCAAGTTAATCAGTGACATTTCTGAGTGATCTCAATATTCCAATCCTTCTCTTTTGTTATTTATTTCCTGATGTTAGATTTTGGTGAGTAGGGACGGAACAAATAGAGAGAACACACGGAGCAGACCTCTTTCCCATGCTTCGCGATGCACCCTTTTGCGCCTAAAGTCACTACAGCCCATCTGCAGTGGTTCCCAAGAAAGTCAAGAGCTGATTCGGGATCTGCTTTCTCTTCACTACTGCAATTTGAATGCAAGGTTAAGGAGAAACGATCAACAAGACTGTTCCAATGTAATCCAGCATTAAACTGCAAAAACTAATAGAAATTCTTGATCTCACTAAAACACTGTTTAACAAATTAAAGTTAAAAGGAAATGGAGTTCACCTCAAGAGTTCAGCAGCCTCATCCTCATTAGCAAAGCAAAGGTCTATTCCCCCTGATTCTAGAAGCTGTAGAAGTGGCAATCTAAATTTCCTTACCATCTGCAAAAGTAAGATTATTATAACAAGAAAATCGATTCCAAGAGTGCAGCACTCCAAATGTTTCTCTCACCAAGATTCACATCCAAGAGATTCTCAGAACGAATTCAAAATTAAGTTCACTTCTCAACAATATATAACTTTATGTTCCCTGAAATATTTACCTCAAAACTGGCCAGGTCTAGGGAAACTGAAACACCTTCTTGCTTGGCAATTTTAATGGCTGTCTGAATAACTTCTATGTTAAATATTCCATATCTCATCACTAGCCACTGTACCATTAACAGTCGAATTAGAGACACGGCAGGCCAAAAAATCGGAAAGAAGAAGCAAGTTATTAGCTAGATGCAACCAAGAATTATAATTAGTGATGAACTATTTGTATCCACAGAGAGTTACATGTGTCGCTGTTGATATGCAAGAATTATGTCTGAAGTCTGTGAAGCAATCTTCACCATTTTCACAAAACAGGGATCAGAGAATAGAAGAGAAGGAAATAGAGAGAGAGAGAGAGAGAAGAGAAAAGTAAGACATATGAGCAAGCCTCATACAACAAAAACAAACTCAGGGAGAGAGATAGCACAGGCCATATGTAAAGCAAAAGGCATATACTTGTGTACATCTAAAAAAATGGTGCATTCGCCCTAATTAAATCCAATTAAGGTTTATTAATCCCTACTTAGGATTTATAAACCCCCAATTAGGGTTTATTAATCACAAATTCACAATTAAGGCAGATGCAGCGTACATCCAGATGCACCGCAGTGTGCCTCAAAGAAAAAGTAGTAGTATTTAGAGTGAGTAGTGCCTTACCCTGGAACCTCTCAGATCCGACATAGTCAAATCATCTGCCTGGTAAAAGCATAAGAATTATGATATTCATATGCAAGTTCAGATTAACAATGTTAATTTCTTGAGAATTATAACACTGTATACACCTGAACTTTCACTGCACTCGAGAGACATGGCCGCATAGTACGATTGCCCAATTCATCAACCAAGCAAACACACTGCATCATAAATTTCAATACACATCTCAGAAATGCTTAGCTACTACCTCAAGAATTTTCAAATATACAAAGATTCTGCAGTCTTGTATGCATAAAGCTCACCTGGGCGGTAGGCCCGATTTTAAGCCTCAATCTCGACAGATCAATTTTATAGGAGCTCATGTTGTCGATGAACAAGCTTCCCTCATCATCATCCCCACAAGCCCCTATTATACCACAAGTGATCCCAAAACCGGCAGCCAGACCTCGAATTGTATTAGCAACACTGCCCCCTGCTATTGTCTTCAATGAAGACCCATTTTCCGGAGAAGCAACAAAGTAGTTATTAACCTCGCTCAAAACGAATTTCAGCTCTTCAGCCGCAACCTACAAAGCCCCATATTTGATCAATTCACACCTATAAATGCAGCTTAACTAATGCATTCTTCACCACAAAAATAAGAAAGGGGATACATTTCATAGGATGGTTGCTTGTAAACATGTTATGAGATCATGCAATCCAAATGAATAGAAGTGTAGCACACATTCATGAGATATGTGATTACACTTTTTATATTACATATAAGCTCGCAACTTTAAAAATAAGGACATTAATGCAACAACATTACAAAGATTATCAGAGAATATACATAACAAATTCCAACCAGAAATCAAACAGGCAAGAATCAATTTTGCACCTCACACACCACAGCACAAACTAGATTCCCAAACAAATCCAAAAAACAAGAAAAATTATATCTTTGGATTAAAATGAAGTGCAACGGACAACATAAATGCAAACCAAGAGAGAAAAACTAAAGTCACAATGCCGCGTTGCATTCACACAACAATCATTTACTTGCAAAGATCAAAATTAAAACCCCCAATTCATAGAGAGAGAGAGAGAGCATTTACAGGGAAGGAGCCGCCGGCCTCGCCAGGGATCCGGGAGAGGAGGGAGCAATCAACTCTTGCCACGTGGTCAACGAGAGCAGAGGGCTGTAACCCCAGAATCAGCGGATGAATAGCATCGTCGTCGTTGATCTTGCTCTGAATTTCAACACCCATAATTCGGTTGAAAACGAAAAGAAATGAGGAGTTTTTCCCTCCTAGTCCAGTGGCTAGAGCTGCCTGCCTGCCTGCCTGCTGGTGCTGCCCGTCCCTTTACGCTCCTCCCCTCCTTTCCCTCTCTCCACCGTCTATTTATAAGCCGCAAACCCCACCCCTCAAGCCTGTAATTTTCTTCCTTTAGTAGGGTTATTTTTGACAAGCAACACAAAGTTTCACATGTTTATCACTGATTCAATTTATTGGAAATATTCTAGGATTAACTGAAAATAATCAATTAATAAATTCGTCAAATATAAAATTTAGGCCTGGATCCCTTTTCGTTAGGGGTGATTATTTGGGTATCGGATAGTCGGGTATTCGATACCCGACCCGAGATTTCTCGAGTATTGAGTATCCGATTATCCGAAAATCGGGTGTAGGGGTCGGGGTCGAGTATAGTTATTTAGGTGAGATATGGTATCAGGTATACCCGATACCCGATTTTTTAAGATTGGACCAACATATTAATTGAAGATCTATACAAAAATCTTCGACGAAAACGTTGGCGTAGTTATTTTAATTTCTTTCCTTGCTTTATAGGTGTGTATTAGCTCTTGTTTTTCTTCACCAACATACATAAACCAAAAAGATTAACAAAAATAAGAGGGAAGAATACAGAAATTAGGAATATATCAATAGAGAATGATATATATCCGAAACCAACTTATTTATTGTAGATAACAAAAATAGAAACAAAACATTCTCCAAAGCTACAGATTCTGATTTCTTATTCAGAAAAAGTTGAAACATATGTAAGAGACATTACAACCAAGATTCCGAGCGGGCTTATTTCGAGCGAAAACCACGTTTAATTAGATCATTTCAATTATATCGCCAATGCTTGGCGTGGACGCCGATCAAACTAGTGGAGCAGAGTCGCCAAGAGTGGCGGGCGTGATGGCGTGGCGTCGGCGTCGGCGTGGCGAAACCGGACAAAATATGGGAAGATTAAAGGTTAAAAGTTGACGCAAAATGCAGGAAGGGGTATGCATGGTAAACTCATAAAAGAAGCATTAGCTGTTGCAAGCAACGTAAACAAGAAAGCAAAATCTGGTCATAAGAAAGCAACGTAACCCAGAAAAAAAAAATGGTCGGGTATTCGGTACCCTAATACCCGAGTCGGGTACCCGATTTATAAAATCGAGTAGGGTCGGGTATCACATTTTATGCAAAATCGGGGTCGGGTATCCGATTTTTTCGGATAGGGTACTCGACCCGTACCGAATAGTCAGCCCTACTTTTCGTGATGGCCTGTGATTTGTTCTCAACATAAAATTTAGGCAAGATAGTTTGATATATCTCGAATTATTTTTTATTTTTCAATTATATCATGAATCGTCGATTTTAACTATTTAATACATAAATTACGAGAAACAATACAAATTCATCACAGAACGAAAATTCTGATTTCTGAAAGTTGAGTCTATCATCGGGAAGTTGACGTGGTCGACGTGAACATGCATCTATAAAGGAGATAATTGTCATTTAAATCACAAATTTTGAAATTCATAATTTCGATCTGATTTTAAATTATAGCATATAGTTATTAATCTTTCAATATTTTTTGCAATTAAAACTTCCCAAAATCTTTTAACGACCAACAATTTCAAACCCCCGCCGCTTTGATTCGAGAAATCGAAGCATGTACTTGCTTGCCCAAATATTTTCCAACAATTATCTATAGATTGGTTGTTGAATTTGTTGTCGTAAGCGAGTAATAGACGTCGACTCACATACCAAAAGTTCATCTCCTTGAAACCATTACAATTGACATTTGGTTTCTCGAATCAAGATCTCAAAAGATGAGAGTTTGAAATTAGAAGTCTTAATTGCAAAAATAAAAGATGTATCGTAACATGTGGCGGGGTCGAGTGTGGCCCCTGCATGATCGCATTCCCCAGCCTAATCCGCCCGTCGGTCGATCGCTTCCGAGCAGCCGGTGGTGCCGCCCTCATAGATCGCGGGGCGAAGGCACCGAGTTCATTCCGCATTCATCGCCGACTGGGATTTCGCTCAAAACTATCTCAGCCGGTGAATCTCAATGAGGCGAGCCCTAAGTCCGAATGATCAGATATAGTGCGTGAGTTTGTATGTAGGTATAAATGTATTTAGATCGTTCAAGTGTACGTTTTCCTCGAGAGGTATAAACATAGCTTATGACTTCGTTTGGTCGTAAATGTATTTATATCAGAGCAGCATAATTTGAAGTAGATCCAACTGGATGTCTTTACATATGACTTTTCAATTTAATGAGTAATCTGCATGTGTGCATGCAGACTTTCAAATTAATGAGTTGTCTCATGACGCTGGCAGACCGAGACGCTCAATTTCACGAGTAATCCACGTGCTACGCGCATGCCATGAAAATTCTTTACTTAGTGGGTTATTCATCTTGTGAGGAATCCCTCGTGAAGATTTAAACGCGGTATATCCAAATAGATGTTCGATATCAATAAAATGGAATACTCATATACAAAATAAACATTTTATTCAAAGTGTATAACATCGCACTTGGCAAAACAAGTAAGGAGATTAACATAAGGTCGATCCAGAATCGAAGCTATGTAAAGTACCTCCTTAAATGAGAAATATGCCGTGTTCGGGAATATGCGCACCTGATAGGTGAGATAGTTTGTAGCCCCTGCTACGAGGTCTTCGTGAACGCGGTATGGGCCTTCCCATGCCGGATCCAACTTGTTAAGACGCTCGGCTCACGGCTTCATTATTTCAGACGACGAGGTCGCCTACTTTAAAGCGCGGAGGCTTTGACCCTTTGTTGTAATACCGGCGACTGGCCCTCAGACTTAGCTTCATTTATGAAGCGCGAGTTCGCGCCTCCCGAGGGCATCAAGGTCAGTCTCCGGTCTTCCTCGCTCCCACCGATCGGTGAAGAGCGCTGGTCATGCCACCGATCTCACTACAGTATGACGGCCCCGTGCCGAGACAGCCGAGCGGGTTTCCGTGGCGACGTCGAGGTGGCTCAGTAGACCGTAGAGGACTTGAGGAGATTTTCAGCCCACCGCTTTAGCTCGGTTCAACCTTCTTCAATCCTTGTACGATCAGCGATTCGTCACCCTGGCCCCACCATTCGCCATGTGCGACCGGTGAAGCGTTGATCGATCCAAGCTCTTCGCACCACCGAAGTTTTTGTCGACGAATCAGCGCCGCTGTCCGAGACCAGATGTGTGGTATGCCAAGCGGCAGACTATGTTCTTCCACACGGGTCTCGAATCCTTTGCTCGTGAGGTTCGGCGGATGGCTCGCCTTCGACCCATTTGTGAAGTAGTTCGCGGCAACGACTAAATATCGTCGACACGGTGCTCATCGAACGGACCAACGATGTCGATCCCATCGCATGAAAGGCCATGGGCTCGCAGATCGCTCAGATCGGTCTCGGGGTAGCTTCTTGACGTGGAATAAGTCGGCACTGACACTTTTAACGAGTTCGGTTGAATCTCGAATAAGGGTGCAGGGCCAATATCCCGACCTCAACGCCTTCTTTGAAAGAGCCCGGAGCCGGCTGGCCTGCAAGATCCTCTGTGAATCTCATTAAGCACGTGAATCGGCTTCTTCCGCCCGAGGCACCTCGTGAGGGTCAAGGTAAGACTTCCAGAGAGAGCCCTCATACACAAGATACTTTTGGGATTTCACCATCATCTTTTCGCCTCTAGCCGATCCCGAGGTAGTGTGCCAACTTCCGTATGCTTTTGGCCATCCGCTTGGTTCACCTCCGAGATAACGCCGATGTGGGGCACCTCAATGCTTCGGAATGAACTTCCTCTACCGCGATTTGTCGACGACGGCCAATTTACTAAGGATGTCACCACTGTTTTTCCTCGTGGATTTGATTAATAATCAAGTATCTAAATGAGGTCATGATCTCTTCGCCTTCTCAAGCGCATCGCTTCATTCGATCCTCCTTAGCCTTGTATGTACCTAAGACCCGGTTTACCACGACCGAGAATCTCCAAATATCTGGACTTTGTCCACTTTCAATTCCTTTGCTAGGCGAGTCCCGAGATCGTTCAGATTCCACTTCGCTGTTGGTGGTCGGAAGGTAAACCGGCGCGATGTCACTTGCTTATCCGGCCGAGGAGGAGATGCCCGCCCCGCTACCCGCCTTGCATGAAGCTCCGCCCACATACATCCGCCAACATCCAACGGGTGATGCTAGATGCATCTCCTCCAGGGGGGGGAGTGACCGACTGGTAGAGGCGACTCGGTGAATTTGACCTCCACCAGAAATCTATGCGGCTTGCCTTTTATGGCCGGCCGTGGAGTATGAGATATCGTGCTCACGAGCTCCAAGGCCCACTTAGCTATACGTCCAGATGACCGGTTTTGATAAGACTTGTCTTAGAGGTAAGTCCGTTAGTACCGGACGGAATGAGCTCAAGTAAGGTGAGGCGCCGCTGGCATTCACCAAGGCCGAGCTACCTTCTCGAGGTTGGTGTACTCGCCTCCATGGTCCTTTGAGAGCCGGCTAATGAAGTAGATGGGAGTTGCGTCCCATCTCATCTCGCATCAAGACAAGACTAATTGCCTCGTCCGAGGTGGCCGATATAACGATAGAGTTTCACCTTGCTTGGGCGGATAGTGTCGCAGGTCGGCGAGATATTCCTTCACCGCGGCGACACAGTGTTCTTCCCCGCCAGTGAAACTGAGCTCTCCTCGGGATCTTGAAGAAGGAAGCAGCGGCACAGAGATAGGAATCGGCTCCGTGAGTTTTGTATTTCACGGATAGTTTTGGGATCCGCATGTCGAGCACCGCTTTCACCTTGGTATGATTGGCTTTCCAGCCTTCTCGAAAGCCAGATCCTAGAAATTTACCATTCTTCACCACGAATGTGCACTTCGGGATTGAGTTTGAGGTCGCCGACGGCGAGGTCGAAGAATAGTTTCGAGATCAATTGCTGCAGCCTCTCGCCTTTTTGCTTTTGACTACTATATCGTCGACATAGACCTCAACAATTTCCCTATGTGATCCTGAAGATCGATCCACCATTCTCTGTAGGTAGCTCCGCTTTTTCGAAAGGCATCTTTCAGCAGCAATTTCACAGTCAAGTAATGAACATTTGTTTTGGGGTGTCTTCCTGCTCATCAAGACTTGGTGATATCCCTTGTATAAATCCAGAAATCGAAGATCTCATGCCCAACCAATGCTTCCACCTTCTTGTCAATGTCGGGGAGGGGGTAATCCCTTTGGGCGAAGTGTTTATTAGGTCGGTATAGTCGACACACGCGCCATCCCCTCCCGCTTTCGAACTACAACAGATTAGCCATCCAAGTTGGGTATTTAACCTCGCACTGATTTTAGCCTCACGAGTCAGTTACCTCGTCTCTTATGACTGGCTTCGCTCGCGGCAAAACTTCTTCTTCTCGCCGAATGGTTTAGTAGCCGGATCGATGTCGAGACGATGAGTTATGAGCTCTGGCGAGACCCCAATCATATCGAATGGAGACCATGCAAATACATCTCTATATTCCCTTAGAAGTCGCATGACCTGTTGGCGAATATCGATCGAACTCGGTACCAACCTTGACAACTTTGGAAGGTCGTCGTCGATAGTCAAGATTCTCACGATCATCCCGAGGTGGCAACCGGAGGGTTCATAATTGCTAGGCACGAGGTAAGGCCGCATCTTGAGTTGAGACTCGTATGCATTCTTTAGTCGCCGCTTGGTCACCCGAATACTTAACACTCCCACGGGGTGGGTATCTTAATGGTGAGGTGGTACGGAGGCGACGGCTCGTTGCATACAGCCAATCTCTTCCCGTGATAATGTTGTATGGAGAGGAGCTCGGACTGTGAAAAATTGAATGGCTTTGTAACCACACAGGAGCACGCCTACGGACCGGGCGGTAATGACACCTTCGTTGAATCGCTCGAGTAAAGCTCGCAATCGAAGGCGCGGGGTGTACAATTCCTCCGACATCAAGTTTATCCGCCTGCACTGAATATGATGCTAACGGAGCTCCGGCGTCAATGTAGACCCGTGTACATTCTTGTTACCCCACGGCTTGTATAGTAATGGCGTCCCGTGAGGCATGATCTTAGGTACTGGTCGTCTTTGGAGAACACGATGTTCTCTCCATCCCGAGTCGCTTGTTTTCGGTTCTTCGGGTCGGCCTCCGAGCTTCATTTCTGTGACGACCTCGCCGTACCAACCGGCGGTCCGGTTATAGCGCAGACACTGCTCCATTGCATTGGGACCTTCGCCCTCGCCATCTTCGTGTCGGGCCGCTGTTGAGGTCGGTCCATGATTATTACCACCTCCATTTTCCCTCTGCGCTTTTTATTTCCACCCCACAGTCGGCCGATATATTTCGCCTTCCTCGACGAGCTCGTCTATCTGTGAGCTCAAGGACTTGCAATCTTCTCGTATCGTGACCGCACTCGTGGTAGTCACAATACTTTCCGTTGACTTTTTTTGGATCCTCCTTTCATGAGGAGGTTTTAGAAAGAGCTCGGTGTGAAGCTCAAATATTTCGCCGGATTTAACAGAGCGCTCGTTATTACTAGGGTTTGGCCGAGGTCCCACCTGATTCTCATCGCCCTTTTTATTCTTTCGAACGCACTTCGCTGCTCAAGACCGACCCCGATCCTCCGCTTCCTTCTCTCATCCGCTCATCCCGGATCTCTCTCTTCTTGGGTCCGACTCATCCCTTTGACAAAGTTGTCAACCAAGGTCCAAAGACGACTAGTTGTCTTCGTCGTCAAGGGTGATCTCTTTATTCGAGCCCGTGTCGGATCCGTTCTTGAATGCGCTGATGATGTGAGATCGTTACTCTCATCTATTTTAAGGATTCCATGATGAATCTGGAGCGAAGTTCGACATTGTTTCGCCCGCCCTTGGCGGATTATAGCGATCGGACGAAGGTTGTCGAGGCGGCATCTTTTGGTAAAAGCGCCATTTGAACCGATCCTATGAGGTCTTTGAAGCAATGGATGCTGTTCATGGAAGCGAGCAGTGAACCAACGCCGAGCGTTGGAGATCGCACCTCGGAAAGACCTTACACATATGGAAATCTTCCATTCCTCGATTCGTCATGTTGGTGGTATAGCAAATAGGAAGTCGGAAGGATCTCCGAGGCCATCGTATGCGCAATATTCGAGCCGGTATCGCCGTGGCAGGTGTATCCAATTTCCCTTGAAAAGGAGATAATTCGTCCGTGTCGGCCGAATCCGGGGCTGTTACCATCCTCTCCGGGAGTGAGATCGATAACGGCGTCTGCCGTCTCTTCGAGTGAGTTCGACTGCCTTCCTCCTTCTTTCCCGCCCATTCACATGGGTATCACGTCGAGGTGGAGAACGGCCCGAGGAGGCACGAGGCGAATGAACCACAGTATCGGGCGGTCATTATCTCATGCGGTGAACGTTGATTATTTCGGAGGTAAGCGACCTCGGCCGCTGTCAGAATCACCACTTCGCACTCTTGAGGGGCCCGCCTCGCTTGTCCTCTGGTTGAGGAAACTTTGGAATTGATTAAGGTTGGCGTTGAGGAACTCGGACACCGCCGACCGAGGACCTCGTGGGAGCGGTGAACCTGCTCACCTGCATCGAGATCGGCCTTCCTCTTCGTTGGGCGGCGATCCCGGTGTGTGGAAGCATTCTCCATGTAACCCCTCGTGTGTGATCACCGGTGGCGTCCGCAATCCCCTTTCCCCGGTTGTGTGACCACTTGATCGTTCTACGCACGGTTGTTACCGACATCGCCAGCAAGATTAGCGCTTAACGTGTCCTTGCCATTAGATTGTAGAAAACACAAACTTTTGTTCAAGAGTGTTCCCAGACGGCGCCAATGATAAATCTAGTGTAGTAGATTTATAAGCAGAAGAACACGAGAGACTTTACGTGGTTCGATCCGTAATAAGATCTATCGCCCACGGAGGAGATGATCCTATGTGTAATCTAACATTGAACATTTTTAGACCATAAAAGATAATGGTTTATACTCAATTTTACATATTATGGGAAATAAAGTTTCTGCAGTTTGATCTTCTACCTCTATATATATATACATGCACATGTTGACTAATTTAATACTCCTCCGTCCACTATCTTTCTTTTCTGACCTGGTTTTAATAATTTGTATTGACTTTGAGTAGAAATATGTAGTTAGTGGAATTTGGGTCCCACTTTTATTTTGTTTGTTATTGATTTAGTGTAGAGAAAGTGGAATTTGGGTCCCACTTTCCTTCCTAAAATGGCAAAATTGAAATGTAAAGAAAGGTTGTGGACGGACCAAAATGGCAAAATATAAATAAAATTCGTGGACGGAGGGAGTACAAATTATACTTTCGCCAATAGTATTGCAATAAACTTCACGATTTACTATCTATATTAATTGTTATATTCTCCGGGAACGAAATTGATGGGTTCGTACTTTATATTTGTGCAAATGTTTCCAATTGTTAATACATATACAAAGTTATAGATGCATGAAGAATCGTATATTTTGTAGGCGTGGAAAATCCATATTTAATGATCCAATAGTGTCATCGTGATTACAAGAATCATAAAAATTCATGTACATCTGTTCATACCATACAAACGGACAAAAGTATCATTTGTTATAAATAAAAGTATCATTTATATTAAAGAAAAAAATCATTTACTTAAGTATCAATTATAGTGAAGAAAAATATCAAATATCATTTATATTGAAGAAAAATATTAAAGTTCACATTTACAATCGGATGTACAGAAGACCACCTCTAAAAGAATATATCATATGTTACGGAGAATCAACAAAGTAAAAGACAAAACTTGTATGAGATATGGAATTTTTGTTCTCCACAATCCACATTGATATCTGATATCAAATAACGGGGCTTTATATAAATTTGTAAAATTGGATCTTTTATTAATTATTTAAGAAGGATTTTATATGTAGGAATCATTTTACTCACTATAGTAATTATTTAAAAAAACTAAAAATATTACTAAATACTCACTCACTAAGTCACTATGCTAAAACAATTAATAATAATTTTAAAATAAAAAATAAAAAATAAAATAAACTCAGCTTATATGAACCTAAATAGTTTGTGAGGTGGGCCTAGGAAGTCACTTACACGGACATTAGGGGTGAGCATTCGGGCGGTTCGGTTCAAAACCGAACAAAACCCGAAAAATCGAAAAATCGAATTTTTTTAAAAACCCAAACCGAACGAACCGTTTTATATATCCAAACCGAACCAAAATATTTGGTTTGGTTCGTTCGGTTTTAACCGAATTTAAATTATAATTAATATAAATATTATAATATAATATATATATAATTATATATATGTATATAATATTAACCAATTTAAATATTAATAATATAAATAATATATATATATATATTAATAATATATATATAATATGTAATATATATATATATATAAATATATAAAAAAATAAAATTCGGACGGTTCGGTTTGAAAACCAAATTTTTTTCCTCAAACCGAAACCGAACCGAATTAATTTCGGTTTTAAAAGTTTGAAACCGAACCGAACCGAATTACTGTACAAACCGAACCAAACCGTTAATTTCGATTCGGTTCGATTTTTCGATTCGGTTCGATTTTTGCTCACCCCTACCGGACATAACCTAAAACCACTCCTGTTCTCGATCACAAAATCCAAAAAAAAATGCTTATTTATGTCGATCAAAAGTAAGAGTTTTTGAATTGAATAGGTTTTGCACTTTTAGTTTTTCTATGTTTAAAATTAGATCCTTCTTGTCGAATTTCCCTATTCTTTTATTTTTCTTTTTTCTTTTTGAGAAGAAGATATCAATTTTCATTAATTTACAGAAAAAGAAAAAACATCTGGTAAACATGTCGGTTGATCGATTTGTACCCATGATGAATTTTGTATTAAATGAGATTATTTGTACAAATATTTAGAAGTCAGCGATGTTCTAATATAATCAACGAAAATTTTAAGATCCGAAAATCATGCTCGATTGAGAATTTGAGATTAGAACCCAGTTGTGGGGACTTGATCAACCATTTGTATCCAAAACCATGCATATCTTCAAAATTCAATAGTTGAGATGAGTTCTTATCTATTTAGGGGTTTGTACTTGAACGAAACTCTATACATATTTATGTAGATTGATTGATAGATATAAATTATTCTAAAAAGTAATACAACTAATATTTGAAACTATTCTACAAAATACATTTAAAAAATTATATGTCAAATAATAACAAAAGTTCGACCAGTCCTCGGGGCGGGCGCGCAGACCTAGGCGATGACATATGGCTCAAAATGTTACGAGTCCCAAATATAATTATTTTTATAGTATTTCTTAGAACTAAGACTTAGTTTCGACTTTTAAATTCAGCTTAAAATTTTTATATGCAAAGGCACTAGAAGGGCTATTTTTATGATTAATAATATTTTTTTTATAAAAGTATCATTTTTACGATGGTAGATAAATGACTCATTTTTTTTGTTTCTTTGTGAATTTTTCTATATATTTGGACCGGTCTACATTGATATATGAACTATAAATTTAGATTATGTTCGACTTCAAACCCATTCTATAATTAACCTTGAAATAATTAAAATGCTCATCTTCATTGCCAAGACCTCAATATGTAGCAAAGTATGGAGAGACCATCTAATATTTTATATAACCATTAATTTAATAATGCAAAACTTGTCAGTATTGTTGCAACACAAATGAAAAAAATATCGTAAAAATGTTGCATGGTATTTTTTGACACAATCTAAAGAGATATATAAATGTACCAAATTAACTTTCGCGATATTAAAATAATTGTTAGCTGATACATGTTTCATATAGTAGATGGTCACCATTGTTGCAGTTGAAGAGTTAATGGAAAATATGTCGATCAAAAGTAGGTAAATTTTTTATTTTATTTTTCCAAATGTGGACTGAAAAGTAAAAGAAATACTAGTTGAATTAATCATGCAAGTGGCTACATTTACATCATGACAAGTTGTTTGTGAATGCAAACATGTAATCGGGTCAGCCTCTGAAACTTAAAGAATATTGTGATGACATCCAAATGAGAAAATGACAATTTCACTACTAATCAGTTTCAGACACAAGCCTACCTTTCTACAGCTCTCTCCAATTTTGACATATCTTCAATTTGCTAGAAACCTAACTTTTCTAGTTAATAAAACATCCTTTTGTAACATTGGTTTTCAACAATTTGTTTTATTGGGCTTATTTTTGTGTTAGAGCTATATTCTTTTATAAATAACTGTGTTATTCTCTATAAGTATATCCAAAAATATAACTACAGAAATTTTTGGTTTGACAGTACTCGTAGACGAATTGAGTAATCAACTGTTATTGCATTTCCGTACGCAGCCTCTAATTTCCATAGAGAACCAATAACAACAACAACATTTTTTTTCTGATTTATTCTTACTATCAAGTTCACGTGCCTTTATATATTTTGTTAGATACTTGAAAGCATATGATAAGTTTTATAAAAGGAACTCCATGAACTTTAGAAACTAAATTTGAGTTGTAACAGGATCACTCCGTTATCCACCGTAATCACGAATTAATATGCTCACTACTGATATGACAATGTCATATGGGCAAGAGAATCGATAATTTAAAAATTGTTACAATCTTAATTATGTTTCCCGAATTCTAACAATTATTGGTTGATTGGATGTTGAAATTCATCTTTGTTAGTATGTATTTGATGTTGAAATATACATCAAAATATCCATCTCTTCGAACTTGTCAAATTTCAGCCTTTAATTTCTCAACATGATCGAACAACAAAAATATGAAAGCTTAAGTGACCAAAAAATTAGAGGAACTTTAATCATAAAAGCTTGAAAGGTTGGCTACTTGTTTGCAACCTCCTAAAACTCAAATTGAAATTAAAATTAGATCAAAATTCATAATTGAAATGATAATTATGCATTTTTCTTTTTTACAAGCAAAGTGGGTGTTCTTTCACTAACACATCAAAATAAATTTAATAGTCGAGAGACGAAAAGAAAAATGCGTTTCTATTTAAGAGATGTTTACACATAAAAAGCTAGTATGAGAAATTTGAGCAGGGCATGGGCATGGGCATGTACATATATTAGTCACATCTACATATATCAATGTTTAATTGAATCCATAAGAAAACAACATTTCCTGATGATTCGAGTATCTTTTCAATCTGCGGTCGGCGCAAAAATAGTCTCTCTTATCTTTTTTATTTCTTTAGTTTTTTATATTGTATGAAATGATTAACTATACACTGCCTGCTGCCATCACCAATCAGATTCACAAAAATCCAAATCTAGATACGGTAAACACTGCAAAAAGAGAAGTCCTCATTATTGTCTTTTTATAAACAAATTAATAAGAGTAATAGTTTTAATTAAAAATAATTCTTTTTATTAGAAAGAGCTGAAATCACGGGAGCGGCCAATCCTTGGCTTTTCAATTTCCAAGTAGCCAAGCCAATCATGTCTTCGGCATTTTGCTTTTAGAGATTCCCCACTAAACAATAATGCAAACAATAATTATATTATATATATAAAACATCAAAGTATTGGCTAATGCCTATGTCTATTGAGTATTGTAATTTAATGTGGGTTGAGGAATCTTGATTTACATTCACAATTATGCTTCACATGCATCTTCTTTTATAAGGAATCTTGAAATCACACTTCCACTCTATTGAGATTCCAATTTCCTTAATAAGAGGTCAAGAAAGAAAAATAACAAAAACTCTAACCGTGACTCAGATGATGTAACTCATCTTCTTGAATAAATTATGAAGCTCCAAATTCATTCATTGCAAATAGTTACTTCAAACGCAAGCATCCCGCTGTCATTCATGTTCCTTTACAGCAGGGTCTACATTACAAAACCGGGGTGTAATGACAAAATGCATCTTCAAACCCATTCTATAATTAACCTTGAAATAATTAAAATGCTCATCTTCATTGCCAAGACCTCAATATGTAGCAAAGTATGGAGAGACCATCTAATATTTTATATAACCATTAATTTAATAATGCAAAACTTGTCAGTATTGTTGCAACACAAATGAAAAAATATCGTAAAAATGTTGCATGGTATTTTTGACACAATCTAAAGAGATATATAAATGTACCAAATTAACTTTCGCGATATTAAAATAATTGTTAGCTGATACATGTTTCATATAGTAGATGGTCACCATTGTTGCAGTTGAAGAGTTAATGGAAAATATGTCGATCAAAAGTAGGTAAATTTTTATTTTATTTTTCCAAATGTGGACTGAAAAGTAAAGAAATACTAGTTGAATTAATCATGCAAGTGGCTACATTTACATCATGACAAGTTGTTTGTGAATGCAAACATGTAATCAGGTCAGCCTCTGAAACTTAAAGAATATTGTGATGACATCCAAATGAGACAAATGACAATTTCACTACTAATCAGTTTCAGACACAAGCCTACCTTTCTACAGCTCTCTCCAATTTTGACATATCTTCAATTTGCTAGAAACCTAACTTTTCTAGTTAATAAAACATCCTTTTGAACATTGGTTTTCAACAATTTGTTTTATTGGGCTTATTTTTGCGTTAGAGCTATATTCTTTTATAAATAACTGTGTTATTCTCTATAAGTATATCCAAAATATAACTACAGAAATTTTGGTTTGACAGTACTAAGAGCAATTGAGTAATCAACTGTTATTGCATTTCCGTACGCAGTCTCTAATTTCCATAGAGAACCACTAACAACAACATTTTTTTTTCTGATTTATTCTTACTATCAAGTTCACGTGCCTTTATATATTTTATTAGATACTTCAAAGCATATGATAAGTTTTATAAAAGGAACTCCATGAACTTTAGAAACTAAATTTAAGTTGTAACAGGATCACTCCGTTATCCACCGTAATCACGAATTAATATGCTCACTACTGATATGACAATGTCATATGGGCAAGATAATCGATAATTTAAAAAATTTTACAATCTTAATTATGTTTCCCGAATTCTAACAATTATTGGTTGATTGGATGTTGAAATTCATCTTTGTTAGTATGTATTTGATGTTGAAATATACATCAAAATATCCATCTCTTCGAACTTGTCAAATTTCAGCCTTTAATTTCTCAACATGATCGAACAACAAAAATATGAAAGCTTAAGTGACCAAAAAATTAGAGGAACTTTAATCATAAAAGCTTGAAAGGTTGGCTACTTGTTTGCAACCTCCTAAAACTCAAATTGAAATTAAAATTAGATCAAAATTCATAATTGAAATGATAATTATGCATTTTTCTTTTTACAAGCAAAGTGGGTGTTCTTTCACTAACACATCAAAATAAATTTAATAGTCGAGAGACGAAAAGAAAATGCGTTTCTATTTAAGAGATGTTTACACATAAAAGCTAGTATGAGAAATTTGAGCAGGGCATGGGCATGGGCATGTACATATATTAGTCACATCTACATATATCAATGTTTAATTGAATCCATAAGAAAACAACATTTCCTGATGATTCAGTATCTTTTCAATCTGCGGTCGGCGCAAAAATAGTCTCTCTTATCTTTTTATTTCTTTAGTTTTTATATTGTATGAAATGATTAACTATACACTGCCTGCTGCCATCACCAATCAGATTCACAAAATCCAAATCTAGATACGGTAAACACTGCAAAAGTGAAGTCCTCATTATTGTCTTTTATAAACAAATTAATAAGAGTAATAGTTTTAATTAAAATAATTCTTTTATTAGAAAGAGCTGAAATCACGGGAGCAGCCAATCCTTGGCTTTTCAATTTCAAGTAGCCAAGCCAATCATGTCTTCGGCATTTTGCTTTTAGAGATTCCCCACTAAACAATAATGCAAACAATAATTATATTATATATATAAAACATCAAAGTATTGGCTAATGCCTATGTCTATTGAGTATTGTAATTTAATGTGGGTTGAGGAATCTTGATTTACATTCACAATTATGCTTCACATGCATCTTCTTTTATAAGGAATCTTGAAATCACACTTCCACTCTATTGAGATTCCAATTTCCTTAATAAGAGGTCAAGAAAGAAAAATAACAAAAACTCTAACCGTGACTCAGATGATGTAACTCATCTTCTTGAATAAATTATGAAGCTCCAAATTCATTCATTGCAAATAGTTACTTCAAACGCAAGCATCCCGCTGTCATTCATGTTCCTTTTACAGCAGGGTCAACATTACAAAACCGGGGTGTAATGACAAAATGCATCATGTAGCACCGTTGAATAAATCCACCCCGGTACAAGTTGCGAGTCTTTATTCATCAGAAACAATGAACACTTACTGTTTATTAGAGTCTGCACGGGGCAGATATTCGATCAGTTGCCTGAAAGAGCAATAACTAAGGCAAAATTTATAGTGAAAGATCTCATTGAACAGCCTTCTGGGATTTTTCGGGTAGGATATTGTCTGGAAGGACGAGCTCTGGTGGGGTTTCACGGACTACACCAATCATTGAGTCATATTCCTCATCACGACGAGCAAACTTCTTTCGCAGCATTTTTTCAAACTCAATCTCATCAAATGATTTGGCATTTTCAGCAGCATGGACCTTTGCTAGGTTGACATAGTTGGTTGCTGATTTGATGATGAATTCAATCTCTTCTTCAGTAAGCTTTCGGAGGAGCTTGGCTGGATTACCGGCCCAGACCTGTAAACATCAGGGTTCCGAATAATATGATCAAATCATTGTTGTCAGTGACGGAAGCTCTTTGAAGATTGATCCAATATATAAAAGAAATAAGGAAACAAGGAAAAATAGGAAGAGAAGAAAAGAAAAAAAAAAAAGGCAGTTATGTCGAACAAGAAAGGAATGGAGATTGAAGAGGCTAAACAAAGCTTTGCCTTCTTAAGCTTTCGAAATAAATATAGACACTTGATCATAACATGATCTGAGGATTCATAGTTTTCTGTTAAAAAAAATACCGAACCCAAAAAGGATATCTAACAAGTAACAACTCACGCTCCCACCACCCTATCCATTTGTCCACTTGCTCTCACTCTTCTTCTAAACAAAAGCATGAGTGGAGAGTCACATGGTATAGAATATGAGTACTAAAAAGATATTGTATCGAAACTAAAAAATGAAGAAAAAACTACAAAACTAATGGGCGACAAAAACATCTCCTATTAGAAAGCTGCTAACACGCCTGCCCAAAGGTATTAGGCGCCAATCCACCACCTGGGCTGGTGCCTACATAATTTTAAAACATGATGAAGACGACGATTTAAGTTTATAGTTTTCTTCTCATGTTTGTACTTTTTGTTCAGAAAAAAAGAAATTCAATACCCTATTTTTCTATTTATAATCTTTTTATGGTCAAATATTATCAGTTAGCCACTCAGTATCTTAGTCTTAAAATCAAATGCTTCATATTAGTCTCTAATAAGTAATATCTATTATCTATGTCTAAGCAGTTGTTAATCACATAGTTTTTTTCACATAGTTAATAGCCTTATAAAGTCTTGCTCAAATGTAGGGAATATTCTATTTAAGGTACTTGTTAAATCTAAACACACACAGAAAGAGAGAATTTACCAGGTTTTAGAAGTCAGTAATGCAGGATGAACTTCTTGTTTTGAGTTGCATTTGGGGTTAAATTACAATTTTGTTTCAAATAGAGGAATTAATCTATTCTTTAAATTAAAATCTTGATTAGGTGTACAGTAGAATCATGCTACAGACTAATCTAAAAAGGATTGTGGAGATGAGAGACTAATTCAAGCATTTGAGAGATGACGGATAAAATTGCAACTGAAAGAAGAGATGGACTATTTGTTAATAATGCCCTTCACATATAATTCATTAAATCAAAGGTTGCATTTTGGATTGAAATTTGATTTGAGGATAAGAGTGAATTTCTCCAGATTTAGCAAAGTGAGAATGATCAATAGAAAATCCATCGTGAATGACCACATCTTAACGACCATTAGGCAGAAATTGAGTGGAGTCATTTACTATCAAGCTAGACTCCATGAAAAACTCAAAAAGTTTGAGCTTGACTCAGCTCAATCTGATAACTTCTGTAAATATTTACAAGGGTAAATATCACTTTTCACCCAAAGTATTGATTATTTTTCAGAAAATTCCTACACTTCTAATGATGACAGATTACTATGATTTATATTCAATCGAGTTTGTTTACAAATCTAGGATGGGCCCACTTTTTGAGCACTGACAAGTCTAATTCGCAACCAGAAGCTTGTACAAACAAAATTTTCGTTCAAATTGGAATAAACAAGATGGATTGTAAGTCAAATTAAGGCGACAGGAGAGGAGAGAGATGTTACTCCTAGACCCTAGTCAAGCAAAGGCGAGACACCTAGATTGAAAATTCTTGATATTTCGTTACAGTTGTATCACATAGAGTTTGTATATGCTTATTTCTTGTTTGTTTCTGTGGGCTTTTACTTCTTTGGCTTTTGGGTTGTATTTGTGCGGATTTGATCCCGACACAAAACTCTATGTGTCAGCTTGATATGGGCGAGACTTGTCTAGGACCCTAGAAGGTGAATACCAGCACTGGCGCTTGGGCAGGTAAGATTCTCCTGATCGTTGCTATTCCTCCTGTTTCTTCATCAGCTCTTATTCAATTTGTATTCCAAGTTGTTATTTCTGGACCAGCGGGACAACCCAGAAGCACGGAACTTCTGTAACTGGCCGTCAGTGAGAGGGATGAGTCGACATAGAATTATCATTCCTCGTTATACGAACTTTTCCAGGAGGGAACGGAAAGGATTCCAGCAGTATAGCTTCTCTAGATACTATAAATACGACATTAGCACTCAAAAAACTCACTCCAAATCACTTCTTCTATAGGTTATATATAAACTACTACTTGAACATGTAAGCTGAGACTATAGAAGCACACACATGACACAACTACTAGGAATAGCAGTTCAAGACTTTGGGGTACGAGGGGAAGGGGGAGAGTAGATACTGGATACTCTTTCAATGAAAAATAAGCATAACCTCCCATTGCAAGATAGACCATGGAATTTAAAAACTAAGTACTTATGGCAATTGAACGGCATACCTCTCCAGAACGGATTCTGGTGTCCTGTCTCACAAGGGATCCTGCAGCAACCATGGCATGTTTCTCCACAACAACACCATCAAGAAGGGTCGCTCCCATTCCAACAAAAGCTTCGTCCTCAATTGTACATCCATGTACAACCGCACTATGACCTATTTGTTCCAACATAAGATAACAAAAATGAAATTTATATGGAAGTCCTTGATATGCTAACTACAGGATATTTTATATCCAAAAAAGAGCAAAAATAATTCTGACTTAAAAATATCAAAGGGGGGTTGGTCAAAAGAGTCAAAACTACTAACCGATTGTAACATTATTTCCAATAATAGTTGGCAGTACTTTCCCACTTAGATTAGATTTTGCCACATGCACCAGGGAATTGTCCTGTATATTAGTTCCAGACCCAACACGGATGGAGTTCACATCACCTGTGTCCAGGAAAGATGCACATAATCAATTTGCATCACTAAGTGAACAGCCCCATTCTGTTTCCAAATTTAATTATGCTATCTTTCCAAAAGATCAATTCTGGAGAAGCCTATCACAATTACTCAAGTTACAAGTACAGTACTTGAAAAACTAAAAAAAAGTCAAAGAAGACCAGAGCAAAGTAAATCTACAGACTCTCAAGGGATTTTATGAGAGTCAACATCATCTAGAACAGACATCCGAAAATTGGTTGCAGTAAGAGAAAGCATTAGCATATAGAGCACACTAAGATGGGAACTAAGAGACAGGATATTCTTTATATTTAAAAGTGCTAATGCGGTAACAGAAACTTAGCTTGAGCACTGCAAATGAAATCGAGAAACAGGAGGAAACTTCACTTGGCGCAGCCGCGCAAGACATGGAGAATATGACGAAGTCTAATTAGTTGATAATTTTCCATGGAGCACCTTAACTCAAAAAGATGAGGGGTCCTTGCATGTTTCTAGAGTTAGGCAGGGCACTTTACTCCTGGATTCAAAATTTTAAGGGATATCTACAATGTATGTTCAAGTAAATTCAACAAATAGGCAACTTTTTTTTTTGTTATTTCATCGTGAGAATATCTTATCCACATACTGACTAAGCTAACTGAAATTGTTTTCTGCCCCTCTTTAATTTTTACTAATTGCTACTAAATGATGATATAAATTGCATATATATCTTCCATCATACTGAAAGTCACTTTGTTTTGAAATTATGCATCTCTTGGATCATCTCTTCATAATTTATATGTATTCAGATCTCATATTGGAAATATGTGACCACCTTGAATGTAAGGGATATACTCATGCTAAACTAACATAAATGTTAGAAGCATGAATTCTCGATGACTATGTTGCAGTTTGCTTCCGTAAAACCCAACTAGCATGTCCATTGATTGACTGTATAAGCCTGGGATTTGTCAACCTGTGGACAAGAGGATACTTTCTAGGAAACCACAAGAGATCTTCAATATTTTATAAGGTTTAACACTTACTTCTCTAAATAATTCGATAACATTTTAACTCATTACGCACAAGACTAAAGCTTTATAATCAATCTTTGACTGTGAAGACTTGTTGCTTACAGTGATCTTTTAGTGATACTCTTGTCTATCAAACCTGACATTATTTCATACAAAAAATTGCACTTAACAACAAAAAAGGATTGACTTGCCCATTGACTTTGCAGCAACACTTAGTTAAGAAGTCTGTAAGAGAAAAATATACACATTACACACAGCAGAAACATAAGAAACAGAGTTAAAAAGTCTGTAAGAGAAAATTATATACACGGCAGAAACAGAAGAAAAAGAGGCTACAAATCCCAGAATTTCAGAAATAGGAAACTTAAACACAGGACTATGTTTCACTCAGATCAATATTGACAGAATAATCTTAGTCAATTAAATATGACTTTTAAGGAACGTACCTCGAAGTACAGATCCATACCAAATCGATGATCCTTGTCCCACCTGAACATCTCCAATGACAGAGGCACTTGGGGCAATAAATGCATCCTTATCCACCACCGGAGATTTATCATAGATGTTCATCAGTGTCCGGTGCTTAGAAACTGAAAATAAACACTTATGAGATCAAAGGCATGGATATAAAAGTAAATCTAAAAAGAAAGAATATAATATTGAAGTTAATTGAAAGAAAGTTCAATGTAAACTGCAGATATAAGTAAGCTCAAAACAAAAAATCCATGCTTCAAAAAAGCTGATTGCTAGAAAAGACAAAAATACAAAAGATATAAGATACATAGAAAAAATAAATTTTGTATATGAAAGCAGATCTAACGAAAATATCCATGAAATTATGGTTACCAAGTAATGAAAGGTGAAATCTGAATAAGACATACTGTTAAAACCTTATTTCTTGTCCCACATCGACTTGGTTATGATCCTAACTCCTACATATAAGTTTGGATAACCCTCCCCTCTTACAAGGCCTTTTAAGGGGGTGAATGGCCCATTTCTAACACATACCATGTGCCTTTTCCCTTGAAAAGAGAAATATATAAGAATAAGATCAAACTGCTCCATCCAGACTCATCCATCCACATTTTCCCATTTTAAACTTCTTGGGTGAGGAAGCCAATTCATTAGTGTAAGAAATGTATAACTCGTTGCAAACATTATGCTAGTGTTTTTGAACTCATTTTCACACCTAAAAAAGATTAACATTAGCGATTAGCCCGACACTAATTCCTGCTTTCTTTATCAACAGAGCAAGTGAGAAATGTGAGCCCAATTCTCATTTCATCTTCTCAAATCCTGACCTAAGACAATGCAAATACATGCAACTAACTCCACCATATCTGTACTAAAATTGGAGTATAACATAGACAAGCTATTGTAAGAAATAGACAAGGGATTGAATATCTACATTCATGTATGTGTCCGCATGTGTTTCCCATAACTTAATTCTAGCATCTAAGAGTGATCTTGACTGATACGAGTAATGAATTTCACTAAGAATGCCTCGATTTTGTTTGTGAACTTCTTCACTTCTCTTTTTATTCTTCAACTGCAGCTATATACCCAATGCATGCATGTCGAAGAATTATTCTATTCCTCTTCTCTTTATGTTCTTCAACTGCACCTATATACCCAATGCATGCCTGTCCAGTTACCCTCCTGTTCCTAAAGCACTTTTCACTAGCAAACCTTGTATCTGTATAATCAGATTACTGCAGCAGAAATTTCAGCTAAAATGCATTACTATATCTATAATCCGTGCCTCGCTCCATGGATACCATTAGACTGCTCTATATTGCATTAACCATTTTTAGAATTGCGTATCGAAATATTACAGGGCTAGTATTAGCGTGAGTAGCTCCCAATAAATCATCAAAGCAAGAAATATCACAGTACAAAGAAGAAGATCAAGACCGTCCCATTTTCCCTATCTTCTCTCCAACATTTCCCATTTCTACGGAAAATTCATTCAATCAACATCTCAATCTCGAAAAATATCAAAATCCCCAGTTTTTCTACCCCAATCAAACCAGTTAACGGTACATTCTAAAGGAATTCAAAACGTTCACATTCCTCATCTCACATACAAAACGAAGGATCAGAAAAATTACACAATAAGTGGAAAATAATATTTGCAAACAAAGAAGCATCGACTTACTGTGATCCTGGATAAAGTAGCCTGCTTGGAAGGTGGAACCGAGTCGATCCATGGCTTGACCCGTATGCCGAATCCAGCTCCCCAACGTGTACACCGCTCTTCCTAAGGTCCCCATTTTGATGGAATTGTGTGTGATCTAAGAATGAGTCCAGATTGAAAGGGAGTGTGCTATGATTTAATGGAGTCTCCTGCTGCTCTTGAGAGTTGAGATGGGAGTGAGGACTGTGGAGGGCACAATTGAATAGGCAACGACGGAGAGCCAGGAGGCACGAAGGAGAATTACTGGGAGCTTTCGAGGGTAAATTGGGAATTCACTCTATATGTAGGCCTAATTAAAATTTATTTCTACTTTTCACTCTATTATGTTCTTGTTATTCACTTTTCACAATTAAAACCCGGTGAAATTAATTTACTCGTTACAGTCACAGACAAAATATGAAGTAGAGAAAAATTTGACGCAACAAACCGTAAGAAGAAGTTCGTAGTCATTTGTTTGCTTCGTTGATACTCCATTTCGCTCATAAAATTGAGGTTCAGCTCTCTATACTTTATGCATATTTCCTCAATGTTTAGAATGATCATGGCGGTTCCCTCTCTTGCTGTAAATTTGATGTAGTAGTTAATATCGACATATTTGAATGAGTTGCTGATCACGAGGTAATTAATTTTGAAGAATTTGTGCTTAGGTATTGCAGTTACTTTAGAATTTTCAAATTAATTGGATCAATCGAGGTGAATACAGTGCCAGTTAAACTCTTTCACGGTACCTGATTATATTGTTGTTGAAGCCGTTCAATCAATTCGAGTTGGTTATGCAATTAAAATTGCTAATTCTCTCCTGTATTTTCTTGCTTCACCGGCAACCCGGGGGTGTAGCTTTAATATTTATTCTGTGTTTTTGTCTGGTGTGCTGTGGTGTGTGTGTGTGAATTTTGTATCTATTTTCAAACATCATGTCGAATTACTGAACGCAGAAAAAGAAGAACCATTTATGCTTTGTGAATGATATTATTGCTGTGCAGACAATTTACTTGAAAAAAGTTCTTTTTTATATTGGGGTTACCCTCTCAATTGTTGATAGTGGCTGTTGAAGGTCATTTATTTTTGTTGCTTTGCATTCAAATGCAGTTTCAAAACAGTGAAGATAATGGAAGATGTTGGGACTGATAGTGCTGCTCCAGTCCCCACTGTCCCCCTTTCCCCTACTCAGAGAAAAAAAGATAGTGCTGCTCCGGGGTCACCATTAGCAAAATGGAGAGATGAATTTGCAAGGAAGTTTCAGCATTATTTGGATAGATCCGCTCCCCATATAGCTCGTAGGTGGCTTGTTACCCTTGCTGCAGCAGCAATCTACATCTTGCGTGTTTATTATGCTCAGGGGTTTTATGTCATCTCATATGGCCTGTCAATCTACATCTTGAATTTGTTGATCGGATTCATGTCACCCAGGGTTGATCCAGAGCTAGAAATGCTGGATGGGCCTTCTTCGCCTGCTAAAAACTCTGAGGAGTTCAGGCCCTTTGTCCGTCGCCTGCCTGAGTTTTTATTCTGGTGCAATAGATATGCCTTTCCTATGCTAAGCCTTTTTTGCTATCATATGTTTCAAGCTATGAGTCACTTGTTTGTTTCTTTGCAACGCACAGTATTTGCAACTCTAGCTGCAATTTATGTGTGTAGTCCAATGTATGATGTTTCATCGGTTTCTGTTTCATTGTAGTGACCAAATAGAATGAAAGGAATGTGAAATAGAGATAGTATCTAGCTTCTAGTTTCCAATTTAAGATACGTGTTTTGTACTGCTACTAGCATGGTCAAGACTCGAGTTGGTCTTATTAAGGTTTGGTTCCTTCTGTTGTTAACCACACTTTCCCATCTTCTGATTTTGTCCTGTGCATATCTAACGATTGGTTGCCTTCTGAAGGAGGAACATTGGGATGTTCACAGTATGTTGTAACACTCATATTTGAAATATTTACATTTTGACGACCTCATCATATAGAATCTAAGAATACTTGTCCATCACAGATTTTTCAGCATGACATGATTTCTTTTCTGGTCTTAGTCAATTTTTTCATTACTAACCAGATAATATGCTGCATCTTCAGAAAATAAAGAACTCGTTTTTGACTTTATTTGAAATTCAAGTGGTCCTAATAAACATATGCTTTAATAATTGGTATAACAAAAAAATGTGAGTTGCATGAATGAGGAAACTAAATAAGAGTGGAGACATGCCTTTGATGAAATTTCAATGTCTGTTGAGAAAGAGATCTGAAAACCCAGTAAGTTATAGGGACAAAAGATTATTAGTGGCTCTGTAGAGGCTTACACATTTTCTTTCACTTTGGTTTTATATGCTTCCTTTTTTTTTGTGCTGAAAAGACTTTTAATTACATCATTCTTTTATCTTTTCAGGTATGCAATCACAAAAGCTTTTTGTGTTGCCTTCCTCTTAACCTTCTTCTCCATGTTCGACGTCCCTGTATTCTGGCCCATTTTGTTCTGTTACTGGTTTTTCCTTTTCTTCCTCACAATGAAGAGGCAAATTACTCATATGATCAAGTATAGATATGTCCCGTTCAGCTGGGGAAAGCAGGTGATCACTCTTGCACTTAGTAACAAATGTTTAAAATGTTTCAGTTGGTTTACATTTATTTGATTATATGAAAGTAGCTCTGCACTCATTGGCCCTCGATTAATCGACAATTCTTTTCATGTACATTTGAAAACAGAGGTACACCGGGACAAGGTCTGCTCAAAGCACCAGTGCAAATTGATGTGCAGAATCTGTAAAATGGTGGGATTCTCGGTGAGAACATCTTTACTTGAAACATATACTTCGTATACATATAACTTGATAAACAGTGACAAATCAATACACCACTTGTATTTATTGTAATCGGAGTAGAATGTATCATAATCATCTTTTTTTGGTTTCATTGTAAGATGGATGCATTATTGATGCATAGATAATCAGTTTAACCACAAGCAACGCGAATTCAGAATCGTGTTTGGTCCTCTGCGAAGATGTTTTGGCTGAGTATGGAGTTTGTCTAGTTTATTTTTCATTGGTCTATTCTTCTTTTCCACATTTATAACTATGGTTCATAGTTTCATACTAGTGGACGAAGAGCTCTAGAAGAAAAAATGAATATTGAAAATTCCCTTTCCTGTCTAGATTTCCAGAAAGACAAAATGATGCATTAGATAATTAGTCGACCATGGAAGTTTGTTAGTGAATATCAATAGTTCATTTTGATTTCAGTTTGCTTTTGAAAGCATGTTTTTTGTTCATTTTTTTTTTAAGTGAAAAGCATTTTATGGTCTTGAACACATCATGATTTTTATCAGCATCCACTTGGGAAGTTTCTCGAATAAAACTTGGATTACCAATTGAGTTAATAATTCTCCAGTGTGGCATTCTTGGGAAGATTCTGGATGAGTGGAGACAAGCTTTATGGTAGGCAAGTTCCAAGTTTGTCATTAAATAAATTAATGGTAGAAACTAAGTAGCTGGAATCTTAGGGCATTGACAATATAGACTTGTTAACCATCTATAAGAAGGGATAGGCTTGCTAACTTGAGCGTGCCTTCATGAGTGTATCCAATCCAAGAATGTCAAGTCTCAAGTGTCTAAGAGACAAGTATGAGGGTCTGTCTTACTTGTATATGTGCAAAGTGTAATTTTGTGTTTCTTGGTGTTATGTACACTCAATCTTGATTAATAAAATATATTTTAGTGTCAAGGTGTTCTCTGGCCAACAAGTGGCAGCAAAGTGGGTCTATCACGGGCTCTAGTTAAAACCCAAGTTATTGTTTTAAGGGTATTTGGTAAGTTTGTTTTTGTGGTTTCATAGTGCTAGTCGATTTCAAGGAGGAGAGAGGACAAGTGGTAGGTGCAATCAAAATTACAATATGTGGTCAACATACGTGGAATCATATCTTTAGGGCCAAGATTTGTGCGACAAGATTGATGGTAGTGACGCCACATCACCGGAAGATACTGCGATCTTGAAGAAATGGAATAGTTGAGCCCAAAAGATGATAGTGTGGTGCCACTACCATTAACAGTCTCCCTCAAATCTTGGCCCTAGAGATAAGATTCCATATATATCGACCATGTATAGTGATTCTGATTGTTAAGTATCTTGATTCCACCGACCATTTGTAGGTTACCCATCGTATCTCCTTCTTGAGATTGACGAACACTAAGTTTGCAGTATTAGACCATGAACAACAAGCTTAACATGAGACTCTTTAGAGCTGTCCGTACTTCACTTAGAATCCAAGTGATTGACCAACTATAATACCTAGTACGAGTTGTTGAAGAATTCTAGAAAATGAAGATTTAAGAGCAAGTAATATTGTCATTCAGGTGGTCAAATTTATGGGGAGAGATCAAAGCATTGCAAGCTAATTGAGCAGCAATCAACATTAGCAATCTATAAATATAGGTGTTGGCTTTTGTAACGAGTTAGAGAAAGAGAGAGAAGTGGTCTTAATAGTGGTGTCTTATTGCAAGCGTAGCAAATTGCTTAAATTAATTGTGATCAAGACTTCAAAAGTCAAAGTGTGCTCACGTTCGTCATTTATTGTTTGTATATTTTTATACACCAGTATGAGTTTAGTAAAATTTCGTCAATGTTTGCAGTGGCGCCCCTAGCTCCACAATAACAACATTATGGAATTCGAGCCAAACAAGTTATTAATAAAATCTACAATAGAACTCGCAGTAAGAAAAATAAGGGATAATTAAAAAAATAAGTTATGGATTTATATTCATTTTGTAATTTCGACTTCACTTTCAAACGTTTGCAAATCAAATCTTTCTAATTTTTGCAATTAGGCTTCCCCAGCTTTTCGTACGACTATAAAGATAACCTAGACTAAAATCCAATATAGAAGGACCGGAAGGTGTGATGAAGTGTGCAACTAAACACAAAATTAACCTATACTCAACTTTTATCAATTTTGAGCTTATAAAAAAAATTAGGAAAGTCCCGATAGCAAAAATTAGAAAGATATAGTATATTTGCATAGGTTTGGAGGTAAGGTCGAAATTGCAAAATTGATATAATTTTGTGATTTATTTCACAATAACTCCAAAAATATTATGAAACAAATACATTTTAAAAAAATAATACTTTGGAATAATTTTTACTTTGACAAATCATAAATGACTTAATTTAAGGGAGTATCTGAAATTCAAAAGAACACATATACTACAAATAAAGTAAAAGCCTAAACATAAGGTAAATTTGTTAGATACAATACAACACACTTTTTCTATGTTCATAAAGAATGTTAACTTCTCAGCGTTGCCGAATGGGACAACATATTAAGTGTCACGATATCTTTGAAATACTAGCTGAATTATACATGCAATGCAAGTACAAGTTATTAATTTAGTAATATTCAAATATATATGTATAATAGATAAATTTTATCAAAATTATACACTTTTATAATAATAATAATAATATATAGTCGCTTTAACAATAGAAATATAGATATCAAAAAATACATTTACACTATTTTCACAAAATATTCCTACGACGATATGGACTAGAACTACCCCAACTACAACTCACATCATACCCCCAATATGAAAATAAACGAAAAATAACATAATATTTTAGACTTTGACCTAGCCAAAACATATGCCACAAGGATTCCAATCATATGCACATCCGTTTGGTGCAACAACTTCCAACAACCAAATAAAACTTATAAAACAAAAATACAACCTATGAGTATATATTATCATATATATTTGGCGTGTAACCTGCTTTCACTTATACATAATTATTTCCAAATGAGCACTCCGAAACGATTTTTTTAAAATTTATTTATTCATAAACTCAACAAATAATGTGATTGGTTCTCAAACATGGCCAGCTAAGAAACAATAGGAGCTCTCCAACTTCCTTTGCAGTTGAAAATTTCCAATATATAAAAAACCTTTTGTCATTTAGTTTTTTCGATGGCTGCCAAATTCTTTCTCAGCAATGAGTGTTAGAATCTACATTGTGATCTTGTTTTTTTGGGCTCTGCTCACCGCCGTCACTCCCACGCTCGTCCGCCTCGCTGCTTCTGCTAATCTTCAATCAAGATTAGATGGTATGGCACTCGTTCTCTCTCTCTCTCTCTCTCTCTCTCTCTCTCTCTCTCTCAAGTATGTGTATGTATAGATGCAGGTGGAGACAGGGAAGGGGTGAAGTTATTGCTGCCGAGAAAGGCACTTGCTGAAGCAATAGTCTCAGTAGTGGCACCGGCGACAGCACCAGCGGCGGCGAAGATGCGATTCTTGATGAGTTGAGGGGACGTTTTGATCGGATCAGTAGAGGAACATAATGATTTGGTGGGGAGTCTGAGGTGGAATGGAAGAGAGAATTGGTGTTTGAGTTTGTGTGTTGGATTCCAATAGAGCAGATGCAGACTCCTGCCTTGATTGTAAATAATACACTTTCCATAGAAGGGTGTTTTTTTTTTCATTTTTTGGAGACTACTTCCATAGAAGGTTTGATTTGTTGTTGTAGGATCATTATTTAGAAAAGAAAAGCCAAATAAGGAGGGATTGAAATTAGACTGTGCATTATTCTCCAAGTTATTAATTTCATTGTTGGTGTTATTAATCATCTCATATATGATATTCTTCTGTTTGCAAGGGGAGAAAAGGGCATATCTATTATTTTACATTTTCTTTGACATGGGCAATATCAATTTGATATGTATAGAGTTATGTTCAAATGATAATCATTTTTATGCTAAAAATTAAGAATCAAATGAATTCATTGTAAAGTTATTGAATCTAAAAATTTAGAATTTTTCATTCGGATTCGAATTTCATGAGGGGTGAAAATTCTATTTTTTTTGGATTTAGTAACTTTCCCGATGGATTCATCAACTTCCACAATAAATTCATTTTTTTTTACGTTAACCCTCTCCAATATGTGTGTTCATATAAAAATTAGTTTCTATGAGTTAACTTATAAATCATACTACCCAACAAAAAAAGGGATCCAGCCAAATACTAATTAATGAAGCATGATTTTACACATACTAATAATGTTTTCTTTGTATATAGAACAATGCTTATTTTATATAATTTATTGTTTATCTATATAAAAAAACTGCTAAATAAATCACTAACTATGACCCATCTTACAATTTCAACATTCCTTTTAAAAATTTATAGTAAATACAATAATTTTTTTTGCAATTGGAACTCATTTTTTTTTTTGGTGATCTTCGGTGAAATTATCCTTCATTACTCAATTAAAATTGATGAATCATACATCTAAATGTTCATCTTTATAATAACATCAAAGTCCATAAATTAATTGCACATATAATGTTATAGTTTGGCAATAAAAAGTCCAAAAACACAATTGTATATCAAACTTAACTTGCATGTTGAAAATCACATTCGTTAGTTGTGTTTTGTCTTCTATTCGACCACCAAATTATTCCCTAAATTTAGGTCGATCTTTCCCTTAAGAAATTGGTAAAGTTATTAAATTCGACTCTGGACTTAAGCGAGAAGTGCGATTGCTTAAGAAATTGGTAAAGTTACTAAATTCGACTCTGGACTTAAGTGACAAGTGTGATTGCTTAATGTTCAAAATATAATTTATTTCTCAAACTCTTTTGGATACATAAATTGCCAATATCGAACGTGGTGTTGCGTGCACTAAAACATTAGAAAATTGAAAAGATACTTCCCAAGTAACTAATTCCAGATAAATAATTGGACCATCATGCAATATCAACACGTATTTAAATTTTACAACTATCCTTCAAAGTTTAGCAAGCATTTCCCTTCCCTTTTGCTCATTGAAGTAACCATAATTATGTATCTCAAAAAACAAGAACAAAAAGTAAGCATAAATATGCAAAAGAGATGTCTCCACTCGGGAAATAGTTGCCTATATAGTCGATAAATGTTAATTTATTAGCTGACATAAGATGGCCATCTTGATGTAGGGATATTAATGAGTGGGTTTTATCCGAAACGATCTGAAATCGCTCAAAACCCATTAAATTTTAAAGCAGTGGTTCTGGTTCTGGTTCTAATTCTGATTCCAGACCCGGACTGTTTAGATCTATAGTTTGATGGTCTGGTCCGATCCGGATCTGGTTCTGATTCCAGAACCAAAATCAATACTTATTTATTAGTCTTGGTCCGAGTAAAACCCGTCTATTGACAAGTCTAAGTTTAAATAGGGTTGTCAATGAGTTAGTTTTTTCCATATCGATTCGAAATCACTCATAACCCATTAAATTATAAAGCAACGATTTCGATTCCAGTTCTGGTTCTTGTTCGATTCTGGTTCCAGATCAGCTCAGATCTGGACCGTTTAAGACCCATTATTGATGGTCTGGATCTGGTCCGATCCGAATCCAGTGTCTAATAGATCGGTTCCAGAATCAAAACTATTATTTATTTATTGGTTCTGATTCGGGTAAAACTCACATATTGACATCCTTATCTTGATGGCACATCCACCCACAAACACACTCATGCCCAAATAATATATATATATATATATATATATATATATATATATATATATATATATATATAGGAGATGTATCGGTAAGAAATGATAATTTGGTAGGAAATAGGAATGAATCGGACTTTTGATCCGCTATATCAATGGTTGAGATTTAATTTTGGTGTCTTCTGGTTTTATGTTTTGTGTGCTACACGGATTATTGTCAAAGACTAGAACTCTTCTTGTCTTCTACTGCAATGAAAGATGTGTTAAACTAATATATTTAGCATATGTGCTACGAATGGATGAAATATGTACTAAACTAACTTACAATATAGTAATTCGATTGTCTACACAAATATGAAAGATGTGCTACTATATCTATTTCGTACATTAAAGAGCTTTCTCACAATAACCAACCCCTATATATATATATATATATATATATATATATATATATATATATATGAGATGGATCGGTAGAAAATGATAATTTGGTAGGAAATGAGAATGAATCTGGACATTTGATTCGCTGGATCAATGGTTGAGATTAATTTAATTTCGGTTGTGCTACAGTTTTATGTTTTGTGTACTACGCCGATTATTGTGCAAAGACTAGAACCCTTCTTGTCTTCTGTTGCAATAAAAGATGTGCTAAACTAATATATTTAGCATATGTCTACTGAATAGATGAAATATGTGCTAAACTAACATATGCAACATAGTAATTACGATTGTCTACACAAATATGAAAGATATGCTAGACTTAAATATATATTCCTATTTTCTACACTTATTTTCATTCTCACATGAACCATCCATTTATATATATATATATATATATATATATATATATATATATATATATATATATAAAAGAAAAAGAAATCATTTCTCAAAAGAATAGTGGAAATTAGATAATCAATTCTTGTATCACATATTGCTTATAAAGAAAAATTCCCATCAGCCCAAGGATTATGGCGGCTGGTCCAAAACTAGATGAAGCAAATAGGAAAGAGCTCATCAAAGTTGTTACACCGGATGAAATCAAAGCAGCTCTTTATAGTATCAAAAATGATAAAGCTCCAGGACCTGACGGATATACTTCAGCTTTCTTTAAAGCCACTTGGGATAAAACGGGACCAGATATCATAGCGGCAGTTCAAGAGTTTTTCCGATCTGGGCAGCTTCTTAAGCAGCTGAATACTACCATTATCACCCTCATCCCCAAAGGAAAGAATAATCCAACAGCAGCTGATTTTAGACCCATAGCTTGTTGCAATGTTATATACAAAGTCATTACGAAGATCATGTCGAGCAGATTAGCAGAAGTTATCCCTCCTTTGATCAACAACGCCCAATCAGCTTTCGTCAAAGGAAGGCGCATTATGGATAACATTCATTTGGCTCAAGAGCTTATGAGACAATATACCCGGAAAAGGTCTACCCCTCGATGCACCATCAAAATTGATCTCAAAAAAGCTTACGATTCTATTTCGTGGGACTTTCTCCAAAACGTCCTCAAGGAGCTAAATTTCCACCCTATCTTTATTGGATGGATTATGCAATGTGTAACAACGCCCATGTTTTCCATCGCGCTAAATGGCAGTCTACATGGCTTTATTACTGGACAACGTGGCTTGAGGCAAGGAGATCCTATGTCCCCTGTGTTGTTTGTTCTATGCATGGAATACCTTTCAAGACTCCTGAAAGTAAGAACAAGAAACAACGAATTCAACTTCCACGCTAAGTGCCAAAAAGCCAATATTACTCACTTAGCGTTTGCCGACGACTTGATGCTTTTTGGTAGAGGAGACTTTATTTCAATGAAGATACTAGCTGATGTCTTGGGGGAATTTTCCGCTGTGTCGGGATTAGAGGTCAACCAAGAAAAATCACAACTTTTTGCTGCAGGCATTGAAGAAATTGAGCTCCAACGTATAAGAGTCCTCTTCGGATTCCCCCTTGGCCAACTCCCAGTTAAGTATTTGGGTGTACCGCTAGCATCGTGCAAGCTTAACATCATGCACTACTCCCCTCTTATTGACCAAATCTCTTCGTTCATCCGTCGATGGTCGGGATGTACATTATCTTTTGCTGGGAGGAGTGAACTAATTCGGTCGGTCCTCCAAGGCGTGGAGTGTTATTGGCTTCAAGCCTTCCCACTTCCCTCAAATGTTATTGAAAGAATCTCTGCTTTGACAAGGCAATTTCTCTGGGGCTCGCGTAGATCACCTATAGCTTGGGACGACTGCTGTCGGCCCAAAGAGGAAGGAGGCTTGGGTTTTAGGGAGCTTAGAGCGTGGAACTCTGCCCTTCTTGCAAAAACTCTTTGGAATATCCAGAATAAGGCGGACTCCTTATGGGTCCATTGGGTCCATGGGCATTACTTAGAATCAGTGGACGTATGGCAATGGTGTGTTAAGAAGAATGACTCTCCCTTAATCAAGAAGATTATTTTGCTTAGGGATAAAATCTTGGAAGCATCAAACAACCTAAGTTTGAATGCCTCTACATTACTTGACTCATGGTTCACGGGCAATGGGACTGCTGCAGCTTATGATTGGTTCCGGACCAAAGGAGAGAGGAAGTTTTGGCATAAAGCTGTCTGGAAGAGCTATATACCCCCAAAATTCTCCTTCTCAGCATGGCAAGCTTTAAAGGGACGTCTCTCAACTCTGGATCGTTTAACATTCTTAAATGTTGATCCGATGTGCCCTCTTTGTAAAATAGAGCCTGAAACTAACCAACACTTGTTCTTTTCGTGTGCAGAAACATCTAAGGTCTGGAAAAGCATCAAAGATTGGCTCAATATCCGAAGAAGCTTGACCACTGTGTGCAGCGCCATCAAGTGGTTCAAACGGGAAAGGCATGGATCTTCGGTGGTTCAAAAGGCGAAATACCTAGCCCTGATGGCATCCATCAGTCATGTATGGAAGGCTCGGAATGCAGCAGTGTTCGATAAGATGACGTTTGAGGATAGCCAAATTATAGCTAAGGTTAAGCATGACGTGTATGCTGTTCTCTACTCTCTTTTTCCTGTAAGTGTGGTCACCGCCCATCTCCCTTGTGGGTAGGGTCCTTTTTCTCTTCCCCCTGGAGTGTTTGGCCTCCACCTCCCCCTTGTACTTGTACTTTTTCTATCTTTCTAGTGGATTGTGTGAGTTGGCGTCCCGGGAGACCCTATCTCTCGGGGGCAGCCGGGGTGGTGTTGTTTTTTCTTAATAATCCCGACGGGAAGGCTTACAGCCTACTTGCGTCGGGCATGAAAAATGCTGAATGCCGGTTATGTGTGATAGGTGGCCTCCCTTGGTAGGCATAATGTACTTTCCTAACCCATCTGCTATACCCCCTCTTCGTGCCACCACATTCTCTTTAAACTTTATTTTTGTGATGGGCCGTCCCCCCTGGAGGACTTGGTTGGTGTTATGGGTTCCCCTTGGAAGGTTCTTTGTGCCTGCTTTGGGGATAGATAATTCTTCCACCCCTTGTAGGTTTATTTGTCTTGTCTCTCTGTGATGGGCGCCCCTCCCTGGTGGGCTTTTATGCTTTATATCCTTGACAAAGTGGTCTCTCTGTGATGGGCGCCCCTCCCTGGTGGGCTTGTATGACTTAGATCCTTGACAGGTCCCCCCCCCCCTAGTGGTTATACTCCTGTGATCTATATGATGCCCCTCCCCCAGGCGGGTGGGGTTTGGATTTTTATGCTTTACATGATCTATTTGCTTTAGAATCCTATGCTGAGTATGAGTGTTAGGATAGTAGGATCAGAGGGTTTGATTGATGATGACCTCATGGGGATTGATCGGTGTCTTGGGTGCATGTCTCCTTACTTATATCTTGTTGGGTGGGTTGGCATATGTGCTTTCTTTGTTTTCTCTTCCCTTGGGTTGTGCTGTGGTTGCTTTTACTGCTTTCTACAAACACCCCCTCCCCTCGTGTCCGTTTGAGAGTTTTGTGAGGAGGGTACTCTTTTACTTGTTTGGTGTTTTTTCCCACTGGGTTTTTCGCCAAACAAGGTTTTAACGAGGCCCGCCCATTCCGTGCAATGGGTCGCGTTGTAATTTGGTTAAATAATTGGCTATCACTTAGGATTGTGCTCTCATCCTTCTCTATTTTTGGCCGCCTGTTTGGCCTTGCTTACGTTGGACCCCTCCTAGAGTGCGGTCCTGTCCCCTCCCCTGCTGCCTTGCAGTTGTATCCCTCGGGTATACCTGAGTATTTGTACATGATACATTTTTAATTAATGAAATTTAATCCACCCAAAAAAAGAAAAATCCCATGGCATCTGTCACGTTGCTATCAATGGACTATAGGAGCACTTTGGAAAAGGCCCTTTCAACTAGTAAGTTGACTTCAGTTGAGACAACAGAACTCATTATTGATTTTAATAAATTAAAAGATCGATACACAAGTACTATATTCGTAATTTAATTGAGTACTCATGTAAAGTTATATAGATTATTTGTTGTATAACTAATAACAAGTTATATATCATAGTTTATATAAGTAAATATATTTTCATGTTTCTGTACATTTATTCTTTTTATTTCTTCCGAATCTCTGATATCACTCAGTCCTTATTAAATGGAACTAACAGATGTATTCATTTTCCGTTATTTTTTTTAGTTTTTATTTTTTATATCATGAGGACTAGTAGCCATTACCCCCGGTGCACATTGAGTAAATCTCATGTTCATGTGCAATAGCATGCAAACCACACATGACAGGTAACCACACTTGGAAAACCAAATGTAACAGATTCAAATACATAGATGTATTAGTAGAATTCGAACATGTAACTTTTTGGTAACATGAATCCACTTTACGACGGGATAGTCCCAAATGAACCATTTTTCTATTATTTGAACAATAGGCCAGACTAAGTTTGTTTAAATAAATTCCACATCACATCCCTAATCAAAAACTTTTGTTCAATTAGGTGGAGTATCTTGTTGGTTTGTATCCCAGCAATATCCCACATACATGAAAAATGATGATCTGAACATCTTCAAAAGCAAATTGAGATTTTATTTCTTGAGAGCTTACATGTGAAATGTAGGAGGAGTGATGAACAAAACATATATAGTAGCCTCATAAAAGAGAAATCAAACAATTAAAACACATTATAACAAAGTTGTTAATCAAAGAAAACGACCATGTAAGCTCCCATGTACGTAGAAGATGACATCTCCTCACACAAACTGATCAAGATACTCATCCACAGTGATGTACTTGACATCTTGTAATACCCCGTAAAATAAATCGTGGTTAACGAAGAATTTAACCCGGCTTGTTAACTAATTTTTTTTACGAGAAGATTAATTTATTAATAATCGAGCAATAATGTAATATGATCGGATTCGATAAATCGAATTACGAATGTGTGTGACGACCACCGATTCCGTTCAAACAAAGCGAGTGAAAGGTCATAATCGTGAATCGTCTCAAAACTGCAATTACCAAAAATGGAAAAGTTGACCTTAGCCTCTTTCTTTTTCTTTTTTTTTACGTCGTACATCTCTATCTTGACAATGAACCTGACCCTCTCACACACCTCTCCCTCCCTACAAAGAAAATCGATACTACGCAACATGAGACAAAAGTCTACACTCACAGATTACAAAGCGTTACTGCTGCCTCTCGCTCATAAAGGTGAATCCCATTCTCCTCACACTACAACTCCCATTTCAAACTCCCGTTCTCCAGTTTCTCAACACCCCAAAGCAGCGAGAGGAGAAACAAACAAGAACAAAGAACAACGGAAGGCGCCTTCAAGCTCTTGCTCGATTGAAGCGAAACATACAACAAAATTCTTCATCAAGGTAAGCTTCAAACCATTTGTCATTCATACATTTTCTTACGCAATAATCTGATTAAAACTTAAATATGCTACTCGATCTTTAATTGTGGAGCGATAACAAACAAAACAAAAACTCAAATATTGAGCGGCTATGCTTACGAACTACTCTCCTCTGTCTTTTCGCGGAGATGGCGGACGGCGGTGGCGTGGCGGCAAAGAGAGAGCGAGCTCGGCGGGAAAAAAGCGTGGCGGCTTGCTCTCGGCCGAGGATGAGCGGAGGAAGGCTGCGTTGGCGGCGTTGAGGCGTGGCGACGCGCGCCACGCGATGGCCTTGTGGTCGCAAGAGAGAGGCGGCGGTCGTGGCGGCGCGGCTCGTCGGCGGCGGCGTGGCGGTCGGACGTAAAGCGGCGATGGGACGGATCGTGGATGCGTGTGTGTTCGTGAGAGAACGAGGCGAAGGAGGTCACGGTGTTGTCGCGGCGGCGGCGGCGTCATAACCGTCGATCGACGACGTGGTCGGCGGAGGAGGAAGCGGCGGCGGCGATTGTGGATCGTGTGTGCGTGCGTGAGTGAAGAGGTGGCGAGAGAGGCGGGGACATGAGGTGGAGATGGGGGCGGCTGGGGCTAAGGTTTAATTTAGTTTTAATTGTGTTGGGCTTATTCTCTTGGGCGAATTTAATTGCTTTGGGCCTTATGACATTGGGCGAAAATATAAATCTTGGGCTTGGTTTTGTTTGATTCGATGGGTGAAAAAAAATTATATGTTAAGGTTAATGGGCTTAATTATGGGCGAAAAAAAAAAGAAGAGAGGGCTATGTGATATGGGTTGGTTTAAAATAAAATGGTATTGGGCCTATGTAAGATGGGCACGGAATTAAATGAAAGATGAGCCTTTAGAATAAATTGCTATGGGCTTTTAAATTAAATTGAAGATGGGCTTAGACTTATTTTCAATATTGGGCTAAGAATTTAATTTGGTAATGGACTTGAACTATTCATCTATGATCCATTAAAATTAAATTAAGGATTGAATAAATTCTATATTAATTAAATATGAGATTTAATTTTAGTAATTAAATTTTGGGACTTATTCTTAATTAATTAAATAATAACCTAAATATCAATTATCTAGAGTGAATTAATTAAATTAATTAGATTGAATAAAATCTAATTTTTAGAAAGTGAATAACATAATTAATTAATTATGTTAAGGAATAATTTGAGAATTATTCTTTTAAAGTGATGTATTTATGTGTGAGATGAACTTATGTAATTTATTACAAAGATGTGATTAGAAATAAATCTAATTAGCGGGTATCTAAGATGAATTAAATTAAGTTGATTGATTAATCAAATATTATTGGACTATTAAATTGATCCATTTAATTAATATATAATTATGGATTTACTTAATTAAATTGGAGATTTAATTAAGTAATGAGTTGATTATGTCCATTAGATGCTTGAGAACATATTATTTAAGCAACTTTAATTTATAGAACGATTGTTAGAAGATGATTGAATTATAAGAAACCTTTATTGATTGTGTACTATAGATGTGGGTTTCTACGATAGAATATGTGGGACGTGTGAGGCGAGAAACACGGCGAGGAAATGATAGTGATGAATGAGGTATTGGAGCTCGAAATCGTTGATACGTGTTAACAAATGATGAATATTAGTTATGAATTTAAGATTCATAAATTGCGCAACGACGCGGAGGAACATCGATGAAAAGGAAGAATGCAATGTCGAAGTGTCATTTATTGTCACGGCGAGGCGAACCTAATAGGCGATATATAGATTGTTAATTAAGTCGTATCGATGGCGAAAATCCTAAAACCAAGTGAAAAAATATCGAGTTGTCGAATCTTAATGATACTTCTCGAAAGAAGCGAATGACATACTAAATGATATTTCTTGCGTTGATAAGGTCCGGTGTGGGCGTAAACAAAAACAACGGAGGATCGCTAGCGTACTCAAGAAGGACACCCGGAGGTGGGCTTTTCTTGAAACAAAATGATTATGCATAACTCAAGCATGATTTACAAAGCTTTATGAAATATTATCGCATGAGCTGTTATTGACGCCAAATATTTATGTTTTGTTGTGTCCATATCGAGGTTGGTTTGTCCAAATGTGGGACGAGAATTGATTGGTATATCGATGTGGTATGTGAATGAGTTGGTCCATAGCGTTAAAAAAGGTAACGATCGGATCCGACTTAGTTGAGGACTAACTCGGATTGTGTACACGATGTGTTGTGTGTAAGGTTAGCTACCTCGACCGGTCACGGCGACTATGTGTGGTGGCCACCTCCATAGTCTTGTGAATGAATGAGCGTATGATTGATGAATAAATTACGGATATGGAACAACGTGATGAAATAGTCCGGCGGACACTTTTGGAAAATGATAAAATATTTGATAGGCATGAGCCTTTTCAACTAAAATCCTCATGTGCTATTGTGGGTAGTTCAATAACTTTTATGAAGAAAATGTTTTCGAACGAGTCCATCGAGTACTTTTGTACTTAGCCCTGCATATTCGTTTTGATGTGCAGGTTGAGCAGGGATTGATGATGGGTGCGAGGTGGTGCAAAGTGGTAATGGTTTTGTTGCTTTAATTGAAAGGATTTCTAGAACCTTGAGCATGCATCATCATATGTATGTTCACACGTTTATTCTTTGCCAAACTCGATGTTTTGTTGGTATTGTTGATGATTATGACCGCTATCATATCGTATTGAGCGGAGGTCGTACCTCGTTCCTTGAAGTGCATCTGATTGGGTTAGACTTGAACATAGAACCTTTTGGCAAGTCTTTACGTGACTTTAGTTTGTCACCGATCTGACGTATCCCTTTAGATCTCGCATTTATTCACAATTGATTGGTTAATCGTATTGGTTTAAATTATATATATTATTTGCATTTATCATACCGGTGACGATCCATGTGATCCGTACTTTCTTTAAAAGTCGGGTCGTCACAAAAGTGGTATCGAGCACTTGTTCGCTCGAACCTAGAAACCCTTTATTGAATCCTAAGTTGAAAGTTGAGTCTTGAAACTCTTGGTATTTGATTGCCTTTCCTTGGATCTTAAATTGAAAGTTGAGACTAGAAATTATTTGTGTTGACTACCCTTTGCATTGCACTCCATCATCGTCTGCTCAGCGAGGAAGAAGGTAACTATTTCAAGCGAAAGTTGTTTTGAAATGGTGGAAGTTTATGAAATATGAAATGGACTTATAAAAGTCGCATTGTGTTGAAAGTTGAAATATGTTTGAAAGGAGAAAAAGTCTCGAAATTGAAATGGAGTTGTTGTTTCCAATGATTTTGGAAAAAAATGAATGATTGACATTGAAAAAAAAATATATATATATATTTTCAAAATAGCTGATTGTGAAGTTGAAGAAAAGTTGAAAACTACGAGAGATTGATAAAGTAATGATATGAGAATATCATTGATTGCATATATGTTATGAGTTGTGTTTACTCCTATATGCAAAGCATCTTTAGAGGCATAATATAAATGAGTATGTTTTCGGTGAGAACATAGACTCTTAAGACGCATGATCCCTTTGCGCGAACTTAGTATGAGAACATAAGGTGTCCCGATTGAGCGGAATACTAAGGAAGAGCGAGAACATCGAAATTATAAGAATCTCAATCGAGCGGTTTGATGATGAGAATGCAACAACTCTACGATGACGAAGCGATTGTTTAAGCGGAGGTTCGCAGCATTACGAATCCCAACCTCTCTCGCGAAGAAATTTGAACACTATACATCTATTTCTATCGTAGCGATAACGAAGAATCAAAGCATAACGTTAAGAAAGTATGTATAATAAATAAATAAATAAAAATGAATTTTGAGTATTGCGGGAACGCATATGATCGAATGTTATGATTCGAATGGAAATAAAGGTTTCATAACTCGATGAGAAATGATGACCATAGCCTTTACTTGAAGGCTAGACATTGAATGTTTGTTCTATCTTAAGAGACCATACAATCTCTTTACGCATACCAAATTATGAAAATAGTTTCATAAGAACTTAGGAATATAGGATATAAGATTGTGGTTTGAACGATTTTACGACTAGGAGTCCTTTATCCTGTAGAGCCACACACGAGGAGGTTGTATATTCATGCAGACGTATCGAGGAGAGCGTCGGTGAGTTCTTATCTCACTTCGTGCGTCTAGGTTAGTGTACATGGACGTGGTACATCATACTCTGACGGTGTACTCCAGGATCGATTGAGAGGCGCCACCCGATTAGGGGGGTACACGCGAGATATTCTAAATACATATATCGTCGTCGAGAGCTTCGATCTTGAGGTAGCCTTACCCATCGATCACACGAACTACGTATTCATGGTATATGGCTGCACCTTGTAGGCCGTATATCCTAGCGAGAATACACCTAGCGTGATGAGAATCCTGAGTGGCTTCATCAGGAAGTGCCTCACTTAGCATCGATAGACTGTATTCTTGCACGGTTGTGGTAGGAACATATTCGAGGTGGATCATCTCGTCCTCGACAACTCACTTTTCGGTCCTACCACCGGTGGGATTCCATCCCGTCATTGCTTGCCCGGACCATCGTTGTCGATCATTCCATGCCGACTCACTCTACCTATCGGCGTTTCCCAGTTTAATGACCGCCAATCGTGCGGACCCATGTACCACGATCTTGTAGAGATTGGCGAATCACGTGGCCTAACCGTATCGTTGTGAGAGAAGCTTGTGCCGTCTTGCCGCTTCTCAAATTCAACGATGCTATAAGGAGATCATGGTGAGGTCCACGAGACCTAATTGCTATGAAAGAAGCTAGAATTATTTGAATTCGAGAAACCGTGAGTCCCGCGTTCGATGATGAGGTCGAAGAGGAAGTAGGACCCGAGGAAGATCCAGGAGGACACATCTGCGACAATGAGATGGAGGAAATTGATAGTACCCATACTCGGTTACGACTCCAACATGATGAGCTCTATTTATACCACAGGCGATTATTGATCTAGTTATTTAAGACTAGAAAGTGTTTTGTTTATATACGATTGCATATTTGGTGATGCATACGAGAGCGATGAGTCGTTACGATCTGAACCCTTATTTTGATGACCTCGGTAGTATTTAAATATTTATGCGCATCGTGATTAGGTATGTGGAGGATGCCGATATTGGTTTTGGAGCATCATACTCCGTGCACGGCCTCTTTTGGTAAATCTCAAAGCGGCGATGAAAATCCTAGTAGAGGCATTTGACTTGATATGATGATAGCTCATCGAGAGCAATTAGTTTTGATGTCGTATTACATGATGTCGATGATGTACTAGACTTATGCGTATGATTATAAATACATATCGCATTTGAGATATTTAAGATCACGATGGATGGTATAAGAAGATGTTTGATTACGTATATATAAGAGGATTGAAGAGCTAATCCTTAGTTAGAATCAAATCAATTTTCAGCGGATTTGGGAATCTCGTGGATGCGAGACTATGGATTCACGCTAGAACGAATCCTTAAATTCCTTTATTGCACCTCTTAAGAGCGCTTGTCATGCGTTGCTTTGCAAATGATTGGTGCGGTGATTTACGGCGAGGCGAAGAAAGACCTTATATGAATAGGAACTAGAAGCTTACACAGGGAAGAGTTCGAGGAGGAAGTGTGCGAGAAGTACATTCTAAGAGCTACCGTAAGATGAAAGAACACGAGTTCTACAATTTACGATAAGGAAAGACCACGGTCACGAGTTACGACCGTGCATCTGCGAGATGTCGCGGTATGCACCTCGAGTTGTTTGACACGATGAGAAGAGGCGGGAAGTTACGAAGAGACTCGTGATACGATCCTCGTCAATCGGTTGAAATTGGCGCGAATCGTAACCTAGAATCAAATGTGAAAGCGAAGAGCTCTTGAAGAGAATAAAACTCATTAATATATTTGAAATCAAAGCTTAATATTTCGTGAGTTTACAAGCCTCTATATAGGCTGAAAATTTAAGCGCTTTGCTCGAGCTCTTGTGATTGGTTCACTAGGAACCCGAACAGTCGGGAATCAACGAACTTTAGGTTGCATCACTCTATCATGAGATCAGTGTCACTAATCGGTCATGGAAATCGATCTATCGTGAGGCCCTTAATAGAGCATTGGACATTGAGGATGCCTGCACGAGGATAGGATTGTCATTGTCATCCACCGAATCACCAAGGAGATCGTGGAAGAGAAAGTGGGAAGGACCCACCAAGGTCAAAGATCAAATGTTGGCCGGGCCGACACGAGGCCATGACAAGTGAGTAATGTACCATCTAGGCACGAATAAGACAATGAGCGTACCATAGTACCTTCGCGCTAGCGGTGGAAACTAAATATTAGTGAAACTCACGTATATGCCTAAATGCCATAGGAGTCACAAAGGTGTCTACATGTTCACAATGATGAATGTTTCAAATGTGTCTAGAAGGGTCCTACTCGAGGGGTGTCGAGGATCATGATGAGAGAATGACCATCCCAATGAACCGAGATCGAGTCAGACAAATCCGCTATCCAAGCTCAACCGTTCGACAACAAACCCGGTCCGGTACTTCCAGCCAAATCAGCGACCATATCAACCACGGCAACAACAACAACAATGGCGACAACCGCAGCAACAGTACCGCCAACTCCAACAACAACAACAGCAGCAACAATTGCAGCAGCAGCAGCAACGACAACACCATCATCAACAACAGCAAGCGCCCGACAAACTGGGACCTCGCCTCGACCGGAAAAGAAATTCCCACGGGGCCGCCGAGGAACCAGGAAACTTGGCGGATATGGAATACTTCTCCAATTACTGTTGCCCTCTTGTTTGATCTTGGCGCCTAGCATTCTTTTATTCTTTGAAGCATGCGTAGAGAACTTAGGATTTGATCTAAACACGTTGAACAAATCATGAGAATTTCTTCTCGATGGGAGACATAAAACGGTAACCACGCATGCTCGAACCTAGAACTTGGACTAGGTTTACTTGGTCATGATGAGATAATCTTCACGTCATACCTATGATAGATGTGGATATAATCCTAGAGATGGATTGGTTAACCGAACATAATGCGACTATCCACGAAATGAAAGGAAGATTTCTTTCCAACATCTCGGAGAGAAACTATAGACTTTCACGGGATCAACATGGGAAGAAGAGTCCCAATTATATCCGCACTACAAGCAAGAACATTCTTGAACAAGACCGAGAACCAATCTACCTTGTCTATCTACGGGAGAAAGATCGAGAATGAGAGAAGGATAGAAGGCGTTCCGATCGTGAAGGAATATTCCGATGTGTTTCTAGATGAACTATCGGCATTACCGCCAAACCGATAGATTGAGTTCACGATCGATCTCAAACAGTTACGTTCTTGTCGAAAGCCCATACGGATGACACGAAGGAACTTGAAGAATTGAAGATCGACTACAAGAACTCTTGGAGTTAAGTTTCATTAGACCCATTATATCTCCATGGGGAGCACTGTCCTTTTGTGAAGAAAAGGATAGTACCGAGAATGTGCATAGACTATCGAGAGTTAGACAAGATAACTCTAAAGAATAAGTATCCTTGCCCCAAATTGACGATCGATTGATCGACAAGGGGCGAGTCTTTTGAAGATAGACTTAAAGTCGGGATACCATCAACTAAGGTTAGACCGAAGATGTACCTAAAGCGGCTTTCCGTACAAGGTATGGTCATTTCAAAATTCATCGTTATGCCATTTGGACTTACAAATGCCACAGCGATATTTATGGATATCATGAATAGGGTATTTCACCCATACTTAGACAAATTGTCTTAGTATTCATAGGCGATATCGTAATATATTCAAGAATAACCAAGAACACGAAGAGCACTTGTGGTGTCTTTGCAAACATTGAGGCGATAGCAATTCTTCGCCAAGTTTAGCAAGTGTGAGTTTTGGTTAGGCTTAGGTGATATTTTAGAAATCAAAGGTCACTTGAAAATGTCCAGTTGAATGAATCAAAGTAGACCTATCGAAGATTTATCGAAGGATTTTCAACGATAGCCCGACCTACGACCCAATTTTTGAGAAAGGAATCAAGTACACTTGGACCGCCGAGTGTGAGACTAGTTTCCGAGATTTAAGGAGTTCTTGACAACACCTTTACTAGCAATCCGGCGGATAAAGGTACACAATCTACGGATGCGTGAAGAATAGACTAGGATGTGTTACGATGCAAGAAGGCAAGGTTATTGCTTATACTTCAAGGCGATTGCACGCCTACATGAGTTCAACTATCCTCATGCGACACGGAATTAATAGCGATCGTATATGTCTTAAAGTTTGGGGGCACCATCTCTATAGAATTAGATGTAAGATCTATCTCGACCATAAAAGCACAAGTATTTCTTGGTAGAAAGATCTTAACATGAGGCAACGTAGATGGTTAGAACTAGTGAGCGATTACATTGTGGTATCAATTATCACCCGGAAATGATAATGATGTAATAGATGCCTTGAGTCGCAAATATTAGTTTGGGATGTCTCCTCAGTCACGAGGAGATGCTTATAAATGAATTTCGGAGGATGAACATCAAAATTTTAAAGCACTTTGAGGCGATAGAAGGTTGTATTGCAGCGTTGATTACAATCCCAGATTTAAGAGCTCGAATATTGGAAGCTCAGAAGAAGAACAATAAGTTGGAGGAAGTACGAGCCAAAATCAAGAATAATGACCACAAGAATTTTAGAATAGCAACATATGATGTTTTGCTATATGATGGGAGAGTGTGTATTTTCTAAAAGGCGAAGGGCTTAAGAGTGAGATCTTGAGAGAAGCCATGAGGCGTCTTACACTACACATCCAAAAGCACCAAAATATATCGAGATTTCAAGGAGAAATTTTGGTGGGATGGAATGAAGCGAGGCGTAGCCGTTAGTAAAGCGTTGTTTGGCGTGTCGACAAGTGAAAACAATCCACCGGTCATTGTATGGAACCTACAATCATTTGGACATACCGAATAGAAATGAGAGGATATGGCCATGGATTTTTATAAGACTACCCAAATCACTAAAAGAAAATACCGCTAATTAGATTATCATCGATCGTTGACCAGCGCGCGTATTTCTTACCGATCCTAATAATATACGGATCAGGTATATTAGTACAATTGTACGTTTGAGGAATCATAAGTTTGCAAGGAGTTCTAAAGACTATCGCGTCGATAGAGATTCGAAATTTACATCCAGTTACGGATGAGCTTACAAAGGAATTGAGAACTCGATTGCATTTCGATGCGTGTTTCACCCAAAAAAAAAAAAGCGGTTAGACAATCTGAGAGGACCATTCAAACGCTTGAAGACATATTGAGGATTGTTGTCCCGGATAGAGGAGAAAATTTGGAACAAGTGTTACCACTTGTTGAATTCGCCTACAATAACAACTATCAAGCAACTATTGGAATGACCCCGTACGAAGCGCTTTACGGAAAGAAGTGCAGATCACCACTTTAATGGGATAAAGTGGGAGAAAGAAGAATATAAGACGACTCTATAGGAGAAATGATTGAGATTGTACAACGGATCCATGCGGATCAAAGAAACCTAAGATCGACAAAAGTCATACATGCAAACAAACGTCGTGATAAGCTATATTTTGATATGGGAAGTAAAGTTTCTTGGAGATTTCCTGTTAAAGAGAATCATGAATTTGAAATCAAAAAGAAACTACGACGACGTTTAGTAGAACCCTATGGAATATTGGGAAGGCTATGACCAACAACGTCTGATTGGCATTCTTGGTAATTATGGAAGCGTGCACAATGTGTTCCACGTTTCACAACTCAAAAAGTACATACATGACCCCAGCCACGTGATACCATCGACATATATTGTCCTCGATGACAATAGGAGTTATGTAAATTGTCTACGAAAATTTTGGACCGACATATCCAAAACAAAAACGAGGAAATACCGGTGGTGAAAGTTCTATGGAGAGTATGAGCGAGAAGAAACAAGAATTTGAATCATTATGAATGAGAAATACCCGGATCTTTTACATGGTTAGCAAATTTGGAACGAAATTTTTTTAAGGAGATGGTATGTAATACCAGTAAAATAAATCGTGGTTAACGAAGAATTTAACCCGCTTGTTAACTAATTTTTTAACGAGAAGATTAATTTATTAATAATCGAGCAATAATGTAATATGATCGGATTCGATAAATCGAATTACGAATGTGTGTGACGACCACCGATTCCGTTCAAACAAAAGCGAGTGAAAGGTCATAATCGTGAATCGTCTCGAAGCTGCAATTACCAAAAATGGAAAAGTTGACCTTAGCCTCTTTCTTTTCTTTTTTTTTTTTTACGATCGTACATCTCTATCTTGACATGAACCCAACCCCTCACACACCTCTCCTCCCTACAAAGAAAATCGTGCTACGCAACATGAGACAAAGTCTACACTCACAGATTACGAAGCGTTCACTGCATCCTCTCGCTCGTAAGGCGTGAGAATCCCATTCTCCTCACACTACAACTCCATTTCAAACTCCCGTTCTCAGTTTCTCAACACCCCAAAAGCAGCGAGAAGAGGAGAAACAAACAAGAACAAAAGAACAACAGAGGAAGGCTGCCTTCAAGGCTCTTGCTCGATTGAAGCGAAACATACAACAAAATTCTTCATCAAGGTAAGCTTCAAACCATTTGTCATTCATACATTTTCTTACGCAATAATCAATTAAAACTTAAATATGCTACTCAATCTTTAATTGTGGAGCGATAACAAACAAAACAAAAACTCAAATATTGAGCGGCTATGCACCCACGAACTACTCTCCTCTGTCTTTTCGCGGAGATGGCGGACGGGCGGTGGCGTGGCGGCAAAGAGAGGCGAGCTCGGCGGGAAAAAGCGTGGCGGACTGCTCTCGGCCGAGGATGAGCGGAGGAAGGCTGCGTTGGCGGCGTTGAGGCGTGGTGACCGCGCGCCCGCGATGACCGCTTGTGGTCGCAAGGAGAGGAGGCTGGTCGTGGCGGCGCGGCTCGTCGGCAGCGACGTGGCGGCCGGACGTAAAGCGGCGATGGGACGGATCGTGGATGCGTGTGTGTGTTCGTGAGAGAACCAAGGCGAAGGAGGTCGCATTTGTTGTCGGCGGCGGCGGCGTCGTAACCGTCGATCGGCGACGTGGTCGGCCGGAGAGGAGGCGGCGACGGCGGCGATTGTGGATCGTGTGTGCGTGCGTGAGTGAAGAGTGGCGAGAGAGGCGGGGACATGAGGTGGAGATGGGGGACGGCTGGGGCTAAGGTTTAATTTAGTTTTAATTGTGTTGGGCTTATTCTCTTGGGCGAATTTAATTGCTTTGGGCCTTATGACATTGGGCCAAAATATAAATCTTGGGCTTGGTTTTGTTTGATTCGATTGGGTGAAAAAAAATTATATGTTAAGGTTAATGGGCTTAATTATGGGCGAAAAAAGAAAGAAGAAGGGCTATGTGATATGGGTTGGTTTAAAATAAAATGGTATTGGGCCTATGTAAGATGGGCACGGAATTAAATGAAAGATGAGCCTTTAGAATAAATTGCTATGGGCTTTTAAATTAAATTGAAGATGGGCTTAGACTTATTTTCAATATTGGGCTAAGAATTTAATTTGGTAATGGACTTGAACTATTCATCTATGATCCATTAAAATTAAATTAAGGATTGAATAAATTCTATATTAATTAAATATGAGATTTAATTTTAGTAATTAAATTTTGGGACTTATTCTTAATTAATTAAATAATAACCTAAATATCGATTATCTAGAGTGAATTAATTAAATTAATTAGATTGAATAAAATCTAATTTTAGAAAGTGAATAACATAATTAATTAATTATGTTAAGGAATAATTGAAATTATTCTTTTAAAGTGATGTATTTATGTGAGATGAACTTATGTAATTTATTACAAAGATGTGATTAGAAATAAATCTAATTAGCGGGTATCTAAGATGAATTAAATTAAGTTGATTGATTAATCAAATATTATTGGACTATTAAATTGATCCATTTAATTAATATATAATTATGGATTTACTTAATTAAATTGGAGATTTAATTAAGTAATGAGTTGATTATGTCCATTAGATGCTTGAGAACATATTATTTAAGCAACTTTAATTTATAGAACGATTGTTAGAAGATGATTGAATTATAAGAAACCTTTATTGATTGTGTACTATAGATGTGGGTTTCTCGATAGAATATATGGGACGTGTGAGGCGAGAAACACGGCAAGGAAATGATAGTGATGAATGAGGTATTGGAGCTCGAAATCGTTGATACGTGTTAACAAATGATGAATATTAGTTATGAATTTAAGATTCATAAATTGCACGAAGCGACGCGGAGGAACATCGATGAAAAGGAAGAATGCAATGTCGAAGTGTCATTTATTGTCACGGCGAGGCGAACCTAATAGGCGATATATAGATTGTTAATTAAGTCGTATCGATGGCGAAAATCCTAAAACCAGGCGAAAAAATATCGAGTTGTCGAATCTTAATGATACTTCTCGAAAGAAGCGAATGACATACTAAATGATATTTCTTGCGTTGATAAGGTCCGGTGTGGGCGTAAACAAAAACAACGGAGGATCGCTAGCACGTACTCGAAGAAGGACAATTACGGAGGTGGGCTTTTCTTGAAACAAAATGATTATGCATAACTCAAAGCATGATTTACAAAGCTTTATGAAATATTATCGCATGAGCTGTTATCGATCGCCAAATATTTATGTTTTGTTGTGTCCATATCGAGGTTGGTTTGTCCAAATGTGGGGACGAGAATTGATTGGTATATCGATGTGGTATGTGAATGAGTTGGTCCATAGCGTTAAAAAGGTAACGATCGGATCCGACTTAGTTGAGGACTAACTTTCGGATTGTGTACACGTGTGTTGTGTGTTAAGGTTAGCTACCTCGACCGGTCACGGCGACTATGTGTGGTGGCCACTCCATAGTGCTTGTGAATGAATGAGCGTATGATTGATGAATAAATTACGGATATGGAACAACGTGATGAAATAGTCCGCCGGACACTTTTGGAAAATGATAAAATATTTGATAGGCATGAGCCTTTTCAACTAAAACCCTCATGTGCTATTGTGGGTAGTTAAATAACTTTTATGAAGAAAATGTTTTCGACAACGAGTCCATCTGAGTACTTTTGTACTTAGCCCCGCATATTCGTTTTGATGTGCGGGTTGAGCAAGATTGATGATGGGTGCGGTGGTGCAAAGTGGTAGTGGTTTTGTTGCTTTAATTGAAGGATTTCTAGAACCTTGAGCATGCATCATCATATGTATGTTCACACGTTTATTCTTTGCCAAACTCGATGTTTTGTTGGTATCTGTTGATTATGATCGCTATCATATCGTATTGAGCGGAGGTCGTACCTCGTTCCTTGAAGTGCGTCTGATTGGGTTAGACTTGAACATAGAACCTTTTGGCAAGTCTTTACGTGACTTTAGTTTGTCACCGATCTGACGTATCCCTTTTAGTCTACGATTTATTCACAATTGATTGGTTAATCGTATTGGTTTAAATTATATATATCCGCTGCATTTATCATACCGGTGACGATCCATGTGATCCGTACTTTCTTTAAAAGTCGGGTCGTCACACATCTGGATAGAGCTCCGAAGCCTCGAAACCAAACGAAGGTTCGATTGTGAAGTAGGTTTGGTCGCCCTTCACGAAAATGGAGTGGTTGATGGATAAGATGATGTTAGCAGGAATTGGTGATTCTGCAATGCCAATGTATAGGAGTTAGTTCATCAAATTGAGAGTATTTTCTTCACAAACAAAGATGAATTAGGACTCGCCATCACCTTCAATCTTCTTCAAGAGTTGTTCTTCAGGAATGTACTCCTTCTCAAGAGTTTTGCCAATCTTCTTCTCCCATAAAGCAACGAGCTCGTTGAAGGAATACGTGTTCTTGGGAGGCTTGATTTAGACGATCTTGTTCAAGGTTCTTGGATCATCCACAGCTTTGATGGTGTATGTGCCAATGTCATGCTCTTCGTTGAACACGGCTACATATCATTTGCAGAAAGAGTCAGTGTCTGAATCTAAACACTAGAAAATTTAGTTATGGACTACACATACATACATGTATATTGTTATTCGTATGCATTAATTGATTGTTTCATGACATATTTGTTAGTGTTGGAATAAATTTATATATGAGCTTAGATTTGGAATCTACATTTTGTGTAGATCAATATAGTGTATTTATGTGTTCAAATCCATTGTGGGATGAATGAACAATTAATGCACAAAGATGGCTTCTTAATGGTGGGAATAAGTTTTCTATCCCACATTGAAAAAATAAGGAAACTCTAAGCTATTTATAAATGAGTTCACATCAATAAGGAATAATCAGTGTGCACCATCTATGGTGCACCTCAGTGGGTTTTAATTAGCTATTTTTGGCTGGCAAACCCTTCACGAGGATGGTGCAAGCACCATCCGAGTCCGAAATCCGAGTCCGAGCACGTGCACGTCGCACTTGTCGCATTGGGCGCTTTAGGCGCACTTTGCGCCGCGTGACGCGCATCGTCGCGAGGAGCTTTGAGCCAAAAGTTTTGCCTACATGGCACGGAGATGGCTCGGGCGACACGTCGGACTCGACTACGTGGCGGGCGGTTGGGCTCGTGCATGGACGAACCATCACGTCGGTTCGGGCTAAACGATAGGCTGGATCGGCCTTGGTTGGGTCGTGATTGGGCCTTCGCACCACTTGCGACAACAGCACCGTAGGCTATAAAGGGACCTGCGAAGATGATTAAACACACCGAACGAAGATAATCAATCTACTCATTCATTCTTCTAAATCCTCTCGTCCCGACTATCTAGTAGTTCGCGGAAATCGTCTAGTAGTGCAACTACCGTATTTGTTAAACCGTTGTATCTTGGAGATAATTCTTTGTTGAACCGCGTGCCTTGTGGCGGAGCAATATTATCTTCGGAGAAAGAGTCTAACTCTTGCCTCGGTTATATATAGCATTTCCTTTATCGTTATATTCGCATTTCTACATACCGGTTTATAACAATCGCAAGATAATATTACGTGGAAATGGCGACAAGTCGAAGCAACATTCGAATGCCCCTGTTCATGCGAAAAGCGGAAAAATTCTCGGGTTACGAATTTAGCGTTGGCAATCTAAAATGCTTTTCTACGACTACTCTCAATTTGGCCCGTTTCTTGAATGAGTCACCTCCTCTGTGGAGGAAGATGAGGCGATGAACAAAAGCGCAATGCGTTAGATGCATGGCATCATAGCGACTTTCGTGTCGCAATTACATCCTCAATGGGTTAGAGCGACACTCTCTATAGTGTCTACTCTAATGCCAAGGCGTCGAAGGAACTATGGATCTCTTTAGAGACAAAATACAAGACGGAAGATGCGGTCTAAAGAAGTTTATCGTCGGACGCTTCCTAGACTACAAAATGGTGGATGGCAAGCGGTACTTGAACAAGTGCAAGAACTCAGGTTGATCCTTCACGATATTCTCGCGAAGGTATGGAACTTTCGAATCATTTCGAGTTCTTTGCGATGATCGAGAAATTACCACCAATGTGGAAAGAATTCAAGAACTATCTCAAACACAAGCGCAAGGAGATGGGACTTGAAGATCTTATTGTCGATCGAGGATCGAAGAAGACAACCGCAATCGACAACATGACAAAGAAATCGTCTATGGAGGCAAAGGCAAATCTAGCGAATCAAGCACCAACAACAAGAAACGCAAGTTCAACGGGAAGAAGCAAGACCGAAGAAGCAAAAGAGGATCAAGGAGATTGTTACAACTGTGGCAAACCGGGCACATGGCGAAGGATTGTCGGAAACCAAAGAAGAAGATGGTCATCAACAAGCAAACGTGACGGAGGAAAAGCGGTGCCCCTCGACTTATCCGAACTCGATTTATCTGCTTTGTTGTAGATGAAGTCGACATGGTAGGCAACCCAATGGGTGGTGGGTTGATCTTGGTGCTACAAAGCACATCTCGGCCGATAAGTCGATGTTCTCCACCTATGAACCCGTCACCGAAAAGGAAGTTGTACATGGGCAACTCCGCAACTTCCAAGATCGTTGGAGCAGGAAAAGTTGTGCTAAAGATGACTTGGATTGAAAGTGGCGTTGACCAACGTCTTGCATGTTCCGACATTCGCAAGAATCTTGTGTCCGGTTACATTTTGAGCAAAGCGGTTTTAGACTAGTGTTTGAAGCGAGACAAAGTTGTAATGACCAAAATGGTCACTTTATAGGAAAAGGCTATCTAGATAATGGCCTTTTCAAGCTTAGCGCACTCAATGTAATCTCCAATGATGAAATAAAGGAAAGCGTTGCATATGTGATCGAGTCTCCTAATTTATGGCATCATAGATTAGGACATGCAAATTTAAATACACTACGAAGATTAGTGAATTTAGAACTATTGCCAAAGATATCTTTTGATCAACATAATAAATGTGAAATTTGTGTTGAAGCGAAAATGGCAAAGAAACCTTTTCATTCGGTGGAAAGATCAACTACACCTCTAGAATTGATTCACACCGACTTATGTGATTTAAAACTTGTGCAAACTAGAGGTGGAAAGAATTATTTTATAACATTTATAGATGATTGCACAAGATTTTGTTACGTGTATCTTTTAAGAAGCAAAGGCGAAGCTTTCAAGCTTTCAAAAGTTACAAAAGTGAAGTTGAAAATCAACTCAATGCCAAAATCAAGATGATTCGAGTGATCGTGGTTAGTATGTTGCACCGTTTGAAGAATTTTGTCGTGAAAGCGGTATTATTCATCAAACAACGGCACCTTACTCACCACAATCAAATGGTATTGCCGAACGGAAAAATAGAACATTAAAGGAAATGATGAATGCTATGTTGATTAGCTCGGGCTTATCACATAACATGTGGGGGGAAGCTATCCTTTCGGCAAATAAAATATTAAACAAGTTACCCCAAAAGAAACAAGATAAAACTCCATATGAATTATGGAAGGTAGGAAACCATCCTACAAATACACGAAAGTGTGGGGGTGTCTCGCAAAGGTCGAAGTACCAAAACCAAAACAAGTCAAGATAGGCCCTAAAACTATTGATTGCATCTTCATTGGATATGCAAACAATAGTAGCGCATATCGTTTTTTGGTACACAAGTCGGAAATACCCGACATGCATGAGGGAATGATCATAGAATCAAGAAATGCTACATTTTTTGAAACTATATTTCCAAGAAAGAAAAGAACGACGCAAGTTCTAAAAGAGAACTTATGAAGAAAATTCGTAGGAAAATATTGGACCAAATGTTGAGCCAACACCTACACCAAGGCGAGGAAAAGCGAACAAAACCGCAAAGTTCTTTGGTCCGAGACTTTGTGGTTTATTCGTTGGAAGATGATCCTAAGACAATCGAGAAGCATTATGCGGTCCACGATCTTCGCTCTATGGAGAAGCTATCAATAGTGAAATTGAATCTATCTTAAACAATCACACTTGGGAAATCGTTGACCTTCCTCCCGGTTGTAAACCTTTAGGATGCAAGTGGATTCTAAAGAGAAAGTTCAATGCCGATGGAACTATTGATAAGTACAAAGCACGTTTAGTAGCGAGGTTATAAACAAAGGAAGGTATGACTACTTTGATACATACTCACTTGTTACAAGGATTACATCCATAAGAACGCTACTTGCTATAGGCTGCGTTGCATAATCTTGAAGTACATCAAATGGATGTAAAACAGCATTTCTAAATGGGGATTTAGAAGATGAAATTTACATGGAACAACTGAAGGGTTTGTTATCCCGAGACAAGAAAACAAAGTTTGCAAACTTGTTAAGTCTTTATACGGACTTAAACAAGCACCCAAACAATGGCATGAGAAATTTGACCAAGTGATGATGTCGAATGGATTCAAAATTAATGAATGCGACAAATGTGTTTACATTAAAGGACATCCGATAATTTTGTCATTGTATGTCTTTATGTTGATGACATGCTCATAATGGGTAGTAATCGTGATATAATCATGAATACTAAAGAAATGTTGAAGAGAACATTCGATATGAAAGACTTGGGGATAGGCGATGTGATTCTAGGAATTAAAATTTCTAGAACACATGATGGAATGTCTTATCACAATCTCACTATGTTGAGAACGTGCTTAAGAAATTCAAAGCTTATAATCTACCTCAAGCTAAGACACTGTTGATTTAAGTCTACACTTAGCCAAAATCGAGAGACCGATATCCCAATTGGACTATGCTAGGGTCATTGGAAGTCTAATGTACTTAGCAAATTGTACAAGACCCGACATAGCATATTCAATTAGCAAGTTGAGTCGGTTCACAAGTAATCCAAGCAAGGATCATTGGACCGCATTAACTAGAGTTCTAAGGTATTTAAAACATACTTTGAACTATAGTTTACACTACACAAGATATCCAGCTGTTTTGGAAGGATACAGTGATGCAAATTGGATATCCGATACAAAAGACTCCAAATCCACAAGTGGATTCGTGTTCACCATAGGTGGAGGGCGATGTCATGGAAATCTTCTAAGCAAACTTGTATAGCTCGATCTACAATGGAATCAATTCATTGCTTTAGATAAAGTGGCGAAGAAGCCGAATGGTTAAGAAATTTCTTAGAAGATATTCCTTGTTGGGAAAACCCATACCTCCCGTTATGGTGCATTGTGTGACATGTCGACCATAGGGAGAGCTAAGAGTAGCATGTACAACGGTAAGTCTCGACACATTAGTCGAAGACACAATACCGTTAGACAATTGATCACGATTGGTATAATATGTATTGACTATGTAAAGTCGAAAGACAATATAGCGGATCCGTTTACTAAAGGTATTAATCGTGATCAATTATACTGATGCGAGAAGGGAATGGGATTAAAATCACGCTTAAAGAACGTTCATAATGGTAACTCAACCATGATGATTGGAGATCCCAAAACTTGGTTCAAAGAGACAACTAAGTTATGAAGGTTTAAGTTATACACTTGAAATCTCAATAATCCATTCTCATAGCTGTTCAAGTGTAACCTCCGGTTAGTGGTAAAGGGTAAGTTTTAAAGAACTTTTAATGATTCCTATAGCCTTATTGGTGGAGTATAGCGGGATACTCTTCATAGGAGATCACCTATCTAAGTGTGAAGTGTGGGCGCTTCAAATAAATAACACTTATGAATCAAGATATGGTCCAAGGCCAAATGGACACAACGTGAGCGAAAGATAGTGTATCTATTATTGTGTATGTGTTATTGTCTTGGTTTACACAAAACCGATCGGTTCAAGACATCGTGTTCACCGAAAGCGGTGAGTAAATCGATAACACTATACTAAGGAAGGTTCAAAGCCAACAACTACCTATCCTAATGCAATAATAGGTCATCGGGACTTTGATAAAACTTGCATTTGCATTAATCGTCATTCATGTGGGGGATTGTTGGAATAAATTTATATATGAGCTTAGATTTGGAATCTACATTTTGTGTAGATCAATATAGTGTATTTATGTGTTCAAATCCATTGTGGGATGAATGAACAATTAATGCACAAAGATGGCTTCTTAATGGTGGGAATAAGTTTTCTATCCCACATTGAAAAATAAGGAAGCTCTAAGCTATTTATAAATGAGTTCACATCAATAAGGAATAATCAAGTGTGCACCATCTATGGTGCACCCTAGTCAGGTTTTAATTAGCTATTTTATGGCTAACCCAATGCTACGAGGATGGTGCAAGCACCATCCCAGTCCGAAATCCGAGTCCGAGCACGCACGCCGTCACTTGTCGCATTGGGCGCTTTAGAGGCGCACTTTGCACCGCACGCACGCATCGTCGCGAGGAGCTTTGAGCCAAAAGTTTTGCCTACATGGCACTGGAGATGGCTCGGGCGACACGTCGGACTCGACTACGTGGCGGGCGGTTGGGCTCGTGCATGGACGAACCATCACGTCGGTTCGGGCTAACTCGATAGCTGGATCGACGCTTGGTTCGGGTCGTGATTGGGCCTTCGCACCACTTCGCCAACGAGGCACCGTAGGCTATAAAGGGACCTGCAGAAGATGATTAAACACACCGAGCGAAGATAATCAATCTACTCATTCATTCTTCTAAATCCTCTCGTCCCGACTATCTAGTAGTTCGCGAATACGTCTAGTAGTGCAACTACTCGTATTTGTTAAACCGTTGTATCTTGGAGATAATTCTTTGTTGAACCGCGTGCCTTGTGGCGAGCAATATTATCTTCATGGAGAAAGAGTCTAACTCTTGCCTCGGTTATATATAGCATTTCCTTTATCGTTATATTCGCATTTCTACATACCCAGTTTATAACAGTTAGTTTCTTTCTTGTTTTCTATATAGACTCAAGTGCATGGAACAAAATCATCAACATATTTTAAGATTATTCCGCAAAATTCACGAGCATTTCATTTTCAGATAGAGATGGCACACACTAAATAAAGGTGAGAACAAATGATCCCTCCCACTTATGCAACCACTTTAAACAACAGTAGACCGCATGCATTCTTGAAAACGAATGATATATATCACATCAAGAATTTGGAGCACATTTAATTTAATTTGATGGGTGATCAGTTCACCTTTAGCATTTCCGTCGCCGTAAATGGCTACTTTGTCCTTGGGCGGCGGAGGCGCGTAGGCGCCGGGCTGCGCCAGCGTGGGCAGCGAATAGCCGGCGAAGTAGTTGGACGACACGTAGGTGTAAGGAATGCCTTCCGCCTCAATAGCTCTGCGAATTTTGGCCTTCGCTTCGAAGGCGGATTTGGCGGGCTCCACTGCGCGCGTGCGGTCGACGTCGTTCCCGAATTCCGAGGGCAAGAACCTCTGATCCGTTCAAACAAAATCACTGCGTTAATCTCGGACGAATCGAAACAGCCCCAGACTCCCATTCAACAACATGAAAAAGAGGAATTACCTTGACATTTCCAGCTTCTTTAATGGCGGCGATGATCTTATCTTGATCAGCCAACTGCAGCTGGCCTACTGTGGATATAACAACATCCACTTGTTTTATGGCTTTCACCAAACTCTCGTGATCGTTCAGATCACCCTGCACACACCAAACACCATTGTGACTCATTTTACACACACAACACGCACTCACACATACTGTATACATACAGTGAGAAGGGTGACGCCAGAATTCTTGAAGCCCTGGACGAGTTGGGCTTTGGCGGGGTCGGAAACGGTGGTCTCTCTCAGCAAAGCGAAGGTGGGGTGGCCGGATTTAGCGCTGGCTTCGACGATAAATTTACCAATATACCCTGTTCCACCGATTATCAGAACCTTGCTTTTCTCCGCCATTTTCTTACAGAAAGCTCTCGCAATTAGAAGAAGAATCGGGGCATGTTCACCACTTCAGTTGGTCGGATCTTATATAATGGCTTATACGTGTAAGTAGGAAGTAGTACCGCAAATTACGTAATTAACCCTGTCACGTCTAGAATGTTCGTGTCAAGAAAATAATGAGTGACATTTGACACCTAGTTAACGCAAATTCTGAATAAGAAAAAATAGGTTCTTGGGGTGTTATGCCCCTTTTTAGGTGTCCCACTCATGTTAATTTTAATTGTTTTACTTCTTTTTCCTGTACTTTAGCTTGACCGTATAATTGTTTATGTTTATTATACCTCATTAGGATATGTAACTGTTTTTTTAGTATTTTATTTTATTTTTAAAATTAATTATTGATTACTATGACTGATTATTTTATGACTAAATACTTGGAATCCTCTATACCAACTTTGTTGTACCACTTCGTGTCCCATCACCAATTTTTTTTTTACTTTTATCTTCAATCTCAATATACTATGGTTTAGTGGAATTTTATAATTATTAACTAGGATTCATCAATCTAATTAGAATTTATGATTATTTTTTAATATTTAACTTACATCTTTTAGTTAAAAAAATTATTTCAAAATTAGGGTATATAATTTTCTAAAATTCAATTTTTAATAATTATTAATTAGGAGTCCACTATATAATAATGATGATTGGACATAGAGTTGGGACATAAGATCTCATCCGATAAATATAGTTTCTTAAGCTTCTATTTTAAATAATAAATTATTACTGTTCACTATATTGTAATAATTTTTATATTTATAATAAATATAAGTAAGATATTAAATTTAATATTGGGGCATAAATACTGTTGAGATAGAGGACCTGAACCGGGAGAATATTACATCGATCTAAGGGCAGAGCCGAGGCCGGAGATTGCCCGAGAAATTTTTAACTGTAATATTTAGGTTGTGTTTTGTATTTTATACTTTTCTAACTTTTTATCTACAAATGTGTAATTTCACCCCTACAAACTTGTTTCTTCACAAATGTAATTTTGTCCGTCCATTTGTAAAATTTTACCTAATAAATATTTAATTAATTAAGTAAGTGTTGTAAATATAGAATTTATATCAATCCCATATATTTAGGATGACCAAAACCCTAACCCTAATTTGTATCTCCCTATAAATAGAGGCTTTAACCTCATAGTTGAACACACTAATTTACCTCTCTACTTTGTTGTTCTCTCTACATTCTCTCTATTTTATAACACGTTATCAGCACGATTGTTCTGCTCTTGATTGTTGTGGTGATATACTCTAGGAAATAATCGAATATCTTCAAGCAAGGTAATACTCTCACCATTGTTATTTGAATTCGCATGATTCAATTCTGCAATCAACCTTAAGACATTATCGAATCTTCTATTATCTCATAAGATGGGTTTTAAACATACATGGAAAACTTTTAGTTGAAATCTTCAAATTCATATTTCAACCCACTTATTCGTTTGTTATGTATATGCTAACACTTGTTTTGTCAACACTAGTACTATTTCAAAATAATTTTATGTGACTTGTGATTCAAACAAATTTGATTTCTTATGAGCCAAACCCGATTTTATTGTTGGCCAAATCCGAAATCTTCTATTATCATGATTTACATGATTAACGCATCGCATGATTATATGTTTATATTCGTTCAATTTGTATTCGTTCAATTTGCTTTTGTCAATGTTTATATTCGTTCAATTTGCTTTTGTCAATTATATTGAAATCTTATGAGCTAATTGTTTAAGAGTTCTATCTCGTTAGATCTGTAAAATAACTATGTTATTCTTGATATAAAATTATTTTTAATGATTCATGTATTTTATTTATTTATTCCTTCTCGTTATTGAATTGTTTTATTCAATATCATTATGTTCAATTAAATTGTTGCTCCGGTAGCACAATTAATATTCTTGAAGAATATTACATGCTCTTGTAGAGCATTATTTGGGTGATATATGTTTATCCCGAAGGAAAAACATAATATTATGTCTTATTGACATTAATATATAATTTTATTTTATTTTTCCTTGTGCGTAATTGCACAAATGGCAAATATCACCAAACTTGAATTCGTTGCACTTGACATATCATGAGAACTACATGTCATGGACTCTTGATGCTGATGTCCATTTAATCTCAAGGGTTTGGGGAGCGATAAAGAAGGAAACAAAGAATCCCAGCAGATTGCGCTAAGGCACTAATTTTCCTTCGCCATCATCTTCATGATGATTTGAAAATTGAGTATCTCACCGTCAAAGATCCAAGTGAATTGTGGAAAACCTACAAGATAGGTTTGATCATCAAAGGATCGTTATCCTTCCTAAAGCTCGATTCGAGTGGATACATCTTAGATTGCAAGATTTTAAATCGTGAGTACATATAATTACAATTATTTAGAATTAGCTCTAAATTGAAACTTTGTGGAGAAATAATCAGCGATGCGAGACATCTTGAGAAAACATTCTCAACATTTCATGCCTCGAATGTGCTCCTACAAACAACAATATAGGGGAGCGGTTTCAAAAGTACTACGAACTAATATCTTGCTTATTGGTTCTTGAACAAAATAATGAGTTGCTCATGAAAACCACGAGCTACATGACCCACGGGTTCCACCGCATTACACGAAGCTAATGCAACAATCAAACATGAGAGAAATACTCATGAGAACCACCGTGGGCGTGGGCGTGGATTTATGCGTGGGCGTGGGCGTGGGCGTGGGCGTGAGCATGGACGTGGTAATCTATACCACGCAACATCTAGCAACAAAAGGTATAAGGCATACAAAGACCACACTCCATATCTGAGGAAGTCAAATGCCATAAATGTGGCATGAAGGGGCACTGGTCACGTACCTGTCGTACGGCAAAACACCTTGTGGATCTATATCAAAATTCAATCAAGGGAAAAATGAAGAGCGAGACTAATGTCCTTGACTATGACGGTCCAATTAATACTACTCACTTAGATGTCTCCGATTTCTTTGTTGACCCAAAAGGAAACATTGATGACTTGATTGGTGGTGGTGTAGTAGAAGACAAGAATATGGATTTTGTGTAATCAGTTTTACCGTATTTCTTTGTTAGGAAGTTTATTCATTTTACTTATTTAAGTTGTTGCTTTCAAGATGTTATATTTTGAAACAATTGTTATTTTCTTCAAATTGATTATCTTTATTTATCTTGTTCAAAAAAAAAAACTCGAAATTCAAATGGATTCTTTGGATATCTGTTTAGTTGATAGTGCCACCACACACCATTCTCCAAAATAAAAATATTTTCTTAGTCGACATTAGTGAAGACAATGTTAATACTATATCGGTGCATCGAACATTATTGAAGGCTCGGAAGAGCTTGTATCATTTTACCAAATGATACTAAATTAAATATTAAAGATGCCTTTATTCTAGTAAGTCTAGAAGAAACTTACTAAGTTTTAAGGATATCCGCTGCAATGGATACCACATTGAGACAATATCAGAAGGTGATAATGAATATCTTTACATAAATTCTTTTATACTTGGCCAGAAGCAAACAAAAGAAAAATTATCAACACTACCATCTGGAATGTATTACACATTCATAAAAGCAATTGAGATAAATCATGTCATGAACCCGAAGTTCAATTACACAAAGAGCTTTATACTTTGGCATGATAGATTTGGACATCCAGGAGCAACTATGATGCACCGAATAATTAATAACTCATATGCGCACAATATAAAGAACCAGAAGATTCTTATAACTAATGAATTCTCATGTGATTCTTGTGCGCAAGGCAAGTTAGTCATTAGACCTTCCTACACAAAGGTCAATTTTGAATCTCCATCTTTCTTGGAAAGAATTCAAGGAGATATTTGTGGACCCATACATCCACCATGTGGACCATTTCGATATTTTATGGTATTGATTGATGCTTCTTCCAGATGGTCTCATGTATGCTTGCTTTCTACTAGAAATGCAATGTTAAGCTAGACTACTTGCTCAAATAATAAAATTAAGAGCTCAATTCCATGACAATCCAATCAAAAGGATTCGTTTTGATAATGCTAGTGAATTTTCATCTCAAGCATTTAATAATTATTGTATGGCTATTGGGATTGAGATTGAGCACTCCGTTGCTCATGTTCATACTCAAAATGGTTTAGCAGAGTCGTTTATTAAACGTCTTCAACTTATTGCTAGACCACTACTTATGAAGTCAAGACTTCCGACTTCTGCTTGGGGTCATGCCATATTACATGCTGCAACATTAGTTCGTATTCGGCCGATAGCCAACCACCAATATTCCCCTATGCAAATAGCTCTTGGTCAAGAACCTAATGTTTCTCATCTACGAATATTTGGTTGTGCTGTTCAAGTACCAATTGCACCCCCACAACGTACAAAAATGGGTCCCCAACGAAGACTTGGGATATATGTTGGATTTGATTCACCTTCAATTATAAGATATCTTGAACCTTTAACGGGCGATTTATTTACTGCAACGCTTTGCGATTGTCATTTTGATGAAATGACATTCCCAACACTAGGTGGGACAAATCTACATCTTGAAAAACATAAGGAAATTTCATGGAATGAAAGAACTTTATCACATTTTGATTCCCGAAGTAATCAATGTGAACAAGAAGTCGAAAAGATAATTCATTTGCAAAACGTTGCAAACCAACTTCCTGATGTTTTTGTAGATACAAGAAAAGTGACATTATCTCACATCCCTGCTGCAAATGTTCCAGCCAGAATTAATGTCCCTGAAGGGCAAATAACAATGACAGCAAATGAATCAAAAGTTCGTCAAAAACGTGGTCGACCAGTTGGTTCCAAAGATTCTATGCCTAGAAAAAGAAAGACGCAAGATAAGGACCAAACAATGACGAAAATGATTAATCAATCAATGAAAGTAATGTAGTTCTGAAGAACTACAAGTGTCCAAAATCATGAGATCTCAATTAATTATTTATCTTCTAATAGAATATTGGAGAAATAATATCGCCATGGATGATATATTTGCATTTAATATGGCTCTTCAAGTAGTAAATGAGGATCACGAACCACGATCGGTTAAAGATGTCAAAATAGAGATGATTGGCCAAAGTGGAAAGATGCCATACAAATGTAATTAAATGCATTAGGAATTGAAAACTTTTGGACTGTAGTCCTAACACCAAATAGTGTTATCCACAGAGGATACTGAGATGGGTCTTTGTTCGAAAGAGAAATGAGAAAAATGAAATTACGAGATATAGAGCAAGACTCGTAGCAAAGGTTGCTCTCAAAGACCGGAATTGATTATGAAGAAACATACTCTCAAGAATGGACGCAATTACTTTTAGATATTTGATTAGTCGATTGTGTCACAAATGCTTGATATCGCCTTATGGATGTAGTAATGCATATCTATACGGTTCACTAGATAGTGACATATATATGAAAATCCCGAAGGATTTAAAATGCCAAGCATGTAAATCAAAGCCAAAAGCATGTTTTCAATCAAATTACAAAATCATTGTATGGGTTGAAAGCAGATCCGGACGTATGTGGTATAATAGACTCGGTGAGTATTTGTTAAAGAAGGATACAAAATGATGATGTATATGCCCCGTGTTTTCATAAAGAAAAGCGAAAATGGATTTGCAATCATAGCAGTTTATGTTGATGACTTGAATTTGATTGGAACTCCAAGAGCTTAATAAAGCGCTAAATACTTGAAAATGAATTTGAGATGAAAGATTTAGGAAAGACAAAATTTTGTCTAGGTTTGCAAATTGAACATGTCCTGAAGGTCTATTTGTTCATCAATCTACATACGAGAAAAAGTGTTAAAACGCTTTTACATGGATAAAGCGCATCCATTACCATCACCAATGGTCGTTAGAACACTTGATGTAAATAAAGATCCATTTCGACCTATTCAAGATGAGGAAAAGATTCTTGGTCCTGAAGTACCATACCTTAGTGCAATCGAGCATTGACTTATCTAGCTAATCGCACTAGACCGGATATAGCTTTTTCGTAAATCTTCTAGCAAGATATAGCTCTGCACCTACTTTAAGACATTGGAATGGTGTTAAGCACATCCTACGTTACCTAAAGGGTACCATTGACCTTGGATTACATTATTCAAAAAGTTCTGAGTATTCTCTAGTAGGGTATGCAGATGCAGGTTATTTATCTGATCCACATAAAGCTAAATCACAAACGGTTATGTTTTCACATATGGAGGAATCGCTATATCTTGGAAGTCCGTGAAGCAAACTTTGACTGCAACATCCTCAAATCATTCTGAAATCATTGCAATCCATGAAGCAAGTCGAGAATGTGTATGGTTAAGAAACATGATAAGTTATATCCAAGGATCGTGTGGATTGGCTTCACTAAAGGACAATCCAACTGTGTTATATGAAGACAATCTTTCGCTTGCATCACGCAACTAAAAGGAGGATATATCAAAAGTGACGGACAAAGCATATCTCTCCAAAGTTTTCTACACACATGATCTTCAAAAGAGTGGCGACATCAACATTCAACAGATTCGCTCAAGTGACAATCTGGCGGACTTATTCACAAAGGCGTTGCCAACATCAACATTCAGAAAGCTGGTACACAAGATAGGCATGCGCAGACTCAAAGATCTGCAATGATAAAAATGCAGGGGGAGCGGCTGTACTCTTTTTCCTTCGACCAAATTTTTTTCCCACTGGGTTTTTATTTGGCAAGGTTTTAATGAGGTGACATTTTCTTTCTTTTATGTTTGGTCATTCGGGAAGTGTTGTAAATATAGAATTTATATCAATCCCATATATTTAGGATGACCAAAACCCTAACCCTAATTTGTATCTCCCTATAAATAGAGGCTTTAACCTCATAGTTGAACACACTAATTTACCTCTCTACTTTGTTGTTCTCTCTACATTCTCTCTATTTTATAACAGTAAGAATTAATATTACAGGTATACCAAAATTGTTAGATTACACACTTTTTTAATAATAAATGACAGATATAGTTATGTATTGTAAATAAGGTCGTCATATAATCACATAAAATTTCATGCAAATTAAAATTACAAAGACTGAATCTTTGTACGAAGGACCCAAATCCTAATTCAACTGTAAATAACATTGATTTTGAAAGAAGAGAAGAAGAAGAAAAGACAAACTAAAAATATTAAAGTAAAAAACCTCTGAATATGGATTTTTCTTGATTTTATTGAAATTTCCTTGAATAGTAATTGAAGGGAAAAAACAAAGGCAAAGAGAAGATGTCATAATGACGTAAGAACTGAAATCATGGTTGCAGCAAGTGTACGTGGACAAGATTGCAGCGGATATTCACGCTGCAGTATGTGGTCATTAGCGGATAGAAACATCACAATGAATGTTTCCCCCAATCATGTCTAGTTTAGGTTAGAGATGGTAATTGATACCGGATTCGATTCAGATCCAGGATCTGTATTCTCAAATATTGGATCCAATAGGTTTGAATTGGATTTGAATCTTACTCTCATATTTTGGATCTGGATTTGAGATTTAGTTTTGAGGCAGGATCTTGATCAGATTTGGTCTGCAGATACATATATATATATATATATATATATATATATATATATATATATATATATATATATATTATTTTTATTATAATTAAATATATAACCACAACTTAAAACTCTTCAATTTTCTTTTTCAAATTCTCCCAAAACAAATATGCTCCAAATTTCATTTCAAATAATCCCAATTATTATGTATCAATCGGTATTTACGGCGGGTCGCGTCACTTACACCACCGACGATCGAGTTGTTTGTTGTTTCCTACTTTATAGTAAATTTGTAACTAACATCTTCCAATACAGTGATAATTGTAGAAATTCTAAATAATTATTATAGTATTATTGTATATTTAGATTATTATGGTGTTGAATTATAGTTGATTTAGAATTTATTTTAGAAGCGAAAACATATGGATCCGGGTCTGGATCTTATGGATCTGAATCTAATTTTTTTGGATACAATGGATCTGGATCGAATCCGGACCAAAACAAAAGAAATCGAATATGGATCTGAACCTAACCAGATCCGATCCAGATCCGGCCCGGCCCATTGCCATCCCTAGTTTAGGCTTTTAGTTTGGTAGCGCCACAGATGAATTGAGACGTAATTGTGGTCAAATTCGTGACACTAACTACTAACAACTCTATTCCTAATTGTAGGGTCAGATTGGTTTAAGATTCAAAACAATTTGATTGCTCCAGGGGTGAGTTGGAGCATAAATCACGACACTAACCACTACTTATTCTATTCTTAATTTTCGGGGCATATTGGTCCTTAAGAAAATCAAATGCAATTTACAAATTGAATTTATTGAAAAAGAACATTTGAAATATAAAATTTCACGACAAGGCATAAGGATGAGTATTCAGTCGGTTTGGTAGAAAATCAAAGTGAACATCTAAAATCGAACTTTCAAAAATATTAATCGATTTGAAGAAACTTATTTTTCAAACTGACCGACCAACCTGAAAATATTTAGAGAATATTTGGGATAAGTAATAATGTACTCGGTGGGTAATTGCATTCTAAAATGTATTAATTCGAAAATAATTTCAAAAGTAAGTTATCAACTTTAATAAGGTGAAGCTTATAAGATTTTAAAACAAAACTCACTCCTAAGTTCACTAAAGCATTTCTTTCACTATTTGAGCTAGCTAATATATTGGGTATTTACGTTACTCTCATGATCCCGGACCTCTAGTCATTATCATATCGATTTTTGACCTCAAGTCCCGAGTCACCAAAAGGTCATCATAACTTGGTGGATCTCGAGTATCTATACGGAAAATCCTTTTTTTGTGTCAGCATACGATGGATATCAACTCATCGCACTACTAAGTGATTATGTATACACGATTCACGCATGACGTGTTAGGTCGATGTCGTAATCGGGATCGATTCTAAAGTGAGAGGATTTAAAGTAGTAGTAAAACATATAAATTATTTTATCGGATAACATGTATTTTCATATAATATTGAGCTCCAATATACATTTGGGAGAAATTTACTCACATTTCAAGCATAGATTTGCTTGAATAGTAGCTTGAGTTTGTTAGAGAAGTATCATATAATTTGTTGCTTCATTGGAGCCTATAAGAGAATCTATCTCAAAAGAGTTCCGACATCTCATTCAAGTCAAAACTTAGAGGTAAGATTACTTAAATTCTCCGAATTTTTTCAAAACTTTAATATTTAAAAAAAATTGACAAAGGATAAATAAATAGCCCTTGCTCGTTGCCTTTTAAATCCCATTTTAAATACTTAGTATCAAGGTAACATTCTCATATATGCAAGAAATTTATGAAATTTTATTTAATCACATGTCACATAAGCATGTGATTTCACAACACTTAATAATAATAAATGATTATCTTTCATATAAAACTGTAGCTTGTAGTCATTCTTGTTATAAAATGCTCAATATTTCTCAACACTTAAGAAATTCCTATTTACACGTAAGTCATAATAACTCAAGTGTTCGCACTCACAACAAGTAGGATGTATTCTTTCCAAATTAATTTTTGAAAGAAAATACTTATTCACTTAACTTGGCAAATTTTCATAGTAAAATAGTCAAGTCCAAATGCATACAGTGCCCACCTAATTTAAATACATAACGCATATGATTTAAATCTTATTTATCGATTAGCAAGATTAGAATTGATATTAATTCTTAATATTTCTCACCAATATATACATTCCGATATGATGCAAATCTTATATATGTGTATTAGAATTTGGCAAAGTATGATAGTTGACAAGTTATCATCCCTCTCTCTCATTTAATCATAGTCACACTCTTTTAAGTAATGTGGTTTCATGTATACAGACAATACAAATAAGATGACAACTTAAAGAAGCAGCAACGGAATAGATTAAAGAGTATAAGTGTTGACAAAACAACTCGAGAAAAAGTACTAGATAAAGCTAGCTGCTGCTGATTCTCACGACATCACAGATAAAAAGCATGACATAAACATATATAGCAAAGTGCATCACACAACAATACACGAAACGAAGAAGTTATGAATATCTACACGAACTGATTGAGGTATTCATCGACGGTGGTGTATTTGACATCAGGATAGAGCTCGGAAGCCTCAACCCCGACAGTCGGATCGATCTCAAAATAGGTCTGATCACCCTTTACGAAAATGGAGTGGTTGATCGACAATATCACATTCACCGGCATTGGTGACTCTTGAATCTGCTTGAGAAGTTGTTCCTCTGGGACGTATATTTTCTCAAGGGTGTTGCCGATCTTCTTCTCCCAGCAAGCAACAAGCTCATTGAACGAATATATGTTGTGAGGAGGCTTAATGTAGAGGATTTTGTTTAAAGTTCTTGGATCAACAGCAGCTTTGATGGTGTATACACCAATGTCATGTTCCTCGTTGAACACAGCTGCAATTGCATAGTAAGCAGATGATTCTATTAACAACTAAACACAAATATGTTCTTCTAAAAAAGTCGAGAAATTTGGCAATGATACCTTTAACATTTCCATCTCCGGGGATAACTACTTTGTCTCTGGGAGGAGCGGTGGCGCCCAGCTGCAGCAAGTTGGACAGCGCGTAGCCTGCAAATAAGTTGCATACGATGTAGGTGTAAGGAATTTCTTGTGCTTCTATTGCTCTGCGAAGCTGCACCTTCAGTTGGAAATTTTGGTTTATGGGATCCACAGCACGACAACGGTCAAGATCACTCCCAAATTCTGAAGGTAAGAACCTCTGCCACAATTAACCAACATGGAAATAATTCTTAGGAGCTTCAGAAATTTGTGGTAGTACTAATATATAAATTGTAAGATATCTAGACAAGCTAAACAACCCTTGGAATTTATTCTTACATTATAGATGCTAAACTTGTAGATTTCCGGACAAGATATAGAGGGTGTTTGGCTGAGCTTATAAGCTCCCCAAAACAGTTTATAAACCGTTTTTCAAGCTTAAAAAACAGCTTATAAACTGTTTATAAGCTGTTTTTGGGGAGCTTATAAGCTCAGCCAAACACTTAGATAATGTGAAACATGTCTTAATCTTATAAGAAACACTTCAAGATATGTAGATCAAAATTATATACCATTAATAACATGACAGCTAAAATTTGGCCTGCGTTACCTTAACATTTCCAGCCTCTTTGATTGCAGCAATAATCTTGTACTGATCTGCAATCTGCATGAATCCCACGGTTGATATGACCACATCCACTTGTTTTATAGCCTTCACTAAGCTCTCATGATCGTTCAGATCTCCCTGCACAAATTCCCCACACACCAAAATCGTCACCTTTTCACACACAAAAATCATCAATTTTCACACACAAAGCCAGTATGCAACACGTAGTGAACTATTCCACCAGTCTCCCAAATAATTATCCAGATCGTCAGAAAACGTATACCATTTTGTCAAACCAAGATACTTAACCGGAATCGACAGAATACATGATCAAAGAATTATCTACTATTCATAGACACAAGCATCTTAACACCTAAATCCATTTATACCAATATACAATAGATAAAGCATATAATTTAGTACCAAATAACTTAAATTTAATACTTTACAGTAAGAAGAAACACACACACACACACACACATATATATATACGTACAGTTAGGATGGTGACACCAGATTTCTTGAAGGTCTCGACGAGCTCGGCTTTGGCTGGATCAGACAGGGTAGCCTCTCTCAACAAAGCAAAAGTGGGATGCCCAGATTTAGCACTCGCTTCGACCACGAATTTCCCAATATATCCAGTTCCACCGATTATCAAGATCTTCTCTGCCATTTTTCTATGCTTATATATGTGAAACTTTTCTTTTCCTCGAAAATCTTGGTTATGATTTGCAGTTGCTTAGTTTGATGATGAATTACAGAGGAAAACGTTTACATATATATCGGCAAGAAGCAGCTAACCACTGTTCGTTTTTAGCATTATAAAATTGTTCCAGTCAAAGCAGATGATAATGTTGAAAATTTGTTTAGAGGTTTTCCTATTGGATTGACCCAAAATTTGCGGTTTAGTCTTTGTTTACTGAGTTCATACTACAATTTTTCTTAGCGGCCGGCAGAACTAGAAAACAGGTCTGGGTACTGCTTTTCAAGTTAGAACGGATTATTGAAAAAAAGTGAAAAATAATAATAATACGAATTCATAGAGAATTTTCGATTTAGGAGCTTTAGCGTGGGTGGGATTCAATGTCAGACCTTTTCTTATGTCCCATTCACGGTGTACCACTCCTAAATTTATTATTTAAATAATATTTAGTGTAAAACAAATTTACTATAATTTATAATGATCGATAATAATTAGTATTTATTAAAAAAATCAGCTTTAGCGTGGGTGGGATTCAATGTCGGACCTTTTTTATGTCCCATTCACGGTGTACCACTACTAAATTTATTATTAAAATAATATTTAGTGTAAAAACAAATTTACTATAATTTATAATGATCAATAATAATTAGTATTTTATTAAAAAAATCATATATCCTATTTTTGGATTGTATCCAACTCTAATAATAATCTTTCATGTAATAAAAGTGACATTAATTGCTAAAAATTAGTTATATTCCCTAATTGGATGTAATCAATCCTTTGCCAGTAGGTGCAAAATTCGAGTAAAGTATACAAAATTAAAAATGAAAATTATATATATATATGTGTGTGTGTGTGTGTGTGTGTGTGTGTGTGAAAAATTGAAACTACAAGGAGTGGGACATCTAAAGTAGACCACTGAATTAGCTCCATATATTTTCTCATAATTTTTGTTGTGCTTATGTCATATCACTGAATTTATTGTTTTAGTAATCTTTATTATAAAAATAAAAATTATCTAATATAACAAATCTTAATGAAAAATAATAACATTAAACTAAAAACACAAACTGAAATGTAAATTTTATAATGAAAATTAATATTAATACTTGAGTGAAACATCAAAAAATGAGATAGATGACTCTAAATGCTAGTTTAATGCACTCTAGCGACTGGTCCGCTCTCTTATAATTTCATATGGTCAATATTGGATGCTTTATTTATCTGTCTGTTCCTTCCTACTTTTTTCTATTTTAAATTTTTGTTATAATTGTGTGCAAAAACACTATATCTTTGTTATTAGATTAAGGGTTATTGGTGCATAAATACATCAATTTTGAGCCTATTTTGTTTTTCATGAATTTTAAAAATTATCACAAAATAAATAAACTTAACAACTTTAATAATTTTACAACGATTTCAAATTCAGATCAAATTAGATCTGACTTGGTATCTCAAAAATTTATTATAGACAAAACGGTTAGTGATATAAACGATATCGTATAGAGATGACATAAAACATAGTCGTTCGATCAAAATAAATTAGATTTTTTTATTTCTATGATTCATCGCGTCAACCCTCATTATAAAATCATGTCTTCTCGTTTGTTTCATCACAATCGATATTATCTCTCTACGATATTTTTTATATCGCTGACTGTTTTGTTTATAGTAAATTTTTGAGATATCAAGTCAGATTTAATTAGGTTTGAATTTGAAATCGTGGTAAAATCATTAAAATGATTAAATTTGTGTCTTTTGTGATAATTTTTAAAATTTATGGGAAAAACTAAAATGAGTCCAAGGTTATTGTTTTATATGCCAATAAGCTATTCAAAAGTTTTAAAATTCTTCTCATCTCTCTAGATCTTTCCTTCGTAGTAGGAGCTGATTTTGATTTCTAAACTTCTACCTATTTTAAATTATTTAATCTTTGTTATTATTGTGTGCAAAAAACTAATCTTTGTTATTATCGTGTGCAAAAAAACAATCTTTGTTATTAAAACATTAGTTCTCATCTCTATAACTCTCTGCTTCGCACTAGGAATTGATTTTGATTTCTAAACTACTACCTATTTTGAGTTAAGAAATCTTTGTTATTATTGTGTGCAAAAAACTAATCTTTGTTATTAAAACATTAGTTCTCATTTCTCTAATTATTTCCTTGGCACTAGGAATTGATTTTGATTTCTAATCTACTACCTATTTTAAATTAAGAACTATATATAATTTGAGTGTTACGGACAGAGTAGATAATTTTATCTTAAAAAATCAGTAATTTGGCAGCTCAGAGTTGAATAGTGCTATTACATTTATACAATAATTGTATAAGGAGTCTCAGAAAACAGTAGATGTCCAAGGAAACGTGTGGGGTTTCGTTTATTTGACTTTCCAGAACTCACGGGATTGTAACAGAGGAGCACACTTGACTCTCTAGAATATTCTGACCGACATAATCATTCTGGATCTAGCTTTAATCAACTAGGCATATTTATCTCCGTATATTAAGGGAGGCATGTGAACTCTTTTCTCTTTGACTTTTTCTTTTTAATCAGATCTATACCATATATAATAAGTAAAGGCTTTTACATTTTATTACAAACTTAGATTTATATTCTTACATGCTCAAATTTAAAAATAAATGTCCATGTTATATTGTGTAATGATCACCTATGTGCCACTTGTACATACATGACACATATATCATTCTCATTTCAAAGAAACACATAATGTTTTTTTCTAGAACATCTTAGAGATGAATTGAATCTTTTGTTGATTTATTTTGGCAAAACACATTATTATGTTCATATACTTTCATTTTTTATAGGATTATTGACGTATAAATACATTAAAGTTCATTTTAATTTTTTCCACGAACTTTAAAAATATCATAAAATATATAAACTTAATCACTTTAGTGATTTTATCACGATTTTAAATTCAAGACAAATTCAATTTGATTAGACATCTCGAAAATTTATTGTAGACAAAATTGTCTGTAATATAAACGATGTTGTAGATAAATAACATAAAACATTGTCATTCCATCAAAATAAATCAGATTTCTTGATTTTTATGGTTCATCGCATCAACCCTCATTAAAAAAATGTCTTCTCGTTAATTTCATCGTCTGGTTCTCGTTGGGATCAAACAATCAACGTCTTCTCTCTATAATATTATGTATATTATTGATCGTTTTGTCTATGATAAATTTTTGAGATGTCAAATCATATGTAATTTAGTCTGAATTTGAAATCAGGTAAAATCACTAAATTTATTAAGTTGTGTATTTTGTGACAATTTTTAATGTTTGTGAAAACAATCAATATTGACCTAAAGTTGATATATTTATAGACCAATAACCATTTCTTGTAATAAATCATAGTACTATTTTTTAAATCCATAGGTGTACTTCTGTATCATTTGTATTTCATTTCAAGATATTATGATTGTTTAACACATTAGGGTGCGCTTTTTTAATAGAAATGGTGAAAAATATAGGTTTCTCCATTTTTTCATATGTTCTGTAAGGTGGTTAATTTACCCCCGACAAGATGGAAAAAAGTTCAGGGTAGCTTCTTCATTTTTTTATTTTATTTTCTTTCCGCTCCAATTTGTAATAATATATTATAATGGAATCTTGATGTGATAATATTTTCTCGTATTAATGCACCATTAATGTCTAAACCGCTTAACATTGTTGTTGAAAAAGAACTCATTTAAACATTGTTTATACCGTTAAAATTGCCGTTGAAAAAGAACTCTCTTAAACAAACTTTAGTTATGTAAGGACTTATCGAGATAAAAGTTAAAGGAACAAAGTTCTATGGAAAGAAAAATATAACTTTGATACTATATTTCATTAATAAGGGGTTTTTTAATTTATATAAGATAAGACTTGAAATAAATTTTATATAAAAGTTACATAAGTTAATAAGGGTGGATTTCGATGTAATTTAGTTCATGAATAAAAAATAACTAATCTAAACCATTCAATTGATAAAATCTACTCATTTTAGTTGGTAAGACCCTTCCTAGCTAATAAATTAATTGGGATTTGAATCACATAATAAGCATGAGTGTGGATATGTAACTTAAAAAAATTATGTTAGATACAACATCAAATACTTCATAAACCGATGCATTTATATGATTTGACTTGGTAACATAAAACATTTGAAAACTAACCCATAATTTTTTAAGCATTTGGATTTGGATTTAGATTTACTACATATTGCAACACTGCTTAACATGTAATGCATTATAGAAAAAAAATGTATTATTGATGCATTATTAATTATTATCCAGCTCTGGCAATGCATTTTATTGCTCTTCAAATTTTCTATAAAAATTCGAAAAGTTTGCACAAATAAATATTCTGAAGTTTTTAATGTATGTAGATTCCACCCAAAACGCAAGAATTTTTTGGATTGAAGGTAACAATAGGCTATAAGTTTTTTTTTTAGCAATTAATAAAGAAATTTTAAAGGTCACACCATGTTGGATTCGAACTTAAGACTTTTTTGTCTTCAGTATTAATCAATCAATTACTAGACCAACACACACACCCTTATTTATACTACAATCCAAATGTTGTTGATCTCTGTGTACTTTATTTTTTAAATCATCACGTTTATTACATACTAGTGTACTAGGATGGTCCTTAGTTCTTATACTACATAAGATTTTTAATTTCATGAGAACTCATCTATATTATTCAAATATGAATCTTTCTTATTTTGATAATTAAAAATTAATTGCATTATTGATCTTGATATGATTTACGATTATCATAAAAATAGAAGCATATAAAAAGCATTATCAGAAAGAAAAATATTATTGTGTATATAAAGAAATTTTATCAATATATATATATATATATGGTTGAGGTAAAATAAAAATATCTTATCGTGAGAACTATGAGAAAACCTACATTAAACGTAAGAACAAAATGCATTGAATGTATAAAGTAACTCCACTACGATAATATTATATGTTCAGTGCATATACTTTACATATATATTTGGTTCAAGTGTTCTCACAGTTTTCACGATAAGATGTTTTATTTGAACCTCTCTCTCTCTTATATGGAATGATTATCGTATAGACACTCCTTAAAGTATAAACATAAGGACAAATATCAACTCTTAATAAATCAATATGGACGTTTCAAATTCAATGTACAAATTATGACGTAGATATACAAATACACAATAATATACAAAAATATGCATATAACTAATTCAGATATACATTTAAAAATAACCGTGTAATTTTCAAATCTAATGAACATGATTTGATCTCATTTATGTATGTTAAAGATTATATTATACATGAATCAATATATATATATATATATATATATATATATATATATATATAGGGCATGGTTATCATGTAGACACTCCTTATAGTGTAAATATGAGGACAAATATCAATCATTGATAAATCAATATGGACGCTCAGATTTAATGCATAAATTATAACGCATATGTACAAATGCACAATTATATAAAGAAATTTGCATATAACTAATTTAGATGTGCACTTAATGATTTCGAATCTAATGAACATGATTTGTTCTCATTTATGTATATTAAAGATTGTATGTACATGAACCAATTCATATATAAAGAATCATTATTGAGCGTGAAAATTTCAATTATGATAACCAGTTTAGCCAAGATCTATGAACAAAATTGATTTCCAGCTCCTAGGTTCAGATAGTTCTATCTGAACCATCTATTTATGTATATTAGTAGGGAGAGGGCTAATGGAGATCGAACCCATATAGCTTACACCTGTAAGAACAAGGGATATCACAAAGTTACAAGACTACTAATTAATTCGTTAATTATATTTTTCAAGTTTTTTCGAATATAAACAAAGTAGAGTTCTTTTATAATAAAAAATAGAAGTATCATTTTAAACCTCAATTTATAATTTGGTACTATTAATTATATCTTAAATTATCAAAATATTTTTTTAAATCCTTAACTATAGGTTTTGTATCAATTATGCTCACATGTCCATTTTTCAGCTGTTGAAAGTTGACATGTCCTATTGTTAAATATATTGTGGCAGTCTGACAACACACCAACTTTCCAAAACTACAAAATGGACGTGTCACGATCGGACTTTGCTAAGGATAGCTAAGTCGGGAATTCGTGACTAGGGATGGGAAATTAGAAGATGGAATAGAAAATGGTTGTAATTGTTTTATTTAAAAGCCGAATTGATAACTGTAATTAAAATATAATCAGGTATTTTGCAGCGGAAAAACATACTAAACTCGACAAAAGCTCGGTTCTGCACTTCACCATTCACATTACAGCTCAACATGCACATTTACAAATATATGCAGGACTGAGTACAAAAGCACTCAGTGGTCACATACCGAAAGATACATACATACATACTTGTATAAACTGTAAATTATAATGTCATCTCAACAGTAACGCAAAGAGTTTTATCTTACAAGCCCAAGCATACTAAATTCTTTTGTGAAGTAAAGTTCGTATAATCAGACTAAGTTCTCTTGTAATCATCATATCTGCAACTGCCGCGCCAGAGAAGTGGTCACTTCTCATGGTCACCTATAACTATTGTGCTGGGAAGGTGGCCACCTTTACATGGACACCTGACCGACCAATCCACTAAGATGATTCACGATCCTTGTGTATATTAGCCCTAACGGGGAAACTGGACCGCACATGATCTGAATTCATTAACTTATAAAGTTGGTATTGCCAACACAAATAAGTATCATACATAAATCTCAAAACATTTATGGCAAGAAAATACTTGAAAATATTTTCAGTTCAAAGATTTTGAAAAGAAAATAATTGCTTGAATGAAACATTAAACTTTGTTTATATATAAGAAAACTCACATGGCTGCAAGTCTAGTTCACATGATTACAGACTCCTTGTTGTTCTGTCGTCAATCCCTCGTCCGACCTTTATCGTAAGAATAACAAGTGAGATGTCTGGAACGAAGGACCGTTCTTATTGAAAAGAGGTTGTGATTTCGTACTATTAAGGATTTTATTAGGAATTTTTTATTCTTTGCTAAAACTCGTGTCATTACCCTAATTCATCGCTAGAAACTCTAGCTCATTTTCTAACACCTAGAAAATAAGGAACACCTCTATTGAACGATCGCTTAAAGATTAATTTGATTGCTAATTATTTTTGAAAATTAGACGAATCTTACTTAATTAATTCATAATTATCAATTAATTTATTGTATTAGTTCATAAGTCTAAAACGACTCATCTTGTAGGTTCAATTTATTTATTAGGAATTGGAGGTCCAAACTAATTAAATAAAGACTTAACAAATTGAGCTCGAATTATTCGTCTAAATAAAGCCCCACTTCAATTGATTTAAAAGCTAGAGCCTAATTAATTTCTAATTAAAGGTCCACTTATAATCTTAATTAAGGCCAAAGCCCAATCGAGTAAATGGTTTCTTAAAAAAAAGCTCAAATTAATAGCATTCCAATTAATACTGTTATACTGGGCGAAAACAATTCAACATATCTAGTACTACTCAGTTCAAATTGGGCCAAGGCAAAACTTGAACTCAGCCCAAAACATCATTCAGTGCCCAAATTTTCGGCCCACCACCCTTAGTAATTCGTAGCCTAATTTAAAACAAATGAGGTTCAACTATTGGGCCTATTTACTAATTTACTCCAGCCCAACTCCTATTTTCTGTAGCCCAAAAGAAAGGAAAACTAAGGCCCAAAACAAGGAGCCCTAGCCTACTCATATCTCTCGCCTCACACATAGCTCATACACCTCTTCTTCTCCCTCACCCACTCTGTCGCCGTCGTCCTTTTCTTTTCCGGTGATGCGTCGTCGTCAATGGTGGTCGCCGCATAGAGGACTTTTCCTCGTCTCCCTCTTTGTTCCTCTCCCTCTCTATTCTCACACACAGAGGACAATCTCTGTCTCTCTTACGCTCGCGATCTTTCGCCGCCTCCTCACCTCAAGCGGTGCATCGCCGTCGACGTCCGCCACCCCGTCGGCGCTCTTTTCATTCTCCCCTCCTTCTCTAATCTCACACCTCATGCACACATTACACTCTCTCTAGTCTCGTATATGGGTCCGCCGCATCCATGGCCTCTCCGATGTCGTCGCCGCCATCGGCAGCATCTCCCGTCTGGACGAGTATCTCTTCATCGTCGTCCTCCTCGCCGCCGCACCGTTCTCCGTCCATAGGTATTGTCTCTTCCCTTTTCTCTCAGGTTTCTCACGGTCATCTCATATTTCCATAAACGCTGCTGTCATTTGGGATCCGGCATAACCTCGCCGGAGTCTTCTCCTCCGATTGGTGGTATGGACAGCAGCCATCGTCTCTCGTCGACAGCCACCATCGTCTCCCTCAAGAAATCAACAAGAATTATTCAGCCTTACTCAGTCTCTCAACTATATCGTCGATACACTAGCGAGGAAGGACATCTGGGACTAGGATTCATATTGTGGTTTGATTAGGGGGAACTTTGACGTAAGTTGATGGTAAGTGTGGTGAAAAGTGAGAGGGAATTAAGGAAAGTTGATGGGGTTTATGTGAATTACTTATAGCGATAAATTTTATCTAACTTGTGTAATTAATCTCAATACTTATTCTTAGGAATGCAGGATTCTAATTTACTGTAATTAATTAATTAGCAGTATTCGAAAGCTTGAGATATTATAGGTCAATTGATACAAAAAATAATAGTTTAGAGATTTAAAAAAATATTTCTGATAGTTCATTATATAATTGAAAGTACTAAAATAGTTTGAAGGGATCTTATCCTAGTGAAAAATAGTAAATTTTCCCCTTTCATCGAAAATAATTTCTGACATTCTAAAAAATATGTCCATCAACTCAGTCATAAAACGAAGTGAAGATTAAAATATAAACTACAAGAATGACATGAAATATGAAACTCATTTATGAAAATTTATTTGGTAAACTTGATACTTATTAACGTGCAGCGCACTTTATCATATATGTAAGGACAAGAAAAGCACAACAAAGTCCTTCAGTTCAAACCCAATGAAGTTTTTCTCCAACTAGAAATCTACACGAACTGATTGAGGTAGTCATCTACGGTGGTGTATTTGACATCAGGATAGAGCTCGGAAGCCTCAACCCCGACCGTTGGATCGATCTCAAAATATGTCTGATCTCCCTTCACGAAAATGGAGTGGTTGATGGATAGTATCACATTCACTGGCATCGGTGACTCTGCAAATGCCAATGTGAGATTAGCAAGTTTTGAATGTTCATTATTTTAAAAGTTGAAGTTGATAATAATAATATTCACCTTGAATCTGCTTGAGAAGCTCTTCCTCTGGGACGTATATTTTCTCGAGGGTCTTGCCGATCTTTTTCTCCCAGCAAGCAACAAGCTCATTGAATGAGTATATGTTGTGAGGAGGCTTGATGTAGACGATCTTGTTCAAAGTTCTTGGATCAACCGCAGCTTTGATGGCGTACGTGCCAACGTCACGTTCCTCGTTGAACACAGCTGCAATCGCATGATTAACAGCTAAACACAAATATGTTCTTCTAAAAAAAAGTTGGTTCGAAATTTTGCAATGATACCTTTAACATTTCCGTCTCCGGGGATAACTACTTTCTCTCTGGGAGGAGCAGTGGCGCCCAGCTGCAGAAAATTCGAGAGCGCAAATCCAGCGAACAAGTTGCATGAGACGAGGGTGTAAGGAATGCCTTGTGCTTCTATTGCTCTGCGAAGTTGCACCTTTTGTTGGAAGTTTTGGTTTATGGGATCCACAGCACGACAACGATCAACATCATTCCCAAATTCTGAAGGTAAGAACCTCTGCAACAATGAACCAATGAAATCAGGATGGAAATCTTTAGGACCTTCCGAAATTTGGATCAGTGCAAGATTGCACAACCAAAAATATACACACTTAGATAGTATTTGCTTTTCATGATTGATAAGATATATGATTAAATATTTTTATCCTCACTATTAGGATTTCTCCAATCATATCTTTTCAATTGGATATGAATCAAACTAAATTTGTTCAAATAAAAGAAATTATCAAAGGTCTTTGGATATTCCACTATTCGAATCCATCAAAGTAAATAAAAGGTTAACCTACACTATATTTATCTATCTAAGCTAATTCTCAAAAGTAACACCGTCTTAGAGTATTGATTTGATTGATGTTACTTGATTGATAAAATAATCCAACTTAATCACATATTAGGTTGAAAAAATTTGGCCCGTGTTCTAATCATCTAATTGGATGATAATTTATCAACCCAAATTTGAATTGATTATTTAAGTATTCTTCAATTCAAAATGCAAAAATTAATTTATTTCATAAGTATCCTCATCAAAATTATTTTTGGTCATCTTTGTCTTTGAGTTTTGGTATTTTTCTATACCACAAGGCTTTGGTGTTATGCTATATTTTAGTCATAATTATTCAAATTATTCTACACCATAATCAATTCATCCAAAATGAAACTAAACAATTCAAATAGTCAAAACCTATCTAGAGGCGGCAAAATGAGCCCGGCCCGATCCGCCCGGGATACCCGGGGTTTAGGCTTAAAAATTAAAGGTCCGAAAAAAACCCGACCTAAAAAGCCCGTCCGAAAAAACCCAGGTCTACCGTGCTTCGAACCAAAAAAGCCTGGGATTTCGAGCTAAAAAAGCCCGTCGATATTCTATTAAATATACATGTTTATAATATTATTTAATATACATATCTATAATTTTTTAATAATATCAATTATATTTCATTTAATTATTTATTTTTATAGTAATAATTTTCTTACTAATTCACATATTGGTCGGAAAATACTTTTCTTGAATTGGAACACATCAAAATTCAAAAAAATAATAACCTAATAAATCATCAAAAATAATTCATAAGAGAAATGATCTCCAAACATATATAGGTGATGATTAATGACGTTGTAGTATGTAAAAATTATTTTGAATCTTTGATCTTAAATATATAACGTATAATTAATTTTTTATTAATTTTAGGCGTATAAGTGAGATTGACGTTTAATAATATCATTTATCTTTGATTTGTAATTAATAATTTTTTCTCCTGAAATTAAAGAATTAAAATTATACTACATTACAACATCATCACATGAATACATAAATAGTTCAAGATGTACAAGAAGCACTATCATAACTCATAAGAATAAGTAAGCTCAATATGTTCTTATCGCATGAATTTATTTATTCTTTTGAAATTTAAAATATTAATTTTATATATTAAAAAAGTTAGAAAATAATCTAAAAAGTCCGTCCGCTTGAAAGCCTGCCCAGGGTTGGATTGGACTTCATATTTTTAGGTTCGAAAAATTTCGAGCGGGGCCGGCCCGAAAAAAAGCTCGACGAGCCCGGAGTCGGGCCGGCCCAGCCCGCTACTTTGGCAGCTATAATCCTATCATATCTCATGAATCTTATGTCACATCCACCAAACCAAACATCCCTTATATTATATATGCTTATTAACTCTAGTTTTCTAGATTATAATCCGAAAATTGTAGCTTAGTGATATTCTTTCTTCTATAAGGATGAGTAATGAGTAATGAATCCCAATTTTCACATCAATCAACTAAAAATAGATATATAAAATGTAAGACATGTTCTATAGAAGTTCCCCAATCACCAGTAAGAAGAGCTTAAATTAGGGATACCTTAACATTCCCAGCCTCTTTGATTGCACCAATAATCTTGTGCTGATCTGCAATCTGCATGAATCCCACGGTTGATATGACCACATCCACTTGTTTTATAGCCTTCACTAAGCTCTCATGATCGTTCAGATCGCCCTGCATAAATTTCCCACACACCAAAATCGTCACCTTTTCACACACAAAAATCATCATTTTTCACACACAAAGGCAGTATGCAACACCTAGACCTAGTGAACTATTACATCAGTCCCCCAAATATCGAAAGAATACAAGATCAAAGAATTATCATAGACACAAACATCTTAACACCTAAATCCATTTATACCAATATACAATAGATAAAGCATATAATTTAGTACCAAATAACTTAAATTTAATACTTTACAGTAAGAAGAAACACTTACAGTTAGGATGGTGACACCAGATTTGTTGAAGGTCTCGACGAGCTCGGCTTTGGCTGGATCAGAAAGGGTAGCCTCTCTCAATAAAGCATAAGTGGGATGCCCAGATTTAGCACTCGCTTCAACTACGAATTTTCCAATATATCCAGTTCCACCGATTATCAAGATCTTCTCTGCCATTTTTTTATGCTTATGTGAAACTTTTCTTTTCTCGAAAATAATGTTGACTTGAAGCTGGTGATATTGATTGTGAACCACGAACTCGGGTATATATAAGAAATTATTATTGCTGGATAGATTTTATTTATGGTGGGGTCTGGTCATTGTTTGTTGAGCTTACTATTAATTGCCTTGGCCGACGTGTTTATTTTATTCAATATGGACCATAGTGTATTAGTTTGACTTCTCTCCTTCACTCAATTTTTGTTCTCTTTCCGTTAATTTTTTTTTTTTTTTTGTAATTGTGAATTCCCGATTGTTATGATAACATGTCATTCTTTTTAATAAACTCCTATCCACTCTGGATAAAAACATTTCAAATTTTCTAATTGTCTAAAGGACTGTTTTGTTAGTTTATTTTTTGAGTTACGAGGAGAGAAATTTGAGATGATCCCAACAACTCATTTTTAGGTAAAATATATTACTAGGCTAGTTTGTAGTGACTAGTTTTATCTACTTAAATAAGTTGCGTTTGGTACCTCATAGCATAGCTGCTTTGGATTATTGAAAAAATGTTAGTGAGAGTATAGTAGACTAGTAGCAGAAGAAGCTTCTAAAAAGCAGTAGCTGTAAAGAATTGAATGTATGCCGTATGCCCACTCATATTTGACTTTCTAGATCTCTCTAATGCTGGGGGTGTATTATTAGGACACTACTTATTGCAAATTTGAAGATTTTTGTTCAAAAAGAATTCTCATCTTATAGTATCAAAAATATCTATATTTATATATATACTAAATTATCATTGAAAATTAAAAAAAGGAAGAATATTATAAGTATACATAATGAAAATTTGTAAGAATACACTACAATAGATAAATAGATAAACATAATATATAATAGTCAAACCATAAATTAAATATATAATCGGGAATATAATAGTCAAACCAATTTTTCGAAAACAATGGTTTCTTATAATATGTATAGACTAGTTTATGCTCAAGATCGTGAAATTATGTCCCATTATGTTGAAATTCATGCATATATGACATATAGCATAGAAAGTTGACAAGAATTAAAATGGATGAATATATAGCATAAACCGCGCGTCACGGATTTCAGATGTTTCATAAACACAAATAAAGTATATAACAAGATAAATTGAGGTTTCCCATTATTGATGAAGTCGAAATGGGGAGAGGATTTAGACAAAGTGGTGGAGGTACTCATCCACGGTAGTGTACTTCACATCCGGATAGAGCTGCGAAGCCTCGAATCCAAATGATGGCTTTATCTCAAAATATGTTTGATCACTTTTCACGAATACAGAATGGTTGATCGCCAGTATTATGTTTATTGGCATTGGTGACTCTGCAAAATTATTAATTGGAAAATTATTATACATTTTGGTTGCATATTTAATTTGATATATGTATAATTAACCTGCAATCTGTTTGAGAAGTAGGTCTTCAGGTACATAGATTTTCTCGAGGGTTTTGCCGATTTTCTTCTCCCATAAAGCAGCAACCTCGTTGAATGAGTATATGTTTTTTGGAGGCTTGATGTAGAGGGTCTTGTTCAAGGTTCTAGGATCATCAACAGCTTTGATGGTGTATGTGCCAATGTCACGTTCATCATTGAACACAGCTGCAAAATAATTTTTATTACAATTTTGGAAAAGTCAAGAGATAATAATATAGTTTTACATAAACAATACATCATTTACTCAGGTGGTTCAGATTGATTTTCTATGTATAAACATGAGGCGATGTTCCACGCGACTTGATGACGCACATGTTGTTAGGCAATATTTTGTTTTTGTTAGGCAATATTTTGTTTAGGACTCTCAATCCTGATAAAGTCACATATAAAGACGTCTTTACGAGAGGATGCATGAAAGCCACACTCTAATTGAAATTTTGCATGGAGACCACACCTAAATAGCCTAAATTTGGAGTAATTTGACACAAAAGTACTAGTTTGATTGAACACAACTAAAATCAACTTATTTACATAACTAAAATTCACCAGCCTAATAGTCATGTGAAATATATTAGTAAAGTCCAAAAAATATATGAAAAGATTTGAAAGACCTTTGGCATTTCCATCTCCTAAGATGATAAGTTTGTCTCTAGGCGGAGGGGATTCCTGGCTGCATGAGCGTTGGCAGAGAATAGCCAGCGAAGTAGTTGGCTGAAACATAAGTGTACGGAATGCCCTCTGCCTCTATAGCTCTCCGGATATCAACCTTCACTGCCCATGCTGATTTTGCCGGCTCCACCGCTCGGGCACGATCGACGTCGTTTCCAAATTCCGACGGCAAGAACCTCTGCATACATTAGCTTATGGAGTTTGATAAGTATTACTGTATATACACAACCATCACAATAGTTTATTCCCTTGTTATAAGTCACAGCTTCACAAACAATTCTTATGTTCTCTTTTGTTTTTCAATATATACATACTATCTTGTTCGATACGTCATTTCTATAATACTTCAATACATCATTATCTATACAAACTATAAGAGAGCTTTGTTATATAAGATTTGGTTTTTCTATTATATCCTTGTTATGTATATAACTTTAATGGCAATAGTGTAATGTGTATAACTGACACCCTTATTTTTTTTTAATTTTTAAGAATAAGTAATGTACTATATATATATGATATAAAATGATAATTATTCTATAACTAAAATACCTTAAAATGATAGGAAAATTTATCTATTCTTTCGACGTACAATATATTTATTATTTAAATTTAATTCTCTATGCATGAGTCGCACTTACCAACTGCTAGTTTATTTAAACTCAAGATGCTTCATTGTATAGTATGATTTTGATCAATATTAATTGAACCATAGCTAGGAACAATGAATCGTATGTTTGTTTAATGAATAATGGGTTTCAATAATATTTTTAATGGTAGGTTGGCACTTGGAAAGAAACGTGAGTTGTATTAAAGAAAAGAAATACATAAATGACCTTAATATTTGGAGCTTCTTTAATAGCAGCAATGATCTTGAGTTGGTCAGCCAACTGCATCTGACCCACAGTGGATATAACCACATCCACTTTATTCATGGCCTTCACCAAGCTCTCATGATCGTTCAGATCTCCCTGTTTCATCAATCAGTATTAATTAGCTATAGCTCTAGCTCTGACTCCACTCGACTCGATTAAAATTTATTCAAAGTGGGGCCATCAATAAAAGATCAACATTAGCTTGCTAAATACTATGATTGATGTAAATGAAAGTAAACATTTCATATTTGAAAATAAAAAATAAAAAAATCAAATGTAAATCATACTTTGAGTATACTGACTCCAGAATTTTGGAAGCCTTGAATGAGTTGGGACTTAGCAGGGTCATCAATTGTAGCATCTCTCAACAAAGCAAATGTTGGGTGCCCAGACTTTGCGCTCGCCTCCACTATGAATTTACCAATATACCCCGTGCCCCCAATAATCAGAATCTTGCTCTTCTCAGCCATCTCTATTTTTCCAGGATAAAATTTATGATGAAAATTTGTAGATCAATTTAAGTAAAGCTTTGGGCATGGAGTTTTATATATGAGGGAAACGTGAAGCAAAATTACTGAACTGCCCTTGGCTTATAAACATACTTGTACTACTTTTGAAGGATGCTTGCTTACAAATATCTGACAAATTCATGGTAGATACGCTAGCAATTTATCTCTCGATTTATTGGTTAGAGTGAAATGGAGGCAATGGTTAGGTGCATGGTGGGTTGGTGTCTGTCTCTTATATTTGAAGTGTATATTGTAAGTTCAGTTAAGGTTTGTGGTTAGGTTGTGTCATTGTTATTAGTTGCCACATTACAATATGATTGGATGGAAGAATTGCTAGGAAAAAACAGATGAAAATGAGATACTACCTGCTTGGGTTGCTTCTCACTTTTTTCAGTGATTAAAGATAAAACATTTTTTTATAGAAAACCTTTTTGTTTCTTAGAATTACTTTGAAATTTGAACAATGTCGTATTGTATAATTTATGATTAACTGTAAAAAAAAGAAGTTAGTTGCAACTAAAAGCATCACCGATGGCCCAATTGGCAATTACCATACCATTTTTAAAGTGTTACAAAAGAAAATACACAATCTATATTAATATGTTGGGATCAACCGCAATTATTTCGGAGATCGAAATTGTTATGTGTTTTTGTTTAATCCACGTGGATTAGTTTTTCTTGACTTCGTGGATATTCTTAAAAAATAACATGTACAATTTCGATCAGCAGAAAAATTGGGGTGGTCCTAATTGCAACATATTAATAAATTATTTAATTTTTGTAATACTTGAAAAGTAGTGTTTTAATTGCAAATTGTCTCAAAGGTGGTGATTTTTTCAATTAACATGTAGGAAAAAGTGGCATGTAAATATATATTTGAATTTTTTTAATGGGATAAATATATAATTCATAGATAATTAGAATAGTAGAAATACCTGCCTACTCGATATACAATTCAAAATATAGCACGTTGATGAATCATATATCCTTCCGTTGGATTTCTATACCTTAATCAATATCCTAACAACAAAATTCTTATAATCTATTACTGTAGCGTCTCAATTTTTTTCTGCAAAATTCGCTACATTTTTCTCCAAATAATTTTTTATGCAATTTATTATGATTATAATTAAATTTCTTATAAGTAGCCGCCAATAGCTCTCTCTCTCTCTCTCTCTCTCTATATATATATATATATATATATATATATATATACTATTTTGTTTATTATAATTAAATTTCTTATACTATGCATGCATTTCTATTATTGTGAGTTTAAAATTATAAATAAATTATTCCTTATGACAATCTGCAGCCCAATATATAAGTATATTTTTCTATGTCATACTTCCTCCTCCGTTCCACTCTAAGTGGTGTTGGAAGTTAATGGGTTGTGAGTGAGAATTCTAAGTAATGAGGTTCGTGGCCTTTGGCCTTTCATTTCCAACTCTTGATGTTAAGAGTTAATGGAATATTGATGTTTGTCATCAATTGTGACCTTAGAACATCCTCTTGGAGTCTATATATATAGCGTCATTCTAGAGTTAGAAGAATAAGCAAAACATTCTATTCTCTCTAGCAAAAGCAAAACATTCTATTCTCTCTAGCAAAAGCAAAGCATTCTACTTGCATTCTTAGCTCATAGTTCTTAGTTTTCGAGTTCGGTCTCGTTTCCGTCCGATTCGCGGGGCTCGACTTGTTTGTGGTGCTACTACGATCGAGGCGAAAGTCGTTACCTTTGGGACGAGCCGCCAATCGTGAGCACTACCGGCGTTTCTCGTCTTGCGGGCAGAAGTTCAACTTCGGGCGACTTATTGATAAGTTCTTGTTTTCTTCGACATCTCATTTGTAATAGTTATTTTTAATCATTTCATTGTAATTTTGCACGATATTGTAACCAATATTCAACTACAATCGCAAGACGAGAGATTACGCCCAACTCTGCATTCAAGTTACCGATCGTGCAAATTGAAGATGTCGACCAATCCAATGGCGCCTCGCCACCACTCAATCCGTTGGAGCGGTAGTAGTTCCACCATGGCTCGGTGTTGAACCCCGCATTCCGTGGCTCAACAACCGCCAATTTTCACCGGTCGACTTCAAACGCGGGCGCATAAGATGATGTTTTACATCACCACAATGGGGCTTGCTAGCTTCTGCGTGAAGACGGGCCGCCTATTCCTTCCGAGGAAGAAGCGGACGTGAAGTGCGTATGAAATCGACACTTGGTATCATTCCGACTATACGTGGCCGAATATGGTGTTAAATGGGCTTGATAATAGTCTATTTAATGTATTTGCGGTCGAGGATCCGCCAAAGAGTTATGGGAGGCACTTAACCAAAAGTATCTGGTTGAGGAGGCTAGCACGAAGAAGTTCGTGGTTACCGAGCTCACCGAGTTCAAGATTGTGGATTCAAACCGATCATGCCTCAAGTACACGAGTTTCAAGCTACGTTGCACGATGTTCACGCCGAAGGTATGCCTCTGCTGAACAATATTCCATTGCAATTTTAATTGACAAATTGCGGAAGGATGGAAAGGGTTGGATCTTACCTTAAGCACAAGCGAAGGAGATGACCATGAAAGCATGGTTGCTCGACTCAAGTTGAAGCTCGAGTTAAGGAGGCGAGTTGAAGGCTAAAAGTCCGATGGAGGCTAAGGCAAATCGTCGGCGAGGAGGACCTTGAAGCGCCCTCGTCCAGATGAACAAAGGCGAGGGAAAAAGTAGCGCAAAACCCAGATTTTCCGGAGCGTGCTACAACCGTGATAAGCACGGGCACATGACTAAAGGCCGCCGAAGTCAAGAGAAAAGACAAAGGCAAAGGCCGCGTCAACAATGTTGAGAAGGACTTGACACTTGGGACAAAGATGACTTTGTTGCCATGATAAGCGAGGTAAACCAAGTCACAAATCCTACCCTACTTCTTGGTTTCTTGACACGGTGCTCTGTTCACATTTGTGTCCATCGAGACTTGTTCTACACCTACAAAGAGGTTGAAGATGCGGTGTGACCGAGGCAAGTGATCATACTTCCAAGGTGCTTGGAGTTGGTACCGTTGTACTTCAACTTACCTCTGGTGTGGAAATAACTCTGAAGGATGTGCTGCATGCTCCTTCGATCCGCAAGAATCTCATCTCTGGCGTCAAGTTGACTAGAGCCAAATTTGATATAGATTTTCGTGGAGAATATGTAATAGTTAGAAAGTTTGGAAAGACTCTCGGCAAGGGTTATGTCTCAGAAGATCTTTTCAAACTCGATGTTAAACTTGTAAGCCTTCTAAAGCGATTGCAAAATTAATGAGAATGCTTCTACCGCTTACTTGCTTGAGTGTTACGATTTATGGCATTGTAGACTTGGTCATGTTAATGTTAATGCTATAAAGAAACTCGCTAACATGAACTTGTTAAAAATAGAAGTATCTAAAACACAAGATAAATGTGAAATCTGTGTTGAAGCAAAAATGACCAAGTTGCCTTTCAAATCCGTTGAAAGAAGCTCAAAACCTCTAGAATTAATTCACATCGATGTTTGTGATTTAAAGTTTATACAAACTAGAGGTGGTAAAAGTATTTTATTACTTTTATTGACGATTGCACAAGATATTGTTATCTTTATTTATTAAGTAAAGATGAAGCAATTGATGCATTTGAAACTTCAAGAATGAAGTGAAAATCAACTTAATTGCAAAATTAAGGTTGTAAGAAGTGATCGAGGTGGAGAATATGTTGCTCCGTTTCTTTGAATTATGCAACGAAAGTGGTATAATCCATCAAACGATCGCTCCTTATTCGCCTCAATCAAATGGTGTTCTTGACGCAAAAATCGAACTCTTAAGGAGATGATGAATGCGTTATTAATAAGTTTGGATTACCCGAATATGTGGGAAGTGTTCTTCTGACCAACTATATCTTGAACAAGATTCTATCAAAGGAAGGAAGTAACTCCTTATGAACTTTGGAAAGGAAGGAAACCTTCATATAAATACTTCAAAGTGTGGGGTGTTTAGCTAAGGTTGAAATACGTTGCAAAACAAGTTACAATTGGACCTAAAACGGTAGATTGTATCTTTATTGGTTATGCACTTAATAGTATTGCTTATAGATTTGTTGTGCACAAATCGATATACTGATGTTCATGGGAACAACAATTGAATCAAGGAAGCTATATTCTTTGAGAATATCTATCCTAATAAGGATAAGAATAGTTCGATTCAAGTAAAAGAATTGAGAAGATTCTATCAATTCTCATCTTGTTGAAGAAGGTGAACCCTCGTGTTCTAAGCAAGTTTTTATGGCCTGCTAATAGAAAGCGACCTAGGTCTACACGAAGATGTGCAACCTAGGCGTGGTAATCGTGTAAGAAAAGCTAAAATTTATGGACCGGATTATGTCGTTTTATTGTTAAATGATGAACCGGTTACCGTAAAAAAGCTTTATCAGCCCGATGCAGATCTGTGGAGAAGCAATAGACATTGAGATAGAGTCTATTATGTTGAATCATACTTGGGTGTTAGTAGATCTTCCACCGGTTGTAAAGCTTTAGGATGCAAGTGGATCCTAAAGAAGAAATACAAGTCGATGACACTATTGATAAATATAAGGCCGACTTGTAGTTCAAGGGTTTAGACAAAGGTGGGTATGACTTCTTCGATACTACTACCGTGACTAAACATACTTCTATTAGAACGCTGCTCGCTATTCTTTGCTTTGCAAAATCTTGAGATTCATCAAATGGATGTAAAAGCAGTTTACGTATGGAGAGTTAGAAGATGAGATCTATATGAAACAGTAGGAAGGTTTTGTAGTACACAGGCAAGAGCACAAGGTATGCAAACTTCAAAAGTCTTTGTATGGACTTAAGCAAGCGCCATTGCAATGGCATATGAAATTTGACAAAGTTATGTTGTCAAATGGTTTCAAAATCAACGAGAGTGACAAGTGTGTCTATGTAAAGAATTGAATAACGATTTTGTTATTGTTTGTCTTTATGTAGATGACATGTTGATAATGGAAGTAACTCTCGTGTGATTGGAGAAACAAAAGAATGCTAAGTAAGAACTTGACATGAAAGATATGGGTTTGGCGGATGTAATTCTTGGAATTAAAATTCTTAGAGCGCCAAATGGAATTGCTTGACACAATCCCACTATCTTTGAGAAAGTGTTGAAGAGATTCAATGCAATGGATAAGCTATTTCAAGACTCCTTGGGACTCAGTGTTCATTTGACTCCAAATATGGGTGAACCTATAAGTCAAGATGAATATGCTAAGATTATTGGGAGTTTGATGTATCTCACAAACTGCACCCGACCGATTTAGCTTGCTCGTGAACAAATTGAGTAGTTTCACAGCTAATCCAAGTAGAGAACATTGGAAAGCACTTGAACGCGTATTGGGTTACTTAAAGTTTACCCGAATTATGCGATTCATTATTCTAGTGAGCATTGTACTTGAAGGGTATAGTGATGCTAATTGGATATCTGCCTCAATCGACTCGTTTTCCACAAGTGGATACGTGTTCACTATGGAGGTGGGTATGTATCTTGAAGTCCAAGAACAGTCTTGTATAAGGTCTACCATGGAATCAATTCATAGCTTTAGATAAGGTGGTGAAGAAGCCGAATGGCTTAGAAATTTCCTCGAGGATATTCCATGTTGGCGAGTCCGTGCCTTCGTGTTGATTCACCGTGATAGTCAATCGCAATAGGAAGGGCACAAAATATATATTATAACGGTAAGTCTCGACATATTCGTCGACGACACAATACCGTGAAACATTTGATCACAGTGGGGTTATCACTATTGATTATGTAAAATCAATAGATAATCTAGCGGATCCACGACAAAAAGCATTGTCGAGATCAAATGTTTAAAGCTGTTAGAGGAATGGGTGTTAAATCCACATCTTAAGGATGATTATAGCGAAACCCAACCATGATGATTGGATTGTCGAGAACATGGTTGAAAAGGACAACGAAGTTATAAAAATCCGTGTGATAAACACTCAAACATGCTATTCTCTAAGAACGGTGAGTGTTTGTAAGTGCGCAAGTGGTGAGGTTAAGTTTTTAACTTTTAATGACTCTTGGATACCTCGAGGAGGTCAGTATAGCGAATACTTGGTTGTAATAGTCACCTATGCAAGTGTGAAGTGGGGCCGCTTCAAGTGGTACACTTGTGAATCAAAGGGTGTTCCAAGGCCATAATGGACACAAACGTAAAACGGATGGAAATTGAGATGATATTGTGTCAATATTATTGTCTCAAGATACACCATGGAGGACTAGTTCAGGTGAAATAACCACTATGCCGCGGTATGCTCGATAATTTCGACTATGGAAGGTTCAAGGCCACAAGCTACCTTTCCAAATGCAATATCGTCTCTTGAGGACTGAACTTTGCGTTTTGCATTTATATGGCATTTCCACTCATGTGGGGGATTGTTGGAAGTTAATGGGTTGTGAGTGAGAATTGCTAGTAATGAGGTTCATGGCCTTTGGCCTTTCATTTCCAACTCTTGATGTTAAGAGTTAATGGAATATTGATGTTTGTCATCAATTGTGACCTTAGAACATCCCTCTTGGAGTGCTATATATAGTGCATCATTCTAGAGTTAGAAGAATAAGCAAAAACATTATATTCTCTCTAGCAAAAGCAAAAACATTCTATTCTCTCTAGCAAAAGCAAAGCATTCTACTTGCATTCTTAGCTCATAGTTCTTAGTTTTCGAGTTCAGTTCTCGTTTCCGTCCAGTTCGCGGGGCTCGACTTGTTTGTGGTGCTACTACGGTCGAGGCGAAAGTCGTTACCTTTGGGGACGAGCCGCCAATCGTGAGCACTACCGGCGTTTCTCGTCTTGCGCGTAAGTTCAACTTGGCGACTTATTGATAAGTTCTTGTTTTCTTGACATCTCATTTGTAATAGTTATTTTTAATCATTTCATTGTAATTTTGCGATATTGTAACCAATATTCAACTACAAGTGGTTTGTATTTTTTTTTATTGTCCCACTTAGAGTGGTTCATACCTAAAAATGAAACATTTTTATGCATAAAAGTACCTCTATTTTCATGAATCACAATACTTTATATACAAAACACAAGTCTCCTTAATCTACATGTCCAAAAGCAATGGATCATTTAGAGTGGAACGCATAGAGTATTTGATTCCAAACTGCTATTTTCTTTTAAAACTCGAAAATCTTATTTTGACCAAGTGAAATAAGCCCATGGATTGATATTCGGAGATTTTTGAGGTAGAAAACAGCAGAAACGGCAGTCAACTTCACACGTTTGTGATATTTTCATATCACCATTATCAATTCCTTAAGTATTAGCAAATTAAACCACCATTCTTTCATTGGGCAGGGAGTTGAGTTGAGGGAGGAAATATGGAGTAATGAGAAGAGGCAGCGGCAGTAACGACGGCGCTGCTATTCGGCTGCAGCAGGTGGCGGTCACGTCACGGGCGGCGCTGTCCGGCGAGTTTGAGCAGAGAGTTGAGAGGTTCTGTGGATGCATGAATTGACGTGAGGGAGAAAGGAGAGAAAGGTTAATTAAAAATTTGGTAGTTGGGCTTGGGTTTAATAAATAAATAAACAATGAGATTTTGTTTAATTGGGTTGTTTTAAATAAATTGTGACAACTTGTTTCGAATTGTAGGTGGGGCGTGAGTTTGGTTCGTTGGTGGAATTCATTTTTGGGACAAGAAAACTGCAGGAGCGTTCATGCAATGAATGGATAGATACGATAATAGGAATTAATGTCATCATTCTGTGAGTGTTGATTGGAAACAGCGTTCATGCAATTTGTTTCTTTTTTCTTGATGAAACAAATTGTTCCTAGTGAAATAGAAAAAAAATCATTTACTCAATTTGTCAATACAATATTACGTATGATCAGCTGCAGCCACAAATATTCGAGCAATCGAATGAAATTCCATTTCATGTCAAGGAGCCATCCAGCTTACTAATGCACATTATTGTCGTCTGATTTTTCCAATATGACAATAGCTTCCAAACACAAACAAAATGGCGGAACTAACTAATAAAGGATTAATCAGCTTGGGTTCCATAATTAATCTTTTCATTGTTTTTCAAGCCATCACATACTTCTTTGGTGGATTTTTAAATAATGCTTTCATTATATTGACCTAAAGAAAGCGTCACTTTGTGCTCCACGAGATATATAACTCGATATCTCGTTGGTGACAAAATTTTATATTATGATATAGAGTAAATTGCACTTTAAACCTTAAATTAATCTTACTTTATCAAAACATTTGTTACATATTATTTGACTTTGTATGGAGCCAAAAGTATCGGTTTGACTCCATCATCATACGATCTTTAAAATTTTATTTGTTTAAAAATCTCTATAGAAGAGACTTATTTAAACATATTTTAAATTTTTGGCTAAAACAAAACTTTCAATATTTACTAGCGATGGTAATGAATCGAGTCTATCCATTAAGACTTTTCAAAATCCCAAACTATTTAGAGTGTATCTACTCTTCAAACATGTTTTTAAAATAATTTAATAGACATGCACTTCTCAAACCAATGGGGTAATACCTGCTAATTGTCCACCCAAACCATATTGAAGAAAAATGATGTTAATACTTATACTTATCCCAAACTCGTAGGATGATATTCTAACTACTCACCCAGATAATATATACTTCATAGATAATTAGAATAGTAGAAATACCTGCCTACTCGATATACAATTCAAAATATAGCACGTTGATGAATCATATATCCTTCCGTTGGATTTCTATACCTTAATCAATATCCTAACAACAAAATTCTTATAATCTATTACTGTAGCGTCTCAATTTTTTTCTGCAAAATTCGCTACATTTTTCTCCAAATAATTTTTTATGCAATTTATTATGATTATAATTAAATTTCTTATAAGTAGCCGCCAATAGCGCTCTCTCTCTCTATATATATATATATACGATTTTTGTTTATTATAATTAAATTTCTTATACTATGCATGCATTTCTATTATTGTAAGTTTAAAATTATAAATAAATTATTCCTTATGACAATCTGCAGCCCAATATATAAGTATATTTCTATGTCATACTTCCTCCTCCGTTCCACTCTAAGTGGTTTGTATTTTTTTTTATTGTCCCACTTAGAGTGGTTCATACCTAAAAATGAAACATTTTTATGCATAAAAGTACCTCTATTTTCATGAATCACAATACTTTATATACAAAACACAAGTCTCCTTAATCTATATGTCCAAAAGCAATGGATCACTTAGAGTGGAACGCATAGAGTATTTGATTCCAAACTGCTATTTTCTTTTAAAACTCGAAAATCTTATTTTGACCAAGTGAAATAAGCCCATGGATTGATATTCGGAGATTTTGAGGTAGAAAACAGCAGAAACGGCAGTCAACTTCACACGTTTGTGATATTTTCATATCACCATTATCAATTCCTTAAGTATTAGCAAATTAAACCACCATTCTTTCATTGGGCAGGAGTTGAGTTGAGGGAGGAAATATGGAGTAATGAGAAGAGGCAGCGGCAGTAACGACGGCGCTGCTATTCGGCTGCAGCAGGTGGCGGTCACGTCACGGGCGGCGCTGTCCGGCGAGTTTGAGCAGAGAGTTGAGAGGTTCTGTGGATGCATGAATTGACGTGAGGAGAAAGGAGAAAGGTTAATTAAAAATTTGGTAGTTGGGCTTGGGTTTAATAAATAAATAAACAATGAGATTTTGTTTAATTGGGTTGTTTTAAATAAATTGTGACAACTTGTTTCAAATTGTAGGTGGGGCGTGAGTTTGGTTCGTTGGTGGAATTCATTTTTGGGACAAGAAAACTGCAGGAGCGTTCATGCAATGAATGGATAGATACGATAATAGGAATTAATGTCATCATTCTGTGAGTGTTGATTGGAAACAGCGTTCATGCAATTTGTTTCTTTTTTCTTGATGAAACAAATTGTTCCTAGTGAAATAGAAAAAAAATCATTTACTCAATTTGTCAATACAATATTACGTATGATCAGCTGCAGCCACAAATATTCGAGCAATCGAATGAAATTCCATTTCATGTCAAGGAGCCATCCAGCTTACTAATGCACATTATTGTCGTCTGATTTTTCCAACAAAATGGCGGAACTAACTAATAAAGGATTAATCAGCTTGGGTTCCATAATTAATCTTTTCATTGTTTTTCAAGCCATCACATACTTCTTTGGTGGATTTTTAAATAATGCTTTCATTATATTGACCTAAAGAAAGCGTCACTTTGTGCTCCACGAGATATATAACTCGATATCTCGTTGGTGACAAAATTTTATATTATGATATAGAGTAAATTGCACTTTAAACCTTAAATTAATCTTACTTTATCAAAACATTTGTTACATATTATTTGACCTTGTATGGAGCCAAAAGTATCAGGTTTGACTCCATCATCATACGATCTTTAAAATTTTATTTGTTTAAAAAAATCTCTATAGAAGAGACTTATTTAAACATATTTTAAATTTGCGGCTAAAACAAAATTTTCAATATTTACTAGCGATGGTAATGAATCGAGTCTATCCATTAAGACTTTTCAAAATCCAAACCTATTTAGAGTATATCTACTCTTCAAACATGTTTTTAAAAATAATTTAATAGACATGCACTTCTCAAACCAATGGGGTAATACCTGCTAATTGTCCACCCAAACCATATTGAAGAAAAATGATGTTAATACTTATACTTATCCCAAACTCGTAGGATGATATTCCTAACTACTCACCCAGATCCATTTACATTTATAAAATATTTAAACAATCAAATATAAATGGTAATATAATGTTGCACACAAGTCTTAATAAAAATTCAAAGACTACAAAGTAAATAATAATAATGATGATGATGATGATGATGAATTTCAAGTATAAAAATAAAAATTATATGGTCTAACTTTAAAATTAGACAAATCTAAAATAATATTCTAGTAAATCATATATATAATGTGTGAACTTCTCAAATCTTATGATCAACTTTCTCATTATCCCTATAATAGAAAAATAATTAAATATAAATATCAACAAAAATATTATTTAAAAAATTACAAAAATAATTACTGAACAAATTTATCATGAAATTAGATATTTAATTATAAAATATTTATCTAAATTTAACATAGTTTAATTATTTAGTTAATTTTAAAATTAAACTAATAATATTATATAAAATGGATTTGCATATGGTATCCATATCAAATCCAACCAAATCCAAATACTAATTTAATTATTCATATCTAATTCAAACTCATTTCATAGTTATCCAACTCCGTCTTATTAGAGTTTAATAAAAATGGATATTCATGAAAATCCGCCCTCCTCTCATCTCTTATATTTACCCATTTTTTGTTAAAAAAATACATAGTAATAAGAAAATATGACATGAATGAGAAGATATTGGAAGCAACATTAACAAATGAAGGACCCATTACGTGTCCATCTCTCTCTCTCTCTCTCTCCTCTCCATTTTATCAATCACTCTCTTTCTGTCACACACCCGACCGTTAGTTTTAAAAACCATGAAAGGGGCACTTGACTATAAATTATTATGAACCACATCCTTCAAAAAGATTATAACAGAACACCAAATCTACGAGACACGCAAAATAAGAAGTTTCGTGGAATTCGAGAAACGCTTTCAGACACCCTGTTGTCACCAGTGACGGTGGCGGTGGCACTGCGCTACCTCGTTTCCATATAGTTTTGACAAAAAGAAACAAGGTTAAATTTTCTTTGAAGATCCAGATAAAAGAAATAGGAGTTACAAGATGCATCTGAGATGAAAGAGGCAGTGGGGGACATGGTGGTATTGTTTAAGCAATTCTTGGAGTCTGTTCGATCCACTGAATTTGTGCCTCTTTTAATTTCCCCCGGAAATTGGGTCCCCTTTCCGTCGAAAAATTATGGATTCCAATGCATGCATGAATCTGTGCGTGCGCGTGATCGTGCTTTGTTTCTGGGGGACAGAGAAACGTGAAAGTCACTTATTTTAGGCCTTCGATTCTCGCTCGGGATTTTGGGAAATTCGGAAAGAAATTAGTCATTCTTCGCATTCAGCTTGTGAGATAATCAGTTTTCGACTTGTTTTATGAGTTTGATTCTGATGTATTGCTGAGAGAAGAATGGAGGTGGAAGAAACATGCTTGAATTTTGGGTGTATCTGCTTTCGAATTTCTTGAAATAGTCGAATGTTCTTTAATAGGTTGTGAAAATTTGAAAGCATGGTTGTAGTTTTAGCCATAGATGGATTTGCAAATGTCAAGAATTTCCATATTCCAATTTTTGGGGGTTTGTAGTTTCTTTTTTTCTGGCTTCAAATTTAGATATAAGTAGAATTAGGAAATCACGATAGCAGTGTATTAGTTCCCAAATAGGTACATTGTGGGAGTGTGAGTGAAAAATGCCATTTATATCCAGTTTAAGAGATCTCAAGGGGAAAAGGGGCATAGAGGAGTCAATTGAGCAGGAAAGTGGGATGGGTCATAGAAACTTTGATTTTAGTGTTGAGGACCCGCCTTCGTCTTCATATCCGTTGGTAGAGCAGAGCTGGTGGGCGAGCTTGCCACCGGAGTTGCTTCTTGATATCATCGGTAGAGTAGAGGCTAATGAGACTGTGTGGCCAGCTCGAAGAGCTGTGGTGTCTTGTGCTGCTGTTTGCAGGTCGTGGAGGGCGATAGTTCGGGAGGTCGTCCAAACTCCTGAAGAATGTGGTTTACTCACTTTCCCTATGTCCCTCAAGCAGGTAATTCTAATTTTCCATGTGTTCATATATCGTATTGATCTTTAATTTGCTCGTCGTTTTGATTATTGAAATGTGTATCACAGCCCGGACCCAGGGATTCTCCAATTCAGTGCTTCATCAGAAGGGAGAGGGCGACATCAACTTATAGGTTATACCTCGGCTTAAGCCCTGGCAAGTGATGATCCAATCTCTCTGTTATCCTTTGGGATTCTCTTGAAATTTTTTCTAGTAGTAACAAAATTTTTGAAGAATTGTGAGACTTGTTAAGTGTACCTAAATAAAATTGTGACATCTCCTGTTGGATAACTAACAAGCATATCGCAAAATTTAGTGAGAGAGTATTAATTTTTGTAAGTAACATAATTTACATATACCTTTATATGTAACAAAACTATACAGATGCATATGTGGATATAACTATATGTAACAAAATTTATAACATTTTTCTTAGTGTCACTAAAATCATGTCACTACTAGCCAATTTTGTTCTAGTGATTGTTGATGATGAATTTATATATCTATATGCTAATATTGTCTTTCTTCCTTTTTATGATTAAGATACCCAATGCAAGTCTCCATTTGGTCTGATTGTGAATCTTGTGATCAATTACAGCTATTTCAGGGGATGCAAGTAAATTACTGCTATCAGCGAAACGGATCAAAAGAGCCACAAAAACAGATTTTGTCATATCTTTTGCTGCAAATGATTTTTCTCATACCAGTGATTACTATGCAGGCAAACTGAGGTGCATTATCGTATCTTGCTTTCATTTGTCTCCTCATTAATCATTATACTCCTCTTGTTTTAACTATATAACTTTATGATATCAGGTCCAACTTTTTCAGCTCCAAATTCTACGTTCACGATTCTCAACCTCCGTGCAACGCTCCTATCCAATCTCACTGTTGGTCGAGGAAAAGAATTTCCCCGAAGAAGGTGGCACCAAGAATACCTATTTGCAACTTTAACGTTGCAACGATAGCTTACGAGCTTAATGTTCTCCGTACAAGAGGGCCGAGGAGAATGAACTGCATGATGCACACGATTCCCGTTTCATCAACTCAAGGAGGCAGACATGCTCCTACTCCCCCAACGTTTAGTTATGGTCTTGATGAAACTTTTAGCCCCTCGACACCTTCTGAAGTGAGGAAACAGGGTTTTGCCCCCGATGCCCCTATTAGATATAAGCCGAAACAATCAAATGGCAGCATCGGTGAACCACTTGTTTTCAGAAACAAAACTCCGAGATGGCACGAGCAGCTGCAGTGTTGGTGTCTGAACTTCAGAGGACGGGTTACAGTGGCATCAGTGAAGAACTTTCAGCTCGTAGCTGCTGCTGGTGACCCATCAGAGAACATTCCAGCTCCCGACCAAGAGAAAGTAATCTTGCAATTCGGGAAGATAGGGAAAGACATATTTACCATGGACTATCGACACCCCCTCTCTGCCTTCCAAGCTTTCGCTGTCTGTTTAAGCAGCTTTGACACGAAACCAGTGTGCGAGTAGGCTTTTTCTGTGAGTGGCATACATGCAAATAGATATGTATGCATATACTTTTAGGTTCATTTTTTTCCTCGAAGAAGGTATGCTGTGCAGTCACCCTCCATAAGATTAAGTTTTCTTTATAAGATGCCGGGGATATGGTTTAGGTTTCGATGCTTTTGTATTATGGGTAAAATTTGAACTTAAACCATTTGGATATGTATTGCTTATGTAGAAAACCAGGTTGTAAAAGTAAGTTTTTTTCAGATTGCTTTGTCAATAGTAAGTTTTTTTCAGATTGCTTTGTCAATAGTGACTATGGCAAATGTTCATTTATTTATTTACATGTGAAATCTTTACAAGCAAGAGTTGGTATCTTCTTTATTATGTATGTATATGGACTTGTGATTTTCAACTTAGAGAACATCTATGTTGTTCTCTCTGTCCCCTTTTTGGCAGGCAACACGACAACCATGGCGTCGAGGCTTTTCAGGATTTTCTTGATCAGAATCGCTCGTTTCCAACAGAAGGCCTCTCAGGCATCTCCTTCTTATCGTTGGCTGATAGGTGAGTTGCTCTGCACGAGTCATGTTTACTTCAGCCTTTCGTGCCTCGGGGAGACTTGTTTCGTCTTTTGACCGGATTGGTTCCTTTGGCAGATGGCTGACAACCATGTGAACTCCTGGACTTCCTTCGACTATAGAACTGTTGAACACGATGGAGTTATTGATCCCTTGTGCATTGTTGTTTACATATGACTCCTTCACTTGATCTTCCATGCATGTCTCATCTTCCGACTTTGTCCCATTGGATCTTTCCTCTCCATCAGTGGTTGCTGCTTCAGGGCTTTGATTGGGCTTGCTCTTGTAGCTCCGGTGAATGTGAATTGGCCCTTCTCTTTTCGAAGAATCAGACTCCATGTGCATTGATGCTCCTCTATTTTCTCCTGCAAGAGTTATGACACTTACGGGTCTATCGGAAACGGCTTTCTTGTGGTCCCCACCAGCTAATTCGTTGGCAGACATTGACATGTCGGCTTTGATGTTTCTGTGCAACGGGGCGTGTTCTTCATTTGGTAGAGAAGATTTCTCATCAGCACCAGAATCTCTGCTTGTCTTCGCTGGTTGAGAAGCTGTAGTGTCAGCTGGTGTTGCTAAAATCTCCTTCGTGCCGGGGGCCTCTTGCTTCTCTCTAGGGATTTCAGCCTTCTCGACAATTTGTGCTTCGGAGGCAGGCTTTGGAGCAACAAAATCATTGACGTCCTTTTTCTCATCGTTATCTTCAGTTTTCTTTACTTCCGTTACCTCCTTCACATCTTCAGTTTCTTCAGGCTTTGCATCTAATTTGATGTTGGGGGCATGTCTGCCGCCATTGACAGTGGAAGAGGCCAAACTTTTGCTTGTTTCACGTGCCTCCGGGACTTGGGCAGGTGGCACTGCATTGTCAACTTGTGACGATTGAGAAGGCTTTGCTTCCTCATCATCATGCTTGAAGCTCGTCCCCTCCTGAGTTTGGCCGTTGGCGACTGCAGCGCTATCAGGTTTAACCTCTTCCGTCACCTCTGCTTTGTCTTGAGATGCTGCAGGGTTCGGATCATTAGACACAATAGGCTGTGTCAAATCTTTTGATGAGGAAGCTGGCTGTTTCCCTTTGGGCGGGCTAGACGGCCCCTGCTTAGGAGAACGAGAGGTTACACGGGCTGAAGAATGAGGTTTTGACGCTCGATTGGGAGTGGTGGGGGTCTGAGAAGTCAAGCGAGATGGGGATGGAAGCGGGGATCTTGCTTCAGGAGAGGGATGCTGAGGAGGTGATCGAGATTGAGCTGACAAACGAGAGGGAGAAGCGGGCTTTGATGAGGACGAGGACTGCGTAGTTGCACGCGATGGTGATGAGGTTTTAGGCTCATCTTTGGTTTGTGATTCGCCTGCAGGCGATTTGCTTGGCTCGGGGAATGCCTTTCGAGGCGGAGTGGCGGGGGTGGGAAGGCTGCTGGCTTTGGTGGTCGACCTCCTGACCAGAGGCCTGGTTCCAGCTCGACGTGGTGGTGGTGATGAGGTGGGGCTGGTCTGGCTACTAGATTGGGATTCGGGTGTATGTTTCGTGGTGGTTGTTGGTGGTGGTGCGGCAGCGGTTTGGGTGGTGGGTGTGCGGCGTGAAGCCGATGGAGGCCAAAATCGAGAGAATAACGACCTTCGTTCTGCCATGAATGTTCGAAAACAATACTTTGAAGAGAGAGAAGTGGAATTTTTGTGTTGAGTTGGATGTGTAGGTAAAGACTAACTGGATATCTTATAACTTTTTGTGATGCAAAATTTGGTGCAGATGATTTCGTGCCCTTCTAGGGGAATCAAGTTTACTTGTGAAAAACTCTTGGGATTCTCCAAAATCATGTCCAAGTCTGGACCAAGTTTAGAATGTTTGTCCAAATTTCATCCTTACCATTAGGTTTTGCCCTTTTCTTACACCACAAACTTGGTATCTATTCATTATTGTACTCTATAAATACTATTCAAATCGGTTTTCTGCTTAACCAAATTCATTTTGAACAAAAAAATTATTTGGACAGTTAAACTTTTTCATTTTGCCGTAGTAGAAAGCCAAGGTTAACAACAACTTAATCAAGAAAAGAACACACTAAATTATTCCCAACAAGGAACTGATTAAGGGAAGAAACATTCCAATCCCAACTTGATTTATGAGGATAATTAAGCCCTGTGTTGTGAAGTTGAATTTCTGAGCTTGAGGCACGCTTCTCTGCTACTAAACAAGGTACAATCCAATTTTGATCCTTCTCATCTCTAAATGTCACAAATACAAAATCTAACCTCATTATTTCACATTTAACCATGATGTCCTATTTTCACTCTTTTATGAAATCCAAGCCCTATCTGTGTTTCGCTATTTTCAATCTATGACATGACTTGCATATATATTTACATACAAATCTTGATGATGTCAAAAATCTCTACGAAATATTGCAAGATTTTCATCTTGCTTAAGAATCGTGATCATAAGTTTTTCGAGTCTAGGATAAAAGATGCAAGGCCTTATTCGAACAGTTCGATTTTGCCGTGAGCGTGTGCACATCAAGAAACAGGAATACTTAGCTAGTGGGAGCATATTGAACTTGATAAAGCAAGGTTTCAATGGTGCAACGGTTGCAAGATCCCACTCGATGCCAGAGACGGGACTGCAGAATACAACGGTTGCAGAGGTGCTATCGACCAAAGGGCAAGACAAGGTAGGATCCTGGCTTTGGTGTCGGACAGATGACACCGTCTATGATGCTGTCAAGCAAGTGAGTATCCCTGCACTCCACTACTAACGACATATATCATACTGACATGTACTGATGGAGTGAAACATTGCAGATGGCACGTAACAACATCGGGTCTCTGGTGGTCTTGAAGCCAGGGGAACAACATCATATAGCAGGAATTCTAACGGAACGAGGTAACATCGTGTTAGAGAGTTTACATAAACGCCCTAACTCGAATCGTTGAGTAAAATGTTATGTTTCGATACAGACTATCTGCGTAAGGTGATCGTGCAAGATAGGGCCTCTAAATACACACAAGTTGGGGAGATCATGACTGATCAGGTTTGGTGCTATTAGTCTTCAAGTTTTCATGGCGATTTTGTGATTTAATCTTTTTGCCTATATTACAGGATAAGCTACTAACAGTAACATCAGATACAAACATTCTTCAGGCAATGCAGCTCATGACTGGTACTATGTTATCCTGCTATTCAATATTGCTTCGTTTTTTTTACTACTGTATCGCTTCAATTTTATTTTATTATATTTTTTTGTTGGTAAGAAGAGTTGATATTGGTCAAGAAAAAATACTAGCATACTTATGTTTGCAGATAATCACATTCGGCATGCCCCGGTTATAGATGGGAAGATAGTAGGCATGATTTCCATTGTCGATGTTGTAAGAACTGTGGTAGAGCAACAGCATGGAGAAGTGAAGCGACTAAACGAGTTTATCCAAGGAGATTATTATTAGGACTCCTTTGTTAAGCATTATGGGATAACACATGATGGTTTGATTAAGATGTCTTTTTTCTATATTATATATGTTTGCTTGGACGTATTACAATTAATATATGTTCTTCAATGTTGTTTGTCCCACCTTAAAGATGGTTTCCAGAAAGAAGTACACAAATATGTGTAATATAAATATTAGATTTTTGCTTTATAAAAGACCTTATGCTTTGAAACAAACAAGATATTAAATTATTTGACTAACCATACTTGACAATATCTCAACAATCAATCTCGTCGACAATCTTAACAATGTTACTTCAAACCTTTAATCATGCTTTACTAATGGCATTCTCTCAACAAGCCCTCAATTTATAGCAAACTATTTCATACCACTGCAACATCCTAAACAGCAAAAGTCAGGAGAAAGTTCATGATAGCGATCAAGATCAGAGCAGTGGTTACTTATTAATTGAAGTCTACTAGCTTTAGAAGTCATAATTAGCATGCATGGTTATCAATAATTTCATAGTTATCTTTAATGTTAGTCTTATTAGTATAAATAGTGTGTCATAGAGTAGGGTTCAGAATCAATTAATTTTTATGGAACAAGATCCGTTATGGGCCTTTCAAGAGGAGTTTGGAACAACATTTCGTTGTAGGGCCTTGCTAGAGGAGAGTTTATCTCTGTTTTTCTTATTCACTATATATTTCATTCGAATTTCTTCTATTTTTCTGTTCATTCTTATCTCAACCCCTTCACTCTATCAATGGGTCCGACCTGTCAAATTAAAAATAATGGTAGAGAAAACGATAAAGAAAGGTGTTGAGTTTGTTGACTCAAGTTTGACAACATTTGATCGCATTATGGAGAAGCTCAATCGCATTGACTAGTTGCTGATAATTCGATTAAGAAAAATGAAGTCATCTCTTGTTCCTTGTAGCCAAGATAGTGCCAAAGCAGCCACGCCAACTCGACCTCCTGTTTCTGTGATGCCTCCCATGCCTCCTCCTTCGCATTTCGTGACAAATCCGCTGTCTACATCTCCTTTTTCGTGATGACTCCGCCACATCTGCCTCTTGTTTTTGTGACGCTACCGCCTCTACCTCATGTTTTCGTGACAACGGCTGTTTCTCTTATGGATGCAGTGGTCGTGGTGGCTTCTGCCCCTCTAAATGCTACTGTTGCGGCTTCTCTCCCTGCAAAGACTTCCAGCAAGTGTTGGCACCAACTTTCCTCGTCGAGATTGGAAGGAACAGACTGAGGAGTTCTTCAAGACCATAAACTTATTCAAAAAATATACAACCTCTTTTAGAATTATTGAGCAGCAAGGGAAAATATGGATTTATCAGTCCAAATAGCTTGAAGACATGACAGATTTAAGATATCTTTTGAACTGCTCTCACAGCCTTGAGGACAAGGCAATTTCGAGGGGCGGAGCAATTGATAGCGATTAAGATCAGAAAAATGGTTAATTATTAGTTGAAGTCTATTAGCTTCAGAGTCTTAATTAGTTTTCATAGTTATCTTTAATATCAATCTTATTAGTATAAATAGTCATAGAGTAGGATTCAAAGTCGATTAGTTTTCCGTCGTAGGACTCGCAAGAGGTGTTTGGAACATCTCACTGTAGGGCCTAGCAAAAGGAGGGTTTTTCTACATTTTCCTTGGTCGCTATTTATTTCAATCAAATTTCTTTTATTTTCTTGTTCATTATTGATCTCAATCCCTTCGATCTATCGAATCATGTCACCAACGTCGCCATTATTAACCAGCAAAACGACCTTCATTACTTGTTTATAGAATCTAAAAACTCTTATCATACGAGATATTATACAAAAAACAGTCCACGCACATATGAATATACACCATCTCAACATATCAACTAGGAAAAATTGGGACATTTTCCAGTCGTAAACGAACCAAATAAAGCAAACACAACATATCAGAATAGCACTGGTGGATACAGGATACCTTTAATCAGTTGGCACCAAAAACTCCAGACTTATTAAAGCTCACAGTAACAATTTATACTGATCCTTGTTCTTTTCTCAAATTGGCCTACTAGATGACTCAAGGTTCCTTTCAACAAAAACAAGTTCATATGAGAAAGTAAAATGAACTAACATGACTAAGTGCACGTACCATTAACAGAAAAACTTCACAACATCTGTCGGCCATTTTGATTTCTCATCTTGCTAGATTATATTGAATACTTTAGTACTTCTCTCTCATTAGTGTCTTCTTACTCTTTCCCAGTGCTTGAGATGCCATCAGGGATACCTTCATTCGGTCAGACAAAACAAATCCTCGAGACTCCATTAACCCATGTACCCTCTGAGCATCTTGCACAAAGCCACCACTTGCGAGAGAACCTATTATCCTTTCAAAGTCCTCCAGCTCCAACTCATCAATCTTTGACAGCCCCAGATTTGATGTGCATGTCACAAAGGCTCACGTGGAGCGTAAACGGAGGAGCTTCTCCCTGCTCGGCAATCTTATCCAATATTTGCTGGGCTTCCTCGAGAAGGTCCAGCTTGCTAAACCAATCAACCAGAACTGTATAAGTAGCAACCCCCAGCTCAAACCCATCCTTCTCGAGTCTCAATAGGAGCTCTAAGGCTTCATCTAACAAATTCCTCTTTTCATAGGCAGCAATTATATTGGCAGTGCATCTATCATCTGGCTTGAGCCCTAGGTTCGTCATCTGAGTAAAATAAGTCATAGCACGGTCAGAGTTACCAGCTCGTGCATGTGGCTCAACCATTAATGCCAAAGATTCAAGGTCCAGACTGTAAGACCTGGAAAATTGCATGGTGGTATAAATTCGTTCGGCTCCTTCAGCATGGCCCGCTTTGGTATATTACTGAAGAATGGCTATAAATATCTCCTTTGGAGGGTTTATACCCATAGGTTCCATTTCTTTCAATAAAGTCTCAGTATCTTTTGGTTGATTTGCATTCACGTGGGCCATGATCATAGAACTGTACACCTTCACATCTGGTCGGAATCCATGGGCCTTGCAGCTATCAAATGCTTCTTTTGCTCGACCAAGATTTCCTATTTTACAGTGCATTTTGGTCAATATTATTGATGTGATAACATCAGGTAGAATACCCTTGTCAATCATATTCTTTAGAATTCTCTCGACATCTTCTGAAAGATTTTCATTAGCAAGAGCCTCAATCAGTTTTGAGTAGTCCCGTTCATTTGCCTGGAATGAATCTTCACAAAGCAGAAATTCTGCAACCTGAATCAAGCAGTCGGCATTGAAAGTCAGGACATTAACTTTATAAAATAACTCTATTAAGTAAGCATTAATCATGATCATGATTATTGAAATACCTAAAGTCAATGAAGTTCTATGCAAAAAATTATCAAAGCATTAACTAATAAAGAATTATGACCAAATATGCACCTCCTACACCCTTCTATTATGGGACGAATTATGCTTCCCAGATTTCACCGAAAAATGGTGCCTAGCTTTTATCCAGAAAGCTTTTATTCTCTTTGTAGCATTTGAGGCCTTTATCTAGATTATGGTTGAGCATAAATTAGTTAACTTTCCAATGAGATAGACTGGTAGTCAGTTGTCTACCAAACAGTAAATATAAAAGAAGTCCTTAATTTGAGTTGTATTTGCATATAGATCGTTGTACAAACATCATTTCTAAATCTGGTCGGAATTGTATTGACAATATTATATGTTCCATAGTTTCAAATCTGATTCATGTCTTTAGATCAGGTTATCTATTAATCTAAAGGAATGCAAATATTCATCAAAATTATCATTTCCAACACATATCATCGTTCTTCTAAAAGAAATGCCCAAAAAATTCCGTGAAAGACCAAACATCATACCTTGAAATATATATGAGAATTCTGTTCTTTCAATTTATCGAGAAGACCAACCCAATCAATCCTGCTAGGTTGGAGAAGATCTTTCCATTCGCCTAAAAGTGGAGCAGGATCATCCTCATCTTTCAATGAGAGGATCTTTTCAGTTATAAGTTTGCACTTGCTGGATATCGGCTTTGGCTCCTCGAACTTTGCTGCTCTCATGAATTTTATCCGCCACCTTAGCCCACTTTGGGTTAGATAAATCAAGCCCATAAATCTTATACTTGATCTTGCCATGTCTTTTAGGAAGTGAGACACTAGTCTGTTTACCTTCAAGCAGATTATTTTCCCCCACCAACTCTTTCCCAGCAACGACTTCATTTCCCCATTGATATTTCTCTTCAGAATCATTCTGAGCTTCCTCTTTCCGCATACGTTCCAAACTCTCGTAAAAGTCGCTTTTCTCTATCTTTTGACGAGCCCACTTGAACCTGAGCTCTCGCAGCATATCCCCCCCCGAATGCCCACTTCACCGGCAAATCTGTACATTTCCTTAACTTCCTCAGACTGAAGAAATGTCTTCATTTTCTCTTTTTCTTTTCTTTCTCCATGTCTCGCAGAATTACATTGCTAACGTCCCACACAGTTCTCCACAAATCCTCACTAAAATCTTGTGAGGGAATAGAAGTACCAGTCCCCGTTATTTGCTGAAGACCACCCTTTTCTATCTCTGATACAACATTCTCGACAATAATCACTAGCATACCATTAATTGTATCCTTGTCACAATGGGGATAAGCTGCAGCGAGCTTTTTCCGCATCAGCCAAACGAATCTGGACAAGAACTCATTCATTGTAGCACTCTCTTCTGACTCACAACATTCCAAATGACTTGATGAGTCATCATCTAACTTAACTAGTCCTGAAGTCTGAATCTATCTACACAGCTGATTATTGATTTTGATGTGCTTAGGGCAATTTACGAAAGATGAGCCATGGTAAGCTCCTAATAGATGACATGTCGGGGTCCTCAAGATGCTAGCAGCTGCAACACATCTGTAACCAGATGAATGCTGGTTGAATGCTCTACCATTGAGTTTCGAGATATTGTTGACCGTGTTTCTGCTAAAGAAACACCTCCTCATGTTCATATCTGCCTTTCCCCGTAGCCTTGAGACAAAGAATATCAGACCCAACTGAAAATAACACTGGTCTTCCTGCATTTTCAATGGTGCAAAAGCTATGATTATGAAACAGAAGACATGCAAGGATCTACTGAATAACATCTAAACCAGAATAAGACCTATAAATTTCTTCCGAATAAATAACCGACTATAATCTTAAAATCAACTAAAAAGGAATACAACCATGCGAAATAACAGATTAAACCAACATATTAAGAGAATTGTAGCGATGTATTATCGAGATTTCAGCAACAAATGAGAAAGAAGACCACAAGAAGATGATTGGAAACACAAACTAAAATGAGAGTGAGAAAAGGAGAGCATTACCCGCTTAGTGATTGAAAAGGGGGAATCGAATTGTGCAAAGACGAGTGTGGAAACGCCCAAAACCCTATCAGATGAGCTAGGCGGACAGAGGCGGCGCATGGAAGTAGGCGGGGCGGCGACGACAATGGGCGGCGTGCGGGGTGATCTAGGGTTGGATTTGTTGTACTGAAAGCTTAAGCGAGAGAAGTGGGGAAGAACACTGACTGAAGAGACAGAAAACAATTTTCGAATTAATTCATATTAAAAATATAATGTGCTTGGAAATTAAATTTAGATGCATGTAAAATTTATTTTAGGTTTTGAAGTGGTTCGGTCAAAAATCGAAATTAATTCTCAATTTCCATTTCAATATCAACTGAATCAGAGCAATCATAACCAGATTAGATTTAACGTTGATATTTGGAGAAATATTCGATCATCTCTAGATTAGTGCAAAATTAGACGGCACACTTGTTAATGCGAATTTGGTTTAATTTTTCCAATTCTAATTTTTATGCATAGACACATTGGTGCATTCTACTGCATCCACTTTATTTGAATTTTAATTGTGATTAAATAAATTTAATTTAAATCTGATGAGTGTGATAAGAATTGATGCATTGTTTATATAGAATAGGGGTGTCGATGGATCAACCGAACCAACCGAAAAAACCGATCAAACCGTCGGTTTCGGTCGATTGATTGATTTTAAAGTCGGTTTTGGTTGGTTCAAAATTTTAATTAAAATCGGTTTCGGTTCGGTTTTGGTTTTACGTTTTAGGTTGTTCGAGAATCGAACCGAACCAAACTATTATTTTAATATATTTATATATTTTATATAATAATTAATTAATATTTTAATTAAATAATTAGGATAAAATATGTTTATTTAAATATATATATATAATTTATATTTGGTCGGTTTTCGGTCCGACCGAAACCGATCGTTTTTCGGTTCGGTTTTCGATCGGTCCGAAATTATAAATCGGTTCGATTCGATTTAAAAAAATTTGTTCGGTTCGATTTTCGGTTTTGAAAATTTCGATCGGTCGGTCGATTCGACCGATGCACACCCGTAATATAGAATAGACATGGTGCTTTGGATCTATTTCGCTCAACATCGAAATTTCGGTTAGTCTAAACTAAAAATAGCAAATTTCAATTACGAGATACTTAATTGGTTATTCGATTAATTGATCGGTTAGTCGGTTTGGTTATTGGATAACAAAATTGATCAAATTTAAATAATAATAATAATAATAATAATATTTATTATAATTTTGATTATTTTCGGTTATTTGGATATACCCGTTCGATTTTGATATACCCGATAACCAAAATTAATATCAAATCATTAACTGATACCGATCCGAATGACGAATTAATCGATTATTTAATACCGATAATCGATCGGTTTTAATTTGGTTTGGAAATAACGGATATTCGATATCTATTTTAAGCACCGCTATGCATGATTGTTTCTATAATTGCACCGCGACTTTTTGATGTATTAAAGAAAAGGTTTCTTTAACCTCTATATTTGGTTGAGCAATTATAGACTCAAATATATATTTTTTGATTAATTTAATACAGAAATTTTGAAGATCGCGTCGCGGTAGGTTGAAATTCGAGACCTTTGACTTCGGGCATTAACCACTCTACCACTAGACCAACACACACAAATATATATAATGTTTATGACTGTTAATCAATAACTGAAACTCAGACCAAATACCCCATAAATTTTTGAACATTTCTTTTAATTTAAACGTTCGACATCAAATGGACATTGGTATATGAAACCTTAGCTCACCAAAAAAAATAATAAAACCATCCTCACAATATTTCTCCGTCGAATTATATAAATTCATCATCATTTCATACCTCGATTCCATATATAGTCATGCCTTCCGGAAATTCTATAGAATATATAAATATATTATATCATATCTCAAATAATAATATTTTATTAATATAAATTAAATTAATAAAATATTATTATATAAATGTGAAGATAGTGCACCCACATGTTCTATAAAATTTCTCATGCGTTAACCTGGTTCAATTATTCAACACTTATCACCTGATAACCCATGTTTGGTCTTTCTAATCATGTTGTTGTGTTGGACCATGTTAATTTTATAAATCTTAATTATAATTTTACCATGTTATTAAGCTAGCTGAGTCAATATTCCACAACTGGAAAATAAAATGGAAACATTCTTGATAAATCATCATAGTCCATGATTTTAATAGATAATTATGATGATTCGAAATATTTTTGATAAAATAAAAATCATTTGGGATTTAAAATGAGATTTTCTCTTTAACATATGCTATATCTTGTAAATAACATGGAATGACATCATTGATCTCGGATAGATACACAGATAAGTATCAAATATGAAAGAATATATATGTGAATCATTTCATCAAGCATGGCACATACTTTATTAAAATATTTTCCAACAATACCAATTCCAACTAATGGAAACATTCTTGATAAATCATCACAGTCCATGATTTTAATAGATATTTATGATGATTCGAAATACTTTTGATAAAATAAAAAACATTTGGGATTTAAAATGAGATTTTCTCTTTAACATATGCTATATCTTGTAAATAACATGGAATGACATCATTGATCTCGGATAGATACACAGATATGTATCAATTATGAAAGAATATATATGCGAATCATTTCATCAAGAATGCCACATACTTTATTAAATATTTTGTAACAATCCCAATTCAACTAATGGGACGATGATAATAATAAAAATTGAATTGAGAATGTCAAATCTTGTGAGCATATGTCTGCTGTTACGCCAAAGTTTGTGCATATATCATAGGTCTATCTCCTTATCTTTTGGAACAATTCTCTATCTCTAAGGGATCATCAATATTGCTCCTTTTCCATGTTGATGATTCAACCATGTCGAAGTTTTTCTTCAAATTAATGTATGATCCCTGATGTGGCGCAAGTTGCGGATGATTTTATGAAACGCGCGGATCATCCGAAGAATTGCCGTAATTCTGGGAAGTTTTAGATGTCGAGGAAAACCTAGTGTTTTTCGGGTGTAATCGACGTTCCGAAAAGTAGTCATTGCTTCGCGATGACTTATGGCGGATTTCGGGCAAATTCCATCGTTTAGAGGGTCAAATTTGCAGTTTAGTGTTTTTCGGGGTGTTTTTTGCAATTTCGGATTTTTGTTTGGGCCTTTTTGGCATTTCTTGTATTCTCGGAGATTAGGGTTAGTATTTAATCTCCGTAGCTTATTTTCGTCAGCAGCTTTTGACATTTTTAATAAATCGAGATTCATCTCTTTTTCGTCAACTCTCGGTATTCCTTTAAATCAACGAGTTTTGATCTTGTTCCTCCCGTTCCACGCACGCACGCTGCATCAATCCCTTTATTCAAAGATTCTGTCACAATTTTTTGGTCCCTCAAAATACTTTTTCCTCCTCATGATTGGACCAATGCCATACAGGTATAGGATTCCACTACCTAATCATATGTTATTGTTAATCCACATAGTTCTTAGCTAATATTTCTTAAAAATTGAAAGGACATTTGAAAGTTAATGTTGTTATGTTCCACCAATTTGTTGGATTGATTTAAATGATAAATTGTTAGGGTATATACGGTCACATATAACTAAAATTGAGCTAAAACCCAAAAAGGTTTGATTGAATTGATAGACAAGTTGCAAATCTTGACTCAAAGAGTATTCAAAACTTTGAAAAATATATCAATTCTGAACTGACAATATTTGTCTAGTAATTAACTTATATGTTAATTTACATATGCATTTGAAGTAGAATGTTGTGCATGTATACACATATTACAAAAATACATAATTATACACATTAACGAAGCCACTAAGAGCAAAGGGATTTCAATGTCCATTAACCCCTTCCCTTTTCTAATTCTTATCTTATAAAATCGTTAAATTATTGACAGCGTCCATTAACCCGCCCCCCTTTCGTAATTCTTATAAAATAGTTAAATTATTGATATTTTATGCGTGTAATTGCAAAAGAACTCATCACCAAATTATATCGCAAAAAAAAAAAAGTTTTTCAAAATTGCAAACTCGAATTTAAAAGTCCCGTCTCCACTAATAATTTCTTATGTCTCCACCCCATTTATTGTATTTGTAGTCGTGTACTACATAAGGCACTCGATCAATTTTTTTCAAATGGTTGAGAGAGTTGAACTAGGGTTTCAATTAATCGTTGCGTTCAATTTTGGTCCGGTTTAAAAACATCGAATACACATACACATAGATAGTTATGAGAAAGGGCCAAGCTTCTATAGAAATAAGGGGAAAAGCAGGAAGAAAAAAACCTATATACTTGTGCTACTTTAAGTTAAAGAGATGATAAAGATAAGGATTCTCGAAAAATATCAAACTGGATACAATCTTGTAGGCATTTAATCCTGAATATTACGTTATGGAAGGCCCCTCAACATATATATATATAGAGAGACCATCCTTAACCTATAAACTACGAACTCCTGAAATCGTCTGAATTTACCGTGAAAGCGTCAGAATTCGCCGTGTAAGTGTCTGAATTCAGAAAATTGAAAATTCGCCCCTCATGGGATTCGAACCCATGCTTTTGAATTCATCAAGTAAGGTGATAAATTCACCGTAGATCTTCACGAATCAATGGCTAAAAATGGCTCTTATTTTATACTTTAAGATTGGTTTATATTTGATCTCATTCCTATATATGTGTGTGTGTGTGTGTGTGTGTGTGTGTGTTGGGGGGGGTTGGTTATAGGGAGAACCACCACTAAGATGAGAACTAAAAACCAATCTCCACCCTAGATTTCATCTGATCTAACGAATTATATTAAGTCATGCTTAAAAATGAGTTTTACTATTTTTATACTGTTTTTATGTTTGTAAACGCGTTAGGGGCACTAAGGTCATTTTAAAGATTCATCATATCCCTAATTTTTCGCATTCTCTCTCTACAATTCGATTTTTTTCCTGAAAATAGTAGTTATGCATAGGATTGTAATGATTGTGCATAAGATCGTTTGTAGTTATGCAAAACGAAATATTACCTAAGAATCAAACTTATAAAATTGAGAATTATTGTTTGAATAATAATTAATGTAAAAATAAAATTTATAAAATTACCTTAAAATAAAGATCACAGATAAGAATTTAGCATTGTAAATCCCTCAATTCGTGTGTGAGAAAATAAAGGATAGATATACAACTATGATTATTCTTGTGATTAGGGTAATATGCATAATTATAAAGTAGTTGTGCATAATATAATAGTTGCGCAAATAAATGGATTAATATGCATACCATTCAGTATAGTGTGTACAAATAGAGTGCTTTAAAGCATAAGCTTGTGAACTCGACTGATTATAATCTAATTACTTTCGATGATCCATTGCAAATAAAGAATTAAAATCATTACTTTCGATTATCGATATTGCAAAAATCAGATTAAAAAATAATTATTGATTGACTAATTAAATTGTTTGATGATTTGGTGGATAAAAATATAGATAAAAAATATTTATAAAATCAAAATACCATAAATATAAAAAAATCCTTAAAACACTCACAAATCGATTACATAAAAACAGAAAATTACAATAATATCCTTAATAATAAAATATGAAAATCAAATACCTAACAAATCTAAAAATCGTGACCACTAGATTAGTTCTTAGTTCTCAAAACATATATGGTTTTCATTTGATATATCCTATATATATATATATATATATATATAGGGGATGGATCAAATAGAACCACATCTTTAATAACTGCGAACCGTCGATAAGACGTTGAAGATGATGCACAAAACGATATAAAGTTAGCATAACGAAAACTTTCTAAAATTATTTTGTTGTACAACAATTTTAGAATGTTTCGTTATGCAAAATTTTATAGGTTTTATTCATCAACTTTATACGTTTGTGCATAGTTCTCAAGTTTTCATAAAGATGAGTTCTCACTTGATCCAACCCCTATATATATATATATATATATATATATATATGTTAATATGGAAGTATCTAAAACCATGGCCTTAAATTTCATTGGTATTACCTGTCCAAGAAGTTGGAATTTCCCCCTTTTATCACTCAACTTCTTCGAATATAAGCATATAGACAATGACATGAGAATTTAGCACGTCAAACTAGTGGGAGTGATCAAATCAATTAAGTTCCCTTAATTGTGCTTGATTGAGCTATATGTAAAATCCCTTTATTTTAATTTTGGGTTTGTTGCTAATTAAATCCCAACTTTTTGACCCTATTGTCAAATAGACCCAATTTTTAAAACATATCAATAATGTCTCAATCTTTCGATTTTTAATTTAGATTATTATTTACCGATACTAATCTAGATCTCAATCCTTTCACATTTATATCTTATCGAATCAAATTTGTTAATTTTGAACATAATTTAAATATACGGATAATTTTAGTTAAGAATGTCTAGTAGGTTACTGTGTTTATTTCATGACATCAATCAACTTGAATTTCAAACACTTTGACCTAAATTCGAGTCACGTCATCTAATCCTATCCAATATGGCAAGCAAAGTTCAAGAACCAATGAACATTGCCGGAAATATTTAATTAATTATAATTGTGTCATTTCCTAATGATTTTCTTTTTAAAATCTAATAAATGAATTAGATTCCTAAGATAAGAGATTGTAGGGTCAAATTTGAAAGTAAAAGAAGTGGGAATCAATTTTTGGTCATGCTTTGAAAGACAATGCTGATGAGGAAGATTTTTGGTACGATTAGGAATCTATTCCACTCAAAGGGAAATATAGTTGAAATTTGCATAGATAGATATAATATCTAATAACTTATTCCAAACAAGTGGAATAAAATGGCAAATCAATCACTTGGCCAATAAAAGATAAACCTTCACTTTGCATTACATTTTTACAGTTTGAATTTTCTTAAAGAAATCAATTGTGGGATCTGATGGGCTTTCAAGGGCAAAAGAATCACATCAACACTATTTTTTTTATTTTTCCGTTAGTTATGAGATCATAATTTTTTGAGTTGAAGTAGGCTGTTTAGTGTATTTAGAGCCAAATTGATCTATGGAAATGTTCTAAATTTAGAAGGGAAATATGAAATGCTTATTTGTGATTGTGTTTGAACCAAGAAATCCTACGATTGCAGACTGTTGGAATTCAAATGTACGAAACAATAGTTCAATGCTTTTATTTGGTTCCTCATAATCAAAAAAACATTATAAAACTTAAACCAAAGTGCACGAAAGTCATGAATAAAATCAATAACAAAACAGAACAAAAAAAAAATACACTGGTTTAGTATGATAATATGACTTTGTGATAGTTTTGGGTCAATAAATTGTCCGTACTTCCAAAAATTATTTTCGATGTTGGATAGCAAGTTGGCAACCGAAGATGACACAAAGTTGGTAACGATGATAAAATGATATTGTTTCGCAATTTGAGCGTGAATACACGAATTTAACCTAATGAAATATGGTTTGGGGACAAGACACGGGTCTTCATGGAATCAGAAAAATCGATCATCAATTTACCCATATATATGAGATTGCCAAATGATGATCATTCATCACACTCAAACCTACGTATACGTATACGCCCTGTTCCTCTGCCACTTCTAACAGTTAATCTATCAACTCCTACAACAAAACATAATGTCCTTAAACATTTTAGTGCACTAGGCATAATTGTAAGGACAAATATCACAGTTTCATGGATGTAAATTCTTGCTTAGAACAATCCGAGTTACCTAATACATGAAGTACTAAACAATTTTGGATTAATTTGATCATTTAATTTATGTACTCAATCATATATTTGTTTTATCTTGTATCACATTGCACAAAGTAAACGCCCCTTCCCCTGAGAGAAACACATATGCCATATTCGATCGAGATAATTTACGACGGTGTTTGCAAGTTGTAGTCCGAGGAATAGCTAGGGAAGAACAAGTTAATAATGTTCAAAAAATATGGCAGGTAAGAAACGAGAATTAGCATGCAAGAAAAAGAAAGAAGAATATCTAGTGCATTTCATCTAATCCCATCCAGCTGCACAAGAATTCCCTTATGCAATCCCACTTGCACACTAAGCTATATGATATTACAAAAGAAGACAACAGAAATAATTTTCAAGGAAAAGATTTGTCCTTTATTACACTCTATTTTTCACTTTTTGCAAAATATTTGTTGATTTTAGTTCATGTTCTGTCCTTACTTAAGCAAGAGAATAACATCTCCTACAACACCCCTCAAAAGAAATATAGATATTCATTTCTTTATTCTCTCAACTGGTTCACACCATCACCTTTTCTTTTGTATATAAAGACTTGGTTCAGAAAACTTCCAAGCACACACTTGTACAATCTATACAACCTCCTTGGCGGAGATTTCCCTATTGTTAGGGTGATGGCCTCAAGCTCGTTGACATCTGCACGTAGCTCGTGGACGCCCAAGCAAAACAAGCAGTTCGAGGAGGCCCTAGCAAGGTACGACAAGGACACACCGGACCGTTGGCAGAACATAGCCAGAGCAGTTGGTGGAAAATCAGCAGATGAAGTGAGGAGGCATTATGAAGTCCTAGTTAAGGACATTATGCAAATAGAGACTGATCAAGTTCCCATTCCCAACTACAGATCCATTGCCAGAGGATATGCCCATGAACAGAGGTACCCTTTTTCTCTCTCTCCGTTTTGCATAATTTCTTCACATTGTAAAAATTAACATAATTAGCTACAAAAAGGGCATAAATCTTTGCTTCTACTTAATCAAAAAAAAAAAACTCATGTTCTAACAAAACAAAAGGTTTTAGGAAAAGAAAAGAGTGATCATACATTCATGCACCTTTGCAAGAAGATACCAAACTTAGTATTTTAATTTCCTTGATGGCACCACATGAAATCTAATCTTACTAGTTTCATATCATCGCACATGGCCTTCCATTTCTGCATCCACCACCTCATTATTTAAAGAATAATTTCTTATTTTATTTTTTTGGGTTACGATGATAAGATCAGCATCACATGATGCCTCATTTTTTACTACACATTTCTTGGATATTGGTATTTCATTAAAAAAATCCAGAAGTTCACATTGTGAAGAAGTGACTATAACCATTGATTGAACATCATCTTTCACCTATATATTAAACTTGAGAGAAAACAAAAATAATAATCTTTATTCAGCACACTTAAGTCTTTTTTTTTTCTATTATGAACTTCAATAGGCTTATGAGGAATCTCAAGCTGCAGTGATGAGCAAATCCTTCATGAGTACATACTCCATTACTATCTGAAGATCTTTACAAAAAGCAGATGCATTCGCGTAAAATACATGAAAGAGATTTTCTTCTTCTTCATCAATCAAGTGTTGTGTATTAAAGAATCCTTGTGCCAAGACACATCAAACAAATTGTAATAGTTATAAGGTTCAAGAAAATAAGATAGTACTATGATACTATGATCATCTTGTATCTTGTTGCCTGCAAATGTATAATAGTATATTTTTCTGCCATTGTTTTTGAATTTTCATGAAAGGCTTTGTGCCAGAGATAAATGGTACTTTTCAGAATGTCACTCTCATAAATGAACAAAAGATTGATTTAAGATAGGAATTGGACGAATGGGCTAAAGATAGTAAAGATAGTGTTGGTATGGTTTATTTCGGCTTGGATAATTTATTTTAATTGGTCTTCAATCTTCATGGGAAAATTTATGTATAAAAATAGAGAACATAGAAGAAACCAACCTACTAAGATGGTTAAAATGTGTAAAAGTAGAGGTGCAAGGACTGCTTTCCTCTCCCCAAACAATATATTTTTTAAAAGAATCTTTTGTTTTAAAATAAATGTATTTACTATATTATATTACTAATTTTATCTTAACAATTAAATTTAATTAGATAGTTTAGACATATATCACTAATAAAAGTATAAAAAAATTATAGGCTAAATCTCAAGTGTTTTTAGGGGATTTAAATTTCAAAATCTAATTGTTTTAAAAATCACAGGGCTTAACCACTAGCTTAAAAATTATACAATCAAGACGCTATTTTTTCTATTTATTTCCTTTTCACACCCCAAATTTCTCCGGTTTGTCGGCAACTAAAATTTATACCCTATTAAATCATGCCACATGGAAATTAAGATTAAAATATTAAATTATAAATTTTATATTATATTTTATTAAATTAAATATAGTTCAGAAGACAAATAGATGTATAATTGATACTTAATTATGTGGAGTTTATTAGCCAATCAGAAGCTATCACATGTCAAATATACACAAAAAATAAATAAAAATGAATCAAGACAATCCAATAAAATCATATTATATCAAGTTAGGCCCAAAATCATGCAGGCTGTGGTGGGAAACCCAATCCTAGAGTCGGATGAACATTCGGATTTCGGTTCGGATTTTTGTCTAATCCGTATCGATTCGAAAATTCGAATTTTGAGTGAGAAAAAATCCGATTTGAAAATCCGAAATCCGAAAATCCAATTTTTTTTATAAAAAAATTCGAATCGAACCAAACCGAAAAATCCGAAATTATGAAAAAAAAACGAAAATCCAAAACTCACTACAAGAAAATGTTTCAATAGTTACATAATTTTTTAAGAATTGTGACATCTATAGATGTCACTAAATAAATTTGTTACATCTTATAAATGGGTAACTATTATGCATGTCACAAAAAAAGAATATGTCACAAAATTTAGTGACATTTAAAAGTGTAGTTATTTTTGTGACATATGGAAGTGTAATTATTTTTGTAATATGTAAAAGTATAACTAATTTTTGTGACATGTCCAAATGTAACTATTTTTTATAACATATCAAAATGTAACTAATTTTTTTGACATGTAAAACAGTAACTATCTTTTTTATATGTAAATTTGTTCGGCCAATTTTTGAAGAGGGTAATCGATTTCAAGCAAAACACTACTATAAACAATGACAGAGAGAAACTAAAGTATCAATTTTATTAAACCCATTACAGTAACACTTATATTTAATAGTTGTTCCAACAAGAAATGAGTAGATGTTAATGCAAGTTATTTAAGTATTGCCAAAAAAAAAAACATAACAAAAGAAAAACTCATAACAAAGAAAATCTTCTCTAAGCCCAACATACAATGGTGTCTGTCAAAATTGTGTTTTTTGTCTCATTCTGTACTTTATTTCAATCTATGATTCTATTCTTCAAGTCGGGAAGCTTTGTATTTGCACCTTCGTCTCCTATAAAAACAACATAAATATTCAATATTGATGAACAAAAGAAGCATCATAACTAAATACTCTCTTCCATTGAATCACCAAGGTACCCGATGCTCTAATCCGGTCTAGACTGCAAGTAAAATGCATTCGAAATGTATTCAGTACAAGAGTTACAAGATATATAATATTTACAGTAGTATCAATCAATTTAATACTATATTTCAAAATCCTAGCCACCTATATATCAATCTGCAAGTGTGTTACCAACACATTACAATGATTACTGAGAATAAGAAACAAGTATATCTAATATAAACTCATGAAAATTATTGGAATAAGAAACATATATACCGGCCCTTCACTGGTTGCCTGTCAAGAATTCGTCCCTGCGGGGAATAACATGTTAGAGCTCACACAATTTAGACACTAGTTCGCGTGGTAGTCCATGAAAAGTCTCAATTTGTGTTGGATGAGCTCATGAGTTCGATAAAGTGGTTTACTACTAATAATCCAATCATTCTCGAGGAATTTGACTTTCCCGTTGTTGAGAATCTCATTGTGAAAAGCAGATGCAACGTAGTAAATCAAAGTTTTCAGGATATTAGCCATTGAATAAGCTTTGGCATACAGAGGGGTCCCGCTAATTTTCCTCATCGCACCAGCTGTTAACTCCCTTATGCCAGTGTTGACAGTGACCCATTTGATTCCAGCAGGATCCAAATGTGTAGACTATACATTGGTTTCTTTCCCATAAGAGTTTCCATGGCTAATAAACTAGATAAAAATGTTAAGATTATAGCAGCATTACTCCCTGAGAGTTAAGCAACACCAAATTTGTCCCCTTTACGACCTGAAATCAATGAAGCATCAATGTGTGCACACTAAAAGCACATAGCTGCATGGTTGGCAACATAAATTAGTAAGTGAAAGCCACATGACATAAGAGGCAGAAATAGTTATTTGCTGCTTTTCATTGAATAGTTGTCTATCTCAAATAGTAATGATCATACTCAAATCAATGTTTGTTATCAAGAAAGTCTCTCTAGCTCTGGGCAACATGCATGGTTTTCAAATAAATTTGAACCTTAAGAAATGCACATAGCTGCATGGTTTGCATTGACTTTTCAGCTGGAGAGCATTCTAGACCTGCTCTTTCTCTAAGACTTATTCCAACAAGACCATCAAGAGTGGATGCTCACCTTAGAGCAGAAATGCCGACATCTAGTTTGTGGGTAAACTGTTCCAGAGACCGTAAGCAAGCAGCTATAAATCTTCTACAAGTCTCACGAGTCTCCTAAAAGAAGACAGCTTGGCACCATGAATCAACATTATTTTCACCATTAATCGGAATCAGTGGTTTGCACCATACTAACCAATAGCAAACAACCTTGACCATGATCTCAAAGAAATATTACATATGTCTCACACGTACAAACACAAAGGTGCATGGATTGAATATTGTTAATTAGTAAATGCAAATAAAGCAAAATAAGAGGATAGAAACACATAAAGTTATTGAAGTAACTTACCTTCACCTATCTTGTTGTGAATCTTATATGTCGGCAGAGAGAGAGAAAGAAAACAACATCAGCACAAGGGTGATATTATGATTTATGCACATATACATCATCTGTTAAAAAATATCACAATTTATCTTTTACTTCACCAATACAAAGAACTTAATTCAATCTTTTGAGAATTAATTATGCTAAACTCAACACGATTTCTAAATTACAGTCGGAAACATGAATATAGTTTTTTTAATCAATATTTCAGTTCTCTTATGTACATAGAGAGTATAGAAGCATGGCGTTTCCTGTCTGCATCCAACCAATCATCCTCATCAGCTTGAGGTTCTCAAATTATCATCAATTCCAATCGAATTAATGTCCTTACATCAATCACCATGAATACACACATACACAGATAAGCGACAAACTAGAAAATCCTTAAATACTATCAGCAACACCGCATAAATATTTTAAAAAGAGCTCCAATTATATTACACTGAGTAAGAGAAAATTAAGTAGTAAACGAGCTCGTGAAATCTTACCTTCTCACAATTTTCGGGCAGTGCAACAATGGAGGTGAGGCCAGCGGCGACGCGATGTGAGTGACCGGTGGGAGCATCGAATCGATGGCAGGAAAAGCATGGGTTTAGTAGAATGAATTTTTGTCTGCACATTTAGAGTTGAATGGAATACCGAGATTTGCTCTGGATTCTATGAACATCTCTGCACATATACACCGAGACTTCGCAGGGGACGACGATGTGAGGCGGAGGCGCGCAAGGGTGGAGACGACGTGAGGGTGGCGCTGCTCGTCTTTTGCCGGAAGAGTGAAAATGGATAGAAGAAACCGATGAGGGAGGAAGAGAGAAGAATTAGGATTTGATTTTTAAAGTTAGGGTGGCGCTGCTCGTCTGTGTGCTTTTAAATTGTATCCGGAAAGGACGGCCCACTTTGGCCCAAGATAGGCCCAAATCCTTAACGAACTCAGCCAAAGCTACATATTCTTCAAGAACTCTATCATCAACTCTCTGCTGCATCAACTCTGGTAGGGCCAGCCACATAAATATTTCATTTTCTTATATTAACTTTTAAAAATTATAGTAAAATTTAGTTATATTCCTATATGTAACAAAAAAAAATATTGTGACATGTTTAAATGTAGTATGATTTAATTACATGGATAGATGTGACAAATTTTATTACATTTTCAAGTGTAACAAAATTTACATACATTTTTATGTGTAACAAAAATATATTGATACATGTATTGGTGTAATTAAATTTTGCCACATCTAAAGATGTCATAAATTTTGTAACACTTCTCTTGGTGTCACTAAAATTATGTAACTACTAGACATTTTTTTTGTAGTGACTATTTTTTTGTGTATATAAATTATATATCATTCGGATACGGATTTAAAAAATCCAATCCGATCCGATCGAAAATTCCCAAATTTTGAAAAATTTCACACCGATCCGATCCAAAAATTCGAACCGAATTTTATATTTCGAATTTGATTCGGATCGGATATTCGGTTTTCAGATTTTTTGTTCACCCATATCGATTAATTTTTCCTTACAACTATAAATATGTGGTTCGAAGAGACACAAAGTCATATTGAAGATCTGAAGAATTAGAGAAGAAATTCATCATTACAAAATTCTCCCCCATAATCAAGTCGTTCTATTACAATAGTTAGATAATAAAGTTAAAAGAAGTCAACGAAAGGAGTTGATCAGTTTTAGCTTTACCGTTAATTAAACTGATAAGCTGTCAAAAGTTAGTTAGCTCATTTTTTCTGTTTCTTTTTTATTTCTTTAAATACATATAATCTTCTCTGTATTCTGCACTTTTCACATATTCAATTGAAAATATCTTCAACCAATTAGAGTAATAAGATATTAAGTTAAAGAAGTCAACGAAAGGAGTTAGTCAGATTTAGCTTTACTGTTAGTTTAGTTAAACCGACGAGTTGTCAAAAGTTACTGATATCACGGTTTTGATACAATTTATTTTTTTAATAAAAAATTTATTTACAATAGAGTTAATTGGCTATAAATTCATAAATTATTAGCAAATTCTTTTTTTTAGCATAGTCTATTAAGTTGGTGAATAAATACATGAACTTTGATAATTTTTGAAATTAATTTTCTCCAAATTAAGATTTCGGCCAAGTCGAATTTGCTGTATCGTTGGAATTTCCTATCCCCAAAAATTTAGAAATTCTTAGTCCACATCTAAAAAATCCAATGTCAGTCAGTTTCAACTGAGTTGAAAATCACTATTTTGACGAAAATTTGAAACTTACAAAGTTCATGTATTTATTCACCTATTTTATGTACACAAAAATTTGTGTACGTCCATTCACACGGTGTGAATGCTACAAATAATTGTTGTTTATATTGAAAACCACGGTTGGTTAATATAAAATCACATCTCATATGCGCAGTGTGGGCAAATGGGAGACTAGCTCTTTTATATATTATGAAAAAAAATTGAAATTCACTAATAGTTTATGATTTTGCAGTCAATTAACTCTTTATAATATTATGAATTTAAAATTTATCTAACTAAAATCTCTCTAAACCAATTGGATTGTGCCATGTGTTAAAGAGAGATTGGGTGAGAAATTGTGACTTGGAGGATTGGATACCCGCCTAGGTCACGGAAATGCTTACCTTTTCTCCATTTCTTTTTCCCCCTTTTTCTTTGTGTTATTCCCCCTCCCCCATTAATCCACATAGCCCCGTACCAGGTAAAATTATTAGATTGAGAAAATCTTTCTATTTTTGGTTACATAAAATGGCTAGCAATCAGATTTGAACATGTTAAATGTTTTGGTACTTTCTAGCTTTACAGGCTAGCTCGAAAAATCAAGGATTTATAATTAGGATAAATTAGTCCGGATCAAAAATAGTAAAAGTAATAAGTTAGATTAGTTGACATTCCAAACGATACGATTAATATCGCATTTGGCATCATTTTTAATTTATGTAGATGGACATATTTCAAGATTTCATTATAATTCTTTATTATTATAACACTAGTATTTTCCGTTTCATTTCAAAAAACTTCAAATTTGATAAATAAAACAAAATTAAAATTAATCCTAACAAACATTTTTGTCCAATGATGCAGTAATTTCCATGACATCATCAGATTCCGAAGAGAAAAAGTACTGAAATTGCTAAAACATTTAATTTTGGGGCTAGTTTTTTCACTCTTGAAATGGCAGGATGAATTTGATAGTTTCCCAATAAAATAAAGTGACGTAGATAATAAAAGGTCTGCACACAGTCAAATTGCCTTAAATGTGAAAATTCATTATTCAATGCTTGCTTTTCCATAGCACCTGTTCTACTGCTTCTCGGAGACTTTGCTGCACTGAACACTGCCTGAATCAGATACAGCACAAATAATGCGCAACGACTCTATGAAAAACTTACAAATGATTCTTTTGTGGAAAAACTTGAACCAATTATATATTCATAAATGTAAAAGTATTGAATGATAGCATCAATATGCAAAGTTCAAACCACATCAAACATTCATCTCCCAAGCTCAAGATTAAACTAGCATAACATAAAGTAAAATTTGAAGAAATTAATATGAATTGATAAGAGTAGAAAGTTCTTACTAACAAAGAAGCATGCATATTCATAATATTCCTACTCACTAGAATACCATGCTCATCTAACCTAATATATAAAGATCATGATAATTTCATAACAAATCCCCCCAAATTCAATACAAAAATAATATCAAAGTGATCTAGAATTCTTGGGGGATTTTCTTGGTAGATGAACAAGTCTTGTTATTATGCATCCACACTTTGAAAACCTGCCTCTTAACCCCAACCTCGGCGCAGAACCTCTGCACCTCGGTGTCGTCTTCTCTGGGGATCCGCCACCCCAGCTTCTCGGCGAACTCCAGCATCTTCTCCTTCTGATCGGTGGTGAACTTCGTCCGGAACCTCTTCTTCGCCACGAACTGCGGCGGCGGCGGCGCCACCGCGCTCGAGTGGAAGGCGTTGAAGTTGAGCTCCTCGCTGGAGGAGTCGGTGCCCACGCTCCCTCCCCCGCCGCCGAAGGCCATCTTCACCGGCTGCACCATGGGGCTCCAGTGCCCGCCGCGGTGATGGCTCATGGAGGGGGAGGGGAGCGGCGGCGGGAGCTGGAGCGGGTGCACCATGGCCGTGGCAGCGGCGGCGGACTCGCCGTGGTGCTCCCGGCGGTGAAAGTTGCGATGGCAGCTGCAGGCGGCGCATTTTAGCGCCTCGAGGGTGCCGTCCTCGCCGCTGGGCATGAACTCACCGCAGCCGTCGGTGACGTTGCCGCCGATGTTGGCGGCGTGGTTTTTCAGGCACTCGCGGTAGCTTACACGCGGGTTGTTGGAGCCGGGTTTGGGCTTGGATCCGCCCGAATACGGGTCGGAGCTCCTCGATTTCTCAGGCGGGTTGTCGAGGGAGTTGATGTTGTACCCTAGGGAAGAGGGTTGCACCCTCATTTCCTTGGCTTCGCCAGGTAACGACATTCTTGATAAACCCTAGAAATATCTCAGCCACTAACTAAAACTTTCTTCACCAAAATAAATAAATAAAGTTTTTCGGATAACACGATCAAGATAGTAGCTTAGCGAACTCCGAATTTGGGATTAATGATCTGCATACTAGAATTAATCTCACCAACCCTCGCTTCCAAATCCATTAATTGCTAAGTAACCAAGACCTAGCTAATTAGAGAGAATTTAGTGAGAGAAACATACAGCATAACCCATCCTCACGATTGCCCTAAGATGTTGTACGTCTACTCTAAACACACACTAAAGAAAGGCGAAGAACCCAGATTAGATTAGCACATAAAAAGGGGTGTGAAATTTTTGAAAAAACGTTAGAATTATCACTAGTGTGTATGTGTGTTGCAGTGGTGCCAACAGCCAACTAAGTATCCAACAAGAGACAGGTTGGTTGCTTGTGATGAAGCTAAGGGGGGAAGAGAGAGAGAGAGATGAGTGGGAAACAACTGCTGAGATTAAGAATCGATCTGAACACAAAAAACAACCGACAATGTCATGTTCGTCCTCTCCCACGCCCTGCCACTTGGTCCCATCCCACCCTTCATTATTGCACACCACCCCAACTTATTTATTTTTGCCCCTTTGATGGATAGGATTTTTCTTATATATTCTGATTTTAATTTTCGACTTATTATATAAATAAGCACAATAATAAAAATGCTTATTAATTTACATGTTGAATTTTAAAGATGAATAATATTTTTGTAACTTAACATAAAATTTGATGTTTGTTCCCTTCGTATCAGTCACAATAATGTGAGTATTAGGATTGAATTAACATTTATAAGATATGTTTGAATTTGAAATTCGAGCAGAGTTTGTGAAAATTTTAACAACGAACCAACCAACCACTTTAACTCTTCAGTCTCACATTTTAACTGTTTATTATATTTATAGGAAGCTAATTGTGATTTTAAAATATAAATATTAAATGTGATTCCAAAATAGAGGATTTTGTTGAGCGGTCACATTGGTAAAATCGAAAGAAAAAAAATGAGGTGAAATATGTGAGGCGGATTTGACCCCTGCGCAGGCTTTTTGTTTTTCAACACCAACATTAATTATCGACCCACATTCCACGTAATCCCATCTTCTCTTCTTTCGAAAAGAAGCACCCCCAATCCCATTACGGAAAATATATCAAACTACACACATTTCTAAAAGTGCATATGCGCTACATCTTATTTTACAAAATCAATACACAACATACCCATTTATATTTTTAATATATATTTCTAGTGAGCCAGTTTGGTCGGTGAAATGACATAACACCGACCAAAACATAACAAATCAATAAATGATCGATGTATTGGATATTATTATTATTTTAAATTACTTTATATATGAATGATATCATTAAATCATTAAATTATGTTAAAAGCATTAAATTATTAAATCATGTATCTCGAGGAGAGAGGATTTAATTAAAATCAATTAGGAGAGAGGATTTAATTAAACATTCAAATTTTGAATAGGTCGATTGGATGCATCTCGACCGGAGAGGAATTAATTAAAATCGATCGGAGAGAGGATTTAATTAAAATTCAAATTTTGAATAGGTCGATTGGAGATGAGATTTTTAATACAATTTAATTAATTCAGATCGGAAACATCAAAGAATTAATAATTAGTATTAATTCATGTTGAAATTGGTCAACGAGAGAGGAATTATGAAATGAAATTAATACTAATTATTAATTCATGTCTCCCACGACGCAGTAACATCAAAGGGTTAGGAATCAACGATTTTTCGATCGGAAACAAGGCTAATTAATTTAAATTGAATGTATGATATTTAAATTAATATTTAAAGGTAATCTATGGAAATTTTGTAAAATATTGAAATGTCAAATTATAACACAACTTATGAATTTTGAAATATTTAATATTGAAATTATCCTTCATATTTACCGTATTAATTAATAGTGTACAAAATAGTACTACGAAAAGTAAAAGCTACGACTAAAATTGCGTAAAATTGAAGAAGACAAATAAATTACGCCTAAAATTGCGTAAAAATTGAAGAAGACAAATAATTGCGAGAAAAATTGAAGAAGACAAATAAATGCGAGAAAAGTAAACCAATAATTGAACCAATTTCTCCTATTTATACAATTCGATAAGAATAAATACAAATCCAACAAATTGCTATCGCTTCGCTCTCCTAATTTTCGTTCTTCATTACATTGCTATTGCTCTTGCTCCAATTTTCGTTCTTCATTTCGATCCACAACCCAAAGAATGTGTCTCAACAAGTAAGTTATTCGAATTTTATTTATTTTCGACGTGTTTTGAATTTATTGTTGTTTATGATATTAATTTGTGTTTAGATTTATTATTGTTATTTTTGTTTAGATTTATTATTGTTTATTGGTATGGATAAATTATTGCGTTTAGATAATTAAATTAATTGGATAATTCATTTAGTGTTTTGAATTTATTGCATAATTCGTATATATAATTTAGATAATTAAATTAATTGGATAATTTGTTTAGTGTTTGGATTTTATTGCATTATTAGTATATATAATTCGATATAATTCGTTTAGATAATTATTTATAATTATATAGCATATAATTAGTTTAGATGAAATTAGATGTTTTATACGATTTTATGGCTTTTTATATGAAAAATAAATGAATTAAAGGAATCCTCTCCAAATGATGAATTAAAGGAATTATATGAAAAATAGATAAATAAATGATTTTATGGGTTTTAAAAATCATAAATGAATTAAAAATTAAATTACATTAAAATCCCTCTCTAACGACCATTCCTTGATTCCGGTCGATAGGAATCAAGGAATTGGTCGACCAGGAGAGAGGATTTTAATGTAATTTAATTTTTTATTGATTCTGTAAACATAATTAAATTAATTATTCATTCGAAAACATAAAATTGGTCCACGAAATTATCAATTAACACGATTCCTATTTAACGACCGGAATCTTGAATTGTCAACGGAATCTTCAATTGTCGTAGGAGAGAGAGCTATTTTCTAACGGAGAGAGCTTATTTTTAACGGAATCTTCTAATTATCAAATGAATTTAATACTAATTATTAATTGATTTTTGTAATTGATTTTGAGCGGAATCTAATTGATTTTTAATGGGGAGAGCTTAATTGATTATTAATCTTCTAATTGATTTTGAACGGAATCTTCTAATTATTAATTATCAAGGAAATATCAATAGGAGACATAAAACTATTCGAACGGAGAGAGATTTTTGTTTTAGAAATTACTTTTAAATTAAATCAATTAGGATAATTTTAGATTTATTAGGATAATCTTGAATTATTGTTAGGATAATTTTAGATTTATTAGGATAATCTTGAATTATTGTTGTTGTTTTAATTTTAAATGAAATCAATTAATTTTAAATGAAATCAATTAGGATAATCTTCCAATTATTGTTGTTTATGATATTAGATTTATTGTTGTTAGTTTTCTTTAGATTTATTATTGTTAAATTTTTTTAGATTTATTTTGTTTAGATAATTCGAGCAATTTATAATATTATCTTTAGTTTTATTTAGATTTGTTATTATTATTTTGTTTATTTTGTTTATTATTCCTATTTTTAGATTTATTATTATGTTAGATAATTCGAGCAATTTATAATACTCTATTTAGAATTATTTTGTTAGATAATTCGAGCAATTTATTATTTTGTTTAAATTCTAGCAAATATCTTTAGATTTATTATTATTTTGTTTAGATAATTCGATTGTTTCTGCAATTTATAATTATTGGATAATTCGTTTAGATAATTTTTGGCATAATTCGCTTAATTAGACTTAGATTAGATTGCTATTTTTCTTATTGTAGCGATAATTTTAGTGTAAACATTAAGACATTAGAAAAATCATGTTAAGACTGTATATTTCTGTTAATGTAATCTTGTATTTGTTATAGATGTCGGGATGGAAGAGCATTATTGTTCGATATGGAGGGCAGTGGGATCCTTCTTTATGTTACATTGGCGGGTATCACCAAATGCCTTTGTTCGAATGGACAATGTAATTTTCGGGAGTTCATAGAGATGATTAATGAAATTATGTTGGGAAATTGTTGAGTACAACCTACCAACTGCATTATCTATCGAGATCTCGGAGTGGTAGAATTATCAAATTACTTTTGAGTAATGATGATCAACTTTTTCGATTGGCTCATGATGCCCAAGCAGAGGTCTATGTGACTCACGATGCCGACACATCCCAATCGGAGCAAGAACTATATAGACCTTCGTTTGAGATACCATCCTCGCCAACATATGACTACACTTCCCAAAACAAATCGTTCGATCGTCGTTGACACAACAATTTACATCATCGATTGGTTTGATGTCGATACATCTCAATATATGCCGCAACACATGGATCCATCCAGAATTTGTTTCCAACATATGCCGCAACCACAACCGGGTCGATACACTTGTTGAGGACAGCGATGACGACGACTACGTTGAAGAAGAAGAAGATGAAAGCAGTCGGATGAAGAGGAAGAAGATCGCGAGTCGCTTTGGTGAGCTATGGCTCATTTGTAGAGTTTGACGATGGATCCGCCGAGAGGGTGGATTCGGGAAGCTTCATCTACGATTATGCGTAGTAACACGCAAGAGCACGTAGGAGGCCCAGAGCCGGAAGAAGTTGAGGAGATGAGCAACGGCTAGTCCTCGTTATTCCTCATGATGCTTCGTTAATCTCTTTGCTCGTCCTCCGGACTCGGTTCCAGACCTCGATGAGTGAGCGAAGGTTCCATCTTCGATGCAAGGGTGGGCGAATCAAGATATCCGTGGGGCTATGGCATTTGGAACGCCGAGTAGAATTTGTTATTCCTCGATCCGATAATTCGAGGATTACATTCAAATGTCGATATCATAATCGGTGTCCTTTTCTACTACGTGCATCGCAGTTAGGTGGATTTTGGTTTGTCCGCAAGTTTGATGCTATACATACTTGCACGTAACCTAGTGAATATCGGTAAGGAAGGTTAATGCCCGTAATTGCAGCATACATATCACGAAAAATACGCGAAGACGGTGAAGTGCTAAAGCCGAGGTCCATTATGGCCGATTTGCGGAGAGTACGGTGTACACGTTACATACGATGTAGCAATGCGAGCCCGTAATAGGGCGATCGAGATGATATACGGTGGACATGAAGAATCATTTCAGCTACTACCGAGTTATCTCGCATATGTTACGGATGAGCAATCCCGGTTCGATGACCGACTTGGATATTGGATCGATGGTCGGTTCCGTCACCTCTTTGTCGCCCTCGGTTCATGCAGATCAGGCGTACACATTGTGCCTCCGACCCGTGATTGTAGTCGACATGCACGCACGAAGGGCCGCAATAAAGCGTATTATTATTCGCCGTGACAAAGGACGGCAACGAGCAAGTTTTTCCATTAGCTTATGGAATTGGTCCGATCGAGAATGATGTCTCATGGACTTGGTTTCATCTCGACTACAAGTCGCTTATGGATCAAATCCGAGATGTTGATTGTTTGAGATGCCCATGTCAAGATAATGAACGCGTCAAGTGTGTCTACCCGATGCAACACACGGATTATGCTACTACCATCTCGAAAAAATCACCCGTTTGGGCAACCATCCGCAGTTATTTCGTAAAGCCGCTTATGCGTACTAAGATGCACACTTTGAAAAGCGATGGCTATGTTAAAGTCTCGTGAAGGCCGATGGTAGTGGCGCATATACCAAGTTGGTGGAGGTTGGAGTGCAGTGGGCTAGATCACGATGCCCCGTTAGCGCTACGCTTTTATGACATCGAACATTGCCGAATCATTCAATTCTCGAATATTGTGGGCTAGACGATTGCCAATTTGCTCAATGATTGAGGCAATCCGTCACATTACGTAAAAATGGTTCGATGAGAGACATGAAGCGGAAAGAGGTACGCGGCTGAATTGACCCTCAAGCAACGCGTAAGATGATGGTATCAATGGAACTATCACGCAGATACGATGTAGTGCCTCATCGACTCCACTTTCAAAGTCAAGCACTAAGCAAAACATTCGTAGTCAATCTCAATACGCAATCGTGTGCGTGTTTGGAGTGGGACATGGATATGATACCGTGTTCTCATGTCATTGCTGACTATATGGTACAATTTAAGTTTAATTATGTTAATTTTTTTGATCAAATTGATTTCACTTACATATAATTGATTATATAAATTTTTTAGTCATAAAGGTCACCATATATCTAACTATGTGGGAGTACTACCATTCGCAAAGCTAGCCAAGCATACCAGATCGGATCAATCTGTTCAGCCACGATCTACTGGACTGCTCCTCCGATATTCTTTGGAATTACGGTTATGCCTCCTAATAGAGTCCGTCAGTGGGCGCCCGAAAGTGGGTCGATATCGTCATCCAAATGTAGTGGGATCGAGTAGTAGAAGTCGTGCACTACGGACATGTAGCTTGTGTGGTAATGAATCTCATACGCGTCGGAAGTGTCCTTACTTATCCGAGACGCAGTGACATTGTAATGAAAGAAAACATTCATGTAAAGATATTATTAACATTATTATTATTTTAACTTAATCAAATTGAATTGAATTGAATTGACACTAGAAAAAACATGCTGACAATGACGGAAAATTGTTAGATTTCGTTGTTTTGGATTTTGTTGAATTATGTTGGATTTGGTTGAATATTGTTAGTTTTTATTGGATTATGTTGGATTTTGTTGAATATTGTTGGTTTTTGTTGAATTAGGGGGATTCAGTTGGATTGTTGTTGGTTTTTGTTGGATTATGTTGGTTTTTGTTGAATTAGGGGGATTCAGTTGGATTGTTGTTGGTTTTAGTTGGATTCAGTTGGATTGTTGTTGGTTTTTGTTGGATTATGTTGGTTTTGTTGAATTAGGGATTCGGTTGGATTGTTGTTGGTTTTAGTTGGATTATGTTGGTTTTGTTGGATTATGTTGGATTATGTTGGATTCACGAGGTACACGGCGTGCACGCGAGGTACACGGGAGTGCGGGGTACACGGGAGTGCACGATCGTGCGGTCAATGTTAAGTGAATCGTTAAACATACACTTTAACCTATCAAGCAAGCGAGCGCAATCGATAAGATAGTCTATCGAGAAATGAATAAACCGATCTCGGCAGGGGCGAAGGAAATGAATCAAGACTAACATGCATCCGTCGATGTAGATAAAATAAGCAACCAAATCACATACTAGCACTCCATCGGTTCTAAAAACTCGTGAAAATCAAAGTTTTCACTCTATTCAAACAAACAAACAAAAGTATCAAAAAGAAAATGAAACAAAAAAAAAATAGGACGGAAAAGGAAACTTTACCTCATTTCGTGCTCATGAAAACGATTAAGGATTGTATAAGAAACACAAGGAAAATAATTTCAAAGTAATGAAAGAGGAAGACGACGTGTGATGAAAGAGAAAGATTATCGATGACGACCAACTAAAGGCCCCGCTATTGATGGTGGTTCATAGAGTTGCTTATATTTAACTAGTGTTACGTAAATTTTGTACCAACTTCTCATTTTAAACGTAAAATTCGTACTACTTGAGGGTACACGAGCGCACGAGGGTACACGAGCGTGCACGAGGGTACACGGAGTGCACGGGTACACTGGAGTGCACGATCGTGCACGGTACACGGTCGCGTGCGATCGCAGCACGGGCGTGTACCCCCGCACGCAGGGTACACGCGCGCACGAGGTCGATCGTGTGCCGTACGATCGCATCAAAGACACGGTCGCAGACGACGCAGACGATCGTGCACGACGCACGATCGTGCACGGCGCGCACGTGCAGCACGATCGCAGCACGTCGTGCACCATCGTGTACCATGCACGATCGACACGCCGTGCAATCCCCTAATCCAACAAATTGGTTAATTGCAAATTCGGTTAATTGAATCCAATTCAATCCCTATTCGTTAATTGCAAATTCGACAAAACTATTAAACTTACAAACTATACATGTAATATACAACATTCGGTTAATATACATGTAAAAACGCAAAGATAACCTCTAAAATATGGATAAGCCAACTGCGCACTCAAAGAATAGCCAACAACAAGCAATAGCCAACAACAAGCAATATACAAAGAGGTCACACCTCCACAACATATACATAGAGGTCACACCTCTAATACAAACAAAATATCACTAACACGGATAAAAATCAAATATTCGATAAATAATATGAACATCCATTTGCATCCAATATACCAATACATACCAATATACAAATACATACCAATATACTAGTACATGCTAATTTCTACCTCTTCCTCTTCCTCTTCCTCTTCCTAAAACTTATATGGATCACATATCTCATATATATTTCCACCTACTTTATGTCTATATGCTACAACATTAGACATACCCCATTCGATGCTCGGTGAACCGAAATAAGACGTTCCACAATATGCACGCAAATGGACCATCATCAAATCGTCTTTTCGGTCAAATACCTCAAGAGGCAACTGTAATAACCGCATCATTATTCCATGGTGGTATCGGTGGGAGTTAGCCTCGAACCATCTAGTGAAGAGAAAACGGCCGCAATAATCTAGTCAGCACACGAAGTCCATCATCCTCGCATCCACTGATCCTGGTCCATCCTCCAAATACGCGAGTCAAACAAAGACGCAATGACCAGAGTGCATATCCACGCGCACTATCGCGAAACGCTCGATGACGCAAGGGATAATGATCTATAAAATTAATATTTAGATAAAATAAACAAGGACACGTAACCATTTAGATAAATTAATATTTATTGTATTAAATAAGGTTACCGCGTGCACGTAACCATGATGTATAACCCGTCATGCCGAGGACAACTGCTATCCAATGCGATGGTGGCTGCCATGTGAAGCAATGCTCTCGGGGTCATGATCAATGGTGCCTCACGCGGGTCTTGAATGTAGGACGAAATCATTGCGTGTACCTCGGACCATTGATTTTGCGTAAACATCTATTCAACATTGAAAATTAAGTAATTAGAGATACTACACATATATACTATATATTGATTGTATTAAAGACTTACGAAAAACCAAGATCAAGGATGATTGTGTTTTGATAATCCACCCCATCCAATACGCCGATCCGCATCGAGTCTCACCTCAAATACACCATGAATAGATCGACGACCGCAAAATTATTTTAGGGATACATATCAATATAAGTAGATGTACTTAAAAAACGAAGCATATTGTATAAAACGTGCGAACATCAAACGCTCTCCGGCATTTCGATATTCACGAAAAATGCAACCTGGACTTGTCGATCAGTACCCCGAACAACCACCATTGCCTTATTTGTGTTCAAGAAACGCTGGTAATTTATCAATGTATCATCGGATAATGGACGTGGCATCGGGCTATTCACGTATGGTGACCTCATTACGGTAGAAGGTCTCCGTGCCTGCTCACCTCTCCGGATCCCGAACTACAAACATTTAATTTAGAAAATGAAAACATAACAAATATAATGAAATATTATAAACTGCCAAATATGAGACTTAATAGTTACCTGTTCCTCCAACTGCTGCTGCACGGGCTCGAAAGTCTGCCTCACGACGTCCTGAGGCGTCAGATCACTAAATAGGTCCAGTCCCATCATGGAATGATGAGATGTAGTTCGGGATCGGTACCATGGATCCGTGAGTAGCGAGGAGGGGTATCACGGGTCGATGGTCTTTGCCTCGTCACCGGCTCAATATGTCCACCGCCTCGGGACATACGGACCGGGGTGATGTGGTCTCCGATCTTCACCTCTCGTCGTCGTCATCGCGGATGAAGTGGGACATGAGGTGCATGTGGAGCCGTATCATCCCTATGTGTGCAACCACATCGACTCTTCTCTAAGAGGTTTTCAAACCACTTCTTTATCTTTGGAATAAATTTGTCTTGATAGACCTCTCCATGCGTCGCCTTTGCTCTGTCCTCCCTCCCGGACAGATTCCGGATAGATTCTCGAATCCAACGACGATCGGCGAACTAAGACGCCTGGTGCCGACCACCACCGCTCGATGAAGCTGCGCCACAGTGTCTGCCTTCCCGTATCCGTCTCTCAACGGATGGCGGCCGCAGCTCATCAACAACCGGAACCTCAACGAACCCAACCGACGATGTCCTCTGGCGGGTATCGAAGGTGAAGGCTCGAGGCTCGCTCGATGGAGACCCCGAAGATCGTGATCCTCAACAAAGCGTGGAGCCCTCCTCGGAACTCGACGTCATCGCCGAGGCTCATCCACCGGAGGTGGATGAGACACACCACGACGAGAAGGAACTGCTGTCCCTCCTCAAATGATTTGACGGATAACAAAAGTCACACCGAGTGGAGAGGGTGAGAGCAGACACCCAAGAACGGTGCTAACCTCGAATGAGTCCGGCTCGATGGATGTGAGATGATAACCGACCTACAATAAATTGAAAGATGTTATTTAATATTCTAATAAATACAATACCTCATACATGATTTAAAATTATAATAAAATTCAATACCTCTTGCTCAAAAAGTGATCAGAAGTGCGGTGAAATCCTACTCTTGAACTTCCACCTCAACACTCTCGGACACGTGGGATTGATGACGTCCCACTATACTTCCCAAGCTCGGTATGATCTCGGTGACCAAGCATATAGTGCCCAGATCGTCCGTAAAGTGGTATTGAGCATTAGGTTGACATCTGCGTCGTATAATATCTCAAGATCTCGTAACCGTAGCCCCCACGGAAATCGGCAAACGCCCGGATCGTCAACCAATGCCCAAACCCAATCGGCTATTATCTTCCCGTATCGTATCCAAATACGAACCCATGAGGGTAATAACGTGGGCCACACGTAAATAGTGACGAAGATCTACATCATCACTAAAACCATTACTACAAAATCTATCTACTAGATTACGTAATGTAACTGTGCCCCCAAAAAGACTATAGACCTCAACGTCGCTCAAGTCGTAGATCAGTGTGGGATCAAATGATGATGACCCAAATTGCGGGCCGGTGACTAGAGCATAATCTTTAATCGAAAACATATATATCTTCCATTGATGAAAAATACATCTCCGGATGCGTAGGCTATGTCGACGGAGACTAAATGGTGCAAAGAAAACTAGACTTAGGCCGGAGTCCAATCAATCGGATGACCAAAGCAACCCCTAAACATATCTACCAACTCTTCGCTCTTATCTAGCAAGACATTCTTAATATATTTAAAATAATCAGTCCTATAATAAGTCTTTACATCCATACCACATTTATCGTGGTAGGCCTCAAGAAACAGGATCGACCTACAATTATATCAATGTCACATATTACACAACGTATAACAAACCAACAAACTACTACAATAATTATTTCATTTGTATATAATTCACATCAATAAACATCCTATCATACAAATATAAAAATAATTAGAACTACAAATCACCTATCAAAATCGCCATAACTTAATAATACAATTTAACCATTCTAAACCATAAATGAAATATTATTCAATCATATACCATAAACGCTTATTTATTCAATCATATTCCAAGCGGATATCTCGAAAACATACAAGCCATAAACAATATTAACATACTCGATAACATAATTCAACGTATTCATATTCAATTATATACAATCATATTATTCAATAACATTTACCAACATTTATCCAATCTCAATAACATAATTCAACTACTCATATTCAATCATATACAATCATATTATTCAATCACATCTACCAACATTTATCCAATCTCAATTACAAAATATATTTAAGGTAAACATAACTAAGGGTTCATACGAAAACATACCGGTAAATGCGACATATTGCCTTCGAAAATAATACATGCATCATTACAAAATTCAATTAATAATTTCAATTAATAACTAATAATTATTTCAATTACTAACTAATAATTAGAAAATTAAATAATTCAATTAATAACTAATTATTAATAACTAATTATACAAAATTCAATTAATAATTTCAATTAATAACTAATAATTAACAACTAATTATACAAAATTCAATTAATAATTTCAATTAATAACTAATAATTAGAAAATTAAATAATTCAATTAATAACTAATTATTAATAACTAATTATTAGATTGTTTCGGTCGACCAATTGAAGTTTCCGATCGATGAAGGCTTCTCTCCGGTCGAACGGAGAGAAGCCTTCACCGAACGGAAACTTCAATTGGTCGACGGAAACAAGAAATTAATTCAAGAATTGAGCAAAAATTGAAGTTTCCGGTCGGAGATTTGTTGTTTCCGGTCGAAATTTGTTGTTTCCGATCGACCGGAACTTCCAGTCGATCGGAAACAACAAATTTCGACCGAAACAACAAATCGACCGAAACTTCAATTTTATGTAAAACAACAATAAACAACAATAAACAACAATAAACATTTATACTTTGAAATTGAAATTGAAACATTCCACATATCGCTTCCGGTCGATCGGAAACAACAAATTACGACCAGAACAACAAATCTCCGATAGGAAACTTCACAAAACAACAATAAACAACAATAAACATGTATCTCTTGTTTCCGATCGACTAAGCTTCTCTCCGATCGAGCAAGCCTTCTCTCCAATGGCGGAAGAAGGCTTCTCCATGGGAGAAGCTTAGTCGACCGGAAACATTGTATATATTGAAAAATTACCTCGGTAGTGAAGCTCGACTATTAATTCCGGCAATGGGAATGAAATTCACTCAATCTCTTCTCCTTCAAAATTTTTAAAATTGTTCTTCACGGTTGTTCTCTCTCTTATCTTTCGAAATTTTTGTTCTCTTATCTTTCAAATTTTTGAAAATTGTATGAAGCTTGTAACACGGAAGCCAATATTTCAGCTTGTTCTCTCTTTATCTTTCGAAAATTTTGAAAATTGTATGAAGATTGTAATGTTCCTAAGCCAATGTATTAAATAGCCAAACTCACCAACGATTTAATTTGCATGACTTTAATCAAACATGCAGACTTTAATTTGCACGTAATTGGGTCGACTTTAATTTGTTAAAGAATCGATTCCTCTCAAATCATGTCTTCATCTTCATGAATTTCGAATTTTGGTGATTTGATTCAAAATATAGTTGTTTAATATAGTTGGGTATGGGTTGTAGTTAATTTTAGGTTGGGTATGAGTGGTACACATATTATGAAAGTTGGGTAGATAAGTTGGGGCCCCATCCCATTACACCAAAAGCGCTGATTTTGGGATAAGTACGGATCAGATATACTTTAATTTCTTCTACTCTATACATGCATGTATTACGCAATCCGTATTATTTATTAATTTAGGTCAATTAATTGTAGCAATTTTTTTTAACCATGACAGAAAATCTTTAGTTTCTATTATTATCCTAAAATAACTTTTCTTTAAATCCATACCAACTATAACTCATTTTCTAAAACTCATATCAAAAATACACAAGTAACAATTCTACCCTTCAAGTTATGTCCAAGAATTGCTACGTATTTTCTTATTTTACTATGGATAAATTGATCTTTATATATAGTATTTTACTTTATGTTATTAAAATTCTCATGGATAATACATGATGTATATCGACTGGAATACTTCACTCGTGTCAATGCTAACGTGGTTAGTAGGTCTAGGATGAGACAACGACACGTACAAGTGTATTATCCTAAGATTTTGATTGCAGATCTTACGCTTCCAAAATGATATCAGAGCGTATGTTGTATTGAGGAAATATAATATATTTAATTAATAGTGTGTTATCCTAATGGATGAGACTCCAAGATAAATCATGAATCCGGACTATTGTCCGAGATGTGATGCATACATGTTTTGTTTCCAAGAATAGGAAAACAAACAAGACTATCTAAGCGGATTGCTTGGATCTAATGAAAGAATGTTTGAACAAAGCGTTCAAAACAACCAGAGGCCATTCGAATATCTCACTGGTATATGCGAATGACAGAGGAGAGACTCATAATCAATGCTCAACTCCAGGAGATGTTGAGAATTATCCAAGCAAGCTGCCATCCACCCCAAGGTTGATGGAGATAAAAACAAAATAGCAACATCTGCTCAAAGTTTTATAGAAATTTCACGAATTCCTCAAATTCGATGGAATTAAGGGAGAACTAAAAGACGGTGCAATACTATGACAACTGTCTATATAGCTTACCACATGAACTAAGCATGATATCTATGTAGATGGATGAGATTCTCACCTTATTGCGGAGTATTCACAAAAAGGTTGATGGCTAGAAAAAGATGCAGCCAAAAATTATAAGGAAAACCTACTGGAAACAAGTTTTCACTAATAGAGATGATCAATGATAAAACTCGATCTGAAAGAATAATCCGACTCTTGAAAAGGGAAAATGAATAACCTTAAAAGAGTAGGATTAAACGAGTTATATTTCAATTCCTTTTTTATTCCTTTTCGAGAGTAGTTTCTTTAGCGTAGTTCTTCAATTCCTTTTTGATTCCAGTATTTTATTTCAGTTTCTTTTACATTCAGTTTTCAGTTTAGTGTTCCTACGAGTGTTCAGATTTATTTACGGATTCAAGTGCTACATTGTTCATCGTGGAATCCTACGGTTTTATCTATCTATCTTAATTAATGTTTTCTTTATTTATTTATTGCTTTAGTAATTTAATTATGTGTAGCTAAATTCCGTATTGATCCTAGGGTTTGTATGTCTGACTAGATTTGTATGATTTATCTGTTGATACTGTTTTGCCGTCCCATTCATTATTTATGATTCTTGGATTTAATTCTCATATGTTGGTATCTGATCAATATTGATGCATGCTAGTTATGTGATTGATGTTCTGGCGGAATTAATTGCATAGTCGATATCTTGAATATATAATAAAGATTTTACCTTGAGACCTGGCGGAGATAGGTGAACTGTAGGAGGTTATTCTTTGTGTGCTTTTGGTAATTAGCTTACTTCTCTTGAGACCCGACGGAGATAGTTTAGGCTAACCTACTACTATAGGCTGTCATGGCGGAAACTATAGTTACATTAGTTATCCTTCATATGAATGTGGATTAAATTAGTAAACAGATTAATAGGTTAATTGTGTGAATCTAGTTAGGTTAAGTACATTCATAGGGTCAGTCTTTTATATCTGATTTTGTTCCTTATTTATCTTTGAGTCTAGTTTTATTATTATCTCTTTCTTGATAAATGGTTGCCTGAATAATAATCAAGATTCTTTGTTGATTATTTGTTGTGTTCTCGAGTCGCAGTCCCTGTGGATACGATATATATACTTTGTTGTTTTACTATCATTTATTTAGTAGGAATATTAGCGATCAAGCACATAGAAAACCAACTCTAAATTTGGATTGTACACAAATTTGAGAGAAGACTATGCTTTCGAATATTTTCAGAACAGTAATTTTGTCAAATTATTATTTCAATGTATTATGTGAAGTAGTACATATTTCGATACATATAAGAGGGTGTTTGGCTGAGCTTATAAGCTCAACCAAACACCATCTAAATTAAACTTTACTTTTTACGAGTATATAATAAATTATATTCGCTCATTGCCCCTTTTTCTTCCTATTTTTTTTGGTATGTCCCCCAAATTTTTTCCTATTCTATTTATGAAAACCATCTTACAAAATACTTCATACTTATTACTCTCAACAATGCTATTTATTTATATCTTTTACCACATATGATCAACCACTCTCCTTACTTATTACCTTCAACAACGCCATTTATTTATATATTTTTCCACTCATGGTCCACCACTAATTTAATTAATATTACATTAATATGATATCTTTACTCCACTTATAATATATTCAACATTTTTTATTAAAACTCGTGTGAAAATTTTCAGAAAGAAAATTAGGGGACAAAGGGAAGTATATTTTATATTTAAATTAGGTATATGATGTTATATATAGTTTGGTATTAATGGAATTGGAGTGAACGTATTTGTGTTGTGTGTGCGGAAAAAGATGGGGCAATAGTGTGCGGATGGTTATAGTGTGGTCTGCAGAGTGTGGCAGAGGCTGCCATGCCTTCCCCTAAGCAAATGTCTATACCTTTCTGCCACATACATGTATGTATGTAAATGCTTCGGGACTTGCTAATGGAAGACTAGTACAACTTCTACCCAATTGGAATTCAACACTACCCCTTTTTTTCCATTTACTCTCTTAAAACTATTCACGGGTCTGTCGAAGATTACTTGACAAGGTTGCAAGGATTTAGGCCCTTTTGTATTTGGTAAAGTTTCTTAATTGGAGTTAATTAAATTGAGTTAATATATTGAAATACCCACTTTTATGTTATAAAAATAGAAAATAGTCATTTTTAGTTTTAAAGTATTATTTTGTTCTTAATTAATGAATTCAAAGCTAAGTTTACTAATTCAGAAGTTGGTGGTTGTGTTAAAGTTAGTTTTATGTCAATGTACGAACAAGATAAGTATGATTCTGAATTACCTTTTAAAATAGAGATTTTGCAACCAAACTTAATTCTTGATTGTGAAGATCTCATTTTTATAAAGCACCAATTCACAACCAAGAATAAGTTTAACTTGTCTTTTAATATGGCAATTGGCGATCAAACATAATCTTAGTCTAAACTTATTCTTGATCGTGAGTTAAGGGGTGAAATAGTAAGAATAGCTATCTTTTTATATTAGTTGCTAGTTTTTATCTTTACTATCTGATCGATCTTAAATTCGTAAGGGAAATAAATGCGAGAAGAACACCAAGGATTTACGTGGTTCGATCTGTGAATAAGATCTACGTCCACGGGGCAAGAGAGAGAGTATGTGTATTGAAAGTATAAGAAGTGATTACAAAGAGAGTGAATGGTCTATGTCGTCTAATCTAGCCTCTATTTATACACAATGTATTGACCTAGATCTCGAATCCGAAGTCTTCTCTAACTAGGATTCGAGATCCTATCCCTTCTTGAATTAGGATTCTTTAAGATATGGCTGAGCTTTCTGCGTTCCCACTGGCTTCAGGATTCTTCATAGGCCGAACTTGTCCAGGCCGAGCTTGATGTCAGGTTTAATTGTATTGGGCCTGATTCTTGGGCCTGGTAGTTGGGCCGTATCCTATCACAACCCCCCCCAAAAAGACGCAGAAAACGAGGTCATGCTGGATTGGGGGTTGTTGTGACGAAGCGGGGTTGGACGATCTTACACATTCTTTTCAATGTCTGACTTTGTGTGTGTCAATGCTTTTGACGTCGTATATCGAATGTTGCGCGCGCAGATGTGTCTGCCGAGGTCTTTGGTGGCCGCTAAGGAGGCGTTCACCAAGATCTTCATCGGCTTCACCGACGAGGCGTTAGGCGAGGTCTTCACCAGCCGCCGACGAGGCTTTATGCCGAGGTCAAGACGGATTTTTTGCCGTTGTTGAGTCATCGACGCGGGATACGCATTTAATGCGCATTAAATTGGCAACGGTTGGATTCCCGATAAAGTGCATATTAGGGGAATGTCTTCCTTGATACGCAATATCTCTTATCACTTGCTTTCTTCATTTCTCTGATTTTCAAAACCCTCCGCCTCTGCAGAAACACCTTATTCCGCCGCCATTGACGATTTGAAGCTTACGCTTGTTCATCGATAAACAAAAGTAAGTAATGGCTACCTCTTCTCCTAACGAGTCGTCGAAGGCCAAATCGTGTCTGCATTTCCCCGTCTGATTTAGTGTCTCTTCCTGTCTTTACTCGTGTCCATATGCCTCTTGCTGAGTGTAGTCTGCGTTTCCCCTCAGTGGGGGATTGCGGCAAAGTGTCTTCTTTTTCTTCAATCCTAAGTATTTCGACATTAGGGATATATGTTTTCAATATAGTATTCCTCTAGTATTGAGCTAGTTGCCCCGTCCAGGAGGACAGGGCTTGTGCCTCCGGATGGTTTTATTGTCGTGTCTGAGGACGGCCTCAAGGGTGGTCTTCGTCTTCCTTACCCTCATGTACATGTTGAGTTCCAAGAGATGTTCGGCCTATCTCTTGCCCAACTCGCCGAACTCATTCCGGCATATGATCGCTCTAGGTGTCATGCCTATAGCATAATTTTCCTCTTACCTTGGGGCTCGTCCTTCGCTTTTTGCAACTGAAGGGCGGCTCGGGGTGGTATTATCTATCACCCCGTAGGAAATTCAAAGCCAAGATTAAATCAAAGATCTCCAATGGCGGAAGTTCTTCTTACATCGGTTTGAGGACATATGGAGTTCCATGGCGATCCGATAAGATCGCCGATGTGTATGTCGACAAGGGCTTGGTGACTTGGAGGAGGCTACGGACAAAATTGGCCTTGTTGACGAGGTCTTCTCCGAGGCCGAGCTTGCAGAGGCGGGGCTCGGCCTTATGATCCTACCTCCACGGTGGAGTCGGTGAAGGTGAGGCCTCTTCTTTATCTTTTTTTCTTTATTTCATGAGTTACGATTGATCTTGACCCATGTGTTTCCTTGTAGTGAACCCGTGAAGGAAAGGAAGAAGAAAAGGAAGGAGCCGATCTCCGTGGCGAACCGATTTGGTGGTCGAGCCGAGGTCTCCGACCTTTAAGGATTTCGAGGACATGCCTGAAATGACTATGGGGCCTTCGAGATCCCTTCGCCAGCCAGTCAAGCGCTTGAAGAGGCGGAAGGATGAAGTCCCCGAGTCCTCGGTTCTTGCCGGTGAGTGCTGAGATCGTCGGTGCCCAAGCCGCCTCGTCTCTTTCCCGAGGTTTGTACTGTCCTTATACTTTGTGCGGTAGTAACCAAATTGTGTTCTTGACTGATGTATATTTTGTATAGGGGTCGCGGACGTGGCGGCCGAGGTGTCAAGAGTATCCGATCTTATATCGGATTACTTGAAGGCGCCGTGTCGCAGCTTGACGGGGTGGCCGGTATGCTCGGGAGGTGGAGAGTGAATACCCTCCTTGCTCAAGAAATGTCCGAGGTCAAGCTAAGATCCGGACCTCATCAAACGAAGCGGCGGACGCGACGGCCATTGAGGGCGGCGGCTAGGGCAGGTCGGTGGAGGCGGTGTGTGGCGAGGCGGCAGAAGAGCCGAGGCGGCGAGGGCCGAGGTTGCCTCGATGAAGGCCGAGGTGGAACAGTTCGCCGTCGGGAGGCGGACATGGCGAGCTCGGGAGAAAGCGCCGCGCCTTCGCGGAGAGGCATTCTGTCGGCGGGCTTCTGGGATGGTCTCGGGCCGGCTGATGTGTTAACAAGCGCGCTGCCCTCGGACGCAATCGAAGAGGTCGCCGAGGACTACCCGGATCTGGACAAAGCAAGTATGGGTGCGAGGAGACCGAGGATCTTTGTCTGAGACGGCCTACTTTGATGTGCTCGTCCGCGGCTGAAGGAGCTTCCCGTCTGCGAGCCTCGCCTCCTCCTCCGTTCTTTTGTCCGCGGAGTCTGCGCTTTGTCCGTGGATCGGGATCCCCGACCGAGGCTTTATTGGCTGATCATGCAAAGGGTGGGAGACGGTGATGCTTCAAGGCGTCGAGACTCGGTAGTTCCCAAGAGGCCGAGGCCGAGGTCGCCGAGCTTCGAGGCGCGAACGTGGACATGGCCGAAGCTTCCGGAGGGGTCAGTTGATCCCTGCATTTTTTTTTTTTTTGAATGTAAATGTACAACAATTTTTCGCCTAAGGGCATGTTAATAAAATTACAAGTTTATGTCAAGAAACTTATCTCTTTTTTTTTTTTTTTATTCGATTGTCTCTCGAATGTTTGATGCTTCTCCTTGGTTGAATCAAATCAAAGACCGTCATGACTCTTGAGTTGAAAGAGGTCGAACTCCTCCATATAAAGGCGGCTCGGTCACGTCGGGAGTCGGCGTCAGCATAGAGCCGCCGAGAGGCGTGACGAGCTCGGGCTCGCCTTTTGAATGGAGGCGTTCGAGGTCGCCAGGAGAAGGCAGTGATAGCCGAGGAGCATGCCGAGTACGAGGAGGTTATCCACCGAAATGGTGGGATGACGATCCGGAAGTAAGCGAGGTTGTCGAGGGCTGCCCGTTGTTCGAGGTATAGCGCGAATATGGCGGACCTCTTGGCAATTCACGAGCGACGCTGAATTGAAAAGGCTCGGGAGCATATACTGGCTGTTATCGCTCGACAACCACAACTCGACGACATACTTCGACGGGATGCAGAGGCCTCTTCTTCTGCCGGAGCTTCTCAGTCTAGAATAAATGAACCACATTATGACGATCCGGAGTGGCGCGCACAAGAGAGGCGTGCTATTGCTCTTGAACGTCGTGGACCCTCCATGCGTCGAGACCGGGCGTCATCAAGTGGCCGAGGCCGAGCTCGCAGAGCTGCATCGTCAAGTGACCGAGGTCGCTCTGGGCGGGCCCGTAATATAGACCGAGGACGAGGTAGAGGTAGGATTAGCATAGATGAGCTGCTGAATTCCGATTTTTCTAGGGATTGGCTCAGCTTTTCCCGATCCGCTCCGTCCTCGTGAAATGTAAAATGTAACCTGTATATCTTCTATTTAATAAGAATGGTTTTTGTTGACTTTGTACTTGAACAAGAGTAATATGCCAAAGTAGTTCGTCCTCGTAGAGAATTCCGCTTCGAAAGAAATCGTTCTCGTACGTAGGAATGGTTCCTGTTTTTTGCCGAGGTCGTCGGGAGGGGTGGTCCCCTTCGTCTACATAGAGAGAACGCTTCGAAATAAACGAAGGTAGTCTGATCTCGTATGTAGGAATGGTTCCTGTTTTTTGCCGAGGTCATCGGAGGGTGGTCCCTTCGCTCACATAGAGAACGCTCAAATAAACAAAGGTAGTCGATCTCGTATGTAGGAATGGTTCTGTTTTTTTGCCGAGGTCGTCGGGAGGGTGGTCCCTTCGTCTACATAGAGAACGCTCGAAAATAAAGCGAAGGTAGTCGATCTCGTATGTAGGAATGGTTCTGTTTTTGCCGAGGTCATCGGGAGGGTGGTCCCTTCGCTCACATAGAGAACGCTTGAAATAAGCGAAGGTAGTCGATCTCGTATGTAGGAATGGTTCTATTTTTTTGCCGAGGTCGTCGGGAGGGTGGTCCCTTCGCTCACATAGAGAACGCTCAAAATAAACGAAGGTAGTCCGATCTCGTATGTAGGAATGGTTCTGTTTTTGCCGAGGTCATCGGGAGGGTGGTCCCTTCGCTCACATAGAGAGAAGCGCTCGAAAATAAACGAAGGTAGTCGATCTCGTATGTAGGAATGGTTCTGTTTTTTCCGAGGTCATCGGGAGGGTGGTTCCGCCGTCACACAGAGAGAACGCTTGAAATAAGCGAAGGTAGTCGATCTCGTATGTAGGAATGGTTCCTGTTTTTTGCCGAGGTCGTCGGGAGGGGTGGTCCCCTTCGTCTACATAGAGAGAACGCTTGAAAATAAACGAAGGTAGTCTGATCTCGTATGTAGGCATGCGCGCGTTTAGATTTACATGTGTATTAAACGAATGTAATCTGACCTCCGTCGAGGGAATTTGTCCTCCGTAGAGGGTAAATAATGCGAAGATTAATTATGCATTAGTGACAAGTAGAACTCGTAAAAATAAAGATTTTATTGATAAAAGATGACGCGACCACCAAATAAGACAGACTCTAAACAGGACTTTAAAAATATGACCGAACAAGACCCGACCCTTGACACTTATGCATAATATTTCTTCAGATGGATGATGTGCCATGCGTTGGGTAATTGCTCACCAGACAATTGAGCGAGCTTATAGGCCCCTTTGCCGAGGACTTCGTCGACCCGGTAAGGTCCTTCCCATGTGGCTTCCAGCTTGCCGAGCTGCGCGGCTTTGCTGACTTCATTATGTCGGAGTACGAGGTCGCCCACTTGGAATTGTCGGTTTTAACGCTACCGGTTGTAATACCGAGTTACTTGTTGCTTGTACCGAGCTTCCTTGATGTAGGCGAGGTCTCTTTCTTCGAGTAGTCTAGATCACTCGTAGATTTTTCCCATTTGCTTGGTGAAAGTCAACGGTGCGAGGACTCGGTACTCCGATCTGCGCAGGATCATCGCCGGTTCCATACACCAAAGCGTATGGTGTTTCTCCGTTCGAGGTCCGAGGCGTTGTTAGATGCGACCATAGGACTGCGGTAAATTTTCCACCAGAGGCCTTTAGCTCGGTCGAGGCGAGTTTTAGACCCTTTACGATGGTCTGTTGGTAACTTCGGTCGACCATTTGCTTGAGGATGGGCCACCGACGTGAACTTTGTTGGATCCAAGCTCTTGACACCAATCTTTGAATGCCTTATCCGTGAATTGTGTTCCGTTATCCGAAAGGAGGATATGGGGGATGCCGAGCGACACTATGTTCTTCCATACGAAGTTGAGGCGTTTTGCTTGTGATTTTCGCCAGGGCTCACTTCTACCCACTTCGTGAAGTAGTCGATCGCAACAATTAAAAATTGGAGCGTCCCGGTGCTTTACAAAGGGGCCCACAATGTCAATCCCATTGCATAAATGACCAAGGGCTCTGCATGCGGAGGTGAGGTCGGTGCAGGGTAGCCTTGGTACGTTCCCATGGATTTGACACTCGGACACTTTTACGAGGTCCATTGAGTCTTGGAACATTGTTGCCAATAGTATCCCATCGCATGACTTTCTTTGACAAGGCTCGGGGTCCGATGTGGCTTCCGCACGAACCTTCGTGTATTTCTCGTAGAACGTAATTGGCTCGGTTCGGACCCAAGCACCTTAAGAGAGGTTGGAGATATGACTTTCTGTATAGGACTCCCTGCTCAATTGTATATCGCAGAGATTTGTTCAGGATCCTCCTAGCCTCCAGCTTGTCGTGGGGCAGTTCGCCCTTCTCCAGGTACTCTCGAATGGGAGTCATCCAATTGGGTTCTTCATCCGAGACTATGTTGACCTCGGCTCCGTCTTCTGCATCGTTTATGCTCCTGCTTTGGACTTCTTCTACTGGCGGGCTCGTTGATGACGAGGCCAATTTACTTAAGATGTCAGCTCGGCTATTTTGCTCCCTTGGGATGCGAACTATCTGGAAGTGTGAGAAAGTCCGTTGCAGGCTTTTTGCTTTTTCAAGATACTTCTTCATTCTGTCGCTTTTTGCCTCGTATTTTCCCAACATTTGGCTTACGACGACTTGAGAGTCGCTGTGAACTTGCACGGCTCGTATCTCGAGACCTTGAGCGAGGCGAAGTCTGCGATCGATGCCTCATACTCCACCGTTGTTCGTATTTTGAATGTGAACCAAGTGAATAAGCGATCTCTTGGCCGTCCGGCCTGGGAGTAAGATACCGCTCCATTGCGCTTTGTTTCCGAGGCCCGTCAACGTAGAGTTGCCAAAGACTCCCTCGGTGTTTCAACCATGGGTTCGGCCGGCATAAATCGACACGGACTCGGTGGGCTTCGGTTTTCGACAGTTAGACTCGCAAGGAAATCCGCTAGGCTCGACCTTTGATGGCTGGCGGGCGAAGGATATATCGTGCTCGCCCGGTTCGATTGCCCATTTCGCGATTCTCCCCGATGCTCGGCTTCGTCAATACTTGCAAGTGGGTAATCATGAGGACTTGTATGCGATGTGCATGGAAGCACGGACGTAGCCTCCTCGCGGCATTTACCAATGCTAAGGCAAGCTTCTCCGGTCGATACCTCGTTTAGGGCCTTTAGTGCTCGGTGATGAAATAAACCGAGTCGACGTCCTTCTTCTCGCATCAGATCGCACTTATGGATTCGTCGAGGCGGAGGTAGAGGAAAGGACCTCTCCTCTTTGGGACGGATAGAGTGGGGAGCTTGGCGAGGTAGCTCTTGAGGTCTTGGCGGACTGCACCTCATCCCATGAGAATTTGGGGCTTTTGAGTATCTTGAAGAAGGGTAGTCGCTTATCCGCGGCTTTTGAAAGAAAGCGGCTTAGTGCGGCTATGCAACTGTCAACTTGTGTAAGTCATGGATGGTCTTCGCATCTTCATTTCCAAAATGGTTTGGACCTTGGTGGGTTTGCTTTTAGCCCTTCTTGTGAAACCCAACACCTAAGAACTTTCCGGACCGGACCGCAAACGTGCATTTACGGGGATTCACTTTAGGTTGATCTTAGAAGAAGGCCGAGGACGATCCGAGGTCGGCCACACATGCGACTTCTTCCTTGCTTTTGACGACGATGTCGCTCACGATACCTCCACATTCGACCTATGTAGGGTGAAATATTTTGTCCACCATCCTTTGATAGGTAGCCCTGCATTTTAAGGCGAATGGCATCTTTTATATGCGAAGACCCGAAGTCGGTAATGAAGAATTTGTCTTGGCGGCGTCTTCGTCGTCCATCGGGACTTGGTGATACCCTTTGTATAAGTCCAAGCTGAAGACTTCGCACCGACCAACGTCGACCTTCTTGTCAATGTTGGGAAGGGATAGCAATCCTTTGGGCAATGCTTGTTGAGGTCGGTGTAGTCAATACACATTCGCCATCCCCTCCTCCTTTCTTCACCATCACCGGGTTGGCTATCCGGTCGGATATTTGACCTCGAACAAGATGCGTGCTTTTAATAGTTGGTTCACCTCGTCATGAATGACTTGGTTCCGTTCGTGCGAAGATTCTTTGCTTCATCGAAGCGGCTTTGTGTTCGGTCGATATTGAGCGGTGGTGATGATACTCGGCGAGACTCGGTCATGTCGGGGAGACCAAGCAAACACGTCTCGGAATTCCCTTAGGAGTTGGATGATCGATCCTTCACTTCGGTGTCGTGGTGTAACCAACACGGACGACCTTCAATGGCTCATCTTTGTGCAATCGACCTCTTCCACCGATTGTCGGGGTGGCGATGTACTTCCGGACTCCAACTCTTGGGTTTCTTTAATTGCTATGCTTGTGGGTGTTGGACCGAGGTCCGGCACCTCGTAAAGCAACTTGCATACACTTTCGCTTGCTTTACGATCGCCTCGGATCACGGCTGTTCCCCGTGGTGGGTATTTTTATCGTCGGGTGGTACGTTGAGCATACCGCCACTACGGCGTTCAGCCAATCTCGCCTAGTATGATGTTATCGGCGAGTTGGCCTTCACTGAACCGCACCACCTTGGTCGAGGTCGTTGGTGCTTTCCCACCGTGACGGGTAGCTCGATTATTCCTTCGGGCGCGTCTCTTCCCGGCGAAGCTTGAGTGGCGGCGGGGCTTGTGCGGCGTCGTCTTCCACTCCTAGCTTGTCAAAGCATTCCTTAAAAGGATGCTCACCGACGCCATTGTCGATGTAAACGCTTCACCAACTTGTTTGCGACCACTACGGATCACCAATGCATCCCGGTGGGGGTCTTGTCAGCGAAGCGGGTCGTCTTCGGAGAAGGTGATCGCCTCGTCCTTCTCGAACCTCTTATTGGTGGGTTATTTGGTTCTAGGACTTCGGCATCGGCCTTGAGAGGACTTCGTGACTCCACGGGAGCCCGTAATTGTGGAGACCACCCGTCATATTGAGGCTCGTCATCTCCTTCCTCGTCGGTCTTTGCGCTTTGTTTTTGTGGGGCACAATTTCCTCTTCCTCTGCTTTTCTTCTTTTGACTTTGGTCGGTTTGACGACTGTCCTCGGTATTTCTTGAGGATCCGTCCCGAACTAGCATCTCAATTTCACCCATGAGCTCGTTGCACTCTTGATGTCGTGCCGTAATCATCATGGAATGAGCGGTATTTATCCGTAGGTCGGCACTCTCTTCCTCCTGTCATCGGTCGAGGCTTTCGAACAGGTTCATATGGAGTGCGTGAGATTTACGCCTCGGCCGTCGGCGGGGTGTATTGAGGTCGTTCGAGGCGTCGCGTGGACCGAGCACGGATTTTATTGGGTGATGTAATCTGCCCGCGCGCTCGCGGCCTTGGTTCGATCTTCCTTCCTTCGTCTCTTCTTCCTTTTCCGAGGGTCGGCTTTATGCGCTTCGCGCTTTCTCTTGTCGGCCTCGTCCGCTTTGGCGAACCGATTGGCTATCGCGCCTGACTACATTGCGATCGAGGTTCGTGCCAGCGATCTCTCGATATAAGGCCCGGCAAGATGCCGTTTTGGAAGGCCGAGATGACTAACAGGTCGTTCACGTCTTCGACCTTCAGGCACTCCTTGTTAAACCTTGTCATGAAGTCGCTGATGGACTCATTACGGCTTTGCCTTATGGTGAGGAGGTGTGCCGATGGCGTTTTGATTCCGCTTTTGGAAGAACCCGGTGGAAGGCGACCATCAGGTCGCGATAGGAGCCGATGCTTCCCGTAGGTAGACTGTCGAACCACCTGCGGGCGTTGTCGACGAGTAACTCCGGGAAGAGTTTACACATGTGAACCGAGCTGAGCTTTTGGTTGATCATGTTGTATTGGAACTGCGAGGAAGTTCATGGATCCTCGGCCCGTCATGGGGCGATGCTTGGTACCCGGTATTTATCCAGGAGAAGTGTTGAGTATTCTATTTGAGAACGGGTGGCTATCTTCCGTATCCATCGAAGCCGTCCTCGAGAGGCGGGGACGAGTACGACGATCGAACTCGTTTAGGTGACTCGGACCGCCTCGCGCGGCCACGATGCCTTTTCTGCGCTGCTCGTCCCACGGAGATCGGGCGGAGTTCATTGGATGGATTTATTCGGCGATCGGGGCGGCCGCGGCGATCACGACGTCCTCTCGCGTCTCTGGTTCCTGCGCGGTCGGTTTGGGCCCGACCTCTCGTTGTGATGCCTCGTATCTAGATGAGGCTTCGATGTTCGTTCTTCGGGACGTGGCCGACCATGCTTCACCGAGGAACCGGAGAAAGCTCTCCTTATTTTCTCGAAATCCTCGAGCGACGTCGTCGAGGTTTACTTATGGAGCGGAGGTTCCCCGGATTATTACTACGATTGCCTTCGCTATGGTAACTTGCCTCTGCAGGCGGGTGTCGCTCGTCGAGACTTTGGATATGCCCTCGGGGTTTCTTCTCGATTGGGCTCTTCCCGAGTTGAGCCGGCGTTCCTCTTCGCCGTCGGCGTTGTTGCCGCGTGACGGTCCTGGATGCATGGCTTACGGTGTACTGGTCATGATTATTTCCACATAAGCGGTGGTTGATCGAAAGCACAAAATTTCGTTTCCCACACGACGGCGCGATGATCGATCTTAAATTCGTAAGGAAATAAATGCGAGAAGAACACCAGGATTTACGTGGTTCGATCGTGAATAAGATCTCGTCCACGGGCGAGAGAGAGTATGTGTATTGAAAGTATAAGAAGTGATTACAAAGAGAGTGAATGGTCTATAATCGTCTAATCTAGCCTCTATTTATACTGATGTATTGACCAGATCTCGAATCAAGTCTTCTAACTAGGATTCGAGATCCTATCCTCTTGAATTAGGATTCTTTAAGATATGGTGAGCTTTCTGCGTTCCCACCGGCTTGAGATTCTTCATAGGCCGAACTTGTCGGTAGCCGAGCTTGATGTCGAGTTTAATTGTATTGGGCCTGATTCTTGGGCGCAGTAGTTGGGCGTATCCTATCACTATCTTAATGTGACTTTTATTATGTAATTCAATTAATTTTATCCATTAATTATATGGGTTAATCGAAAAATACCTAATTTGGCATAGAAAAGATAAATTTTATCCACATTTATATAAAAAAAATATTACTTTAAATCCTAAATAATTGTTATTTTATTAAAAATATTCTGATTTTTTACTATCATATTGTCTATTTGAATCATAAATTATAAAAATAAAAATAAAATGTCCCAAGTTCATTTTCTAACTCTTGAATGTTGACTTAACTCGTCGAATACCACGATGAAACTATAATTAATATTTTATATATCATTTTTAAATCCTTAACAATTCTTGATTTAGCAAAAACACCTTGAACTATGAAAATATCTATTAAATCACGACTTATCTAAAATTTATCAAAAACGTATCGGATTTATTTCCGACTCTGGAATATTGGAGTGGCTTGTCGGATGCTGCGATGAAATTATAATCAATATTTATACAAGAATGACGTAGTCAGAAATGACAAAATTTTGAGCTGCATAAGGTTAAAGGAAATTGATTCTGCATCGTCATGGCGGTCGGGACAACGGTGACTTCTGAGAGAGAGAGAGAGAGAGAGAGAGCGGCGATGTGTGGGGAAAGTAGCGAGAGAGCGTTGTGAAAGACACAGAGTTTTAAGTTTATAACTAAAGAATTGGACTAATGAATAATAGAGCTAGCAAGATTTATTGGGTTTTCAACTGATTTTCATCAAGAAATAGGCCTTTTGGTTGTTGGGCCTCTAAGGTACCCACAATCATAAACCCAACTTACCAACTTTTATATGAGTTCCATGGTGCCCCATCAACTTTGTAAAATCTATCAACTTTTATTCTCTTTTTTTCCATAACAATAAATTTAACTTTTAATTTTCAATTGGATCCCACTAAAATACACATAACTATATATATACATATGTGATTAATTGTGTGTTTCTAATTATAAATTAAACAATTTAATAAAATTAAATATAATTAATAATTAAAATTTAATGACTAAAATTAAAATGACATTGATAAAATAAAAAATTGAAACATAAATCGACATGTCCGAAAATTTTGAAAAAAGAAATGAAAAAAATTCTATTTAAAAAAAATTAATTAAATATTGCGTCAACATGCCAGTCACATGTGTGTGTCATGCACGCGCCAATCAATAGACGCGTGTAATGCACACTCCTAGACTGTCACGTGCGGCCCCATGGATGGCAGCAAAGGATGGATTTCTTTATTGAAAGTTGAACCCAACTTTCCCATTGTAGATTCAATAAAAAAATAATAGTGAAGTTTCGTATAAATAATTTATTAGTAAGATCTTAGAGATATAATTTAATAAATAAATAGTAAACGATAATTAATCAATTTAAGAGATAATCTACAATTAAACTAGGTAACGGAAATAATAATAATAATAATAATAATAATAATAATAACAACAACAACTTGAATGTGAATACATAAACTCATATTCCAATTTGCTCATTGTCTTCCTATCCATCCTATCCAGCAATTTCTAGTTTTGATCATTCATGGCCACTAGTTTCATAAAAGGCTGATAAAAATACTTATTGCACAAGTAATCATGGATTTGCATCTTTTAGAACATGTAATTTGTTCTATCGAACTTTTTAATTAGTATTTTTCCGTCAACCATCGTATCTAATTCCACCAAACCTAGGGCTCTTGATACCACTTGGTACGAAATAAAACACAAAACAATTACGAAAGCAATAAAAAATACATGATAATTGGTTACCCAATTTATCTCCACGAGACTATGCCTATGAGCGCTACCAAGTTACATGGATCACCCCACTGTAGATTTTCTGATGAAAATATTATACACTTTACAATTATAATGAGGGAGCTATTTATAAAAATGGATAAATCTTATTAGACATAATCTTAATCTGACTAGAATTACTCCAAATCCAAAGACTCTAATTATAATTATATTTTGAGTACTAAAACTTCTCCGAATTCCAGAATTCTCTATTTTAATCCCACCATACTCCATAACACAACAATGCGTGACGACGGTTCATGGACTGTCTTCGTGCACCGCCATTGTCAGATTCAATATATTTTTTTAGAATAAGTACATGGGGAAAAAAGATATATGGTGACGGCAATTGGGTCGAGACTCGAGTAAGATAGTTTTTATATGTTTCGAACCAATTTGGCAATTTTTTTCTTTTCAAGTTGAAAATGGGTAGAATAAAATTTCTCTCGAAATTTTGTAAGTTTTTTATAGTACAGTGATGAAACATAGAAAATTGTGGCTCGGAAGATTCTAATCCTAATTAATTTGTGGCATCGCATCTTAACTTTATGCTCTTTCATGAAAAGTTGCCACACTTTAATATATCAAACAAACAGATATAGATTTATATCACGTATATATCACTGATGCATGTAAGAACAAGAAAGCCACAACAAAAAGGACAAGTAATTTATTAATACATATCGTTTATTCTCACAACGAGGATTGTAACGAAAGACGATTTCCAGTATCTCTTGCAGCAGCTACGACGATCCCTTCTCTCTCCTCCACACGAACCTTGCTTCTCTCTCTCACCTTCTGTCCATGCATTGTCGCTCCAAACGACGTAGAAATGCAGCCCTCCTCACCAAACTTCATCCTCACAACTTCCTTCAACTCATCTCTCTCAAACGAATACTTCGCCGCCCACCGCTGTATCTTCCCCGACGTAGTCTTCGGAACACTCCGGCTCTTGCCAAGAACCACCACTCCTACCTCCACCTTCTCCTCCTTCCAAACCGCATCCCGAACACCTTCACATATTCTCACCAAACAATTCGATTCTAACTCAGGTTTAAGCAACTCCGCCACCACCGTCACAACGCCCTGATGCTCAAACGCCGCGAGGCAACCCGCCCTCAGCAGCCTCGGGCAGCTGTTGTACGCCGCCGTCTCTATATAATGAGGGTGTATTTCGACACTCTTGATGATGTCGGAACACCGCCCCATCACGTATAGATACCTATCTTTTCCGGAGACTATTCCCCTATCTCCGGTCCGGACGTAGCAGCCGGCGACCCTGTCGCGTAGCCGGCCGTTGAATACCTCCCGCGTCAACGACGGGTGGTCGAGGTATCCGAGGGCGGTTCCTGGAGAAGAAATCCATATCTCGCCTTCGACTCCATCGTTCACAGGCTCATGAGTTTCTTCGTTCACGACTAATATTTCTATGTCTTCCTCTAGCATTTCCTCTCTCGAAGTAGGCAGCTTCGCGCTTGGAAGCAGATTTTTATGAATCGGAAACCGCCGCTGCGGCCGCTCCTCCAAGCCGTTGAGACAAACGTGCAGTTCTCCGCCAAGCCATAAGATGGGGAGATGCTCGATGGATGAAGCCCAAAACGTGCAAAAACCCGAACAAATTCGTCAATGGAGGCCATCTTGATCGGCTCGTTGATAATGATGAGGTTTTTTAGGGTTCCTAAATTGATGCATGAGGTCCCTTTGTCGGCGCCGCCGCGCCTGACGACGAGCGGCAGCGCGAATGAGGGGACGGGGGTGCACGTGGCCTTGTAATCCGTGATCATCTCTAGCCACAGCCTAGGGCGGGTGACGAACGCGGTGGGTGAGGCTAGCACGCACGTAGCCCCGATACGATTGTTAGCAAAAGAAACATTAACCCGCAGTCGTGGTACTGCGGTAGCCACGACACGATGGTGCTGTTGGGGTGGAGATCGTACGATCTCCTCGCCGCTCGGACGTTGTGGGCGGCGGCTCCCGCCGTCACCAAGACCGGCTTCGGAATGGCGGTGGCGCCGGAGGTGTACTGAATCAAGTACACATCATTAGCTCTGCACCCCTCGTATGTCGACGTTTGGTAATGCTCGTTTGCCGCCGTCAAATCCTCCGTGGCAATCCATCGAAGCTTCTCCAGAAGCTTGGATAGGCGGCTGCCGGTGCAGGAGGAGTACTCTCCTGCGCCGGTGATGTAACTGCGCGCAGCTAAGGCGGCGCTAGGCTTTGTTTGGGAGAGAACCCTAACGAGGTGGTGGTGGTTGTGATTATTTGATATGGACAAATGGGGAGGGGTGACGGGGACGGCCAGAAGCCCGGCCCGCTGGCAAGCGAAGATCATTGCCACCAGCTGGAGGCCCGGCTCGCATAGTATGACGACAGTGTCGCCTTTCTGCAAAGATAGTGATAGCTTGGAGGAGATGGAGTGGACAGCAGAATTGAGCTGCTCGTAGGTTAAGGCGGCGGTGGAGGAGCCCGCCGGACCGTCTTCAGCCCAAATGAAGGCGGGCTTGTGGCGGAATGCCGGTAGATGGGCCCATATCGGGAGGTAGAGATCCACCACGGGCTGGTCCGGGAAAGTGGGATCGTAGTTTTCATAATTCATGATTCTTGAGTTTGTTGTGTGAGATTTAGTAGATAATGTTGTGGATATAAATATGATATATAGTGGGAAGATGAGAGAAACAACGTTAGCAAGATTGGGACTGTAAGTGTATCCTACGCGGAGATGAGACAAAATTGGTGAGTGTGATGGAAAAATATTCCTTGAATATCCGAAGCTTTGAGTTTAAAACATGGTATAGCTGGTGTTTGTACATGTATGTTAACTTCGTTATTTACCATGTTCATCGAAGGGTCCAATCCTCGCGAATATCCCACGTACATTTCTGAACTCGGGAGGACTAGTAATGAAGAGACAAAATTGTGAGTGATTACAAGATATTTTCACATAAATATATCAAATTCATTCATAAAAAATTAGAACATGATGGAAACTTTCCTCTTGTAGCTAGTATGTAAAACTAGCCCGTTGGTCATTACATGATCTATGGTCATCAAAAGATACAATAGTAATGCATTTTTGAGATGATTTATTTTGTGTATTTACAATAATATATCGATAATAACAGTGGATCGTACATAGATGTAAAACTAGAATTCATTTGACACGAGATCAAGGGCTCATTTACTATATCCAATTTGGTCATCGATAAAATAGCTATATCATATCCTACTTATGTTCCGAAATATGTAATTATAGGCTCATAAAAAACGATAAATATTACTTTAAATTCCAAACAAAACCTGCTTTATTAAAATTGCTTAATTAAAATTTTAAAATGTTTATTCAAATCACCAACTATCAATTTTGTATAAAAAATGTTACGCGTCCATTTTTCGCCCCCGAAATCTTAATGTGGCTCGTTGGATACCACATAAAAAAAATATAAAATAGAATAACATAGATGGCAAATGGAATCACTTGACATTTCCATGTGGCACTGTCAAACCACGTTAAGATTTCGGGGGTGGAGATCAAAAAACGAACGAATGATATTTTTGATACAATATTGATAGTTGTGGTTTAAATAAATATATCTAATAGTATAGGACATTTTTGGGAAAGCAGGCATAGTTTGATGTTCAAATTGATATTTATTCCATCATATGCTAGAATATGATTTTGGCAAAAAAACATGTTATATAGTGCATTGTTTTTAAGATTCATTGTTCCATTACATTAAGCTTGAATGTGATTTTAAGTGATTTTGGACAAAAAAAATGTTATATTGAATTGTTTTTAAGATTTCCTTTTCCATTATAATATGCTAGCTAGAATATGATTTTAAGTGATTTTGGCAAAAAAAAACATGTTATATTGCATTGTTTTTAAGATTCCTTGTTCCACTTATAATATGCTAGAATATGGTTTTAAGTGACTTTGGCCAAAAGAACATGTTATATTCCGTTGTTTATAAGATTCCTTGTTCCATTACAGTGTTTTTTTTCTTTCTTGAAGGGCCTTTTCATTAAAGTTGTAAGTGAGCTGAATACAACCAAGCTCATGAAGCTCGTATTAATTTTCTTTCTTCAAAACCCAGGCCCAACAGGGCCCATGACCATTAGAAGTCCAGCCCAGGCCCGACTCAGCTGACTCAACAAATAATAAAATGAATAATCAAATATATAAATAAAGTACATTGCTAAATAGATCTATGAGATTAACATTTCGTTTTAAGTGAAAATCAGCCACATAAAAAGCTATTAATAAAAAATAAACAAAGAACAATAGGTTTTTTCCTGAACAAAGATCATCATTTAAAGAATATGGCTACTATGTTTATGAGCTCAGTACTTTATTCTAATATATGTGATTGCTTTTGAATATTTGCTCAATTTAATCGGGTTTTTATTTCTTATAGTTAAATTTTCTGTATGATCTTAATATCTTTTATTAACTGAACACTAGTTAAATGGTTCGTGAGTCATATTGTATTGAGAGTGGATATCGTGTGTAGAAAAAACCATAGATTTCATATGAGAGAGAGAAATATGCTTATTATAATTAGTATAGTTATATGAAATAAGTTGTAAATTGTTGAACTTCTCAGAATTTATAGTGTGTTGACATTTTCACCGACTCTTGATTGGTTCATTCTTTTATTTCACGAGGGTTGCAACGCCACTATGAAGCCCCTTCACTGACTTATATTTAAGCTCACTCGGATTCGGGCTCGGCTATCTTCAGGTCAAACACTCGAATTATCGGATTATTTGATTTTATATTTTTTGAATTAAAAATTATCAACTTCAACCCTATCAAATTATCACTCTATTCGAATCAATCTATTAGTTTCGAGTCAGATTGACATATAACTCACGTAAATCATCATATGTATACCATTTCGTATCACAGATTCACATTCCATGATGAGATCTTAAATCAATTAAAGCAGAAGTTAGAAAATTATGCATGGTAAAACGTATGGTCCAAATTCGTAGCTTTCGCTAGAAAATGATAGGATATGTATTTGAGTAACTTTTCAAATTAATATACGGAAAGAAATATAAAAATGTTTACCTCCCAATTATTGTAGTCCTTTCTCTATTCAAAGAAAAAGTACTCTTTAAAGAGTGAAGTGGGAAGTTTCAACCTCCTCACTATTGGTTTTCAATCAATGAAACCAATCAGATTAATCTAATGTAGTATTCGATCTAATAAAAAGGACTATTAGAAATAAATACACGAATGTATTACGAATTTGTACAAATATTTTAAGCAGCCCCCAATACACCGGCAACTCCCATCATATGAAATGGGTTCAGCGTCCAATTATGAAATCCTTGAAAAAAGAGGATCAGTATATTGATAAAGAAAGTTTTTTCCGAAATCAAAAGAGCGATTGGGTCGAAAAAATAAAAGATTTCTAACCACCTTGTTATCCTATAACATTAACACGGCCGAATTAAACAAAATGAATGGAGTCTGGGGTTTCCGCGCTTGAAAAAAAAAACCTGGGGCGTATTATCCAAATCATTGGATTTATCGAGAAATCGAAGAAGCCATACAGGGGTTTTCTCAGGCCTGTTCATACGGTATCTAACTAGTAGGATTCCACATACAATACGTCCAGTCGCTTCTCGTGGATTTTCATAACCCTGTTGTGCAAAAATGGGATATGCACTTGAAACGGGTGCCCGAGTTATGATATATATCATGAGCGATACGGAAATAGATCGAGTAATATGTTCCTTTATCCAAGAAAAAGTATTTCTAGTTTGCATGGTCTAATCATTGGTCTGAAAATTTCTACAATAAATTGGGTAGGTCGCTAGTATAGTTTCCTATCCACGATTACGCTATTTATTGGAATCATTTCTTGGAATACTATAGTATAAAAATAGTATGAAAACCCCCGGATAGAATGTTTTTAATACTTATGTAGAACTACAAAGTAAGAAACGTTCTAATTGGATTAATATTGGTGGATGATTTATCAATCATTCATTGAATGATAAATAACTACAAGTGATGGAGATACACGATTTAAATAACGAAAAATCCAATATTTTAAAATAGTATCGAGAATAACCGGAAAAGTGGAAACAAGACCAGATATAATTTGATCATTATGACCAAATCCAAAATCTTTGTACAGAACCAATCATTAGTTCCAGTAGTGGGGTGAATGAAATCCGATACATAAATCGGTTAATAAAAGAATCGAAAAGGCTTTTACTGTATCACTTAAGTTATATACGTAAGCCGAGTACTCTACCATTGAGTTAGCAACCCCGAGAAAATATCGATACCGTGTTTAGTAATGCCCCAACTCTTTCTTACGTATCGAGGATCGTCCAAATAAGCAAGAATACTATTTCTACGGAAAACGCCATTGATGGGGATTTCAATCAAGATATCCGAGGGAGGTGTTAATTCATTCTCGCGTTTTTGAATCGATTAGATTCAAAACAAAATCACAAATAAAATAGATTCGTAGGTTTGATGCCTTGTCTACAACTCATGTTTGAAAGAAAGATTCGATTATATAAAGTCGACAAATGGAGTGGGTTAATTAAAAATTAACCTAAATTTTTTTTCGTAATCGAAAATGAGAAGTTGAAATATCTATGTGATATTCCTCTAAAAAGTCTTTTTTTATTCAAGGATAAAGTTTTTAATCAAAAAAGAAAAATGACAATTCTTAAAATATGAGATCAATTCAGAAGCACTTTTTTATTATATTATAATTAGAAATATAGCAGACAGAATTCCATTAGTCTAATTCTAAGCCTTAGGATAAGAGTTTTATTCTCTATCGATCCTACAAACACATCAAGAAAAATAATGTTGAAAGGTTCTTAGATTGATTTGTGACCTATGAGGAGCCGTAGTCCAATATTTTTTGTAATTATTAAAAAGGGTAATAGAATACTTTTTCTAAAAATAGATTGAGTTAGTAACATACAACCTCTTATTACTTGCGCAAGTGGAATGCTATCCCAGGCCTCTGCTATCTCTATTCGCACTTTTTCCTTTCTTTTGTTCTTTTCTTTTTTTTCTTCTCTTTTTGTTTGTTCTTTTGTATACTCTACTATTTTGAATGCTTCTCCCTTACCCAACCAATTTCGAAAATCTACCACCATTTCATCGTTTTTGAGCCTTTTCCAGCCATCCAGTCAAAGACCCTAACCCTATTAGGGTCTCCCACAATATCTAAATTTGGATCTAAGCGCAAATAAAATTTTTGTTAATGAAAAACAAATGAATTTGTGACAATACATTTCTTGAAAAAACCTCATTTCTTGGTGTCAAAATAGGATATGTGGTAGAAAAATGGAAGATCTATTCTCTTTTTTTCTAAAAGTAATAGCTCATCGATCGAGCGCTCTTCATACCAAGATGAGCAGGGCTAAGCGATCTGCAAGTCGTGGGATGTAAAAATACATCGGTAGAGGGGCGTTCGCCTTAGAAGGAAGCCTCTGCGGCGATTGAAAGTGGAATTCATTTTCCTTTCCATTCACTCGGATTTCTTCCATTTTTCGATTTTGTTCGGATCCGCCTTTTCTTAGAAAAAAGGAAGGAGAAGGACCGGTGTAAGATATCACATTGTTCGAGGAACCTAGATCTTTGTCGGAGTAAAGGATCGTCAACAAGGCGTTCTAGTGCGTTGTAGATTCTTATCCAAGACTTGTATCATTTGATGATGCCATGTGAATGGCTAGAAAGCGCCCTATTGTTCGATGAGAGAAGAACCTATGATTAGCTTTTGGAAATTTCCAAACGAACAATTTCAACGAAATCTTTCAATTCTTATTTTACTATGTTCAACTCTATGTATTCCTCTATCCGTAGAGTACATTGAATGTACGAAATGGCTATATGAGTTTCTCTTATTAGTATATGACTACTCTAGGAGGAATGTTTTTATGTGGTGCTAACGATTTAATAACTATCTTTGTAGCTCCGAATGTTTCGGTTTATGCTCCTACCTATTAGCTTGGATATACCAAGAAAGATGTACGGTCTAATGAGGCTACTATGAAATATTTACTCATGGGTGGGCAAGCTCTTCTATTCGGTTCATACATCAAAGAATAACCAAAATAGAGACAAAAGCATTTTGCTTTACTTGTTCGGAAAATATTTTATCGTTTAAACGTCGAGAAAAGTGAGAATTCTAATTTGTTTCAATTCAAAGAATATAAATTCTATAGATAGAAATCTAGTATTTTGGAATGAAAAGAACGTAACAAACAAAGACCAAGTTTCACATGACAATAACCATCTTGATAGAGAAAAATCAATTAATGAAATTAAAGCTCTTTCTTTGGCCTAATTATCGATTAGAAGATTTAGCTTTGGTGAGGGTCGTGGCTTGATTTTCATTTAAAATGGGTTTCTATTTCTATTCGAATAATGTAATGATTTAATAATAGAAAATATAAAGATAAAGTTTTAACCTTTATTTTCGAAACTAAAAGAAAGTAGTCCTGTATTTCCATCAATCCAAATCATCCTCATTCATTCAAATTAAATTCAATTAAGAAATATGTTAAAATAAAGGATAACTTCTTTTTTCCTGGTCAGGTCAACAAAGACATGAAATATTTCGATTTTTTTATAAAAAAAATGGATTTACCCGGACCAATAATTAACCTTTCTTGATTTATCTCTATCTTTTATATATATAAGATTAGACGACTCATAATTATTTAATGATAATAATAGTCGAATCTCTAAATTTTCGTAATTTTGATATTTCACATTATATTATTCGTTGTTCGTGTAATTCATATTTTTGTTCATGTAATCGTAGTTCTTGTGTATACTATCACATTCCAATTAATTGTTATATTCATATAATTCATGTTGTTGTGCATGTAATCGTAGTGATTGTACATATATGAACAATTACGTAAATGAATATATAGAATCCCTTGATTATAGGGCTAAACGGTAACTAATAAAATCTGAGGATGATAAACGATCTAATCAAATGAGAACTCCAACTTTTTAGAACTAAGAATTAATATGGTTTATCCATTTTTATAATATAACGGTCAAGATTAATTATAGATCATTTATTATCCTAGAATTTTAATGGTAAGCCATATAATCAAGGGATTTTATATATTTCAGTTACGGTAACAATTCATATATACACAATCACTAAGATTAGATGCACAACAACATGGATTACATGAACATAACAATTAATTGGATTGCGATAGCATGCACAAGAACTATAATTATATGAACAACGACATGAATTACAAGAACAACACATAATAGAATGTGAAAGATCAAAATTACAAAAATTTAGGAATTTAACTATTATTATCATTAAATAATTATGAGTCATCCGATCTTATTTAATCTAAAGGGTTATTGGTTCTTAATTCTTATCTAAGATGTAGTTCTCTCATAACCAACTCTCATATATAAATTACGGGAACAAGCAACAATCGGGTTCGAGTCATATATAAATTTAAATTTTCAGATTTAATGGCCAAAAAAAAATGAACCTACAAATTAAATAAGTTAAATTATACTTGAAAAATCAATTATATTAGACTCAGACATAATGATATTGATGGATTCGACCATTAAGACATTTAAACTCATAAAATCGAATTTATCTATTTCTATTAATTAATCATTGCTCCTTATTATGTGGATAAACATCATATTGCTAGCTAGTACACACGCCAAGAAAACAACACAAATTTGCAGCCGAGATAAGATTAGTTTCTTTTCTTTTATTCTGAAAGAAAACGTGTGTTGTTGTTTCTTTGTTTGTCTCTTGCTTATCCATTTTGTGTAGCGAGTTCGTTTTCTCATCAATTAACCTTCTTAAGTACGCAGAAAAAAATCATGGATGTAGGCAAAATAATGGAATAATTGGAGTTGGCCCTTCAACAGTTGAGTGGCTGCATAGTTCACACAGAAAAACAGGGCCGCCATCATATAAATACAAATCACGTTGAACATTAGAAGCTGACACGACTCCTTCAGACACGCTGTCGTCTCCAAATCAACTGCCACAAAACACAACCCTTTCTTGATTTGGAACTTTCCGGAACTCAGTTTGCTCGAGTGGGTTTCCATTTTCTTGAATTGAAGCTGTTTTGTTGGATTGGAACTCCATCCGAAAGCAACTGCAACTCACCGCTTTCTTGATCGAGACCTGTCAAGAATCAATTTTTCGGAAGTGGGCTTCCATTTTCTTGCGAGAGAGAGAGGGAGTGATGAGTTTCCGGGATGAAGTGGAAGAAGGGAGGGGCGATCTGCGGAAGCCATTTCTGCACACTGGGAGTTGGTATCGAATGGGTTCGAGGCAGTCTAGTTTGATGGGGTCTTCTCAAGTTATAAGGGACAGCTCTATCTCAGTCTTGGCTTGCGTTTTCATCGTCGCCTTGGGTCCTATCCAGTTTGGCTTCACTGTACTAGACTGCTTCTCTTAAGCTTTCTCCCATTATCTTGTTTTTCGAATTTGTTTGTTCGATGATCGGTTGATTGAAAGCTGTTGAGATGAATCAAAAGTTGTTAGGAAGTTGCAGTAGAATTCTACTTGATGTGGCTGATTCTATAGTTATGTTTGATGTTGATTTCAATTGATTCTACCCTAATTGATTGAAACTGTTTCATTGCAGCCGTTTGTGTGCTTACAGTGTGTCATATTTTGGAGATTAAATATGATGTCATTTATGATAATCAAGTGGAATTTCTTGATGTTGCAACTCTCGTTCTACATTCTACAACTGAGGCTTAATATGTAATGGATGTGATACATTTACTGGCTATTTAAGTTGGTATTGCATAGTGCTAGACTTTTAGGTTGCTTTTTATCAGCATATCATTTTTGTTTCGATTCATAGTCGGAGCCGTTGAACTGGGAATCATTTAAACTAGTCTACATTAGTTCTTGGCCCGATTTTGCAGTGGTGTGTATTGCTATCTTCTTCGAGTATCTTCTTTTCTGTGTAAATATGAGACTACTGTAGAGGAGCTAAACTAGTGTCAATTCTTGGTTATGTAGTGTGGTTATTCCTCACCAACACAAAATGATATTACCAGAGATCTTAACCTTACAGTCTCACAGGTTAGTGGCCGTCTATTTCCCTATCGTGATTGCATCAATGTTTCTGAATTTAATAGAGTAATTGAAATAATTGCGACAGTTCTCCTTGTTTGGTTCGTTATCAAATGTGGGAGCTATGGTTGGAGCAATAGCTAGTGGTCAGATTGCTGAGTACATCGGAAGAAAGGGGGTATGAGTTCTTCCGGTCTTGTTTATGTAGAGTATTTAAGTTTTTGTGCTAATTAGTGTCTTGAATTTTGGTTGACATTGTTAACGTGCAGTCTTTAATGATCGCTGCCATACCTAATATCATAGGCTGGCTAGCAATATCATTTGCCAAGGTGAGTCTCCTATCTTTTTGTGCCAATTAGTTCTCCTTCCCCTCGATGCTTTATTTCTTATCAACCTTTCTTATATTACATTAGGACTTCTCTTTTCTCTACATGGGAAGACTTTTGGAAGGATTTGGTGTGGGTATAATCTCTTACACGGTATGACAATTGCAGTCATATGTATATATTTCAAAATTACAGTACGCTTATTATCCTCTATCCGTTTTCTATTTTGTTTTAGGTGCCTGTATATATAGCAGAGATAGCACCCCAAAATCTTAGAGGGGGATTAGGTTCAGTGAACCAGGTTTTCCGAGCTTACAATTTCATTTTTTGTGTGTACTTATTTCACTACGATGAACTGAACCTAATTTCGTGCTGTAGCTCTCTGTGACAGTTGGGATCTTGCTATCATATCTTTTGGGACTGTTTGTTAATTGGAGAGTGCTTGCAGTTCTAGGTGATTTTCCATGGAACTTGGCACTTTGTATAGTTGATTTTGCTAGATTCTCATTATAATTTTTATATGTTGGTCAGCTTCTCAGTTATTTTAGCTTATTGATGTAATTTTGTCTGACAATAAATTATTTGATGCATTCATTAAGGCAAAACTTCCCTGCAAATTGTTAAAGAAGCATTTCTTCAAAACCTTTGTCAATCAAATGGCTTTGTGGGACTCACTAATCTTTATTTTCGTTCACAGGAATATTACCCTGTCTCATATTGATACCTGGACTCTTTTTCATCCCAGAATCTCCTCGGTGGTTGGTGAGATTACAAAGATTTCCCTATTTCCCTCCCTGAGTTGTAAAACACGCATGAAATACTAACATACTTCCTCAAATGTAAACATTAGGCAAAAATGGGCATGACTGATGACTTTGAAGCTTCTCTGCAAGTTCTTCGTGGTTTCGACACTGATATCTCAGTTGAAGTAAATGAAATCAAGGTTTGTCTTCTTCCATTTATCTATAATTCCCAAAGAAAAGGATTTGAAGATGTTTTTCCTGCCGTTATTCTGGTTGATTTCTTTATGATACACAAGATAGATATCATATTACGATGTTGGGTTGCAGAGGTCGGTGGCTTCGACAAGCAGAAGAACGGCTATCCGGTTTGCAGATCTCAGAGTGAGACGATATTGGCTGCCTCTGATGGTGCGTAATCCTTCGCAAGGCATCTAATATGCCTTTGTATTTCGCCCTTTCTACTCTTAGGACGACAAATCAATTGTGCTCTTCTTAATTGTCTTTTCTCCTTCAGATAGGAATTGGATTACTTGTCTTCCAACAGCTATCAGGAACTAATGGTGTTATCTTCTACTCCACTACCATATTTGAGTCGGCTGGTGGGTGAAACTAAAGTTCTTTTTCTTCCATAGCAAAAGATTAAAGATTATTGTTGTTATTTGTATATTGAATTCAAGATATAATAGTTCAGATTTTGTTCTGGAATGTCTATTATTTATGTATTGAATGAAAGATAGTAATCCTCCAGATTTTAGTGTTGAATCATCTATTGTATGCATTTTAGTATCTCAATTTTAGTGTTGCATTTTATAACTCTTATTGAGCAACTTAAAAGATGCATCATTCCTGGACATGCGAGAGTAACTTTTTCCAGATTCACCTTCAATTCATAACTCTAGTTTACCATACTTTTATGTTTAGTTTCTGTTCTAGGATTTTTATGTGTTTACGTTGTATAAACCAGGAATATCATCAAGCAATGTTGCCACAGTAGGAGTTGGCATTATTCAGGTTAAGCTTGGAAAACTTTACTCCCAGCTTCTGTTTGTTTACGTTTTGGGGCCAGTTGTTTGAAAATCTAGACTAATACCTATGTTTAGGTGATTGCTACTGGAGTTTCAACATGGTTGGTGGACAAGACCGGGCGCAGGATTCTTTTACTTGTAAGTTCAGAAAATAATAGTATTTTTGGTCTAGGATTAGTTAGATCACTTAACGAGAATGTAATATTTGTTTCAGATATCCTCTTCTGGGATGGCTCTCAGTCTCCTAGTTGTTGCTGTTGCGTTCTTTCTTAAGGTAGGAATGACATTGACATGTCAATATTTTTTTATGTATAGTTAACTGGTTGTACAAATCTTGTAATATTCTCCTGATACACTGACGGTACTGTTCCAATCCATACTTATTCAAGGGTGCCGTAGCGCATGATTCTTCATTATATGGCATATTGGGGATCCTCTCAGTTGTCGGTGTTGTGGTATGTCTTCTTCTGGATACACAAGTTACTTATAATTCACTAGATTTTCATTTTTGTAAGTTTAATTTGTTCAACCGACCACTTTTCTGTAGTGCATGATTATCTGTTTTTCGCTTGGAATGGGGCCCATCCCCTGGCTTATAATGTCAGAGGTACTGTCCATTTTCTCCCAACTCTTCATTTTATAAGATGTTTTGTTTTACATGGAAATTAAGTAAAACAAACACATTATCAACCTTTCTTGATTGGCACTAAAGATAATCTGCATATCAGGTTCCATTTGCTTTTTTTCTTTTTCTTTTTCTTTTTTTGGGGGTTCACAAAATTGAAAGTTGAATACTTAAATTGAAGATCAAAAGGTTTGATTTCTTATTTTGACATTGATTCTGGAGTTCTATTTCCAGTATACATTTTACAGTTCGTAAAAGCCCACCTTGCTTAAGTCTAATGTTTGCCATCTGATACCAATTTAGTTGAGTTGAATCAGTTTTCTGCTTCTTGACACAAGTGTTCCCTCTATTTGGTGTCTCAGATTCTTCCACCTAAAATCAAAGGCCTAGCTGGAAGTGTGGCGACTTTGTTAAACTGGTTCATTTCGTGGGTTATCACCATGACAGCACCATTGCTACTAGATTGGAGCAGCGGAGGTTCGTGCAATACAACAATTTTCATTGTTTATATTCATACCTTTTCTAATACTATATATTCCCAAACTTGAACAATTAGAGTGGCTTATTATCAAAGATGCTATAATTAGAATAGGAGGAAAAGGATATGAACTTCACTAGTCACTAATACACAATACCGCGAGACTTTAAAGAGATCAAGGAACTGTCACGTTGAGTTTCCAGCTAGAATTTAAAGATTTTAGGTCATGTCCTTGGAGACGCAAGCTAGTATCCTGAACGATGACACACTATCATGTAGGTTAAAGGTACGACTTAGTAGGCGGAGGACAAGACACTCTCCACTTTCTTGAATGACTTTGCTTTTAACATGATCGATTAGCTAAGCATCTGCCTCTGTTGCGAAGTTCCTAAAGGCCTCCAGTAGTGACTATTCGGATTACTACTCGAGAATATTTGACTGAGCAGATTTAAGTGATAGCTTTATGAGATTATAGTCAAAGATAGATGCACAATAAATCCCGTCTTCTTACCTTTTACCATAAGCAGTATCAGAGGGCCTTTCTACCATGCAATTCCCTTTTCATCTGATAAAGTGTGGTGATCTTAACAGGAACTTTCACATTTTACGCGTCCATGTGTGTCGTCACTGTGACATTCGTGGCGATTTGGGTGCCAGAAACAAAAGGTAAAACTTTAGAGGAAATCCAGCATTCCTTCAGATGAGAACTTTGCATCTTCACTTTTGTAGCTTCCATTCCATCTACTGTATTTATTTAGCTGTATTTCAGTATCAGAGCACTTTTGTGGAAATTACGATGTTTATTATTGAGGTGCAATTTGTAATGAATCTATGTTGAAGTTTGTATGGGGAATATTTGATGATCTTTTCAATAAAATACATAACTAGGAGGTGCATTTGTATATCTTCAAGGATGCTTGATGTAACAAGTCTCACACGCTGTTAAAATAGATAAGATATACATTTTGTTATTGAGAATCAAAATATCCATATTTAATGAAGGCTAGTTTCATTTGTTATTGAGAATCAAAATATCCATATTTTGTTATTTTATTTTATCTATTAAATATAGAAATTTAAAGGGTGTAGTGGACTCTAATTTGGGATCTTTGACCTCAGGCATTAATTATTCTATCATTAAATCGACATACATCACAATGTGACGTCAATAAACTCTTATTTTTTATAGGAGCTCCTGTGAAAAATTCTATCTATCATGTAAATTGAAAAAATATTTTGAAAAATATTGTTCCCAAATGGAACTGCAAAAGTTGCAAATAAAGAAAACATGTGATTCAGCACCGATACAAGAGATCAATTTTTAAATTCTGTGCTGGCTGCCCATATACTTTCACACAATAAATTAATAATAATCCCTACATGGTCAGAGAATCAACTTATATAAAAAACCGAATCAATGATTTGCAATCAATTTGAAATTGATATAATTTGCAATTTTATTATTTATAAAACTGAATGACAATAATATGTGTATTCTTTTTCTGTCCCTCCCTTTTTTTCTTCTTTCTAAATTTTCACTATTTCTTAAAATCGTATTAATCCTTTTATAAAAATATATACGATATGCATCCTAAATTAAATATCATACAAAAGCTTTAATTTAATATATAATATAATAAATGAAATATCTATATAAATATATAATAATAGAGTATTGTGAGATCCAAATTGAAGTTAAGGGATTACGAGATTTCATTATAAAAAATCTCTTATTAAGATGTAGTTGTGTATGTACAGATATGACCAAGTTCGTTTTTTTCTATTATTTTAGACATGTAGATAAGGTTGATGATTATGGTATAATTTATTTTATTATTTGTAAATGAATTTTTTTCTTAAATTATGAGATTAGAATTATACTACTTTAAAATTGAAGTTAATGGATTATGAGATTTCATTATAACAAATCCCTTATTACGATGTAGTTGTTTATGTACAGTTATGACCAAATTCATGTTTTCTATTATTTTAGACATGTAGATAAGGTTGATGATTAAGAAATCATTTATTTATTTTTATTTGTAAATGAATTTTTTTCTTAAATTATGAGATTAAAATTATACTACTTTAAAATATATATTTTTTATATTATTGAGATATACAAATATACCAAAAATGAAATTGTACGAACCATTATCGTTTTGGATTCGTAATTGATGTTTGTCTTAAATTAAGGGATTAGATTTATACTGTTTAAAACATTATTATTGTCGCAATATTCAAATATACCCAAAATAGTTATATCCAAATGTTTATCGTAAGAACAAAGTAGCAATAATGATTTATAGTTGATTAAATCACACGATTCCTTAAATTAAAGAACTCAAATAATTTAATTGAATATTTATAACAAAATTATATTTTTTATTACAATTTTAATTTTTATATAATAATTAAGTTAGTAATTATTTATATAAACTAAACCTTAAAACGTTCACTCCCACGTATAGATATGGCAATGAATCTTGATATCAGTCTAGATACGAGGATCCAAATTCATTTTTAGGATTTGCTCATAAAAAATTTGGACCCAGTAGATCTTGATCGATGGCTTTAGTTTTTTATATTTGACTCTGGTTCAGATCGACTCATGGACAGACTTAAATATGATATATATTTTCTATTTTTTATTACAATTAAATTTTATTCTACCACTAAACTTAATTCTTGCAATTTTTTCTTTCATACATCCGCCTGAGAGCTCACACATCCCCAAATCCTTATTTTTCCTTGCCAATCCTCATATATCGGGCAACCCCATCACTACCGCGGCGCCGCTCCCTCACCACATAACAACTTAGCTGCCGCTGAGTCGCACATGCACCCACCTTCCCTTGCCGGGATTGCCTTGCTGCCTTCCGTTGCCGCCCTTTGCCTCGCCCAACGCTCCTTTCGCTTTGCAAGTCGCGAGCTACTATGCACCTTGTTTTTCAAAGAATATTCTCGGCCTCAAATATTTTCCTTTTTTCTGTAATAATTATTATAGTGTAATGATATTATTGTTAATTTTCTTTAGGATTTATGTTTAAAAAGAAAATACATAAATTCGAATCTACATTGGATCCTATGATTCTTGTAGATTTTGGTCTAGAACTTATTCTTTAGACCCAATGAATTTGGATATGATTCGGACACAAACTAATTTTTTAAACTTGAATCAAAATCAATAAGATCATATTCAAATCCGATATATTGTCATTCATATCCGCATCTGCAAATATCAGTTGATATTAGAAGGCTAAGTATTTGGAGATTGGTTCCTTCACCGGTATTCGCAATCAATCAAAAAGAATAATCCACACATCAAAAGATATAAAGTCAAATTATTATCTAGGGATTGGTCCCAATCAATCAAGAAAAATAATCCACATATCAAAAGATAGATATTAGCAGGTTGACTATCTAGAAAATGGTTCCGTCGCCGGTTTTCGCAATCAATCAAGAAAAATAATTGTAGATGAGCTCACTGATTGAAAAATAATTGTAGATGAGCTTACCACTGCTTCAGCACAAATTTGTCAAAAACTCTTATCAATTAACAAATAAAAAAAGGATAAATATCTCTTTTAAACTTCAAATTATTTTGATCCTATCACTTATATATTAAATAATCAGAAACATATTTTTAAATCTCTAATTATTTATTTTGTATCAATTGTATTCCCGTTTATTTTTCCGACTTTGGAAAATCGACGTGATTTGCCGGATTATCACGCTGTATCCAACAAAAAAAAACTTGCATGACACAAATGATGTTGTCAGATTGTTAAATACACCTTGAAAATTCAGCTAACCATGTAAATTTATAGAGCCAAAAAATAGACGGGGACACAATTGATACAAAACAAACATTCCCAATAATGTAGGATATAGATGTCAAAATTGTTTGGGGTTTAAATTGAAACTTACCCAATAAAAACCATACTTTTGGAAGTTAATTATACACAGATCAATCAAATAGAAGAATCAAAAAACCATACTTTTGGAAGTTAATTATTCACAGATCAATCAAATAGAAGAATCAAAGAAGGGATGAGTAGGGAGATTAACAAACGAAGATTAATATCCCTCCAGCAGACTCGAGAGGCAAAAATGAAGGCAACCAACCAACCACACAGACGAAAAAGAAAACAATAGAATGATTTACCCCCAAATAGAAAAGTTAAAACAAACTCCCATTCATCATTCATGAATGACTGTCGAATCAAGCCAGCAGGCAGAAAAATTATCACATGCCAAAGTTGAAAGACAGCCACATTATCCGGCCAAGGAGGGGCCAATGTATGACATTACTGGTGCTGCCAGCTACAAAGTTAAGCGATGTCCCCGGTGATACATACACGATCACTACAAGTTCAAATCAGCGGGCAGAGCATCTCGTGGTCACTACATCAACCTAAACCTTTAGGATCGTAACAAACATTGCCCCTTTATACGGCTACAGAGGGGCATATTTATATATTTAAAGCGACGTTTCACAAGTCAATAGAAACAAGCCTACACTTTATGGTAGGCTTGTTTCTATTGACTAACAAAACTCAACTTGGATGCCTCAGTTCCAATTGAATGATGAAACATAAAAGCAAAGGACCAACAAAACTGCAGTAGCTTCTAATTGATATAATCTCAACGAGCTACATTCGAGAACATATATGATCAAGTTGTTATTCTCTAATAGTGTACAAACACAAGATTGGATTTCACTACTAGAGCAACTCTACCATAAATAAATACAATGACAAATTATCACCTCAAATATCACAAGAAGAGAGAAAGCAGAGTATATCATTAACTAAAAGAGCAATAGATAACATATGTAAAGAGTCAAACAGATGCCAATTCTAATCTGCTAAGAAACTACCTTCACCGGATACCTGTCGATGCAGTCGTCCCAAGGACCGTTTTTAGAGGGTTTCACGCTTCTCAGCGCCTGCCACACCGCGCTATTACACTTGAAACCACTCCCGAAAGCAATCTGCCACACTCTGTTTCCACGACGCATCCTTCCCTTGGCCTCAATGTAGGCGAGCTCGTACCAAATGGAGCTCGAGGAAGTGTTCCCAAATCGATGGAGGGTCATCCTTGAAGCCTCAACGTGCACAGGCAGCAGCTGCAGGTTCCTCTCAAGCTCATCAATCACAGCCCTCCCTCCCGCGTGTATGCAGAAATGATCAAACGCCAGCTTGAAATCAGGAATGTAGGGCTTTACATTCTTCTTGAACAGCTTCTTGATCACCAATGTGGCGAAGAACAGCAGCTGCTCACTTATAGGCAGCACCAGAGGCCCCAGTGTGGTGATGTTCGTCTTGAGAGCGCCTCCGGCAATGGCCATGAGGTCTTTCGACAGGGAAACCCCCGTCCTCCCAACATCATCCTGCTCTTGATATACGCAGCGAAACGCCTTATCGTCCGCACCTTTATGCGTCCTCACCACGTGAACGAGCTTGTATTTCGCCCTCCGGCGATCCTTGGACTTGTTGGAGAGCAGCACCGCCGCGCCGCCCACTCTGAACAAGCAATTGGGGATCAGCATCGATTTTTTGTTCCCGAAATACCAATTCTGCGTTATGTTTTCGGTGCTGACAACGACGGCGTAGGTGTTCCGGTGGACCTGCAGCATGTCCTTGGCCAAATCGACGGCAATCACGCCGGCGCTGCACCCCATTCCCCCCAGATTGAAGCTCTTGATATTCCCCCTCAATTTGTACTTGTTCACAATCATAGCAGAAAGCGACGGTGTCGGATTAAACAAGCTGCAATTGACCACCAAAACCCCAATTTCCTTGGGCTTGATGCTCGTGTTGGCGAACAATTTGTCGAGCGCGCCGTACATCACTTCCTCCGCCTCCTCCCGCGCCGCCTGCATCGACGGCTGCGGCGGGATGGAGTGCATCGCCTCCGGCACGTAGGTCTCGTCGCCAAGCCCCGACCTCTCCAGAATCTTCCGCTGGAATTCCAGCGACGATTCGTCGAAATCGCCGGTTAATCGGGAATGTTTCATGAAGCGGTCGTAGGGCGCCTTGAGGCTGTCCGGCGCGCGGTAGCAGGAGTAGTCGACGAGGTAAACGGGTCGGGGTCGGGTCATGATGTAGACGGTGGATCCGAAGACGAGTATGGTGGAGCAGGTGATGACCGAGACGAGATTGTATTGCAGATGCAGCCACAGCTGGCGCACGTCGTCGGGGTTCATCTGCGACGCCTCGATAGTGATGATGACCGTGATTGGGACCAAACACAGAGTAATCAAATGAGAGATCAAGTAATGGTAGCCAAGCTTCACGTACTTCAAGTTCACACTCTGCAGGAAGTCCGGCAGCCGCCGCGCCGAGTGGATCCGGACGCCGACGGAGGTGGCGCTCGGTTGCGCCGCCGCTGCTCCGCCGCCCTCTTCTCCTCCGGCCATGGACTGAGGTTCAGAAATATCACTGAGGCGATGAGAGAGAGAATTGCGAGGCGGAGGAGGGGAGAGAGAGAGAGAGAGGGGGGGAGGAGTTAATTTGAGTTTTATGGGAGGAATATATTACAAATTGGATGGGGATTGATAGGTGGGTCTGGATTTGATGCGGGGACGGGGAGGAATTCTATTTTCTCTTATCGGTTACTTTTATTCTTGCTCGGAAACTGATGTAAATGTGTAGTTTGATCTCGTAAATTTTATAACTTAGTTGGAACAACTGTTTGCCTACATTGGATCGTCTTTATCTCCATATTTATCATACAATTCGGATCTTCCAAAATAAATTAAATTAAATTGACAAGAGTTTCAAACTTCTGGAATAACACGTAACTCATAAAATTCATCAAAAAAAACACATGTTCAAAGGAAAGGGTACACAAACAATAACACGTAATCTTGGGGTTCTATCTAAATTGTCTGCCTTTTGATTTCTTCAACTTCTCCATATATTAAGCTATTCATCGCAATATGAGTTGCTATTCTTATTTTACATTTACTTTTTCATGTTTACACAAATCTGCAACCTTTTTTTCATTGTGTATTAAATATACTTATATTTCATGCATTCCGGTTCGAAGAATCGGCCCAATTTAGGATCCGATTAGGTTAAGAACCCGATTGGATCCGAAATTTTTTGCACTATAAACCGTGTTTTCAATTTAATTAGACTTCATTACTTCTGATTCGATAAATTTTCAGGCCACCACTTGCTCGAACTTTTGCCACTACTATCCGCAATGGAAATTAAAAATAAATGAGGCGTTCTCATGCATATCCGTCCGCATATACGGACTTTGATACTTTTCTTTAATATAAATGATATTTTCTAAATTATAGGGTAAAAAACAAACGATACTTTTCATTAATGTAAATGATATTTTCCTTAGTAACAAATTATACTTTTGTTCATCCGCACCGATAATAAATATATAAATACCGCATTAACTAGTGATATGGTTGATAATTTTTGTATATATGATGGCAACTGCATATAAGAAAGGATATATTGTTGTACAAGTAACTGTATATGTGATATAAATTTCTTCGCATAGAAAAACGTTCGGTTATATAGTTACATTAGGGGTAGAAAATATATTGTACCGAATTACAAGTTGTTATAGAAGAGTCGAGATAAATTTAGTAAAAATTAATCCACTAACAGTCAAGCATTTAATTTATTTAACCATAAATATTGTGTGAATAGAGGCAATTAACGATACAAGTAAGGAAATTAAAGCACATGTTGCCCGCATTTAAAATGTATCGAGGATATGAGTCATGTTTAGTACATTTTGTTTAAGAAAATATTTATACCAGAAAAACTGTCAAATGGAACAGTTAAATAGCCATGAGTAAAACACTTCTTCTGTTTCTCAATACAAGATTTTTTAACCTTTTGAATTTGTTTCTTAATATTATAAGATGTTCTTTTCTATTAAGCTTAATTATATCTCATTTCTTATTAAAATTCTACACAGTTCAACTCCCTCATTAAATACCCAATAATTTTCCTTTCTCTCTTCCCTTTCCAAAATGTCTTTCAAGTGAGAGAAATATAAACCACAAATATATCAAATTTGGTGCTAATTAATATTTTCTTAATCTCAGGATAAAAGATTGAAAATTCATATATGGAAAGATCCTGGTACAATAGAAACCCTCTATATGAATATCCTATTTTGGAATAAACTTTATATAGTAATAAAAGATAACAATCTAGACTCGGGGCCAATAATATTTAGACATAAACTCCATTTGTAATAAATCATATTTTTTCCGACCACCTTTTAAGAATTTATGCCTCTATATAGGTATAAATAATCTATCGATAATAATATTTTTCTAGTTCCAACAATATTACTGTATGAAATTTCTATTGTACTAAGTTTTCTACATAGGATATGTTAGCTAGAAGCCTCTTTCTTTCACTACAACAAAATGTTCCAATAGTTATAACATGATTTTTGAAGAATTGTGACACCTATGAATGTCTGTGGATGGGTAACTATTATGCATGTCACAAAAAAAAGTATGTCACAAAATTTAGTGAAATTTATAAGTGTAGCTATTTTTGTTATATATGAACGTGTAACTATATTTTGTCACATTTGAAAGTGTAACTATTTTTTGTAGTTCATAGTTTCTCATATTTGAACTTTTTCTCTCTCTTTTTTCTTTACCTTTCAACATTTTTTGTTTGGTTTTGATGTATGTTATATTTAAAAAATTAATTATCTATTATATTAGAATAAATTATCTCTATTATTTTGGAAATGTTAAGTCTAAAAAAGGTCTTGATTTGGAACGCCAAAATCGGACAATTATATATATATATATATATATATATATATATATATATATATATATATATATAAAATTTGAAACTCTTGAGTTATAGTTGTCACGCCCAATTCCTGATGTAACGGAAGCTCGTAAATCGAGACGCGACTAATAAAATACGGAAAAATATAAGGTAAAAAGTTGACTCGAATGATCAAGGCAATAAACCCTTAGAATTTGGGAATAACTTCCTAAATGAAAATGGAAGACATCGAATGATGTAATCCAATCAAAACAATAATTAACCTCAGGATCACAAGTTTAGTTTCTTGCTTCTAATAGCCAATATCGTCAAAATACTAAACATCAAGGATTCAGAGTCTAAGCTCATCAAAAGGTACAATTCAAGTCATAGACAAGAAGGAAAAATGAAATTAGAGCTAGTTCATGATGAAGTCTAAATATGGAAATAATCCGTCAAAATACGGAGTGAACTCTAATCTCGGCTCCGCCTGTCGGCCCATTGATCCCACGAAAACATTTGAAAATATTTGGGTGAGTACTAATGTACTCGGTGGACATAATTGCTAAACATATTTCGTAAATTCGTAAAAGCGGTTTATCTAATCATAATAAAATAACTTAGAAGGTTTTAAAAAGAGAAACCACTTCTAAGCATGCAAAAATATTTCATTTATTGGGCTCATTGTCACGACTCTTCTGTTACTCGCTTTGATCCCGGGCCTCTAGCCACCGTCGGATCACATGCTCCCATTATTGTCATCGGGGACGTAACCCGGACAAATTCATAATTCCATGACGTACTTCGGAACGCATCCAGACAAGCACCATAATAACATGACGTACTCCGGAACGCATCCAGACAAGCACCCTTATAACGCCTCATGATTATGTTAGTGTCGATGGAGATCAACCCACCGAAACAACTAACTAGTGTACACAATTCTCAATTAACGTATTAAGATTAAAAGAGAATCTCGATCGATACATTTACGAGCCTTAAAGCAGTAGTAGCGCGCAAAAACATTTTATTGGATAAACAGTTTGCATTTCATGAAATATCAGAGCATATAACTCAAATATACTTTTGTAAATAAAGCCCACCTTGATAGGACAAAGCCTGGCGAATTCACTATAGTATACGTCTCGGGAAGCAACGCTAATCCCCTTGATCGACAAAACCTACAAGAAGCACTAATCTTAATAGGTCTCGAAAAACTAACCTTAAGTTCAAGTAAAGAAGGCTACTAACTTATGATTCGTTAAACCCGAGTTTTCAAAATATAACTAAATTTGAAAACTAATTTATATCGGCTAAGACACCAACAATACCCTTGCTCGACTTTTAGTTAAAAACGCATTAAATTTCATAATCGTCTTATGATAAATACTTTTTACAAAAGTATAATGCAATTGAAATGCATACTAAAATCATATATATATTAAGGAATCTCGCTTAATATAACTAATAATAATAAAATTATCAAATTATGCACTTGTCTAACATAATTTAATTTATTTAATTATTCTAACTTAATCAATTTCATTAAAAGAAATTAATCACATTAATTAAATAGGTCATGATCATAAATAAAAGTAACTTAAACTTTAAATTAGCCTTAACTTAATCAATTAATTAATTAAACTTAATAGTAATTAATTAATTAACTTATCATAATTAAATAATGTTACTTGTATTTAAGTTTAAGTTAATTATCCATTTAATTAGATTTAATATAATTTAATTAATTAAGTCTCAAAGTTAAACCTTATTTATTTAATTAATTTAAGTCCAAAGATTTAATTAATTAGAGCAAATCAATTCATTAATTAAATTAAAACTCAATCATTAATTAAATCTAAGCCCAACTATTATTTAAATAAAAGACAGTCCAATCATGTTAAATAAAATGGAACAGCCCATTTAATTTAAAAAAAACAAAGCCCAGCCCAATTTTTTTAAAAAGAATCAGCCCACATTTTAAACAAGAACAACCCAACACTTTGAAATAAAATGGCCCAACACAATATTCCATTCCATCTCCTTTTCTCAGCCCAAACCAAAATCGGCCAAATCCATTTCAATTATTAAAATAAACCCCAGCCCAATCTCATTTAAAAAAAAAAATAGAACAAGCCCATAACTTATGCATTTCGGCCCAAACATTTAAATAAAAGAACCCAACACTTAAAAAAAGCCCAACTCATTTTAAATGAGCCCAATACACTTTGAAACCCTAAACCTAAATCTTCCCTCCCACTTTTTCCGGCGCCGCTTTCCGGCCAGCCGTCGTCACCGGCGACCAGAATTCCGACGACTTCATTTTTTTTTTTTTTTCTCTCTCTCTTCTCTGTACTCTCTCCCACGTCTCTCTCCGCTCTCTCTCTGCTCACTCACGACACACACAACATACACATACGCGGACACACACACATACGCGAACAGCACCGCCGCAGCCGTCGCGTTTGGCCGGCCACGGCCTCCTCTCCCTCGCCTCTTGGCCCGACGACGCACGCACACACACACGACGACACAGCGCACACACACACACGTAACCACGCACACACACCCAACGACACACCACACGCGCGGCGGTCTCCTTCCTCCTCGCTGCACGACCGCCGCTGTCACAGGTCCGGCGACGCCGTCGTCGCACCAAGTAACACACACACACACGCAAGACAACAACATACACGCACACGACGCACACACACACGCATGCGACGCACACACACAACGCCCCTATTTTCATCTCGTCTCACGCCTCCCCTCTCCTTTCGGCCGAACGCCAGTAGCCGGAGCCACCAACGCCGTCGCCGTCGTCTCTGTCTCTCTCTCTCACTCATACTACAGCATACACACAAACCACAAACTCACGCACACACACTCTAACCTTACTGCACACACACATAACACATAACCTCATATACGCATATACACTTAAATGAAATGGAGAGATTCAAGTTTAAACCTTTTGTGGATTCCTTGTTGTGGCTGCAGGAAGAGTGAGTGTATTATGGAGGCTAGGGTTCCAAACGGGAGGAGTGAGGTTGATATAGTGTAGAGTATTTGGGTTGTCCATGGGCTTTCCTTTTGGGCCTTATCAAACCAAAGTCCATTAAACAGTTTATTCTTACGGCTCAAAGTCCGATCTTAAAGATTATTAATTAATTAAACATTGACATAATATTATTGACATAATGATCTATAAGTATATATAAATCATATTCGATTATTATATTATATATAATAATTCTCGTAATCACTTTATAATAATTAATGAAATAAATTATTTTTGTTGGAATTCAAAAATTTTCTTTCACTGGGCACGAATCATTTAAAAATTCTAAGTTCGAAAGTCATTCTAATCCTATTGAGAAAGAAGGGTATGACAATAGTAAAATTTAGTTATATTCCTATATGTAACAAAAAAATTTATTGTGACATGTTTAAATGTAGTACGGTTTAATTACATGGATAGATGTGACAAATTTTACTATATTTTCAAGTGTAACAAAATTTACATATATTTTTATATGTAACAAAAATATATTAATGCATGTATTGGTGTAATTAAATTTTGCCACAACTAAAGATGTCATAAATTTTGTAACACTTCTCTTGGTATCACTAAAAATATGTAACTACTAGACATTTTTTTTTTTGTAGTGTTTGAAGCCAATTAAAGTGCACATGTTTATTACTATTCTTTTGAATCTTTTAATTTTTTCAATTAATTAATATTTAATTAACTTTGTAGAATTTTATTATTCAATTATAATTTAATAAATTTTAATTATAGATTATTAATTGATTATTCATTATTAAAATCTAGGGAATTTAATTATCAATTAATATATTATAATTAAAAATAATTAATAATCTTAATTATAAATTACTAAATCCTTATCCATCTTTTAACTATAACAATAACAACTATGATGAACTAATATTTTTGGAAGTCCGCACAAATGTATTGATCAATGTTAAGAGGGACAAAGTTTGCAAACTGGCGAAAAGATTACGCCAAATGTGAGTGTATATGTAACAACTCTGCAATTTTTTTCTTAATCTTATAATTCTATCTATCTTTCTAAACTATGGTAAACAATATTCAGTAGAAATCAAAAAAGTGGGTCAGAAATATAAATTTGATTCAGATAGTTTTATGTTTTGTTCGGTTTTTGATTTAAATTTTTAAAAATCGATATTTTGGTTCGATTTCAATTTCAGAGATGAAAATACCGAATAATTGTAAACCTAATTGAATTATAAGGGTGTATATATAATTCTAATTACATAGTATTTATTTATGTTTTATAGTTTAGTAATTTGTAATAATTATTTATTCTTTTATAATTTATTTATATATTATAGTTTAGAACTCATTCATTTGTTAATATTATTTGCTTGGTAGAAATGTTTATTAGGAACTAAAATTTATAAAAAATTCCAGTTTTTCGATTTTATAACGAAACCAAACCGAAAATTTGGTTTGATTAAATTTGATTTTTAGACTATATGATTCGGTTTCTAATTGCAGATTTCAATTTCCTATAATACACATTTCGATAAATTTAATTTTTACAATTCGATTCGATAATCGATTATGGTTCATTCAGCCTTGGTTATTTATATCATTTGAGGAAATTGTGATCGACTCTCCTTCACGCATGAATGAAGTATATACACCGTCGAATTAACACATGCATATAATTAAGTTACAATAACAACACGAGTCTATCAAATAAATCATTGCCAACTTCTTTTGTGCAGTTTTATTGCGGAGCCGACAGCTAATATAAACTCTCACTCATAATAATAATAATAATAAAATAAAAAATAGGAAATTATATAGTAACTGCTCCACATTACTTTCCTTGGATACTTGCTTCAAAATCAATTGCTCATTAAGATACTTGGTCCTGCAATTAGCAACAGAATAAACTTGTAATTTGTATATGAGTTATTTCAAGATTTCATAAAAAAGATCATTATCTTATAGTCTTTGCTACCTTTTTCCTGATAATTGATTTGTAATTTTCTTAACTTTGCCAGTCTTCTTTATAATTCGGCAGCGGCACCTTCCCCGACTCTATCAGTTGGATGTCTTCGACAAGCTTCTGGTAGTGGCACTTCACCTCCTCCACCGTCTTCCCGCCGCCCACGGCCGCCGCCAGATTCTGCCACCGCTCCGGCGTGTCCTTGTCGTACACGGCCAATCCATCTTCAAAACGCTTGTTTTCCTGTGCAGTCCAGCTCGACTTAGACCCCATTTTAATTTGATAGTAGTATTAATGTGTGTAAAAAAAATGATTTTGTGTGATGGATTGTGACATAATAATTGCTCCTATTTATAACAGGGGGTGACTTAGTTTTGCTATGATTGCAGTTTGGGAAATTTTTCGTCAGAAACAGCTTGGTAAAAGAATATGATGCAGATAAGATTAAAACAGGTGGTATAAGGCAAAAAAGCAGAGCTTGAATTGTGGACAGGCTGCTTTTTTATCCAAGGAAAGTTGATCCCAAGATATCCTCAAACGTGAAAATGTATGCAGAAACAATGTTGCGTCATGTAACAATAATATATATTTAATCATCAAGGAAGTTGACGGTGTGACAAAATAGACATACAAACTATAAGAAATGATTGGCATATTTTAATTACTTTTTTCCATTTAACTTCGTCGAGCCTTGAGAGGAGTAATTGAATCCGGAGATATATACGTCGTCATCCCGACGATATATTCGATGAAATCTACGCTAAAGATTAAAATTTCCATGAAAATATTTGGAAAGAAGCTTGAGATTGATTTTGAGTTTATTTGTGAAAATTGTGAAAAAAGTACTCCGAATTTGTGACAACTTTTTTAGCCCCCACTGATTTCTTAACAAAATTGTTGGTTTTACAAGAAAAATATTCAAATTGAATGTATTAGGATTCGAATAATGTATTAATGTTTTATTGAGCTAAACGGTCGTAAAGTCAAATTATGGACTAAAATAGTGTATTTCTCTAAAAACAATATTCTACCATTTATTTTAAAGAAATTGATTAAATTTGAACTTGTTTGATCATATAAACTTTCAAATACTGGATCATATCAATCTAATCTATATATGTTACCCTCCCTGTATATATAGTTCATCCCGACAATTATAAAAAAATTAACATTATATGTAATAGAATATTATTGGATGTGGTAAAATGGGACACTAATAAGATGGTGAAATCTAGTAAGGTAGTCGTCCCAAAAAGTTATCAGGCAAAAGGTGGCCCAATTTTGATCTCTTATCTCTTGCTTCTCTGCATGGGGATAAAGAGAGCCTTTTTTCAGGTACATGCATGGGTTTAAATAACAAAATTGTTGGTTTTCTAATTTCTTCAAACCTTTTCATTGATTATATTTGCTGCAGTAGTCATAATGTGGAATCAAGCCTTACGATAATCATTATTTTTAAGTACGTAATGTTGGAAAAATCGATTAACATCATTTTTAAATAGTTCACTCTCGTTGTAGGCTTAATGAGAAACGTGGAATAGTTTGCTTCTAACAAAAGATAGCTAATTAATACGATTAGGGATGTCAATGGGTGAGTTTATCGGATCGATCTGAAACGTTCAAAACTCATTAAATTTTAAAGCAGCGGTTTTGGTTCGGTTCTAGACCCGCTTTAGACCCGGATCGTTTAGATCCATAGTTTGATGATCCGTCCGATCCGGATCTGGTTCTGGTTAATACTTATTTATTGGTCATGGTCTGAGTAAAACCTGTCTATTGACAAGCCTAAGTTTAAATAGGCTTTTCAATGAGCTAGTTTTATCCATATCGATTCAAAATTACTCATAACACATTAAATTATAAAGCAACGGTTTCGGTTCTAGTTCTGGTTCTGGTCCAATTCTGGTTCCAGACCCGCTCAGATCCGGACCGCTTAAGACCCATAGTTGATGATGGTCCGGATCTAAAGTTAAATGGGTCGGTTCTAGAACCAGAACCATTACTTATTTATTGGTTCTGGTTCGAGTAAAACCCACTCGATTGACATCCCTAAATACGATGCATATAAGCATACAAGGATTAAACAATTTGTATATGAAAAAATCAAGAGCCTTTTAATTACTATACTTTGTCAATTTTATACTAACCATATTGGAAATGGTAAATATTTTAAACATCAAATTATTTTTACACTATCATTTATATCCTAAATTGTTGATTTTTTTTTTAAAATCCTAAACTATTGATTTTGTATCAATTGTGTAACCATTTATTTTTCGGTTCTGGAAAGTTGACGTGACTCGCTAGATTGTCATGGTATATTTAACAATCCGACGATATCATTTTATGCTATATAAGTTATTTTTTACAAAAACTTTAAATGTATTGTGGCAATTCAACGAGCCACGTCAGCATAAAAATGGGCGTTGGCACAATTGATACAAAATCAATAATTTAAAATTAAAAAATATTTTTGATAATTCATGATATGAATTTTAGTGCCAAAATATGTTTCAAATGATATTTACCCATTTGAAATGATTAATTTCAGACGAAGAATCACAAACATTTGGTAAGATGTTTTCCCTTCAATCAATAGGTCAAGAGTTTGAGTTATCTCGGGTGTGCAAGTGTGTATGAGCTGTAACTCTAAGAAAAAAAAGGAAAATATTTATTTATTAAACTTAAACCGTACCCATTCAAATCAATTGTCCTGATCCCATATCGAGTTATATATGACTCTCACTAACTTGGCCAAAATAATCAAATAAGACAAAAGAGGTCCAAATCTTTTTCAATAATATAGACGCCGAAAACATCCTTTCTTTACTCGAATAGATAAAGATAAGATTATACTCGGTCAAATTATTAGGAGTGTGTGACTACCGAAAGTACTGGTAATTGATTTTAGGAATCTGTCATAATTAATGACGATTAGGGATAGGCCTGCTTATCGGTTTTACTGATTTTGGTTAACCCGAAATTAAAACTGAAAAAATCGATTATCGGTTAATCGATTTTTTCGATTTCAGTTAATTTCAGTAATAGATTAATTGATTCGACTAATAAAATCGGCTAATCGAGTAACCGAATAATTGATCGGGTTCCGTTATGATTAGTAAATTTTGTGATTTTCAAATTTGATTAACCGAAAAATCAATTTCGACTACCCAAAATCAAACCGATTAATACCCATGTTAATGCGGTATGAAAAACGACTTACATTATTTGCTATAGAATTAAGAAATCCAGTTTTTAACCGTGACGTGACCTTTAAAATTTCTATATTTAATTGATAAAAAAACCGACCATAAAACAATTGTCGAACTTACATGCACTCATGCATAATGGAATTGTAAAGAGATCTCTAATTAATTGTAACAAGTCTCCATTTTCTTTTACATCGACCAGCTGTTAATCCTTATGATATTGTGATGGAGTCCAAGGTGTTCTGGATATGATGGATAAATTTAACCATCATGTCTCTTTATCGAAATAAAAGAAATCGAAAGTGAAGGAAAGCAATTTTTAAATAGATGATGATTTAAGTGTAGTAAAAATAAAATATTGTAGTAGTGACGATAATAATATTTTAAGATAAAAAAAATGTATATGATTATTGAAACAGTATTTTTGAGATATCAAATATTTAGAATTTTCTTAATAGTAATAATAATTATAAAATATTTTGATTTGAATATTTTTCAAAACAAAAATAGAGAGAAATTGGTGAAAATGAGGTTAAACCAAATATAAGAAAAATTGGCACAAAGCTATTTCAAAATATATCAAATTATTCAATTTGACTCAATTACCTTTGCCATCTTCTTCTCCCCACAACATTATCTGCATAAAATTCATAAAAATTCCCAACGGAGGCGGCATGACAGCGGTGCACGAGTTTCACAAAGTTCATAAAATCTCCCAACTTTATTTTTTCTTGAAATTAAAGTTTAATTTTTTTCTTTATTTGTTCATTTTTAATGTAATTTTGTTAAGGGCATTTTTGTGAGTTTTTTCCTCTTTTAAAACTGAAATTGGATATATTGCATCATTCCCTCTAAATTTATTAGATTGTTATCAAATGTACAAGCACAGATTTAGTTTGATTTGGGCCAAACCCAAAACGTTTAGCGGTCTTGATCTGTTTGGATCATTATTATGAAAAGGCCCAAAGGATGAAAACATTTTCTTGCGTAACAGTAGATTTCTACATAATCTTTTTCTTAGAACAAAAATACTAGAAAGTGGGAATTTATGTAACAATAAAGATATATCACATTATGCTGGTCACACGGGAATACTTAATAATTATCAATACAATTAATTAATAAAATAATAATATTAAATTATATATTAATTATTTTTATATAAATATCATTTTCCCACCTATTCTGAAAAGTATTAAATTATTAATTTTAAATTTAAATTTAAATATTTCATTCGATAGGGGAAAATTTATAATTCCATAAGATGATTTTAATGTAAAACTAATTTTTTAATAGATCAAATATTAAATAAATATTTTTTCATTCAATAAAACATATTATGGCTGACCACGTTATGGCCGAATAACATCACTCAAAAATGATTAAATATTAAAGATTTACTAAATACAAGCAATAATCTAGTGCTATTTTTACACATTAACATAAGTAATATTTGTTGGAAATCAACATATATATATATATAGTCAAGTTGACAGGAAGCTATTTTGATCAAGATTTAAGTGACGAAAACGTTTAATTTTATGAAATTAAACGGCATAGGATCGATCTATGTTTCGAGTAGATGATCGTGGTGTATTCATATTCTCAAATCCGATTTTCGGTGAGGGAAAAATAGTTAATCAAAGTAGGTCACTGAAACATGGAGTTATGTAATTAAGGGAATAAACATAAACTAATTAATGATTATCCCACATCGATTAATATATCTTCATTAATTGTCTATATAAGTGGTTTATTGAATACTTAGTATAATTCTATGCACAAGTGATGGGTTGGAAAGCCCACGCGCGTCGCCGTCGTCATGAAGCCGGGTCTTGCGCCCGTGCCGAACTCCGACTCCGTGGACTTGGATCTTGGCAATTGATATTTGAGCTGTTCTTTGGGCCTATTCGTGGATCTGGTTTGTGGTCCAATGTAGTATTTTTTTTATCAATGTTTGATCGAGCTCAAAGTTGAAGTTGGTCCAAGACCCAATTCATGTGGCACAATTCGTTGGTTCTATTGTGCATTTGAAGAGACGTCCAGATACGTCCAATAAACCTGGATGCACTCACTGTTCAGATTCATCATAATTGTCGATAACGTCCCGATATGATGTCTATGAGGGAAACGTGGGTGTAACTCCCACCTTGTCTCCAGAAACCATCGCGTAACCCCATCTACATTCAATGGGGGGACATAATTCCGTAACATCCGACATCAATATGGGGTGTTGACTCCAGCAGACTCCCCATGAGGGGACGACGCCTATAAAAAGGACATGTCTCCCCAGCATTAGTCACCTACTGCCAACTGCATTTCAGTATTCTAAAAGCACTATCTGCAAACATAGTACGTGTCCAAGCTCTGTTATCGCCTTTGTCCAGTTCGTCGGAGCTCGTTGGTTTGACGTGCTGCCACCTTCGAGATGCTGACGTTTTATCATTGGGGATGATACGAACAGAACATAGAGCACTACCGGGACGTATCTCGTCTTGCGGAAAGAGACATCCTCAATTCGACATTAGTATATGGTTTTATCTTTGTATTTCAATTCTGTTTACTTCATTTTTAGTTTGATCTTCTATTTTTACATTTCTATTTAAGTTGTAATACGTTCCAGCAAGTTGTATTATTTTATACACTCATTTCCACCAATATTTTATCTTAAATGAGGTATGATCCCATTTTTAACAATTGAGGAGCTGATATATTAAAAAGTAAGTAAATAAATAAAAATAACTGTAGATATATTTCATCCTTTACATTTGAACAACTATCGTACTAGGCAAATTTACTAATTCGAAGTTTAATTGATCAAACTAGTTCAACCACTGAAAGCTAACAAATAAAAATATCAATTTTGTTAGATAAATGATCTATTAATACCAAAGCCCGACACTGAATCCCTAGAAAATATATTTTTATATTAAAGAATATCAATATTATTTAACGAATCTTCTGAGATAGTCATCAAAGAGTGGAAAATATACAACACACGATTTGAACTTAGAAAACAAAAAATCTCAAGTCTCAAACCTAGTTTTTTCATAGTATATTATACATTCATTACAATAAAAAGAAGATTGTCATAATAATATAGTATTGGTATTGGATATTGATAACTTAATTTGTAAGGAGGAGTGATGGCTCACCTTGCGTAAACATATTTTGTGATCACAGTTCACGTTTAGTCCACTTTATATTGTTTTTTTGTAATGTACATTTATTTTAATCTTAATGCATAAAAATTTGTAAAATCAAAGCTTTGATATCATTAACTCAACAAATTATATAAAAAATCAAAGCTGGATTTGTTCATTTTTCCTTTAACTTCAATAAAAGAATATTCTTTGATTTTATGTAATTTGTAAAATTAATGATGTCAATAACAATATCTTATATGTTGGGATTAACACTAAATAAATGTGTAAAAAAAAGAATAATACTAAATAGAGTAAATATGATTGGGGTTCACAAAGACGTTCACACAAAGTGAGTGACACATCACTCCTCCACTATGTACATAAGATCTTTCATGACAAGATTGTCAAGATGAATTATCGTCATTTTTTTTCGTTATGCACACATTCTTCAAAATGAACAAAAATAACACGGAATTTTAAAAAATATTAAAAATAAATAAAAGATAATGATGTGATATATTAAAGGGAAGTTGCTATCCGAAAAGCTATTATTTTGTATTGAGTGTAGAAGACCCAGTCAACCACTAAAATGTCCTCCTCACAGAAGATAATTTAAAATTTATGGGCCCTTTTCTGTTATGTCGATTTGTACATGTGCTCCCACCTTCGAAATTATTGAAAAATACCCACCATAAAAGTTGAAGATTCAATACTTATGTCCTTATCTTTCCATGCCGACTTTTCTATTACTATACATTCTAATCTTAGGTTTAGTCTACGGGTAGACTATAATTCATATTTACCTTCTTTTTTTAAAGTTATTTATAATGTTTCATAGCGATTAATATCTGTTATTATAAACTAGACATTACCTTTCGTAAAGGGAGTATGAAAAAAGGTGAAGTTTGTGTGTGCATATTTGATGAACTTTATACGATCTTATTTGTATAATATTTCTGTACGAATAGCCTTAACGTTTATGCTATTATTATGTGGTTATTAAGATTCACATTTTTAAGGTGGATTTCCCGACTGAACTTGTAGCATGCGCGCGTGTGCCGTGTGCAGTGTGCCGTGTGCGGGTATAATAATAATAATTATTAGTAGTAGTAGTAGTAATTGCAAAATAAATTACGAATTTATATTCATTTTACAATTTAGACCTCATTTTCAAACCTTTGCAAATAAATATCAAATCTTTCTAAGTTTTGCAATTGGGCTTCCCCAAATTTTCCAACAATAGGAAAGAGAGATAAATGCTTGCTTGGACTAAAGAATATCATTTAGTGTGCAATTAAGCACAAAATTGAAATGTATAATACTCAATCATATCAATATGTGCTTAATTGCACACTTAGAGGGTGTTTGGCTGATCTTATAAGTTCCCCAAAAACAGCTTATAAGCTGTTTTGCGTAGCTTATAAGCTCAACCAAACACCCTCTTAATCATTTTCTACCGAATTTTAATCCAAGCTAGCGCCCAAGTCATCTGGTTGGTTCATGCAGACACCGATCAAGTAAAGTTTGACAAAATTCCACATCAAAGTCTGGTAGCTTTAATTCTATTACCGAATTTTTAGTGCCGTGCCACTAACTGACCATTAGGTCAAAGTATAGGCTATTTTTTTATCATTTCATAAAGCTCGGACCATAAAGTCACAGACAGAATTAAATAAAGTTCAGGCAATATACTATATTTAACCTAATTAAATATTATGATGAAAGTTTGGTAATCACCAAAGTGGTGAAACTTACTACTCTAATTGAACTAAGCTACTCGTGAATTATTCGAAGCTCAATCCGAAAAATACTTGTTTCGAATTCAACTGTTTAGTAAATGAGTTGAGCTCAGTAACTCGAGTCTTATTCTACGACTCATTAACCTTGCAAACATATTCGAGATTGAGCCTAAACAAGCCTTAGTTTATGAACATGTTTGCAAGGTTCACGAGCCTTAAAACGAACACATTCTCCAACATGAAAATTTGTGGGTGTTGCAAACAAGTCTTTATGTGAAAATGTTCGTGAATATTTTTGCAAAATAACATATTACAGTTTCTTTAATAATTCAAATCAATGATATTTACCAATATTTAATTGTATAGTACAAATAACATTAACATAATAATGACAATATTAATAACAATAACAATAATATATTATTATTATTATTATTTGAAATTAAAAGAAAATGAACAAATTAAACTTTGATTTTTATATAATTTATAAAATTAATTAGGTCAATAAAATTTTTTAAGATATTAGAAATTAAACGTCTTGCGATGTGAACATAATACAATACAATCATTTTAACGTCTACAAAAAACAAAACAAAAAATTGTTGACATGCATGCAGGGATATACGCGTTGAATGATTGGCGGCTTTGGAGTCTTCTTCTTTCTCAGTTGTTCCCTTAATTTTGGTCCACCAAATATACTGTTTGATTCGGAGATTAGGAATTTAGGATAGGGACACGACCTCTGACCAGAAGTTTCATCAATTAGGATTTACAAGTTATTAATTTCCTAACAACATCAATAATTGAGATGAATAAATAGATCATATCTAATTCTAATAATTAATAAAACACTCTATATTCACCGTGTATATATCACTCACAAAACGACGCTATATCAGTATTGAGATCAAAATGATGTCGTCAAAATACATTGAACATGTCTATTTTACTACGATGTCGAAAAATTATATCATTATTACAACAATTTATAAACTATGTCGAAAACCAAAACCTATTCGTAATTTTTTCAGCAATTAACTCATATTAATTAAAAGTTGGGCGTGGATATTGCAGATATCTTTTACATACTATTGTATTCATGAGTCATGGCAGTATGAATAATGTGCAAACTAATTATTTATATATAATGGCATTTTACCAAGTGGGAAATTAGAGCAAGTTGATAAGGAAACTGTATTTTGATTTTTTTGTTTGGAAACGAAACTGTCTTTTTTTTTTGATATCATGGGGAACGCAGTCGTTACCTTATGTGCGCACTGGGTAAACCTCACGTTCGCTTCGATAGCGCAAACCACATGAGATGTGTAAACCACATTTGAAAAACTAGTGTGTGCGCTCAAACCCATGTAGGCGTTTGGTGGGGTTCAACTTGTGATCTTTCGATTCTGAATCCATGTCGTCATCGGGCTCAAGGGACGGAAATGAAACTATCTGTTTTTTTGGAGAGAGAGAGAGAGAGAGTTGAGTTGGTCAGAGCAAGAATTTATAGTGGCAAACAAATGAAAAATAGGTGGCGTAAGTGTTTGTAGTTATTCGAAGAAATTTAGACGGCCTACTTTCCACAAACAATAAATTGGAAAAATTGGCATTTGAGGAACTTCAATTATCTGGAATTCTGTATACTTTTTTCGTTTCGATGTGTTGTCCCACCATATTGTTATGGGACGTTACGTCTAAATTATTAATTATCATAATGAAACTCAAGAAAACAAATAGATAATGAAACTCAAGAAACTTAACTAATAACGAACTGATTTTTTTTGGATATATAATTTTTTAAAGATTGTGTGACGGTGAACTTGATTTTAAGATTTTTGGACTCTGACATTAACCATTCTACCAGTAGGCTAACACACACACAATCAGTGACGGAGCCAGAAATATTTTTCTGGGGGGCCCAAATAATTATAAATTTGAGAAGTTATAAGTGTAATTTAAAAAAAAAAACTAATTATAACAATTTTAATAATAGTTTAATATTATTTGAATTATATGACAATGTTTAAAAAAATTAAAAAACGTGATCATCTCATGACGTGAACAAAAAGAGCAAATCCAATGTTTAGTATCATTTTGATATGGATTTTGCATCGAAATGATGTATTTTCGCACTTGTATGGAAATTGATGTAAGTGAATAACTTTACATAAAATATGATGGTAACTACATAAAATTTAAAATTTCAAGGTAGTTTAGAGTTGGACTAAAATGATACTTATTTGACATAATGTTGGATAAAGAACGGTAAATTGTATTCTTAGACTTTCGAAAAAAGAACTTGTGATAATAAAGATGTATCAACATTTATGTTTCTAAAATAATTCTCAAATATTAAACAAAGTTATATTTTGATTTCTCTATCATTAGCAACATCTTCAGGGCTTAAAATGAGATTTTAAATAACTTGGATGTCTTCAATTGTTGCTGCTGTTAGAATAAGTTTATCATAATCTTTATAAAAATTTGATTGGTCATATTAATTCATATATAAGATTTATTATTTGCATATATATTTTATTTTATCAACATAATATAAATTAGATAAAAAAATAAGAGACCAAAAAAGGAGAAAGATTTTAAAAATTGGATAAATTAAATAAAAAAGAAGATAATAAATTAATGGGGGAGAGAAAAAAAAATGCTCCCTCCTATTTTTATTATATATCGTTTGCACACAGATTACTAAAAAAACTTGTACCCAAATTACCTTAATCAATGATAATTAATCGTTAATGAGATTATTATTTAGTTGAATACATGAAAAATAGGATTTGAAATAGATGATGAGAATCAATACTCCAATTAATGAGGAAAAATTTGATGCTTTATTCTAAAATGTCAAATAAATTTAAAATAAGTAAATTTAGAAAATGACATATAGTAAAAATAGGTGGAAGTATAACTAAAAATATAGTATATAATGGGAGAGAGAAAAGAAATAGAAATAAAAAAACATGGCTGGGAGAGAGAAAAGAAACAGAAATAAAAAAACATGGCTGGGAGAGAGAAAAGAAACAGAAATAAAAAAACATGGCATTACCACCTCTGCCAAGATTCGAACTCGGATCAATGCGTAGAAAGCTGTGCAATTTAGCCAATTAGGCTAAACAAGATCATTATATTATTTACACCTTATTAATAGTAGTACCTTTTTTTCCAAAAAGTTGGGGGCCATGGGCCCCCCAGGCCCCAACGTGGCTCCGTCCCTGCACACAATTGTGTTTTGTTATATTATATATTTATTTTTAATATTCATATGTATTTCATTTTTAATTTGAATGATATATTTAAGTTAGTTATAACATTTTTTATATAATAAATAACAAAAATTAATTTATATTTAAAATGAATTGTTAGCACTAAATAATTAAATTAAAATTGAAGTTAAAAATAAGAGTGAAAGATTGAACCCTAGTTATATATATATATATATATATATATATATATATATATATATAGAGAGAGAGAGAGAGAGGGGTTCAAATAAGAACCAATTTTAACGTGAGAACTAAGAACTACGAAAATTCTTTACGAACAAAATGAATATGCTATGGAAGTTAATGAATACGCTGCGAAAGTTAATGAATCCAAAAATTCGAAATTTTCGAACCTTTATATAATTCATTTTGAAACTTTAGATCATCATAACTTGTTCATTTAAATTAACTTTTACATATTATATATCAAATTAAAGCTTTTTCTACTATCTTTAATTCAAGATAGATGTTACATATATCTTTACCAACAAAATTGCGCAAGTTTAAGAAAAAATGAAAAAAGAATAAAGAGAGGTAAAATAGAAAAAGAGGAGATATAAATTATGTGCAAGAAAAAAAAACTTGTTATCATTCAACTTATATATATATATATATATATATATATATATATGTATATGGATCAAATGAGAACCATATATATATCTTTTGAGAGCTAAGAACTAATTTAATGCGTTTATTTTGTGTAATCCAAAGGTCATGATTTTTTAGATTTGTTAGGTATTTGATTTTCAGATTTTGTTATTAATAATATTATTGTAATTTTCTATTTTTTATGTAACCGGTTTTGTGAGTGTTTTAAAGAATTTTCTTTTACATTTATGATATTTTGATTTTGCATATCTTTTTTGTATCTGTATTTTTATCCACCAAATCACCAAACAATATAATCGGTCCATCAATAATTATTTTCTAAATCTGATTCTGCAGTACGATCATCAAAAGTGATGACTTTAATTCTTTATTTTGTAATTGATCATTGAAAGTAATCATGTTATAGTCAGTCGAATTCATACGCTTATGCTTTAAATCACTTTGTTTGTGCATACTATACTGAACGATATGTATATCATTCCATTTATTTGCGTAACTACTATCTTATGCACAACTACTATATGTTATGCATATTACCCAAAATCATAAGAATAACTATAGTTGTATATCTATTATATATTTCTCACTCACGAATTGAAGGATTTGCGGTGCTAATTTGTGATCTTTATTTTAAGGTAATTTTATAAATTATATTTTACATTAATTATTATTCAAACAATAATTCTCAATTTTATAAGTTTTAGTTTTAGTTCCTGTATCATTTTGCGTAACTACTAATAATCATATGTACAATCATATGCATAATTACTATTTTCAGGAAAAAAAATCAAGTTTTAGAGAGAGAAAGCGATAATTTAGGGATATGGTGAATCTATAAAATGACCTTAGTGTCGTTGACGCGTTTACAACTATAAAAAAAATATAAAAATAATCAAACTCGTTTTTAAACATGACTAAATATAATCCATCAGATCAGATGAAACCTAGGATGAGAATTAGTTCTTAGTTCTCATCTTAGTGGTGGTTCTCCCTATAACTAATCCATATATATATAAGGAAGGCATAAAATAAAAACCATTTTTTTCATAAGAACTTAATAATAAATGCATTTTATTTATAAAGTTGATGCATTTTATGTATAAAGTTACTGTAATACGAAATATTAATGAACAACAATGTCTTATACCAGAACTTAATAGTGCATTAATTTTATACATAAAGTGTATTTGATCCTTAGTTTCTTAGAAAAAAATAGATTTTCATTATAACTCAGCATATATATAATATAGGGGATGGTTCTAGTGAGAATACCTATAAGTATAAGAAATAAGAATATATCATATCCACACATTTAGCTCATATCAATGGTCCAGATTGAAAGGAATTTAGTTAATGATTTTAGATTTTATTTCAAATAAGGGTAAATTTGGTATTAAAAAAAATTATTTTCTTTACTACTCCAAACGTAAATCTTGTCACTTCTCGATAATCTCGTCACTTACCGAAAAACTAGGGACTATATATCTGCTCAATATAATGTTGCACAAACTAGTCGTTCTATGACATATACTTAAATACTTCATCTGTCCTATATAAAATGTCTCACTTTCCTTTTTGGGTTGTCCCATTACAAATGTCTCATTCCATTTTAGGAAATAATTATCCCTTCAAAAAGTGTGGACCCTACCCACTTTTTAACACTTTAACTACTTTATATATTTTTCCTAAATACACGTGCCAAAAGAAATGGGACACTTTAAACGGGAGGGAGGGAGTATGTGACACACATTATATATCACGCAGTATAATTAATTATTCAACTACCTAGCTACACTTTTTGTAGTACATATATAATACAAACAATACACATATTTAATAAACATTAGACACACATTACATATCATGCAACATAATTTATTGTTGTACGACAAATGCTACGAATGTATCATACCCGTACAACAAAAAAATTATAATCTATCTAAAATAAGAAGTAACAATATATATTACAATAAATCTCTAAAATCAAGGAATAACCGTTTTTAACATAAAAAAGTTACTAATATAACCTTTAAATAAATCCAACGAAATTAAAGTATAGTATATATATAATACTCCCTCCGTCCTACCCATGACGGTCCATTTTTTTCGGAATGGTTATTTAGGAGAAGAGTGTAAAGTGATAAAAATTAAGTATGTCTCATAACTTTTGAAGAGATAATTATTATATAAAAATGAAACATGTCATATTGGATGAGATAACCCAAAAAAGAATACAGGTCATCTTGGCTGAGATGAAGGGAGTAATATACTGTAGCACAACGTAAATTAATATTGTTCATGATTTACTAAAATCAATGGTTTAATTTTATTCTTATTTCTTACAAATAATTTTATTTCTACATGATCCATCTTCTATTTATATATGGATTATAGCATGATAACCTAATTTATGATTAAATAACATACTACAAAAAAATATCTTAAACTATAATTAATTACTTATAGTTCATAATTTGAGAACCATATAGAAAACTAAATCTTTAGTAATATATTTTTATTCTTAATTTATTATTCTGATAAGGGTTATCGTTTATTTGGGGATTTCTAAACGGTGAACTTTCTGTGTCAAGAGAAATGTACAAGATGTGTGTGTGTGTTGGCCTAGTGGTAGAGTGGTTAATGCTCGAGGCCAAAGGTCTCGGGTTCGAGTCCACCGTGACACAACCTTTAAAATTTCTGTATTAAATTACCAAAAGAAATGTACAAGATTCAATCTTCATCTTCTCATTTCCTCCATTCAAAAAATATAATAAAAGTTGTTATTATTTTCTATTATATTAGCAACTCTTAAAATAATGTCCACTAGATCTCCAAATCCAGCATCCATCCCGACTCTAATAATCAAATAAGGCAAGTGAGCACTTTTATTTTCACGTTTCTAGCACCAAAGCTTGTTTCGATGATAAAATAATAATAAAATTATATTCAAACCATGTTCGATATTTATCAACCATCTAATAAGTTTGAAAAACATAAAAATAAGGATAGAAAATGAAGTTAAACTTTCTAATAACAATGTAAATAATATTCTTTTATCAAAAGTTTGTATTACTTTTGATAGTACGAGTTTTAATAAAGTATAGTAAGCAAATGGAGAAAGATTCTCACATGTTCTCAATTGTAAATGTAAAAAAATATCTAAAAAAATATAATTTTTTAATGTATGAATAAATAAAAATTAAATATATATTTTTGATGTATAAAAGAAATATATTCTAATTTGGATATTATTAAAAGACATCTATCGACGCGTTATCTTTTTTCGGCACGACTTATTTATAGGACTCTTCCGCTTCTTGATAACAATCAAATTTAGCAGCAACAGCAAGCTGCTCAACACCACTCATCGCCGACGCCACCGCACGCTTCACCATACACACACACACACTCCGATCAATCTTCTACCACCGCAGAAGGGGAGCCCCACCGAGTTAACTTAGCCCTTCTTCCATTCATTAAATAGCAGCTCCCTTTCCCTGCCATGAAAACCACATTAGTTGCGCACGGTTGTGGCCGTTGAACTTGAAGGCTACCCTGTTCGCCATTAATGCCTTCACTCCTCTCCTTTCTCCATCACCAAAATATCCTCTCCCTCTCTCTCTCTCTCTCATACACACACTCGACTTGCAAAATTTCTCATTATGATGAAGAAACAAAGCTCGTGATCATCATCGAGGTATGCATATTTACGTCGATATGCTCCTTTCCTCGCTTTTCGCATTAAATTATTTGCTCTTTTTCGCAGCGGACGACTAAACACACATAATACAGCATAACAACGATACATTTATGTTGATGATTGAGGTTTCGCTATTCCTAGCAATCCTGCTGCTCAACTCAGCGGCGGCTCAGCCCCTTCCGCCGCCGGCCGAGCGGCGGGCATTGCTCGATCTCCGCTCATCCCTCGGAATCTCAGCTAAAAACTGGCACAAGAAAGCCAATCCTTGTCTGAATTGGACAGGGATTGCGTGCCAAAACGGCCACGTTACCCGAATTCAACTATCCGCTCTGAGGAGAAGTAGGAAAGGAAAGCTCAATCCACGTTTCGCTGTCGATTCATTACAGACTTTTCCTTTCCTATCAACGTTCATTTCCACCGGGTTTCTGCTACCTGGCCAGATTCCGGACTGGTTAGGCACAAAACTGAGCCATCTCCAAGTTCTCGATCTTAGCTCAAGTTCGATTTCTGGCCCAATCCCATTATCTCTTGGGAGTTTGAGCAGTCTGAAGTTGTTAAATTTGTCGAATAATTCGATCACTGGCAACATGCCTATTGCTTTGGAGAAGTTGCATATGTTGACAGTTCTTGATCTTTCACAAAATTCTTTGACAGGGCAAATTCCCGAAGAGATTTCATCTCTTCGGAATCTCACCCGTCTTGACCTGTCGTTGAACTATTTATCCGGGGGGATCCCACTTGATTTTGCAATGCTTTCTAGGCTCAAGCAGCTGAATCTGAGCAGAAACAGTCTGAGTTCATCGATTCCCTCTCAGATTGCAAATCTTTTAGAAATGGAGCAGCTTGATCTCGGATTCAATTCCTTGAGTGGAGTGCTAACTCCGGAGCTGGGAGGATTGAAGAGCTTGAAGTATCTAGATGTTTCTAGAAACAATCTCACCGGCTTCTTCCCAAACGGTGCTGCTTCTTTCAATGTCACTGGTGCAGTCTTCAACTTCTCCCACAATCAATTTTATGGAAATGTAAGCTCCGGGTTTGGAAATGCTCTTGTAGTCGATCTGTCCAGCAACTATATCGGAGGGCAAGCACCTAATGAGAGTCGCTTTCGCTTCTCAAATAATTGTTTTTTGAAGATACCAAGGCAGAGGAAATTTGAGAAATGCTCCGAGTTTTATAAGGCTGTAGGTGTGCCTTATGGCAATGGTAGTAGTCAGCTACCAATGTCACCTCCGTTAATGGAACCAACGAAGACGAGAAACAGACTGATGACTTATGTTCTGATTGGAGTTTTTGGTGGGGTTGGTTTAGTTTTCATATTTGTAACAGCAATGCTGCTGCTTCTGAGATCACGCAGAACTCGGGGTAGTAATCAGCAAGCGCAGAGTAGAGATGTCGAGCAGCAACCTCCCAAGTTTGTTGCTGACCTGTCTAGCTTGGGAGAGCCGTTCACATTTGAGCAGCTGTTCGTGGCAACGAGCAATTTTAGTAATGAGAACTTGATGAAGCAAGGGCGTTCAGGATGCCTGTTTCGTGGGAGGCTTGAGGGTGGAGAGCTTGCAGTCGTGAAGAAAGTGGATCTGCAGTCTGTCAGAAGAGAGCTGTTTGTGGCGGAGTTGGAGTTTTTTGGGAAGGCGGCGCACCAGAGGCTGGTGCCTCTGATAGGGCACTGCTTGGATGATGAGAATGTGAAGTTTTTGGTTTACAAATATATGCCAAATGGGGATTTGTCGAATGCTTTGTATAGACTGACGAGTTCGGAAGAAGAGCTGCAGTCGTTGGATTGGATCACGAGGCTGAAAATCGCGATAGGAGCTGCGGAGGCCTTGGCATACTTGCACAATGAGTGCACTCCTCCTCTTGTTCATGGGTATCACTTTTGCAATGAACTTGAGATGTTGAAACAATGCATCTTTTTGTGATTGCTTTGTGAGAATAAAATTTTGTTGTATTATGCAGAGATATTCAAGCTAGTAGCATCCTTCTTGACGACAAATATGAGGTTCGGCTTGGGAGCTTCAGTGAAGCTTGTGCTTCAGGAGCCAATAATCATCAGAATATGATCTCCAGGCTGACTTCTGCTGGGAGACAACCTTCTGGTAAGAGTTCTCAGTACTATGCAAGAAAATGAGCTCCTAATTTTCATATTACAAGTTAATTTTTCAGTTCTTGGTTACTCCATGAACTAGAATCAAATGGATATGTGGGATCATTTCAAGTATTTGATGAGTTTTTGCTTGAAAATGTTGGCAGGATCATCGTCTACTACGTGTGCCTACGACGTGTACTGTTTGGGGAAAGTGTTGCTCGAGCTGGTGACTGGGAAGCTCGGGATGAGCACAATGAGTGATGGTGATGCACAGCAATGGCTGGACAGCACCTTACAATTCATCAGTATCTACGAGAAGGAGATGGTGAATAAGATTGTGGACCAGTCTCTTATAGTAGATGAGGATCTTCTGGAGGAGGTATGGGCCGTTGCGGTGGTGGCAAAGTCGTGCCTGAACCCCAAGGCATCACGGCGCCCTTCAATGAGGCATGTAGTGAAGGCGCTGGAGAATCCTTTCAAGGTGGTGAGGGACGAGAATTTCAGCTCGGGGAGGCTGAGGAGAGGCTCGTCTAGGCAGTCGTGGACGGCTGCATTATTTGGTAGCTGGCATCATAGCTCCTCGGACAGTTCCAACGCGTCGAGCCAAACGAACAAGGAGATTATCGGGGGCCTGAGGCAGACCGAGAGAGCAGGGTCTCGTGGTAGTGGAACGAACGACCATTCGTCTTCGCATAAAAGATTGTCGAGCGACGTCTTCCCGCAGCCACTGGAGATGCAAGATGTGGAGAGTGGCAGCTGAGAGTGTGTCATGTTTGAAATCCTAATAGGTAAGCGATGTGTGTGTGTGTGTGTGTGTGTGTGTGTGTGTGAGAGAGAGAGAGAGAGAGAGAGATTTGTTCCTCTAGTGTCTAGGATAGGAGCTGTTAATATTTTTGCTCTTATTAGTCTCAAGATAATTTTTGATGTGAGAAAACTTTTGAATTGTCTGAAATGTGTTTTAGTATATAGTGCCAGTGAACAGCTCGCACTACCCTCTTTTTCTGTTTATTCAAGAGGGGAGGACTCAGACATGAATCCTCGATCAACTAGTAAATACCATCAATAATAGAAGCAATAATTGTAATTTAAATTCCAAACTTTGGATTATGTTATAAATTCGACATAATCTTTAGAGTCTAATTAATATCACAATTTTCCAACTTAATTGCAAATTCAAACCTTCTAATTTTTGCACGAATTTGGAGCTAAAATTTTTACATTCATTCAACATTGAAACCAAAATTACTTTTTTAAGATCCATTTTTTGGGTTATCCTCTCATACTGTCAATTCATCGTCGGATGTTCGAAATTGAAACTTGAACCATCAAACAACTTGAATTCAACAAAGCCAACTCCTAACTCAATTTCTTAGCCACCAGATATCTGATGACAAAATTGACAATAAAAAAGGACGATCCAAATAATAGATTTCAAAAGCCCTCAATAAATTGTGAGTTTGATATTAGATGAATACCTAAATTTCAGCTCCAAATCCATGCAAAAAAATGTCGAATTTGCAACAAATTGAAAGATTGAGACATTATTGAAACGCTTTGAAGATAGAGTATAATTTGCAACAACGTCCAAAGTTTGGATTTAAATTGCAATATCCTGTACAATAGAGAAGAAACAAAAATATGTAGTAGTTACAAACTCTGGAAATTAAGCTCTAGATTGCTTGCTATAAAACTCTTTCAGTGAACACTGTAGTCTAGCATCGCAGTATAGAACTAGTTTTTTATTGACACAAAAGGAAAGAGTTTATACTGAAATTGATGCACTACCATACTGATTTACAACTTCTATGGGGTGAATAATCAACAATGGCCACTACCTTCACACAAGTCGATTTCATGCTGCAGAACGTAGAGATATCTTCAGAGGGAGAAAATATCAAACTCATGGGGCATGAAATCTTCACTTGGTCTATAGTACTTATCGGGTGAATAAAGGCTCAAATTACTAACTTGGCCAGTATACAGGCAAGCAAATCTATCCACCTAAGCAAACGTCAGCGAGTGAATACCAACAACCATTCGTAATAGGCATAGTTTAAATGGATGAGCACCTCACCTGATGAGCAAAGCGAGAATTTTGATAGCCAGTCTTCATCAGTTGTCCCCATACCTTGTGGAACTGAGAAATGTTGATCAAATGATTAAACGCTCAAGATAGATTGCTATTATGCTACTTGGTTATCACTCTTACCTTTTGATGGCATACTCGCTGTGCTTGTTGATGACTCAGCCGTGCTCGCTCCTGCTCACACTGTCATAAAACCATTTGGTCATAAGGTCCAGGGAGATATTTGAAGTCGACTGAGCATGAAAAATACTTTCAATCAACTCTTCAACATTTTATAGAAGATATATAGCCTTTACAAAACAGTAAAGGCAGAATATTTTGTGAAGTTGACAACCCAAATAAATGGAAGTGTAAATCAGCAAGCTATTGTCTTTGAGTTGATGATCACCCATCCTATGTCAATTTAGAAGCATAGGATGTCTCCAGATAATTAATATGAATGTCTTGAGTATATTGATCGTAAGATAAATTTCCCAGCAGTACTAACCTCCAATTTATCTAGCTCATAAAGTAGCTCTTCATTATTCACGGGCTTCTTGCCATCGAACCTGATCACAGAGCATGGAAAAAAGGTATCTAAGTTCGAAATGCTGCGCATGCTTATTTGTTCTGAGAACTGAAAACATAAGAACAGACAAGCTGCTTTCTTAGTTTGACTCATTTTTTGAATAGGATGGGTGGGTATGGCACTGCTGTACGGAACCCTATTGTTAGCAACCCACAGAACCCGGGAGTATCAACACCAGGACAAATTTACGTAGCATGGGTGGCTGAAGGTTGCTTTGGGTCGGTTGTTTCAGTCCCTATCTAGTTAAATCTAAACAGTCCAACCTGGTTGTTTGGCTAAGCTTATTTTAGAAAGCTTATAAGCTCCAACAACTTATAAGTTGTTTTAAGAACTTATAAGATATGGTGTATTAAGAGCTTATAAGATGCTAAAGTGTTTGGATAACAAGGGTAAATATGGAAATAAAAAAATATATCAGGGTTATTTTTGTAATTTTATTGTAACTTATAAGATCATTAAAAATAAGTTGGGTTTTGGAGCTTTTTTTTAATAGAGCTTATAAGCTCTTAGAGCTTATTTTGAAAACTTATAAGCTCTCTAACAACTTAATTTGCCAAACACATTGATTGAGCTTATAAGCTCAAACAGCTTATAAGCTGTTTAAAGAGCTTATAAGCTCAGCCAAACATCCCCTTATAAATTTTGTAGAAACAGGTTATCAGCTAGGCAGGAAGAATTCCTGTAAGACTGGGTCTGCATTTTTTTCATTCAATTGTTGATTTTTATACCCTTGACTGTCACCTATCAGCTGGCAGTTTCTACGCTTCAGTGACAATTCCAGATACATAATATCATTGGGTTGAAAACCAGAAAGCATAAAGGAGCAGAGCCAAGAAGTACCTGAGAGACCACTTCAGATGATGAATCTGGTCCTCTATATGGTCACGCTTATTCCTCAACAATTGAAGTTCCTACAGAGAATCAAAATTTACGGAATCAAGGGCCAACATTAATGATCTACGATAGTAGACATAGCAGAGGTAGAAAGAAACATCAAAATATTCAGCAGTCAGTTTCTCAAAGCATTTAGTTAGCTTGTACAAAATATAGATTTTTCTAATAATACAATAGTTTCTTCAATAAATCAACGTTGAGCATAACCCTGCCAAAAGAGAATATGAAACGAACCCTTTTTGTGGCTTATATAAGAATCGGATTTACTAAAGGATGGTCTCCAGAATGTGAGACATTCTTCGTAACTTGAAAGGCCTAGTGCAGGAGAGATCATTGATTGCATGAAAACCCAGTCTTTCATCTATATAGTTTACAACCTCAAAAGATAGGCAAGGCATTTATACCCATCCACAGCACTGGTTATCATAGTGGTTAGCAAATCCCTTAATAAATTACTGCAGCTATAAGATATGCCAAAACCAGAAGCGGAATATATACCTTGCGAGTTTCTCTTAATTTCCAGAGAAGTTCGACTTCCTTCTCAAGCTCAGGAACAATAAGCATTGTTCTCCATCCTGCAAGATGATAATGTTCCTAAATCAAACTTTAGAAATTAACATAATATATCAGCATCTTTAACCTATATGCTTCTTATTAATTTAGACACCCACAAACTCATCTGAGGTTAATGAAGCTAAACGGTGGAGGAATATACCGCTTTATCACATAACATTTATTCCAATTTAAATCTAAACAGCAATTCACTATTTCACTTCAGGCTAATATAACCACTGGCCATCATTTTCTTAAGGACAAAATGAAGTAGTCCTAGCTAGATATTTTTCCATAAACAAGGATTTCATGAAAGTATTCTAAAGATTTACAATTTTACATATTGGCAGGCACCACTAGAACAAATTCTCACATCACAAGAAATAGATGACATCACTTACAAGATTTTTAAAAAAAATGCTGTTAGTTGAGCATAAATCAATTATAATGTTATTCCTTTTGCAATGAATCTAGATAAAGCAAATGTACTGCAGTCAATATGAATATTATAACCCGGAAAATTCTTATATGAAAATGAAGGAGATAGTAGATAATATACCAAGAACTTTTTTACTGCGCAGAATGTCTCCATAGATGTGATCTCCAACATAAAGTACCTAAAATATTAGATAAAAGTTGATGAAATATTCTAAGAAAAACCCAAGCGCCACAATACAACATTACACAGTTTCAATGGGCAAAGGAAGACTACAAACAATAAGGTAACAGTCCACCATACAGCGTCAATGGGAAAGGAAGACTACTAACAAAAAGGCATTGTTCCTCCTCACACATAGTATCAGTCTTCAAAAGTGTGAGAAGCGAATGGGGAATGGGAAACTAACAGCTTTCAGAAAGTACTCATTTGTCTCATTGAAGAAACGAGAAGCTCAACTGAAATCCAGTTTTTCATGTATTATTAACATCGTACAGTCTAATTTCTGTTTCATATTAAGCACGGCTAGTATATTTTTGTTAGCCACAATTTCCAAAAAAGTGGCACTAATGGTCCATGCTACACACTCGTATGTACCAATGGTTTATTCTCAATGGGAGCTTGACTTTATGGACCTAAACCGAGAATAAAATTGACAGGGCCTAAAACAGTGGACATACATACTGAAGGGAGTACCTGGGAGCTTGACTCTATTGACAGCAATTTATGCAGGTGGCCAACATTTCCTCCCTGAAAGTGTAATTCCAGAAAATTGGTGAGCAGAACTGAATGATATCAAGATACCTGGTGTGCAATTCTTTTCTTCTTTCACAAGAGGGCAAATGTTCAGAGTATGCGGTACAGGATACCTGGAAAACTTGACAGCTTTCGTCCTGGATCTTCAATGGCAACCTTAGAGAAGAATCTACCTGGTTAATGAATAATAGGAAAGTAATCAGGCTTGCCCAGGAATCGCACACAATATCATATTTAGTAAGGACATAAAGATGTAAACTAACCTGAGGCATAGGAGTTCCATTATCTGTATTAAGAAGCATACCCGACTCAGGGTCAACTTCAAAAAGATTGGCACGGTTTTCATCATGGAAAAAACTTGGTTTTGCACTGTCGGAAATAAGTAATTACATGCAATTGTCAGAAGAAATCACAAGATAGCCAAGAGAACTTTCAGCTCATTTATCCGTCACCAGAGACTTCAGCACATGATTAAGCCATGAATTATGACCCATAAGATATATAATGTGCAATCTAATTAACAATCATCCTCTGATCAGAAAAATTCAGTGTGATGGAAGAATAAAGATTTCAGAAAGTCATAGAAGTTAGCTAGAATACATCCTATCCACAAACACCGACTCATGACACCTTAAATAATGACATCAAGTCATCCAAAGATGGTTAAGAATGTGAATATGAAATTTCAATGAACGTGACTGAAAGTTGGTAATACAAAAACAGGAAGACTAAATATAGTATGTGTTAGTGTCAGAAAAGAATGAAGGAAAGCTTAGAACCTTCCAGTAATAACAACATCAAAATACTGAAGCCAGTCAAAATTCAAAGCGGAGCAACCATCCACTGGTCTTGGCCCACAGAGGAAGTTCATCACAATATTTGTATAATCCCATAAGCTGCAGAATAAAAGAAAAATTTGTTAGTCAGACATCAACATGATATAAGTTCATATCACAGGAATTGACCTTGGCCAGTCAAAGGTGCCACCAGTCTCGCAAAAATAAATTACAACCCTCAAAATTCCATTCTCCAACCCTATCAAGTCAACTCTCGACCAAGACTAGAGCACTAAAACATATGTTTCATAAAACATGCATCATTAGTCTCTTTAAATTTAAACCAAGGGATTCATTTACCTGTTTGTCACCAGAAATGTAGCACGGCCAGAATCTCTAAGCATCTTTAGCATGGGAACAATTGAGGAGTCCTCGTTGATATATCTGAGAAGATAAGCATGATTTCAAAGTTAAGATTCATGGTCAAAAATCTGGGCCGACGATTTGGCGCCAGTAAAGAAAACCTACGAAGGTAATAGTCCAAAGGTGAGAAAAACCAAGTACAAATAATGTTAGATTGCAAAATACAAGTTAACAACAATGATGTAACTTTGAAAACATTCGCGCGATCACATCTATTAGACTCACACAAGCATCAACAGGGTAACTTGAGAAGAATTTAAGAGATAATTTGTCTATGTAAACTCACAAAAACACTAACTAGGTAACGTGAAAAGAACTGAAAAATATAGTTGTCGAACAATCAAGTAAAAAGAATACTCGCTAACAACAGTTTGTATTCAGTGACTTATGATGGATATTGAAATCAAGCATTGAGAAGACAATATGTACTCCCTCCATCCTGCAAAAAATCCCTATTATCTTTTCACACAGATTAAGAATGAATGTATTTGGAAAAGTGAAGTGATGGCTACACAAACTTCTAATTATACCCTTATTTGATCATGTAAAATGGAACTTAACAGAACTTCAAACATCATAAATAGGGGTATATTATTAAAAATAAATTTAATACAATTTGAATAAAGAAAGAGGACTATAATGTTTGGACAAACAAAAAATGATTTAAGTGACAACTTTTTTTGGGTCGGAGGCCGTAATTTTTAACCGAATGACAGCTCATAGTTTCCTATAGTTGGATTCACAATATTTATATTCAACAATAGTGACCTCACTCATAACTCAGCCTTCTTATAAGATTCAATATAGACCAAGTTCATGATATTCAGGTATATTTCACTTGGTATTTAAAAATATTTACTAGTCTTTTATCAGTAACCAAATTTACTAGTCTTCTATCAGTAACCAAAGATATGTATTTTCAATAATCATGACTTCATTCATAGTACTTTTCCTTCTTAAGATCCAATATAGATCAAGATATCTGCATTTATTTCACTTAGCATTTATAAACATTTATTAGCCATTCGTCAGAATATATTTCATTTAAAGGAGAATGAAAAATAAAGTCGCAGTCACCCTGCATTAAATTCTCCATCTACAAAGGAACAGCATCCACACTGTCTATGTGTCATGCAGCAATGAAGTTTAAATATTGAAAGAACTCAAGAATCAAGACAAAATAACTTTTCTGTTGTTGCATGACGTATGAAAAATACATCCTAAAACAACTGAAGAATTTGCAACTAAGTGACCACTTTCTCTCAATATTAAATCATTTGTTCAAATGAAAGTAGGAAACAAGGAAATTACATCTATATCAAGAAAATGATCATATACTATGTGTAAGCTCTTATATATCAACCGAATCCAAAATAATGGTATCCAACCCTGAATCTAGTTCGGGAAATGCTTTTCACTTTCAATTAGTTATCTGGCTTTAGATAGTACATTTTGACATTGTCATTTTATCCTTCCTTTTGTCATAGCAATTCAATGATACTGAAAGTCGTAAGGCAGATAAGGATCTATCTGTATTATAGTGGCAGTTTAAATCTTCATATTTTTCGACAGCGCTTGGGGAGTTGCCAGAGAGATTCAGGATAGCAATTTTCTAGGAATGGCCTGGTTAAAGTTAACGCCATTTTCAGAAATTTAGTGAAGTATGCATAAATGAGATGGATTATTCTATAAATATGAACAGATTGCTCTATCAGGGAAAAAGTTAATAGTTTCTCTATGATACAAAATAATCAATATTGTAGAACTCAGGAAGGATTTTTGCTTTTTCTAGATGAATATAAGGCACACCAAGAATCAAGATAGACGAAAGTCAAAACTCCAGATAAAAATAAAAAATATCTAATAAATAAAAGTTAAAAAAGATAATAGTGGTTTTAGTTCTGTAAAATCCATTTGCAGGGGAAAGAAAAAAAAAAGATCGACAGCCGCAACATTGCAGCAGATGTAGTTATGAATGCGAAGCTCACAAATGCTGATGGTACCCAATAAATGAGCAGGTAACAGCAGGGTGGTTGGCGCGTGAGCGTGACTTTGCACCACTCTTAACAATAATTGGAAGACCTCATGAGAGACCCTCTTCATTTAATGTTTTGAAAGCTTACATAGTAAAATATATATAATGTTTCTGCCCTCAATGATACTAAGGTTGAGCAGGTAATATGACCAGTTTCTGCGCGTGCAATTTTTGTCAGACATTTAAGGTAAAACCATAGGAGAAATTCATGAGAAGGAATATGCATGAAAGAGGAAACCTCAGGACTCGTAAGAAATATCAAACCAAATATTTTGGCAGTTTGCTCGAGAATTTTTTCTATGAGAGTTCAAAAGGAATAAACCAACAATATAAAGCAAATGCATCACTTTTATATTACCTTTGAGGATCTTTTGCAACCATCTTCTTCATTGTCCCATCACGATGGCACAGATCAACTGCAGCTCGAACATCTTTGTACATACGAGAGTAGCTGCAATGTCATGACATGGCAAGGATGAGAATAGAATGAGTACAAGTTCGATCTCTAACTATATGAAAGCCGCAAACATTCTTGTTATGTGTGGTCGATAGTTTAACTAGTTAGTTTCTACAATCCAATGATATTTCTCTTCATGTTTTCAGCATCGTATCTCAAAACCACCAAAAGGAGAGAAAAGTATAGCATTTCAAGTAGGTCTGATGAGACAATCTCACGGAAAGTATACACGGGACAAAATGATCCAAGTAATACTTTTAATATCAATATTAATTCTTTTGACATCAAAGTGATACCATTTTGAAGCATGACTTTGCAAAAATATTAGTTTAGTACCAAAGTATTATTAATATTGAAAATTATTACTGGATCTTATCTCACCATCTCACATAAGTTTTGTGTAAAATCAAATCTTTCCAGATTTTTATATTATGGTGTCCAGTGTCCACTATAGGTGTCTTCTAGATATGTATAAGCCACTTGTTAAAGTTCCAAACTGATGTTTCTCCAATATAAATTTTTCTAGACATTTTAAACCAATTGCAAAATCAAATATTTACTCTCATATAATAATGTAGAAAATCGTTTACATGTCTTCTCAACATAAATATTAGCCAGATGAATTATGATACAGCAATGACATTTTTATGATACAGATGGTAATTATTTGGTTGCAAGAATAGCAAAAATCATTTACTGATTATTAAATTTTATCCTCATGGTGGGAACTTTTAATAACAAACTTGTGCAGATACTTGATAATTTCTTCCAGAGAAAACAATTTTCCAAATTATAATTTATTAAGTACGACAAGAAATTGACGAACAAAAATAAGCGCAATGTGAGAACTAAAAAGAATAAACCTTACTATGTTGAATATTGATGAAAATAGAACTAGAATAAAGGTCAGCTTCGTTATATTACTGACATCACAAGCCAATTTTAGACTGCTTATCACCAAGCAATCATGAAAAGTAACACTATTTCCGAATAGGTATATAAGCCATTACGTTGATAGTTTCAAGAAGGGAAAGAAGTGCTCATATAATCCAACCGTTCACAAAAGTTAATATCATTTGTAAAGTTGAAAGACAAAAGTTCACTGTTCATGTAAAGATAACGAATGAAATTAGGATGCCCAAAACCATCCAAAGAGTACATGTATTATAACTTCTTCAGAAGTTGGAGGAACTTCACAGCATTGCTTGAATTTGTTACAGCATCACATGGTCGAGAAAGTAAGGGGGCTAACTACAGTAGATGATGGTTTAAAACAGAAGTGTGTTGAAGGTCTCTTACTCTGCCGGGATTTTGCCCAGGTTGTTGTCCTTGAAGTCAACAAGTTGTGCAAATAAATAAGCTTCAGCCAGAGAGAAAAGGGTATCAATTAAGGCATATTCAGGCTCATCAAATGCGTCACGGATTAATGTACTGCCATATGTAACAACTTTCTCTTCCTTCGACAGCTCTCTAAATCCATGATAAGCTACTTTTACATACTTATGCCGATCCATCTATGGCAGAACCAAACAAACAATTTCATACATACATGAAACAAGAATCAAATTAGAATAGAGTTCCTATATCTTTGAAAACTTTATGACATTTGCGACTGAGGAACACATACCTTCAGTATATTGCCTCTCTTTTTATCTAAGACTAGTCCTCTGACCATGTAAGACCAATCAAATGACCAACCCAGAAGCTACACAAGCCAGATTGAGTTAAAATGCTATAGATCCTCAAGTCAAAAGCAAAATGATTCACATCGAGCACAAGTTGGATAGGAATAACATCATGATACAATGTCTTTTCAAATTTTATTTCTATTACTTCCATAAGTTTGGAGGCAGGAGGCTGAAACAGGGACTGGAAAATAAATCACAATTTAGCAAGATTGACTTGCACTAAGAATGTTCATTCTTATACTAAAGATAGCATTAATTTCCATTTTCCAACTACTTTCAATAAGAAACGTGCAGGATCAGTTACAATAGGAAAATACTAACCTCAGCTGGGTATCCCAAATCATGAACTAGCTTTTTGACTGTGCCTTCATAGGCAAGTGATTCAAATGTCTCTGGTTTATACTGTGCCAAAGTATAATCCATATCAAATCCGACAGCAACTATATTACGCATGTTTAGAGATCTATTGCAGAAGATCTGCTTTCCTGTGTCAATCATTTGTCCTCCTTCAGGAGAAGACCACACACAAGGGTGTTTATCATCCTCACTGGAGCTAGTCCTCTCAAACTGCATTATTTTGATGTCCCTGGTATTGCTTGTATAAAGCTGATTATTATTTGACTCTTCTGTGCAACAAAAGAAAAGAATTCTATAATTATAGGTATTCAAATCATACAGAAATTCATCGTCCACGCCACACAACTTTATTTGTACTCTGGAAATTAAATTTGAACAAAGCAGATTCAGCTCCATCAATGCAGTCAAGTGCCCTATAGTTATGCAAGTATATGCTGCTAGGCTATTTCATATGTTTCCCGTTGCTTTCTTGACATGTACGCTCTATAAAATTCCAAAATCACACAGAAAGTACCAACAATAAACTGATTTACATATTTTATAAATGATAGAACAATCAACAGAGAATTTAACATTGGACAAATGTATCGCTATATGTTCGACAGAGATTTTTCCATTATTGGCTAAACTAACAACGTGGGTAAATAAATATCAGTAAAGCAATCAAAATTTTAACTGAACCAAGAAATTGTAAAAAATTTACAGGTAAATACGATAAGCATTAATTTGGAAAAGATGGAAGTGACTACTCTTTTGAGGATAGGAATTAGGAAGTGACCACTCTGCTCTTATGGTTGACGAGTATACACCACAGCTAACTACAGTTAGGCTAGCAACACAATCAAACATTAATTTGTTTAGTATGATGACAAAATTGAAACTAAAATTTTACATGAATTGATTCGCCAGTTTATGAGCTCACTCAGCTGGAAGGTTGAATTTGCCCTGCAAAGTTGAAAATTAACCTCAACCAAAGCAGAGTGAGGCAGAGGAGACCTTTCTGCCTTTACTTTTCCCACCTAGGAATGGAAATGGAATGCCATAAGTGGGAGTTGGGGCTTCAAAGCTTGACTAGTTTGACTAAGAACGAGTCTATGTCCACAGGATAACAAGAGTTGCAATAATTAGAGAACCCACTAAATTGGGAGTTACAATGCCTCCAGAAAGGCAATATGGAATTATCTAAAGAATCATGCCTAAAGGGTTTATCTCTCAAGTGTTATAAGCCAAAACCTCAAGAAACGGATAACTCGCAACTCATTGAGATTATCTGTCAATTATTATGCTCTCAAGCATATCAACTCAAGTGACGAGACCTTACAAGTTAATTACCGAAACCCAGCCCCTAAACAGTGCCCAAGCTCATCATACTTTAACCCAGTGTAGGAGCTTCCCAAAATGCAACATGAGGGATTAGTTGCTTGAAATTTAACCAGAAAACCACCAGCCACTTAATCTGATGAAGCATGGCATTGCCATAAATTAAACCATATGCTTCCCGTCCAAATACCACGCAATTTGAGCTTCAAGCCATGCATCATATATTCATTTCCACCCTCCATGCATGAATTTCAGAAAGTCAAGGGCAGCCATTCACTCAAAATCAATTTCCTTTTGCAAACAACATTACATGGATGACTTTCCCACGTGTAGGTCTTCCAAGATCGTTCCTCTCTTCAAAATAATATTCCTCAATCGAAGGTCTTCCCTCCCTTATGCTTAGGGAGGCCGTCTCCCCCTGACTCCCCTATGCCCCAAACTTTTGGAAAAATCCTATCCTTACACGCATTTTATTACTTTAATATTTTGTATGCAATACCATTCATTATTTACTATGACAAAGTATTAGTAGGTCCCCGGGAGATCGTTCTGTTGGGAATTAAAGACGTCAAAGAGTTCATGAAATATATTGCTGCGATTTACTCAGTTCAAAGAGCAATTAATTTCACAATTTTGCAAATATTCTTCACTCGATTTATTTTTTCTAGTTTATTTCTATATAAACCCTGCAACTTCGCCATCCATAATTCGCAATGGAAATCATATAAATGGAGGTGTGGCGGGAAAGAAGAAATAAATAGTGCACTCCAATACCTGATTAATATATAAATCAAGGATTTTTCTGAAGAACCGATCGTTCATGTACAAATTAAAAGAGAAGGTGGCTTTGTAAAGCAGAATTTGATCCATAAACCAAAATTAAAAAGAATTATATAAAAAAATAGAAGAGTGTTTTTTTACTTCACATGGTTACAGTTCACATAGTTAAACTCTAAAACCCTGCTTAAAACACATACGCAAAGTAAGGAGAGAGAAAGAAAAAAAAAAAAAAAGGAACACGTACGCAATCAATCGAGCTAACACAAACCTCTGCTGCGATGGACCTTCCTTCTAAACGGAAGTCGGTCAGAGATCGAAGAGCAAAAGCCTCGGGAGTGAAAATGCAAAATCCTGGACGAATATGGGGAGGAAGACGAGGACGGAGCAGAAAACAAGGAGACGCAGAATGCTAATGAGCGTCCTTTAGCGACACGCATCTTCGCATTAAATAGCCATTCTTCCCCTAAACGAGATTAGAGGAATTTCAATCAGCATTACCGAATTCCAAACACTTTTCGAATTCGATGCACCCTGTTGCCACCCGAACTCAGCAAGCACTAAATGGGGGAGATTCACTCGAAACCAATCTCCAATGTGGTTCGAAGCGGATCAAATTCGGATTCCCACCAGCTCCAGAATAGTGCGCCACGTGGCGGCGGAGCAAGGCGGTGCGGATGGTGGCCGCTGTCGAAAGCTTCAAGTGCTGCCTTTGGCGGTGGTTGCGGAATTTTGGATTCTTCTGAAATTTGTTTATCGAATTTGGCCGCTGCTGTGTGCTTGTATATTTTTTTTTGGTACTAGTAACGGAAAAACTGACGGCCTGGGAAGAGTAGAAGAGCAGTGAGGAAGACGTACCAGGCGTAATTTAGCCAAAGTGGCGTAGTTGATTGGGACAGCGGGATGAATTTCTGCCTGGCAAATATGTTTTTATTTTGTGTAGCAAAACCATGGAAATTAATTTTATGGCCACCGATAAAGATATTTTTTCTCCTTTATTTTGTTAATAATTTGGCTTTATCTACTATAATTATTCAAGGATATATTGAAATAGATTATAATAGAAAAGTTAAAGGGCGAAATGAGTCGAGTGGGTGTGGGTCTCAACGGCTTATAGCAATTTGATAATTATTTAATATTTATTTTATATAAAAATAAACCTAAAAGTGAATATATGTAATATAAAAGAGAACAATTTTTGTAGTATTAAACGAGAAGAGGGAAAATACAGAATTCTTGAAAACAAAATTACTAATAATATTTAAAGTATAATTTATTCAAAAATCAGAGTGGCGCAGCGGAAGCGTGGTGGGCCCATAACCCACAGGTCCGAGGATCGAAACCTCGCTCTGATAAGACTTTTTTTTTATTAGTTTTATAATAATCGGAATAATTCTGTTTTCCTTTCTTTTTAACGCTCCATTATACAGCTGGCACTTTAACCGTTAAGCCACACAACTTCCACCATGCCACCACCGATCATCGCGTCCCTTCCCGCCGCCGCTCCACCGCCACTAAATTCTCGACACTTACAACCACCTCCTCAACTTTCCCAACCCCAAATCAGCACCATCTCGCGCCGCGCCGCCGCCGTTTTGCTCTCCTCAGTCATCATTCCCATGCTCCAACCACCTCTCGCATCCGCATTCTCAATCGGCATCTGTAACTATCGTTTTCTACAATTTCATTGCACATTGCCATATCCTGTATTATGTATCTAAGTATAGTTCAATTTTATGTGAAGTTTGTGGTTTTGAACTATGATTAGCAGGACCAAAGGAGTGGCTGAAGGAGCAGAAGAAGAAGTCCTCCAAATTTCTCTTAGCTCCGGTTGATGCCTCACGCAACATCCTTCAGTCGGCCTACCTCTTGCTCAGTACCTTTTTCCCCTTTTATCTTTTCTGCTAATGCTTATTTAGTTTATCATCTCGTAATTTTGTTTAAGTGTATTCTATTTGTCTATTACAAAACGTGATTTTAATATATTTATTGATGGTAGTGAAAAGTGAAGCAGAGTTGGGTGGAGGTGAATTGGACGAAGTTCAGAATTTGCTGGTTTCTGCAGCTAGAGATTGTGTTCCTCAGGACAGAAATTCTTTTGTCGAGTTCCAATCAAATACTGGAGTGGAGGTATCAGATTACATCCATGTTATTTACTTACACGAACTAAAATTTCCCTGTCATCCGTGTCGTCGCTTATTGGATTTTTTTCTGTGACAATCTTGAACAGTTGCACGACTCATCATCACAACTTCAATCCTGTATGTTGTGCTTTTACTGTCCGGGAATAGATACTTGCTGAATCCTCCTTTGAAGGGCTAATTCAACCTAGTAGAATGTTTGTTTGTTGAAATAGTCTATCCTTTAGTGGGTGTCATGTTGTCTATCAAAATTTGTTTTGCGTCAGCATAGCTAACCAGTAAGAAGGTGTTTGATTTGGTGGATGTGATAGATAAGATTGATAGAATAGAATAGGATGAGACTATTTGGATAATTTTAGTTTTGTGTTTGGATTGATTGTGCCGTATGATAAATTGAATGATTATAACTTAAATGTAGTGTAATAACTGAAATTGTCCTTGTGGTGTAGCAAAAATGCAAAAAGTCACAAAGATGACAAAAAATAATTTTGGAGAGTTATTTTTGAAAATTTTCATTATGGAGTGAAGGATGATTAAATGATTTAACCTAAATTTGGGATGATAAATTATCACCCAAATGGATGATTGGAGCAAAGGCTGAGTTATCTATAAACATGTGATAAAATGTGATTATTTTATCAATCAAGCCTTACCAATCAAACCAAACCCTAATTGTTTGGGTAATAATAGGATTAACTTACTGTTCTAAACGTGAACTTCTTAAAATAGTCTGCAAGCATACAAACTAGTAAATGAAACTTCCAAACAAGTGCGGTTTTTCAGAGGTTAAGATATTGTATTTATCAAGTAGGATTTATTCTGTTGAAGCACTCTTCAGAGCCCAAACTAGTGAAGACAAAGTGGATCGATAAATGCAAATGGAGAAGGACAAGTGATGTGCTAATTTACTTGCTTTAGAAGGGCTCGTAATTTACTTCTGATGTCCAAATTCTACCTTTTAGGTCTGCACATTCCGGTTGATTGTGAAAAACGCAGTGTCCTTGCTTGATGACAGAGACCCGCTCAAGTTAGAAGCTGAATCCAAGCTCAATGATCTGATAAGGTATGTTTTCTTGCTTTAGCCAATGGGTCTCACTTAATGATGGAATTTGATGCTATGAATCATGTAAAGGAGACAGCAAACTGCATGTTGATAATCTAGGTTCAGCAGATTCATTCTAATGTGTCTCTTGCTGACTGCAGATCATTTTCTTCTCTTAGTGGCATGGCTAGGGAAGGAAGAGTTCAACTTACTTTGAACAGGTTCAATTACCAACTGATTCTATGAACTGTCATGCCCCTGAACTAGCACTCTGATTAATGCAAATGACCAACTTCTCAATTTTTTTAATCATATATGCATATTTGACTCCAGATATGGTTTATTCATCTTCTGTGCAGCAAACAAAGAGTTGTAGATGCACTCAAGGATACAATATCTTCACTTAACAACTTTGAGCAGGGTATCAAGGACTGTCTCCAAGTTTGATCATTCCACCTCTTGCTAAAATAGTTCTTAACATGACTTCTTCGAAATGTAACCTAATACGTTGTAGAACAGGTGCTTTGACAATTACTAAGACCAAAATTGTCTATTACAATTGTTGTCGACTGTTTTAAAGATCAGCATAATGTGAGTAGCTTGGGCATTATGGACGACTGTAGATGTTTGAGTTGATTAACTTTGAGAGAGAGAATTTCAAATAGAAGTTTATAGAAACAATTTTGATATCATAAATAGAGTGGAGAACCATGTTTGTCTTCCATAAAGTACTAGCAATATGTGATTGGATTGATTAAGAGTGTGTATTGGCATATTTGGCTATCATCTTAGAATTGGTAGTGCTAGTTTACCTCACCTTGAAAAGGATTTCTCCAGTTGAAAGTCATCTGCCACTTGCAGAGAGTCTGCAGTAATATTAGTCTAGTTCTTTGAACATCTAAGAGCTCTTAATTGCAGGAGAGCTTCTATATAGCGTGGGTAATGTATGACATCTTCGACCATAAAGCAAACTGACTCCTCTTTATTTGAACAGGATCTTCTTTTATCAATGACTGAAGAGTGACTTATGTTGTCATTTAGTCATTCGTTCTGATAATACTGATGATCTCAATCTTGCATCATTAAGATGCTACAAATTGAACCCAAGGAAACTCATCAAAAAGGAAAAGGAAAGAAAAGGAGAAGAAGAACAGTGCTATGTTTTATCTATACTGGGAAATGGTTTTTTTGCCTTGAAATATTCTACATAACTGTTGATACATTAAAACGTCATCACATGCTAACGGATATGAGGCCAAGAACCTTGTTGTGAACATGGAGTTTAGGTAAAAATAATGCGAATATTAGAAAGACTGCACTGTCCTCTTCAGCATTACTTTTCTCAAGTTAGACCTTCTGACAGAGTTGGAACTGCAATTTCATCACTGACTAAGCCTGTAAATGATACTAATAAGAAATAATGCCAATTTGTATGCTATAAAGTGAAGCTTTGGTATATATAGCTTATTATCTGCAACATGGACTCATGAACTTGTTAAATTGGGTGAACCAGAAGCTTGCAACAAATACAAGCGACCGCAGGGCGTGCCATCATCTGGGTGAGTTTGAATTGATCTGGGCAAGTTGCGTAGCTTGTTAAACAGATTTAGTGGATCTTGCAATAATCCAAAATGGGCATCTGGATCGCCAATCTGTGAAAGCGTAACATGAGCAAAACCTAGAGATGGAAGTAGTTCATCTGGCCAGTCGCAATAGAAATGGAAGGTGGAGCTGGATAATGTCGTTGCCTGTTTGTTCATGAAGTCTGCTAACAGCACAGTCTTGGTAAGATTGCATTTTTCTGCAATGGTTTTAAGTACTTTCATGGCATCGGTGTGCGAGAGATAGTACAGGATTCCCTCCAAAATCCAGACTGTACTCTTACTTGGCTCAAATCCTGATGTTTGGAGCTTTTCAAGCCAGTCATCTTCTGTTAGGTCAGCTGCCACTCTAGTCAATGACTTTGCTGTAACGATTGGATGATGATGCTCGTCTTTTGAAGTTGCTGCTGCCTCCAGAATAGTGTCTTTTGCATGCAAAACCTCAGGAAAATCAACCTCAAAAACGCTGCTTTCTTTCAAGCAGCTTAGGCGATGTGATCTTGCATCCATTCCTGCAGGTAGAAGAAAGATTCTTTGTTCAAAATTGAGTGGTTGTTTTGATTTGTTACTTCTTTCCAGAATAAGTTAGAAATATATCAAAAGGGTGCTGGCCATTTTTAGAGTGAGATAGTTGTATTAGTTATTCTCAGACATTTTGAATTTCTATTGCAGATCCCTCTTATAGTAGGCATAACTCTGACTTGGCTTGGGCTTAAATGTATGAGCCTTTTTTCTTGTACGGTTTAACAAATTCTCAAACTACAATACTGTATGTAGAGGAGATTAGAAAGAACAGAAAATCACCTAAAAAGAGATACGCCCCATCAAGGAGCTTCCTTATTATAATATTTATAATTTATCAAGTCTTTTGGTGCATGAAGCTTGTCATGATAAAATTAAGTTCTGGTATTCGATGGTGAGGGCGAGTTCTTGATGTCTTTGGTTCAAAAATCATATTGTATCTAATATTTAAAGTTAGATTTGGTTAAAATATGTAGTTGTTGTGAGGCTTTATCTTACTGTAACAAATCTATTAATTGATCACAGCAGCAACCTTTTAGTAACTGGACAATTGTCCAAGGAAATGATGAACTCAACTCTTGTGTTGTTACTTGTTAGTGATGGCACTTGGATTTACTTGTGATTTTTGGTTTAATCACAGGTGTGTCCGATACACTGAGCTTATTTAACAATAAAATGCTACACTATAATGCTTCTAAGAAAGTACTGAATGAGTAGTATATTTCTGTAGAGCATGTTATGATATAACATTGTAGAGAATTAGAGATGCGTGATCATCTCAATTTGGTCTATTTGCACAATGTTGCAATCTACGTGCTATAATTGTTCTAGTTCTTATTTTTCCCGACTCGACTAAGAACTCCATATAAATGAAGCATTTTAAGAAAGAATATTTCTTTCTTTTGAGTTTTTGTGGGAGCTTGTTGCATATTCCCATTAATATAGTGTTGCAGGTTAATTTTGGAGTTAATCTACTTCTCATTTTCTTATAGCTTAGTAATGAAAAATAAAAATGGTTTGAGCATTGCGACTTACCTGCGCCTAGCAGGACAACCTGTGCTCCTCCCCCGTCATCTGAACTCAGGGCTGCTTCGAGCTTCGAATCGAACCAAAGTGTCCGAACAGCAAGAATCACCCCAGAAATCTCCCTGGCATTATTAAGCTGGTCTTTCTTGATCTTCTCATATATGGTTTTCAGGAACGTCTCGCCTGCAAACAGCTCGGCCAGCGGGTCATGGATCACCTGCTTCCACAATGCTCGTCCGGCCGCTGTCTGGCACGCTGATCGCCTCAGAAAATCCCAGTCGTTCTTGATGGTTGCATGAAGACCTATCAGAGTGTCGCTGCTCAGCAGTTGGGGCAACCTAAGTTCCGGCCAAGGTTCGTCCTCTCGAAACACACTTCCGCTGTTGTCATTCGACATGTTATGCTGCTTCGAATGCTGAATAGTACCATATGAGTTAACGCTAGTTGGATGAAGGGAAGTTTTGAGGATATAGTCGTGAGGGACGGGTATTGTCGATAGGGATAAGGAAAGAGAGCCACACACAGAATCAACACTTATGAAAGGTGCTCAGTATCCAACCTCATTTTATTTGTAGGGAAAGAGAAGGTGATGAAGACTCCACGATTACCACCAATTCATATCCTCTTCTTTTATGACAAACCCATTTTTTTTCCCTCTCTTACCTGTCCTTTCACCAAGTTGCAAAAAAGTGGCTGAAAACGGATCTCACCTCAAAAATGTGGTTCCCACTTCTATATTTGTTGAAGATAACGTTTTTTGTTATGTACAACATCTAGTACTTTGCTGTCTATCTATTTTTCACATGATTCTGCTGCGCATTTTCTGATGCATTCATATTTCAACACAGTGAGGCTGTTGGTTGAACTTCATTACATTAATCATATGGTTGTATTTTTACGATAAATTAAGGATCATGTAACAATGATCGAGTTAAATATATATAAAAAATGTAAGGTAGGACGAATTAAAATATTGGATCGCTAGCTTTCACTTTTTTCAAGCCTAACTTGCAAATTGACGTGGACAAAATAAATCAACTGCAGTCCATATTCTACAGGCCCACCTTATAGATTAAGTAAAAAGCCCATTTCACGGGTCCAGACGTCCAATAGCTCCAATAGAAGCCAGAGGTGACACCGAAATCACCTTTGGTACCTGAACACTATCAGTTGTTCCCACGAATAACTGGGGTGCACTCACCCACACGTAACACGTCAGCCAGATGCGAGACTAACTATCCACGAAGGAGCATGAATTCGACATGATTTACTCCACTACCAAGCAAGCGTCCACGCCTCCAACCTAATCCTACTTAAATCCTTTATATACCCCCCACCCCACCCCACCATGCAATGATAAACGGAACGTACCCAACACAACTTATAAGTACTCACATTCTCAAACAGGTCTCTCCTACACTCAACACTCAATGAACAAATTCTAACTTGAGTGTCGGAGTCTCTCTCTGGAGAACCTTCTCCGAGCTTGTTTTGTAGGTTTTTCATCGTTCATCACATGATTCACTCAAGAGATTTTACTCGACGGCATATCCATTCCCTGATCATCTTCGATCCATTTCTCTAAAAGTAATAGTTGTTGTGGATCTTAACCCGGATTTAACTCAAATCTAATTATGTTTTATATGTACAATGGAGTAATTTAATCAAGATTTTAGTTTGACGATGCTCGTTCTACGTCCATTTCACCCTCAATGAATGCTTATGCACAAGTGAGATCCATGTAGGCTGTTAAATAGGGAACGGGTAACGGTTAGTGTTAATACCCTAACAAATGATGGATAGCCCCTTTGGGGATAGACGTATAGTTGTTTGCGGCTAAAGTATCATTAGTTCGGTTTTTATCAATGTTTTACAATTTAAACTCGTTGCACTAAGTTTTTTTTGGTGTTATTTATCTCTCATGCAGTCATGCTTAGGTTTTTTTGGTTGTTATACAGTTGGGGTTTTTCCAAAACACACCATCTAATAGTTGCTAAGGTTAAATTATCCTTAAAAAAGAATCCAAGATAGTTTTGACCCAAATTATAAATTCAACATCATTTTCAAATCGATATAAATAAATATAAATATATAAGGTTTGAATTTATTGCAACATAAACACATCCAAGATTTTTGATGATCATTTAGGTTTGACAATTCTTGAAACAAAAAATCAGATAGTTGAAATTAAAAATTAATTCCAAGTATATTAATTCATTAGATATATTAATTGCATAAACTTTTATTCAACTAAATTGTAATATGTTACCAGACGAACATAAGAGGGTCACACATTTAACTAGAATATGTTATTATTTGCAAACAATTGAATCCAAATAATTCTGGAGATTAATTAATTGGTAATTTTTAAAAAATTAATGAGTTAAATTAAATATTCTATCAAATTCCAACCTAGCTCCAGTCTATTTATTTTGCACACAAGCCCCACAACACAAATTGTTGCGAACTATAGTAAATTTTAAAGTGGTTCGAATATAAACCAAGATTTCGATAATTTATGAAACTGAAATCAACCATTAATTTTCTTTTGAAAACAAACCAGCAAAGTAGAAGGTGGTGAAAAATCATCCGCAAATTACAGTCAACAAGTAAGAAAAGTGTTCTCCTAATAATACTTCCGATTAAACCAACTATAAATTTTTTCCACTAGAAATTAAAGTCCCATAACATTATAGGAGATTTAACTTTTAGATTACGTAGGGAGAAGCATTGCATACAGCTAGTATCGTTTTATACAAAAGAGACCACTTAACGTTAATTCGACCATAATTGAGGCATAAATGACTCGGGCTTCACGTACACAAAAACTATATTGATGTTTCTCATCACTCAGTTCAATATTTAGTTAGTGAACGAGTAGATTCAGATACAGGACTCATGTCTCAATAGGAAAAACTGGCTAATTCTTCATCTTCATCCTCATCCCCGTCCTCATCTAAGGAATGTTCTTCACTGAACCTGTCATCGTCCTCTAACTCTTCATCCTCTTCATCTTCATCAAGTTTATCCTTCAAACCTGTGCTCAATACCACAGTTTCCCCCTGGGACTTCTCCATATCTTTCCTGAGCTTCTCCATGTTCTCTTTTCTGCGCTCTTCTTCCAACCGTTCCTTCTCAGCTCGTCTCTTGTCAAGATCAGACCTGCAAAAAGTGATTGGGATAAAGCAAAGTCAGTTTACTGCAGAACCATTACTATATTATCTGAACTAGTTTGGATTTTCAGGTTAAGTACTTGTAAGTTTCCATGTACTCTTCTGCACTGGCTTCAATAGCCTTAAAGAAGGCATCCATCCCTGAACCGGTGACTGCAGACACTCCGACTGATCTCAGATGACTATAGAATTCCTCCAGTGACAGGGAGAGACTACGGGTCAGGGTTGATGTATAAGAATGATCGGAATCCATTGCCGCATGAAACACCTCAAAATCTTTCATCCACTGCACTTACAGCAGAAAAAATAAGCCAGTGTACAAGCTCAGGCTGAAGATTACAAAATAATAAAGCAAGTTGCAGTGATGGCAAATAATAGAATACCTCTGTAGGGAAAGGAAAACATGAAGGTAGAAACAATAGAGTAGCCATTTGCAATTTTAAAGTGCAAATATACAAGCTGGAAATAAGTTGAGAAGAAGGCAAAGGCAAGTACACGAAAAGGGCAAATAACAGAACATTTCCTACAAAACAGGGAAAAATATACCTCCAATGCAAACTCGTGCTGTGCCACATCTGTCTTGTTGAAAACCAAAACCAGTGGCAACCGTGTCTTGTAGAGAATGCTACATGCATACAGCATATTACTCATGAAGGTAGCTGGGCTAGCTGAACGCGGCGTATCAACAACATAAGCTATTACTGTGGGAAACGTTGATGCAAAAGCTTCTGTTATAATAGCTCCTGACGCAGACCAAGTGAAAATCTCAATCTGGCCAGGAGTGTCCACCAGCACATAGTCAAGCTGATCTGCTCGCCTCTCTATCATTGATATGACCTACAATTTCAAAGGCAAACAATAAAAGCAATACCCTTAGTGTCCTAATTGAAGATTTGATAGCCAATATTACATAAGGTGCATATCGAACTGCATTGCTAAAAACTGACTCAACAATAACAATGATGATAAACAAACTGTATAGATGACTTTTTTTGTGAGCAAACAAATAGAACATTATAGGAATCTTCTCACGTCATTGGTATCATCGACTAAGCAATGACAAATATTTTGTATTCACTACTGAGCTAGCTCGTTCAAGCTTCATGGAAACCCATGAGTTTCTTAATTGACCTTCACTTGGCTGAATTAGCAATGGACTGAACTGAGACGAGTTCAAGTTTTGATGGAAACCTGGAACTTCAAGGTCATTGATTGATACCGAATCAAGTACCATTTGCTTTAATATGCATAAATTAAGCTTACCAATGCAATAAATTACATTAACAACACATACAAATAAAAGTTTTATGATCAGATCTAGAGCCAGTTGTTGAACTGATTCAGGATCTAGCAAGCAAGAGAAACTCGACAATAATTTGTATAACCAAGAATTTCTAATCATATAAATATTGCTTATTTCAATCACAAATTGAGAAAGCAATAAATACACAAGTTCGAGACTTCAAAATAGGTGCCCGCTAGACCATCTGGTGAATGGTATAAAAAAACACCCAGCGTTGCACAGAAAACAAACTGTAGTTTTTCAATTTAAGAACGTGCCCTAAGGGTTACTAATTACCATAAGATGCGTATATTTGGATATAAAGAAGGTCCCAAGTTACAGCATCAAAGGAACTTCATGAAAAATGTACCTCATCAAACTTAGTAGCGAATAGATTAAGTGAAGTCAAAATTCCTCCATTTGGCCCAAGATTGAACTGCTTCATGACCTCCTTGTATCGAACAGTATCTCTGATGTCAATGTTTGCACCAAAAGGAAGTGTCAGGATAGCAGGATCAAGATTCATAACATAACCTCGAATATTTGATGCCATAGTGTGGCTGACTAGCCGGTGAAGAAATGTAGTCTTTCCACATCCTGGAAAATTTGGTGATGAATATTCAGAGCATAGTCATGGAAGTGAAATGAATAAATAGATAGGTAAAATGTGGATTTTGTTTTTTATTTTTCTTTACAAACCAATTAATACCTGCCATTCCCACAACTATAATGATAACTGGTTTCTTCTTGAAGCTGGAGGATGGTTCTCCAATATTCAGTTGCTCCATTGTTTTGGATATGTTGTCAGCATCTTTACTCTTTTAGACAAATAAATTGACCGTGTCATTTTAACAAGTAAAGAATTAAGGTATGGAGGAAATCAAATGAAGAATTCAAAAATCAGGTATTTACTTGTGTATCCACTGATGCAGCATTTTCAGGTGCTTTTGAGTCGATGTCCATATCTAGTGACTTTACAAGACTCTGAACTTCAACCTTAAAGAGACATTGTTTAAGTAAGAGATGGAAAGCAAAACCTATACAAAATACCAAAGAGCCACCGAATACAAGATAACAGTATCTTCACACTCCCAGGCCTACAAGAATCGAGCACACCATTGCTCACAATAAGACATAAAAAGTTAAAACTCAGCATGCTTTTTCAGGCATCATGAATATTGGCTGTTCTTTTCAACTCCATTTGGCTGTTTGTTCTTAAAATTATCAGCATACTCTATTACCAAATTTGTTAAAATTTTGTTCTGGGGACTTATTTCATCGGCCCAAATCATATGTGGATTTTGAGAGCAAATAAAAGAAAGAGCATGTATATGAATTGTCAAACTTAAAAAAGTTGTATATTATGAAGTAAAATTAAGTATCTTGTCAGAACCAAATATATTGATCAAATATGTAAAATTACAAAATGAGTTACTCTACATACCAAGATAACCAATTATCAAAGAAACACCCCAAACAGTGCTTTCTCTTCCTCTACTGTATGGACTAATATCACTTGCTGCCTACATTTGAAATACTTGAATTCTCATTAAGTACACGATCAATACAAGATAAACAACATGAGTCAATATCTTCAAGCTAAGCTTCATAGTTTCCAATAAACAGCATAACGGAGGAGGTGTCTACTACCGTCTAAACAAATATAACTAGTTCTAGTTAAGGACAGAAAACAAATAATAGAATACTCTGCTTTCACGGCTAAACTAATCTTCTCTCAAAACACACTCATAATCTGGAATCGAAAATAAATAAGATAGTTGCATAATCTGTTTTATATACATAACAGAGACAGGAAAACAATAAAATAGATTTCTAAAATATACAAGGAGGCTGATTTGAACCTAGACTGTGTAGAACCGAGCATTTTAGTTGATTGGGAAACAGCAACAATTCGGCAACGGCGGCGGCGTAGTGCTGCTGCTGCTCGGCCAAGGAATGGAGGCAAGGACGGCGACGGCGGCGGTGACCCGGGGGTCGCTGTTGTTGTCGCCGGAGAAGGGAGCGGGGGGTAGAGAGATGGGGTAGGGCAGTGACGGGGCTCCGCCAGAGGCGAGGACGGTGACAGATCTGGAACTCGAAGGCGAAACCAAGGGGTTTTGCGCCTGGGTGTTCTGTGTGTGGGCGGCACGACAGAGAGTAACCGCGCCAATGAAGGCGCGGTGGTAGACAGCATCGACGGCGGGCAGAGAAATGGGCGAGACGAGGGAGAAGAAAGAGATTTGAGAGTGAGAGAAAAAGTGAAAAAAGAGGAGCCGCAAAAAAGAAGTGTGAATGGGAGCCTCCAAATTCCAAACCCTAGCTAAAAATTAAAAAATAATAACAATAATAATAATAAATAATATATTAACGGGTTACACGAACCCGACACGAAATTATTGGTCCTTATAGGTCGACATGATAACGACACGAACACGATAAGGCCAAACACTAACCTACTAATTTCATGCGTGTTCTTGTCGTTTCGAAAATTGTCACCCCTAATATCTAGTGACTTTACAAGACTCTGAACTTCAACCTTAAAGAGACATTGTCTAAGTAAGAGATGGAAAGCAAAACCTATACAAAATACCAAAGAGCCACCAAATACAAGATAACAGTATCTTCACACTCCCAGCCCTACAAGGATCGAGCACACCATTGCTCACCAATCACCATAAGACATAAAAAGTTAAAATGAGCCTAAAAGGTATTCTTGCGCCCAAAGCACAACCATGAGCGCTATTATGCTAGTCACTGTACTGAAGAATAACTATGCAAGAAATATATGTTAATAAAGTGGGAGCCATCAAAATAATCCAAAAACTAACTGTATCATCTATGATGATGGATCAAACATGCATCACCATAAATTTACACATAGAAAGGAACTCAAACCAAAAATGCATTTTAAAGGTTCAGAAAAGAATATTTTTTAATCCCGTTTCTAATATCCTCTGATGATCCATACATACTATCAGCCTCTTATAATATTAATTAAGTATAATATCATTTGCTGAGATGCAAGTTAACATCAGCAGAGCTTGTTCAAACATCAGATCTCAAAGAGTGCCCAGTAAACCAGTTTGCATGTTTTTAGTTGATCTTGTCAATTTCCTTAGGTGATAACCTAAGATATTACAGTAATTTCCAGTGAACTATCAGAGTAAATCAATTTTTGTTGTGAATGATAGATACGAAGAAAGACAGTTTCCCCTCCAAACAGAAAATCAATGGTACAGATAAATAAAGGGCTAGTGTGTGGGAGTATGGAGCCTGAATGGACTGTACACTCAAGTCCGATCTCGGTGACCCTAAACCCAAATTTTTGGGCCAATGGTTTTTGGCCCAGGCGGAACCCTAATGGGCTTAGGATTAGGGTTTGGTTATTGCCTATTTAAATAGTCGTTTCTCCCTATAATTTGTATCTGAAAAATATAGTGAAATCCTTGACTTGGCATCGCCACCAGACGTAGTCGTAATACAAACTGGGTAACCAATTATAGTGTTTTTATTTTCTGTCGTGATTGTGGTGTGCGTGTTTCCCAACAAAATGTACAAGTTAATGCATAAAAATGACACCCAGATATTCAAATAAAGGAAAAAAGTCACATGTGTCAATCATGAGAATCTGTTTGCCAGATTGTAAGAGTTATGAGGTATATTAAAAAAAATCTCAAGTTTTAACATTCGTAGCATTCAATATGAGAAGATGTTGGCAATGAATGGTAGTCATTTGCAGAGATGAATGGTAAAAACTGATACAGATTCTCAAATCGCAAGATAAAAAGATTGCATTTCCACAAATAGGCTCAACAGAATTCAAAAGTTTCAAAATAAAACTTCAGAATGTCTAATTCAAGGAAGTTGAATTTTGTAAGTTGTTTGCTCTTATACACCACTAAAGCATTGTTTTACCACAGGAGAACTCGAAAGACATTAATGAGTTGAAACTTATAAACATACAGTGACTATGCATCTGGCAAGATGCATAAACTAAAGCTCATTCACAATTTTGCAGATGGTAAAGTAAAAGATATGATTTCCACATCCTCCATTCATACATTAAGACCACCAACATTCACAATAAAGCAGAACAAGTAATATGTTATGCCAATTATGTAGAAATGAATAGCATGTGAAGCATATTCCAATTGGTGAGCACACAGTACAGAATGAAAGAGGTAATATGTAGCTAAAACAAATAAAGAAGTTATAATATCATATGGAATTATTTTGCAAGGTTAGCAATAAATAAGAACATTGTGAAGTCAGATAGCAAACAAAAAAAGCTCACAACCCACACAATTCATTCGATATTGGCATACTGCCTCTCCACTTTCCCTTCACCACTGGATTAAAAAGGCACCATCATAAATAAGAACATTTTGAATTCAGATAGATACATACTACTAAATTGCAGCCAACAAAATGATTGTCTAGATTATCTGCAATTGCTAACTGAAATTGATTAAATAATCGTTACCTATAAAGGTACACGATAAAAATTGTAATACTCTAAACAAACAACGAAGTGAACGAACGCAAATAAGCAAATTTATTAAAATTGAAAGCAAATCTGAAGCTTAATCCCTACCTGGAAGCTTCTGCCGCTCTGCAAGACTAATGCTTTGCCCTCCAAATTCAATTCAACAATGGGAATATGAGAAAGGAGAGGAGGTAGTGAGAGGTGAGATGTCGAGATGTAGTGAGAGGTGTGACGAACCGCCGGTGACGGTGAGCACTGAGGTCTGAGAGTGAGAGGCGCCGCGAGGGAGAAAGGGAAGGGCAAAGCTGAGACTGAGACGTACAGTGACTAGGTAAATTATGTTCTTCTCTTTTTAGTTTTTAGTTTTTAGTTTTTAATTTCAATATATTAATTATATATTTAAATATATAAAATATATATTTTAAAAAAATCGGATACCGGATAATACCCTACTACCGTCAGGTATAATCGATACTCAATCTCACCTAAATAGCCGATCCCACCCTACACTTGATTTTCGAGTAATCGGTAACCTAATACTTGAGAAATTTGAATCGGATATCGATACACGACTACCGATAACCAAATAATCAACCCTAGTTTTATATATTGAATTTTGGATTTTCACTTCTTACCGCTTTTGTTTTATGCTATGTTCTAAATTTTTCATTTTTCTTTGTTTATTTTTAATATACTTGTTCTATGTTATAATTTTTCTTTATATATATATATATATGGAAGGGTTAACGGTAACCATTTTATCATGAGAATGAGAAATGAATATCTTATGAAAGTTAATGAATACTGTTGCGAAAGTTAATGAATAAAAAAATAGAATTTTCGCCTCGATGGGATTCGACCCGGTGAAAATTTGAATTTTGGATTCATTAACTTTTTGTAGATTCATTAACTTTCATAACATATTCATTTTGTTCGTAAAGAATTTTCGTAGTTCTTAGTTTTCACGTTAAAATTGGTTATTATTTGAACCTAACTATATATATATATATATATATATATATATATATATATATAATTTGATCTTATTGTTAGTATATTATATTTATAAATATCGATGTTTTTTTCAAAATAAATCAGTTTTTTTTTTACTTTTTATGATTCATCACATCAATCCTCATTACAAAAATTATGTCTACTCGTTTGTTTCATCTTATGATTATAGTTGGGATCAAAACAATTGATATCATCTCTCTACGATGTCGTTTATATCACTGACCGCTTTGTCTATAGTAAATTTTTGAGATATCAAATCAGATTTAATTTGACTTGAATTTGAAATTATGGTAAAATCACTAAAGTAATTAAGTTTGTGTATTTTGTGATAATTTTTACAGTTATTGGGAAAAAAACCAATTGATCCAAAATTGGTATATTTATGCACCAATACCAAATTTTATATATATATATAAAGAGAGAGAGAGAGTGAGTGAGAGAGTTGTTATTGGAAAAATCCTTCTTAACGTATAAACTACGAACTCATGAAATCGTCTGAACTCATTGTTTAAGTGTCAGAATTTAAAAAAAAAATCTTCCCTCATAGAATTCGAACTCAAATGTTTGAATCCATCAAATAAGATGATGAATTTACCGTGAATCTTCAAAGCAAAGGTTGGAAATGATTCTTATTTTTTGTTTTAAGATTAGTTTATATATATATATATATGGTTGGATTTTTGTAGTACTCGATCCCTAGATAGTATGTAGTACCCACTCTAGACCATATATTTTGAACACGTGGCCGTACCACAAGCTGACATGTGGCAGCTCCTTTTCTTTTCTTTTTATTTTCGCAATGGGCAAAATGAAAAAAAATCAAATCAATCTTCTTCTTCTCCTCCTTGGTGACAACGGACGGCGATGATGGCGGCAGCACCGACGATGACGACGACAGCACCGAGGAACAGCAGCAATATAAACAAACAACAGATTTTGAAAGAAAGGAAAAAAAAAAATTGAGAACAAAATTGATAGATTTTGAAGAAAAAAAATAGAAGATAAATTTGATAGATGATTGAAGAATCGATAAATATGGTGGCTATGACGGTGGTTTTCGGCGAATTCGTCGGTAATCAGGGAAAGAAACGACATAATTGACAGAGAATGATGAATGAGAGATTTGCTGTCGAAAACCATAAAAATGCATTGAATAAAACATGAAACTGCATTGAACAAAACATGATAATGCATTGAACAAAACATAAAACTGCATGTTGCCACAAAACACAAACATGCATTGAACAAAGCACATTTATGCATTGAACAAAGCACGTACATGCATTGATCAAAACATGTCAGTGCATTGAACAAAACATAAAACTGCATGTTGTCACGAAACACAAACATGCATTTAACAAACCACGTCTATGCATTGAACAAAGCACGTTCATGCATTGATCAAAACATATCAATGCATTTAACAAAACGTAAAAATGCATTGTTGGCCAACGAGCGCGCGAGGGAGTGAGAGCCGGAGCGACGTAAGAGCACGAGCTCACGCTAGGTGCGCCCGTGCGCTGGGCGCAAGCTTCAAATCGCATGCATTATTATGTTCAACTACATACATTTTTTATTCATTTAAATGCATTATCCAGTTCAACTAAATGCATAGTTTTTTTCGCAATCACATAACAAATTAAATTACTAATCTACCATTACTATAACGAAAATCAGTAAAATTAAGCTTAAAAATCCCAAAAAAAATCTCAACCATGGGATGTATGAAATAAATGGATGAGATTAAGTATTACATACTATTTCTGATTTGAATACTATTTGATCTCTCTATATATATATATATATATATATATATATATATATGTCAAACTACTATGAATATTAATAGTATAAAATAAGTTACTCATATAGTTATTGAAAAGTTCAACGTGCATGTAAAAAAGTAAGTGTTTTTCCATTATATACTTAGGGAGTGTTTACTTTTCATGATTAGTATTTTGAAGGATTGATTATTTGATGGATTAAGGTGATGTCTACTTTGCATTATTTGGTTGGATAGATAAAATTAATCCAACCTAATCAAATATTTACTTTAAGGATTAATATTTGAGTATATCTCAAGGCTCGGAATTATTTTAATCCTTTGAATTGTTCTTCATTAATTTTAATCCAACCAATATAAGTATGATTGAAATAATCCTCCAAATAAAAGGAGAATTATGTATCCCAATATTAATCATTCACTATTTCTTTGTAGTAAACAAATGATTGATGGATAAAAATAATCTTATCACACATTTAATCCATCATTAAAATTGGGATATATAATTCTCCATTTATTTGGAGGATTATTTCAATTCTACCTATATTGGTTGGATTAAAATTAATGAAGAACAATTCAAATAATTAAAATAATTCTGGGCTTTGAGATATCCTCAAATATTAATCCTTAAAAATAAACACTTGATTAGGTTGGATTAATTTTATCTATCAAACCTAATCATGCAAAGTAAACATCACTTTATAATACTATATGATTAATTATCGAATTTAACATAACATTTCACCAAATTTATAATTATAACATATTTTAAAAGAGTAGTAATTTGTCAATTACACCTATATCTTTCAATTTTTCCCAATTTATTTGACAAGTAAAATTCATAAATAAATCATCATTTCTTAATAATATATTTGACAATTGAAGTTTCGACCACTTAATAATATATGTGGCAATTTATCCACACATAATTATGTACGTATATCTAGGTTAATAAACAAGTAAAATTTGAGGATAAAGAACGATCAAAGAGATTAGATCTTTCTCGATTTTTTAAATAATTAGAAGGATTCTAATTGTTATTTTTATACGTGTTGTAAAATGAATTTATAAATCATGATAAGGATTGCTAATTCGTTATTCCGAGACAAGTCAGATCAAGCTTCTTCTTTTTAAAAAAAAAAAGAAAAGGTAAAACACATTTTAGGTCTTTGTATTTTTACTGTTTATTTTACTAGGTTTTCGTACTATTTTGTTGTTTTATATATTTTACTAATAGACATTGGAATGAGATGAAAAGATTAATAATTATATAATATTTTGGGATGTCGCTTAGCTCATACTTTATTGCACATGATGTGATGATTTGATGTGGAATCGGTTTCTTAGAATTTAAGATTTGAATTTTAAATGAGAGTAGGAAATAATACGAAAACCTTTCTAGATGAAATACAATAGTGTTTCATCTCGAAATAATTTTAAATGAAACAAGAAAAAGATGGTATAAGGACCTCTAGAAATGAAATATAGCGACGAGAATATAATAAAACCACAAATAGTATGGGGACTTGTACAAGAAGTTATAAAATATATGACCTAAAGATGTGTTTTGCGAAAAAAAATATCGTGGCATCTTCAATATTTCGATTGTAAGTCGCGATAATTTGAATTCGTTGTTGCATATTTTGTTTGAATTTCCAAATTTGCCTCTTTGAATAAATTAATTGGTGGACTAAATAACATAACATCGAGGATAAAAACGCACCCTAAAACTAAAATAAATGTGTATAAGGTTGAAGCATCATCATTCATGAATTATTTTCACAATTTTCTTTCTTTTATAACAGTTTAATATTGCATAAACGTGATAATTTTCTACAGCGAGCAAGTCGTATATTATCCGGAAAAAAAAACCGATACCGACTGCACTATTTAAGAGACCGGTCGTGTCACTATGAGCTCAACCAATACGGACGCGGCAATTGCAAATTCCACATGGTGGGGCCCATCCAACATATTCCATCCAATGACTAATTATCATCCACATATACACACGCACTCCTCCAAATCGAGTAATTAATTTATCATTATCCAAATTAAGTTGAGTATTGAAACAAACATTTCAATTTTTCAATAAATAATTTTATTTGTGTTTTAATTGGGCCATGGGAAAGGTGGAATTGATCCATAAAATTTCTATTATAAAGAAGGTTGCACGATTTGAAATTTGAATGTCCTCCAAAGGAATGTAAATTTAGAAAAATATTGAACTCCCAAACTCCATCTTAAAAAAAATGATTTACAATTTTAGCAACATGAAATATCAATTCAAGGAACTATGGTATAAAAATCCAGCTAGGATACCCGTTATAAAATATTTGAAATGCTCTATATTTTAAAATAATTTGTGAAAACTAAAAATAGACATCTGCTATATCTTAATATGTAGTTTAGGTCACGTATATTTGGGTGAATATCACCAAATAATACCATACACAGATATGATATCATTTTCTAATATTATTTTTTCAAGAGAAAAACGGATCCAATTGTAGCATAACAATGTTCACTACTACAAAAAACAGAATAGACTACACGTTTTATGTGTAGTCTATGTGCATCAGGTAGTGTAGAGAAAAGTGGTGTAGAGAAAAGTAGGCGCGCATACACTACGCTTTTTAAGCGTAGTCTATACCCACTATAGACTACGCTTTTCTGACATAGACTACGCTTTTTACGCGTAGTCTATACCCACAAACTACAGAAAAATGCGCGCATACACTACGCTTTTTAAGCGTAGTCTATACCCACTATAGACTACGCTTTTATGACATAGACTACGCTTTTTACGCGTAGTCTATACCCTCAGACTACAGAAAAAGACGCGCATACACTACGTTTTTTATGCGTAGTCTATACCCACTATAGACTACGCTTTTTCGCACATAGACTACGCTTTTTACGCGTAGTCTATACACACAGACTACACATTAGTTCGCTCATATACTACGCTTTTTATGCGTAGTCTATACCCACTATAGACTACGCTTTTTCGCAAAAAGCGTAGTCTATACACACAGACTACACAATAGTTCGCTCATACACTACGCTTTTTATGCGTAGTCTATACCCACTATAGACTACGCTTTTCGCACATAGACTACGCTTTTTACGCGTAGTCTATACCCACTATAGACTACGCTTTTCGCACATAGACTACGCTTTTTACGCGTAGTCTATACCATCAGACTACACAAAATTTCGCACATACACTACGCTTTTTATGCGTAGTCTATATGTATTAACTACGGTTTTTGAGTTTATTTACTACGGTTTTAATGCCAAATTTACTACGCTTTTTCTATTACAACCCGTAGTCAATTTAATAACAACTACGGTTTTTCAATTTCAACCGTAGTTAATTTCTTTATTTAAACCTGTACAATTAATAACGCACAAGCAAATGAGATTAAAATATACTCATGACTACGCTCAAAATCACTATTCAAAAATATACAACTGCTTTCATTACAGCCTACAAAATCACTATACAAAATATACAATCTATTTTCCCAAGAAATTATAGCTCCAAGTTCAACTCTTGTAGAATTGTAGCTCATACTTGGTAAATGTAGTTGAGAGCAATAGCATGTGATTTATAGTCATGACCATGTTCTGTAGCGCCATAATCACTCATCATGTCCAACTTCACCATCCCCTGTTCGTCGATAACATGACGAGGTAGCCGGTTTCAGATCCCCACCTTCCGATTCTTTGTACACTCGCATGCCGATCTGGGACAGTACCTATATTGCAAAAAAATTATGATCATCTCCACCATGCTCAATGTGTTCATCATTTTTAGATTCTATGTTAGTAACTTTGTAGGAAAAGTAAGATTAAAGGTTAAAGGTTTGGTTGCAAGGCATGAACAGCCCTAAATCATTCCAGATGCAAGTGATGGACGAGGTCTTACAACATTCAGTACCCCTCTAGCAGTAGTCTGTCAATGCAAACAAACCACATATTACGATATGTTGTCTTAAAATTGACTGTTTCATGAACATAAGTCCGCCATTCTGCACAAGTTTTACCTCAAAGAAGGAATTGAAGTTGAGTCGCAAAAGAAAGCGCCTAAGAAATGGGGCTCTCTGACTCCCAGCAATCCTGCTACTGCGGAGTATAGTGTACAATGAATTTGACTTCTTATTGAACTCCTGTATTGGTCAAGCAGAAGATTAACCATTAATAAATAAGAAAAATATTTTGTCTGACTTAGTCATGCAATGTTCGTAGCCAATAGACTAGCTAGTAACATGTCGCCTGTAGTACCTCAGCTATGTGTTCCAGTTCAGCAGGGCTTTCTTTATTCTCTTGGTTCTCAATCTTCCAGCAAAACTGGACACATAGTTTCATTATGCCATCCAGAATACGAGACACGGAACCAATGTCCAAGAAAGACTGCGAAATTAGTGCAGATAAATACCTATAAAACAAAAGAGCGGTCATAAAGAATCTTGTGTACTCTATTGGCGGTTGAACCAAAAAAAAAGGTCAATTGCAACAGAATACATAAACTTTAGTAAAACTTTGTAGGTTTTGAAATTTATGCAGAAACTTTTTAAATCGCAAACTGATACACATATTGAGATGTGTGAGCTCAGTCAGCCCTTGGAGGGCCTGTTATTTTAAGTTTTGGGTGAGAAATTGATGGCAAACCTTTTCATCTCCCTATCTATATCTTCATAAAAATGAAGATTAAACTACAAATTTAAAATCTTTTGATTAAAATTGCATATTGTCGCGAAGTTTGTGTATATTTTTTTATCTAACCCAAAAAATAAAAAGATCCAACAACCCATGAGCCACCTCCAACATATTTGAACACCAAAATCAGGGGCATCCATGTCTAATATCCAGAAATGAAACAGCACGAAGAGAAAGCAAGATCACGAATTTAACCAATGACTGACTCACTCTTGGTGGAAGCCCACCAGTTCTGTAAAATCGTGAGAATTTTGAATATGAGATTGCAAGACGCTCCACTGAGACTCTATTACATCCACCTAGCAACACAGCAGTTCAATCAGTTCATCTTTAGAAAGAAACCTTGAAAAATAAGATGCGCAGATATTGTAGCTAATAGCTACAAGAGTAATTCACCTGTATATAAAACTGAAGATTTCTGATCAAAAGGCCATATGTTCTCGACACGCCACATTGGTCTAAAGCGTTGCCTTCTCTGTTGTGATATTGAATTGGTTTTACCTCCAGTGTGATTTTTGGCGAAATCGCAATGATCTTGATGCATTGCAGAAGCCCATGACTTCTCCAATTCCATCTGAGTTCGTTTTAAACGGAGCAGGTACTGAAAGATCCTAAGATACCTGTTCAAACCGTGTGGTTTACACAGAAAAAGTTGATCATTCATCCATAAGGATGCTATGCTGAATCAACTAAGAAGGTACCACTTGCAACTTTTTTTGACAATGAAATTTTGACTGAGTTATCATTTTATCTACTTCAGCTCATAATCTAAATAAAGGAGAATTCTTTAAGCTGATGAAGCTTACTTAGAGAGCACCTCCTGCGTAAAGAACAACTGTAAGGGCCAGTCAACTGAGTATTCAAGGGCAATTCCATCCCAGCCATCAATTGACATCTCTGCAGAAGCATCTGATTGGATACCTGAGTCTCCATCAGAATATGCTTTTGCTTTTGGCAACTCAACATGAGAGGATTTCATTGTGATTCCTGGCATTCTGAATTACCAAAGGAATTAAGGAGGAAGGTTTTAATAGAGCTACATTTTAGTTTAGGCAATAGAAACTAAAATAGGTCATACCTCAAAGTCACTCTGGAGAAATATTTATCCTCTTCCGCAATAGTCTTTAATGCAGCCTGCACCAGGTGGCCTTCCAAATTCATTATAGTATTACATAGATATGCAGCTTCAAATTGAAGGGGGGTGGGGAGAGGGAAAGGTCTGGGTAGACTACACCCAGAGGCTCTGGCTCCAGTACATTGTTAAATGCAGGGACAAGGTGGGATGATGTTATGGTCTTGCTGTGGTAGGCAATACAAGAATTAATGACCAATTAAAATATAATCTATCTTGACATTTCTTTTTAAGGTCATGCAGGCAAACAACCATGAGTTGCAGATGACAAGAGGTCAAAGTGAGCTATTGATATTTATCAATACATATCATTGTTTTTTACACCCATGACAATTTTCATGAAAGACACTTACCAGTTGAAAAGGAATCATAAGATCAGCTTCAGCAGTTGATTGACGAGGTGGTAAACGCATCAGCACCCGACTCTCCTCAAGAAAACTCTATAATATAAGATTATCATCACTCAATATTCTATTACAAAAGGTGAAGAGAACAATTACAACTTAAATAAGAAACTGTGTTTGAAGTCCTAATTATGGAAGGTTGTCTTAACTAACACAACCTCCCTCACTGAAATTGCTGCTAATAACTTTAGAATGCTAACATATTGGGAGTTCTAGCAACTTCACAAAAAGATCAGCTGAAGAAAAGAATGTGTGGAGTTTGACAGAGATAAATGAAGTAAGATTGACTTATATCCTGGACAATTGATTTATTGTTTCATATCTCCTGGAGGAAACCTCTGTGCTTTCAGATCATTAGGAAAGTAGAAATATACCTAAAAACAAACACTTGCAACAGAAATATATATATATGTGTGTATTTTACCTGGAAAAAATCGCCTTTTGCTAAAAGGAAATAATCTTTGAGAGCTTTCAAGTGGCCATTGAGGTCAGCACGCACAACAACGAGCTGCAGATATGATCCAAAGATTCAAAACAACTAATTTATTTTAATTTCAAAAGAAAACGAACCTGAACACATGCAATCAACACCTGCCAAAGATGATTTGCTGCAATCACTTTAATTGAGTCGACAGCAGTCTCAAATGATCTCTTATGGAACTCAGACGATTCCTTCACATTACAGACCAAATAACAAATGTTAGAAAAATAAAGAAATATTTGATAATAATGTAATATGCATAATGGCATGACACTGGGACATGGAAATAACAGAAGGCAGGAAGTGAAAATGTATTAAATGCTAACAATATTCTGCAGTACCCACTAACAAAAGCAACAAACCATTTAGCATTTAAATGTCCAAAATGAATTAGACCTTCAAATTTTGAAGCATGGCCTCGATTTTGTCAGCCTCAGATTGTGGAACTAATTCCACTCCTGCCAATATAGTCTGGAGAGAGGAGTCCTTCAGAAGAGGAAGCCTTCCTATGGATCCTTGAATCCTTTGCGACCCTTTTTGCAAGTGCTGGCCCTGGGATTGGACAGCAGGACTTGGATTTTGAAGAACTCTGATAGCTTTTCCAGCAAATAGGATAGATTCAGCAATGTGCATTGGAATATACTCTGGAAGCATATCCTGAAAGGAAATTCAAATACAGAATGGTCAAAATCTTATTTCTTCTGGTCTCCCTCTTCCTCCCCCGGCATCATTTACAAAGATCCAATTTGTTACTAAAAAGGGAGAAACGATCTCAATTATCTCATATAAACAACATAAGTACTGCAGACACTTCAAATATCTTCTTTAATATTTAAGCAATTAATATACAAACGTCAGGAACTAGCATAACTGAGGCCAGAACCAAGATCCATGTACCAGAGAAATATGGAAGCCTATATGCCAATCAGTTACATCATTAGTTGACAAGCGAGCCAATTTCTCAATTGTATCTGCGGGCAAGTTGTGTTCAGAATCCGCGTCCTCTTGCCTGGGACAAAATAAATTTATCCAAACATTAATTTAAAAACTATTGTGTCAAGCGAACTGAAAATAGGCAAAACCCATACCTACAAATGAAAAACTCTCCATTCTGGTCATGAAGAATCCCATAAACCATCCATGATATAAGTTGATTGTACATAACTTGATGCCCATGCCATAGAAGCCTGCTTGGCAACAAAAATTATTTTATATCAGTTCCTTTTTCTTTATTTTGAGGCTCGACCACATCATAAAATTGCTAAATATGTGATGCATGCAAATGAGGACCTCAACTTTAAGTAGCTTTCATCTCCAAATAAAGATAAAATTTAAATTGCAAGTATCATGTTTTTCAGGATTCTGATGAGCATGTTCAAATCCAAGAGAAGTTAGCAAGTTGCCGTGGCAACTATGATAAAACTCTAGTGCATACAATATGATGGACCTTAAACCATTCACTTAGCCCAGAGAGACAGTGATCAACTTTTAGCCAATACTAATCTAGGACTTCCCAAGCTATGAGGATTTCATTTGACAATTCCATTGATTTTTGGTGTAATAAATACTGTATGATATGGCATATTCCCCAGATGTACTGAGCAGCTGCATAAGATATATGACTTTTAACCAAATAAAATAGTATAGAAAATTGAAAGCAATATATGAAAGAGAACTGGACAAATAATCCATACCTTTGAATGCATGTTTGCAGCTCAGGAACCCCACAATGGCATCGTTTATGTAAGAGGTTCAAAAGTCTCCCTCCACTAATATTATCATGCTCAATCTCCAAAATGAGCTCGTAAAGAGGTGGCAGCAAAACAAAGAACTAAAATCATGTATTTAGAAATTAGTTAGAACTAAATTTTAACAATAAATACATGTCAGAAAAGAAGATTAGAACTTTGCTTAAAGTAAGTGTTCATACGTATGATTTACGAAAACAAAACTATGCCAACATAGGCCATTAAGAATGCCATTTACAAAAAGCTATACATGCAGCATGCATGAGTTGGCAGTCCTGCTAAAATAGTACAAGTGCAGAAAAAGATATAGCAAAGCAGAACAATGCTACCACAGCAGCCAGGATGAAGAAACTCTACAATTAAAACCTATTTTTTGAAAAAGGAAACTCATATCATCTGTTAAAAGGTCAACAAATAAAAGTTAAACATCACGTTTCAATCATATATGAAGATAATTTTGAGTAGCAATCTTTTCTTCACTGTTTTGCTCCTTGTATTTCAAAACCAAATAAAGATTGATGAAAATTAATAAAATAACAATCATCACCTGATGGAGTCATTTCTCTGAATTACATCAATTAACTCGGAAAATAAAAACATATGTCAACGGGACGCAATGGGTTTATCAAGGTCAGGTTATAAATGCAAAATGCAGAGAACACATAGCCTATATACAAATGAGAGCTAAACTGCCACATTAGTAGATAATTACAGTTTAAAACCAAAACCCTTACCTTATTCAGTCCGTGTGTCACAGTTGCCAAGATGGGCAGTGAATCTGACAACAATTTCTGCTCAATTTGTAAAACAGCAGACCTATAAATAGACAACACCTCAACAATTCCATTGGCTAATGCTCTCCTATATACACTAGGCTTCAACTTCTTCCCTTTTGAAATCTCTGTTGCTCTTGACACAGGAGACTCATTCGAAGATCTGATCCAACTCAAATTTCGACATTTAGCAGCAAAGCGTTCTAGCTCCCTGTAGTAGAAACCTAGGGTAATTACCCTCTCAATTACCTGCCTGCCACCCAGAATCAAATACCACATCAACAACATGAATCTAATACATCCACATTAAAAAAAAATTGCATGTACACACCATATGACATTCAGTGTGAAGAATTTAATTATTAATGATGAAACCACAAAATGAGTCAGTCGAGCAAAAGACCCCTAGCATAACTACATCCACAGTGATTTCCCCCACAATCAAAACCAATATAGATTCAAATATAGATAAGCTCCTAAACCAAAATATTCCGTGCACCCAACTAATCAGAATCTATGCCATTTCAATAAAGTCCTATAATTCTCGAGGATTCTAAAGTAAGAAAGTATACTAGCTTGAGGCGAGTATCGAATTAAATCTATGGGGTATAGAGAAATTACTAAAAAAATCAGACAGCAGCACTAAAATCGAAGTGTTATCACGATCTTGAAACATTCCCTAGCTATCATAATCCAACAACGCCACGCCGATACACCCAAAAACAAAGCACCCACTTCTCGTGGAAAAAAAGGACTAAATTAAACAGAAGTAACGGAAAAACAACATAATCAATATGGCGAAAAAAGGGAATAAATACCTATCGCTGGGTTCAATGAACGAAAGATCGGAAGCGAGCTTGAACGTGAGCTCATCGGCGAGCCGCGCTGCGGGGGATAAGTTAATATGGAGTGATTCCCGGCGTTCTCTCTCGTCGATTATGAGATCTCCGGTGTAACCTAAGAGTGCCAATAGCAATTCGTGTAGCATTGTTGCGGGTTAATTCACTGATAGTTTGTAGCTAACTCGCCAGAAAATTCTGCAGCGGCGGTGGCGTAATTATCTGGCCACTGTGTTAGTTCAGTAAGATGGGCGTTTTTAAGTCAGATCGGCGGGAGCGTAATTATCTAGATTATCTGCAATTGCTAACTGAAATTGATTAAATAATCGTTACCTATAAAGGTACACGATAAAAATTGTAATACTCTAAACAAACAACGAAGTGAACGAACGCAAATAAGCAAATTTATTAAAATTGAAAGCAAATCTGAAGCTTAATCCCTACCTGGAAGCTTCTGCCGCTCTGCAAGACTAATGCTTTGCCCTCCAAATTCAATTCAACAATGGGAATATGAGAAAGGAGAGGAGGTAGTGAGAGGTGAGATGTCGAGATGTAGTGAGAGGTGTGACGAACCGCCGGTGACGGTGAGCACTGAGGTCTGAGAGTGAGAGGCGCCGCGAGGGAGAAAGGGAAGGGCAAAGCTGAGACTGAGACGTACAGTGACTAGGTAAATTATGTTCTTCTCTTTTTAGTTTTTAGTTTTTAGTTTTTAATTTCAATATATTAATTATATATTTAAATATATAAAATATATATTTTTAAAAAAAAATCGGATACCGGATAATACCCTACTACCTGTCAGGTATAATCGATACTCAATCTCACCTAAATAGCCGATCCCGACCCCTACACTTGATTTTCGAGTAATCGGTAACCTAATACTTGAGAAATTTCGAATCGGATATCAGATACACGACTACTCGATAACCAAATAATCAACCCTAGTTTTATATATTGAATTTTGGATTTTCACTTCTTACCGCTTTTGTTTTATGCTATGTTCTAAATTTTTTTCATTTTTCTTTGTTTATTTTTTAATATACTTGTTCTATGTTATAATTTTTCTTTTATATATATATATATATGGAAGGGTTAACGTGAGAACCATTTTTATTGTGAGAACATGAGAAATGAATATGCTATGAAAGTTAATGAATCTGACTGCGAAAGTTAATGAATAAAAAAAAATAGAATTTTCGCCTCTGATGGGATTCGACCCTGGTGAAAAATTTGAATTTTTGGATTCATTAACTTTTGCAGAGTATTCATTAACTTTCATAACATATTCATTTTGTTCGTAAAGAATTTTCGTAGTTCTTGGTTTTCACGTTAAAATTGGTTATTATTTGAACTAACTATATATATATATATATATATATATATATATATATATATATATATATATATAATTTGATCTTATTGTTAGTATATTATATTTATAAATATCGATGTTTTTTCAAAATAAATCAGTTTTTTTTACTTTTATGATTCATCACATCAATCCTCATTACAAAAATTATGTCTACTGCTTGTTTCATCTTATGATTATAGTTGGGATCAAAACAATTGATATCATCTCTACGATGTCGCTTATATCATCGACCGCTTTGTCTACATAGTAAATTTTTGAGATATCAAATCAGATTTAATTTGACTTGAATTTGAAATTATGGTAAAATCACTAAAGTAATTAAGTTTGTGTATTTTGTGATAATTTTTACAGTTATTGGGAAAAAAACCAATTGATCCAAAATTGGTATATTTATGCACCAATACCAAATTTTATATATATATATAAAGAGAGAGAGAGAGTGAGTGAGAGAGTTGTTATTGGAAAAATCCTTCTTAACGTATAAACTACGAACTCATGAAATCGTCTGAACTCATTGTTTAAGTGTCAGAATTTAAAAAAAAAATCTTCCCTCATAGAATTCGAACTCAAATGTTTGAATCCATCAAATAAGATGATGAATTTACCGTGAATCTTCAAAGCAAAGGTTGGAAATGATTCTTATTTTTGTTTTAAGATTAGTTATATATATATATATATATGGTTGGATTTTGTAGACTCGATCCCTAGATAGTATGTAGTACCCACTCTAGACCATATATTTTGAACACGTGGCCGTACCACAAGCTGACATGTGGCAGCTCCTTTTCTTTTCTTTTTATTTTCGCAATGGGCAAAATGAAAAAAAATCAAATCAATCTTCTTCTTCTCCTCCTTGGTGACAACGGACGGCGATGATGGCGGCAGCACCGACGATGACGACGACAGCACCAAGGAACAGCAGCAATATAAACAAACAACAGATTTTGAAAGAAAGGAAAAAAAAAAATTGAGAACAAAATTGATAGATTTTGAAGAAAAAAAATAGAAGATAAATTTGATAGATGATTGAAGAATCGATAAATATGGTGGCTATGACGGTGGTTTTCGGCGAATTCGTCGGTAATCAGGGAAAGAAACGACATAATTGACAGAGAATGATGAATGAGAGATTTGCTGTCGAAAACCATAAAAATGCATTGAATAAAACATGAAACTGCATTGAACAAAACATGATAATGCATTGAACAAAACATAAAACTGCATGTTGCCACAAAACACAAACATGCATTGAACAAAGCACATTTATGCATTGAACAAAGCACGTACATGCATTGATCAAAACATGTCAGTGCATTGAACAAAACATAAAACTGCATGTTGTCACGAAACACAAACATGCATTTAACAAACCACGTCTATGCATTGAACAAAGCACGTTCATGCATTGATCAAAACATATCAATGCATTTAACAAAACGTAAAATGCATTGTTGGCCAACGAGCGATGGAGGAGAGAGCCGAGCGACGAAGAGCACGAGCTCACGCTAGGCGCGCCCGTCTTGGCGCAAGCTTCAAATCGCATGCATTATTATGTTCAACTACATACATTTTTATTCATTTAAATGCATTATCCAGGTTCAACTAAATGCATAGTTTTTTCGCAATCACATAACAAATTAAATTACTAATCTACCATTACTATAACGAAAATCAAGAAATTAAGCTTAAAATCCCAAAAAATCTCAACCATGGGATGTATGAAATAAATGGATGAGATTAAGTATTACATACTATTTCGATTTGAATACTATTTGATCTCTCTATATATATATATATATATATATATATATATATATATATATATGTCAAACTACTATGAATATTAATAGTATAAAATAAGTTACTCATATAGTTATTGAAAAGTTCAACGTGCATGTAAAAAAGTAAGTGTTTTTCCATTATATACTTAGGGAGTGTTTACTTTTCATGATTAGTATTTTGAAGGATTGATTATTTGATGGATTAAGGTGATGTCTACTTTGCATTATTTGGTTGGATAGATAAAATTAATCCAACCTAATCAAATATTTACTTTAAGGATTAATATTTGAGTATATCTCAAAGCTCGGAATTATTTTAATCCTTTGAATTGTTCTTCATTAATTTTAATCCAACCAATATAAGTATGATTGAAATAATCCTCCAAATAAAAGGAGAATTATGTATCCCAATATTAATCATTCACTATTTCTTTGTAGTAAACAAATGATTGATGGATAAAAATAATCTTATCACACATTTAATCCATCATTAAAATTGGGATATATAATTCTCCATTTATTTGGAGGATTATTTCAATTCTACCTATATTGGTTGGATTAAAATTAATGAAGAACAATTCAAATGATTAAAATAATTCTGGGCTTTGAGATATCCTCAAATATTAATCCTTAAAAATAAACACTTGATTAGGTTGGATTAATTTTATCTATCAAACCTAATCATGCAAAGTAAACATCACTTTATAATACTATATGATTAATTATCGAATTTAACATAACATTTCACCAAATTTATAATTATAACATATTTTAAAAGAGTAGTAATTTGTCAATTACACCTATATCTTTCAATTTTTCCCAATTTATTTGACAAGTAAAATTCATAAATAAATCATCATTTCTTAATAATATATTTGACAATTGAAGTTTCGCCCACTTAATAATATATGTGGCAATTTATCCACACATAATTATGTACGTATATCTAGGTTAATAAACAAGTAAAATTTGAGGATAAAGAACGATCAAAAGAGATTAGATCTTTCTGGATTTTTTTAAATAATTAGAAGGATTCTAATTCGTTATTTTTATACGTGTTGTAAAATGAATTTATAAATCATGATAAGGATTGCTAATTCGTTATTCCGAGACAAGTTGTATCAAGCTTCTTCTTTTTAAAAAAAAAAAGAAAAGGTAAAACACATTTTTAGGTCTTTGTATTTTTACTGTTTATTTTACTAGGTTTTCGTACTATTTTGTTGTTTTATATATTTTACTAATAGACATTGGAATGAGATGAAAAGATTAATAATTATATAATATTTTGGGATGTCGCTTAGCTCATACTTTATTGCATACAGATGTGATGATTTGATGTGGAATCAGTTTCTTAGAATTTAAGATTTGAATTTTAAATGGAGAGTAGGAAATAATACGAAAACCTTTCTAGATGAAATACAATAGTGTTTCATCTCGAAATAATTTTAAATGAAACAAGAAAAAGATGGTATAAGGACCTCTAGAAATGAAATATAGCAGTACGAGAATATAATAAAACCACAAATAGTATGGGGACTTGGTACAAGAAGTTATAAAAATATATAGACCTAAAGATGTGTTTTGCCAAAAAAAAAATATCGTGGCATCTTCAATATTTCGATTGTAAGTCGCGCATAATTTGAATTCGCCGTTGTTGCATATTTTTGTTTTGAATTTCCAAATTTGCCTCTTTGAATAAATTAATTGGTGGACTAAATAACATAACATCGAGGATAAAAAACGTACCCCTAAAACTAAAATAAATGTGTATAAGGTTGAAGCATCATCATTCATGAATTATTTTTCACAATTTTCTTTCTTTTATAACAGTTTAATATTGCATAAAACGTGATAATTTTCTACAGGCGAGCAAGCTGTATATTATCTGGAAAAAAAAAACTGATACCGACTCGTACCATTTAAGAGACTGGTCGTGTCACTATGAGCTCAACCAATACGGATGCGGCAGCTGCAAATTCCACATGGTGGGGGGCCCATCCAACATATTCCATCCAATGACTAATTATCATCCACATATACACATGCACTCCTCCAAATCGAGTAATTAATTTATCATTATCCAAATTAAGTTGAGTATTGGAAACAAACATTTCAATTTTTCAATAAATAATTTTATTTGTGTTTTTAATTGGGCCAAGGAAAAGGTGGGAATTGATCCATAAAAATTTCTATTATAAAGAGAAGGTTGCACGATTTGAAATTTGAATGTCCTCCAAAGGAATGTAAATTTAGAAAAAATATTGAACTCCCAAACTCCATCTTAAAAAAAATGATTTACAATTTTAGCAACATGAAATATCAATTCAAGGAACTATGGTATAAAAATCCAGCTAGGATACCCGTTATAAAATATTTGAAATGCTCTATATTTTAAAATAATTTGTGAAAACTAAAAATAGACATCTGCTATATCTTAATATGTAGTTTAGGTCACGTATATTTGGGTGAATATCACCAAATAATACCATACACAGATATGATATCATTTTCTAATATTATTTTTTCAAGAGAAAAACGGATCCAATTGTAGCATAACAAAGTTGTTTGTGACACGATGAATTTTTGGCAAGAGGAAGACTCTGAGCTACGCACGGAATTATGGATGCCAACGAATTTAGGCTTCAGGCTATTATTGGCCCATAGAATGTAACCCGTCGAAATTCGACGAGAAATTATATTACTTTATATCTATGATTATACGAAATAAAATATTACGCATAAAATATATGTTAGTTATTAAAACCCGTGTAATAATAGTATATAGTATTAAAAAATCGAGCACCACTAATTGTGAAAATATTAAAAATGGTGAAAATAACTAAACATTTAAAATATGATGAAAATTAAACGTAGGCTTGAAGATTAATGATCGCAATTACTTTAAACATTCGTAAATATGTTGATAAATGTTTTTACCCGTTTATAATATATATAAACACACTTGTCTTAAATCCGATTAATTATTCAAATTTGTTTAAATTTATAAATATAAGTTGTTATAGTGATTGAAATTTATATGCATGTACATATCCAAAATCTTATTGAAAAATGATTTTATTACTCGTTCTTATCCCAAAAATACCTTTAAACTACCGAAATATATATAAAATTATAAATACAAGCTGAACAATTATATTTCTCAGTAATGATTCGAACATTACATAATAAACATAATAATAAATAATATAAATAACAAAAGATTTAAAAATAAACAACATGTCTAGCATATACATAACCGCATTTGTCTCACATTTGATTAATTATCTGAACATATTTAATTTTATTAATATAAGTTGTTATAATAATTAGTTATCAGTCTCAATAAAAGTTGAACACTACATGGTTAATTACTAATACTAAATCATATAAATAACAAAAAGATTAAAATTAAAAAAATTACGTAGACATGTCGAGTAATGTATTTACTTATCTATAATGTATATTTTTGTATCAAAATCATATAAATAACAAAAGACCTACAAATGGAGAAAATCATGTTCTCGTCTCATTCTCGCATAGAAATATCCGTTAATTATCCGAATTCGTTTAAATTTATGAAATATATATTAATAAAATATATATTGCTCCAATATATTAAAAATTGAGAAATATCTAGGTAAATATATAAATCAATGTCTAGACATGTTTAAAACTTATATACATAGAATTGTCACAAATAAAACACTATTTTTACTATTTGTTCTCGCCTTATTCTCGTATACTAATATCCACTAATAACCTGAATTCCTTTAAACTTACAAAATATATATTATAATAATTGGTTGTCCTATCAATGAAAATTTGATCATTACTATTTGTTTCAAAAAAAAGCATCAATTTGTAAAATGTCCTGAAAAATCAATATGAGTATCAAACTTTATTTATAAAAATTGTACAAAATATATCCATTTATTTCATATTTTCAATTTGTGAAGTTTATGGGAAATTATTGCTAGATTCGAAATTTGTTTAAAAAATTATAAAAATATATATTTTTACTTATGTTTCGAATTGGTAAAGTCACATGAAAAAATTAAAAAATAATATTAGCAAAATTAAATAAATTTTTTAATAAAAATATATAACTATTTATTTGACCAACTCATTAATTAATTGACCATATTAAATTGGTAGTGCAAAATAATTGTGAATTGTGGGATAAAAAAAATATACACAACTATTTATATATGTTTGAGTCTGATTAGAAAATAAAATTTGTTAGTTCATTGTTCTAACCTATATGGACTCATATTATTTGACAAACTTAAATATTATTGACTAAAGTAACCTTAAGCAAATTAAACTTTCAAAATTAATTTTTCAATAAAAATATAAGTTTTTTTTGGCCAATTAATTAATTAATTGGTCAAACTAAATCAGGGTGTAAAATATTTGCTGGATGAGAAAATATACATTGATTTAAAATTTTTTATAGATTAATGTCCAATATGGAGTATGATTAGTAAGTGATATGTGATGAATATTTTTATTATTAAAATTAAAAAGTATTGAATTTTATATGTAATATAACTATTATCAAATATTAGTTATCTCGTAACAACATGTTCAATCTCTATTTACATGAACATCTTAGCAAAAGTTCATTTTCAAAGCTTTTATTATGTTTTTCAATCCATGGTTTTCATTCATATCGTAATTTCATTCTTATATCTATTCTGTTCCATCATACCAAATATTTTTTAAGACTTTATATTTCATTAATATATTTTATTTCCTTGTTTTTCAAATAAAATATATAAGTACTTTTCATTTATCCACTTTGCTATTCCACAGTAAAAAATGTGTTATCCACATAAAAAATTTGGTTACTGATAAATTAGACTTTTTAAATAAAGCGTATTGGGTTCAACTCTAAATGATGATTATACAATTAATAAAAAAAAATACAATATACATAAAGATAATATTAGTGAAAATTAACGACAAAATAATATTATAATTGAACGATAATTGTATTTTTATATATCTAAGTCTATTTATATTATATATAGTTGGACTTGAGATTATATGACATGTATAATCCTTGAATCAATCATGATACATAGTCAAATTGAACCATGCAAATTAAATCCATAATTCATCCATAAGGTGTCATTAAATGGATAGTTCAAATTTTAAAAAATATAACTATTTATTTGGCCACCTAATTAATTAAGTAGGCAAATTAAATTAGTGGTGTAAAATAATTGTAGGATGAAAAATTACATATTGATTCTAAGTATATATATAAGTTGTTCAATTGATGGAGTATGATTAAAAATTAATATGGGATAAGATAATTTTAGTATGATTAGAATTAAAATTTAAAAGACATTAAATAGAGAATTTAGATAAATAAGAATAAAAGAATTTAATGGTGTCATTTAAGATATGAGGATGAGGTGGCACTAAATTTCACCAATCTTATTATATATTGATTATCTTATTATATATATTTGAGGAATTTTGTGAAAAGAACTTCTTCATTATATATGTGTTTGTTCTTAATAAATAAAGCTGATTTCACTCTCTCTATATATATATCTCTAAAAGTACACATTGATGAAATTAAAATGAAATAACTCATATATAATCAATTTATGATGATCGCTATAACTGCGGTCAAACTTAGTACTCAACTTATTTTTTAATTTTTTTTATGTGTTTATGTTTGCCTAGTTGTAGGATGGTTAATGTCTGAGGTCAAAGATCTGGCAATCGAATCTATCGTGATGCATCCTTTAAATTTTTTATTTAATCGACCAACAAAAAAAAGTTAAAAATAATTCCTTATGCTACGCCATACTTCATTTCCACTACGTGGAAACTCCAAATCCTGATAGTTACACCTTGAATATAAATCAAAACAGTATATAAATCCCAATTCCGCAATGATTATAGTATTAAACGTCTCTCTCTATATATATATATCAAACTATATGGTAATTCAAGTGATTGCAATATTATGAAGTCGTTTGCTTATAGTTATTTTCAAAACTATGTGTATACATAATCTTAAATTATTAATTTCAACAATCTTATACATTTAATAGAGTATGGTCAAATATCATAATTTTTGTAGACAAATACTTCACGCACTTGCCCACACCATGATAGCACGATTTACTATTAAAACCATCGTTTTTTACTACTAATATACCATCGACATTTAATTACATGATCTTCAGTATAGGCACGATGTGACGGAGTGCGCAAGAGACCATCTCTTTTTTGTAGAGTTATACATCCATACTCGCACACATACACTAACCCTTAAAATAGACTAAAACTCCGACCTATTGGTTAGAATTAAGCTACGTTTCATCGTCGTCCAATATCATAATATTACTAATACTAGTTGGTGAAATACATATGTCACTTCTAAAAAAAACTAAAAAATAGTGATACCCTTTTGACTTCAATTTGAACCATTATCTTTTTCACAATTCGGAATAATTGAGTCAAATGAATTATTAATTTGAAAGAACGATACATTACAGGGCTACAAAAATAACTATTTTGAAATAGTTCACGAGACATATATATATGAGCATATTATATGAAAAACAAACTTTTAATTAACTGAAGGAGATAGAATAGTTCAAAAATTAATAAATTATAACCGACCGAGAAGCAAAAAATCAATTGACAAGAGTACAAGGCTGTAGATGTACAATGGCCACACTTATTTTAGGACAAGATAGGCCATCAATTTTTTGGATTAATCGGAAATAACAAGAGAGCCGAAAACAATAGAATCAAATACAACTTTTTTCTGTCTTATAATGTTGGATTTTATTACAATGTCCGTTGTACTTATCCCAAATGCACGAATTTTGTTTTTGTGAACGAAAAAAGAGAACTACATCTTCTCAAGCAAAAAAAGAACGAAAAAACGAAAGGAACAAGGAGGGATTAACATAATATATTACAGAAGTCTTTACTATTTATGATTAGTGTAAATAAATAAAAACAGTATAGATTAATTTATTATTTATTAAAATAAACTAAAACTTATGATATTCTAAAGTTTATGATTATTTCTACAAGTTGAAATAACTTTCTTATTCATATCCAGCAGAAAGAGCTAGGATTGAAGAAATAAAGGGATGTTCATGAATTTGCATGATTAATCTATGTGACATGGTAGATAAATAAATAAAAATAATATAAGCTAATCTATCATTTATTTTTGTTAAATATTTAGTACTCATGATTGAATTATTTTATCTTCATCATTATAATTTCTCCAACCCCACCTCTTTAATATAATTTTTTAATACGAATCAAACAAGTTTTTCCAAATTATATGAATTATCCGGAGCCTTAGAGCATCTCCAAAGGCATGCCAAAATAGCGACCAACACCCTTTTCTGGTTGTTGTTTTGTTCCAATAGTTTTCACGCTATTGTTGAAACTGTGGTTAACAAAATAGCGACCAACACCCCTTTCCAGTTGCTGTTTCGCTCCAACAGTTTTCACGCTACCGTTAAAATCGGGGTTAACAGTAACCCATTACATATTTACATGTAGCTTTTTTTTATTGTTTTCTTTTTATTTCTTATTTTATTTTCTTTTTAAAAAAATATATTATTATTTATATAGTTTAATCTTTAGATTTAATTTTAAAATCCATTTCAAATTATTTTCATGGTATTCAAATTTTATTGTTAATCATATTTATAGTTTTACTCATTACATTATTTGAATAGATGTTATATTATTATTATTTGTACTCGACAATACATAAAATATAAAAGATAATAAAAATAAAAATGCAATAACAATAACATTATATGTAATTATAGTGATTAAGCATAAATATAAACATATCTAAATACATATGATATATAATAACTAGAGTGAAACATTAATTAAATATTAGAAAGGATAAAAATAGAATATTATATTATAGAGTGACTTATAGAGTTGATGGTGGACAGGAATATGAGATTACTCTATATTAACTTAGAGCTTAGAGTTAATTTCACAATAGAATAATAATTTAGTATATACTATATTTATCTATGTAAATTAATCTTTAATAATAAATATTTGTATGAATTAATTAATTTTGAACTCTTTTGATCATATAATATTACAAATATCGAATTATATTTATCCTATCAAATAAACAAAACGTCTAAAAAAGAAATGACATCCAGAAGAAAAAGAAAAAAGAAAAAAAAAACAGCTGAAGAAAACTCTTTATAGTCATCAGAAAAGATTCATCCGGTTGATTCGATTATTCTTATGGGCTCCGACAACCAAATGAATGCCAAAATGCTAACTTTCTCAAGAAAAAGGAAAAAAACAAAAAATATAAAACCGAAAGCTCGAAGTCGAGTAGGATACAGACAGGCATATCATATCTGCACAAACTGCGAGATTTTTCTTGACGACGTCTATTTTTAGGAAGTGCGTGCACAAACCCACTGAGTGCGTGTGCGAGCTGAGAGAGATGGGTGATGACTTGCCTTGCTGTGATTCCAAGTTTTTCCTATTTGTGATTATAATCATAGGGCTGGTGCTGTTTGCTGGAATGATGGCTGGTCTCACTCTCGGCCTCATGTCTCTCGGCCTTGTGGACCTCGAGGTTATCAGCAAATCAGGCCGCCCTCAAGATCGTATACATGCCTGTACTGTGCAGTATTACTCTCTCTCTCTCTCTTTCTCTCACTTGACTTGCTGTTGCAATTTTACAAAGTTTTGGTGAATTTGATGGTTTAGGTTTGTGGGGTTTTGCCTGTTTCTGGTTTCTTGTGTTGTTGTGGACTTGATTCTGTGAGTCTGGATCATTTGAGATTTTTGTTTGTTTTTTCTTTAATTTATGTTTGATCACTCACTTTGAATCTGAAATGATTACTTGTGTTGGTTTATTGATCAGTTCGGAATAGAATTCTTGAGCTACATTTGATGTTGCCCCTTCGTGAAAATCATGCTGATTTCTTACTTTTTTCCATTATAGCTAGATTTTGGGCTCCTAAATTGAATAGACAGTAAATATGATTTTATTTTATTTTTTAATATTGTTGCTATTTGTTAGTTTGCTTAGGATTTCTGTGTCTTTGAGCTTTTAAGTAGAACAGATTTTTATTTTGGCGCATTTGGCGCCATAAAAAAAATTGATGCCAAATATTATGTCTTTTTTTTTTTTCATGTTTATTTATCGATTGTAGCTATACAATTCTGAATGCTTAATTCCTGGAGCAATACTATTGAACTGCAAAGGGAGTAGGGTCTAGAGGTGATCTGGCGTGGCGCTTGTGACAATTCAATCATCGGGTGTTCTATTATTCTGGACATGATATGGTTCTTATAAAGCTGTAATCATATTATTTCTCAACTTTCTTTAGGACTCTGTTGTTGATGTGAACAATGTGGCATAGGTTTATGGTGTTTCTGTATGCACTTCTTCTTGTCTTTCTTTCTTTCTTTTTTTAAAAAAATCTTTATAAATGACAATCATTCTTTTGACAGCTAAAATACTTCCAGTGGTGAAAAATCAACACCTATTGCTTTGCACTCTCTTGATTGGCAACTCTTTAGCAATGGAGGTTTGTGTATTATGTATTATGGCATTCATCAGATCCGTGTTCTTTGTCCATGTAGGTCAAAAAACGTTATGTGTTTTTTCCTTGTAGTCGCTTCCCATATTCTTGGACAAACTTGTGCCTCCATGGGCTGCGATCCTGGTATCGGTCACACTCATCCTCATGTTTGGCGAGGTGGTTGATCTGCAACTTAACTCAAATTTAGGAAAAAATTGTAGACTCCGTTGACATGATTCTAACCTTTCCTTCTTATTGAAGATATTGCCTCAAGCAATTTGTACACGTTATGGGTTAACTGTCGGAGCAACTGTGGCACCCTTTGTTCACCTTCTTCTTTGGGTGTTTTTCCCTATTGCCTATCCAATTAGTAAGGTAAATTGAATTGAAGGTTCATGTTTTAATACGTTGAACTTTTGCAGTCATATAGAAGATATTGGAAATGAATTTATAGGAAGATATCATCAAAACAAGGTTGTAGAAGTTTGCTCTTTTCCATGTCTGGATGAATTATATAACTCTAAGGCAGCACTGCATGAAGAAGAAGTTAAATTTTGTGTATCCTACAGATTGTAGAATTCATAATTTCATGATTCAATAAACCTCTTATGCTTGTAGATCCTCGATTGGATGTTGGGTAAGGGGCATGCTGCACTATTGCGTAGAGCCGAGCTGAAAACCTTTGTTGATTTCCATGGCAATGAGGTATATCATGATGATCGAGGCTGCATTTTTTCCCCTCCTTTTCTTAGGCACAGATTTATTTCTAAAGCTTCAGCAGAGGATTCCCTAAAATGAATTATCTTCAGAAGATGGCATTACTCTTATTGGGCAAGCTAAATTAGTGATATCAATTTGCACTGGCAGGCTGGGAAAGGAGGCGATTTGACGCATGATGAGACAACAATAATCGCCGGGGCACTTGAATTGACTGCGAAGACTGCCAAAGATGCCATGACACCTATAGCAAAGGCATTCTCCATTGATCTCGATGGAACTCTTAATTTGTGAGTTTAGCATATCCTATCAGATTTAACTAAGAGCGAACTATTAAAATAGCTATTTTCATATAGTAAAGATAAAAATTAGCCACTAATATAAAAAAGATAAAAGATAGCTACTCTTAATATTTTACCCCTATTGTCAATTATGGCTAATTCGCGAGTTAAACTCGTGAGTTGGGGTTTGTCAACTCGTGAAAGGTCCCAAAAATGCCTTTATTTCACGAGTTAGCTAATCTAACTCGTGAAATGACCCATTTATGCTGTAATTCACCAATTTACATCATGTTGCTCGTGAATTGGCCGCAATTTTCGATTACAGCCGAAAGATTCATGAATAAGGGTAAGATAGTACTTTAACACAAAAATAACTAGTTTTTATCTTTTTATCCTACTGGCTACTTTTTACCTTTACAATATGAAAATGGCTATTTTGATATATTAACTCTTTAACTAATATGCATGACATCTTTATTCATGATATCCATCCCTCTAATTTTATCCCCACTCTCTTAACACTTCACAGGGAGACTTTGAATGCTATAATGACAATGGGCCACAGCCGAGTTCCTGTGTACTACAAAAGCGAAGATAATATCATTGGGCTCATCTTGGTAACTCTCATGTTCTTTACTACAATTAGGATGTTCTAATCAAGTTTCTTTCTGAATTTATCATGTTAAATCGATGATTTCTTCACAATCTGTTTTATTTTTTTCTAACAAAAAGCTAATATCTGTCTTTACCGCATGCAGGTCAAAAATCTCCTTGCAGTTGACCCTGATGATTCAGTTCCTCTAAGGAAAATGTTAATCAGAAAAATTCCTCGGTGAGATACACTTTCTTTCCTTCCTGGTTCTAGTTGTTAACAGCTCCTGCTAATTCTTTTCCTAGTAACTGCACACTAACCATTATAAGCACTCTTTCCATTCATTACCCCCTATTAAAATAGCTTATACTCTTGCATTGCCTTGTACAACTCTCAGAGTCTCAGAAGACATGCCCCTTTATGATATTCTGAATGAATTCCAAAAGGGCCATAGCCACATCGCCGTCGTGTATAGGGATTCAAAAGATACACTGCAGAAAACCAAAGAAGGTATATCAACATTTAGAATCTTCATAACCATGCAATATTGATTTTGTATTTTCCTTGCATGCAAAACTTAATGGAAAGAGTACTTTTGTGCCTTCTTTTTATGGAAAAGTCTTGTTGTCTCCTTTCTAACTTAATCTATTTATTATTTATTATTCTCTTCACCATATGATTTCCATCTATAAAAACCTCCATCTATTCACAAATAAACAATTTCTTCTAATCAAGTATGAGTCATGACATGAGTTTTGAACCTCCCATTATTCAATTTCTGCTCCTTTTGGCTTCTTCGGATGATTGTACGTATCTTTGTTTCAATTTATGCTCCTTGATTGACTCTTGGCATCAACATTTTTAGCTATAACAACTCAAGTGTCATACTTTCAGAAATTTTTGTGCTGAATTTGCATGATTTCCTGTTGGATGTGTGGATAACTTAATAATTTATGTCCGGATGCAGACAATCAGATATTTGCAATAAAAACCGTCACCCATGATGCCGACTTAGTCATGAATAAGTCTGACGATCAAGCTAAGAGAAGCCCTCCAGCGACTCCTGCTTTCAAGAAGAGACACAAAGGCTGTTCGTTTTGTATTTTAGATTTAGAAACCTCACCTATTCCAGAGTTTCCACCTGATCAAGAAGTAGTTGGTGTCATCTCCATGGAAGATGTGATCGAGGAGCTTCTTCAGGTACTCCTATATCCGAATTCTGTCTGTAGGAGTAAAGCAAAGGCAACTATTGGTTCAGTTCGCTATAATGATTCATTTCACTAATATTTTGTGACAAAGCTAAAATGATCGTTGAAGTTTCCTTGTTCCTTTGCTTGGCTTATACTTAATCTATAACCTTGTTTTGTCAGGAGGAGATACTGGACGAAACAGATGAGTATGTAAACATACACAATAGGTAAAGTAATACTTTTGTCGTCGTTTCACAATTTTGTGAAGTTACTACTTTGACATCATAGTTTATTAATAAGAAAAAGGTTGCTGAGTTGGGCAAAGCTAAACTCCTAGACTGAAATACACAAACTATAATCACAGATTGATTTGGTCTTTATTGCAGGATAAAAATAAACATGAATGCTTCTTCTCAGGATAAGGCTCCCGAATCAAACTCGATGCAATCTCCAACTCCGGTTTGAAGCAGTCGTCCCATTCGACCTGTTGCTTCAAGTACTGCACATGTTACCTTGTACTGTATAAGCTCATATCGACTCATATCGTTGCCAAAGACAGCTTATATAAGTCTTATATGTTGAGAACAACCAGAAAAAAAGAACTGTAACCTGGTCTTAATTTATAGCTTATATAGATAAATAGAGGCCTACTTGGATACAGGTTTGAGTTGTTGGGAGTCTAAAATGTGCTTGTGAACTTGCTTGAAGTTGCAATGTGAAGCTCCCATCAAGAATCTATGTCAACACCTACATTTCGATTTATAGTTGCTAGGTTGTAAACCATGTATATACACTCAATTTGCCCTTTTCTTGAAAAAGAAAAATATTCTATCCCACAAAATTCATTAATAATTTTAGATTGACAAACTGTGGAGGGTGTTTTGAAAAAAAAAAAAAAGTTTTTATCTGAATCTGTTGTTATGGGCTGAGCAAAGTTGTTGAGAAGTTCTTAAATGGCATCTCCTTGTTTGGTTGTAGACTGCAGTTATGCTTGACTTTGGCTTTGAAATTTTCAAAGGGTCTTAAAGTTGCACATTTTAGTTTTATCCTTCTTGAGGGTAACTTACCGGTGGAGTGAGGGTTTACGATCAAAGAGTTTTAAGTTTGAATTAATGTTATATAGATTGAGTCTATTGCATATGATTTTCTTGGTGTAATTTACCTCTTAACTATGGTTAGGAGGTTATTACACATGTACATAGGATAAGAGTGTGCTCACACATACAAATAGCTTAAACATATTCTCGTAACGAATAAATCATAAATTTCCTGCAATACTGTTGTTCTCAAATCGTAGTTAAAATAAGATGCAATCCCAAAAGGTTCAGTCAGATAATTAATTGTCACACAAATTTGGGGTTCAATTAGATAATTAATTCTCACACAAATTTGAAGACCTTCGGGCAAATATTGGAAAATATATTATATCTTCCATTCAAGTGTTGATTATCTTCTTCTAATCTCAAACTAACACAATGAGCAATCAATATTGACGCAAAAATTATTATAAATGTTTTAATTTATTATAATAATAATTATAGTTATTATAATTATGCAAAATAGATAAGCAATAAATAGTTTTAGTTTATTAGTTTACATGTTTAAGCAAAAAATCTATTATTATTATTATGATGATTATTATTATTAAATAACTATTGTCGTGCATTGAATGGAGTGGCAAAACTAGTGTTAAACCATAAAAATTAAATTATAGCAAATACTCTGATGATGGGTAGAAAGTCCTTGGATTGTGACATGGTTGCTAGGAAGATTGAGACGAATTGATGAAAAGTGGGACCAATTGGCAATTGATCCCCAAATCTCATATAACCTTGGTACATAGACAACAAACTAGCCGCTTGTACCCATACTCTAATTCTTTTCTTTTTTTTTCCCTGCAAAACCCCACAAAATATTCCAAAACCCCAGTTTCAAGCCTTAGAACCATCAAGCTGCAAGCCTCTTTCGATTTCCGTCTAAATTCCCAAGAATTTCAACGCCATGTCCCCGTCGCTACCTCCCACTCGCCTCACCCTCCTCACTCTCCTCTCCGCCACCGCCACCCTCTACTTCCTCTACAAATCCCGCAATCGCCACCGCCGCCTCCTTGCGCGCCTCCGCCACGCCCTCGCAGGAACCGACTCCGGAAGCCTCAACCACGCTCCTCCCAAAAGGGGCAAAGTCTTTTTCTTATCGCAGACCAACACTTCCAAAGCCCTAGCGCAGCGCCTCCACGCTCTCTTGACCCTCAGCGACATCCCTTTTGATCTTGTCGACCCTAAAGACTACGAACCTGAGGATTTATGCAAAGAAAGCCTCGTTTTAGTCGTCGCATCAACGTGGGAGAACGGCGCCCCCCCTCCAAATGGGGCTTTTTTGGTGAATTGGTTGGCCGAGAGTGCTGAGGATTTTCGGGTTGGGGCGCTCGTGCTGAAGGAATGCAGATTTGCTGTTTTTGGGGTGGGAAGTCTGAGCTACGGGGAGACCTTTAATGGCGTGGCGAGGGATATTGCAGCGAAGCTGCGGAAGCTTGGGGCTAGGGAGCTGGTGGAGTTGGAGGAGGGGGATGTGGATTTGGGGGATGTGGATGCGGTGTTTGATCGGTGGAGCCAGAAGATTCTTGGAGTTCTGAGTGGTAATTTAGGGGACAATGAGCAGGGTTTGGAAAATTATGTAGTTGGGAGTGAGAGTGAGGGTGAATTTAGCGATGAAGATGATGATGATGATGATGTGGAACAATCGGACGTTGTTGATCTTGAGGATCTTGCGGGAAAAGGGCCTTCAAGAAAATCAACAATGGCAGCTAAGGCTAATGGGAAAGTGAATGGACATGCTATGAATGGGGAGAAAGAAATGGTGACTCCAGTGATACGGGCAAATTTAGAGAAGCAGGTAGAAACTTAAATGAATTGACTAATTTGCTTACTTGGAAAATGCTAGGGCGTTCTGCATTATGACTTGGTCCTGACTTCAACTAGCTCTTATTAGTCATTTACTGTGATTTATTATATATTGTCTTTAGTCACTGCACTCAGTAGATAGCTAACCATGTTCGTGTGGTGTATAACTTACTGGTAGTTTATAGGTACCTCGTCAAAATTTGCTGAGTTCGTATGGTTTTCACTGTAACTTGTTGTGATTATATGTGATATTTTTGTGTCTGAAGTTTCAGCAGTAAATAGTTTTATTCTTCGTACTTAAGAATATACAACCATTTGTATGCAATCCCATGTATTCTGATTATAGCTGATTAAAATTTAGAAACTTAGCACAATTGAGAAACAAACAGCTCTGCATATATAGGCTGACAACCTGGCTTCTGGTTTATCTGCCCATCTTCAAGCCTCTTAAAAAATTAACTAAGTTACCCATGATCTTATCAGTGGGTGATTTCAGAATCGATCGACTTAATTTTCTGTTACATTTACATATGCTTTTTAAATACTGTGGTAGTCTCTTTCTATTACATGAACTGTTGTCTTAACTGGTTGATATTGGTGGCAGGGGTATAAAGTTATTGGCTCTCACAGTGGGGTTAAAATTTGTAGATGGACCAAGGCTCAGCTTAGAGGGCGTGGAGGATGTTACAAGCACTCTTTTTATGGTATCGAGAGTCACAGGTATAGTTAATCGTGTTTGTGTTCTGGGCTACTATTATTTATCATGGAGGTTTTGATTTGTGTTTATGTCTTTATTGGGCTACTCAGCTTATATCCGAGAAATTAAAATCGCTATTATTAATTTATGTTTGTCTCTTCTTTTAAGTTTGAAAGAGTAGCAATACGAATATAACTACAGCTTTATCCGATCCTACTACGTCCCATTTTATATCAATGACTTCCATTACATTGTAATAAAAGTGTCATTCTTCTGTATTTATGACTTTGATTGCTTACATCTCTAGGTGCATGGAGGCTACCCCTAGTTTAGCATGTGCAAACAAATGTGTCTTTTGTTGGAGACATCACACAAATCCCGTAGGGAAAAGCTGGCAGTGGAAGATGGATGATCCATTGGTCATCGTTGACACTGCAATCGATCTGCATACAAAAATGATAAAGCAGATGAAAGGAGTTCCAGGTAAGTTTGATAAGTGTTTCTAAATATCGAAATCTTTCAAGTTTTTACTATGTTCAAATAAATGGCGAAAACAAAGGCATTTTTATTTGCTCCACACTTAAATAAGATATCACTTCAGATATTTGAGGGGATTTCTAGAGTGCAGGATGCATGCTTTCTGTGTGCTGAATACAGGTTACGGATAACTGAAAGTAAGTAATACAAACTGTTGAAGAGAGTATGGTCTAATTTCTGTTGAAAATTTTTATGTACACGAAAACTTCTTTTGAAGTCCTGTCTGAGTTCAAAGAATAAGAATTCCTTGTTAAATTTCTGAGAACCGTGTGAAGAATGTTCAGATAAGATATAGGTTTTTATCAAATGTATGCTATGGAGTCTATTAGTATTTTCAGTTCAAAATTTTCTTGAAGATATTTGCTGTAAACTGTAGCATACCTTTATAGAAAAGTGGTTGGTATGCTGTTTTGTCAATCTTACTTATCTGTTTGCTCTCTCTCTTCTTAAACCTTCCGTTTGGTTCAAGGAGATAATGTATATCATTATTTGCTTCTTAATTTTCTTAGTATATCAATATTTGCTTCTTAATTTTCTTTCTCTGCTTTTGAGTTGCTTTCTGAGGCTTTGAGCTGGTTGGTGGTAGTGCTGATAATTGACTAGATTGTCCAAATATGCACAGGGGTGAAGGCAGAACGTCTGTCCGAGGGTCTTTCTCCTAGACATTGTGCCTTGTCGCTTGTTGGCGAACCTATCATGTATCCGGAGATCAACACTCTTGTTGATGAGCTACACAGAAGGCGAATCTCAACTTTTCTTGTGACAAATGCTCAGTTTCCTGAAAAAATTATGTCGTTGAAACCTATTACGCAGGTGTGCTTTTTCTGTCTTCTTTTCTCTTTTGTTTAAGTGGAAACAAAGTCCGGATGGTAAGTTTCATCCCAATAGATGACAGATGAGGTCTAAAACCTTTTCTTTTTGGATTATGCAGCTGTATGTGAGTGTAGATGCTGCAACTAAGGATAGCTTGAAGGCTATCGATAGACCACTCTTCGGGGACTTCTGGGAGAGATTTCTCGTGAGTAAATTACTAGAACTAGATGCTGTTTTTAAGTTTAAAGGTTCATTGCTGTTATGAATAACTAACTCTGTGTCATATGCCATTTGGGAGGGACATTAAAAAATTTGAAAAAAAGAAAGAAAGAAAAGGATTATTTGAGCTCCATTATTGAAATTCTTTATCCATCTTTTGTCCCCAAAAGAAAAAGAATTCTGATTATTAAAATCATGGAGCTCCCTTTTTCAGCAAGATGGACAAATTCTTGTGAACTGCTAGTTTGGATGAAATTTTGTTCTGGAAACAATTCTCACTAATTTTTAGAGGATTCTGGTAACAGAAAAGAGGCCCAACAAAGAACTGTTCACATATCAAGTTTTTCATATATTTGCATTATGCATGATTTGTATCATCCATTAAGTGGTATTTTACTATTTCTATCACATCTTAATAACTCAACATGATCCAGAATTACCTTTCCAGTCAATTGTATTTTGCCAGATTAGTGTTTATAAGTAATTTGATAACTTATTACCTTTTAATCTCGTACCTTTCCGATCAATTGTATCATATGGTAGATTGATATTTATTACTAATTTGATATTTTATGACCTCTTAATCTATTAAAACTCAAAAAGCTTGAGAATTACCTTTCCGATTGATTCTTTCTTGTGAAAGATTGGTATTTATTGTTATTTTGATATTTTATTACCTATTAATCACTTATAAGTTATAACCCAAAATTTATAAAAATTACCTTCTCAGTCAATTGTATCATATTATGGGCTCTACAGCTTCTCTTAGGCCTCCTCGACCTTGAAACCACTAAATCTAATCAGCCATGCTTAGATTCCTCTATCAACATTTATCACCTTTATTTCCAATTTCCAGTCAAGGAAACGTCGTCCAACGGTAACTTTTACATTAACTTTAGGTAAATTTTTTTTCATGGTGGATAGTGTATTATTAAATATTAAAACAACTTGATTTTCTGCTACCTGTTATAATTTATCCTGGGTCTTTTACTCTGTTGTCACATTAGTAATCCAAAAACTGATTTCTTTGTTATAATATGCCTAAGTTGAGGTATTCTGAAATCTGAAATGAATGTCAGGACTCTCTGAAAGCACTGAAAGAAAAGCAACAGCGAACCGTCTACCGCTTGACATTAGTAAAAGGATGGAATACAGAAGATATAGATGCTTATTCAAGCCTATTTGATGTCGGAAATCCTGATTTTATTGAAATTAAAGGGGTGACATACTGCGGATCGTAAGATTATCTCTATACTAGTGTTCCTCTTGTCTTTAACTTTTGTTTATTGATTTCACAAGAAGAACTCTTTTACAGGTCAGCTACATCAAAGCTAACAATGGAAAATGTGCCCTGGCATTATGATGTAAAAGAGTTTTCAGAAGCCATTGCTCGAAGGAGCAACGGGGCATATGAGGTTGCTTGTGAGCATGTCCATTCCTGTTGTGTTCTTTTGGCTAAGGTTGACAAATTTAAAGTCGATGGCCAGTGGCATACATGGATAGACTATGAGAAGTTCCACAACCTGGTCCGTAATTCAGCATATTGTTAGTTCTACATGCCTCTAGATTGTTTATGCCATTAATTGGTGAATATGTGTATTTTTGAACTGAAGGTATCAAGTGGAGAGCAATTTACAAGTAATGACTACATGGCTCCTACACCATCCTGGGCTGTCTACGGAGCAGAGGAAGGTGGTTTTGATCCACAGCAATCTCGCTATAGGAAAGAGCGGCATCACAAATCTGCACGCTGAACAGGTGTGTGTGTGTTTAATTATTATTTTTTATCACGGATGACCAGCCATTTCATTTCCTCTATGGCTAGCCAGTCATGGTTATTTGTTCATATCTATTATTTCTTAATTCAGCTTCTGAATTGTGCGGGGATTGACTTTTGTCGTGTTTGGATAATTTTACACGTTAGTTGCTTTATGAGCCATTTTTCCTAAAGGAACGTTGGAACATGCTTATTTTTATATACAATATTGCTTATTTGTATACATAACAATGCTTATTTTATGATACTGCTTATTTATATGTACATCAATGTTTATTTTATGATATTGCTGATTTATATATACAATATTGCTTCATGAAAACCGCAGACCATACCAAGATCAATGGTTCAAATTGGTTCCTAGTTCTTTTAGGGGAATCAGTTCCTAATTGATTTCTCCACTGTGTGTGTGTGGGTATGTGTACATGCTTGATACTGTTTTCTCGTCTTTCAAAGGTTTTTCTTGACATCTTCTGCATAAATCATCGCTTTCATTTGTTTGGTTTCCTTGCCCTCCACAGAAATGTTGATAGTGAAGATGTCATTCTATAAACAAGGCCCATGCAAGGCCGGTAGAAACTGCTTCCACGGGGCGACCCTTGATATAAGTTGTGCTCCGGCTTTGACTTGAATGGGGTTGTTTCCTGAGTGACATGGATAGCATACATATCCGACAATTTTGAAATCAGCGAGTGCAGAGCTAGACTAAATGTTATATGGCATGTATTGAGCTTCGTCTGCGGTCCTTTTACGAAAAAGCCAAAGGATTCAACATCATGGTAAGATGTAATTTTTCCTTGCAATATAATTCATTCGGAATGTTGGTGTCATTTTTCTTTTAAACCTGTTCAATTTCTCTCCCAGAAATTTGAGTCTGATGGATTTTTAGATAGGTCCGAGGAGAAGTTGAAAAAGTAGGTTGCTTATTATATATTGTACTCATGCAAATGTTTTATACTATATTGACTTGTTTTTGTCATAGACGAGTAATAATTGATGGAATATTGAGTAGTTTTTTATTTTCTTATTTGCTTTATTGATTTTTGTCATTAATTCGGCGTTCCATGCCATATTCGAAACGAGAGAGAAGTGGGTCATTCATACGTGCAGGAATCTGTCATTGTCCGATGTTAAATGTATTATTGGGCTGAAACAGTGCATTTTCCTGAAAGGGTGATTTTATATAGTCTCATTTTACTAATTATATTTATAGCCCCCTTATTTGAAAATAGAAAATTCATTGATCAATTTATTATTTTATCCTCATAACAATTTATCTAATTAAAGAACCCTAAAAGGATATAACTACTGGGAATGGGTTTTTTCTTCTTCAACACCATGAATTGATTGGTTCTCCTGTAGCTCTATTATCTGTTTCTGAAATCAGCCCTGCATACACACTTATGTACCCACATTACTGGTATTACTAGAACCTATCAAATTTTTAGGGTATTATTTATTTATGGTCCAACCTTTGCCTGTATAGCTACTTTATGGTCTTACATTTGAAAAGTTCCAAAATGATACTGACTTTTGCCCTGTCAATACATTTATAGCCCGATAATTTGTTCCAACTTTCAAGCGTGATTTTGACCACAGCAAGTGATCGGTTGATGATGAATCACATATCGTTGGAAAATCATTTGAATGTAGAATATATTAGGCTTTGATTTCATGATTTTGATTACCTATTCATGTATTTGTGGATTTAAGTCACTGTTATTGTTTTTACTACGTTGGTGTTATGTGGAAAAATTAACCATCCATGTAAGGATAATATGTTAGTCCTAGTCACTCATCTATTAACATGGATCTGTTGGTTCAAGTCACTGTTATGTTAACGGCATCAAATTAAAATAAAACGAACACGAAAGTGTCGAAACAAGACCAAACTGATAAGAAGCCATTTTCCCAATCAGTTAAACCAACCAAAATTCAAGAGGCACAGAGTTAAAATAGAGCAGCTATCAGCAACAAAGAAAATAGAAAATAAATAAATAAATAGTCAGCTGCTCTTTCTGGGCTTGCTTTTTCTCCTGCTCCTCCTTGGACCCTCTTCCTGCTTTGATGTTTCTTCTTCTTCGTCGTCGTCTCTCTTTGATGAGGCCACCACTTCCACTTCTTCTGTTTCTTCTAGTTTTCTCTTCTTTTCTCCTTCGTCTTCTCCATCTCTACCAACTCTTTCATCTGTGAATATTTTTCTTGGTCTTCCTCTTTTTCTTGGAGTCTGTGGTTGAAGCTCTGTTGATGCTGATTCTGCTAGTGCTACTGATATCTCCTTTGTCTTCTTCACACCCTTTCTCTTCTTTCCCATCTATCACTTTTCAAATCATTAAAAAAAAAAATTCCAGCCTTCACCCTAATTAAGAATCACTATAAACATATATCACACAAACATATATCTATGGCTATGCATATAGAGGTCACTAATAATATATATTTTATATATATGATTCTACGACTGTGAGAATAAGCTATATTTCCTTATCCATATCAATATTTGTTGATGTTTATCAGAGAAAAAGATAGTGGAGGGATGGGCGGAAAGAAAATGAGGTCGAAAGAGAGTTGTGAATTTTTATGATGATGGAAATAAAGTGAGTGAGAGGTGAGGATTATTTTAAAATAATAAATAATAATAGGGTGATGTGGGGTCAGGTCTTTTACAAGTTGTAATAAGAATATTATCAGCCAATTTATAATTACAACAATATCTGTAGTAACTAAATGAAAATTTTTAAATTATATAATCTATAATAAGTGTAAAATATATTTTCGCCTTACATTTATGAATATTATGATTTTTGTCATTTTAAATTTCAAGACAACTATAAGAAGAGAATTAATTATGAGATGTCAGTCATAAATCAATGAGTAAACGAATGAGGTAATGTCATTTGTTCAGAATATTATCGGCGTACTTATGACTACACCAATATACATCTGAAATAAATGAAAAAACATAGTTTATATATTTCATAATAAGGGCAAAAAATATTCGGCCTTATTTTAGTAAATATAACATTTATTGTTTATTTTTCTGAAAGAATTATATGAAGAGCATTGATAGGAGTTGTCAATCAACAATTAATTAGGTAAGGTCAGCCGTTCAGCAATTAGTAAATTATTCTCCCAAAATCATATTAATATATGCATTTCAATGAGTGATAATCATCCACGCCAAGAATGAAACTATAAAGAGTAATTCTCTTCATCGTCAAATTAAGATTATAGACTAAAATAAATAAATAAATAAATAATGGATTTGTGATACACATTTCCCCAACTATTTTATATTCCAATTTACAAGTCAAAAAAGTTTCCAACTATTTGAGTGAATTCCTTCCAACTTATCCATTTTAATTATCCGATCAATAGGTTTATCATATTCGTATTTTAGGATGATCGACTCACTGTTGATTTTAGAAGTTAAAAAGATCTCCCGTTTGTATGTAATGCTAATTGATAGCAATACAATAACATCATATGCAAAAACAAGAATATTTGCTTAAAGAACTCCCAATATTGTACATATTAAACTTTTTGCCAATACTTGAGTGCAATTTCTATAACCCTAATTATAGATACGCAATCAACAAGAATGAAATCATGACATCGCCGCGCCTGGATGCCGTGCCGGCCCGCCCGCCTCCGCCCGCTCCGGTTCGGTTCGGTTCGGCCCGGTTCCGCCCGTGGATCGTGGTCTTTGGGCCGTTCTTTGGGCTGCTCGTGGGCTTGCTTCGTGGGCACAGTTCCGTGGGCCATTGCCTCTTATATTTTTGGATCAACGTTTGATCGAGCCCAAAGATGGAGTTGGTCCGAGGCCCAACTCGTGGCCCAATCCGTTGGGCTCGCTGCACTTGAAGAGGCGCCCCGATACGCCCGATGAACACGACGCACGCGCGTTGTCGGATTCGTCGTAACCGCAGTCGACGCCCGACATGATGGCTCTGCGGAAACGTGCCCACGTTGTCTCCGTAAACCGCCCGCGCACTCAATAGGGGACATAACTCCGTAACACCCGACATCAATACGGTGTTGACTCCAAGATGCTCCCATGAGGGGCGACGCCTATAAATAGGACATATCCCCAAAGATAAGCTACCTCATCGCTAATCGCATTCCAAAGATTCCAAAGCACTCCCGCATACATAGCTAGTGTCCAGCTTTGTCCTCGCCTCATTCCAGTTCACGGAGCTCGTTGGTCGCGGTCGCCACCCACGAGACGCTGCGTTTATCTTTGGAGCGTCACGCCGTAACCGATAGCACTATCGGGCGTATCTCGTCTTCGGAAAGAGGCTTCCTCGACTCGGCATTAGAATACGGTTAAGCGTATTTTATTACATTTTCTAGTTTAAATTCATTGTTAGTTTTGATCTTTCTACCTTTCATTTCACGTTGAATGTCGCCCGACAAGTTCTGCATCGTTTTGTACACCTTTACCAACAATCGCAAGGCGAGATAATACTTGCCACGAAGGAGTTCGGACTCTTAATAAACTTAAAAGCGTTGAAACTAATACCTTTGCTTGGAGATGTCGAGTACACCGCCATCGACTACGCCCATTCGCCGCCGCCGCCGCCGCCGCTGCCGCCTTGTTGCCTCTCTGCCGCCGCCACCGCACAATGGCTTCGGTCATGTTTGGTTCGATGCCTTGGGGGTCAACCATGGGACCACTTTGGGTCGACCGTTGGTTCCACTTTTAGTGGTTCAACAATTGGTTCCACTTTTAGTGGTTCCTTTGGTTCGACGATCGCACTTTTCAGGTGGGGTCGTTGGATCCATGGGATCTAACTTTGGTGGATCCGGTCATGGATCGATCTCGCCTGCTCATACCGCAAGGATGATGCCGCCACGAGAAGCCGCCAAGTTTGGAGGATCCGACTCAAGAGATGGCGACAAAGATGCCGTTTCACCACGACGTTGGGCTTCGCCAACTTCTTGGTAGAAGATGAGCCCGCCGCCCGGTTGAGTGACGGACTTTCACGTCCGGCAAAGATATGACAATCGGCGCCTTGGCGACTACCTTTGTAAAATTTTATACTTGGTAGTTTAGAAGATAGTTTGTATAGTGTTTATCTTTGTTGTAACGACATCCAAAAGTATGTGAGATGCGTTAGAAAAAAGTACCGTAGTGATGACGCAGGTGAAAAAGTTCATTGTAGCCAAATATTTGGACTACAAGATGGTCGATTCCGACCGATCATGGACCAAGTGCAAGAGTTTCAACTCATTGTGCACGAGGTTCGTCAAGGGCACACTGCTTTGGACGGCTTTGTCGCCGCCATGTTGATTGAGAAGTTACCGGGGTGGAGAGACTTCAAGGTCTACCTTAAGCCTGGCGAAAGGATATGACACTTGAAGACTTGATCGTCGACTGCGATCGAGTCGACGTGAAGAAGCTAGAGCTAAAGGGAAGGGCTTGATCGATCTTAGAGCCAACTCGTTGAGAGGCGGTCCTCCAACAACGTGTTCGTCCCAATGCCAATGACAAAGGCAAAGGAAGGTGGTTGCCATAAGTTCGAGGGGATCGTTACAATTGTGGCAAGTATGGCCACACAAGTAAGGACCGCCGTCGGCTAAGAAGAAGAAGGCTAAGCAAGTTGCCAACGTTGTCGAGTAGGACTTCGACAAATGGGACAAGGATGACTTGGCCGTGGTGACCGAAGAAGTCAACCACGCCGAGAATCGAGGTGGATGGTTCATCGACATCGGCGCAACAGCGCACGCGTCTGCGCCGAAAAGATGCGCTTTCTCCACCTACAAGCCTCGTTGAGGGAGGAAGCTCAACATGGGGAACCAAGTCGTCCGAGGTTGCCGGAGTTGGTGATGTGGTGCTCAAGATGACGTCCGCATTGAGATCACATTAAAGGATGTGCTGCATGTCCCGACATTCGCAAGAACTTAGTGTCGCCTCTATTCTAGTTAATAAAGGTTTAGACTAGTTTTGAGTCGGACAAGTTTGTCTTGACTAAGTTTGGAAAGTTTCTTGGTAGAGGTTATCTCACCGGGGGTCTTTTCAAACTAAATGTAATGGCTGTGCGCCGTGTACCCAAAATTATGATGAATGAAAAAGCATCTACTTCCTCTTACTTGACTGAGTGCTCTGATTTATGGCATTGTAGATTAGGACATGTTAATCTAAATGCAATAAAAAGATTAGTAAATTTAGATTTACTAAAGTTAAATGAAGTCAATACACAAACGAAATGTGAGGTTTGTGTGGAAGCCAAAATGGCTAAGTTACCGTTTCATTCGGTAGAACGAAGCACTAAGCCTCTAGAACTTATTCATACTGATGTATGTGATTTAAAGTTTGTACAAACTAGAGGTGGTAAAAAGTACTTCATCACGTTTATTGATGATTGTACAAGATATTGTTATCTTTATCTTCTAAGAAGTAAAGACGGTGCTATTCAAGCTTTTAAAAACTTCAAGAACGAAGCCGAGAATCAACTAAAGTCGTCAATTAAGATTGCTCAAGTGATAGAGGGGAGAATATGTAGCTCCGTTTGAGGCATTATGCAACGAAAGTGGTATAATACATCAAACGACAGCCCTTATTCACCTCGGTCTAATGGCGCTTCGAACGTAAAATCGAACACTTAAGGAGATGATGAATGCTTTGTTGATTAGTTCGAGGTTGCCAGAACTTGTGGGGGAAGTCGTTTTGACAACAAACTACATCGAATAAGATTCCATCAAGAGTAAGGATGTCACCTCTACGAGTTGTGGAAAGGAAGAAAGCCATCGTACAAATATCTCAAAGTGTGGGGTGTTTGGCGAAGGTTGAGGTGCCTCTTCCTAAACAAGTTACAATTGGACCTAAAGCAATCGATTGTATCTTTATTGGGTATGCACCAACAAAGCGCTATTGTTTTCGATCCACGTGTCGAGGTACGAGATATGATCGTGGGGACGACGATTGAATCAAGGAATGCTATATTCTTTGAAAGTGTTTATCCTCAGAAAGACAAGGATAAAAATGAAGCCGATTCTAGCAATAAAGGCGATGGTGAAGCTTCGAGTTCTAAACCTTTGGAGAAAGAACCGATATCGCATAAGCGATCGAGGTCCGATCCGGAGGGGTTGAACCGAGACGTGGCGAGAGTCGAACGCCAAAGAATTTTGGTCCCGACTATATTGCGTTCATGTTGGACGAAGAACCAACTTCGATCAAAGTAGCCTATGCTCGGTCGAGACGGGATGCTCGGCGAGAGGTCGCTCAAAGCGAAATTGATTCCATTCTCGCAAAACCACACTTGGGTGTTGGTTGATTTGCTGAAGGTTGTAAGCCCTTAGGATGCAAATGGATCCTTAAAAGAAAGTACAATGCGGATGGATCAATTGAAAAGTATAAGGCCCGCTTGGTTGTCGAAGGGTTTAAACAAAGAGAGGATACGATTTCTTGATACCTATTCACCGTGACGAGGATTACGTCTATTAGGGTGCTTCGCAATTCGCTTTGCCAGACAATCTTGAGATTCATCAAATGGACGTTAAGACGCATTTTGAATGGTGACCTCGAGGATGAGGTATATATAGAGCAACCCGGCGGTTTGTAGTACCGGTCAAGAGGCAAGGTATGCAAACTCGTGAAGTCTCTATATGGTTTGAAACAGCTACCGTTGCAATGGCACTTGAAATTTGACAATGTAATGTTGGCAAATGGTTTCAAAATCAACGAGTGTGACAAATGTGTCTACGTTAAGAACAACGACAATGGTTATGTTATAGTGTGTGCGTATGTAGATGACATGTTGATCATGGTAGCAATACTCAAGTCATTAATGACACAAAGCGCATGTTAAATAGAAATTTTGACATGAAGGACATGGGTTTAGCCGATGTGATTCTTGGAATCAAGATTCTAAGAAGATCGATCGGAATTGTCTTGACACAATCTCACCACGCTGAGAAAGTGCTTAAGAAATTCAACGCGTTTGATAGTTTGCCTGCTAAGACCCCATTAGAGCTCAATGTTCACTTGAGTAAGAACAGGGTGAACCGTTGGGCAAGAAGACTATGCTAAGGTCATCGGGTGTTTGATGTATCTTACAAATTGCACCCGACCCGACATAGCTTCTTGCCGTGAACAAATTGAGTCGTTACACGAGCAATCCAAGCAAGGAGCATTGGAAGGCTTTAGTGAGAGTTTTGAGGTACTGAAGTATACCAAAGTCATGGGTCGCATTTCACCAGATATCCCCGGTACTTGAAGGGCACCGTGATGCCAATCGATATCCGACATGAAGATTCACTTTCTACAAGTGGTGCGTGTTCACGATTGGGAGGTGCTGTTTCTTGGAGATCCACGAAACAGACGTGTATAGCCCGATCCACCATGGAATCGTAATTCATAGCTTTGGATAAAGGCGGTGAGGAGTTTCAGTGGCTCCGTAATTTTTGGAAGATATTCCATGTTGGTCTAAACCCGTGCCAAAGCTGATGATTCACCGTGATAGCCAAGACTATTGGAAGGGCGAAAAGTGGTTTGTATAATGGTAAGTCTCGACATATCGTCGGCGACATAATCTGGTGAGGCATTTGATCTCAGTGGGGTTATATCAATTGACTATGTCAAGTCAATAGATAATCCGCGCATCCGATTAACCAAAGGGTTGAACAGGGATCAAATGATCAAGTTCTAGAGGGAATGGGACTAAAATCCACATCTTAAGAACAATCATAGTGGTAACCCAACCATGATGACCTGGAGATCCCAAGAACTTGGTTCAATGGGAGAACTAAGCTATATGAGTTCGTGTATAAACACTCGAGTTAGTACATTCCCAGAAAGCAAACGAGTGTTGAAAAACTTCGCCTAGTGGTGAGGTTGAGTCGTTGACTCTTAATGATTCCTAAGATACCCGGCGAGGTCGAGTATGACAAGATACTCGGTAAAGAATCACCTATGTAAGTGCGAAGTGGGGCCGCTTCAAACAAAACACTTATGAATCAGTGGAAGTCCATGGCCAAAATGGAATCAAACGTGAGAACGGATGAGGTTGAGGTGTTAAAGTGTTAATACCATTGTTTGAAGGCACGTGGGGAATAGTTGGCGTCGTGTCCACTAATCCGCCCGTGTACTCGATGGTACTAACTATGGAAGGTTCAAGGCCATAAACCACCGTCCAAATATTTTAACATCTCTTGAGGATCGAGCATGGTCTCGCATCATGCATATGGCTATTTCCACTCATGTGGGGGATTGTTGAAAATCGCGCATATATATATAATATTATATATGTGGTCAAGTTTCGAAGCTACTTTGACCAAGATTTTGAGGACGAACGTTTAATTTTGTGAAATTAAACGGCATAGGATCGATCTACGCCCGAGTAGATGATCGTGGTGTATTCACATTCTCAAACCGATTTCCGGTGAGTGAGAAATAATGGTTCAAAGTTGGTCACTTAAACATGGAGTTATGTGATTAATGGGATAAGTATGGATTAATTAATCCTTATCCCACATTGATTAATGTACCTTCATTAATTGTCTATATAAGTGGGTCATTGAACACTTAGTATAATTATGTGCACAAGTGATGGGTGGAAAGCCCACGCCAAGACACGCTGTGCCGCCGCCGCCGCCCGCCCGGTGCCGGTGCCGGCGCTTGGCCCGGCCGCCCGCCGCCCGTGCCGGCCCGCCCGGCCCGCCCGCCCGGCCCGGTTCGGTTCCGGCCCGTTCGATTCCGTGGATCGTGGATCGTGGTCTTTGGGCCGTTCTTTGGGCTGTTCGTGGGCTTCGCGTGGGCACGGTTAGTGGCCATCGCTTTATATTTTTGGATCAACGTTTGATCGAGCCAAAGATGGAGTTGGTCCGAGGCCCAACTCGTGTGGCCCAACCGTTGGGCTGCTGCGTGCACTTGAAGAGACGCCCCGGATACGCCCAACGAACACGACGCACGCGTTGTCCGATTCGTCAGAACCGCCTTAACGCCCGACATGATGGCTCTGCGGAAAGCGTGCCCACGTTGTCTCCGTAAACCGCCGCGCACTCAATGGGGACATAACTCCGTAACACCCGACATCAATACGGTGTTGACTCCAAAGATCTTCCCACGGAGGGACGACGCCTATAAATAGGACATGTCTCACAAAGATAAGCTACCCATCGCTAACTGCATTCCAAAGATTCCAAAGCACTCACGTGCATACATAGCTAGTGTCCAAGCTTTGTCTCGCCTCATTCGAGTCACGGAGCTCGTTGGTCCGCGGTGTCGCCACCCACGACGCCGCCGCTTTATCTTTGGAGACGCCACGCCGTAACCGATAGCACTTCTGGGCGTATCTCGTCTCATGGAAAGAGGCTTCTCGACTCGGCATTAGAATACGGTTAATCGTATTTTATTCATTTTCTAGTTTAAATTCATTGTTAGTTTGATCTTTCTACCTTCTCGCTTCACGTTATAATACGCCCGCAAGTTCTGTCATGCTTTTGTACACCTTTACCAACAATCGCAAGACGAGATAATACTTGCCACGAAGGAGTTCGACTCTTAATAAACTTAAAACGTTCAAACTAATACCTTTGCTTGGAGATGTCGTAGCATCGCCACCGACTCGCCTCCGCCGCCGCCGCCGCCGCCTCGCCGCCGTCATTGCCGCCTGCCGCCGCCGCCATTCGCACAATGGCTTCGGTCATGTTTGGTTCGATGCCCGGGTCAACCATGGGACCCTTTGGGTCGATTGCTGGTTCCACTTTTAGTGGTTCAACAATTGGTTCCACTTTTAGTGGTTCCTTTGGTTCGACGATCGCACTTTTCAGCTGGTCGATTGTTGGATCCACGGATCTAACACCGTGGATCCGGCCGTGGATCGATTTCGGCCGCTCATACCGCAGCGATGATGCCGCCAGCGAGAAGCCGCCAAGTTGGAGGATCCGACTTCAAGAGATGGCACAAAAGATGCCGTTTCACCACGACGTTGGGCTTCGCCAACTTGGTGAAGATGAGCCCGCTGCCCGGGTCAAGTGACGGACTTTCACGTCCGAGCAAGCATATGACAATCGGGCGCACCGCGACTACCTTTGTAAAAATTTTATACTGGTAGTTTAGAAGATAGTTTGTATAGTGTTTATGTTGTTGTAACGACATCCAAAAGTATGTGGGATGCGTTAGAAAAGAAGCACCGTAGTGATGATGCAGTAAAAAGTTCATTAGCCAAATATTTGGACTACAAGATGGTCGATTCCGACCGATCATGGACCAAGTGCAAGAGTTTCAACTCATTGTGCACGAGGTTCAAGCCGAAGAACTGCTTGTTTGAGACGACTTTGTCGCCGCCATGATGATTGAGAAGTTACCCGGGGTGGAGAGACTTGAGGTCTACCAAGCCAAGCGAAAGGATATGACACTTGAAGACTTGATCGTCGACCGCGTGATCGAGTCGGCGACGAAGAAGCTAGAGCTAAAGGAAGGGCTTGATCGATGCTGAGCCAACCTGTTGGAGAGGCGGTCCTCCAACAACGTGTTCGCCCCAATGCCAATGACAGGCAAGCGAAGGTGGTTGCCCATAAGTTTGACGGGATCATTAATTGTGGCAAGACATGGCCACACAAGTAAGACCGTCGTCGACCTAAGAAGAAGAAGGTAAGCAAGTTGCCAACGTTGTCGAGAAGGACTTCACAAATGGGACAAGGATGACTTGGCTCTTTGTGGTGACGAAGAAGTCAACCACGCCGAGAATCAAGGTGGATGGTTCATCGACACTGGCGCAACTGCGCACGTCTGCGCCGAAAAGATGCGTTTCTCCACCTACAAGCCTGTTGAGGGGAGGAAGCTCAACATGGGGAACCAAGCTTCGTCCGAGGTTGCCGGAGTTGGTGATGTGGTGCTCAAGATGACGTCCGCATTGAGATCACATTAAAGGATGTCTTTGCATGTCCGGACATTCGCAAGAACTTAGTGTCAGGCTCTATTCTAGTTAATAAAGGTTTTAGACTAGTTTTTGAGTCGGACAAGTTTGTCTTGACTAAGTTTGGAAAGTTTCTTGGTAGAGGTTATCTCACCGGGGGTCTTTTCAAACTAAATGTAATGATTTGTCTTGTGTACCCAAAATTATGATGAATGAAAAGATCTACTCTCTTACTTGACCGAGTGCTCGATTTATGGCATTGTAGATTAGGACATGTTAATCTAAATGCAATAAAAGATTAGTAAATTTAGATTTACTAAAGTTAAATGAATTCAATACACAAACGAAATGTGAGGTTTGTGTGGAAGCCAAACGGCTAAGTTACCGTTTCATTCGGTGAAACGAAGCACTAAGCCTCTAGAACTTATTCATACCGATGTATGTGATTTAAAGTTTGTACAAACTAGAGGTGGTAAAAGTACTTCATCACGTTTATTGATGATTGTACAAGATATTGTTATCTTTATCTTCTAAGAAGAAAGACGGCGCTATGAAGCTTTTAAAACTTCAAGAACGAGCGAGAATCAACTAAGTGTCGAATTAAGATCTGCTCGAAGTGATAGAGGGAGAATATGTAGCTCCGTTTGAGGCATTATGCAACGAAAGTGGTATAATACATCAAACGACGCCCTTATTCACCTCGTCTAACGGCGTTCTTTGAACGTAAAAATCGAACACGGCGAGTATGATGAATGCTTTGTTGATTAGTTGAGGTTGCCCCGAGAACTTGTGGGGAAGCTGTTTGACGACAAACTACATCTTGAATAAGATTCTTTGAAGAGTAAGGATGTCACCATACGAGTTGTGGAAAGGAAGAAAGCCATCGACAAATATCTCAAAGTGTGGGGTGTTTGGCGAAGGTTGAGGTGCCTCTTCCTAAACAAGTTACAATTGGACCTAAAACGATCGATTGTATCTTTATTGGGTATGCACCCAACAGACGCTTATTGTTTTCGATCCACAGTCGAGGTACCGAGATATGATTGTGGGGACGACGATTCAATCAAGGAATGCTATATTCTTTGAAAGTGTTTATCCTCAAAGACAAGGATAAAAATGAAGCCGATTCTAGCAATAAAGCGATGGTGAAGCTTGAGTTCTAAACCTTTGGAGAAAGAACCGATATCGCATAAGCGATCGAGGTCTCGATCCGGAGGGTCGGAACCGAGACGTGGCGATGAAGTCGAACGCCAAAGAATTTTGGTCCCGACTATATTGCGCTCATGTTGGACGAAGAACCAACTTCGATCAAAGTAGCCTATGCTCGGTCGACGGGATGCTCGGCGAGAGGTCATTCAAAGCGAATTGATTCCATTCGCAAAACCACACTTGGGTGTTGGTTGATTTGCGAAGGTTGTAAGCCTCAGGATGCAAATGGATCCTTAAAAGAAAGAAAAGGCGAGATGGATCAATTGAAAAGTATAAGGCCCGTTTGGTTGTCAAAGGGTTTAAACAAAGAGAGGATACGATTTCTTCGATACCTATTCACCGTGACGAGGATTACGCCTATTAGGGTGCTTCTCGCAATTCTTTGCTTTGCACAATCTTGAGATTCATCAAATGGACGTTAAGACCGCATTTTGAATGGTGACCTCGAGGACGAGGTATATATAGAGCAACCCGAAGGGTTTGTAGTACCGGTCAAGAGGCAAGGTATGCAAACTCGTGAAGTCTCTATATGGTTTGAAACAAGCGCCGTTGAATGGCACTGAAATTTGACAATGTAATGTCGGGCAAATGGTTTCAAAATCAACGAGTGTGACAAATGTGTCACGTTAAGAACACCGATAATGGTTATGTTATAGTGTGTGCGTATGTAGATGACATGTTGATCATGGGTAGCAATACTCAAGTCATTAATGACACAAAGCGCATGTTAAATAGAAATTTTGACATGAAGGACATGGGTTTAGGCGATGTGATTCTTGGAATCAAGATTCTAAGAAGATCGACGAATTGTCTTGACACAATCTCACCACGTTGAGAAAGTGCTTAAGAAATTCAACGCTTGATAGTTTGCCCGCTAAGACCCCATTAGAGCTCAATGTTCACTTGAGTAAGAACAGGGTGAACTTTGCTGGGCAAGAAGACTATGCTAAGGTCATCGGGTGTTTGATGTATCTTACAAATTGCACCGACCCGACATAGCTTGCGCCGTGAACAAATTGAGTCGTTACGAGCAATCCAAGCAAGGAGCATGGAAGGCTTTAGTGAGAGTTTTGAGGTACTTCAAGTATACTCAAAGTCATGGGTGCATTTCACGAGATATCCCCGTACTTGAAGAATCGTGATGCCAATTGGATATCCGACACGAAAGATTCACTTTCTACAAGTGAGTGCGTGTTCACGATTGGGAGGTGTTGTTTCTTCGAGATCCACGAAGCAGACGTGTATAGCCCGATCCACCATGGAATCGTAATTCATAGCTTTGGATAAAGCGGTGAGGAGTTCGGTGGCTCGTAATTTTGGAAGATATTCCATGTTGGTCAAACCCGTGCCACCGTGATGATTCAACGTGATAGCCAAGACTATATGGAAGCGGCGAAAAGTGGTTTGTATAATGGTAAGTCTCGACATATCGTCGGCGACATAATACCGTGAGGCATTTGATCTCAGTGGGGTTATATCAATCGACTATGTCAAGTCGATAGATAATCCGCGATCCGCTAACCAAAGGGTTGAACCGGGATCAAATGATCAAGTTCTTGAGGAATGGGACTAAAATCCACATCTTAAGAACAATCATAGTGGTAACCCAACCATGATGTTGGAGATCCCAAGAACTTGGTTCAATGGGAGAACTAAGCTATATGAGTTCGTGTATAAACACTCAAGTTAGTGCTCCTGAAAGCAAACGAGTGTTGAAAAACTCGCTTAGTGGTGAGGTTGAGTCGTTGACTCTTAATGATTCCTAAGATACCTCGAGGAGGTTGAGTATGGCAAGATACTCGGAAAGAATCACCTATGTAAGTGCAGTGGGCCGCTTCAAACAAAACACTTATGAATCCAAAGTGGATGTCCATGGCCAAAATGGAATCAAACGTGAGAACGGATGAGGTTGAGGTGTTAAAGTGTTAATACCATTGTTTGATGCACCGTGTGGGGAATAGTTCATGCATCGTGTCCACTAATCCGCCTGTACTCGATGGTACTAACTATGGAAGGTTCGAGGCCATAAACCACCGTCCAAATATTTTAACATCTCTTGAGGATCGAGCTGTGTCTCGCATCATGCATATGGCTATTTCCACTCATGTGGGGGATTGTTGAAAATCGCGCATATATATATAATATTATATATGTGGTCAAGTTTCGAAGCTACTTTGACCAAGATTTTGAGTGACGAACGTTTAATTTTGTGAAATTAAACGGCATAGGATCGATCTACGTCCGAGTAGATGATCGTGGTGTATTCACATTCTCAAATCCGATTTCAGGTGAGTGAGAAATAATGGATCAAAGTTGGTCACTTAAACATGGAGTTATGTGATTAATGGGATAAGCATGGATTAATTAATCCTTATCCCACATTGATTAATGTACCTTCATTAATTGTCTATATAAGTGGGTCATTGAACACTTAGTATAATTATGTGCACAAGTGATGGGTTGGAAAGCCCACGCCACAAGACACACGCCGCCGCCGCCGCCCGCCCGGCCGGTGCCCGGCCCGGCGCCGTCGCCCGCCGCCTTGCGCCCGACCGACTCGGCTCGGCTCGGCCCGGCTCGGTTCGATTCGGTTCGGTTAAGTGGTCCGTGGTCCGTGGTCCGTGGATCGTGGATCGTGGATCTTGGATCTCGCATTAGTCTGGGTGGTCTTTGGCCGTTCTTTGGGCTGCTCGTGGGCTTGCTTCGTGGGCACGGTTGGTGGGCCATTGCCTTATATTTTGGATCAACGTTTGATCGAGCCCAAGATGGAGTTGGTCCGAGCTCAACTCGTGTGGCCCAATCCGCTGGGCTTTCTTGTACTCAGAAGACGTCCGGATACGTCCAACGAACACCGACGCACGCGTTGTCCGTTAGATTCGTCGTAACCGCTTGCAACGCCCGACATGATGGCTCTGCGGAAACGTGCCACGTTGTCTCCGTAAACCGCCGCACTCGATAGGGGATATAACTCCGTAACACCCGACATCAATACGTGTTGACTCAAAGATGCTTTCACGACGGGGACGACGCTATAAATAGGACATGTCTCCCCAAAGATAAGCTACCCATCGCTAATCTGCATTCCAAAGATTTCAAAGCACTCCTGCATACATGGTAGTGTCCAAGCTTTGTCCTCGCCATTCAGGTTCACGGAGCTCGTTGGTCCGCGGTGTCGCCACCCACCTAGACGCTGCTTTATCTTTGGAGACGATACGCCGTAACCGATAGCACTATCGGGGCGATCTCGTCTTGCGGAAAGAGGCTTCCTCGACTCGGCATTAGAATACGGTTAACTGTATTTTATTCTGTTTTCTAGTTTAAATTCATTGTTAGTTTTGATCTTTCTACCTTTCTGCATTTCACGTCAGAATACGCCGTGAGCTCTGCATCTTGTTTTGTACACATTTTACCAACAGACACTTCATGTTCGTGGGATGCTCGTATTATGTCAGTGTTTGTATAAATCGTATCATATTAGTGTTGCTATATCTTTCAAATATCATATCCACGTTTAATCGTTATGACGTAGTATCAACATATGGTGTACTAATTGCTAGGCTTAATTCCAAACATCAACAGACATACGACCTTCTATTTCATTTATTATGTTAAATTTATTTTTTAGAATTATTCATGCACCTATATGTGTATAAAATTCAATCATAAATATAGAAATAATATTGAAATTGAAAATCTAAGGCCATTATAGGAACATAGATTTCCGTGGCGTTTTGGAGTTTGTCCCACAGAAAGAATAAGCGACTTTCACAATTTTAAGCTATCGCCTTAAACATCACTTTCAGTATAAGGCAAGGCAAGGCACCGACCTCGTAAAATGCATATCTTCTGGATAAGATCGAGTGGATTAATCCCATCTCCATCAATTCTCTGCAACAAATAATCTAATTTGATATATTATTTGCATGTCTTTACATACGCCGGGTCGGACCAAACTCGCCGGGTCGAACTTGCTTTGCCGGCCCTAATTTGATAGTATATTCTATGCACGTCTTTACATATACGTATTCCACTTAGCAGCTATTACATTAATTTGGTCTACTCTTAAGCAGACTTGTCAAAGACAGAATAAAAAATTAGTAGATATTTTAGTGTTCTGCTAATATAAAACTTCTCAGGTACTTCCAACTATAGGATCTTTCTTCAACGCTGCTCTCTGCCTATTCCTGTTGAAGGGTAAATAAAGAAAAATATCCTACTATATTTGTTTTGATTGTTGGTATAATTCCAAAGAAGGGTGTCATAATATTTGATTTTCGGCCACAAAAAAAAATTAGAGGAGAATAAAAGCTCCCATCTTGCAGCAGGAAAGCGATCTTTGAGAGATCATAAGCTGATTGGGATTCATTTTCTTGAAATTATTGAGTGATTTTCCATCAGCCGAGCAATTCTTGTTTTTGGGGTGCCAGATTTCATGGTAAGCTGTTGTCATCACTTACAAAATATCCGGCCCTTCATTTTTTCATATTTCAAGTGATTTTTGTCCTTTTCTTTTCTGAGCTCTGTGAGTTGGATGGCTGGATTTTGTGACATGTGTATTGTTACTCACTCTTTCTCTCCCTCTTTCTGAGGTCAGAGTTCGTCACTTTGTCTATTCATATTCATATTCGAGATTTATGTTAAGAGTCTGATTTTGCTGTGGCAAAGAGAGATGAAGTGATAAAGCCAGGAGAATTTGGGGGTATGTTTCATGGATAATAATACTATTTGTAGAAACTTCAACTTTCTTTTCACTCTATGTTTGTCCCTTTCCGTTAAAAGTATATTCTTGAATCTCGCATTTGAATAATTAGTTTCTCCGATTTGATGCAATTCAGTTCTACTTTTCAGGGCTTGAATCTTAATAGTCTGAATTCCTTTTGAAGGATTAGTTTTAAATAATTGCGTCATCTCATTTTTGGGTAACATATTCGATGTTATTACAATTTCTTTTCTCTTACACTTGTAACTTTTTGCAAGAATTTCTCACATAGAGGAAGTAGTCATGGGTGTGGATTTAGGGATTAGTCAGTATTCATTTTATGGTTTCATATAATTCCTTTCAATCAGAGATGTTTAGGAACAATTGATAGCTTGTGCAGCATGTTTATGTTACCTTTATTACCGCTTATTCAATCCATTTACTTTTGTTCATTATGCATTAATTAAATTTATCCAGAATAGGGTTCCTCAGCTCATTCATCCAAGTTCATCAATTTTTTTAAAGGAATCTGGTGAAAGTTAAGTGAGTGAGAGAAAATGGAGAGTTCTTATGAATTCCATAGCAACGGTAACGGTAATGGTAATTTGAGTGATCAAGGCCTTCAGATCATCAGGCATCCCTCATACCAATCGTCTGGCCGGCTTTCGTTGCATTGGTTCGATGCAAGAGTGTTCTATGTCAGAATCAGCAATTTCTTGGTTGATGATGCCACCCCGGAATGCCTCACCCTCAACCACATCCCCGTCTTCCCGGACTCTGTCCTTGAGGTGAACGGTGCAAGATGTTCGATGGAGTCACAAGGGATCTCTTCTATTCTTAGACGCGACAGAGTTGATAAAAAATCGGAAGAGGCCACATTTGTCAGTACGGATAGTATAAGGTTTACAGGAACTGTGAAATTTGAGGTTTTTGATAAGCAGGATCTTGTGATCTCCGGGGTTTTAGAAATGTCGAGTAGCAACGGATGTGTTGGGGAATCGCCTAATGCTGCGAGAAAATGGTGTATGAATTGTGAATCTGTGATTAGTGCTGGCACCGGATTTCTGAAAGGGAAGCAAATAACAGGTTGTGAATCTTCATCTCCTACGATTGAAGTTTACGTGGCAGGTACCTCCTCAGGAACTCCCGTCATATTAACGAAGAGTGTGCAGCTAAATCACCGAAAGAAACACAGAAAGGGCATCCTACATTCGATTCCAGAGTGTGATGCTTCTGAATCTCATGAAGATTTTGCATCGGGGCATGATATGCAGGTAATAAATTTGAATTTCTTGTCTCGTTCCGACCTATGCAACTTATCTTATGTTCATCCTATGATATGTTTGATCGGCTTAGTCTTAAACTAACTTGCCCTGCACTTTCTGTATTAGTTTGTATATAATTTGCTGAAGTCACATATTTGAATCTAGAATGTCACTTTGATGTCGACTGCATCTTAATGCTAAAAATTTGGACTTATAGGAAATATCTGTGGGTTGTTAGTTTGACATTAAACACGTCTTGGGTCACAAGAAGTCTTAGACAATTTTGATTACTTCTGATTGAATTGAGTATGCCTTTCATGTCGATCTCAAACTAATTATCATAGATACAATGAAAAGGTAAGAAAATAAAGTAATGATTGAGTTTTGTGGTTGCGTATTATTTCCTCAGAGCCCATCAAACCAGATTATGGTGCTTCCACTATAGCTATTTAATCACTCTTCATTTTAATGTACTTAGTTTCTATGGGCAAGTTTCGAATTGCGTAGAATAATTTATTCAAGAATGAATTTTGGTTAATCTTATCCTTCACTATGGCTGTCTGCCTGCTTCCTCTCGTGAAACATGTTTCGATCACGACAAAAAGGCCCATTTCGGTTGGGACTGACCATAAGCTAGCAGTAGAATCTTATCCTCTAACATATCTTAGGTATGGGCAGGCTCATATATTAAAGAGATAGGGTGTGACACCTTTTTTGCTGTCTCTTATAATTTCCTTTTGCTGCTAAAAACACACATGTATGGCCCTTTGTCAAATCTACTAGGTACGTCGACCTCAACTCCGGCCCCATCATGTCTCTTTTTCATTCTGGAGGGCTAATCTTCTTTGCAGGATAGGATAGCCTGTGCCCACTTTTAACTCCTGAAAAAATTCATGGTGTTTTGCGTGTGTTATACTTGATTTAGGTGGCTTGGCATGCATGAGGCGTTTCTTGTCAAAAACTTATTTTTCATAAATGGAGATGCTACATATCTAATGTTAACGATTAATACTGGCTCTTTTGCTTTGTTGGAAGGAGTAGTGACATGCATTTGAACCCAAATAAGATCATCAATAGTGGAAATGCAGTGCAACACTTTTCTAATGTTCTATTTCTCCTTTTGAAGAGAATCTTGTGGTCTAATAATCCATAATTGGGAATTTTAATCTGAAATAAAATATGTTAGCAAGTTAACATAAATAAATTATGTAGGTAACTGGCTCTCGTGGTAATCTTGATTTCCAAACATGTTTTTTGGCTGCTGCTGCTCTTCTCTATCTTGATACCAATAGAAATCTGCAGCTACAAGCGCATTTTTGTTTTGTTTCCGTACAATTAAAGTACTAAAGAGAGAGTTCGTCTTTGCCGTTTTCAGCTGGCAGAATACAACCGATATAAACCAGAGAGCGATCAAGAATACGACTTATACTGGAGACAGACCGAGTATATTGAAGGCGAAGATGGAGAGCTTTCGTGGTTCAATGCTGGGGTCAGAGTGGGTGTAGGAATTGGACTTGGGGTGTGCCTTGGGGTCGGGATTGGAGTTGGCTTGCTGGTTCGTACTTACCAGACCACTGCTCGAACCTTCAAGAGACGGCTTATTTAGTTGGGCAGCACCATCGTCTCTGTCTCATCGCAGTATAGAGGAGCAACTATATATCATTAGTGTGCATTTTCAACTTTTCTCATTTTTGTTTGACTGTGTTACTGAAAATACGAAAGTAAGAAAATGATATTTGAAGACTGTAAATATTTTGTTTGTGATGAATTTTGATGTTTATAGGAAGAGAGTGGTGGTTTACACACTTCATCTGTAAATAAGTTGTTTTCCGAGTTCAAAGAAAGTGTGTACTTTCATTGAGTTACATCAGTATAAGTTACGTGATGTAGTGTACTAATTATTAATCTAGTAGTTTATTTAACCAAAAATGGATGCCAAGTAATTATAATTGTTTGTTATTACGCAAGAGATAAATAATATAATGTTTTTCAATTTTGGACGATAAAATCAACATCAACTACTTAAAAGCAAGCAAACAACATGAGAATGCATTATCTGCCATATTAATCAATGCATGACAAAATAATGAAACGGACAGGTTACACCTAGTTTCTTTCGTTGTGAACTATGGCGAAGAATTTAATATGAAACAATGTCGAGTGTGAGGGATATGGCCATCTCCCAACACCACCACAAGTTCTTATTTCTCTAAACAAAGAGATATATATCATCTTAACAGTTAGTTTACGTATTTTTATATCTAATCCAGTATTCACAAATTGATTTTTTAGCTTTTAATTTGAAGTTTTTACCTCGTTTAATACAGTATGCTACAATCTATGCATCCAATTAACCGTTCAATGCTCTATCAAAACCTTGAATATCCAAAAATATTAAGAGAAAATGGAGAGTAGAACATTTTCTCCATTCTCTTTTTTTCCTCTCTAATTGAATGATAATCAGTGCCCAGATATAATAAGAGATATATTATAGAAAGCATTAACATTTTCTTCTTCATTCATATATTGATCGCTAGTTTTAGAGAGATATGCACGAACCGAATAGAACCGAAAAAACCGACCGAATCGATTGGTTCCGATCGATTCGATTTTTGAAAAAATTGATTTTCGATTCGGTTCAAATTTTCAATTAAAATCGATTTTCGATTTTATATTTTAGGTTCTATCGGTAACCGAACCGAACCAAAAATATTATTTTTATATATTTATACATTTTATATAATAATTAATTAATATTTTAATTAAATAATTAGGATTAAAATATATTTATTTTACAAATATATATATAATATATATTTTGATCGATTTTGTTTTCGATCGGCCCAAAACTATAAATCAATTCGGTTCAATTCATAAAAATGTTAGGTTCGATTTTCGATTTTAAAAATTTCGTTCGATCGGTCGATTACCGACGATACACACACCTAGCTAGTTTGCCTAACATTCTACTATCAATTAATTCTTCGCGTGCTATTCCTCGTAACATAAAACCAAAGCCAACACAATCTTTAGATGCGAATTATTAGGGGTGACTATTCGATGACGGTCGGTGCCACTACTCGAAAAATCGGCACCGACCCGATTTTACAAAGAAAATGATACACCCCCGGCCGATTTTTTAGTCGGTGCAGAATACCCGACTTCGACTCGAATCGGTATTCGGCACCAATTACCTATTATTTATAAAATTAATCGTTCAATATTCAAAATGGTTGCCCTGGTCTCTGGGTTTCAGCGTTGTATTAGTCTTTCAATGCCGTTGGTCCCGGATCGATTCCATTGATGATTCTCTATTTTTTCTTTAAGGTACTATTTATATATCTATATTATATATATTATATATTATAAATAATTCGGAATAATATCTGTATATTATATATATCTATATATTATATATATATAATAATAATTTATATTAAATAATTCGGAATAATATCTATATTATATATATAATAATAATTTATAGTAAATACCCGATTACCCGACGGGTATACCCGATACCAGATAATATAAATCTGCAATGCCCGACCCCGACCCGTATACGGGTAATCGGGTACCCAATACCCGATAAATTTCGGGTCGGGTATCGGATACCCGATACCCTAATAGTCACCCCTATGAATTATTATCATACACAAACAACCATCCGAATGACAATCGACTACAACTATATCAATTATCCATTTCTAACTGAAATAGAACGATAAATCATATCCAAACCTCATGGACTTAAGCTTGCTTGATTGACAACAATATATCAATTATCGATTTCTAACTGAAATAGAACGACAAATCATATCCAAACCTCATGGACTTGAGCTTGATTGATTAAAAGCTAAAAAATATTAATCCAATAAGAAAAACACGCGACCAACTGAGAAGAAACAAGAAACGGCAACAAGAAAAGCCTTGTGTGTGTGTGTTGGCCTCATGGTAGAGTGGTTAATGCCCAAGGCCAAAGGTCTCGAGTTCGAATCCACCGTGACGCAGTCTTTAAAATTTCTGTATTAAATTACCAAAAAAAAATAAAATCAAATGACGCAATCAAGACAAAAGGTATAAAAAAGTTGGGGATCCAGGTGGAATTGAACCACCATCCTCTCAATGCACCCTCATCAGGTCGTTGAGCGCTCTACCATTTTTGAGCTCATGGATCCATAAATTATACCAATCTCAACATAAACTTCTCGTTTCTACACAACTCAATTCACGTCGAATCCATAATACTCCCAATAATGGAGTTTAAACTTCATTTTGTTTTTCCTTTTTTCACTTCACAAATTTGCTTTCTTGAATACCAATTTGCAATCTCATTTACCATTTTGAGTATGATTATTCTGGTCTCATGCACTCCTTAAGGCACACAACGGCAAAAGCAAAACATCAGATGCTTGAAAATAAGAATTAGATACAAAATGGAGAAAACATCAGATGCTTGAAAATAACAATTAGATGCAAAATCGAGGTAAAAACACACATCAAATAAAACTGAACTAAATTTAGAAACGGCACTGTGGAATATTCGACAATTTAAGCAAAAATCTATGGGAAAATACGTCAATAAGCTGAATTAAAAATACTGAATTCATTTAACAAAATACCAACATGCCCATTGCAGTATTCCCGTTAATCACATAACTCTGCCCAGCAGCTATCATCATCAGTAGTTAGCTGAACTGCGTTTCAATAGAAGCAGAATCGCCCAGAAATATCAGAGTCGCAGCTACTCTTAAAGAGGAAAACTTGAACACCAGCTAGCTGTTGATCAGATTTAAGGAACCGGTTCAGCTAAAGGGCTAAAAAAGCTATGTTAATAACTTAATCAAGAGTTCAAGACTCAAGTTTCCAGACAACCTTACCTAGAGCAACCGTGAGTGAAATCTTCATGCTTTGGAGAATTCATAATCTATTTTGAAAACATACAAGATGAGTCGCCCTTGATCCCATACATTCAATGGGCGCATCTTCAAAATCTGGAACACACAACCAGTCGGGCAACAATTCCATAGCTTCAAGTACACTGAGAATCTACACTGCAACACAAGTCCGCAGCCAGCATTTGCCAAGCTTCAACACTAGCAAAAGCCTTTTCAGCATCAACAGCCCATCATCCTTCATAATCTTGCTTTGGGACCTTCTCTTTAACTTCATCAGCATCACTATCTCTAAGAAACAGCTAATACATTACTGAAGTACAAAACCACGCCTTCATTACACAAGGCTTTCGCTTGAACAACATGTACATTAACTCACAGCTCTATAAGAAACTACAGAGGTAAACCAACAGATCAAAACATAAAATAAAAAAGTAGAAGCTTAAAATAGCCAATAACATACTATTCAAAATATATAATCTAAAGAGAGAAAGATAACCAAACAGCCGCTTGTAAGAGTTATCAAGATTCTATAGCATTGACAATGAGTGATGCATTGTGAAAGAATGAAAGATCTTTCCAGATAATAGGGAGAATTTTAAGTGAAAAATTGAAATACGAGTGCCAGAAGTATCTGCTGCACCAGGCATGAGTTGCAGTGCTTGCTATATCATGTGCGTGTTGTGCTTATTGTTGTGGTGCATGAGCATGTCATGATTTCATTTATGTGCCGCGCTGCAGTCCGATAAAGTTTGAAATACCACCAAGATTATAAATATCAAGCAAGTTACTGAAACAGGAATCTAATTGAATAATTTATTTAGACTCCAAAGTTCATGTAAATAAGCTCTGCTAGTAAATTTAAGAATTTTACCGTACTGGATAAATTAAACGAAATGCTCCCTCCGTCCCACCTAAATCTGTCCCACCTAAATGTCTCATTTTTTTTTGGCACGGATATTTAGAAAAAAATATAAAATAATTAAAGTTTTAAACAGTGGATAGGCCCAACACTTTTTTTAAAGGATAATTATTTCCTAAAGTAGAATGAGACAACCCAAAAAGGAAAACAGAGACATTTTAAATGGAAAAGAGGGAATATGAGTTAATAACATAGAGATGTAATAGATAGCCTATTTGTACCTTAGGTTTGAAATCTAATTTAAGATTTTTTTACCGAATTACTGGATAAATTAAAGACAAGATTAGTGTAACATAGAGAAGTCGGAGTGCTAATTAGTACCTTAGTTGAGTTCGTCGTCCACAGCCCTTGGGTCGATTAATTTCATGTTTCGGTCTTGAACGGATGGCTCAAAAAGTGCCCATTCAAAAAACAAAACTGTGTGCTGGAGTGCTGTGTGCTGAACTAGATGAAGGCAACAGGGGTAGGGGAAAACGAAAACGAAGAAAGGACACCGCACACGAGAGGGGAGAGCCGGACAAAACACCGTACCATCTCCCCTCTAAACAAAAAAAGGAGCTTTTATTATGTGGTGACCTACCATGCGAGCGCACCCAACATGGTAAAGGTCGATCAGCTCACGTCATTCTTCTTTTCTCACACACACACATCGCTCAACACACTTTTTTTAACATACGACCACAATACTACCAACAATTCCGATTATACAGAGAACTTTATCCACGATGTTTTTTTGGGGAACTCCTGAAGTTTACCAGTTTTGAGACGATGAATAACATCCAGCACAATTTCAGATCTGAAGAGCCCCGAGTATGGATGAGATGGAGGAAGAATAAAAGTAATCCGAAACCTATAAAGAAATAGGTCACACAAACAATCCCATGAGTCAAAGTTGGAGGTATTACACAAGAGATCACAGAAAAAGGTAAAATCCTCAAACCAAAAGCAACTCGAAAACAGAAGTAACAATAACCAACGAAATCAGAAACAAATAGAAGGATAACTCAAACAAAAAAAGGACATACCATGCGCAGATCTAGCAACGACTTGGACCGAATCAGTTGAAACAGATCTATCCGAGCTTCATCGATAGAGAGAATCGACTAAAAATTAGCCAAATGGAAATACAAACGGTCTGATCAGCTCCAAATTTATCCAATCCTCATCGATCGGTAGCCGAAATTCGCCGAAGTTCGGCCGGATCGAAAAGCAAGCAGCAGAAGATCAGGCGGGAAGCTAAACGCTGAATATCCATAACCAGATCGTAGATCACCTCACGATTATAACCTACAAAAAAAGATGTAAAAGTAAGGAGGAGACAGAACTTCTTCTAGCGGCTTGGATAACGCGTACGTCTGACGCTTGAAGCTGCAGGGGTATTTATTGGAGGGTATGGGATGATCTACGGTTCAAATATGAGTAGGTGGAGATAATTCAATGGTTGGATGCGAGTGAACGTTTTTTTTTTTATTGTTTTTAACTGGGCTTTACAGCTGGAGTCGAACAAATCCAATCCAATGTTTCGGAGTCGGTTTTGTTATAGTGTTGAAATCGATTACTTATAATTTTCTTTTTTGAACGAATATATTAGATAAACATAACCTATTCAGATTTAATCGAGTCTAGATAAATTTTGAGATATATTCTATAATAGATGTATCTAGAGCTTGTTATTCAGTCAAACACGAATTTAATTTGAAACAAGTTTATTCAAATATAATCAAATCTGGACAAATTATAAATACAAATATAAAGTTGGGTCATTCTTATTTCAATAGAATTAGTTTATTCGATAATAATAATAGTAATAGTTACAAATCCATCATTTTATAACAAGTTCAATAAATGGGAAAGAAATCTTAAATATGTAAATTAAATGTTATCGTGGATTTCAACCCTCCGCCTATTTATTTTGACGAGCATGAAAAAATATTTTGTGCCTATAAGAATTTTGTGTAAAGTAGGGCGGTAAATGGACGGCAGTGATTGGATTTTTGTGTAATGCTTCTTGATGACGTTTGGTTCACGTGGACAGCAAGACAGGATTGCTTCTTCCTTTTTTGTCAATATAGTTTAAAGGTAACGATTATTATGTTTGATACGAAAATCAATACAATTGTCAATGATAGTTCTAAACTCAAAACTATTAGGTCCATGTGAGAGGATGTTGTTATTAGTATTGCATAATCTATCAGCTATTACTATTATAACGAAGGGTTTAGGATACTGATATATTTTTACTTGTTTTATCCTTTCTATATTCTTAATAAGGATACTAATATATTATATTTCATAGAAAATTAATAATTTGATGAGATTTATAATAAATATATAGTGATACATGATGAATCTAGCTATGTGAGTGTGCGAGATTTATATAAAGAATAAAAACACCTGCGCTTTTACGTGGTTCGATCGTTAATGAGATCTACGTCCGCGGATGAATGATTCCTCAATACTTTTACTAGAGCTTTTCATGCAGTATTGGTTTCTGCCCTCTGTATTGAGAAATCGCTAACCCTTCTAACATCGTTTTCCTTCTATTTATACAACGACTCGCACGGCGGCACCGACCTCCATTGGTCGTGGTGTGACTCTTCCTCCGCATGCCCTCCATGGCCGGAGCCGGACCTTCGTCTCACGTGCGCCACGTGGAGGTGGCGCCCGACCTGGTTCCGGGCGCCCTCCATTGGCCGAGGGTAGCGTTTCGGAGGCTGGCTTTAAGCGATGATTAGGGCTCGCTTGGGCTCGACCGCGTGGGCTGCTACCAATGTTAGCCCACCGCTTGGGCTGTTAGTGGGCCCGGTCGGTTGGGCCATATCCCATCATAGCCCCCGAATAGCCGGGGGAGGAGGCCGAGGTGGAGTGAAGCAGTGACCGCCGGTGAGGTGTGGGCTTGGGTGAGTTGTTCTTGGATGTGAGGTCTTTTGGTGCCGATCCGAGTTGGGTTGTTTATTGTCCGTCGCTTGAGAAAGATGTGGCAGAAGGAAGTCAAGTCCGACCGGATAACGCGCCTCTGCGTTGGTTATGCCGGAGGCGGTCTGCGGTGGTATTACTCGTGGTGGCCGCCGGTGTCCGACCTTGAGGCCGTCTTTTCGGATTTTTGTGCGCCCGGCCGCGACCGAATCTGTGACCGGTTATACGAGGTCCGATCTGGATGTAAGCTTTCCGTAGCGGCGAAGTTCGATGAGAGGACGCCAGGGGTCCGACGTGGATTTCTTTGGTATTTGTGGGAAGGCGGGGTGCGATCGGCGCGCGACCATCCGGAGGACGCCGGGTCCGTATGATGATTGCTAGGTCGATCGGTCCATCTTATCTCGGCGTCGTCATACGCGCCAGCGGTAGTTGGTTACTCGAACCGCGTGCGCGTAACGCACATCCAATCACGTGTCGACGTGTGTTCAATTTGAAACGGCGATTTTGCGCGCCCTACCTTATAAATAGGCGCAAAGGCAATTGTTCACTTTCTTCTTCGTCGTTAAAAAATTCTGAGAGATTATCTGAGTTGATCCCGATCTTCGCTGAAGTAGCCGTATACTCGCCTGAAAAGTAAGTATGTTTTCTTCATCTTCTTCTCGCTCTGAAAGTTCCCTTTCCGCCTCGGGTTCTGGGCGTGAGTTGCCTGGTGTAAGGGATTACATGTGCTACAATGGTTTGGGTAGGTCTGTAGGGCTGAGCTCTAGTATTCCGCCGGTATCCTCTGTATGGGATGGTATGAAGGTGGGCGGCGAGGTCGGGTTTGACGTTGCGGTGAACTTTTGAAGTTGTGAGGAGACCGGATTCGGGAGGCGTGGTGGTGTCCGCCGATCCGGACGATAGGGCGATGGCCCTCCGGAGGGTTTGTTCTCGTCTATGTAGGCGGTTTGAGGCAGTCTTAGGTACCTCCGTCCCCATTTATCTTAGCCTTCAAGAGTATTTCCGATCCCCATTTGTCAATTGACCCTAATTAGTTAGGTCGTTGGTGGGCTGGGGCTCTCTTGTTATGGCATTGCCGGCGAGTTGTCCTTCGAGGTGTTGATGCGCTTTTAGCGTGAAGACCATAGGAGGGTGTACTATCCGTCACCCCGCTGAAATTTAAGGTGGTCGCCCCTCCAAGGTGTCCCATGGCGAATAGGTATTTCTTTCTGGGCCGAGGGGCCGAGGTATGAGTGGGGTATCGCACGATGGCGGACCCGAAAATCAAGCCCTCGGGCCATATGGAGGAGTTGTTAGGCAGCCTTGGTGAGATCTTGTCGAGAAGTTACACCGAGGACGAAGAAGGCCGGCCGAGTGTTTTCGGCCCAAGCGTCGGGACCGGTCCGGACGGGTGAGGCATCCCTTTTCTTAGTCCTTATTCGCTCGATTTATTTGTGCTAATGTGTGTTTCTCTTGTGATGTAGTGAAGGCGAGGGACGAGGCGGGCTCACCATCGCCGATCGAGAGCCGCGAAAAGAAGCAGGTTTAGCTGGACCTAGTAGGGCAGAAGAAGGTGGATAGCATGGGCCGGTGATGAGCGGGCCTCAAAGTGGTCCAGCCCAAGATCGAGTCTCGGCCGGTGGCCGCTGAGTACGGGTGCCGCCCAAGTTTGGCCGCATCCTCCCCGAGGCACGAGGTTTCTTCCTATTAGATGTGTTTGCTTGGCGATCCGTTATCGACTCTTGCCTCCCTTTTCGGGGTGGGAGCTCGATGACGGGGCCCTTGGTGGGTCTTTGGGAGCCGCAGTCGCCGGTCTTGTTACCGAGCTCTCGGCAAGAGGCTACCGAACGGATCTTGCCGCCGCGAGGCGGAGCTGAGACCGCCATTGCTGGCTGAAGCCGAGGCCGCCGTGGCCGCTGAGGTCGGAGGATGGTCGCCGAGGCCGCCGAAGAAGAGACACTGGGCGCCGGAGGCCGCCGGGAGGTCGAGGAGCCGAAAGAGGAGCTGGCGGGCGGAAGGACCTCGCAGACGAGAGAAAGGTGAGGTTGGCCGACCAGGACCCTTGTTGAGGGCCTTGCCACCGGCTCATCGAGTCGGAGAGCTTCTCGGCTTTATTGCCGATCTCGCCGCCGTCTTGGCCGAAGGTGGTGTCGATCACTGGGAAGTGGCGGCCGCCATGCCCGATTTTGATAAGGTCAAGCATGGGTGGACCGCGGTCGACCAGGAGGTGGACAAAGCTTACGCCCGGGTGATCTACTGGCCGACTCTTCCCGGCTTGGAGGCTCGCATCCAGCTCTACCTCCCGATCAAGTCGTCGCCCAAAGATAAGGAGGACGAGGATCGCGAGCCTGTGAGCTCCTGCCGAGGTCCCGGCCAGCCGGCGAGGAGGAGGAGGCGAGGAGGAGGAGGTGGGGTCGGAGCTCCCGCCGGAGGTGGGCGGCCGCAGGAGCATCGAGGTCGTCGAGACCGCCATAGCCCGAGGTCGATGGACTGATGTAATAGCGTGAGCTCGCCGGGTCGATAGGACCACGGTCTGTAATAATTTTCCCTTTTTGAGTAATAAACGCAATATTTGAAGATTTGTGTTGTCTTGTTTATTTTCGATTACTCCACACCGAATGGATCGGACTTGACCATGACTTGTTGACAAAGTTAAAGAGGTCCGAGGTGCCTGGCCGAGAAGGAAGAAGAGGTGCTTTCTGGAGGAGCCGGTGTCCGAGGTGACCCAGTTTTAGCCACTATGGAAGTCGGCCGGCTTCATCCGCCGATCCGAAGAGGAAGTTGGACGAGGCGATCGGGAAGTGGCCCGCCTCCGGGAGAACGAGGCGCCGAAGTTGAAGGTCGCGCAGGCTGAGTCCGAGGCGGACATTTCGCCGACGCTATCCAAGGACGTTTGATGCGGGCGAGAACAACTTGAATCGATCATGGAGAGGCTCGCTCGGTTGTCGGAGGAGCATGCAGAGTACGAGAGGCATCCGCCGAGCTGGTGGGATTACCATATCCGGTCGACGACCGAGTCCGAGCTTCTTGGCGGAGGCATGGTGCTTTGGGATGAGGAGGGCCCAACAAAGAAGAAGTTCAAAGCTGCGTGAACTCCGTGGTGAAGTTTATGGAGATGTATGACATCGTCCGAAAACGCCGCATGCCCATGGCGAGGCGGCGAGGCAACATCGGCTCGCCGACCGATCATAGAAGAACCCGCAGAGGAGGGCGGCCATCCGATCATGCCGAGGTCTTTGAGGTTGATGGGTCCGCAGGGCGGATCATCCGGGACGATCCTCGGGAGCGGACGGCGACCGAGGACCTCGGATCGGCAGGGGAGGCGGCGGGTGGGCGAGGTCGTTCTCCGGTCCGGTGTCGGTCATGGGGTCGGGTGTGACCTCGGCACGCCCCCACTTCCCGAATGCCCGATCTTGGCGCCCGCCACTGAAGTGTCCAGTGCGGTGAAGATGACCCCGAGTCGCCGCTCGCATTGGCCGCCCGAGCCCGCCGAAGCGCCGGGAGCAGTGCCGTGGTGATTTCGGCCTTATCGACCGGGTTGAAGGCACCGAGTTCGTTCTGCATACACCGTCGGCCCGAGATTTTGTAGAGAATTGGTGCAGCTTCAAGAAGTCCCGGCAAGGCGAGCCTTGAGGCCGGAATGAGGCCATGTATAGTATAGACCTTGATGTAGATATAAATGTATTTAGACTCGTTTCAAGTGTATATTTTCCCCGAGAGGTACAAACATAGCTTAGGACTTCGCTTTGGTCGTAAATGTATTTATCTTGTATCTGAGGTGTGTATTTTCCCAAATAAAGGGTATAAACGAGCTCAAGCCCGGTTTGTCTTCAGATATGGCTTGGTACTTTGTTTGTAGTCGTTAATGCATTTAGACTTTGTACCGGAGTGCATATCTTCCCAAATAAAGGGGTATGAGATGGCGAGATCGGTGCGGATGTCGCTGCATGTAGACGCCCAACTTAATGGGTAATCAGATGCTTTATGCGTGTAGAGCGCCCAACTTAATGGGTAATCAGACGCTTTGCGTGTAGACGTCCAACTTAATGGGTAATCTGTACGCTCACCCTACTTGGTGGGATTTTCATCTTCGTAAGGGCGTCCCCCTGTGAAGGTTTAAATGTGGTGTATCCAAACAGATGTTCACATATGTATGAGACGAAGTGAAATATTCATTATAAAAACAGGTGTTTTATTGAACATGTAATCAACATCGTACTTTGGTAAAGAAATTAAGGAACTAACATGATGCCGACTTTAAATCGAAGCTATGTAAAATACCTCCTTAAATGCATAATGTGCCAAGTTCGGGATAAGTGCATCGGACAAGTGAGCCACCTTGTAAGCCCGCTGCCGAGGTCCTCGTGAACGCAGATGCGGGCCTTCCCATGTCGGATCCGACTTGTTAAGACGCTTTCCCACGGCTTCATTATTTCTTAGACGAGGTCGCCCACATGGAGCGCGGAGGCTTTGACCGCTTGTTGTGGTACCGTGCGACCGGCCTCAGACTTGCTTCGTTTATGAAGGCGAGCTCGCGCTCTCCTCGAGGCGTCGAGGTTGGCCCAGGTCTTCCTCGTTCCCTACCGGTCGAAGTGAAGAGCGAGGGCTTGGCGCGCCAATCTCGGCCGGTATGACGGCCTCTGCATCAGAGACCGTGCTAAAAGGGTCTCCCGCGTGCCGCTCGAGGTGTGGTCTGTGAGACCGAGGACTTGGGGAGATTTTCAGCCCATCGCCTTTAGCTCGATCCACCTCTTCTTCAATCCTTATACGATCGTGCGGTTCGTCACCCGGCCCGACCATTCGCTTGCGGTGTGCGACCGAGGTGAAGCGCTGATCGATCCGAAGCTCTTCGCACCACCTGAAGTTTTGTCGACGAATGGGTGCCGTTGTCCGAGACCGGATGTGCGGTATGCCAAGCGGCGGACTATATTTTCCACACAAATGTTTGAATCCTTCCGCCGTGAGGCTCGAAAGTGGCTCGGCCTCGACCCATTTTGTGAAGTAGTCTATGACTACGACTAAGTATCGAAGCTGACCTGGTGCTCGGTCGAACGGGCCAACGATGTCGATCCCCCACTGCATGAAAGGCCACGGACTCTGCAGGCTGCTCAAATCAGTCTGAGGCAGCTTTTTGACTGTGGAGTGAATCTGGCACTTTGGGCACTTCTTGACGAGCTCGGCCGAATCTTGTACGAGGGTGGGCCAGTAATATTCCGACCTCAGCGTCTTCTTTGAAAGTGCTCGCGATCCGATGTGGCTTCCACAAGACCCTCGGTGAATTTCGTTGAGCACGTAGTCGGCTTCTTCTGGCCCGAGGCATCTCAGGAGGGGTTGAAGGTAAGACTTCCGGTAGAGAGCGCCCTCATGCATGAGATACTTCTGGGATTTTGCCATCATTTTTTTGGCTTCGAGCCGATCTGAAGGTAGCGCCGTGTTCCGGTAGCCTTCGGAGACATCCAATTCGGCTCTATCTCGGTGATGATGCCGACGTGGGACTCCGCTATGCTTCTGGAACGAATCTCCTCCACTGGTGGACTTGTTGACGACGCAGCCTAACTTGTCGAGGACGCCGGCCACTGTTTTCCCTCTGGGATTCGGTGGATCTTCAAGTACCGAACGAGGTCAACATGTCCTTCGCCTTCTCGAGGTATTGTTTCATTCGGTCCTCCTCGCCTCGTATTTGCTTAACACCGGTTCACGACGACACGGAATCGCCAAGATTTGGATCTCATCCACCTCAACTCCTTAGGGCGGCGGAGTCCGGAGATTAGGCCTCATACTCCACCTCGTTGTTGGTGGTCGGGAAGGTAAACCGAGCGCGTGGGTGACTTGTTGCTTATCTCGGGCCGAGGAGGAGGATGCCCGCCTGGCCGCTGTCTTGCACGATGCTCCGTCCACGTACATCCGCCAGCAACCATCTGGTGGTGTTAGGGCGGCTTCCTCCGCCGTGGGGGCGGGAGCTGGAGTTACCTCGCTGGTAGAGCCTACCTCGGTGAATTTGGCTTCAACCAGGAAGTCGGCGAGAGCTTGCCCTTTTATGGCCGGTCTGGGTGAGTACGAAATGTCGTGCTCGCCGAGCTCCAGTGCCCACTTAGCTATACGTCCGGACGACTCAGGTTTCAACAAGACTTGTCTCAAGGGCAAGTCAGTTAGCACCTGGACGGAGTGAGCTTGGAAGTAGGGTCTGAGGCGTGTTTGGCTCACCAGGCTGGGCTATTTTTCGAGGCCGAGTACCTTGTCTCCGGTCCTTTGAGAGCTCGGTGATAAAATAGATGGGAGTTATCATCCCACCTCATCCCGCATCAAGATCACACGATGGCCTCGTCCGAGGCGGCCAAATATAGGGAGAGATTCACCTTGCTTTGGGGCGGACGGGGTCGGCGGTCGGCGAGGTACTCCTTCACCGCGGAAGGCGGCCGGTGTTCTTCCCGCCAGCGAAGTCCCGAGCCCTCCTGAGGATTTTGAAGAATGGGAGCTGTTTCTCGGCGGCTCGAGAGAGAAATCTACTGAGGGCGGCTAGGCACCCGGTGAGTTTGTGGATCTCACGGATGGTCCTTGGCACCTGCATGTCGAGCACTACCTTCACCTTGGTGGGATTGACCTTCAGCCTTCCCCGAAACCCAAAGATCCCAAGAACTTGCGGTCTTCACCATAAATGTACATTTCGGGGTTGAGTTTGAGGTTGGCCGACCGAGGAGTTGGAGGATGGTGCCGAGGTCGTCGCGCAGCCTCCGTTTCGACTTTGACTACTATGTCGTCGACGAGACCTCGACGATCTCCCGATGTGGTCTTTGAATGTTGCATCCACCATCCTCCGTAAGAAGCCCGGCGTTCTTGGTAGGCGGCATCTTCGACGCAAAGACGCCAAGTCGGTGATGAATGCGGTCTTTGGTGCATCCTCCGGGCTCATCAGGATTTGGTGGTACCCCTTGTATAGATCCAGGAAGCTGAACATCTCGTGGCCCACCAATGCCTCCACCTTCTTGTCAATATCGGGAGGGGTAGCAATCTTTGGGCGATGCTTGTTGAGGTCGGTATAATCGACGCACATGCGCCACCCTCCGCCGGGCCTTCGGACCACGACTGGATTAGCCATCCAGGTCGGGTATTTAACCTCGAACAAGATCTTGGCCTTCAGAAGTTGAGTCACCTCGTCCCTTACGACTGGCTACGCCCGCCGCGAATATCCTTTTCTTTCACGGATGGCTTGGTGGCGGGTCGATGTTGAGACGGTGAGTTATGAGCTCGGGTGACACTCCGGTCATATCGCGGGGACCAAGCAAACACGTCCCTATATTCTTTCGAAGTCGATGACGTGTCACGGACGTCCGTCGGGCCACGGGTGCCGACTGGATGACCTCGGGGATCGTCGTCAGTATAGTTGGTGCCCCGGTCGTCATCCCGGGTGTCGGCCTCGGGGCTCGGTAATTGCTATGCCCGGGCGAGGCCGCATCTTGAGTCGAGAGTCGAGGCATTCTTTCTTCGCCGTTTGGTCCCTCGATCGCCGAGCACTCCACCGGGCGGAATCTTGACGGTGGTGGTAGACCGAACAGACGGCCTTGGTGGCGTCTGACCAATATCTCCGAGGATGATGTTGTGCGGGAGGGAGCCGGACCGGGAAGAATCGGATGGCCTTGGTGACCGACTGGAGCCCGCCTACGGTGACCGGAAGGTAATGACCCCTCGGCCGGATCGCTTGAGTGAAGCTCCGTAGCTGGGAGGGCGCGGGAAGTACCTGAATGCCTCCGACCTCAAGCTTATCCAGACAGCTCTGGAAGATGATGCTGACGGAGGCTTCGATGTCGATATAGACCCGGTGGACGTTTTTGTTGCCCACCGCAGCCTGTATGGTGATGGCGTCCTGGTGCGGCATGATCTTGGGCACGAGGTCCTCCTTGGAGAACGTTATGTTCTCACCATCCCGGAGTCGCTTGTTCTTGGTTCTTGAGGGCCGACCTTGCGTCGTTCTTGTGGACGACCTTGTCGTCCCGAGGGCGATCCGATAACAACATAGACACTGCTCCATAGCGTTGGGACCTTCGCCCTCGTCGTCTTGAGTTGGGTCGCCACCGGGTCGGCCCGATTGTTGCCGCCCATTCCTTCTACGCTTGCTTCTTGGACCAACTCGTCCGAGGTATTTCTTGAGGCCCCACCTTAACGAGCTCGTCGATCCGTGAGCCTGTGTTCCGCAGTCCTCGGTATCATGACCATACCCTTGGTGATAGTCGCAATACTGATCGTGGACCTCTTCGATCCCCTTTCATGGGGCAGCTTGGGAAGAGCTCGGTGTGGAGCTCGAATATTTCGCCTTGATTTGAGCAGGAGGCGCTTTGCGGCGGGGGTTGGCCGAGGTCCGAGCTGAGACTCCGTGCCCTCTCTTGATTCGGTCGGCGCCTCGCGATCGCGCCTCGACTTGATCGTCCGGCTTTTTCTCGGACCGCCGTCCCAGTTTCCCTTCGCCCGATCCGACTGCCTCCTCGACAAAGTTTTCCACCAGGTTCCAAAGCTTACTCGCCGTCTTTGGTTTCTCCGGTGATTTCTTTGTTCGTGGCTACCGGTCGGATCCCGCTGAACACGTTGATGATGTAGAGGTCGTTCTTGTCGTCAATTTTGAGCGACTCTTTGATGAACCTCGAGGCGAAGTTTGATATCGTCTCGCCCCCCCCTGGCGGATTGTGAGTAGGTCGGAGGAAGGGTCGGCGGGCGGCATCTTCGATAGAAGCGCCACTTAAACCGATCCATGAGGTCCCGAAACAAGTATCTTTGCTCGGCGGAGCGAGGTGAACCAACGCCGTGCGTTGGAGATCAAGACTCGGGAAGATTTTGCACATGTGAAAATCTTCCATTCCTCGATCGCCATGTTGGTGGTGTGGCGAAAAGGAAGTCGGAGGGTCTCCGAGGCCATCGTAGGCCGCTATATTGGGTGCCCGTGCATCACGGGGCGGGCGTGTCTAGAATCTCCCGGAGAAAGGGAGATGATTCTCCGCACGGCCGAACCCGGAGATCGTTGCCATCTCTTTACGGTGGGGTGGGGATCGATAGCGACGCCATCGTCCTCCGGGGAGTTCGACCGCCTTTCTTCCTCCCTGTTTCGCTCGACTGGGTCGGCATGACGAGGTGGAGGCGGCTCCGCGAATGGCGGGGGCGCGGTGGTGGCGGCTCGCCCGCGCGAAGCGGCTCCGCGAATGAGGTCGGCGGCTCGGCCGCGGTGAGCGGCTCCTCCGCGTCGGGCGCGATCGCGTTTCTCGCTATCACGCCCAAAGTAGCGCCGATCGCTTCGGATGGGAGCGGCCCGGAGGCCGTGGTGTTCGATCAAGGGCCCTAGAGGACCCGCCTTTGGTCCTCTGGTTGAGAAGCTTTGAATCGCCAAGATTGGCGTGGAGGAACTCGGTCACGGCTCGGCCGAGGACCTCGTGGGACGAACGAGTTGTTTGCTCGTCCTCGCTGAGGTCGACATCTTCCCCACGTTGGGAGGCGGTCTGAGGGGTGTATGGAGACATTTTCCATGTGGCCTCGTGAGTGTGACCGCTCGTGGCGTCTGCGATCTCTTTCGCGACGCCAGCGACCACCGGTCGCCCTCAAGACGGTTGTTGCCGGCGTTGACGGCGGTTGTGCGTGTTCTCGCCATTAAAATGTAGAAAAACGAAGCTTTTGTGTTCGTAATCTTCCCACGACGGCGCCAATGATGAATCTAGCTATGTGAGTGTGCGAGATTTATATAAAGCGATAAAGAACACCTGTGCTTTTACGTGGTTCGATCGTTAATGAGATCTACGTCCACGGAGAATGATTCCTCAATACTTTTACTAGAGCTTTTAAATGCAGTATTGGTTTACATGCCTTGTATTCGATGAAATTGCTAACCCTTCTAACATCGCTTTTCCTTCTATTTATACGACCGACCTACTCGGCGCGCCGACCTCTCCATTGGTCGTGGTGTGACTCTTCCTCCGCATGCCTCCATTGGCCGGAGCCGGACCTTTCGTCTTACGTGCGCCACGTGGAGGTGGCGCCGACCTGGTTACAGGCGCCCTCCATCGGCCGAGTAGTAGGGTGGCGGTTGGAGGCTGCGCTTTAAGCGATGATTGACAGGCCGCCGCCGACCGGCTCGTGGGCTCTAATGTTAGGCCCACCACGGCGCATTAGTGGGCGGTCGGTTGGGCCATATCCCATCAATACACCATTTAGTTAATTGGAAAAAGGATGATAAATACTATTTCGCTACAAAGCAACGGCTACTATGGATCCCAATTACCATTTACAAGCCTCCAAACAAACAAATACTCAAAAGTGTTTAAAAAAGAAAAAAAAAGAAACAAATACTCAGGTATTTAAATCCACCGACATCTCACGGTTTCATCACGTACACGAGACCAAAAATATCGAGCTTAATTCCTCTTCTACCCTCCCAATTTCTCAAAGGACAACAATATCCTAAAATAGTTTCCCGAGAACCAATGATCAACAGATCCGTATTCGTTTTCGGGGTAATTCAACACTCACGTTCCACTTCTGCAAGCTTCTCTCTCTCTCTCTCTCAATCAAAAAAAGAAGAAGAAGCAGATTTCAGCCATGGCAGTCTTGCTGTACTACTCGGTGCTTCTCTTCCTCTCCATCTTCACCTTCACTCCTCTATCACGTAAGATCTCAACAATCACGCAATCAACTCCTTTTTCTTTGTTAACAAAATTCAAATATCATATTGTTTTTCTCTTCCAGAATCGCAGTCTTTCCTGGGAGTGAACTACGGCCAACTCGCCGATAACCTCCCGCCGCCGGAGGCCACGGCGAGGCTCCTCCAATCCTCCGCCGTGGCGAAGGTCCGCCTCTACGGGGCTGACCCAGCGGCGATCAAGGCCTTCGCCAACACCGGCATCGGCCTCATGATCGGAGCATCCAACTCCGATATCCCGGGCATGGCGTCCGATCCGAGCTTCGCCAAGAGCTGGATCGACGCCAACGTCGTCCCCTTCCACCCGGCCTCCAACATCATCGTCATCAACGTCGGCAATGAGGTCATGTCGTACAACGACCGGAACCTGATGGCGCAGCTGCTGCCGGCGATGCAGAACCTCCAGAGCGCCCTCGACGCCGCCGGCCTGGCCGGAAAGATCAAGGTTTCTACAGTCCACTCCATGGCGGTACTCAGGCAGTCCGACCCGCCGTCTTCCGGTAGCTTCGATCCCAGCATTGGCGATCTGCTCAAGGGATTGCTTAGCTTCAACAACGCCACGGCGTCGCCCTTCGCGATCAACCCGTACCCGTATTTCGCATACCGGAGCGACCCGAGGTCAGAGACTCTGGCCTTCTGCTTGTTCCAGCCGAATCCGGGCCGGGTTGATTCCGGGTCTAAGATTAAGTACACTAATATGTTTGATGCTCAGGTTAGGTTTACTGTTTTAGTTTCTTGTTAACTAATCCGACTTGTATATTTTTGGGAAAATATCACTCTTTATTTCATATTATTTTCATTTGATCAAAAATATTATGAACTATAAAAATATTAATTAAAATATCCAATAATTAATTTTAAAATGCATGAGTTATTGAGGATAACAATTAAAATCGTGAACTATCAATAATCTATCAAAAATATCTTAAGGTTCATTTTCCAACTCCAAAATATCAACCTAGCTCGCTAGGTGTGACAGTGAAATTATAATTAACTAAACTTTATTACAAATGACATAGTCCGACATGTGGATGTTAGGTGTGGAGAATGTCATCTTTATAAAGTATAATTCCACTATCACATCTAGCGACACTCTAGAGCCGGAAAATGTATTTCGAAACATTTTTGATAAATTATCAATAGTTCACAAGTTTAATCGTTATTTTCAACAACTCGAGATATATTTTTAATAAAAAGGCAATAGTTTTGGAGTTTATAGTGATGTTCTCGATAATTCAAAATATTTTTAACAATTTCGAATTTAAAATGATATATTCCGTGTATTTTTGCAATTATAGTGTATTTAGTTTTGAGAATAATTGTAGGTGGATGGTGTTAGATCTGCATTGGACAGAATGGGGTTCAAGGGGGTGGAGATAGTGATTGCGGAGACAGGGTGGCCGTACAAAGGAGACAGCAATGAGGTCGGGGCAAGCATGGAGAATGCCAAGGCTTACAATGGGAATTTGATTGCGCATCTCAGGTCCGCCGTCGGGACCCCATTGATGCCCGCAAAATCTCTCGATACTTATCTTTTCGCCATGTATGATGAAAATCAGAAGCCCGGCCCGACTTCTGAGAGATCGTTCGGCCTCTTTAAGCCCGACTTAACCATGGCTTATGATGTTGGACTTATCAAAACCAGCCAGGTTAGACTATTGTGTATGTAGAAAAATGTTTCCAATACTTCATAATATAATTAATAGTATTAAAATAGTTTAGAATTTAAGTTGATATTTATCATTAAAAATTTCACTCGATTTGGTTCGATTTCATACTCAAACTTTCAGTACGAAATTGAACCAATTGACATCTTTATAATAGTCTATTTTTAAAATAGTATTTAGTTGATTCTCCTCCCGCCTTCAAAAAAACTAAAAAAATTTAAAATAAAAATTATATAATTCATACTTTTTCATATAATTAAAATCTCACCAATCCCAAAACTTTTATATAATTCATCTCTTTACAATATTAAGTTTACTCCGAATCGGACCGAACATTTTAATTTGGTTTGGGTTCAGTTTGGAGCATGCATTTGCTTCAATTTGGTAAAACTCTATTTTAGGAGTTCGTTTCGGTTTGAGACCAACCCATCCAAATATTGTGCCCTAGTTTCAAATGAAAACTTGATATATATCCAATGTTTCATTCTAAGCTTACTGCGTTATTGCATTATCCAATGTATACAACTACATATATATATGACTAAAATGATTTTGTGGTGCTAGAAGAGTCCATCATCAACACCAGCAAGCCCGGGCCCGGCCTCGAACAAGGAGAGATGGTGTGTGGGCAAGGCAGGTGTAACAGAGGAGCAAATGCAAGCGAATTTGGACTACGCGTGTGGACAAGGCATAGATTGCAGCCCCATACAACCAGGAGGAGCTTGTTTCGAGCCTGCAACCGTCACCTTTCACGCCACGTATGCCATGAATCTCCTCTTTCATAACTCCGACAAGGACCTCCATATCAGCTGTGATTTCTCACAGACAGCCACTCTCTCATCCACAGATCCTAGTAAGTTCTACAAACTAGTGTTGGATTCACATGTAGTTACTTGTGTTGATTTTTCTTTTTCTTTTGCGCAGGTTATGATCAGTGCATCTTTCCTGGTTCAAGCAGCTAATAGCGGATTCATAAATTTGGCTATGTTACCATGTTTTGGAGAAGTATATTTTGTATGTTTAAAAGTTAGATTAAGTATGAATTCGGAGAAGGAATCCCAACTTTTATGCGAAGGAACATTGCGTTTGTGCATTGTTTAAGTGTTTATATATTAACGCACTTTCTGCAGAAAGCGTTTCTCTCGCATTAATTTTTTTATTCGTACCGACCACTTCATCGAAAATAAAGAATTTATGGAACAATGACTCTTACGCTTAACAGATTTGGACCAAACCTAAGGTGTATTAACAAATCTTGCTAAATGATTACTACTTTGGCCACATTATAATCGGGTCGATCTTACGTGCGAACTCCCTCATATGTGCCATGTATATCCCCACATATGGGGTCGGAAGCATGGGGAGGCATATAAATAAGCTTACGACCATATGTGAAGATAAGCAGACATGTGGACGGTTCACAATTATGATCGATATGATTGGAGTTTTTGTATACTACTTTTCACTATTTGTTTATTTTATCAGCATAGAGATCATTTATTTTTCACTAATTTGAATATTCAAGCTGTGGAAATCACTTGCAACTGTTTTAGTGAGTGACATACATCTTTATTTATTATCTAAAAAAAGACAAATAAAATACTCTAGTTAGTTCTAGCTAGGAAAGTTAAAAGAAGGGAATGTATTCCATCAAATCCACCCTTGTCGCGTTATTTCACAATGCCTGAATAAACAAGCATAAAAACATCGAATAAAATTATGACAAAAGTCTTATGCATAGGACGCATAGAGAATCACATTTAGTTAAAATCTATTAATTTCAATTAGTATTTTATTAATTTTCAATTAGATTTTAATAATTAAAGTTGAATCATAAATGTAGTCTCCATGTTATTAATGCATTCGTGGTTATGTTTTACAACTATATGGTATTTTATTATTCCTCAAGGACTTCCTTTCCCCAAATTGGCATATGCTGCTCCGCCAACCTTTCTTTAAAGATGGAGGCATCTATTGTCTGGCAATAACTTATAAAAGCTGTCAACTACCTTTTTTGAACGTTCCACGTGACAAGTTATATTCTTTCATGTGCTTCCTGAGTGCAAATATTTGATAACACTTCTGTCAAAAAATATTAACTTTAGAGACTCTACTATTACATATATGATATATCTAGTACAAAATATATGTATATGTTACGATTGTTTAGTTGAATGTTCATAAATGAACATGCACTTGTCCGCAAGGATATCTACCCAATAACAAAATAATTGTCCGCACCACCAGTTGACTACGGTGTGGTTTGGTTTTGTTTTTTAAAGTTTTTAGATATCCATGATTGCTAATGTCAGCTATGACTATAAAAAATATTTACATGCTTAGCTTAGTTGACTAAGGGTTAGTGGATTTGGGACAATGACCAAATATCGAATCCTAGCAGTCGCAGTTTGAGAGTTTCACCCTCTTTAGGGTGACTCCTTGTAGACACTATACAATTGTCCTTCTAACTATTTAACAGTTGAGTTACCATAGTTTAACCTTTCACATTTTCATAAAACTGGAGTGTGAGGGCTTCCGGGAGAAAAGAGCTTCCCCTTTCAAGGCAAGATATGAGTATGACTATAAAGAGTTTAATTAGTGTGAAGATTGTGTGTGTGTGTGTGTTAATGACTGTTGAAAGAGATGAAAGGGGAGGTCATGAAAGAAACCAACGATGGGAATCAAAATCTCCTGGCAATCCTTTTGTAGCAATCCTTTCCATTTCTACAATAATTCAATTAGGTAAATCGAGACTTTCCTTATACATTACCTGATACCTTTAGTTAACATGATCAGCAACACCATTAAGAAAAAGAATCAATTGGAGAATGGTAACTATGTTAAATTTACTGATTTACCATTATTTAATATTAAAATAAACAATCAAAGTTTTAATATGAATCCAAGTGAACTTTCCGAACGAACTGAACCGAATAAGCCGATCGAACCGATAATTTTTTATCAGTTCGGTTCGATTTCTAGGAAAGTCGGTTTTCGGTTCGGTTCAAAATTTTAATTAAAATCGGTTTCGGTTTTACATTTTAAATTCGGTTGGTAACCAAACGAATCGAAATTATTATTTTATAGATTTATATATTTTATATAATAATTAATTAATATCTTAATTAAATAATTAGGATAAAATATGTTTATTTAGAAAAAAAATATAATATTATGTTTCAGTCGCTTTTTCGGTCCGACCAAAATCGATCGGTTTTTTAGATTCGGTTTTCGATTGGTCCGAAATTATAAGTCGGTTCGGTTCGGTTCAAAAAAATACATTCGGTTTGGAGAATTTTTGTCGGTCGATCGAACTGACCGATCGATGCACAACCCTACGCCTAGCAATCTATACCATTTCTTATTTCTCATCAGCATTATTTTTAGTTATTCGACTTTTCTTTACTTTTTATCATTTAGTTGTTTTCAATTGCTAGTCCTATTTCTTTCTCTTTCTCTATGTCTACAAATTTGTATTGAACGTATAATGTAAATTAATAAAGCTATTCGTGAGTTCTTCAAATCTTTGGTTTAGATAAAGCTTGTTCGATATTTGTGTAGTGAACCTCGTCAACTAAACGAACCGAGTAATACCAAACTTGAGTTTAATATATAGTACTCGGTCCGTTAACTCATGGGCAAACTCGTTAAGTGATTTAGCCACAAAATATAAATATTAACTAGATATAGCTAATATTTCGATACTAAATATGAATATATCATGTTAATGTGAATAAAATAATTTATTTTAAATAAAATTATAAATATTTTAACCACAAATCTAAATCAGAAAGCTCAACTTATTTTTTTATAAGTTTATAAGAACAATAAATTTATCTGAATAATCTTATTATGATTCGTTGTTTTCAACTTATACATTATAGACTTGATTCGTTGTTTTCAACTTATACATTATAGACTTCATCACCCTCAATTATCTCTCTCTAATTTACGATTTTTTATACTCTCTAACTCACGATTCTCTCTAGCTTATAATTAGTTTAATTATCCAAAATAACAAACTCTTAAAACATTACATCTTCTTAAAACATTTTATAAACTCTCTAAAATAAGTTTAGTTGAATACCCTGTAAATAGCCATGTCATAGTCTATTTTAGCATGTTTAATATAATTTAGTATTCTTAATATCTTATGAGTTACGATGCATGTCTACATACACGCCTATAGGCTATAATGCCTAAGTAATATGTGTCTACATGAGACCTGGTCGATAGTTGCATGTAGCACGACCTATACGTATATTTAACTCCCGAGGAATTATACAATTCCGAATAGTACGGGTTAATCACTTCTAAAATGGTGATTTTGATATTGCTTTGAGGACTATGAATAATTTAAAAATGTTAATTGTAAACATAGTCATCCATATTTCGCAAGTGTAGAGAAAACTGAACATTTTTGTATATACATTATTTTTTATTTTGCTTGTATTTCAATTTGTCAACATAAGGGTGAATCTTTATTACGTATATAGTTGTTATTAGACTCTATCAATTTGCCTACAGTAATTTGCTAGTTTTTCTTTTTTTTTGAGTTTTGGTGGGTGGGTTGGAGGGGGATTCATGTCCTACTCTTTCACCTTTAAAATGAGAGGAATTATCATTGAGTTGTAATGTTTGTGGTCAATAATTCACTATAGTCAAGGGATTTGTTTGCTATGCATTATATGTTTGATTTTGATGTCTTTTACCATATAAGATATCAGTATCATATTTGATAGGATATATTAGTGATTATATAATATTTCAATTCCTAAAATGCCCTTAGATTACAATTGATGTGATTAGGGTTAATTTAGCTAATACTAAATTAATATAAGCTATAATTGTGTTTTGTATTACATATAGAGGTGGTATCCAGAATGACACGAATATCGGATTTTTCCGTTTAATATTTTGAAACAAACAAGATATTAGGTTAGGGTAAATGGACTAATCGAAACAATAAATTATAAGACTAATTCTATCTAATCTATGAAACCAAACACTAGATAGATTACTTCTACAAGTGATAGAAATAAACATCGTATACCATTCTATAGTTCCGTTGTCGTCCAGCGGTTAGGATATCTGGCTTTCACCCAGGAGACCCGGGTTCGATTCCCGGCAACGGAATATTTTTGTCATTTTTAGTTTTACTTTTTCTTTTCCAGACATAACATCTAGTATTTCTCGGTTGATCAAATCTCAGCCGTTGGATTCGGTGGAATCGCCGGCCAAAAAGCCTCGGGAAGCATCAGATCCACATAATATACCGGATCCATTTCGGTCATCACGTGACCTCTCAATTTTATGATTTTCTTTTTCGAGCTCAGCACGTGACAGTCTGCATCCATTTTCTACTCTTATATTTTTTCGCTTTTCCTGTGCATATTCACAATCTGCAGTTTTCATTTCCACTCATTGCTGATCTCACTTCAGACTAGAGGTATTCCCTTTCTCACGAATCCTATTATTTCTCTGTTTGTAGATTGGTATCAGCTAGATCATTTTATTTTCGATTGCTTTGGTGAAAGTTAATTATGAAAGTGAATTAGATTGCTTTTGGTATTGATGGCGGACATAGTGAATTTATGATTTCAGGCACCTGATTTTATCTCTTCAGGAGCGATGAGTGTGAAATTAATTTAGAAAACTGAATAGCAAATATATTTCGGAGTGGTTGTCCAATTTTCTGCGATATTGTATTCCAGTTATTTGCATTTGTTTCTATTGGAATTGATGGAGTGAGATAAAATGCGATGCTTTGGTTTTCTGCACCTTTCGGATTTTGACTGTGGAATTTGTGTAGATGGCGTCGTCTGCTCTAATATGCGAAACTGAGGCGTGGAAGGATTTGAGGGTAATGTTATGTTTTATGTTCGAACCATGTTTTGGAACTGTTGTGGCGATGCACCTTGTGTGGTAGCTAATGCATGCATTTCAGGCCCATGTCGAAGGCATTAAGAAGACTCATCTGCGTGAACTGATGAGCGACACGAAGAGATGCCAGTCCATGATGGTGTATGATGCTTGTTTTCTGTTCATGTTTAAAGCTTACAATAAAGAGTGGAGTTGTATGTAGAATGGTGTTGAATTTTGATTTTATTTCTTTGTGATGTCAGTGAGTTTGATGGGTTATTGTTGGATTACTCAAGGCAGTGTGCCACTGTCGATACATTGAATAAGCTCAGCAAATTAGCAGAGGTTCGTTATTCGTGAACCACCTTTAGTTACTATTAAGGGGGATACTCGTAACATTTATTTTTTGGTCCATTCATGCACTGTGAACTCTGATTTATGGTAGCTTGTCTGGTGATGCAGGCAGCACATCTGAAAGAAAAGATTAACCTGATGTTCAATGGAGAGCGTGTAAGTTGTTGCTTGCTGACTTATTATCATATAATTTTAGTAAGATGGTCATTAGGATGATTGTAGATTCACTGTTATTGGTTATCTTCCTCTGGAAAACTGCCTTATGTTACTTGTACTTGCATATTTTTCATAAGAGATGTTACAAAAGTTAGTATCTGTTAAATTTTGCATATGGAGACAAAGAATACAGCTCGTCATTCCTAGTTTTCTTTCTCAGGAAAATGACTTTGAAATATTCAAAGCATGAAATCCACAACAGTGTTACTTTTTGAAAATTTTAGAAGGCGTGCTCAATGCAAAAGAAATGCCCTTGTCTTATATCAATGCAAAAAGCATGCATGCACAAACCATTTGGTATCTTTTGTGGCATGTCTCTGACCATTGTTATCCTTATTATTAATCAATAAAGATCATGTAGTTCTCGTATATCTTCCATAATCGCATTGAGGACTAAGATTAAAGATATTCCAAGAATCATCACTATCATTTGAACCTTTGCATTTGTTCATAACCTAGTCTCACAGAATAATAACTTTAATATTACAATGAAGAAGAGACATGCTACTCTGACATTCATCATCCAGTCTTTGTTTTTGAATTTCGTGTTGTCATCAGATAAACAGCACAGAAAATAGATCTGTCCTTCACGTAGCACTTCGTGCTCCAAGGGGTTCAGTTATAAACAGTGATGGGAAGAATGTGGTACCGGATGTTTGGCAAGTTCTTGACAAGATCAAGGATTTCTCTGAGAGGGTCCGCAGTGGTGCCTGGGTAATCCTTATCACCATATATGCAGTAACTTTTGTTGGTTGGCTCATAGATTCCTTTACCTATTTGGAAAACTTCTAAAGGTTGGAGCCACTGGGAAGGCGTTAACAAATGTTATTACTGTTGGAATTGGAGGAAGCTTTCTAGGCCCTCTTTTTGTTCATACAGCACTTCAAACAGGTTATCTGGATGCTAAAGACATTTTCACTTGTGTATTTGACTTCTGCTCCTCTGATGACAAATCATTTGTATCCAACGATATCTGGGCATGCTATACAACTTAACTAGTGCTTCACATCATTATGCAGATCCAGAAGCTGCTGAATTGGCAAGTGGTAGAAAGCTGCATTTGTAAGAAACTATATTCCTTGGTTATTGTTTATTGCAACAATCCCTGTAGAGAAACCTCAAGACAGACTGGTCTGGTATCAAGGGAGCCTTTCAAATTGGGTTTACTTTTCATCAATAGCTTTAAATCAAAACTTAGCACACCATGTTTAGGATGCCTGGAACGTATTTCTCTCTGTTCTTTCCTGTTTCTCTTTTGAGGTTGCCTGGCTATGGCAAGCCTTTTGCTGCTGTAGCTTCTGCTGCTTTCTTTCTTTTTCTCCTTTTTTGTTGTTTGTTTGGTGAGGGGTTTGGGAGTTGAGGGTAATTGTAGTAGATAATAATGAGTTTTTTCAACTTTATATTTTGTCATTCAAGGACCAATGAGATTTTGAACCGGATGCATGAGTTCTCACTTCTCCCATGTACTTCAGTATGCATCAATCAACAATTTCATTTGAGCTAAATGCTGATCGTATCATTTTTTTTCTTTTGCTTTTGAAGCCTTGCAAATGTCGATCCAATTGATGTTGCAAGAAATATTACAGGGTTGAATCCTGAAACAACATTAGGTATATTTTCCACTGTTTTAGTTATTGAGTTCTCAAGACAAAAAATTTGAAACTACTTGATTGTATTTCTTCCAACTTTTATGTTTTGCAGTTGTTGTGGTATCAAAAACTTTCACCACAGCGGAGACCATGCTCAATGCCCGGACTATAAGGGAGTGGATCTCGGCTGCCTTGGGGTGAGAGTATTCCAAAATAAACTTCTAGTCAATGGTCTCAGAATACACTGAAGCCCTTTGACTAACTAGATTCCCACAACATGGAACTAGCATTAGCCATATAGTTGCTGGTTATTATGATTGCTGATGGTTTTTAAAAGATCTGGGAATATCTTTGGTTTTGATATAGTTGTGAGTGACAGAAAGGGATATGGAGAGAAGTGTCTCATGCTATAATTTTGCTGAAAAGGATTGAAAGGAAGTTGGTATAGTGTAGAATGGAGAATCTATGATAATTCTTTGTTGCACACTCGTTGAACTGTGTAGGATCTAATGTATGATTAGTATCTGAGCCTGCCGTTGTTTTCCATGTTCTGGAGTTCATTCTTCTGTAACATGATGGTCTGGCTAGTATTTTTAGCATACTAGTAAATCTGCATCACTTTGCTTATGATCATTTATCTCTCTTTCAAACAATTTTCCAGACCTCAAGCAGTTGCGAAACACATGGTTGCTGTCAGCACTAACCTAACGGTGAGTACCTTTTCCATTTTTCTTCCCCTGTTTAGTAATTCCCTCTAGCCTGAAGAGCAACATAAGTTCAATTATATACTTTTCAAGTTTTCACGAGTCATTGTATTCTTTTTTTAAATTTCAGTTGTAGGAAAAACCTTGTACTCAAAATTTCTTTTGATATCAGAGCCAAACTTTTCTTTGGATCAGCCACCATCATGACTAATTATTTGCAAGCTTTTCTTCTATAGTGTGCCAAAGGAATCATGTATTTGTAATTATATTCAAGTCAGGTTGCTCTGATGGGTATTGTGGCTGTAAAAACTGGAAGCGGTTTTCCTGATCATGTTAACCATTTGTTTGGTTGTACTGATTAGACATGCCATTACTTTTAAGTGCAGCTTGTAGAAAAGTTTGGCATCGATCCAAACAATGCTTTTGCTTTCTGGGACTGGGTGGGAGGACGCTACAGCGGTATGTTTGCTTTTATGTCCAATACTTGATTTAGAGGATGGCTAACTGGTTTCTGGACCATTGCTTGCAGTTTGCAGTGCTGTCGGAGTATTGCCTCTTTCTCTGCAATATGGTTTTGCAGTTGTTGAAAAGTACAGTAATACACTGCTTTATTTTATCTGAAGCACTTAGTTGTATGTATGTGTAGATAAGATCTAACAACTATTCACAACCGACATGAAGATACTTTAATGCACTGCTTATAAGTTAAAAGTTATTTGTTAATTGATGACAATGATATGAAAGGTGAAGTATTAAAATACAGGAAGGTCTCTTTAAATGAGACAGATTTGACATGGAACAATATAAATTGGAAGACATATTCATCGCAAGAACAGAAATTCAAAGAGAGTTTTTGTTGCCAAAATTTAATTCATTCAACAACTCAAAATTAAGGTCTAAACGGGTATTTAAAGAACGCAAAAAACCCTAAACAAATGTGAAATTGAAAGGAATCAAAATCTGATAAGCTAGGACTCCTACATCAGCAGCAAAGCTATTGCCTTTTTTAGCTCAATCCCTTGCAGCCCAATAGGTATCCTCAATTTGTTCTACATCATGTTACTCTTAACATGACAAAATATGAAAATACTACCTTTTTCATAGCCTCGTTTTTCTTATGTACTTCAATTATATGATGAGGTCATGATGGTGGAGCTTGGCATGAACTTCTCTTTTGGGCTCGGAGGACTGACTACAAAATCACTAATTGACCTTAAATTTGGGAACCTTTTACTTATAGCTCTCTAGACAAAATAAAATTGTCATATTAGTTTGTTGGTTTTAGATATTTTATTCTGATATATAGTACTTTACTTCATGTTGACTGATATCTCTGTTGTTCTCTTTGGATGAAGGTTCCTCAAAGGAGCTTCAAGTATTGATCAACATTTTCATTCAGCACCTTTTGAGAAAAACTTACCTGTATGTTTATTTCTCAAAATGCTTAGTCTTGATGGTGTGCTAATTCTTCATATGCGTTATGATAACTTCTCCAGCTATTGAGTAAATCGACTTTGAAGCTGAGTCCCTCCATATCCTAATCCAACTAACAAGCACCAATCTATATATATGTTGATCTTTAAGAATCATAAAAATGATATATTTGCATGATTTCTCTCTTCACGTTGCTTTTTGATATTTCGATAGCCTTTCATTCCTTGTTTCAAGATTGAATTATGTTTTGGCTTATAAAAGAATCCCCCTGGGAGTCTACCTTGTATGTGTCTTCTAAATATAACTTATGTGCTTTTGCAAAAATTATTCCTGCAGGTGCTGTTGGGCTTGCTGAGTGTTTGGAATGTGTCTTTCCTTGGCTATCCTGCTAGAGTATGTTGATGAGCTTTCCAAGTTTATTTAAATATTCCCCATTTACTGATGCTTGACTTGGGCATAAAAGCAAGCTATTCCTTTTTTCAGGCCATCTTACCTTACTCTCAAGCACTGGAAAAACTTGCTCCACATATTCAGCAGGCATGTCCTGATGACTCTATTTTAATAATTAATATTTTTTTACTTGCATTTGAAGTATTACCTAGATATGTTTTTAAAAATTATCTATTCAGGTTAGCATGGAGAGTAATGGGAAAATGTGTCAATTGATGGTGTGCCCCTTCCCTATGAGACAGGTGAGATTGATTTTGGTGAACCAGGAACAAATGGACAACACAGCTTTTACCAACTAATTCACCAGGTAACATCTTGTATCAGCACACTCAGTTTCCTCACAGTAAAGTGAACATGCCAACATAGTAGCGGTGCTTTGTTAGTCTTGCTTGATACCTTGTACCAATTTTTCCACCTAGTTGTTCTTGTACCTGCAAGAAAGGGTAGGAAAAAAAAAAGGGAACATGATACTCTGGATGTGTGGATTTGTGTAGAACATAGGATGCTTTCGCTTATGGACCCTGCTAGATTATTAAAACCAAGAGTTTCAAAAAGCATCATAGATTAACTAAAATGGATTAAAACTATATCTAATACATTTTTGGAAAGTTGATAATTGAAATGGAAGATATGTTCTTCATTCTTCTGTGGGCTCCATGTCCAAAGAAGCATTTATAAACTCTCATATTGCTGGTTATGTTTGTAAGTAGTCTCAGTCTCCTCTATGGAAATGCTCCTGTCATTTTCTAGATTTCACTCGAGCATTTTTGTATATTGAAATCCCATATTGTCTATATCTCATTCGAATTTTATTGGTATATGTTATAAAAAGCTTAGTTTTATTGCCATGGAACCAACCTAAATCTGTAAATCCAGTGTGCCTTGTCAAAATAAATTATTACCCGGTTTTGCATATGTGATGTGGTGTCATATATTCTGGAATCTTTGATTTAACTACTTGTCTGGTGAATTTTCAGGGTCGTGTTATTCCATGTGATTTTATTGGGGTGGTGAAGAGTCAGCAACCTGTTTACCTGAAAGGTGTTACTTTTCTCCCATTAATCTGCTTTTAGGCACCCGATGTTCACAAAAAGATGGGAACAATCAGATCAACATAACATTCAGGCAGCTTGTTTTTACAGGTGAATTGGTCAGTAACCACGATGAGCTCATGTCAAACTTCTTTGCCCAGCCAGATGCACTTGCTTATGGGAAGGTGATAAACTAGTCCTATTTTACATACTCGGCTTTCATTGTGGTTTACTATTTTCTTCTTTGTTCGCTGGGATTATATGGATGCTCATAGCAGTGAAAGTCTGAGCTCATCCTTTGCTTCTTCTATAAATATATTCTTTTGTTGGTTCTACCTGTAAATATCTTGCACATTCTATCATTAAAGCTTCTGGATATCAGCATTTAATTGTGGTTAGTTTTCCTCCAGACTCCTGAACAGCTGTTGAAAGAGAATGTTCCTAGTAGTCTTATTATGCACAAGGTGATTTCCTTTCACTTCCAGTTTATATGACTATCTGCTTCTGCCAAAAGTTTGATATTGGATCTAAAGTTATACTCGTTTGCAGACTTTCTCTGGCAATCGACCCTCTCTCAGCCTTCTGCTTCCTTCATTGAATGCTTACAACATTGGACAGGTGAACAATTTTGTTATTGAAGTTAGCCCGTTGAAACATTGTTTTCTTCATGTGCTCAAAACTTATTCCTCATAACTTTTGATCTTATTCTACTATATAATGGTCCTAAAGCAGAGGTCTTGTTGCAAACGAGATCTCTCCTATGAACTTGCCTGATCTTGTAAATGCCTGTTATATGCAGTTGTTGGCAATTTATGAGCACAGAGTTGCCGTAGAAGGATTTGTGTGGGGTATCAATTCTTTCGACCAATGGGGAGTAGAATTGGGAAAGGTAAAAATTATTTGTTAAGACTTTGCCTTACCTTTACGATTCATCTGTAATAACTTTGTCAATTTTGATCTGGTCTATATTACAAATCAGTCTCTGGCTACTCAAGTCAGAAAGCAGCTTCATGCATCTCGTAAGAAAGGGGAACCAATTGAGGGCTTCAATTTCAGTACTGCAACACTCTTGACGCGATACCTGGAGGTATGAAATGACCGTTTGCCAATCAAGAATCCCTTTTTCTCTCTATTGGACTTTATGATTGTCAAAAGTACATGGCTTATCCTTGAAGTTGAATATGATGCACCATGCTAATTAACATTATGAATTACTGTCAATCCATGTTTGCACAACTTATACTCACTACTTAGTGCTCTTTGTTCAGAAAGGTAATAATAATGTGAGAGCGTAGCTGTAGTATAGATATGAAAAATTGCTTCTTACATTTAGGCAGCTTACCATACGTGTTTTCTAGAATGAGCAAATTAAGATGAAAATTTGTTATAAAATGAGCATTTAATATAAGATTTCAACATTGACTCCACTTGTAGAATCTCGCATCTTACCCGATCAAGCTTGTAATGGGCACGAGCTGTGCCACAGATTGTTGCAAGCTTAGCTTATTTGGTAGTGATATATATGGGACTCTGACCCACATTTTAAGAGCATTTCTGACTGGCTTGCCGTTTGTGACAGGCGAGTAAGGACGTTCAAAAGGAGGATTGCACAGTGTTGCCAAAGATGTAAGCATCGACTCGACTGAAAAAATAATCCGGCTCACCAATTTCCCTGGAATGGAAGAGCATAACGAGTTAGATGTTGCTAACTTGATGACCAAATTTTCCGTAGTTACTCGGATACCATCCAACTATCTGCAACTGCAGTTCCCTTTGTATTTTCTTGTACTTGGAACATGGTGTACAAGACAAATCATACTATATGATCGAAATAAATTAAAAGGGATCTTAAAAGAGGCAATTGTGTACATAGTCACTTTGCTCAAGGAAAGAGAAATAGTAGCCACAAGTTTAAAAATATATAAGAAGATATAAAAATAGTCATTTTGTTATTGTAAAGAACAAAATTAGTCACTAAGATAAAACAATTGTTAGAGTGAAATGTTATAAAATTAAGGATAAAATTATAAGAGTGATTTTTTTTTATCTCTATGGTTATTTTTTTATCTTTACAATATGAACAGGCTATTTTATTAGTCAATATTTTTGGGTGTAAAGACAAACTTACCCTTAACAAAGTATAACAATGTTAAAAAAAATTCACTCTCCCCCACAGTTGCTCCCATTTGAGCACACTGACGTCGATGCCCCAGTGATGATTGCGGTGGATGACGCAATTGGGATGGGCTAGGAATTTTGAATTTTTTTTAATTAAGGGTTAATTGCTAAAGAAAATCACGAATTTTAATTTGCTTTTCGCTTTCAGTACTTTTTATAAATTGTTAGAATAACAACACAAGTTTTAAATTTAAAGCAAAAGAGACATGCTCAATAATACTTCAGATATGTCATTTCAATCTCAATACTCATACGACATCGTAAGGTGAGTGATATGTAATGAATACGTAATAGATTTTTTCAAGATACAAAAAAAATCATGCCACATCATTTTTCTAGTGTCAGTACTTCAATTGAAAAATTATGTTAGTATTGCAATAGATTGAAAATGAAAAAATCAAGTCAAAGTTAACGAATTTTTAACTCTTGTTTAAAAATTGTTGGAGGATATTTTAGTAAGAAAGAATAGTATTTATAGGTTTTTTGAAGGAGAATGGCATTTATTGGTTTAAAAATTGTGGCTAATATTTATCTTTCATCAAGCAAAATGGCTATAATATTTTTTGCCTCAATTATTTTTTGTTTATATAAGTAAACCTTTTGAGTCAAAACGAATTGTTGTTTATGCATTAATCTTTGGAAAGGAGCAAATTAGAAAGAAGGGTTTATTCTTCTTACAATCATGAACATGTGATGGTGGATTGCGGTTACCGTTATGTCCAAGAAGTCAACCTGTAATGTTCTTTTGACTTTTGATGATGTCGCAACAAGCAAACGAATGTCAACTTGCCTGTTTGGCGTCGAAAATAAGAGAAGTAGGAATTTGCAAAAGGCTTGTGTTGAACAACCTGGCTAAAAATCATGTTTTTTCCCAGTTTATTCCATGGGGTGTGGATATTTCCAATCTTTTTTCTTTAAGACGAAATTTCAATCGACATCAAAATTAATACAATAGAGATCTCAAGTTTGTTACGACATGGATTAAGGTTTCAATCCCAATTCCATTCACTCATAATGTGGGGGAAAATTATTTATAGTCAATATCAGTTCAGTGTTTACAATCTTCCACTCTTATTCTGTAATCCTAGCTCTACATCCTCAACAATTGCCGTCAAATTCGCAAGACGATTTCCCACTGAAAAAAGTTTTCTATTTTTATCAACATTTTTGTCGACCACAGACGATATCCCACTGAAAAAAGTCCGAAAAGGGGGGCAGCTTCATCTCACCCTTATACGACAAAGGAATGGCGAAATGCCCAACAACCGTAAGATCGATGATCAGTCCAAAAATAATCGATGTCCCAACCGCCCCCGATTCAGACAGCTCGAGCCACGCGCCATTCAAAATGGTGTCGTTTGAGGTCGGTAACAGTCCAATGTTGTCCATCCGCTCTGACGCTACATTGGCTTGGATGAGCAGGTGGTTCGTAGATATTTCGGCATCCTTGATCGGAACAAAGGGTAAGAGGGGAGAGACATATCACCCTCCACTCTAATAATATAAAATTTTGAACATGATTATTTTTTATCATCTTTGCTCGCTCAAAAGACAATTTCTTTATTATACTACATTTTGGTCATAATCTTACAATTTATCATATGGTGCAATCAAAAGACTAAATAATCCACATAGTTTCATATACTATCAATTTTATTTACCAAATTAACGCCTATTGTAATGATTCTTGAGTGGGGTTAATGTTTATGAGCTCAAGTGCTCAACTATTGTAGGAAGTGCTCAGCTACTGTATATTATAAGGTTTGTTCCAATACTAACTAATTTCTTATTTTATTAAAACATAGCATCAGCTACATATAAAAAATGACAGAGTATCAATATCCCACAAGAATTTAGAAAACAAGAGCCCATCATGAAGAATAAAAAAATAGCTACACTTATAATAACACGTCAAAATTAACCATTGTTACTAAAGTGTCATTTAGTACCCGTATAACAAAATAACGTAAAAAAAGATGTGTTTACATTTTGTATTACAGAGTCACATTATAACTTGGTGAATTTGTATGTTTAGGTAATCATCGCGGCGGCAACAGCGTTTGCGAGTTTCTTATTATTCTTAATTTCAAAACTTGTGTGGCTTCTTCATCTCCTCTTATTCTCTCGTTCTTATCTTTTTCGACATAAGTTATAAGTGATGTGCTAAATGACAACCCACAACAAATTGAATTAAAGAAAGTAAACTATTAATTATTTGGAAGGATCATCAAGATTTGTTACAGCTATTCTCCCATTGGAGTTTAATATATTACTAAGAAGGGCATAAAATGGATGCATCTCATCACTTTGCAATGAGGATGCCAAGCCTGTATAATATATGTTGGATGATGGCATATAATAATGTGATGAGGAAATCGAAAGAATTCATAATTAATGAGGCTCCAACATTTGCAATTCCTCTCATTTCTGCTTTCTTGTCTTTCCCAGCTTCATTCTTAGTCGAACATGCTCCTTAGATTCTCTGCATTTAAAAGAATATAAAATGATCAAATTGTAAGAGGAGATCATACAAACATAATCCAAGCTTAATGAATAAAGGGAAACCTAAAGAAACCGCTATATTCATGTATATGATCAAAGAAGTGTGTGAAGTCTTAGTCCAAATATTACATCTTAATTAGCACATACTTTATTAAATTGAACAACTCCGAGCTTGCTAATCCTTCGAATACTCAATCATATGCAGAACTCTCCTAACTTTGAAGCAAACAAACACAATGCTCAAAACTATCATATCATGTAGCCTCAAAACCTCAGAAACTCCATAAACAGACATATATACCTAGCAGCCGATTCGCAGCCGGTGGCGAATCGTAGATGTCAGCTGCACGGAACGACATCTTCGCAATCTCCCAAAATGCAGAGTTCCTCACATTAGCAACCTCACTGGTCAGGTCTTGGTATGCTGCCCCAAATGCATCCCTCCAGAAGCCTGACAGTTTAGCAACGCTGCTGTGCTTGTACACATTCCACATTTGCTTCACCATCTTTTCCCTTCATCTACATCCTACATCACAAATATCACCATTTTAATTTGCTCATAGAAAACAGCACTAAAGTAAAACCATCACACCTAAATTAATAGACAAGAACATAAATTTTATTATTAAGGGTGATGATTGGCCTAGATGCTATTCTTTTCCAGCCAATCTTGATCCAACGATTCAACTTTCATTCTAGTTTTTGATATGATCACAAATATCACCACCATTTTAATTTGCTCGCAAAAAACAGCACAAAAGTAAAACCATCACACCTAAATTAAGAAAATAAGAAGTGTGATGATTGATGTAGATGCTATTCTCTTTCCAAGAACAGGGAGCAGCAGCCAATCTTGATTCAAAAGATTCAATTTTTGTTATTCTAGTTTTTATCGTGTCACTACAAGATCCAATTTCAGGTATGTGAAACAATTGAATATCCAATTTTTAGTTCCATCTCAACCTAATCTCAACTCTAAAAAATTAATACTTTATCAGATCCCACAACAGTAAATCTCACACTAGCTTAGTAAAATCAAATATTAACATAGGGAAAGGACTATAAAAAATATAGAAAAGGAGTGGTGAGCAATTATTACCAGAACATCAAGCTCAGAGTGGAGAGAGGGGTCCAAGTCATTAGAGGCGTGTTTGAGATTAACATCAGACCATTTTAGCGTGACAGTGCCAGTGAACATTGACCAAACTGCCAGCAGAGTTATGGCACCCAAAGCCCACAACTTGTATTTCCCCCTCCCAAACACGCCCTCAAATCCACACCCATCTTTCTTCACACTCATATTTGCTGCTCCATTTATACTGCTGCTGCTGCTAGGAACTGTTTGCCCTTCTTCGTCTCTCATTTCTGCTTCTCAATCAGCACCTTCTCTCTCTCTCTCTTTCAGACTTACTGGTTTGAGTTCTTGAATTCCAAAACCCACAAAAAAGAAAAAAATAGTAATGTGGGTGCTTGTAAGTAAGTTGTATTTGTATAGTGAGAAGACAATGTGTGGAATTTTAGGTGGCTTTAATGAGAGAGGGAGAGAAGTACAATAATGAGAGCGCTGAGGGGGTGGGTGATTGTACCTTGTGAAACTCCCCACCGACGGTGGTGGGGCCTCCGGCAGCATATGGTTTTAGTTTTTAAATATTAAATGGATGGAAATTAAAGCAGGTGGCATTGACTCTGTTCGTCTAATAAAAGTTTTCTTTTCTGGATTTATTTTGTTTTGCTCCTTTACTAAACAGGTTTTTGTCGGTCAATAATTTAATTAATCAAACCATATATGTGACATAATCAGTTCAGACAGGTAGATATTATCCTAATTCCTAAGTGCTTTTTCTATTCTGAAAGGAAGAAATATGTTATTTATCGTCATATCCAAATCATCACGTAACTCTCCCTATATAGCAATCGTGTAACTATTTTGTGCAACTCTAGTGTGATATTTTCATTACTAGATTCAAAAAAACAAGTTAAAGTTAAGATTTTATATATGGGTTCGAGCTGGAAAATCAAGTACATATACGAGTTCGAGCTCGATTTTATGTACTTTGGCTTTATAAATTAGAATACGAAATCAAATCAGAATGTCAAGAGATCAGTATGCTCGGTTCTAAGCAAGAGATGCGATTGTCTAGGGTTTAAGGCTGGAAGGGTCATCTACTATTATATTGAAGACAAACGATGTAATATGTTACAGCTCTTCCTTTAGCCTAGTTTACTGGTCTAAACGAGTTTCATTTGATTAAACAAATATATTGACTGCTTTTGTGGCACCTTCGACAATCAATGGACTACTTAGTTTTTCGAGGCATGAAAATTTAACGACGAGTTTTTCGAGGCATGAAAATTTAACGTAAGGTTAAATGGGACATTAGTTTATTAAATTGCTACAAATAGGATGAGAATCAAGATTATACGCGTCTTTCATTTAGTTACAGCACATACCTAATATTCTGAAAATGGGTCGATTTCATTTATTTATTTACTTTTTAAATGTAGAACTGGCCAGTTCACACTTGTTTGGTCTACTTAGGTGAACGGCAATTCAGGTTAATAGAACGACAATTTCATTTATTTATTTTATAAATGTAGAACTACACTTGTTTATAATTTGAATAAATATACAGCCTAGATGAATATTTGAATGACAGAATAATCAAATTAGTAAAGCGACAGTCGCTGTCTCATTTTTGTTATATCCATCTCTCTCGTTTGAAGTTTGTTTTTCAGTCAATTTTCGACTACTAACTCAAATCAACACAAACTTAATTCTTTGCCCATTATTTCTAATTCTCGACGTTCTAGCAACCCATTTTATTTCGGCTGCTCGCATACAAAATGAATATTTGTTAAAAACAAATTGACTTGGAAATTATAATAAATGTCAACTAAGAATATATATCAATAAAATCAAAATATATAAATTATATAAATCCAATTTTTTTCAACAAATAGTAAACCATAACGTTGTTATAAGGGTATTCTATAAATCTAATTGTTTTTGATAAATAAAACCTAACATTGTTATAAGTGTATTCTATAAAAATCAAATTGTTTACTATAAGACCTAAAATTTATAAATAGTAAAATATATTCTATATTGTTTTTAATCAAGTTGCGGATGAAAATAGTCTAATATTAAGTCAGAATTTTCAGCTTTAAGCGGTACTGTCCATGACAATGGTTCATTTCAAAATATAGATCTTTCCGATTCATTAATATTTTGAAATCTGCCTATAAATCATTAACGTCTCTCCGTCAGGCAAATATATTTTGATGTATAATAAACATGTGAAATCCAAATACAACAAAATAACAATAAACATTAAAAAAATTACATGAAAAAAAATTCAAATTGAGAAATAAAATTGTACCAATTACCATAATAGAAAATCAGCTCCCTCAGACAGATATACTTTTCAACAATACAATTTCAGACAAGGCTGAAACATTATTAAGATTATCATGACATCAGCGAGAGCTCTATTCAGCATCCATAACAAAAAAATCAAATAAATTTTTATGATCAAGGAAATTGTATGTTACAAACTAAAAATAACTAATTACAATTATGAAGACCCATCGATCAGATAATTGTAGTCTGGCATTTTTAGATCGTCATTCAAAAGTCCGATCGGCATTCCTCACCTCGATGGTATCGCAAACAAATTACTCATCTACAAAATTACCAAAATTCAAAAAGAATACAAAGAAAATGCAGTGTGTGTCATAAGCTCAGAAGGATCCATTGGATTCTTTAATCAGAGGGAAAAAACTTCTCTCATAAAATAGGTAGTTTTAAAGCATCATAGCCAACACACTCTCCAAAAATTTATACATGAAATATAGTCGATGATAAAAAACAAAAAGATTCTGCTCAGACTCGGATAAACAATCACGAACATCGTTTCATACGTCCAGACATAATTAGGAATATTCATCACAGCAGCAAAGATCAAATTCTACAAAAGCTACGTATAAAATCATCTATTAATCAAAAGAAATAGCAGTAAGAGTGTATAAATTAATTCTCAGAAGCATTTCCAAAAGAGGAATTATGCAGACACTCAACACGGCATCAGGTTCTGTCCGCCCGTCCGCGTTCTCTCATCATAGAACCAACGAAAATTTAAAATGCTGATAATACATCAAAACTCAGCTCACAAAGTGATCAAGATCTTATATTTTCTCAAAATAACGTTCATACATCTAAATAATAAAGGATTTTTGAAATATTAAGGCATCAGATAATAAGCGGAGTTATAATCTACATAATTTTCAGTGTAGAATACAATAATTTCACATCAATTGCCTTTTCACAAAAGAAAAATCCGCAATATGAAAAGGAATGTAAAATAATAATAATAAAAAATTAGGGCTAACGAAACGCAATGGCATCAGATAATAAGCGGAGTAAGTAATCAACACAGAGATTCAGTGTGTAGGATAAGATTTTAAAACTCTTCATCTGCCATACAAAATTCACTCAGAAGAAAAACAGCTGCATTCATTGGAAAGAAAACAAGCAGAAAACGAAAATTGCTCGAGGAAAGGAAGAACTGTAGGAAGATTTTTGACACTAAGGCAAGACAAACAAAGTGAATGCAATAGGCTGGTAAGCCATCCAATTCGCTTTCTGCATCAGTTATATCCCCAAGCATACATCAATTGATTTACACAAGGAGAGGGTAAACCAGATGCAATCACTGAAATTCAAACGAGATAGAGGAAGATAGATTAAAGAATTGATTGACAAACAAGAATTTTCATTCTTTGACATGTATAGAGAGAAACACAGAGAGAGGAGCTGCTGCTAGCTGCGTTTGTGGATGATGGCGGCGGCTCCAGAGTTGATATAAATAGAGATTTTCAGAAGCTAGGGTTTTTTTTATCCGACCCGCTTTGATGCAAGAGGCCAGCCGCAGTGCCGCAATCACAATTGGGTTTTTTAATTTTTTTAAAATGATTTGTGATTTCTTTTGACATAATAAAATGATTTATAAATAGATATATTATGTTTTTGTAAAAAATAAAAATTAGTGTACGATAATCAATTGCGATAAATACTTGTACCATATAAAATTGAAAATTTTATTCACGGTAGGCAAAATAAAATTTATAGTATATTAATAAAACCCAAGAAATTATAAATTAAATATTAATAATAATAAAAATAATGAATGATTAAAATAATGAATGATTAAAAAGTAAATTTGAAACATAAATAATTAGAATTTATACAACCTAACAATAATATATTGTATGCAAAATAATATTAGAAATCTTCAAAACAAACATATAGATTTGATATTTTAATTTTTAAATTTTATGTCAGTCTTTTGACATAATCATTCCTAACTACTTTTCAGGAGGAACTATATACGCACACACGACAAGAAGTGAAGGAATAAAAATCAACAATTTGATAGGAAATTATAAGAGAAACAAAATCACACTGAAATGGCATGATATTACTGTCTTTTTTTAAGAGAGGTGGTTCCTAGCGAACTAATGGAATCCTCGTTCATGAGACACCATCACAAAGAATGATATTATTATCAAGAGTCAGATCCTTAAAGCCACATTTTGCACATAAATATACCCAGAAGATACAGCTCAAGATTCTTGTAAGCCCATTTTCTATAATAGAGGCTGATACCAATTCATGTAGAGAGAAATATAACCAAGAAAAGAGCACTACTCTAGGCAAAAGTAAAACTACCATTTTCCTTAAGTAAAACATCAACCTTAGATGATACTTTCATATCATAAATGGAACGACATGCATAAAACTTCTTAGAAAATAGAGAGAGCTTTGTGTCAATTAATTTACTGGTAGACCAAAACCCATACACAACAACATCCAATCCCTACCATTATCAAATTTTGAAAATTTATGTACTCATAGGGTTCTGTGTGGAAATGAATTAAGATCATACAGGTGGGAGAAAACAAAGGCATAAGGTTCAGAACAAACATTATACAACCTCAACTGAAGGTCTCGAGCAACAATAACCTTTTTTTATCCATGCTTTTGTTTGCTGTAAATATATTCACTATAACTATTCCCAATTTATGTACATTACAAAATATATTTAAAAGAGAATGAAGAAGAATCCAAGGATGAAATACGTATGTCCTAGTTCAGGACCTTTTCCTATCATTTTACCAGCGAAGCCATAGTAAAGAATATACAGCTTAGCGATTATTATCACCAGAAATTCCTACCAAAGAAACGGTAAATAGCTGCTCACCTTGACCATTCCAGTACCATTATCAACAAGTGGTTGAATATCCTCTCCTCTGCCATCTCAACTTATACACTTTAAAATGAAAGGCGATAATCACCAACTACGCTAAAAACAAGTAACATAATATATATATATATAAATACTATTTTATAAAATTTGATTATGCATAAACCATAAATAATTTGTCGTAACATGTCCAAATCGATCACAATTACTAGTTTTATTATTCAAAATTCGAAACTCATGACAGTACCAGTTCAAAATTCAAAATTCGAAACTCATAAACTCATGACATTGTGAGCGCTCTAAAAGAATAAACTTAAAATTATGGGATTTAGCTTCTTCAGAAAGACCGAAGGATTTATGTTACCCGCCATCTCGCCCTTTCCCGCTATCCCTCTCCCTCAGAAAACACAGAATTCGACATCTTACCAGTTCAAGCTATAGCTAAATGTGCAATGGAAGACAATCCAACCACTATATTAACTATCTCCAACCTCATCAAGCACGGCCGTCCCCTAACCGCCGCCTCATCTCTTGTTTCTAGCCGCCCGATAGACCTCCGCAAGAATTCCAACCAAAACCCCTGCTGCGGGAAACCAATCTCCCAAAACCCTAGCGCACAAACACTTAAACCCTTGAATCACTCAGCGCTCCTTATTGGAACTGTTAACCTACCCTCTTCCCACAATCCGCTTCAATGTAATTGCTTCCAGTTTTTCGACGACGACTCCGCCACCATCTGTTGTGAAATTTATGATTTTGACACGAAAATGATCGGCCAAAAGATCCGAATTCTCGCTTGGAACTTCATTCCTTTCGAACGTGGGAATCGGAGCGCGAAAGGTGGTTTTCTGGAGATCATTAGGTGGGATTTCTTCCCAGCTTGCAGCGGGAGTGGGTGCTCTTTGTCAGATTTTAGTTACTTTTGCTTGAATTTAGGTGCTTGTGAGCTCGGAGATAGTTCCATGGCCCACAGGCTGATTTTCGGTGTGATAATGTCGATAAGCCCTGTATCAATTGTTCCTTGGGCGAGTGGGGGAGGTGATTCGAGGGGCGTCAATGGGTTTCTTGTACATATTCGTGTTTGTCAATGCAAAGATTGTGCTTCAAAACACCTGGTGTCAGAATTGAGAGGTTTGTGTGAGAGAAATCTGAAAGATCATCGTTTTATTCAGAGCACGATAGTGTACTTCTGTGGATTGACATCTTCATGGCATCCTGTGATCTCACGATTAATTGGTGATGTAGTTTTGTTGACGGGGTTAAAGAAAAAGCTGGTCTATTTAAGGAAGGAAGAATCTCAGCTGATGTATGTAACAACAGATGGAGCATCATTGCACGTTGCTAAGTTGTCGAAGGAACTACGTCTAACTCAATATGCTGATATAAGAGGGAAGGGGGAATGTGGTAGCTATAGTGGGGTCATTACTGGCATTTACATGGATGAGCTGATTCTTGAGTTGGATCAAGATGTGATGCTATTGTTAACTGAACAGTACCTTGCTTTGCCACACTATGCCAGAGTCGGTGCGCTTGTATGTTATTTATACTCTTTTTTGAATTAGTTCACATTAAGATCATATCTAAATTATCCTGTGGAAGGTAGATAATGTTCCTACCGGCAGCAGCTTAAATCTATGGAATGGTCTCTTAACTTAATCAAATGTATGATTCTTTTAGGTTACTCTGAAGAATGTTCATTTTGTGGATCCAAATTTTCCTTGGGGAAAAATGTTGATACTTGGTGCTTGCACTAGGACTAGCATGCATTTGGAGTCATTCTCTCCACTAGAATCATGGTTGTGGCTTCTATACGTTTATGATATTGAAGACACTCCCTTTATGCAGTGTGTTTATATTTGAGCAAAGTACTTATTTTTTAGCACAATTTATTGCAGGTGTCATTTGAAACAACCATCTCCGAGTCTTCTTCAGAAGTTCATTAATTCTTTGCCATATGCTGCCAGATTGTGGTACCTATGTACATGGATATTTCTTTTATCTTTCATTTTTTCTAACTGGCTCGTTTAATGCTGTACATACTGCTCCAGGACATTGCTTGCTGTCTCGTCTTTTCGGAAAATGTTTGCTGGCATTTTGTCTGTGAAGGAGATCTTAGGATCAAAACATGTAATAAATCTGTTTACTTTATTTCAACTTGGTTGAGTTATCGCTTAGAGTAAATCTATGTTAACGTCAATAATTACAAGGTGTTCACAGAAGCAAGGCCTGGTTCAAAAATATGCTAGTTCGTATTTTCTGTCATCAGCCTTTCAGACTCGGGTAAACCTAGTATTGGTTAGAAGAACATTTCAAAAGTTATCTGTTTATTTTTCCTATGTTTACTGTTGAATCTCTATATGGCAGCATGGAGTCCTGCTGGAGTTCTGTAGACATGACTTATGTTCTGGTGGAAAGGAAGTGGATTGTGGTCACTTGAGACTGGTGAGTCTGAGTGGGAGATATTTTCTAATGCTAAGCTGTTGAGCTGTGTATCTGGCTTCATTTATGTCAATCATGTCTTGATGTCTTTGTTCATCAGAACTCTAAGTAAGCATCTAATTGTTTGTTTGACTTGTTTTCTTTCAGGTGCTTCCTATTGCTAATTTAGTTAGTTATTGTGAGGCTTCGTGGAAAAAAGTCTTCATTTCCCAGGAGAGTTGTCCTGATTTTATGGGTGGGATCAATCAGAAAAACCATCTATGTTGTGGTGGGAGATCTTATGTGCAATTAATCAGAAGAGTATTGTGTTCAGAAGAAATTGGTGTTGTTGTACTGGGAACTTTAAAGGTCAGCAATGCAGCACTTTGCTTAAAATCACTACAGTCATTTTCAGATTTGGTTTGTGATTGTCAGAAATTGTATGTTTTATTAGTTTGTTTGGTTTCAAAATATGTATAATCATGATGTATATATATATAAAATATAAAATATAATCTTTCCCTTTTATGTCTAGCTTAGTGCTAGTTGGGTCAGCTATAAAATCAATAGACGGACCTTCAATAGCCTCTTTGAGTATTGCCATCAACAATCAGCTTAGTGTATTATGTTAGATTTACCTCACTTGAAGCTATAATTTAAAAAGTGTGGCTTGGCTATTGTTCTTTCCTTTCCAGATTTCATCTTCTTCTGGAAGACTTCAGCTTGTTGATGCAACTGGCAGTGTTGATTTCATGCTTAACCTTCCAGAAACATTGGATATTAAGAGGATTTTTGAGGTGGTACTGCTAAAACTTTTTTGTATATGTGTTCGGTTCATAATGACACAACGATTTCCTTTCTGAATTATATAATGTCTCTTGAATGCTCTCAGGCGAAGAACTTCAGGCTGATTATGGAAGGTACATGCCCTGAACTGGTAGACTTAAATCCAACCATATATCAGCCTTTATCTTGCCGAAGTATCTTCAGTAAAGCTTTACCATCAAGAAAGTTAAATATATCAATGTATCTTTACCACTGTCCAAGTGATGAGGATTGTAGAAGTCGTTCTCTATTCTTTGAGTGGAAAGGGAATTCTCAGGATCTTAACAGTGGGAAATATCATCTGCTTTGGTTATCACATAAATTTCCCATTCAACAAAAGGTATGCTGTCATCATGCAAAGATAAATAATCGTTTTAAATTTTGGACTGGCCACTAAATTATTGTTTTCTCAACCTTGTGCTTTGTTCAGTTTCTAGGATATCTAGCAAAGAGGCCCAACATGTTTGCAGAAGCCATAGTCTTACCTTGGGATTTGCTTGTTGCTGGAAAATACAGAGATGCAATAACGACTAGAAGTTTTTCAGGCCATTGGCAGGATTCTTTCAAGAACTTAGCCCCAACTAAGGAGCACCTTACTCTTAAGAGATGTAAAAGTGAGCACACTTCATTTCAGGTTTCCAGTTGCGGTCTGGATGATGCTGGAGGTGGTTTAGGAAGCTACTGCGATGAAATCTGTAGCTCCCAGTGCAACTCTTATACGGAGAACATATGTTATTCAAATAATGAGAAAGAAATTTCATGTCAAAATACTGGTGAAGGAGTAAACATTCATTGGATGGGAATGCTGCATTGTGACAGTGATCATGCTGAGGTTGTTTCTAGCAGCAAACCACCAAGGAGGAAGGTGTTGCTGGAATTCGGTCCTGATTGCTTTTCCAAGTATGAAGTATGTTGGTTGTTCATTAACAAGCTATTTAAAAATTTGTCATTTTGTTTATTCAGTATTTAGTCAAGCATCTTCCAAAATTTGCAGCTACTCAAAATTGGTTGCTGTTATCTTGTTAAGCACAAGGAGGGAGACATGTTATGCTGTAAAGAAGAAAATTATCAACTCAGTCGTGCTAAAGTGTTCATTAGTTCTGGAACCATTTTTCGGAGTCTTACATTGTCATCTATCGAGGGTCTTCAAAGTGCTGATCTTTCTGATGGATTTCGAATTTGCAATTTGCATGTTAGTGGTGATGAACTAACCAAAGGTTTCTGTGAATTTGAAATTCCATGTCTCATTGGCAATAGCATGGGCAGTGAGAGTTATTCAGACATTAACATATTCGTTTCCTCCAGTTCCGTAAAATTTTTGGAGAAATTTATGAAGATAATGGAGTGTGTTTCTAATGAGTCCAGGGATTCTTTTGAGGAGGAATCTAGCATCCATGATCATAATGGATCGATGATAAATTCATCCATGCAATCTTCGGGAACTTCATGTTCTGACTACCCTTTACCTCAAGGGAAGCTAATAACTTTACGTGGAGTTGTACTGGCTTTTCATGATTGTCATGGTGTTGATTTTCTTTCACAACCTGGGCGCTGTCGTGGTGGAGGTTCAAAGTTGATGTTTCTTCAAGAAAAAGCTGGCATCTGTGTCCATGTTTTTGTGGACAATCATACCGTACGTCCTATACATGTATTTGCTTACTATCCACCTATTTCCATTTTCTTACTTGGTAATATATTCTTCAGGTTAGAATCTTCTGTGATAGAAGCAAAGAAACTTTTCCTATTGGGTTAGGAAAAGACGCCTATGCAACCTTTCACCGAGTCCTTGTACTTAGGTACGCATTCATAACTCATGCATCTGAGAGTCCTTTAGTGGCGATTTTCCTTTTTTTAATTTTCTTTAGTTGTGGTTATTAAGATCCAGGAAAAGAAAATACAATTTATTCAGTTTTCATATATATTGTAGCACAGGTATAATTGCTTATCTTTTCTTGGTTCCCCTTGTTCATGAACCCTTTTTTTTATCCTATTCCACTAGTTTAGATAATGTATGCAAGATCCATGCTTAGAATTCGTTCAATTGTTTTTCCTTCTTGTTCCTACCACATGATTGAGAAGTTGAAAGGTGTGTTTCGCTAACATATGTTTTTTTTCCAGTGAGCTGGACAAGTATATGATGACAGCTGTATCTTTCATCACAGTCGACCACGCGAGCTTGATGAGGCAGCACCGCGATCATGAACTTAGTGATGCATCCAGAACTGTAGGCTCACGTATTGTTGCATCTAAGGATACTGTTTCTATTGCACTGATATCTGATGCACTGCAATTATCAGAGCTTAGGCCAATGCAATTTCGTTGCAAGGTAATTTGTGCATTATTGATTGTTCTAATCTATTTTATTTCTTTCCTTTCTTCTTTATATGTGCAAAATGCTTTACAATTTTCGATTATCAACCTTTTCTCATTCTTTATATACTTTTTTTTTGGTGACACAGGTTGTTGCTTTGTATATTCTTGTCCTAGAAAAAACTGGAAGTAGTGCAATTTTTCAATCACATGTTCAGTCCATGCGTTCTGCTTTTGCGATTCCATTTGCTGGTTTTATCATAGGTACTACTTCCGTTCCTTTCACATGGTGTTAATCATTGGAAATATAAGTGTGCATATTCACTTGAGCTCAATGTAGCTCCACATAGAAGCTATGCCACCTGATTTGGTGGAATGCAAGTTGTGTTCTTCAGTTAGGTCTCATTTACTAGTTGTAAGAAAGTTAAAATTTATTACAACTTCCATTGTTTGGCTAATGAGTGTTTGATTCAATCTAGAATTGCATTTCTGCTTAGTGCAAGCAACCTAAGGCGCATGTTTAACTATCTATTTATTGAACAGCCCTTCAGTTTTTTGTGATAGTTTCTCTACCAAGAAAGTTAGTATAAAACCTTTTCCAGGCTATTATTTCTATCACTAGTTTGACTTTTTATTGTTCTCATGTGAAGCTTTCATAAAATTGGGCTCTGAATGATTATGTCCATTACCTTTCTAAAACCCTTCTCTGAATGTGATGTAGATGATGGTTCATCCTCGTGTTGTTGTTGGGCCGACTCGAAAAGTGCTGCCGCCTTCCTTGGTTTAGATTTGGAGGAGTATTCACTTGAAGATACTTTAACGGGATGTAAGGCTGGTAAAGGGCAGTTACACATCTCCACTGTTGGCCGCCTAAATCAAGTACTAGAGCGACATGGCAGGATTTTGGTGAAAAATTGTAGCTCAATGTTCGAGTCTTCATGCCAAGATCTTGAATTCGCTGTTGACTCAAAGAGACTACTTAGCAGTTCGGATGAGGATAACCTTCAAAGCTTAATTGCCAAAGCTTTTCTCACCGCATCTTGGGTAAGCTTGTATTATTACTGTTCTCCAGTGAAGATGAAAAACGAGAAAAATCCGAAGAACAATCACCTGAGATGATAAAGAATTAATTTTTAATAGATCAAATATTGTTAAGGCATATTTTTCTATCTCTGGCATGCTCTAGCAGTTTGCTTTCTTGAATTCGCTATTTGTTTATTTTCAGACAGTCGATGGCAACCTCATGGATCCGAAAAAAGGAACCTGGTTGGAGGAGTGTCTATCCAAGTTGGACGTCGCTGTTCCTCCATTGCTAAATATCTGGGCTACGCGTGTTTGTCGAACAGACACGCTTGCAGAATCTAGGAGCGTCATTCAAGAGCTCGTATAGTTGCACCTAGTATCTCATTTCTGTTCTACATTCAGGAACTTGTATATATAGTTACAGGTTTGTTCGTGTATAGTATATAGAGATTCATGTTTGTTGGTTTGTGCCAGTGTATGCTTGGTATCGCATTTATACACACATTTTCTCGACTTATTTTTGATGTCTTTGGCCTAATTACTTCAACTTTCGATTTCACAATCTTTCTTTAACTCTTAGAATCCCCAACTTTATCATCTCTTTTCATTGGAATTATAACTGTCAAAAATCCTGAAAATTAATTCGAGATAAACTTTGACTCATTCGTATGTAAAGATTCAAATTCTCGTCTCAAGATTTGGAGTCGACGGCTCTTTTTATTTGCTCGACTCCTTTGCAGGAAGTTCAGAGCTTCTTTGACGGGATTTGAACTCAAAATTTTCTTGAAATCACGATGCCCCTTATGATGATAGAGAACATTCTTTCCCCTGTTTTTCGCAACCCATAACCTATTCCTTTATCGTTGGGATAGCTCATTCTCGTACTGCAGACAAGCTCCCATATCATGGGATCTTAAATGCCTCTTCATTCTCCAATTATCCAAGTTGTTCTTTTTTAGTATGGGGGCTTTAAATTCAATATTTTTTTACAATATACATCGCTTGTATACAATCTGCTAGTTTCTCAAGGTGCTCATTTACCGTAAATACCGTATTGATTCCTCAACTCAAGACAAAAAGCAATAGTTGGTATGTCATATTAACCAAAACCATTAATTTATCTCGCAAAACACCAAAAACAAATTCACCAGTCTAAAAGTGTGCTTCCTTGGGGCCAAAACATGATATGGTATTGTCACAATGGTCATTGTCCTTGTCATCAGTTGGTGGCAAGAAATAATCGACAGAGAGGCCAGATATATTGAAATCAACCTCTTCAATATTCCAAGTCTCCTCCAACTTCCACCTCCTCTTGAGCGTCTTCCCATATCTGTAAATGGAGGCAGTGGTGTTGCCGGTATGCGCGATGTTGATCCCATCGACAGGCCTGTAGTCGTCGAGGAAGGACTGGAGGCTCGTCTCGTAGAAGACACAGTCGTCGCCTGCAGTGGCCTTCATCCGTATGAGCTTGGTGTCTTCGAACTGGATGAGGAGGCCCGACCTCTGGCTGAAGTATCCCCATATGGTGTGGTGCACGAGCTCCGTGTGGGGCGTACTCTGCGCCTTCAGCATCTCCGAGCTCGTCTCCAGCTTAAGTATGAAGCAGTCCTCGTCGTTGATGATCTTCTCTCCGATGCACACCGTGTTTGAGAAGAGGTTAGCTGTCGATCTCGGGTCCAATCCCTGTATAAATATAAAACATCGTTGGTGGGGCTGGATTTTCTTAGTTTTAAGTTCGAGATTTTGGGTTGATGGGGCTTTTGTTCGCACGAAATGCCGAAAATAAGATATACAAATTTTGCCCTAAGTTTAATTTGTACTTTCGAATCTTTTTCTCAAATACACAAACTTATATTTGTAATTTTCTCCTGATTTCACTTTCCTTCTTAATGGCTCAGACATAGTTCATCTATACAAACTATTCCGATCAATTATTTGTAGTTACCTGGAAAAATCTTCTGAGGGGTCTAGGAGGACCTCTGGAGACGTTGGAATTAGAGGAATTGGACTGAGTCCAGTTGATTTTGCCGTCGCTGCCGGCGCTGATCTTGTGGCGGGAAACCACGAGCTCGAGGTACCATAAATCGGGGTTCATCTGCCATATCACGAACCCGCCTGCCTCGCTACTCGTTTTCGCAGTTTCGATAGCTTTCACGCCGTCCGATGCCGCCACCACCATCTTCACCTGCCCGACCGCGTACATGCTGCTCACGCCGTTGAGCGCCGTTACCCCTCCCGCTGCCGCTAGGTATTGCTGCACTATGTACTTCGCAGTGCAAGATTCCTGTTGACATACGCCAAACCCATCAATTTATACACATGCATGCATGTTTTCCTCTTTGTATATGTGCAAGATCAAGAAATGCAGAATTTTCACAAGCAAAATATGCTGACAATTCTTAGAGTTAGTTGCTTTAATATAAACGAATTATGTCCCAATTTTGGTTTTGCATACGAATTTTAAGTCTTGTTCTCAAATACACAGACTTTACATTGTTTTTTATTTTCTCCTAATTTCACTTTCACAAAATTGAAGCAGGTAGTCGAAATTCTTGAGTAGACGTGATGCCCCGTGTACTTTATGCAACCAACGATGTCATTTTCCCATTTTCCAAGTTAGCTTCAATTTTGCCGGAAAGTAAAACCAGGAGAAAATTGCAAACAATGTGAGTACGAGATTTGAAAGTCACATGCAAAACCAAAGTCAGGGTAAAGTTTGGTATATTTTAAACCAATTAACCCTAATTATTAACGTAGAATTATGAAAAGAAGGTATGGTTACGATGGAGCCATCTTTGATGGGGTTGGTGAGAGCGTGATCCAATTGTGCGCGATAAGGAATGAAAGCGGAAGAGACGAGCTTGAGCAAGAGCATGAAGTGGTCGGTGTCGGAGAGGAGGGGGTTGGCGGTGGCGGCCCACTTATCCGCGGCGGACTGATAGTGGGCCCGCATGAGATCCCGCATGTTCTGCCACCGCACGTCGGCGGTGCTCCCCATCTTCTCGAACATCTCCTCCGGGATCGGCACCTCCAGCACCGTATCCAGCCCTCCTTCCTTGTCCGAATTCGGACATAGATTCCTCATCACCATTCATGCACGTGCAAATGTGATCGGGGAAGAGGAGGATGATGAATTGATCTCACCTTTCCTCTTCCCTTTTCTTCTTCAATGGATTTTGTTCTGTATTAGCTTTTCTTTTTTTCCTGATTTCCTTCTTCTTCTTCTTTTTTTTTGGCTTTTGATGGATATGTTTGCCTAAGGTGTTCCTTGTACGTAGGCTGTCGTAGGGCATGAGTTGAGCGAAGCTCTATGTATGCTTGCTTTTTTGTTTGATAATTTTGTGTTGTGTTTTGTGATCAGTAGTCTCGTATAGTTTATTTGTTACATTTGCGTAGATCTCGAGCACTTGAAATACTTTATTTATTTTTGGTGTCATATTTTCTGTGCCATTATCATTTTCTTATAGTTTTTAATCATTGTTTTCTTCTATTTTAATTTTATAATTATTAATTAGAATTTACTAATTCAAGTAGGATCTATAATTATTTATATTTTTAATTAATAATTGATTGTTTCAAATTTAGGTTATATATTTTAAAAACATTATTTATTAATAAATATTAAATAGTTTTTATTTTTATAATGAATATTATTAAAACAATAAAAGTAAAATTAATAGTGAGATACAATAATTATAAGACAAAGGATCCCATCCTACCGATCGAGTGAGAGATTCCAAATGCTTTTGAATGCTATGGTTTATCCTAGATGACGAGTTCCTATAAAATATTAGAATACGGCTAAGATAGAATAACATTTATTTTTTAGGCTTGGATTTGATCTGATTCTTATCATGTCAAATTATACTACTTTTCTTTATTTCTTCACACATTACAAATATATTGATGATATTTGGACAAAAATATCAATAAAAGATTTTGGATCACATATTTATTCAAGACCAAATACAACATATATATAAGGATAGTCTCTTTTTATTCATATAACCACTTATTTATAAAAATAATAAAATTATTACAAAATGTATTATTTTATCCTATATATAGCTCCCAAATTTAAATCCTAATAAAATATTAATTTGATCATTATAATTCCAGATTCGAGAAATGATTCTCAAGAAAAACACTTTAGTAGCGTTTAGCACCGGATTCCCTCAGATATGAAGAATTGTGTTTCAAAAACAAACCATGAAATCTGATTCAAGCTAATTAATGGAGTGTCAACCCTTGTAATAGGCAATAAAATATCCAGAAATGAACAATATTTACTACACGAAATAACTATAAATGTTTATGATAAGATTGTACATAAAACTAAAAATCTAGTAGTCTCATTTATGTCATGCCAATATTATCGTTCCTAACCACATAAGATAACATCAAACAATCAGACAATATCTCATCTTCCATTTCAGACCCTTTGGTTGGTGTTTGTGTTTGGAGGGGAGCAAACTTGACTCCAACCAAAAGAGACTAACATGATGACTTTCAAGAAATATGAATTGTATATAGATTCAGAAGAATCCTGGAAACTTGGTTTGCATTCTTTATCTATATCGAAAGGCCCACTTTTTTGTCAATCGAGTATATAATTTTTTATCAGCATTGGACCTGTATAATTAACCAATAGAGGGGAGGGGGGTTGGAAACAAAATTCTAGTTAGGAAACAATTTATGAATCATTTGCAATAGAAATAAGTATTTTTGTATATATTAAAAACATTATTGTATATATAAAAAACATGGTGCATGTGGAAAAATACGTTTACTAGAACGACGCCCTATATATGAAGATATTATATCGACTTGTTGCGTGCACTGGTGGGGTTAGGGGAGGTTTGGATTAGCCTCAAGCCTCCCCAACCAAAAAAAAAAAAGAAAAAGAAAATGTGGAATTGTTATTTTGTAAAATTGGTCCTACTTTGAAGAGTTCTTCACCACCTCCTAACGAGAAAGGAAGTAAGTTTCTTCTTCTTTTTGTCGATTTCAGTTGAGACCCTTTTCATTGAGAACGACAAATACTAACCTTGCCTCTTAAAATGGACCTGTGCAAACATGATCGCAATTTAGGACAAGAAGAAGAGTTATTGACTTGGTTTTTTTGTCGTGCTCTAGCTAGGTTTGCAGCTCACTCCTAAGTATCTTAAACTATAATCTTGAAGAGTGCAAATAGGCGAATAAAATCACGGAATAAAAGAAGAAAAGAAAAGACAATCTAAAAACAAATCTAATATTGTTCTAACAATAACTATAAACTCTTTCAATGTCTCTTCAACTTCACTTCCTACACTACACCAACACTCGCATTGTCTCTCACACACACACATTAATTCCCTTAAGTGACTTCAACCACCAACTTAATTATTGATTAAAGGAAAAGTATCTTACCAACTGATCTATCATCATCTTAAATCCAATTTAAGGTAAGCATAATGGATATTCTCACCCTATCTCAAAAAAAATTCCCTATGATTAAAATATCATCAAGATTTAGAAGTTGACCCTATCAAATGGCACACCTGTACGCGGCTCATGAAGATCATATTCTTACAAAATGACCTCATCAGTCAAATTCCTCTGTAGCTTTCAGGTATAACCCTCACTAAGATTTGGTCATCAGGTTCGAGCATCCAAATTTACAAAAGTACCCCTCCCATCACCACCAGCCGGCCTCTCCCCTCAACATTCTTTATATATAAATATACAATTTAGCTGAATTATCTACACATATATATCTGATTCTTGCTCAAATTCAATCTTGGCCAAATCAAAAAAAAAGATCCCAAAGTCCCTACTACTCTCTCTCCTCACCTCTCTCCAAATCTGTCGCCCCAAAAACCCTTGCTCAATGATCAAAAGCCCTCTGCCTCGTGCACCTCCATACATGCTCTCCCCTCTCAACTCTAAAACATTCGACATTTCCTTCCCGGGCACTCCCATCCCTCCACCATCCACGCCGACCTCACTCGACTGCAGATTTTCCTCGTCACGTCTCAACTCTCCTCATGCAAGCGACTCCGATGATGATCCGGCTTCGACGGTCCCATCTTCACGAAACCACAAGTCATCAAAATCCTGCATCAGAAGCACAACTTCATCTTCAAGAGATAATGACAGCTCTTCTCCTCCCAGCTTCAACAAGACAGAGGCAAAGGCGAAGCGTAAACCACGAAGGTTCAAGCGTTATGGATCAAAGGAATGGAAGGAAGGGAGGAATATGAGGAGAGAAAGCCAATGTTGGGGAGGTTGGCGCCATGCATGTTGTCGGATGGGAAAATGGAGCAGAGCTTCGTGGTGGTGAAGAAGTCTGTCGATCCATACGAGGATTTCAAGAAGTCGATGTCGGAGATGATTGTGGCGAAGCAGATATTTGAGCCCAAGGAGCTGGAGCAGCTGTTGATGAGCTTCCTCTCGCTCAATTCGAAACTGCATCATAAAGTTATCATAGAGGCTTTCACAGAGATTTTGAAGGAAGTCTTATGTGGATGATGATATGATATGATTAAACTTGTGTGTTCATTGATTTTTTTGTGATCATGGTTCTTGTTTGTGTGTGTGAGTAGTGGCTGTATAATTATTTGTTACTGGAGTTGTAATTTACATGCTCTTCTGCTGCAACACAAGCTAATGAATTTAGTTAAGATATATGAAAGCGTTTTGTAGATGAAAGCAACATCAAACGATTGCACGTAGTGGAAAATAAATAGTGCACACCAAATTTTATTTTTATCTACAAGATTTATTTACTAAATACGAAGTGGTCTATTTACTTTACATAAAGCAGAAAGCAATTTTCCTTAAAAATAGTATCTTTTGAAAACATCATTTAAAATGATGTTGAGATCGAAACTATACTTTTAAATACCTAAACCATATGGTATGGTGTAGTTATTAAATGAAAATCAGGCCAAAAGAACGGGAAAAAGGACTATCAGTATTTGCGATAATTGAATCTGTATCTCTCTCTCACGAATTCCTTTTTTTGTATTTATTACACAAACTAAAGAACGGGTTAAATATTTTTGGATAAATTAGAAATAACAAGATATAATTAATTACCCCCCCCCCCCCGCGGGGGCGGTTTTGGCCTATTCACAAAAGATTTTATAGTTTTCAGAACTTAAGAAATCGTCCCAAGAATAATGCAATCACTTTGGAAGTAAAAATCTGTAGCTGCTATTTTGGATTGGTGGGTTTTAGATAGACTCCTCTTCTACATAAACCACACACAAAAAATTCACCATTTTGTGAGTGTTTATTGGCCTAATAGTAGAATTGTTAATACCCGAAGTCAAAGATCTCGGGCTAGAGTCCATCTTGACGCAATCTTTAAATTTTTGTATTAAATTGACAAAAAAAATGCACCGTTTTTTAGTTGATATTTTTGAACTATCGACAAGGGATTCCTTGGGAAATATTCTGTTATCAGCTTAAAATATAAGTATTGACAAGTGGATTTAAGCCCGGAAATCACTCGAGAATGAATGAGCTGTGAATTTGTTAGTTATATTATTGCGTTTTAGTAACCAAATTAACAATTCCTTTGACTAACAAATAAATCTATTCAGGGATGGAGACTCACAGCTACAAACAATTACATTACATGTACAACCTCGACTTTATCCAGCCTAGCATAAATGCGTCACGACCATTTAACAAAGTGCAATTTTTTTTTCTTTTTTCTATTTCAACTATTGGATTCCCACCACGTGTATTTTAAACATATCCCTAAAAATACATGACTATGCAAGGTCAATTGATTATGGAACACTAGAGTTGGTGATACTATAAGCAATTGACTCATTTGTGTGCATCAGCATTACAAGGCCAATTGCCAAGAACAATGTAAATTCGTAAGGCTACAATAAAACACCGTAAATCATAAACTGTGGGGATACAAGGTTTTTTTTCGCACACCATAATAGGAAAGTATTTCAGCTACAAAGAAAATTTGAATAAGAAATATGGGTATCCTGGATATGAATGATCTTCAGTATGATTAGCAGCCATACTCGAGAATACACACAAGCAGCATCTCTCTCTCTCTCTCTCTCTCTAACCGAGCACACATGCAGTCGTTACAAGAAGCGTTTAAGCAACCCGATTGCATTTCATGGCCTCACTGTTCTACATCATTAGCAGCTGGAGAGTCAGTGTTGTCATAAAAATGTCTGACATGACATAGCTTCCCACCAGCTTCATCGGCAAACATGATCTTCCTCTCCCCCTTGGGGTGACTATCATTTGAAGAAGGTGTGCTGTCCGGCGTCATTTTCTAACAATTAAGATCACGAAATTAAATCAGGTGATGTCCTACATCGAGATTATAAATATTTTTTAACCTACTAACAAGTGATCTTTTTGGTACTTTCCTTGGCAAACAAGAATAGTTTCTGTCATTAAACGCTTTTGTATGAAAATCGCTTGTTCAGAAAATATGATGGAAGCTGTAACCATGAGTATTACAGTGAGGACTGACCATTATTTTACAGAATCGGTTGCAGTCCCTGGCCATCATAGACATCCACTTTCTAGCCGTTTCTTCAGCTTTTATAGCATTATTAATGGCCGATTTTACCTGTCAAGAAGAAAGAAACATATCTAAGCTACTTGCCATTCTATATCGATTAGCATGCTAATGTAGATACATATTTGCAGAAATTCAAAGCATGAATGACAACCAGAAGATCAATAAGATATCAAGAACTTGTAATTACTATTTCAGTATTGACCTGTGAACGTTAATATACTGGCATATCCAGCTTTAGTAATCAGAGTCATCAAGATCAATAAATGGACTTAACAGTTAAATCAAACCGAAGATGCAGAAAGCAATAATTCTAGAATCAAGAGTTAAAAGAGATTTGGCACATACTACTGGTCAACTGCATTTATCCAGTATCATGATATTCATATAGAGAAGTTATGTGGATTCTACATCTCTAGATTTAGCTCAAGACAAGAAAACAGATACCCTATCTAGATGGCACATAATTTCTCTGCATTATGCACATACGAAGCAGCTGAACATAGAAGTGAATTTGAACTGGAATAGAGAGGATACAGCCCAGGTAATATGATCAGAAAACTGGGAGTACCTTTGTAAAGGCAACACGAGGTAGTCATACTTCTAAGCTAGTCAGGAATATATGTGAACTTTAGAGTAGCCTCTTCAGAAATAGGAAGTAAGATGGACTTGGAGGCAAAATAAAGTTCCAGAAGGCTGTATTAATTTATGGTCATCAAAGAAGATGATGATCAAAGACATTAAAAAGTCAAATAGTAGTTGGTAATTTAGAGAGTGGTGGCATGGCTCTCGTCAACACTATTCCAGATTACCATGGTCCATGATCATCCAAGGTAGACATACTGGTTAGTGCAGCAATAGTTGCTTTATCATAACTAATTTATCTAACTACAGGCATGCTTCAATTGATTGTATGAAAATGTTTGATAGAAATTTAATCAGATAAAACCTAATACTATATTTAAAAGCCTACATCATACATACCTCATCTGCATCATTTTTTAAGGAAGCATTGCGGTATGCTTCAAAAAGCAATTTTTGTTCTACAATGTCTTTCATGGACTTCAACTCATTCATCAGTTTTAGTGCAACAGACTCCATGTCATGCATCTGTCTCTGTGAGAATGCAACAGCACTTTCAGAACAACCTTGAACAGAGGTACAACCGGTACTGAGGTTAGGTAAAGTACGTGAGAAACGAGGGCCCTCAAGATTGCCTTTGGCTTTCTGTGATCTCTTGCTGATGCGTCTGGGACATATGACTAATTTCCCTGGCTAACCTGTTCAGGCAATCTGTGATTCACAGTTTTTTTGTCATACTGGACCTCTGATCTCAGAGATGAAGGTTTCTTCCCAATTTGGTTTTCAAAGAGCTTCTCCTTGCATTCATAATCAACTGCAAACATTTTATGGGATGGTCAAGGAAAATATGGAGACCAATAAATCAGAAGACACATAGCAGCATGAGTGAGCAGAGGAAACATTTATATGACAGCTTCAACAAGTCATATATTATAATCTCAATAGAAACCACAACAGCAAGTCAGAGATCTTGTTGCACTATGACAAGAAAGCACTTTGTGAAATTTCACATTCAGGAATCTGTTTGCTCATAGAATCAAAAGAGAAGTGTATCATAATGAATCTGTTTCCAGTGATATTTTATTGAAATTAGCTTCATTTTTCAAGGTTAATGAAAAGAGTAGGGTTCTTCAAGCATATACAGCAATGAGAGAAGGGGGAGTGGCAGAAATCCATCATAGACATGGTTTGAGAAACTACTACTTTACTTACTATTTTGATCAGTATCGTTCTCAATTTCAGCAGAATTCATCGCTAAGCATAATTGCTCTTGAGAAGATGGAGACAAGGCCTGTCGACAAAGACCAACAAAATTTCAGATGGTCACAACAAAGGCATGTAGAACTAAAATATCATGCAGAAAACTATATTTACCTTACGGTTGGAAAAGAGTCTTCCAGGAAGTAGATGTTGCTCTGGTTTTGCAATTGTATCAACATCATCACAAGTTCTGTCCTCTAAAGAATACTCTTTTTCTGTACATGTAGTTGGAAACTCTGGATTCTGCTTGTCCAAAGGTTTCAATAACTCATCTTCAGTATGACCTTCAGAATTGAAGTCATTCCTCATATCAGTATCAAAGGAAGATGTTGAAAGTTTCTCCTCATCAGCAATAGTATCTTTCCTGAAAATAGGATTTTCCTTAGTACTTGAGGTCATAATGGAAGCTGGCTTGGAGCCACAGTTCTTGCCAGGGCTACTCTGAGAGTCATTTAACTCAGCCTCAGATAGAAGATCTGCCTCAGCTTTATCTTCAAACAGGACAGAGTTAGATCCCTGAGGAATACAATCATCAATAGCCAAATCAGGAAGCTGGCAGCCTGAACTACAGTCCTCAGGCATATCTTCAACAACTGAAGAACTACTAGAATGACAAGACACAATTGCATCCGGATCATCAGAAAATGAAGTTACCCAAGAACATGAATCAGGATTCTCTTTTGGCTTCATGATTTCTTCTCGTACAGAACCCAGCGACTCCTTGCGTTCAGATTCCAGAGTTTCCAACCTGAAGTTCCCTTCACCCCCAGGAAAAAGCATGGAAATAGGTTCGACATCCTCCAAATGATCATAAGAGATCTCATTAGTAAGACACTCTTCATATCTGTTCACATATGATAATGGTTCTCTGTCATGTTCAGGTAGAACTGTCTTCTGACCAGTATTTACCACCTCATTATCACCAGCAGATGAGGCCGAAGGCATTTCATCTTGGCCTAATTGCTCAGCTTCTGGAGCCTCAACTTTGACACAAATAAGTGGAGCTAGTTCACCACCAGCTTGCTCGGAACCTTCGGAAACCAAATTTGATTCAGATTTAATAGCTTCTTCAATGGTTTCAGAGGAAATAGAACTTGAATTCAGGCATCTCCTTTTAGCCCGTGTGGCCTTTGAATGCTTTGATTTCAAATTGATAAGAAGCTCATTTAGATCAGATTCATCTTCCACGGCATTCTGTTCAGTGGAAACATACTTCCTCCTCTTTGTCAATAACCGATTCTTGAGCTGTGATAATGTGGTAGCATCATTCACATCACTGTCTGAATCCCCATCAGTACTGGGAGCACCATCACTAGGTTCAGGTTTTACTGCCCGTAATGTCCTATCAGCCACCACAAAACATGGACTTCGATGTTTCACTTGTTTATTTTCAAACACTGAACCTGGAGGCTTCTCTCTTTTGGCATCTTCACTACCATATACATCCTTTAAAATCTTGGTTTGAGTCACTGGCCTTCCATTGGCATTGATATTGCAAACTTTTATCACCAAGCCACCCCTAATAGTTTGGATAAAATGCTTAGCACTGCAATTCCTCAGCTCCATTGTTCAGGGAAAAAATCAACAAATTTGTCCTCTTCTATCTTGCACATAACCAGGAGCAGCAAAACTACATCAGACAAGAAAACAAATGAAGCCAATTCAACACCAATTTGAAAAATTAGCTATAGAATATGAAGGTAGAGCAAGATGGGATGTTTTAAAGGAAAATAGAAATCTAGTTTCATATATCTAATAATATTGAGAGCTGGATTATTCTTTAGTAAACTTTTAAATCAAGCAAATATCTTTTATCTTTGAGCAGAGACTTGAAATCTAAGTCCAAAAAATAATGTAATAGTGGAAGTACCATTGTAGTGACATTAACTAAAGTTATATTCAATTGGTCAGAAGAAAAATCACACAATCAAATTGGGGAAGCCATATACCTAATTGACATCTCCTAACACGCACTAGACCCAATTTGGAGAAGGAAAAAATACAAAATCAAAATAGCTAGCACAGAAGCTCTTTAAAACGTAATTGATTAAATCAAATTCAATAAACCATAGTAACCAAAACAGGCAATCAACTGAAAGCAATCAGCAAAGCAAACATCAGCCAATCGGAATTTACTAAAATAACAATAAGTTCGATCGAATAACAGTTTACATCTGGCGCTGAACAACATATAGGCCTTTCAATTTAGATGCGTATAACCCAAAGATGAAATGAAATGCAAACAGTTATCGGATGTAAGCCAAAGCCCAAAGATTTCCAGGTGAAGCCTAACGGAATGAGTAAACTTGAAAATGACAGACACAAATAGACACAAACGAAGGGATAAGCAGATCTCGTACAGAAGAGTGTACCTGAGGTGGCCTGACTCTGGCGCTGCAACAGTCACGGGGAGTGAGAGAGAAGGGGTGAGAGGCTAGTGAAATGGAGTGTGGCGGAATACTTTATTTATAAGATACAAGTAAATTCGCGGCAAACAGTTTGGCGGGAATTCACTTTTCTGAAATTGTCCCGTCGCGTAAAGTAGACTTGTGTTTGGTTTGGTAAAAAACTATAATCTAGGTAGTGGACGGCGGTGATATGGAATAACTACCATATATGTCATTCATCACGAATAATATACATATATTGATCATCTATACCATATCTGGCGTAAGGATGTCAAACTAGCAACATAATCGAAGACAATGGACCCATAAAATTGGCCTCAAAGCCCATATCCGTCAGCTTTGGTTGCAGTCCTTCTCGCACTCAATGGGGACATAACTCCGTAACACCCGACATCAATGCGGTGTTGACTCAAGATGCTTTCCATGGAGGCGGCGCTATAAATAGGACATGTCTCTCAAAGATTAGTCACCTCGCACATCGCATTCGGATTCTCTCAACGCACTTCGCATACATAGCTCGTGTCAAGCTCTCCTCCCGCCTGCCCGTCCGGTTCGGAGCTCGTTGGTCTGCGGTGTCGCCACCTACGAGACGCCGCTTTCATCTTTGGGACGATCGCCGTAACCAGAGCACTACGGGCGTATCTCGTCTTCTGGAAAGAGACCTCATCGATTCGGCATCTGCTCACGGTTTTAGTTTCTATTGTATTTATTACATTATCAAATTCATTGTTAGTTTTGATCTTCTACATTTCTTTTAAGTTATGTCACGCCCGCAAGTTACGTACTATTTGGTACACCTTTTTCCAACAATCGCAAGACGAGATATACTTGCCACAAGGAGACCAGACTTTTGAATAAACTTAAAACTTTCGAAACTAATACCTTTGCTTGGAGATGTCGACCGTACCTGCCACCGACTCCACTCACGCGGCCGCCTCGCCTCTCTCTTGCCTCGCCACTCGCACAATGGCTACGCCATGTTTGGTTTGATGCCTTGGGTCAACCTTTGGACCCTTTGGGTCGACTGTTGGTTCCACTTTTAGTAGTTCAACGTTTGGTTCCACTTTTAGTGGTTCAACTGTTGGTTCCACTTTTAGTGGTTCAACGTTTGGTTCCACTTTTAGTGGTTCCATTAGCTCGACGACTGCACTTTTCAGTGGGTCATTGTTGGATCCACGGGATCTAACACTGGTGGTTCTCATACGAGTTTCATGTTTGACACACAGTGGCTTTGGTGGATCCGATTTTAGATCGATCTCGCGCTGTTCATACTGCGAGGATGATGCCGCCGCCGAGAAGCCAGAAGTTTGGAGGATCCGACTTCAAGAGATGGCAACGAAGATGTTATTCTACCTCACGACGTTGGGCTTCGCCAACTTGATGGAAGATGAGCCCGCTGTTCGGGTGGTAACAGACTTTCACGTCCAAGCAAAGATATGACAATAGGACCGGCAACTATCTTTGTAAAATTTTATACTTGGTAGTTTAGAAGATAGCAGATAGTGTTTATGTTGTTGTAACGACATCCAAATGTATGTGGGATGCGTTAGAAAAGAAGTACCGTAGTGATGATGCAGTGCAAAGAAATTCATTGTAGCCAAATATTTGGACTACAAGATGGTCGATTCTCGACCGATCATGGACCAAGTGCAAGAGTTTCAACTCATTGTACACGAGGTTCAAGCCGAAGGGCATCTTGTTTCAGACGGCTTTGTCGTCGCTACATCGATTGAGAAGCTACCCGGGATGGAGACTTCAAGGTCTACCAGCAAGCAGCGAAAGGATATGACACTGAAGACTTGATCGTCAGCCGCGAATCGAGTCGGCGTGAAGAAGCGAGTTAAAAGCGAAAGGCTCGATTGATGCTGAGAGCCAACCTGTTGGAGAGGCGGTCCTCCAACAAGCGTGTTCGTCCCAATGCCGATGACAAAGCAAGGGAAGGTGATTGCCCGTAAGTTTGACGGGATTGTTACAATTGTGGCAAGCATGGCCACACGAGTAAGGCCGTAAGCTTAAGAAGAAAAAGGCTAAGCAAGTTACCAATGTTGTCGAGAAGGACTTGACAAATGGGACAAGGATGACTTGGCTGCTGTGGTGACCGAAGAAGTCAACCACGTCGAGAATCAAGGTGGATGGTTCATCGACATCGGCGCAACCGCGCGTCTGCGCCGAAAGATCGTTTCTCCACCACAAGCTGTTGAGGGAGGAAGCTTAACATGGGAACCAAGCCGTCCGAGGTTGCGGAGTTGGTGATGTAGTGCTCAAGATGTCGTCCGGCATTGAGATCACGTTGAAGGATGTCTTTGCATGTCCGGACATTCGCAAGAATTTAGTGTCGGGCTCGATTCTAGTTAACAAGGGTTTAGACTAGTTTTTAGTCGACAAGTTTGTCTTGACTAAGTTTGGGAAGTTCCTGGTAGGGGTTATCTCACGAGAGTCTTTTCAAATTGAATGTAATGGTCGTGCGCCGTGTACCCAAGATTTATATGAATGAAAATGCATATACTTCCTCTTACTTGACCGAGTGCTCGATTTGTGACATTGTAGATTAGGACATGTTAATCTAAATGCAATAAAATATTAGTAAATTTAGATTTACTAAAGTTAAATGTAGGGTTGGCTGTTATGGCATAGGCTGAGGTTCTCTTCGAATGTCTTGATGTTTTTAGCATCAAGTCTATAAGGGGTATATTACGTTTTACGTCACAAGTTGTTTAAATTGCTTCTCAGTCGAGGTATCCCTTACGCAAATAGATACTTCATTATTATGGTGAGGGTATCAGGTATGAGGGCCTGAGGCAATGAAGGCGTGAAAATTAATCCCAGGCCCTATGGAGAAGGCTGTTGAGCGATAGGGTGAGATCCTATCGATCAACTATACAGGGATGACTTGAGCGATCTTGGAAATGGTGTCATAGTCAAGCTCGGTGTCGAGTGCGATTTGGGTGAGGCAACCTTCTTATCTTTATTTCCTTAGTCGATTTTCGAGTCTAATGAAATTCTCATGTTGAATGCGTGAAGGTTGACGAGCGAAAAAGTCATGTGCCGATCTCGCCGCTCGCTTCCTCGAGCGAAGGGAGCCGCGAAGAAGCGAGGCAATGAGTCCACCAACGCGCCGTGGTGGTGGCGCTCGAAAGACTTGTGGACCGGTCCTCGATGACCTCGGGCCCGACGTTGGAGATCGAGGTCCATGGTCGACCTCGACCAGGTGCCGAGCTTCCAGACTTCTTATCCTTCCCAAGGTATCGTCGCTACCCTTCTCCTGTAAATTTGTTGTTACTGTTGCTAATTGTTTCATATTCGGATCGGCCTCGATGGCGGTGAGATGCACCGCATGGCGGGCTTATTGTTGAGGTGCCTCGCGATATGAGGCCATGAGAGAGAAGGCGGCAGGAAGAGGCGAGGGCTGGTGAATCGCAGCTAGATCTTGCGGCGGACCGAATCTAAGCGAAGGTCGACGAGCGTGGCAAAGATGGCGCGAGGCGCCCTCAAGAGAGGACGGATCTGCGAATGGCGCGTGCAGCGGAGACCGCGAGGAGCTGCCGAGGGAGAGGAGGCGCGCGACAGCGCTTCTTTGGCGGGCAAGGACCGATGCTAAGGGCCTTCGCCGCAAGCTTATCAGTCGAGAGTTTTCCTCTTTCATCTCCGATCGGCCGTGATGAGCGAGGTGATTGTGCCCACCAGAAGTTGGCGACCAGAGACCAGATTTTGACAAGGCTCAACACGGTTGGGTTGAGGTCGACCACCGAGGTATGCAAGAATTACGCTCGCATAATCGTGGGATGACCTCCTTTCCGTGGTGGATGCCTTGGCATCTTACGCCTCCCGCGGCGGAGGCGTAACTCGTCTGAGGAAGATGAAGACTTAGAGCTTAAGCATTCCTTGCGAGTTGAGGCAAACCGGCGAGTCAAGCTCGGATATTCGTTCGGAGATCGGCTACCGGAGGAGCGAGACGGCGAGCGGGAGGTCGGAGAGTCGGCATGAGCACGAGTCGATGGACCTAATGTAATAAGTCGATTTGCGGGTCGATAGGACCGTCTTTGCTAAACTTCCATTTTGAATAATAGAAATATTTTGTTAAAATGCCTTGTGTATTGTCTTATTTCTAGCATTCTTCACCTCAATACTTGATTGGATCATGAGCGCTAACAAAGCGAAAGAAGTCAGGGTGCTTTAGAGAAGGATGAAGAGGTGACCTCTTGGAGGTCGGTCTGCGGCGACACGGTATTGGCGCATGGATGTCGCTCGGCATCGTCACCGACCGAAACAAAAGTTGCATGAAGTGATCTGCGGTGGCTGCTCCCTTCTTTGAAAATGAGCGTTAAAGTTAAGGATTACACTCTCAAGTCCGGGTGATTTCTGCAGATGTGATCCACGGACGTGATGCCTATGAGACGACTGAGCGACAGAGGGCTCGGATCTCGGAAGAGCATGAAGAGTCGAAAAGGTCATCCGGATGGGGAACGACTATATCTGAAGCCGACGATCGAGTTCGAACTTGTTGGCGGAAGGCATGGTATTGAGGATGAGGAGGGTCCCAATAGCAAGAATTTTAAAGGCGCCTCGACTCGTCACGAAATACATGCGGATGTATGAGATCGTTACAAGCGACGCATCCTCCGCCCGCGCATCTCGATGGGCAGCGATCCCATAATGAAGAGCACGAAGAGGCGGCTCTGCGATCACGCCAAGTGCTCCGTCAAATGGGTCCATCGCGGCGGGCGTATAGAAGACGCGCTCGGCGGTTCGGAGGGAGGGCGCGGGACGCAAATCGGCGTGGAAGGGCTGAGCTCGGGGACAAGGGCATAGTCTGGTCCGGCGTCGATTCGCGGGTCGAGATGTGGCCTCGGGTGCAGATTGAATTCCCAGGCGAATCCGCCCGCGAGTCAAACTACTCCGAACAGGCCGGTGGGGCCACCCTCGTGGGTTGGGTGGAAGGCACGAGTTTATTCCGGGTATCCATCGCCGACACGGGACTTCGTTCAAAATTATCTCGCGGTGAGTCTCGGCGGGCCGGAAACCGAATGAGCGTACATAGTGTAGGACTTTGTATGTGGTATAAATGTATTTAGACTCGTTTGAAGTGTCGTTTTCCTCTTGAGAGGTATAAACATAGCTTAGGACTTCGTTTGGTCGTAAATGTATTTATCTGTATACTTGCCATAATTTGGTGAGATCGATTTTGGATGTTTATACATGTAGATTTTTCAACTTAATGAGTAATCTGTATGCATGCATGTAGACTTTCAAACTAGTGAGTAGTCGATGCGTTGCCTTTGAGATGTTCAATTCAATGAGTAATCTACGAGTGCGGTGGCTTAGTGAGTACCTACTTAGTGGTTTTTATCTTCGTGAGGCGTCCCCTCGTGAAGGTTAAATGCGATATATCCAATAGATGTTGCATACGAATAAAATGAGCGAAATGAAATATTCATTGGAAAAATAAATATTTTATTCAACAAATATATGACATCGTCGTGTAAAGCAAGTTAGGACTAACATAAGGTCGAAATCAAAACTATGTAAAGTACTCTTAAATGAGAATATGTACCTTAATGATTCTAAGATACCGGATAATTGAGATAGTTGAAGACCTTTACCAAGGTTCACGTGAACAGTATGGGCCTCTGTGGATCAACAAAAACTATGAATCCAATGGATCCATGGCAATGGAATTATCGTAGACGGATGGGTGACTTGTAAAGTGAGGTTTAGACCCATTTGTTGTAGCTGTGGGCGATAGTTCAGGCTTCCATACTAATCGCTTTATGAAGCTGTCTATACTTCAGGCGCAAGGTTTGCCAACCAGTCATTTTTAACATTTCTTGATCGAGTGAAGAGTCGCACGGCAGCCCGATCTCACCATGTGGGATTGTTGAAATCACGTGCATATATATATAATATTATATGTGGTGAAGTTTTCGAGAGCTACTTTGACCAAGATTTTGAGTGGCGTAACATTTAATTTTGTGAAATTAAGCGGCATAGGATCGATCTACGTTTCGAGTAGATGATCGTGGTGTATTCACATTCTCAAATCCGATTTCGGTGGTGAAAATAATGGATCAAAATTGGTCACTTAAACATGGAGTTATGTGATTAAGGGGATAAGCATGGATTAATTAATCATTATCCACATTGATTAATGTACATACATTAATTGTCTATATAAGTGGTTCATTGAACACTTAGTATAATTGTGCACAAGTGATGGGCTATAAAAGCCACCACGTCTTGGCCGTCCGGGCGGTCCGGCCGGCGCCGATTCATGGATCGTGGATTTTGGGCTTGCTCGTGGGCTTGTTTCGTGGGCACGGTTCCGTGGTCCATTGCCGTATATTTTGGATCAACGTTTGATCGAGCCCAAAGATGGAGTTGGTCCGAGGCCCAACTTGTGGCCCAATCCGTTGGGCTGCTTGTGCCTGAAGAGGCGTCGGGATCGTCCATGAATCGGGCGCGCGTTGTCGATTCATCCGTGAGCGTCGGTAAGCGTTCGACACGTGGGCGCGTTGTCTCCGAAATCACCGCGTAACCCCTCGCACTCAATGGGGACATAACTCCGTAACACCCGACATCAATGCGGTGTTGATTCCAGACTTTCATGAGGGGCGGCGCTATAAATAGGACATGTCTCCCGGCATTAGTCACCTCGCATCGCATTCCGGCATTCTCTCAAAGCACTCATTGCATACATAGCTCGTGTCCAAGCTCGTCCTCGCCTCCGTCCGTTCACGGAGCTCGTTGGTCTGCGGTCTTGCCACCTGAAGACATGCGTTTCGTCTTTGGGACGATCGTCGAGCAGAGAAGCACTAGGGCGTATCTCATCTTCTGGAAAGAGGCCTCTCGACTCGGCATCTCTACGGTTTTAAGTTTCTATGTATTTATACATTATCAAATTCATTGTTAGTTTGATCTTCATATTTCTTTTAAGTTTGTCATGACAAGTTCGTACTATTTGGTACACCTTTTTCCAACAACAACATCGTATATGTTAGTATATGACAAACAAGAGGATTCTTGTCTCCAAATAGCGGACTCTTATAGATAGATCTGCACAAGTAAAACGACGTTGGTCTTGGAGGATCTACACACATCCTATTCTAAATGATTCGAATGATCCTAGTCGATACCATCTCCACACTTATAAATAGGGTGAGCATTTGGTCGGTTGGTTGAAAACCAACCAAAATCCAATCGAAAAACCGAACCGTTCAAAATTTCAACCGAATCGAATTTTACTCAAACAAGCGAATTTTAAACTGGTTTCGGTTCGATTTTGATTAACACGAACTTTTAATAATTTTAATAGTTTAATTTAATATATATATATATAAGATATAAGATATATAGATATATATATATATATATATGAATTTAATATGGTTTAATATTTATATATAATTTAATTTAATAGGGTTTAATATTTTAATAATTTAATATATATATAATATATATATATAAACTTGATTCGGTCCAAACCGAAATTTGGATACTAAACCGAACCGAACCGAAAAATTTCGATTTTCATTTTTTCGATCCAAACCGAACCAAGTTGTTAAAACCGATCGAGGCACGAACCAAATTACTACGGTTCGGTTCGGTTATTCGATTTGGATTCGGTTTTACTCACCCTACTTATAAATACCCTCATCATGAACATATGTACGCAATCTTAAGCAACCAACAAGCATTAAGCACAATGCATTTCTGACTTGAGCGTCAGAGTGTCTACATGGAAGCCCCTCCCTTTGGCTCTGTTTTGCAGTTAGCTTAATCCTTACATCGTCCAACGATCCCATACGATATTCTCGTTCCCTGCTCATAGTCATTATTTCATCATTATCATGAGGTACGTCTATTTTCATAACTATTTATGAGTCGAATCTATACACGCCATATGTGGAAATAATTATCACAAGCTAAGTCGTTAAGGTTCACAACAACATAAGAAATTAATGTACATGAAAAAATCCATGTGGCGATTGTCGATTGTCAATCTTAAATATAGCGTAAAAGATCCTCACTTTAAATACATATTATAGGATCGACACGAGACTTGTCACCATGAGTACAAGGTATCCATACTACGAAAACAATAGTTTTAAACCTTAAGTATGGTCGGAAAAACGAAGTCGATAATGAGCATTTGTTTTGGGCGTCTTCCAAGCTCATCAAGACTTGGTGGTATCCTTGTATAAATCCGAAGCGAAGACCTCATGTCCCACCAATGCTTCCACCTTCTTGTCGATGTCGGGAGATGGTATGATCCTTTGGGCGGTGTTTATTGAGGTCGGTATAGTCGACACACATCGCCATCCCTCACGGCTTTCGAACTACAATGGGATTAGCCATCGAGTTGGGTATTTAACCTCGTCTGATTTTAGCCTCACGAGTTGGGTTACCTCGTCTCTTATGACCGCTTCGCTCGCGGCAAAACTTCTTTTCTTACGCGAACTGGTTTAGTAGCCGGATCAATGTTAAGACGATGAGTTATGAGCTCAGGCGAGACCCCAGTCATATCCAATGGAGACCATGCAAATACATCTCTATATTCCTTAGAAGTTGCATGACACGTTGACGAATATTGGTGAACCTTGGGTACCAACCTTGACAACTTTGGAAGGTCGTCGTCGTATAGTGAAGATTCTCATCGGATCATCCGAGGTGGCAACTTGGAGGTTACTGTAATTGCTAGGCTGTGGTAAGGCCGCGTCTTGGGTTGAGACTCGATGCATTCTTTAGGCGCCGTTTGGTCACCCAGATGCTTAACACTCCCACGGGGTGGGTATCTTAATGGTGAGGTGGTACACGGAGCGGACGGCTCTGTTGCATCTGACCAATCTCTTCCGAGGGATAATATTGTATGGAGAGGAGCTCGGACCGGAAAAATTGAATGGCTTTGGTGGCCAGACAGGAGCGCGCCCTACGGGTGTGGGAAGGTAATGACACCTTGGGTTGAACCGCCTCTTGAGTAAAGCTCCGTGGCGGGAAGGTGCGGAGTGTATCGAATTCCTCCGACATCAAGTTTATCGAGGCAGCTACGGAATATGATGCTAACGGAGGCTCGATGTCGATGTAGACCCGATGTACATTTTATTACCCACCACGGCTTGTATTGTAATGGCATCACGGTGGGGCATGATCTTAGTCTTGGGTCGTCTTCGAGAACACGATATTTTCTCCATCTCGGAGCCGCTTGTTTTCGGCTCTTGGGGTCGGCCTCAGAGCTTCATTTCTAGCGACAACCTCGTCGTACCAACCGGCAGCCGGTTATAGCGTAAACTGCTCCATTGCATTGGGACCTTCGTCCTCGTCATCTTCGTGTCGGGTTGCCGTTGAGGTCGGTCCTGATTGTTACCACCTCCATTTTCCTCTGCGCTTTTTATTACCGGCCGGTCGGCGGTGTACTTCTTCGGCCCTTCCTTCACGAGCTCGTCAATATGTGAGCCCAAGGACTTGCAATCTTACGTATCGTGACCGTACCCTTGGTGGTAGTCACAATACTTTCCGTTGACTTTTTTTTATCCTCCTTTCATAGGAGGAGGTTTTGAAAGAGCTGGTGTGAAGCTCAAATATTTTATACGGATTTGAATAAAGGCGATCGTTATTACTGAGGTTTGGCCGAGGTCCCAGCCTTGATTCTCTTGGTCCTTCTTTATTCTTTCGAACGCACTTGCTCAAAGCACCTCGGCCCCGATCCTCGGCTTTCTCTCTCGATCATTGCTCATCCGGATCTCTCTCTTCTTAGGTCCGACTCGTCCCTTTGACAAAGTTGTCAACGGGGTCCAAAGCGACTAGCGTCTTTGGTCGTTCACGGTGATCTCTTTATTCGAGCTCCGGTCGGATCCGTTCTTGAATCGTTGATGATGTAGAGATCGTTACTCTCATCTATTTTAAGGGATTCCATGATGAATCGGAGAGAAATTCGACATTGTTTCGTCCCGTCCTTGGCGGATTGTAAGCGATCGGACGAAGGTTGTTGGCGGCATCTTCGGTAAAACGCCATTTGAGCGATCCATGAGGTCTTTGAAGCAATGGATCTCGTTACGGCGGCGAGTGAACCAACGTTGGCGTTGGAGATTAGCACCTCGGAAAGACCTTACATATGGAAATCTTCCATCCTTGGTTTGCCATATTGGTGGTATAGGCAAATAGGAAGTCGAGGAAGGATCTCCAAGGCCATCGTATGCAGCAATATTCGGAGCCGGTATCGGCCGTGGCAAGGTGTATCCGAATCTCCCTTGAAAAGGAGATAATTCGTCCGTGTCGGTCGAATCGGGAGTTCGTTACCATCCTCTCGGGAGTGGGAGATCGATAACGACATCTGTCATCTCTTCGGGGAGTTCGACCGTCTTTCCTCCCTTCTTCCCGTCCATTTCATGGGTATCATGTCGAGGTGGAGAACGACTCGCGGAGGTATGAGGACGAATGAACCACGGTATCGGGCGATCATTATGTCGTGATGAACGTTGATTGTTTCGAGAGTAAGCGACCTCGATTGCTGTAACCACCACCGGGCACTCTTGAGGGCCCGCTCCGCTTGTCCTCGGTTGAGGAAACTCGGAATTGATTGAGGTTGGCGTTGAGGAATTTGGACTTTGCCGACCGAGGACCTCGTGGGAGCGATGAACCTCCTGTTCACCGTGCGAGGTCGGTGTCTTCCTCTTCGTTAGGCGGCGATCACGAGGGTGTATGGAAGCATTTTCCATGTGACCCTCGGTGTGTGACCGCGGTGGCGTCCGCAATTCCCTTTCCCGGCGTTGTGTGACCACCGATCGTCTCTCCCACGATTGTTACCGACATCGCCAAGATACTAAGCGTTTGACGTGTCCTTGCCATTAGATTGTAGATAACACGACTTTTTGTTCAAGAAGTTTCCCAGACGGCGCCAATGATAAATCTAGTATGCAAGATTTATAAAAGCGATAAAGAACACAAGAGACTTTTCGTGGTTCGATCGAGAATAAGATCTCGTCCACGGAGAAGATGATTCTCAAGATGTTTACTATAATTTGATTCTGACAAGTATCTCAAAGGACTCCAAGATTCGATAATTTGCTAACCCTTTACCTTCAATCTAACTCCTATTTATACACAAACGTGAACCTTGCCACCAATCCGCGATTGGCGGGCTCATGATCCTCCTATAACCGACCATGATCTCCACCATTATTACCCATGATTTCTACAGTTACCTCATTACCGTTACCCATAATTATCGTCATTTAGGCGTGTAGGTAGAGGACAGTGGGTTAGGCCCGGCTCTGTTGGGCACGAGAGGTTGGGCCATATCCTATCAACGACGTTGGTCTTGGAGGATCTACACACATCATATTCCTAAAATGATTCGAATGATCCTAGTCGATACCATCTTCAGACCTATAAATACCCTCATCACGAACATCATGTACGCATTCTTAAGCAACCAACAAACATTAAGCACAATGCATTACTGACTTGAGCGTCAGAGTGTCTACCTGAAAGCCCCTCCATCTGGCTCTGTTTTGCAGTTAGCTTAATTCTTACATTGTCCAACGATCCAATACGATATTTATGTTCCCTGCTCATAGTCATTATTTCATCATTATCATGAGGTACGTCTATTTTCATAACTATTTATGAGTCGAATCTATCAACTGATGCCAAGCGTGGGAAATAATTATCACAAGCTAAGTCGTTAAGGTTTCACGACAACACAAGAAATTAATGTACATGAAAAAATCCATGTGGCGATTATCGATTGTCGATCTTAAATATGAACGCATAATAGATCCTCACTCTTAAATATATTATATGATCTGACACGAGACTTGTCACCATGAGTACAAGGTATCCATCCTACGAAAACAATAGTTTTAAACCTTAAGTATGGTCGAAAAACAACTCAAGAGCTCGGAGGAAGCAATCCTCACCCCACATGGAGACCAAAACCTTGTACCAAATCAAAAGTCAGCCATAGGACAAGGATCTACCCCTATAACATCTAAAAGTTTAGTTGTCGCAGTGAAGATGCTCTTGGAAGAAGTCCTAAACGCTACATGACCTCCTTCAACCAATACTGTTCGCAACTTGTCAATAAAACGCATTGAAAGAGCCAAGTAATGAGAGGTCACCTGACCAAAATCCTATCAATCTGGATAAGAGACGAAACCTGAGCAGAGCAATTAGGGTAAATACATGTCATATGAGGCCGAGGCTAATCTGTACGAACAACAGTGATCGTACACCAAATTCATCGCACCTAGCATGTGCGAGCAACAATAATAATTAATCCTATTAAATTGTCTATCTATTTGACAATTCATAAGTTTCAGACTAGACGAAAAACGAATCACGTTATTTTTTCATACATGGGTAGATGCATAATCAATGCAAAATCTCGATAGCTGATTAATTATAAATAAATAAAAAAAGTTATAATATTATACAATATAATTAATATTTTTAAAATTATTAGGGGTTTAAAAGTGGTATTTAGCTATTTTTAAAAGGGAAATATATAGGACTACACACTTTTGTAAAAGTGTGTACATAGTATAGTCATTTTCAAAATTTGATGCACCACATATCCATTTGTTTTTTTAATATATATTCAAGTCATTCAAGTCAGTCTTCGCTGACATGCCACTGAGGAATTAGTACTATTTTTGTTTGTTAACAAACATGTGAATCAATTAATGATTGCGAAATTATTTGTTAAATTACTTTATATTTATAGAGCAAAAGTGCGAGAAAATCATGAAATAATTTAAATTATTTTGTTAAATAACTTTATAGTTTTAATTAAATCATTAAATTATGTTTTTATTTTAAAACATAAATGAATCATGTTTTTTTTAAAAAAAGAATCAAAATATTAATTAACACATTTCTGATTCTTGATTCCGGTCGATAATCATTGTTTCCGGTCGATAATCCTTGCTTTAATTCTCTTCTTTAACCACTTTTATTAAAACATATATCACTAATAACATTTTTCAAAATTTCCTACATCTTATACCCATTACATTAAAATAGAATAATTCATTGTTTCCGGTCGACCGGAAACAAACATTAGTCGACCGGAGAGAAGACTTTTTGCGATCGAAACAAGGATTATAGGCTGGAAACAAGGAAATTGGTCTAATTTTCTTGTTTTCGATCGATAATCCTTGTTTCCGATCGAGAAAGTCTTCTCTCCGGTCGACCGAAAACGGACATTAGTCGACCGGAGATAAGACTTTTCCGCCCGAAAATAAGGATTATAGACTGGAAACAAGAAAATTAGTCTAATTTCCTTGTTTCCGGTCGATAATCTTTGTTTCCGGTCGAGAAAGTCTTCTCTCCGATCGATCGAAACTTGAGATGGTCGATCGGAGAAGACTTTCGGGCAAAACAAGGAAATTAGACTAATTTCCTTGTTTTCAGTCTATAATCCTTGTTTTCGGTCGGAAAAGTCTTCTCTCCGGTGGACCGGAAACAAATAAATTAGTTTATTTTAATATAATGGGTATATGGTGTAGAAAATTTTGAAAAAAAGTTATGGATGGTACATATTTTTTAAAAAATGTGTAGTTGTATATAAAAAAAATCTGATCTCCTCTGCCATTTGACCGAAAATAGACAAAAAAAAGAAAGACGAATCTTATATCCAATCACCCTTTTACTTTTACAAGTTTGAAACCAATTTTTCAAACAAACATAATATAATGAAAGATAAAATTAAATTTTTGACTTTTTGATTCAAAAAATATTTATTTAATAGAATGGGTATAGATTATAGTGAATTTTACAAATAGATATGAGTTGTATATATATTATCAAAGTTGGGTATATAAGTTGGGGTCTCTTTTTAAAACGTATAAACTGATAATTCATTCCGTAGTGGTTTTTGCTACTTTGGAAAACTCGAAACCACTTGTAACTCGTGCTAATTTTATTGTACTCTCTCTATCACTTGTCCAACAACCTATACAAAGCCCACCAAGAGAGAGAAACATTAGCTCCCAGTCCACTGTCCACCTAACTCGGCGAAATGATGAAGGCGTCGTTCAAGGCTAGATACGAGCCCGACAAAGCGGCCGCCGCTACCACCGTTTCCCTCAACGCCGGCGACTTCAAGCTCCGCGCCTCCCTCACCGATGCCACCGTCGTCAACGGCCCCAGCCTGAACGGCCTAGCTCTCGCCGTCGAGAAACCCGGCTTCTTCATCGTCGACTACAACGTTCCCAAAAAAGTAAGCCGTAATTGCTATATCTCGTTCATTTTGAGTTGAAAACAAACAATTTATCGTTAATTACCTCCGTTTTCGTCGCCGCTTCGTTTTCAAAAACTTCGTAGTTATCGTCTGTTGGATTGTAGAAGAACTAAATCGACTGAGACATAATCCGATGCAAATATTTGGAATGTTAATTGGCTATATGTTTGTGTTTGTGTTTCTGTTACTCTTCGTCGTTGTGAATGTTAATTATGAATTTAATCTCGATGGAGATTCGTGAATTTAATTTGCAGGATATTAGGTTTCAGTTTATGAATAGTGTTAGGGTGGCGGAGAAGCCGTTGAATTTGACTTACATTCACAGCAAAGGCGACGGTCGGACAATATTGGATGGGGCTTTGGTTATTGATTCCGGCAATAAGGTTTCGGCAAATCACGTGCTAGGCACCGGGAACACGAAGCTCAAGTACACTTATGTACATGGAGGGCTCACAACTTTCGAGCCGAGCTATGATTTAGGGAAGAATGCGTGGGATTTTGTTGTTACGCGCAAGGTTTACGGGGATGATGTATTTAGGGCTACCTATCAAACATCTGCTAGAAATTTGGGGCTTGAGTGGACCCGGAGTTCGAAGCAGAATGGTTCGTTTAAGGTAAAAACAATTGTTCGTTTTTTAATGTTAGTATTTGAATTGAATTGGATTACTGAGTTAATGGAATATATGCCTTTAGAAGTTGCATTTTTGAATTCCTTAGTTCTTTGTAACAATATATGTGCGGGGATTTAATGGTGGATCGACTCTTAGGAAAGGTGGTATCAACAGATTGCTGCTTTTATTGATCATAAATCATAGTACCTGTTAAAAAAAATAAGCTTTTATGCGTTGAAATTGGTATTTCCTGATTTAGTGAATAGTGATGACCAATTCTAATTGCTTGTTGAAAATATTTGAGATTTTGCACCAAACTTATTGTAAATGGTATATTGTAAATAATAAGGGATAATTGCCTTAGTATACACGAACTTTACTTTTTTTTCTTTTTTTTTGCACATGAACTTTTAAACTTGTCTTAGAATACACGAACTATACTTTTTTTTCTAGATTTTCTCACAAATCCCAAATCTAAACTTACATGGCAGCTATATGTAAAATCAAGATTATTGTTTGGATTTGGGATTTGGGAAAATAAAAAGAAGTAAAATTCGTGTATTTTGGAACAAATTCCATGCCAGTTTCGATTTGGAATTTGTGAGAAAATTCAAAAAAGTAAACTTCTTGTACTTTATGACAAATTTTAAAGTTTATGTGCAACCCAAAAGGAATAAAGTTGTATTCTGGTTCAAGTTTTAAAGTTCTTGTGCAGAACCAAAAACAACTCAAAGCTCGTGTATTTTGAGTCAATTAGCTCAAATAATAATAAAAAACCAAGTTAGTTAGAATTTTAGCATTTACTACATGCCTCATTGTTGGAGAGAAATGATTGATCCTGTTCCATGGTTCTATTGGCATCAAGTGCAAAGAGGGATGCAATTTTAGGTTGGGTTTTGTGAGTTTCTCGAGATACTTGCCGTTAGAGTTGTGCTTAACTAGAAGCGAGAAGATTGTTACAAGCACTAATACATGCAAAGTTGATTCAGTGACCTCCTTAGTGGCAGCGCCAGTGTGAATATTTTGTCAAGCACAAACTTCTTCCTGCCTTTAGATAAGCTAGCAGTTTTATCTGCTGAGAAGTGGCACTAGGATTTTGTGGATGAGCTCTCATGTGTAAATTTGATGGTGACCTGTTTCTGTGTTCCATTACTATTTAGATTGTCTGCCCTTATCCGACATATAAAGTACTCCCTCCATCCCATTTCACTTGTCCTGTATTCCTTTTAAAGGTGGCCCATCACAATTGGTCCAGTCCATTTTAATAAATAATTATATCTTCAAAATGTGTAAGCCATAATTTTTATCTTTTTAACCACTTTATACCTTTTGTATTCGATATCTGTTAACTCCAAACTGTATGCTGTTCATTGCATTGTGAGCTCTAATTCACTAAATCATAATCTGTGCAGATTATAGCATCCGTCAATTTGGCAGAGGAACGGAAAATACCAAAATTATGTGCCGAAACTACCTGGGACTTTGAGATGTGATCTCCTTACGTCTACTGCAAGTCTACTGCAAGAGAGCAATGATCTCGTCATAGATATTATGTATTTTTAACATTCACTTTTATAGTGTTTGATTTTGCAGTGAGCTGGCTGACAATTTGCAGCGAACTTTTAGCCACTGTAATCCTCTCAATCAATCAATTTATACTATGAATTTCACCTCACAACTTTTGCCAATTGCATGTATGTTTTTGCTCTATTCTAATGGTGCTAATAGTGCTCATGTTTGTCTACTAGCAGCGGCTATGCACTTGGAGATGACAGTTTTTTTTTTAATAATTCATGAGAAACTCGTAACCACTAGACTCGTTAATGGGGTTGAACTTGGGATTTTTTGGTTACATGCACCTATTTTACTATTAGTCCGCCCAAATGGACAAAATTAATCAATCTATTATCAACTCATTTAAAGTAAATAGTAGATTAGGTTGAACTATTTATATCTATCCATCTTATCACTCAAAATAAATGTTCTCTATATGAAAATGATCATGATCTTCTATCCTACATTCTGCCCATACCATAATATCTATACAAATGCAAACATTTGATCAGATTTATTCTAATTCAAAATAAGCGAATATATTTTACAAAACAAATGTTTTTAACTAAACAATCATAACATTGCAAATATTTATGAAGGAAATTTATATTAGGTGATCAAATTTTGTTTTAACAATGTTATGTAAATAATAGTATTGTGCTATTATTGAGGTTGCTATTAATTTATAATGTTATTTTTAAAATTTTACATCATCCGTTCCTTTATAATTGGCTAGTTACTTTTGATACTTATATTAAGGAGGATTGTATAATATATATAAAATACTAAAGTGGTGTCTTACTAAATTTGAGTTTCAGGCAAAAATAGTTCATTAATGAAACATTTTTAATGGGATGATAAAAAGAACCAATTATAATTATAATGGGAAGAAAATAGCACTTATTACTTTTTAAAATTATGATTGATTGAATTTAGGCCGCCCTCCAAACAAATTATGCTATTAGTCACTGATTAGTGCTTTGTATATTGGCAACTGTTTCGCGCTATGTATAAATACATTTTCGCGCTTATAAAAATGAAAACTTGCTTAGATTTTGAAAATGACCTTTTGACCCTTTTCAAACTTTTCAGCGCCAGGGTGCGGATTGCTGATTATTTCAACCTTCAGGGGCGCCACCAAATTACACTAAAATAGAAGGGGCAAACAGCAATCAGATAAATCAACAAGAAATAAACAACTTGAATTTTTCCCGGCTAAAAGTTCCGTCATTTGGCGCCAAAAATCCTATCTTCCCTAATTTATCTACGCTTTCCAGATCCCCATTCACTCCATCTCTCTATTTCCCCTTCGAATTCCAATCTCAAAATCGCGGTCGCCGGAAAATGGACAGCGACGACGATTATCAGTCATTATCACCACCAAAGGTGCTTTCGCCGCAAGTCCAATTTCGGCGGCTGAAGCGCTTGAAGAAATCCGATTCTAAACCCCTAAAGGATCCGTTGCTCGACTCGACTGATGATCCTATTTTGTTTTCCCACGTCGATTTGGCCAAGCTGGAAGCAATGGAGAATGATTCGGAGCCACAATTTTTCGACGAATCACTTTCAACTGAAGATGCAGATTTATCTCAGGAGTCACTGTCTCAAGGCGTTCGAAATGAAGCCGAGAAAGGAAAAAATTTCAACGAATCAAATTCAACTGACGAGGCGAATTTATCTCAGGAGTCACCGTCTCAAGGCGTTGGAAATGAAGTCGAGAACGGCGACAAAATGGAGTTAGGGATTGATGTCGGGGTGAAGAGAACTAAGAGAGTTTTGGAGTTTGATGATGATGTGGTTGGTGGAAGTGGGAGGAGAGAAGACAGTGAGAATCTTGAGCCGGAAAAGAGGAAGGAAATAATTGGAGAAGAGGATCTGTTAGAGGAGAAAGAAGAGAAAAAGAAAAATAAGAAGAAGAGGAGAGAGAAGGGCGACAGTGGTGATGAGTTAAAGACCAAATCTTGGGGTTCTAACAAAAGGAGAGATGAGTTACCTCAAAAAAGCAAAAGGAGAGAGGAGAAGGTTTGTTTCAATTTAGTATTCATGGATCATCCTAGTTTAGTATTGTTATGCTTGTTGACCTATAGTTGGATACTGATATGATGTTTTGCAGGAAAGGAAAGAGTATCTGAAGGAACTTCATGCTGAATCTCAGAGATTGTTACGAGGTTCTTTCCTTAACATAAGTATTTTTGAGGTGGCTGCTATTTTAATTTCTTACTACCCCTTGTGCATGACTGATAGTGTTTCTTATAATGGTTTCGCTGGCTAGAAACGGGAGAAGCGTCGTTTAAACCTATACCAATTGTACAGAAACCCATATCATCAGTTCTGGAGAAAATTCGGAAGCGAAAGCTTGAAATTTCAAAAAAGTGGGTAGAACGCCCTCCCCCTTTATTTAATTATTTTGTTTGTATCTGCATTCCTGAATATGTGATGGTTTTGATCAGGTTTATATTATGTGAACTTCTGTTTGGTGGCAGATCTATGATTTCAAGTGACAACAATCATGGAATAGGGCGAAACATCAGGCTGAAAGATAGACTGATGGACCTTGGTATACCTAATGAAGACAGACTGGAAGGAAATGTAACCATTGCATTAGAAAATGAGATGATTGCTCCACTTAAAGAACAGAGTAGTTTGGCCGCTTCCAATGTGGATGAAGATGATGCTAAATCGACAGTTCATGAAAGTGCTCAAAACCAAGTGGTCTGTATGTTGTATGATGGACTTCATATTCTTTCTTTGAAATTTTTACACTTCACATTTCAAAATGCTTATGTTCTGCTGCTTTTTCTTTGGTGCACGTGAGGGAATTCTAAGATAATTTAACATGTGAAAGATGTCTAGAGAATCATTTTCCTCTTCCAATAATTGACCCTCAGTTTGGTTAAGTTATTTGCTGAATAGTCAATGCTTCCTACCATTTAACTGCAGCCTGCAAATGAAGAGCCTACTCCTGCACCCCGAGCACCAGTGGATGATACTCAGGTTTGTCTTCAACTTTTTTTCTTCTGAAGAAGTTGCTGAATTTGGTGGTTTTGTCTCAAAGATCTAAAATTTTACCAAATTGAGATGTCTACAGGATCTTTTTGATGATTCAGAACCAATTGGTACTACAAATGTACAGAAAAATGAGAAGCCAAATGGCCCTTTGGATGAATATTTTGCTCCATCTTTACATGCTATGAACTTGAAGTTGGATTCTGTCCCTGTGGATGATAGGTTAGTAGAATTTGAGACATCGTTTTATGTGCACAGTTACTTCTGGTGTAGTAAACTATTTGGTTGCTGTAAGTGGAACCTTATCCACAACAAGAAAACCTGATGTACTTGGCTCTGTTGGTCCCAGTCATATTCTATTAGCATCCTTTCAAATCAATATTATGATGCCATGCTATTTGTCTTACAATGTAAAATGACCTATCATTTGATTTCTCAGTTCTTCAGAAGAAGAGGACAATGACAAAGAAAACTTTGACCCTCGTCCTCGTGGAATTGCTGATAACTCTTCTCCAAATGGCGATGCTGTAAAAGATTTCATTGACGAGGAAGCTGAGGAAGAATACGATAGTGACAATGATCTTAATCGATTCCAAGAAAATGAAGATGAGGATATTGACGATTTGGAGAAACTTAATGCTATGATAGCCACCGAGTATGAAGAAAGACTCACTGATAAAGAAAGGCGCAATGAGCTCCATCAGAAGTGGCTTGAGCAACAAGATGCAGCAGGAACTGATAATCTCATACAGAGATTGAAATGTGGCTCAGTAGTAAGAGATGCATTGTTGTCAGACGACGAGCCTGAAACTGATGCGGATGATGAGAAAGATGAAGAAATTGATGATGAAGCTGAAGAAGACTCTTTGCCAATGGAATCTGGCAGAATAAATATTAGAAAGGCCAAGCAGATAATCCTAAAGTTGTATCCTGATAAAGAAGATACTTATTTATCTGATGGTGATGATTATGATGATGATGGCATGCAGAGGAGGCGTGTGCAGTGCCTCATCAGAAAGGCAAGTTTTGTAAAGTTATTTTTGTTCGGTTATCAGTATTTATATTCTTGTCAATGCATCTTTAGGTTTATGATGATATGCTACTTTGTATTTTATAATTAGTTCTATTGCCTGTGTTGGTTATGCTCTAATTGTTTGAGTTTGTTGCTAATCTTTATATTAAACTTGAGCAGGAAGAGGGAGCTGCAATAGCATCACCAGCTGCTGATGCAAGTTCCAGGGAAGTATTTGGTCTTATCAAGAAACTGAATATTTCCTCTGACAACAAGAAGAAACCAAAAGCATTGTGTAAGACATTCTGTTCTGTAGTGTACTGATTGTATATATTCATTTTGTTATCTTGTCCCTTACTGTTGGTGATAACTTGCAGCAATCTTTGACTCTGTCCTTAAAAGGGGAAGTAGTGGTCGGTCTGCTAAGGTAACATACACCTTTTTTAGTACAAAATCAGCTAAGATGGCTTCATGTTATGATTTATGTTAGTGCAATGATAGAATTTAATTTCTTATCTGCAACCACCGTTATTCTTCAGATTGCATCTCATAAATTTATTTGCTCATACTGTAGCTTCATATATCATTTTTGTTAGGTCATAATGAATGGTCTACCACCTGTGGGCAGTTCCTATGTAAATATATTTTAGCAGCAAAGAGTGATTGCTTTAATATTGTTTTAAGTGCAAATTGTACAATTGCCAGGCCATAAAAGAAAGTTAATTGTTACATTAAGATTCAGGTCATCCTTAGAATTACACGGTGGTCTGAGTTTGCCAGCATACTTTCTGTGACATCTTCTGTCTTTATTGTGAGGTATTACTGGTAAACGCTGCTTACATGTGGAGCACGAGAAAATAAAGTATCCATTTTGATTGTTAATTGCAGTCATCTTTTGTTGGACGAGTATCAAACCATCATATTCCATCATCTCATAAGCAAGGGTCAGCAACAGTTCGACCTTTCATTTTCGGAAGGGAGGACAGCAATAGCCGGAGTTCCATATCAGTATCAGTATCAGAGGACTCCTCGAATTCAGTAAGTCTTCTTTGCATGAAAACTATTGGTTAGTAGAGGTACATTAGCATAAGCTACTATTCTTTATTGATCTTGTATGGTTGGAAACAAATGCAACTCTTTGTCTCAACCTGCAGGTCCCTCAAGAAATTCGCCCAACCAGGAACCTAACTGCCAAATATAGTAACTCACAGACCACAGATGGTGCTGTAGAAGCAATAGCAAGTACTTCGCTGCTCGAGATTTTGAAGCGATCTTCATCAAAGTCGAAAGTCTGTAATGAGGATACTGCAGTTGACCTAACAAAGAGTATGTTTGCATTTAGGGTTCCTAAAAAGCCAACAAAGATAGAAGGAAGAGGCTAGCTCCAGTCAGCTCCTTTCTGACAGTGTGAGACTGCTTCTCTTCCTACGTGATTATATTTACTGATCACAAATGGTTTTAGCATAGCATGTCACTTCGTTTCTTGGAGTTATAACTTCATCAGATTGTCTTTGCCATGTATACAAGTTTGCGGCTTTTCCTTGAAGTAGTAATAACTTCTTAAAGCTTCTTTAGTTTGATATGCATATTGAATATTTTATTGTCAGGTAATTGTCACTTTCTTTGGGAGGTACATCGTAGTTGTGATTAAAACCTTTTATGTTGAAGAGTTTCATTCTTACAAATGGAAAGAGTTTTATTAATTTACAAGATTTGAGGTATCTGAAATCTATGCTTGATTTACGTGTTGTTATGCATTTTGTGCCTACCACATCATAGTCTGATTTACGTGTTGTTATGCATTTTGCGCCTACCACATCATAGTCATGGTTATGGTTCTAACCTTTGAAGTTGAAGAAATTTTATTGGTTGGTATTGATTGTTTTGTCACTCTATAAAGGCTATCAGCCTTCCTATTCTAGCTTGTGTTGAATAAACAGTATGAATCATAAACAAAATAACGAATTTATTGTCATAAATGTCATATATTGATTACAATTTGTAGATATAGTAAACAAAATTGGGAAGTTTCCTTTCAAGAGAAAGTGGTAAGGAAAATAAGGGAGATAAGGAGCCAGTCAAATTTGTTGGTTATATCAAAGTACGTGACATAGTTGTTTCAATTATATCTCATTATACATTGTCTATTATTTTTGGCGGTTGTTTATTCCATTTCAGTATTAATTGTAGATTTCTATAAATTTATGCAAGTTTTTTGTCAAAAATGCGAGCAGACATGATAATAATACAGCCATATATGACTGGATTGCCCCGCACTACTATACTCTTCCATATATGACAGGATTGCCCCTACTACATTTTTTTCAAGGACATTCTTTTATATTGTGGTTGGTGTTCTTCAAATTACACCAATTACTAAAAGGGTGTTCGATTAAGTTTATAAATCCTTCAAAACATTTTTAAGTTATTTAGGAATTTATAAATTTTTAAATAATTTATAAATTATGAAAATAAGTTTCAATAGTTTATAAGTTTTTCTATCAAATTTTTTTCTTTAATTCATGAATTTATTTAATCTTATTATGTGTTCAATTATCCAAATATTTTGATAATTTGTATATATCTAAAATAAATTTTTATCAAATTTTTCTTAAGAGGTGTTTTTTTTGAAACTTATAAGTTCAATTATCCAAAACTTTGACAACTTATAAATTATCTTTTATAAGTCATCTTGCACAAATTTGATTACTATAAACTTTTTAAGTGATTGGAGTACTCAAAATTACATCAGTATGCAATAATTGAAGATTTTTGGTCAAATAAAAAGACGTGCTATTATAATATATAAATATTACTATAAATTATATATGTGGCTTATGGTTTTTACGTGGAGAAAAATTTATGGTATGACTCATCCACAGACATGTATATATATGTGTGTGTGTGTGTGAAAAGAATCAAATGAGAATATTTCGAAAACTAAGAATGCATCTGAACCATTTAAACTAATTGGATAGACATATAGGATCTTTTTTCTGTTACTGCATTGAATATATATAGAGCTATCAAATCCAATCAAACTGAAAAAAATGGACGATTAGGCTATGTAAATATCAAATCAGAATAAACTCGAGTTGGACCAGCCCAACAAGCCCGCTTTTGGGCGGGCTTTAAGCTCCACAACCTGTTAATTGTAATAACTCATTTTTATTGAATATTTATGAAAATTTTAAAATACATATTAGATATAAAAATGAACCACCGTTTAAAATATAAAATATATCATTTGATATTAGGGTTAAACGCATTAAAATACATGAATTTTGAGTGACTTTCATTTTGCATATGGACTTTCAATTTTATCGTAAAATATACGAATCTTTACAAATTCTTCATTTTATACACGATTTGTAATTTTGACCAAATTTGAGATTACGTGGCATCTACGTAGGTGGTTAATTTCCACATTTACGTCCATGATATTAAGTGTGATGACTTTGTTTTAAAACGATTTGTTTTATCTTTGAATTTAATTAAATCTCAAAACCTTTCACTCCAAATTAAAATCACTCACGTTTGATACAAAGTTCCCCACCCCTAATTTTCTCACAAAACTCCAAATTCTCATAAGTATTATAGTATCGACTAATTCACAAACCGTCTTTTCTTGTGTTGGTGGATATTTAAAATCGTAAAAATTATAAAATTCATGGATCTTATAAGAAAATTGAAAGTTATAGAAAAATGAAAACCATCAAAAGTAGATGTATTTGATTGAAATGAATATTGATGATGTGAAAGAAAAAGAAATTAATTAAATATTAAATAAATAGATAATTGGATTAATTAGTGATAAACATAGTCTAAATTGACTTGTTTTAATGTACTGAATTCCGCCTTGATTTTATGACATGAATATAACTAATGTATTTAGGGGTGAGCATTGGATTCGGTTCGGATTTTGCCTAATCCGAACCGATCCGAATCCGAATTTTGAGAGAAAACAATCCGATCCGAACCAATATCCGAAAATTAAACCGAATATTCGAAAATTTTATAAAATATCGAACCGAACCGAAAAATCCGAAAATCAAACCAATTTTGTTAATTCTTATATATATTTATATTAGATTTAAAATATTTAGATAAAATATTATTATTATATATAAATTATATATAATTGGATTTTCGGATTTTTCTGATAAAAATCAATCCGATCCGATCCGAAAATCCAAATTTTGAAAATATCAATCCGATCCGAACCGAAATCCAAAAATCCGAACCGAATTTTAAATTTCGATTTGGTTCGGATCGGATATTCGATTTGGTATTTCTTCACCCCTAAATATACCAAACAATAAGGTTGACTATCTATATTTTTATATCTATACCACTATCAAACGAGGTGGAAGCGGCGTGTTCAAGCGAGGGGTATTGCAGTAAATAAGGTCAACGTGGCAAAGAGACACACCGCAGTCTCCCTCTTACAAGTTGCACTTTGCAGCCAACGTTTTGACAACACGCCGCACCACACGTATAGTATACCATGTAATAATCATGTCAAAATTTGTAATAAATGGACCACCTAATTTTTCTGGTAGGCTTACAAGTCAAAATTTCATGATGTTCCCACTAATTCTTTTTCTTGCCTATTTCCTAATTAAATTACTCACAAAGTAAACCATTTTTTTCTTTTCAAGGGATTTATTTATTTAGTTGGACAAAAAAATTCCAAGTCAAATCTCACCATTAATGGTGCAAAGCATTAGTGCGCCAACTAAAAACTCAACATTAATAGTTATCTTAAATTTGGTCAATTCGATAAATTAGTGTTGGCTAAATTCAACCACCGCGTCAGCAATGATGTATAGGACATATAAAACTACTTTAAGGGCTCCAATTGCAATTTATCCAAAACCTCATTAGTTCACATTTGATTTTGTAGATGCCATACTTATTTCACGTAATGATGTTTTTATTTCTTCTTATTATTATAATTATTATATTTTTAATGTTATGAAAATCTGTAGCTATTATCTCGGTTCGCATTAGATAAATTTTATAATCTTATATCTATAAATAGGATAGACTCAAAAGTGAAACCTATAAAAATATTAGCAAGATTTCAAAAGTTAAACATTTGGTTCAAAATACCATCTCTACCATCGACCACAAATCATTTACAAAGGAACCGAATTATATATAATGTTTATTTTTACAGATACAAATTAACTATTGAATTTTTACAATATGCTATGAATAAGACACCTTAGATCCTGGATTTTTATATATTTTTTTGTTTTACACTAGGTTAACGTAGCTAATGTTTTGTAATTTGATAGGTTGACTAAGATAAATAATAGTAAATGAAGAGTTGTGGATGAATTGATCAAAGCAGAAAACGTTATCAAAATATTGAATTTTCGGTCGTAAATTTATTGAAAATCAAAACGAGTAAATGCTGTTGATATTTAAATAATGAACTGATCAAGGCTAAAGATCTTCCAAGTGAATTGAGACCAAAATAAGTGGGTGGTATGATCTTGAAGCAGTCCAGTCTCCTACTAAAATGCATATCTATTTAGTTAAGAGAATCAGACCGAAATCAGAAAGTATTGATTATAACAATATTGCCATTAAGCTGTTTGGTTTTAGTTTAATGGGCAATGGGCATACCAAATTACCAACTACTGTTGTATGAACTTTTTGAAAGTTCAAATCAGTTGGCCCTTTCGCGCACTCCAAATCATATTTCTTCTTCTTCTTCATCAATACTCTCTCCGTGTCTCTCTCTCTCCTCGCGCGCTTGGGCTTGCGGCTCAGTTAGATATGGCGGAGCCGAGCCGAAACGACGGCGCTTCGTCGTCGCTATCTGATGTGGGGATTCCGACCGGATTGAACCGGATTAAGACTCGAAGAGTGAACCCCAATTCAGGCGATGAAGATTCCGACCAGTTTAACGAGTCGCCGAGTAGTGGATTTTCGATTGCGGCAGCTCATATGAAGCAGAAGCTCAAGGCTTTGAGTAAAGGACACGTGAAATTGGGTCGTTCCAGAGAAGGTATTTTCATGCTGTTACATAGATTGGAAATCGTGCTTATACTTTGTTTGTTTAGATTTCTCTACCTTTTTAATTGTTTGTCTGGGATGGAACAGAATTGTAGGGCTTTTTGTGCTATCTCAAATATTAAGATGGAAGTTGTTCATTGATTGATTATTGAATCCTGAGGAGCTTAAATTTAATCAGATCAGCTAAAGAGCATTGCTTCTGCAGCTAACCTCTATTAGTTGGATGGTCATGTTACATGTTGAATTTATTGAAACTCGGAGCACTCAGCAAACAGTGCTGTGTGTTTGTGGAGGGTTTTTGGTTATGCATGGGAATTCGAATATGCTGAAAAATGAAAAAAGTAAACCTTGTGTTTTGATTCTGACAACTTGGTAATGATGCGTTTTTACTCTCTTCTCCTCTCTTGGTGGACTCACTTGGTTGTAGTAGTGGTTCAACTGGTTCAGGTTATGAGCTTCTAACTATGCTTAGGGGGGTAACCTGTAAGTATGCAGAGTAAGCGCAGTATGTCAGAAATCTCTGAATGTTATTTGGTGGCATTCATATTGCACCCACCTGTATTCCAGCTTTATTCAGGACTTAAGCACTTTTCGAGTCCTTCCTAAGATGGAAAATAAGAATGAATATATGGAGAAAAGGAAAAGTGAATAGCAAAATGACAAAATGGAGAGAAACATTGATGATAGTGTTTCTCTTGCAATGAACCTCATTGCCTGTCCCAAAGTTTTTAACATTTATAGCAAAGTCCATGTTGTATGACGGGATATCTTATTTAAGCTTCACATGTAATGAGATCTTTCCTGTGGATCCTTGATTTGAATATCGAGGTTTTATTAAATAATCAGCTTCTGGAATTATTTAGAATTGAAGATGCATCAGTAAATCGTTATAAAAACTCTCACTAATGTCTCTTTCACTCCCTACGTTTATTTGTTTCTATATACTTAGGTAATACATGTATACAATTTATACATATTTACACACTTGTAAGAATATCTCCATTGACAAAGATGCATGTAGGTCTGCACATATGCCTTTTCATCTAAATGTTACGTTTTGTTAATATATCTTGTTACTGGGTTCTTCATTAAAGATGCAAATCAATTTACTAAATTGTTTATGAGGCAGGAGTCCGCAAAGGAAGGAAGATAGCTCGGTGGTTTTCTTCATCCCTTTTTAAGGATTCTGACCAACCTGTGGGTGATTTGCCAAGGACCAAGGTCACACTCTGTTGTATTGTATCTCAGTTTTCAGTGCTCATATGTTCCTTTTATTCACTTTCTCTAGCATTTAATTCATCTAACTAATATGACAGAGTACTAAGTTGGAGTTCAACAAGCCCAGTAAGGAGGACCCTAGAAGAAAACTGTGTAAGACACGGATAAAACAACCTGGGGATTTACCAGATGCCACAACCACTAAAGTTCCGAAATGTATAAAGAGTTTTTCTCATGAATTGGGACTGAAAGGTGGAATTCAGTCTCCTAATCCTAGGGCTCACAGCTTTAATGATTTGAAGGTATTACTGACATTTATTGCATGATTATTGGGTTTGGTGGTATAAAGACAATGCAAAAAATTACAAGTTTCTTAAATTAGTTATTACTTGTCGTTTTGAAGTATAGGTTACAGAAGAATCTTGAGAAAAACCAATTTTCAATTGGAACCAGCAGAGCTTCTTTTTGTTTTTCTGATAATTCCCTATACCATGGCATTTAGGAGCTCCTGGGATCACTTCGTTCGAGATTTGATGCTGCGAAGAAAGTCATGGATATTGAGCTTGGTTCTTTTTCACGGGAGGTGCTGGAAATCTTGCAGGAAGTGGAGATTCTAACACCAGATGAATATAAAATGGCAGAGGAACTTTTTATTCTTGCACAACAATGCATTGACATGACATCCTTAGACTTCCGTAAAAATGTGAAAAACTTGTCCAAGATTTGACTGCAAAAAGACAGACATGCAAAACTGAGTTGCTGAAATTGCTATTCACTCGAATCTTGTTTATAATGACAAGGTGCACAAGGTTGCTGCATTTTGAGAAGGATAGTTGGCCTGTGAATGAGCAATCAATTGGCAAGTTCAGAGAATGTTTAGAAAGGGTCCCTTCTGTTGACATGAACTGGGTTGTAAATAAGGGTTTTGCAGAGGCTGAAATGGGTGATGATTTGCGACCCAGACATGATGCCAACAAAAAGTTGGCTGGAAAAGAGCATACATGTGATACTTCTTCTGAGATCGAGAGCACATCTAAGGAACCAGCTGATAAGCGTGACCCAAAAGTGATAAAGAGTAGCATGTTAGTTCAGCAAAAAAAATCTGAAAATGCATTTTCTGATTTCTTTGATGGCAATCATACGGATGACATGTTTCAGATAGAATCCATGAACTTGGAGAAAGGAAACGATTCAGATGATTCTAATTTAGTGATTTGCCGGATATGTGAAGAACTGGTGCCTTCTACTCATTTGGAGCCACATTCTTATATATGTGCTTTTGCAGATAAATGTGTTTCGAAACATTCAGATGTGAATGACCATCTTCTGAAAATTGCTGAGTTACTGGAACACCTGTTAGAGTTACGCAATTCAGGCAATCATGAAGCATGCATAAACCCTGAAATCTTGAGGGTGCGGACTACTAATTCCACAGTAACTACAGAAGGCTACTCGCCAAAGGGAAGCGAGTGTCGAAGTAAAGGAATGAATGGACTGTTAGAGGATCTCCATGAGATGGACACTGCCTGCATTGAAGATTCTCATATTGCAAACCTGGTGAACTTGAAAAGCCACTTGCTAAATAAAGTAAACCAATATGGCTCACCATCCTCTAATGGAAGCATGACATCGGCATCATCTGCAAATAGTCCTCGGGCTGGAAATCTTGATGTCTTGTGGTTAGATCAAAATAATCTGTCAGAGCAAGAGGACATGCAACAGGTTTGCCATTAAACCCATGGTACTTTCAAAGAGTAAACGTTTATACGTTGTATACTAGGCCCATTTTTCTGATACATCATATGGACCTGTGATCCGTGAAATTATTGTACCTAATATTGGTAATCTAGTATATATATAGTTTGGCTAGACTTAGATGATGATTGCCATGAGAAACTTAAGAAACTGGGTAAACAATTCTTAACATTGATGGGGTCCTCATCCTAGAATAACTTGTCTAACATTTACCTGGAGAAAGTGATCTCTGGATATGGGGCTGAGGCTTTCATTCCAACTGTAAGTACCACAATTGTCTGGAAATTGACTTGGACTGGATTCGGTTGACCCCCCTGAAACTTTATTGCCAAACATGGTTTGATCAGTCTTATCAGGTGAATTCCTGCTTAGCTATACGTATGCAGTGTTTATTTTCAGGGAATTGTTTTCACTTTGCATAATATGATTTCCTCTCAAGTGTTGCTTCTTTGGCCTTAATGTTAGTTCGGGAACAATTAGCACCCGATAATCATTCCCTGACATTATTGGCCAATTCGTCCCTTGCTTTAACAACATCCCTCCCACTATATAAAATATATTCAGTTGTGCATTTCCTTCTTTTACTCTCTGTTGACAACTTAGCATTTGTTGCTTATACTCCAAGTTTCATTTACAGATAAATGAACTTGCTGACATTGCACGCTGTGTGGCAGAGATTGACCTTTCAGATGTAGGATCCCATGAGTTTTTAATTGCTTGTATGCATGACCTGCAAGAGCTTTTGCAACATAGCAAGTATCCAGCTCTTCTAGTGGATACGTTTGGTGGCCGGATCGAAAGCCTGTTGAGGTATAAGGACAAAAAACAATAAAGAAATGTGCATATGAAGCTTTACTGAAGCTATCTAATCTCTGATATGCAGAGAGAAATGTATACTTGCTTGCAATCAAGTGGACAGAACTGATGATACCGGACATCCAGAAAGTGCCAGATCTTTGCTGGATAGTGCATCGCAGAGTAGTACAACATCAACTCCTTCACATCCTGCACATAAAGATCGTACAAGCATTGACGACTTTGACATTATTAAACCAATCAGCAGAGGAGCCTATGGGAAAGTCTTTCTGGCTAGGAAGCGAACTACTGGTGACCTATTTGCAATTAAGGTATGCTTTTCAGTGTTGGATTTTGCTATTATGCTTGAGGACTCTATGTAATAATACAAACTCTACACATTGTGATGCAAAATCAAAGAGAAGATACATTGCAATATGATTTTGATATGTACTTTGACCCAAATTGGTTGTTGGGAGAATAATGAACTTTTTAGGAGATTCTTAACGGAATTTATTGTTCAAATAAATTGAGAATTGTTGGATGTACATGCTGCCATTTTGATTATATGCATGATGATAGGAGGAAGATCTTTTCCAATTACAAAAGAAGGAAATGAGACCATTTAATTGGTTGGTTGATTAATTTAGTCATAGTTACGATTCGGATAGTGTATTTTAGGGACATATTATATTCTTTCTTTATCATAAATATACTATAATATAGAGGTAGGGATCATTAAGGAACATTAGTGAATAATTCTATCTTATGCTGGACATGCCATTTTGGTCTGATGGGAGAAATCCTACGGTACAGAGAGATCCCGGGTCATTTTATTTGTTTGTCCTCTTTAATTCACCAATAGGATTTTCGATTATTCTCCAAAAAAGAGTAATTCCATTACCATTGACTCAATCAATTTGGTTCACCTGGTGCTCCTACATCAATGATGTGAATGGATAGATGCCATAGAGAAGATAATTGAGTTGTTACTGGCAGAGTTGGCCAAACTGCAGCTCGATTTGCACAACTGGACAAGTCAAGGATATGTTGGCTACTTTGCTTCTGGACAAGGCTTCGTTGAGCGACGAAGTCAACATGGGTTCTTCATGGCTTTACCTGCTATGGGCTGCTTGGGTTCAGTAGGGATCAATAGTCGCCTCTAATGGTGACATTTTGATCTTGACTAAACAAGTTAACTTCCCTGTGTTTCAGGGAAATAACCCATCCTTGACCGCGACCAAGAAAATTGGGATAGTTGACACGCATATTGCTGCTTGTGGCCTGTGGTGCAATTTTTTGGCCTTTTGAGTTCCTACTACTTGGGGTTACTTCTCAATGGCTTGCACGGGGACAATCTTGTTTGCATATGTTCTATGTTGTTCTCCAACAGGCGACATTGATAGGAATAGAATTTGTTTTGTTTTGGATGTGCACCAAAGACGTGAAAGAAGATCAATCAGATTACTTAATAGACTAATTCATTTACAGTTATGATTATCTTATGTTAGGGAGATTATGTGCTTGTTTTTTTATAAATGAAATAAATTGTAATGGTAGGATCATCCAGGAAGTTGGTGCATAATTCGACTTTACTCTGGGGCATGTGACATCCCAGGGTCATTTTATTTGTCTATGCTCTTTAGTTCACTAAGAAGACATCCAATTTTTCTCCAAAAAATTAAATAAAATTATAAAAATCTTCTATTTCCCTGATCTCTATCGCATGACCTGTTCATATTGATAATGCCACATATTACGAAGATAGTATGAATTTATTGAACTGGTCAAATTAGTTGAGTTGAACTGTACTGAGTATGCATGTATTTAAAAAAAGATGCACAATGTCTCTCCATTTGTTGGTGATGTTTTCTGGAGGATTACTAAAATAATTCCAAATCCTAGTCTTCTAGTTCTAGACCATAGTCTTTTGGTCCTTATATGTTTATCTTGCCAAGCAAGTTTTTTACTAGTAGCTGAAATGATACATTTGAAATTACCTAAAAGATTAGAAATATTTGCTTGACAATTATATGGTCTCATTCATCTTGCCTTTCCTGCTAGATATTCTGTGTCATCTGTTATTCATTTTGTTGATTGATTGTTGCTGATACAGGTGCTGAAGAAAATAGATATGTTGCGGAAGAATGATATTGATCGCATATTGGCTGAGCGTAATATATTAATCACAGTGCGAAACCCTTTTGTGGTAACTTCTGTTGCTAATTTAATCCACTTAAATCTGCTTTATTTAAAAAAATTGCCCATGATGGTTATGTTGATCCACAACATAAAATATTAGGAGGATACCTCTGAATAAAATATCATCAGAAGCTGGTGTACCCAAAAAATATTCTCATGCCAAGCTATAAAATATCGAAGTTTTAATGCTTGGTGCTGTGTAACAAAGCAGAAATGTGATATTTTCTTGACAGGTTAAATTTTTATTCATTTACCAGTAGAGATAACCTTTATTTGGTCATGGAATATCTCAATGGTGGAGATTTGTATTCTATGCTGAAAAAGCTTGGGTGCCTTGAAGAAACTGTTGCTCGTACATACCTTGCGGAATTGGTAAATTATGAAATCATTTACGTACAAGCTCTTTATCAATTTATCAGTTTGTAAATATGCTTTGGCATTTTTCAGGTGCTTGCCTTGGAATACCTTCATTCTCTTGGGATAGTGCATCGTGATCTGAAACCGGACAACATACTTATAGGCCATGATGGGCATATCAAGGTATTGCCTACAATATAGAATATGCTCTGATTATCAAGAAATTGGTTGTGTACAAGTAGCATAAAATTGTGCTGAAAGAATGTTTTGCCAAATATTTAAGCATCACAAACTATAATCTGACTTCTTTTGATAATAGGCCCGGAAGGACAACAGTTGATAGTCTTTCAAACCTACCACATACTTATATTTAAAGCATCAAGCCGTGTTTGGTCTGTAGTACAAATTTTTGCTCCTATATTAAACATTGGATACAAAAAGTGAAGAATCGTGTGCTCAATGCATGGAGTTTGAGAAATTATTTTTAGGCATTCACATCACCATCCACCAACAGTAGAGATTACACGTGATGGAAGTAGACTTTTAATCTAGACACTTGCAGTTTTGTCCATAAAAATAAATTAATTTGAATGCTGTAGACTTGGCACTCATGAGTTAAGACAGTGACCATTGTTTCTCATGATGATCTACAACTACTAAACCTTACAAAATTTGATCAGCTTACCGACTTTGGGTTGTCAAAAATTGGCCTCATGAATTGCACCACTGAACTATCCACGCAAGATACAGAAAAAAATGATGCTCTAGATGCAAATGGTCAGCTCAATGCTGACATAGTGGACAGTCACCAGTCAGCTGTTGGCACCCCAGACTACTTGGCTCCTGAAATTCTTCTTGGAACAGAACATGGTTAGGCAGCTATCTTATCCTTATGGTTGATATTTTCACTTTTCTGTCTTTTGTCTACATCCTAAACTCACAAAAATTCTGGGAGGAAAAATATGTTTAGGGTTGCTTATAGTATCTTCTTCTGGATGCACCACAGGTTATGCTGCAGATTGGTGGTCAGTGGGAATTATCTTATTTGAATTAATAACTGGAGTGCCACCCTTTAATGCTGATCACCCAGAGGTAAATGTTAAAGGTTGTTCGCAAAGATCATTTATTTGCTATGGTCTTGTATTAAATATGCAGTCCATATATTTCATATACCAATGAAGTATTTGCAAATATATGTCATAACAAATTTCTATCACCTGTTAAAGAGATATGGCTTGGCGTGGTGGTTTGGCCAAACATGACACTATCTTGTTCAAATAGTTTGACCCAGGATCGCCTGCCTGGCTTATTCAGCACTTCTATATCAATGGAACTCTAGTTCTACCCATTTGAATATGATAACTCCTATAAATCATAGTTATTATTTTTTTAAAGAAAATATTTTTGTCTTTTGGTATCATAATTACCAGAGAAATCTGAGATACATGAAGAATTAGAAAGAATTAGACATTAACTTTGATATAGGGTGGGTCCAATGAAAACCATGACCTGCGCCTAATCCCTCTCAGAATCACTTTGACTTCTGCTGGACTTGGTATAGAACCATCCCCAATGGGAAGGCTTTGTTGCAGGGTTGGGTTTTCTCCTTCTTGGATAAACCCAAATACCGAAGGTTCCGACTTTATAGAATTTCCCTTGACAAGACTTGCTTAATTGTAAGCATGTAAAAGTAGCGTACCATCGCTGATGTGCATCAGTGACGGCCCAGTTGTATCAGATTAGGTGCTCTTTTGGACACAGTCGCGATCTTTTCAGCTGACCCAAGTTAGCCCAATTAGTAAAGGAGCATCCAAATTCCCATAGATTATAAACACGAGTAATATAGTGCGGCATCTTATGTATTCTGAAACAAGAAATTTGTTATCGTGCTAGTAAGGAAATAAAGCAGGTCTGTGTAAGTGTAATAGATATATATTCTCCATTTTACAAACATTGAGGAATCATTGGGTTGTAATTGTATATTTAATATATCAAAACCTCAAGTAATCTTAACTGCAATTTTTTTCCAGGCTAACTCAAGTTAATGGGCCTTTTCTATCTGTTATGTGCATGTAAGAGGAATATTTCCACAAAATGTTTAACGAGTGCATAACTCTTATTGTTAGCTTTTCTTTTTCTTGTAGAAGTTAGGACACCAAAAGTCATAATTATTACCTTGGTAGTGTGGAATTCAATCTCCTGCATAGCAGAGTGTCATAGTTCTAGTAATTGTGCTACTGAGAATCTCCTTCAATCACCCCAGTAGCAGCGTGGGAGATTAAAACTCAGAACCTTGCTCTGATATAGTGATACCACCTATTAGGATCAAGTGCTACAATTGTACCAAAAGCTACTGTTGTTTGTAGAGGCAACTATATATTCCTTATTCTTTGTCAACCAGAACTTTGACTCCTGCCCACTGTATAACACCATGGTTGAGCCTAAGGAAACTCTTGAGGAACACTATAGATCTTTTAATCTACGAACATGGTACTCATATGTCCACATTAATATTAGATGAAACTCTCTGTAGGCCTTTACATCTATATCATATTTGACCCACAGTCTGCCTAAATTTAAATTATACTCTCTTGTGGTCAATGGCTGATTATGTTTCATGAAATTCATGATGCGTCTCACTTGGGGTCTCTTTTTGACATATAAGTAATTACATAGTTAGATGGAAGATGTAAGCTTCCGCTTGTGCATGATCAAGGGTAAGAATAAGATTGAGGCACACATTTTCTGTGAGTTTCTTTTAAATACACATTCTGCATGTGGCTGCATCTAAAGCCTATGACTTGGCAACTTACCTCTTAACTAAACATCACATGTGTCATATCTTGTTGAGAAATCTAACTGTAGCTTCACATTTGGTATGCATATCTATAGATATATTCATCTCCACCCTAATGATCACCTAAGATAAACATTAGCTTCCCATTTGGTATGTATATATATAGATATGTTAATCTCCATCCCACAAGCCCCTAAGGCGAACACTAATATCATTTATCAGCACGAAGAATGTATGGCCCTACGGGAGTGTATCACTTTGGGAATTCCAACAATTTGTGAGGGAAGGGTGGATCATTTCCCTGAATTCTCCCAGTGTTTCTGTGTTGATTATTGTTTTCCTCCACATTATGATGAATGCATTATGCATGTTGATTTGAACATTACTTGAAAGTTGTAATCCATTTGAATCAAATCTTATAATTTTTTCTAACAACTGACTGCTTTATTATTCGACCTTGCAAGAATTATGTTTTCAGAATGGCCATGGTATAGTGTAGTCAAATTTGGGTTTTGTATTGTCTGATATTCATATTATAAATATTCCACAGAATTCTAGGTTTATCATAGGAATAAATTTCAGGAGCTTTACCTTCGCCTTATATGTGGAGCTTATACTTTTGGACTGAATTCACTTTCAAGCATGTGTAACTCAACTGCCCATCAGTGTATGACATCGTCAACATTGATTGATCACTACCTTGTCCCTATTCTGTTTTCCATCAAACTAAAGCATACTAAATTTTCTTCAGAAAATATTAAAGTGTTTTTGCGTCCCTGTCCCAAGGATATACTAAAATTTGAGATAACAGAACAATGATCTAAGTTCTCTTGGTGGAAGTTACATCAAAACATTGAGATTTACTATATAGATATTGATTTGGTTCTGCATTAACTGTCAATCATTTTCTTCTTTGTTTCTATTGCTGAGCACTTGCTATTTTTTATGCATTAAGTTGTGCTATTGCTAAAGGATTGTTCTGGTAATTTTTTTGTTGATAAAGTTGTCCTGTTTTATTTGTAAATCTCAGAGTTCTCCTCTAATATTTTTTCCTCTTTTTGGCCCGACAGAATATTTTTGACAACATTCTTAGCAGAAAAATCCCCTGGCCAGCAATCCCAAGCGATATGTCTTATGAGGCCCAAGATCTGATTGACAGGTTGACAAACATACATAAAAAGAAAAACCAAAATATATTTCTTTTCGGACTTTTAGATTGTAGACTTTGAATATCTTGTGTTCAGAGAGCTACTTGGCTCACTTCTGACTCATATAGGTGCTACTATATATGCAAAGTTTAATAATTCTACTGCTAAAAGCTTTTATGGAAAAATATAAAGGTTCTAACAATACCTGAAAATCCTTTTTTACTAATCACTGCTTGATGAAGCCATACGAAATTAGTGATCTCCCTCAAAGAAATAGGCTGCGCTTATGTTTTCTGATCTTTTTCCCTTTTGTAAATGATCCTTCACAGGCTTCTTGTTCATGATCCAAATGAGCGACTTGGGGCAAGGGGAGCATCAGAGGTAGCATGTTTCTAATTAAGTATAGTACTAATAATAGAAATATGTGCAATTCCACACTCAACTGTCGTTTTTTTACTATTTCAAATCAGGTGAAAGCACATTCCTTTTTTTCTGGAGTGGACTGGGATAATCTTACCTTACAAAAGGTGGGTGTGTAAGATTTTACTATGATCATATACAAAATTCAGGAAATTTGTTATGCATATTGTTTGTGTATATTGCATGTTCCATTGGTTCAAGGTGAAATTCCTTAGTTGTCACTAGACAAGCAAAACTCCGTTTGTTGACACATGATATATTATTTGTTCTGCTATTTACTATGAAAAATATAATTTTAGATTGATATCTACTTGATCGATTATATATAAAGCTACAGAGAGAAACTAGGATGCTTAGAAGAAACATTTTATGTGCAAGACCTTGCCCCCAGATGTGCATGGCCTACCATATGGAATTGTTCACTATGTGTAGGTGGTAATGAGATTTGAATCCACTGTCCCACTTTAGTGTATGTCTAAAGCATCCAAAAACTCAATAGAATTGTAGAATGGAATAAAACAGAGGTCTGTATTGGGAAAATATGTTGTGTTATATTCTTCATGCTTGAAAAGAGAATACAAAGTCAGTATGTGTAGAATTACCTACAAATACTTGCTACCCAAATAACACCCAAGATATACACATATTCATTAATATAAATAAACTCTTAACAATTGGATAGAAGAGACTCAACAACATTTGTCTATCTGCAGATGTTAGTTTGAGGGATAATCAGTTTGCAGGTAGCTTATTACCGTGACTTTTTGTAGAAATGCCACAAATGCTGCATGTGAAATAAAAAAGATTGCATTAGTTAGTGTGCTAGCTGTCTGTATGAGTGTGGATTGTTTGCAGATTAAAACAGTGAATATCTTTCTCATGGTGAATTCGGTGGTTGATGTTTCTGAAGGCTGCATTTGTACCACAACCAGAGCGTATGGATGATACGAGTTACTTTGTGTCACGATATAATTCAAATGGAATGGAGATTGATGGAACTTCTGTGGATTCCGATTCTGTTTGCTCTGAAGCGCATGCAGATTCAGGATTAGAGGTGAACTATATTGCTCATAATTGCTTTTTACTATCTTATTCAAATAGCATAAAATTCACCTGCTTTGAGCTTGAGAGAAAGTGACAGGTCTTTATAACTTATGAGCTCTTTTTTTTAGAAACTTTTCCTTGCTGACTTTATCTGTTAACCTTCATCGATGGTTGCTATAATGTCGATTCATGGTGATTAGTGGAAAATCCATGTTGATCATTACTTCCAAGTTGAGAAATATTATGGTCTTCTTGCATTCTAATCACTTGATCACAATTAGTCTTCTGTTGGATGATAAATATTGATGGATTTTGTCTAACTCTGGATAAAGGTGGAGTATGAAGGTAATAGGTAACAAAATTCTTATTGCATGTCGGTGGCTTCTTTGTTTACTATCTTTTGCAACATAAATACATCTCATATTGGGTAGGGAATCATTATTATAGTATAATAAAACACGATTGTTAAAAGAAAGTCCCTTGATAGAAGCTGCTAGAAATTGAGAGCTTTTCACAGTTGCAAGAATAGTTCTGTTTCTTGCTCGCTTAATGAGATATTGATGCTGATATTTTAAGATCTAAAATTGGAAGTCCAAGTGAGTCAAAGATGAGAGTTTTCTCTTGGAAGAATATATTATCCAGCTGTCAATGCTGACATATGACAGATTTTGGTTTCTTTTGCATCAGAAGATGGATGAATGCGGAGATCTTGCAGAGTTTGATTCTTCACCTCTTGATCTTTCATTGATAAATTTCTCTTTCAAGGTATGCCACGTTTTTATCTTGCTAAATTTGTCTCCTCTTCTGGATTTAGTATATCATATTCCATTGCTCAAGTTTCTGATTATATATATTACCTTCACTGTTCTCTGCATTACTCATAAAAGGTTTGTGGTCCTTGGCATCAAACTGCTTATTTTAACTATATTCTGACATTATTCAACTTTCAAAAAATTTATTGCAGAATTTGTCGCAGCTGGCGTCCATAAATCAAGATGTACTGCTCTTACAGAGTGGGAAGGAGTCGTCAAAGTGTTCCTCTCCATGCAAAGGTTCAAAACCGCCACCCTCTTGATTTTTCAATATGATTTGAGTTCACTCAGAAGTAGCAGAAATTGTTTAGTTTTAGTAGAGAAGATGGATGCGATGACGACAAGCAGTAGGTCGGTTTTTTAGTTGTATATAGTCAGTCCATTTCACATCTTTTTATTTCTGCGTCCGCCCATCTCTTGTATGAAACAGAAAATTTTAACCTTCATATTTATCCTTTTCAAGTTATTATGTTACTTTTGTTCCTTAAATTTGCTCGAAATTCTACTAAGAATAGCACGTACTCGGAAAGTTTCATGCGTTTGAGACAAACCTCCAGAAAACTCCTTCGCAAAATCAAAATTGACCCAAAATTTCATGCGTTTTACTTGAATTAAAATGATCCCTATTGTAAATACTCATCGTCCTAAACTAGAATTTCTATACAATTTCTTGACACGTCTATAGCACGTAGTCGAAAAGTATTTAAGATATAGTCTAGAAGTTAATTTATTGGAGCCCAGAGTGTAATATAAAATTATATATATGATAATTGTGATTTGAACAATTTCAAGAAGATATTTACTTTTCATGATTAATAGGATATATAATTAGATATTTTTATTATTAATACTATAATTCTTCAATTTTATCTTTTTAATAAGATATGAATCAAGTTAAATGAGCTCAAATTATAGACATTATTAAATGTTTTGGGATATTCCAAGATTTCAATCTATCAAAATAAACAATGGATTAATATTATTTTATCTATTTAGGCTAATCTTCAAAAATAAGTGCCCCTAAAAGAATTAGCATAATATTTGAGCTACATTTTGGAAAGGAAAAACCCTCATCCTCGCCCAACTTCTGACTAGCTATGTCACCGGAGAAGTAATTAACTTATTTACGTCCATTTGTACCAAAATAACAATTAATATTCGATTTCTAGATATTCCATGAAAAAGAGTGAAATGACTTGTTAGGATTTAACTCGACATTCATAAAATTCCAAAGGAAGCTGTTCATCTAAAATATGACCCTCAAAATGGCTACTCATACATTATAGGATATTAGAAACAACAAAAAATGCTAACAAAATAATAAAACTAACTGAAATACTAGCAACAGAAAAACAAAATAGAATCCAATAGACATCCGACCTACAAGTGATTTGATTTTCTATTTGTCTCCTAGGAGTCTGGAAACTGTTTAGAAACATAAAGGGGCTGATCAGAAAACTAAATACTTAATGGCTCTGCTCCAAATCTTCATGTACTCGGCTCGTTGTGAACAGGCTCATCAGTTGAGTCACTGAATGAGGTAGCTAGGTATTGAGCAAGGCTTTGCTGAGAAATTGATGTATGCGGACCCTCAGTAGAAACTTTAGCTTTTTTCATAGTAATGGACTTCGGAAGCCAGGACTTATCAGTGTCCGGGGCATGAGTATCCTTCCAATTAACAGGAGTCAACATCTTCCATGGATCTTCCACCATTTCCTTTCTGCAATACAAATCTGGCCGCACTTCTGCTGAAACAGATTCATGTGATCCTCCTCTCCCACCACTCATTCTTGAACCTGGAGATCGACCCCTGCCTCTACCAGACTCAGGATGCCTGCTACCTCCACAACCTGATGCATGGGAACTACTGTAGTAGTTCTGACCTCTTCCTCTACCATAACGAGGATAATCCTCTTGTCCAAAGCTCAGGTTGCTGAAATGACTACCTCTTGACATGTTTGATGGGCTTGTATAGTTTCGGGCGCTACCTGGTCCACCCTGGGCATTTGGAGGATTACCTTGTGGTCTACCAGCCAATTCGCTAGGGTTGCTGAAATGACCACCTCTTGACATGTTTGGTAGGCTTTTATAGTTAAAGGGGCCGCCTGGTCCGCCCCAGGCATTTGGAAGATTACCTTGTGGTCTACCTGCCAATTCCATCGGTCTTGCAAGAGGACTCTGGTTGAAATGGGCTCCCGGCACTTGGAATATCCTTTGTTCAGAAGGATTGACACCTGGAGGTCCATATGATGGGTCCGGAGTCATACTTTGATATGTTGGTCCTGTTAAAAAAATGAACAGGCAATCACTAAATACAAGCATCCACAAACACAAATCAACTCAAGCATTCGAACACAAGAACTTTCTCTTAGCAAGGCTTTTCATAATGGCTACACACAACTAACAACACAAGGCAATTTCCCACTTTGGCAAGTACAAAAAAGTATAAATCAACTACTATTTAATTCCTGCATTTTAGTGAAGTTACCGACTCTACTCATGGCAAAGGAACACATCAGCAGAATTAAATAATAAATATCAAAGGCAAACATAAACTCATTTAAAAAGACAGGATGCAAATCCATTATAAAATAAAAATAAGAGAGGGAATAAAAGTAAAAATTACTCGGGAGCATGTTGTAGTGTCCGTGTGAGACCTGAGGAGTGATGTTATCTCTCCTACTTCCAGAGAATGCTGCCATAGGGTCAGTGTAATAATCAAATCTTGGAGAAAAATATTGAGTTGGAATAGAAGTTCTTTCTCCTTCAACAAAAGGATTTGAAAGGCCAGCAGATGCCAATCCTGATCTATCAGTGTCGGCATCAACTGTTGCATCGGCAGCTTCAATTCGCATTGCCTTCAACCTTTCCCTTCTTTTCTGAGACTCCTCCATTATCGCTTGATGCTTAAAAGAAATATGAATCAATCTGCTGCAGAAACAAACACATTTGTTCAAATATTTATATTTCAGACTTTATTTTTCAAACAAGATTTATCTGCAAGCATAAATGTACAAGGAACTGATTGTACAATATTAACCCTACAAACTAATATGCAGAGACTAGTTATTGGCTACTGAATTACTACTGAGTTCAACTGCCTCTGCCTAAAGCCTAATGGTTCAATGAGAAGGAGTTCACTGAAAATCCAAATTTGTAGCTGATAAGATTATCACCGTTTTCACTGCACCTCATCAGTTTCAGCACACCCATCGGCATATTCTTGCATTCTCATATTGACCCTCAAATTTCGAACTAAAAATCTCTCAAACATATTGCACAAATTTCACAAACTCAAGATTTATCCATTTAAGTTTCTTTCTATAATTTTCTGCAAGTTCCAAGCATAGGTAACGTGGTCAGACTTAATACTTTTCCACATTCAAATTTCTTCCCTTCGGAAATCAATTTCATTTCTTAACCTCAAGCGGAGTCCGTATGAAATAAGATTTCCTTTCAATCACAATTTAAGCATCAAGAGTATCCCTCACATAACACACAGTAAGATGTCATAAAATAAAATAAAAAACCATGCATCTTTCTTTAGTACCACAGGATGCTTTCAAATTTGATTTCAGTGGACTTGGAGCACAATAATAAATTTCCATGCTTCAAAACATGTCTTACACGTTAGGGCTGGACGAGTCGAGGTGAGAGTTAAGCCTAGATTGATAGTTTTGCTGTTGTAGTGATGAATAGGAGGCAGATGCGCTGTCGCGCGACTAGGACGGAGACTGCGGTGGTTGAACGACCGCGGCGACGACGGTTATTTCTGTTAGTTGTTGGCCGCGAAGATGACAAGCCGCTGGGAGGGTTTGGCGGTGATGAGTTAAGCCGCTAATTACGCCCGGCGGTTGGTGGAGATAATCTGTTTTGGGGTTCAATTTGTTGATCTCTTGAGTTGTGTAACAATTGGAGGAAGTCGACAGATGGTGAAGACGAGAAGAGGGGTAGATGTTAGGGTTTGATTTTAGAATTGGGGATTTTGATTTGGTCTTATTTTTGTCGAATAGTTACTTTATGTTTGACATTTGAAAAACTAAAATAATAACACGTTTTTTGCTCTATTACTACCATTATAATCCGCTAATTTCACACTGTTTAAATAAGTGTTATTTTGACTGACGAATTCTTATATTGACGGTAAAGATTGTCATATAAAGTCGAAGAATATTAGTTGCTCATAAATGTATTAATCGATAAGATCATATAATTTGTATAATATTTGACAGAAGTCGGGTTTATAGAGTAACTATATGGGCAATGTTGAGCTATAAGTGAATAATAAACATTTTTTTAGATGGTCTCATATGCGAATATCCGTATATATAATCATTGATTATTTATTTTCAATGTAGAAAATATTTTTTCAATATAAATTATATTTTCTAATTATAAAATAAATGATAATTTTCTTCTATATAAATTATCTTTATTTCAAGAAATCGTGCAATTTGACCAATAAGAAAATATATAATATGCCTATCAAATTGAAAATCATGATAAAAAATTTAATTTGATATATGATATGTTAAAAATGGATTTGAAATAAGACATTTATTATTTTTAAAGTTTGAGGTTAGTTTTAGAATAGAATTTAAAATTACTTTTTAAAATTATATTTCCCACTCAATTTATGTCGTGCTAATTTGTTTGAAATATTTTTTGTTTTATTTCCTTTTTTATGCTTTTCCCTTTTCCGAATAGAGTTTATTTTTTTTCCTTCTTCCTATTTCCATCTAAAATCTACAATTTCAATTTTAATTATATAATATTAATTATGGAAGTATATGTTATTATTTTATCAATTTACAAATTATTAAAATTAAATCAAAAATATTATAAACTTTAAATTAATTGTTATAGAGTTTAATTTTATGTAATATTAAACTGAGACGACAATACCAAAGAATTGTCATAAAGTTTAATTTTAGTTTTATGTGGCATTTGGCTAGCTTCATCAAGATTCTAAAGTTGGAAATTGAACCATATAATATTTTTGTTAAAATCTCGACAATTCATGATTTTGATTGATATTATTCATAATTTAGAACATTTTTGTGCAAACAAAAATAGTTTAGATGTGATGATGTTCTCTCTCTATATATATATATGATTTATTATTATGTCTATGTATATATATTGACTATCGATTTTAAATTCGTTTAAGTTTATGGAATTTCATAATATTTTGTGACTAATGGTGAACTAAGTATTGCAATTATTCTCAAAGTGAGGGGAATGTAATTTATCATTTTGATTTCAACTATGAAATAAATAAGGGTAATTTGCTTCAGTGTTGCGCATATCAGTTCTGCCATCAAAGTAAGTGAAGTAGCGTTTGTATTATCTCCATATAGACATTGAAATTTGCTCGTAAAACTTTTATTTTGTTAATATATTACTATTTTTTAATACATGTGAATGTTGTATTAGATGAAACATTTTAATTTTTAATTAATTTTGTTTCTATATTAATTTTTGTTATCATTATCTTTTGTTGTCATATTTAGCTATAACTATTACACATCGTATGGAGGACAAATCTAGTTAGAACTAATTCTCAATAAGAAGTTAATTACGCAAATTATAAAAGTATTAAAGATGAAACCAACGAAGAAAAAGTAGTGAAGAAAAATGAAATGCACAAGATAAAATATTGTGTCAACTCGTTATTTCTCATGAATAATATTTATTGATATTTTTATTTACATTAATAATGAATTCCAGCAGCATATGATATGATATGCGTGAGTGATGAATTCAGATATAAAGATTATTTGCTAGGAGACTGCTCCAATTCACAATATTAAAATCATTAAAAACAATCCTAAGGACTTTCTTTGTGTGAGGAAAATACATCATATGCTTAAGTGATTTTATTTTTTTTTTAAGAAAAGAGAAAACAACTAAAATAACTATATAAACTGCACTGATTTCAACTGCATCGAAACTAGCACTATTCCTAAAATATCAAAATTTCACGAACGAAAGACTGACTGCTGCCTAATCCACACTCGGAATTGTTAGAAAATATTATTTAGGTCAAATATTAGTTAGATCCATTAGATTGTAATCCTAAGTTTCTATTCCTATATATATGAGAGTTTTTTTTGTTATTACACTTCATTCTCTTCTTCTAAATGATTCTATATTTATTACTTTACATTGTATCATAGCGGGCGATTTCTAATCCCTTTCTGACTTAATCTACTACGCCGTTGCCGCTGGAGCCATTCTGCCCTAATCTGCTCTACCGTCATCACTCTTCTCTATTCTGCTCTGACTCAACTATTCTGTTCAAAGCAGTGTTAGTGCAATTTTTTTGATACTACTTTGAATTCCTCATTTAATATCGAATTCAGACTCTAAAACTACTCTTGATATCTTATCCCAACTGCCCTACTGACTTTGTTCGATTCTACCTATCGTCCCCATACAATCTTGTTCTGATGTCGGTACTATCAACTATACCGACTTTACTCGCTTACTATTACAACTTTGTTTTTTTGTTGTTACTACTATTGTTGATGTATTCTCTAAGCCTTAAGAACGAATTTATTCTCAAGACTTTGTACAAAACTGGATATAATCGGTATATATACTCCAGCTTGAGGGGGAATGTTAAAAAATATTATCTCGATCAAATACTAATTAGACCCATTAGCTTATAACCCTAAGTTTCTACTCCTTATATATATATGAGTCTCTTTTATTATCAATAAACACACTTCTTCTAAATATCTCAATATTTACTATAAAGGAATTAATTCAAAAGTTCAAAACAAATTGAAGTTTAACCACAATAACAATATCTCAATAAAAACTAATTGCCAAAGATACACCTTAATATTGTTATCTCAGGACCATAAGATTACATACTGTGCATAAATGTAGTACGAGTTGAAGGATCACAGCAACTACATATATGTAAACTACATGAAGCTCAAAAGCTTAGTATGTTTGTTTATTGAAACTACATACATATATAGCTTCTCATGGCACCAAATCAAAGCATGAAAGAGATGATGCCTACACTAATTATATCAGAAATTAAAGCCAGCAAACACAACAGTTCCCTGTAGCAGCAGCAGCAGCAGCCGACACCATATCCTAGAGAATAAATACATAAGAGAGTTTTCAGTATATACAAAAACAGAACAATTAGCTAATATAAACATAATAGAACGGGTTTCAGATATTTTATTCTCGTATCATCACTTACAGTGGAAATCAATCCTCCAACGTTGGTTCTCTCCTTTCTTCCATTCACCCAGCACGACTGTGGAGCCGTCATGGACCCCACCATGATGTCTCTCGCCGTGCAGAGCATCCACATTCAGGCGAATGTTGTTCACCATTCGTACTGCATGGTAGCCGTCGCCCAACTCCTTCTCCGTCCACAAGATGGATTCATCAAGAGCATTAGGATTGTACTGAACAAGTTGCACCTGCCAGATTCAAACACATACTTCTGTAAGTAGGCAGGAATTTGCGCCTAGTCGGATGCACAGTGCATCCATTCAATTAAAGTTCACTAATCTCTTGTTAGGTTTATTAATCCTCAACTTTGGCCAAAGGAGTTAGAAACTTAGAGCACTAGGCCAAAGTTTTTTCCTTAACTAGTTATTGCACCCACGAATTTTCTTTGACTAGTTATTGCACTCGGGATTTGTTTTCTACTTGGGGGGCATTTATCAAGGGTGATAGCAAAGATAGCAAGAAATAATCTATTATTTACTTTGATTGATTAATTAATTTAAAATTGTTTGATCATCTATTTCTTCAAATACCCAATCATATGTTTTATCTATCTATCCAATCACATTTAATCTGCACTAGAATTAACTTGCTTGCACATTGGTAAAAGAGATTTTGAGATTTTAGATTATATTTCATTATAAGATGATTCTTGCTCGAGTTACGCAGTCAACAGAAATCCGGTAAACCATAAACACAAAACATCTAATTCCATCTCTAAACAAATATATATATATATATATATATATATATATATATGTAGAGAAAGTGAGGTTTAAATAAGAATTATTTCTAACGTGAGAATTGAGAACTACAAAATTTCGTCGCTCAGAAAGAATCTGAATCCAAAAAATTTGGAATTTTCACTCGGGTTCGACTCCCATGAGTGAAAAAATTCATTTTTTTAGATGCAATAACTTTCCAAGCAGATACATCAGCTTTTACAGCGAATTCATCATTTTTTTTCGTTCTTAAAAATGATTTTTTACATTAATCCTTCCCAATATATGTAAGGTTTTTGAAAAGGTCCAGTATATTAATTACAGATGAAAATTTTAACAAAATCATGCTATAATCTACATATTTCTCATTACACCAGAAGAATACAGCAAAAAATTACACCGCACTAAAGAAAAATCGTACATATTGGAAATAGGTAGGCGTATTTAGTTGAGATTAGCAAGTAAGGGCTTAAATAAGTCATCAACATAGGGTTTTTTCAAGAACATGATAAAATGAAGAAAGAGAAGAGATCTTTACAGGGTGGTTAGCACCGATAGAGTGCTTCAAGGCCTGGCCAGTAGCTTTGTTAACCAAAGCAAAACTTGGCAATCCTTCTTGATCCCTCACTGTCATGCTGTACTTGTCATCTTTTATCCAGTGCTGAATAAAAATCAATTCATCATCATTTCAAAATCCCCAAGTTTCAAAAAAAGTCAACCTTAATGAAACAGAAAAAAAAAACAATGGATTTGATGATGGCTTCTACCTGCAGGGGGTCGGAGGGATTTGACCGGACAAGAATGACCCTGCCGTGGCTGATGGAGAGAGAGTAGGTGGTGTCAGCCTTGCAGTACATCTTGACGGAGGGTCTGCTGAAGATGTCGCCGGTGTAGTGGACCGGCGGCGGAGAGTGGTGGGGGTGGTCTACGACCACCACGGGGGGAGGTGGGGAGGGGAAGACGATCACGGGTGTCGGGTGGTGGTGGTGGTGTGGTGGGTGGTGGTGGACTACAGGAGGGGGTGGTGGGTGGTGGTGGTGGACTGGAGGGGGTGGGTGGTGGTGGTGGTGGCCGCCGGCGGGGCGGTGGTGGCGACGATCCATGAGGGTGATTGGTTTGTTTTGTTCTGTTTCCTGGGATATTTTTGATTAGGAGTTAGTCGGTATAGGAGAAGACTTTTATGTATAGGTCCGTCCAAGACTTGGGAGTTCAAGATTATGTTTGGGGATATTTTAGTGTTGAAACTCAAAAGATGGTGAGATTATTAATGGTCCCATTTATATCGTTCCTTTTTTTCTTAACCTGGAAAAGATTTTAGAAGTGTTTTTTTACTTTTTTTAAGCGACTCGAAATTATTAGTTCGAGAATATTTAACTATTGGTTTAAGAGGGTATTCGATTACTCGAAATTACATTGATTCGGAATTATCTGAGATTAATTTTGGGTCAAACCATAAGATCTAACCACTACCGCCAACATACACTTAATTGGGACGAATCAACCTAATCCAAATTTATCATAAAACTAAGTCCTATCTAATCCACGAAAGCGGACACCCTTACGAATTAAGATAACCCCATGACTACTATATTCAACCTTAATCTCGAGATTAATGTGGTTATTATTTTTATTTGGATCATAATTTCATTTTCTTGGTTGTTTTTGTTTGGAGTAAAATTCAGTTCAATGTTTTGCCCTTAATTTAATACAATTATCATCTAAATTGACGAGCTGAATGAAACGTCAACAGAAATAAAATATAATTCTAAGATTTAAACCATTTGATTGATAAATAATTAAGAAGAAAATACTTCTTGAAAAAATAACATACTGTTTGGTTATTATTTGTAGGGATGTGCATGGACCGAACCGAACCGATCGATTTCGGTCGGTTAGGTTCGGTTTTTGAGGAAATCGGTTTTCGGTTCGGTTCAAAATTTTAATTAAAATCGATTTTCGGTTTTAAGTTTTAGATTCGGTCGGTAACCGAATCGAACCGAAACTATTATTTTTATATATTTATATATTTTATATAATAATTAATTAATATTTTAATTAAATAATTAGGATAAAAATAGTTTTATTTAGAAAAATATATATATATAATTTATATTTCGGTCGGTTTTTCGGTCCGATCGAAACCGATCGATTTTTTCGGTTCGATTTTCTGTTCGGTCCGAAATTATAAATCGGTTCGATTCGGTTCAAAAAAATTCTTTCGATTCGATTTTCGGTTTTAAAAATTTCGATCGATCGAACCAATAATGACGTGACACCCTAATTATTTGTACAAAAATGAGGACCAAATTATAAAAACCTTCAAAAAATTGAGAAAAGTACGGCATTTCTTTTGTTTGGCCTCTCAGTTTTGGACAAGTGTATGGTATCTTTTACAATGTCGGCCAAAAGCATGGCCCTTTTGTTTTAAAAATTAATAATATTATGATTCACCAAACAGTCAAACACACCAACCTGTGACATCCACATTGGCCACCTGCCCCACCTATAAATTCTCCCTATCTTGTGTACATCATCACTGAGAATTTTGATGGACACTTGCTAAAACTATCATGTTATTACATGCTTTTCTGAATTTTTTGATGGATTAAGACAATAATTTGATTTAGGAGCAAAACTTGGGAGTTAAGAAATTGAGAAAACTGGACACATGTGTATGACTTTGACCAAGTGTATCTATTATATCAGCCCTTAAGAATAAGAACATCAGAGAATCAAAACGAGTTTCTTTTATGAAAAAATTAATAAAATATCTAATCTCATAGTAAAAGTGAAAATTAACAATTCATAGTAAAAAATGAAAAAAAATGTTCATTGTCATTGTTTTACCTTATTCTTGAATTAATCTATTTTGCCTACAATTTAAGAATTGATTTGAACTAATTCTTGCATTAGTCTTTTTAGTCTTTAATTCAAGACTAAATTTGAATTCTTTTTTCACTCTTGAATTAGGTATAAAAGGCAATTTATTAGTTGTCTTCCTCAAGTTATTGTATTAGTATAAATGAAAAAAATTCATGAGCTACCTCTCCCAGACTCTTGAATTTAGGTATAAAAGAGACAATTCATGAGGAATAACTTTTGAAATGATAACGAGTTCTATAGAAACACAAGAGTAAGAAAGTACTTTAACACACAAAAAGAAGATTTTTTATTTTTTATTTATCCTAATGAGTACCTTTTATCTTTGTCATATCAAAATGGATACTTCAATTTATTTATTTTCCTAACATTATTAGTTTATATTTCAACATTAGAAGATAATTTCCTTTTGCTATTGTGTGCAATTGGGAGGAAGAAATTGTGAATTGAACTCCAATTACCATGTAAAAAGAATCAATTGGATAAGGTTGAAGTAAGTCGGAACACATTTTATAGTGGAGTAGTTGGCATATGTACATCACAAGTAATGCAAAATTACACGAAAAGTTTCATTATACAGTAGTAAATGAAATTCAGATTTTAGTGATTTGAGTTCCATTTTTCAAACCTCCCACGTCCACATAAAAAGAAAACGTGTCTATTCTCCCAACTGCCTGTCTGATAATATAGATGTGAAGGACAGATAATCCTCCAAAGTCTAATTTCCAAATCGCTATTTTTTATGCATATATATGTTCTATACTTAATTATAAATTCAAATCATTTTGGTCTACTCTAGTATACTAAAATTTATTTAGAATTATTTGTAATAGTTAGTCATTTTATGATACGATTATTATCTTATATTTCTAGAAAAATAAAAAAATTATCCAAATCACTTTGACATCTAGATGACGTGGGGAGATTATGTATGGGTCTTGCATCGAGAATCTTTTGATCGTTTGTATAATTTTGGAGTATCTTTGGTGGGTCCTTGTCTAGGGCGATGATCCAATCTGACCACGTTATCATCCACTTCTGGCAGAAAATTGAACAACTTTGTTTTTGAACTTTTCCAAAATATCAACTTCTACCCTTATAAATTAAAAATCAATCTAAATCTAATCAGTTCAACACAAATAGGTGAAAACTGAAAATATCCAATTTATTAAGTTATACATAAAACTATCAACTTTTATAAAAATATAGAAAAATATTTAAGTAAAAGGAACAAAAAATTATTGAATGTGACAAAATTTATATGAAAATCAGTGAAACCCATGTAAAATCAGTGAGAATTTAGTATTGATTGCTAAAGCAGATGAATTTGTTGCTCAATAACGATTTGGAGGTCGTCAATTTACTTAAGATCATCCATTTAAATCCCGTAAAAGTGGCCAGAAATTTATGATATCGGTGGAGCTCCTGCCGCGACACAGTCCAGATCACCAACAGAAGTTACGTAGTCGGCAACACCACCATTCGTCAACCTCATGAAATCCGCCGGCCAGAAGCATTTTGGGCACGATGTAGAACCCCATCTCCGCCAGATTTGTATGGCCGCCGCCGTCAAGTTTACTGAATACCCCTCATCATCGTTATTGGTTCTTTTTCTTTTGCTTTACATATTTACTTCAGGAATTATTTTAATTAACAGCCCACAATTTGATTAATGGGTAGAGAAATTGAAGGTGAAAAAAAGGGTCTCTTTTTTGGTTTAGATATAGGATATTTGATTAACTGGAATATGATGTGAATATAGTTTAAATACCAATGGTGATGTGTTATTAGATAACGGAGTAGTTTTATCCTCTAAATTAGGACAAAATAAGATCAAATATGATAGCAAGAGAACCAGTTAAACGAAAAATTTGTACAAGAATCTATTGAAACAAAAACTAAATATACAAGGACCTGTTGAATGTGTTTGTACAAAAGTGCACATAATATTAATTGAAAATACTACAAATCAAATCTCCGATATATACCATGCCCACTCACGATTCACGAATTCCCAAGTTGAATACTACCAAGATTGGTAAACTAATTGTTAACTCTTGAATCAAATTTTAGCAAGCTTTGTCGAACAAAACTTCTGAGTCAATTCAGCACACACATACCCTTATACGAATAACACATCTCACGTAGTTCTGGTTTCGCTTAAAGTTTGCCAAATTCTGAAGTCATGCGTGGAACTATAACAAACAAACAATACCAATCCTTTTAGCATCTTCACATATAAACAGCATGTCGTGTATTTGACCCCACGAGTTTAGTTCAATTGATTAAGAAGCTAGCAGATTTGAAACAAACATATCGTTTATTCAAAAGTCCATTAAAACAAAGCTACTTTACATTGTGCCCGAGTAGAAACGAGCCATTTCTCCCTTTCAGAAAATTTGAGCATGTAAGACGTTACACATAGTATACTTGTGTGTGTGTGCATGTGCCTGAGAGAGAGAGCAAGATGATGCAAGCGCTTGTCCAAAAACTAAACCAAGGTCACTTGTTATCAAAGAAATTATACTCTCTCCATACTGAAGTATGTGTAAGTTTCAGAACCTCTGAATAAACATAAGGTGGAACAAAAAAGTATTTCTGCTTTAACCAAAAGATGCAATATTACCAAGAAATTAGTAGCTACATTCAGATCGGCATGTCCTGAAAACTTCACCCCGCATAACGTCTATCGGCAGGTGCTCATGAGTATACCTCTCGGGACCTAAATACATGCCTGTCTTTTCCAACAGATGAAGCCCTTCTTCTCTGCCGAATCTTGAAGAGTAAAGTTTCAGGTACTCAATGTCCTGGACACCACGCCATGCCAAACAGATTTCAATTTCAGAATACAATGAATTTATTGGGAATGTCTCATCAAAAACCATAAACAAAGCTATGATAGTGTGCACAATCTGGCAAAGTTCGCACTAGAAAGCAAAATCTAGAATGGGCATTCCACCTCGATGTCTCATTGAGCATGTCAGGTCATATTGCTGTCAATGAGTCTCGACACAATCTACTACGATGCAAACAGATTTTGAATAAAGAACTACTGCCCTCATATAGTCAACGTATTACTAGAAGAAAACACAGCGGAAGAGGAAATCACAAGGTTCACAAAATATTTACATTTATTAATTTTGAATTTCACAAAACTCATAATGAGCACAATACTGAACAGGATAATATATGGAATTCTCATTATGGAACCGCTAAAACATTACTGCAAATAATCAAATAAACTGAAATTACCTGCAAACCACTTAAAAGCCGCTCAAGTCGTAACGAGGCAACGGGTTCCGCTGAAGATGAGAAGACTTGTCCAGGGTAATATAGGACTCCATCACCTGGAGGGAGGCCACGCCTAAATTTAATCTGAAAAAAAGATGTGACAGATGATTAAAAGCCGTGAAAGAACATCAACCTCATATCCTGTAGCATATCAAGTTACCTCAGCACTAGGAACTGTCGCCTTCTCATAGCAATTAGCACCCCAGTAGAGGAAACCGGTTCCACCTTCTTTCCATACGCGCCACATCACGGCACGATGCTGGGTTCCTCGCATCCCCAAATGCCAATTAGGATGAGGATCTGACGGCCCCATGCATACATAAGTCCACCACTCCTGTATAGAGGCGTAAAACCATAAATTAGGAAAAGACCATAGAAGAACATCAACTTCAAAGATCACCCATGTACACTACATAACTAAGTGCTTCTGGAATTAGTTATATGTATATGTAGATGTAAAGTAAGTGTACTGAAGAATGACTGTATAGATTTATGTGTTGAGGGCAGCAGAGGAGGGCTTCACTCGATTGGGGGCGTTATAAGAGCAGGACATGTAGGTGAGCCTGGGGCTTGGTATCAGGGGTAGCAGGCCTTTTCCTAGGCTTTTGAAATGGTTGAAGAAGAATATGAATAGGTTTTAAAATTTTGTTGAACTTTTTTCATTTAATACTTGAATATACTAAAACTCTAATACTTAAACATGCTACGAGAATATCATTTTGTGTTTGTAATATAGTTTTACAGAATCTAAGTTATTTTGTATTCTCAGTCACTCGTATTAAAATTAGAGTTTGTTAACAGAATTAAAAAAAAAATGAAAAATGAAAAATAGAAAGAATATCTTAAAAATATAATAATTAAATATAAAAATAGATAAGGTGCACATTTTTTGCAACATGTTAAGTATATATGTGTTTTATCTTGTCAATCCACAAGGGAAGAAGAAAATTGTGAAATATATTTATATTTCATATTTTCCAATGTAAGAAGAAATATACAGAAGTCGAAAAAACATATTAATTACTAATATATTTCAGGAGTATTTGTCTCCCTCCCTAAAATAATATTCCCTGATAATTAAGGGAAATTAAGGCGACATAGTCATAATGTTTGTTATGTTGGTGCTCTCCTCGTTGGAATAAGGCTAAGCATTATAGAGGTCGGGTGTTATAATTGAGAGTTTGAAACACACTAAACGTTAATGTGATTAAAAATTAAAAAGTTGTTCCAATTTTGTAAAAATGTTGAAGTTCATGTTCTTAGTAATTATCCTATTTTGTCACATGCAACATTGTTCCAATAGGGATGTAATCGAGCCGAGCTCGAGCTTTATTTATTGAACACACGAGGCTCGTGAGCTTATTCAAGCTTAATCGAGCCTAAGTGATCTTTCTAAATTCAAATTTAGATATTACTCAATAATAAACAAATAAATTACTAATTCTTAAAAATATTATATTTTTATTCAAGCTCATTAATTTACTATAGCAAATAAATTTAATGAGATATTTAAAAAGTAATATACTTGGTACTACTTAAAGTATAAAGGGGGGCGTTACTATTCAAGATTGATAATATACAAGATTAATTATTTTAATCTTCATTATTAGGATTTCTCCAATCCCACCCCTTTTATGAATCAAGCATGTTAGCTCAACTGTAAAAATTATCAAAGAGCCTTAGGTCATCCCAAAGTTCCAAATCATCTTAGTGAACAACGGATTAGCCAATACTATTTCTATCTATCTAAGCTAATCGTCAATAGTAAACGGCTAAACGCCCCTAAGAGAATGAGATATACCAAGTTACTGATTTTATATTTTCAAAATAGTTTACTTATAGCTTACTGAGGACCTAATGAACTGAGTAGTGTCAAGCTCAGCTTAACTCATATAGTTGACGAGCTTCACAAAATTGAGCTCCAATGCGCTTTTATCAAGCCAATTTTGAGTAGCTTGGCTTATTTACAGCGCTAGTATACAAGGTTGGTTAGATCATAATCCTTCTCACTCTGGCTCTTTTTGCATGAGCAAATAAGATAGGTTTTTTCAGCATAGGAAACCTGTCTAAAGTTAAACTGATTCGTTAAACACACTAGATCACAATTGTTTGTCTTGATAAAGCAAAGGTTTGCACATTCTACTCTAAAATGCTTCTGTCTTCTAACATGAAGTCTTTTCAAATTGGGTTAAAAAATTAGAAACTCAAGTAGCACAATATTCCTGATAACATGCATCTGGACAGAGTAACACAGCGGAAGAGGAAATCACAAGGTTCACAAAATATTTACATTTACTAATTTTGAATTTCACAAAACTCATAATGAGCACAATACTGAACAGTATAATATATGGAATTCTCATTATGGAACCGCTAAAACATTACTGCAAATAATCAAATAAACTGAAATTACCTGCAAACCACTTAAAAGCCGCTCAAGTCGTAACGAGGCAACGGGTTCCGCTGAAGATGAGAAGACTTGTCCAGGGTAATATAGGACTCCATCACCTGGAGGGAGGCCACGCCTAAATTTAATCTGGAAAAAAAGATGCGACAGATGATTAAAAGCCGTGAAAGAACATCAACCTCATATCCTGTAGCATATCAAGTTACCTCAGCACTAGGAACTGTCGCCTTCTCATAGCAATTAGCACCCCAGTAGAGGAAACCGGTTCCACCTTCTTTCCATACGCGCCACATCACGGCACGATGCTGGGTTCCCCGCATCCCCAAATGCCAATTAGGATGAGGATCTGACGGCCCCATGCATACATAAGTCCACCACTCCTGTATAGAGGCGTAAAACCATAAATTAGGAAAAGACCATAGAAGAACATCAACTTCAAAGATCACCCATGTACACTACATAACTAAGTGCTTCTGGAATTAGTTATATTTATATGTAGATGTAAAGTAAGTGTACTGAAGAATATGACTGTATAGATTTATGTGTCGAGGGCGGCAGAGGAGGGCTTCACTCGATTGGGCGCGTTATAAGAGCAGGACAGGTAGGTGAGCCTGGGCTTGGTATCAGGGGTAGCAGGCCTTTTCCTAGGCATTTGAAATGGTTGAGGAAGAATATGAATAGGTTTTAAAATTTTGTTGAACTTTTTTTTTTTCATTTAATACTTGAATATACTAAAACTCTAATACTTAAACATGCTACGAGAATATCATTTTGTGTTTGTAATATAGTTTTACAGAATCTATGTTATTTTGTATTCTCAGTCACTGTATTAAAATTAGAGTTTGTTGGTTCAAATCAATCTTACATTAACAGAATAAAAAAAATAAAAATGAAAATGAAAAATAGAAAGAATATCTTAAAACTACAATAATTAAATATAAAATAGATAAGTTGCACATTTTTTGCAACATGTTAAGTATATATGTGTTTTATCTTGTCAATCCACAAGGGAAGAAGAAAATTGTGAATTTTTTTTTATATTTCATATTTTCCAATGTAAGAAGAAATATACAGAAGTTCGAAAAAACATATTAATTACTAATATATTTCAGGAGTGATTGTCTCCCTCCCTAAAATAATATTCCCTGATAATTAAGGGAAATTAAGGCGACATAGTCATAATGTTTGTTATGTTGGTGCGCTCCTCGTTGGAATAAGGTTAAGCATTATAGAGGTCGGGTGTTATAATTGAAAGTTTGAAACACACTAAACGTTAATGTGATTAAAAATTAAAAAGTTGTTCCAATTTTGTAAAAATGTTGAAGTTCATGTTCTTAGTAATTATCCTATTTTGTCACATGCAACATTGTTCCAATAGGGATGTAATCGAGCCGAGCTCGAGCTTTATTTATTGAACACACGAGGCTCGTGAGCTTATTCAAGCTTAATCGAGCCTAAGTGATCTTTCTAAATTCAAATTTAAATATTATTCAATAATAAATAAATAAATTACTAATTCTTAAAAATATTATATTTTTATTCAAGCTCATTAATTTACTATAGCAAATAAATTTAATGAGATATTTAAAAGGTAATATACTTAGTACTACTTAAAGTATAAAGGGGGCCGTTACTATTCAAGATTGATAATATACAAGATTAATTAATTTAATCTTCATTATTAGGATTTCTCCAATCCTACCCCTTTTATGAATCAAGCATGTTAGCTCAACTGTAAAAATTATCAAAGAGCCTTAGGTCATCCAGAAGTTCCAAATCAACTTAGTGAACAAAGGATTAGCCAATACTATTTCTATCTATCTAAGCTAATCGTCAATAGTAAACGGCTAAACCCCCCTAAGAGAATGAGATATACCAAGTTACTGATTTTATATTTTCAAAATAGTTTACTTCTAGCTTACTGAGGACCTAATGAACCGAGTAGTGTCAAGCTCAGCTTAACTCATATAGTTGACGAGCTTCACAAAATTGAGCTCCAATACGCTTTTATCAAGCCGATTTTGAGTAGCTTGGCTCATTTACAGCGCTGGTATACAAGGTTGGTTAGATCATAATCCTTCTCACTCTGGCTCTTTTTGCATGAGCAAATAAGATAGGTTTTTTCAGCATACGAAACCTGTCTAAAGTTAAACTGATTCGTTAAACACACTAGATCACAATTGTTTGTCTTGATAAAGCAAAGGATGATTTATTAGGTTTGCACATTCTACTCTAAAATGCTTCTGTCTTCTAACATGAAGTCTTTTCAAATTGGGTTAAAAAAAAAATTAGAAACTCAAGTAGCACAATATTCCTGATAACATGCATCTGGACAGAGTCAAAACTATAACAGCAACGTCTTTCAACAAGAAGGGACTTTATAGATAGAAGACTGTAGACGTTTAAAATACATTACCTCGCCACTTTCAGGTTGTATTTCTGCTATGATATCCTTTGCCAGATCTTCGCGATTCCCAATCACCCATTCACTGAAAGGGGAAAAGAGAAACTGATGGTTATCGAGTCTAATTATTTTTGAAAAAGGTGTGAAAACCACCAACCTCAATTCAACTCAACCATATTTTCCGATAACATACTTTCATATCTAAAAAGTAAACATAAAGCAGTAAAGAGCAGATAAAAAGACGTTATGCTTATTTTAGGTACAAGAAAATTTAGAACTTCGGATGAATGGTGCAGATTCTGTAGCAGCCATACATACACTTAAGCTGAAATGCTTAAAACTGAACCCCAAGAAAGAAGTTGAAAGACTTAGTACCTTGTGCAATATATTTGATTGTGAGGACGAAGAAACTCAGGAACTTTAAGAAAAGATTCAAAGTTATTTGAGGCTAAGGGTGCATCACTTGGACCTGAGTTAACAAAAAACACAAATTAGAACATTCTTTATGGAACATTCTAGCTAGTATCGAACAGTTTCTTTCATGCGTAAAAATAAGCAATATGTTACATGATATAAAGTTCTGCTGCCTTAACACACCACCACTAAGTTATAAACTTTATATTATAGCCCAACTAGTTCTAATAGAGGTGCACGATAGGATGTCAAGAAGAAGCTATTCAATCTCTGGATCATCATAAGAGATTTAATCTGTTACCTATAGGCTATAACCCATCAAGAAATATTTGTAGGTGGATACGTGAACAATCAAGTGTTTTAAACTGATAATTGTTGAATTAACTGTTGCAATTTACAGGCACTGCAGGATCAAAGTTAATCGCAGTTTGCTCAAATATCTTTTCATTTTTCCAGCAAGTTTCAACATCTGGTTCAGATATACACACATGAAGGTAAAATATCAAACTCCTGAAGTTATAAGGAAAATACTCACCACAGTAATAAGTTGTCATAATACGGGCATCAGGTGCGTAAGCTTGGATCTCACTTGCCATGTTACGAATAGCTTCATAATGCTCAAGGTTCAGTGGCTGGAGATGACATCACACATTCCAAGAAGAAGAATGGTAATAAGTAAAAGATAAAAGTAGTTATAAAGGTGAAGATTTTAGAGACTTGGACACATTTAAGACTAATAGCATCTTATGTCATCATGCGATGGCATATGGATAGAAACAAGAAATAAGGGTGTGCCATCAAACATTTACAAGGTAATGTTTATGACGAAGGAATCATAGTTTCTATAAGGTAGGGAAGTCATCAGATTCAAAATTTCTTGAATACATGTATTGCTCTTGTATGCCTAAAAGTTGATAAGGTTTATTCCAGAATGATTGAACTAGAGCATATTTTACAGCTTGCCAAGTATTTATATTCTACCCAATGAATGATATGAGTAGAGAAGTCAGTTATCCTCTATTTCCTTCAGTTATTGCTACCCAGACACATCATTCAAAAGTCTCCACTGTAATCCTTATTTTCAAGAAATATGCATGTTCAGACCTATCACTCCCATATATCAGCCTGAAATCAAATGCCACTAGTGAAGCTGCGAATACTTAGTTAAGCAGAAAACTTCCATCCAATGTCCTCACCTCATCCCACAGGTAGAAGTAGGCTTTCCTCCAATGATTCTTTGTTCGTAATATCTCCACTTCTCTTTGCAGAAAGTTCTTTGCTGTATCGCCACTAACGCACATTAAGAAGCAAATATGAAATAATCAAATTAAGTAACAAAAAGAGCAGGATAGACTTAGCCAAGGAGCAAGTATATATATACCAGGAGACTACTGGACTATCTGGTACAGCATATGCTGCAAGCCTGGGGTTAGAAAGATACTCATCTGATTTCGGATGATCAGCTGAACCAACAAGGACATGAATGCAGCGCACCGGAGTCAGAGAAATTTAATAAGTGGAAAACAGATCTTGAATGTAGTAATGGGTTTTTCGTACTTTTGAGCCAGGTAAAGGGTCGAATAGAAGTATGCATACTTTTATATCCTCAACAAATAATTAATATGTTGAAATGCAGATGCTACATTTTATACTGGACAGGTAACTTCATTCTTTTAGAGTTACATTATCAAGATTAATACGGTGACAGAAACATCTTTTGTGTATTACCTGGCCATGGACAGGTGTAAGTCAGAACTCGCATTCCTTCACGCCACCTGCAAAAGTATGGGCTGATTTTATATTGAAGCAGCCACTGAAAATGCTCATCCAGTGCCTCATACCACTGGCTACTTCCATGCTCAACAGCAAACCGGTCCTCAATCACTGTATCGGATATCTATCTATCATTAAGGAAGTTCGCCCTCATCTACATTTTTACACAAGTTTGCAATAAGTTCAAACAGTAGCCAACTTATATGAGAGAAAACGGTTGGCTGGGCCCATACGTGGCGGAGCTGCTTTCCGATGATGGAGGAACCCCAATGAACTCACGATTGAATCCGGTGGTTCCTGTGTCGAAAGTCTTCCCAAGAGTGGTCGGAGCGAGTCCCGTGATGGTACGCGTGCAAGATGTACGGATTATCGTTCGAGGAGGACAATGATGTGGTCCTTTGGTTTGAGGAGGATTGTTGGGGTGGCAAACCCAAGTCCCACATCGGATGTGAGAGGAAGAATTGCCCTCTTTATATTAAGAATTCCACCCCTAATTAGTATGAGGCCTTTGGGAATTGTTGAGCCCAAAACAAATCCGCGGGCTTTTGGCCCAAAGCGGACAATATCATACTAATTGGACGGAGGTGGCGGCGCAGTTCGCAGCAATGGTATCGAGCCGATGGTTGGCCGGGCCCATACGTGGCGGGACGAGTGCGTTCCCGATGTGGAGAGTACCGTGAACTCACGATTGAATCCGGTGATTCTCGTGTCGAAAGTCTTCCGCAAAGTGGTCGGGCGAGTCCGTGATGGTAACGGTGCAAGATGTAGGATTATCGTCGAGGAGACAATGATGTGATCCTTGGTTTGAGGGAGGATTGTTGGGTGTGCAAACCCAAGTCCCACATCGGAGTGAGGAAGAATTGCCTCTTTATATTAAGAATTCCACCCGTAATTAGTATGAGGCCTTTTGGGAGTTGTTGAGCCCAAAACAAATCCGCGGGCTTTTGGCCCAAGCGGACAATATCATACTAATTGACGGAGTGGTGGCGCAGCATCCCAACAAGAAATATAGAAGTACTACTAAACAATGTTAAGGGAATCTTGCAAAGAAATAATTAGTACAAAGATCGCCAACTTGCATCGGTTTAAATCTCATGTCATGTTGATTGCCAGATGCCATCTTAGTATCTTATCTCCTAATTTAAAGCAATTGACCAAAACAATATGGAATACTAGTAGCATCTTATAGTCTATCAAGACGCTCAAGAACCAGAAGCATAATCAAGGATACACCAATAACATTGGAAGAGAAGGCGTAATCGGAAGAATGAAATCCAGACCGTTAAACTTAGCTTCACACGGATTGAGAAGTTTGAAATGGCATCCTCCTCCATCATATCACCCGAACCATTATCTAGATAAAGATCTGAAAATGACGGCATTTCAAGCACTTTTCTCAAAGAAGAAGATGCACATTTCACTCTCTACCTATAATTTAATAAGAAATTGATGTATTAGCAGCCTGCAGGAACATCTGTACAATTTCAAGATTAAACCTCTCAGCTGACAAGATAACCACAAAACCCACCACTTCATCCAATGTTTTTCCATCAATGGGCTCCACAAAATCAAGACAACTTTTTAATTCTTGGTACAGTTGATTCCTCTCAGCTTTATTCAGGCACTGTGCACTAGATCTGTAACAACTCAGAATTGTGACAAGCAGATAACAAAAGTTTATATGTTGTGAAGCAAAACAGTAAGATTATTACTGTGTGTCAGCTTGGGTAGCGGTAATTATGAATTCCTTCATATTGACCAGCGGGCTGGATTTCTGGGACATCAATTGAAACATAGACTGCCATTGTTTCTCTGCAAGGATATCATAATGTTTTGAGGGTCATACACTTAGCTCAGACTTCAGATAGAATGAACTGAAAAATGTTCAGTACCCAGGAAGAAGGGTCAGTTGAGAGACGGTACTTCAAGCGGCACAAGGGCATCTGGAACACCCAAGATTGGTACAACACGCCTCACTTTCAATGATTCACCAACTACCAATCTGCGATATCCAAAAACATTAGCCTCCTTAATTTGTAATATACAATATAACTATAAGAGAACAAAATTTTATGGTTAAAAGACAAACCTATCACCAGAAGTGGAGCACAGATCAGTACATTGTATCTGCACAGTTCCAGCTACAGTGGATCCAGCCCAAGAAACTTTTGGACGAATAGCTATCTGGAAATTCTCCTCTCATTTCTTGCTGCTAAAAGAGATATCTTCAACAAAAACAGTGTCAGAGAGAAGGAGATACTGATTTGTGCAGAATAAGTCTTGCAGGTAGGATTGTCGCTTAAGATTGTGCATTTTATATGGAACTAAATGAAAGCAGCATCAATTTTGATAGAAGTAGCAGCTACAAAGTGGAAGCATAAATTTGTCAAAACATACATAGTTGAAATGCAGACAAGAAATGATAAGTGGTAGAGTTGCCCTTCATAGTTGATGCAATACAGTATTTGCTCTTATGGCATTTAACTCTATTCACCCACATACATTAGATTCTCCTCAATCTACGAACTCACACTAGATACAACCAATTTAAAGGACATCATAGCAAAAACTACAAAAGGAGAACAATAGTTAACCCTTAGCACTAAAAGGTAAAGCATGCCCAAACTTACAGGCTCCAATGTACGAGGCATGTCCTGTGGGCCAACATTTGCTGTGCTTGGCATGCACCAGGCATGAACTAAATCTGATGAATGAACTTTCAGGGGATCAATGGAACCCCTCAACAAATTAGGATCTTGTATGCCACTTTCACTCCACCCATATGCTGTCCCACCTCCTGCTACACCCTCAACTGGTGGTACCATTGCCTCCGGATGGCTCCCTGCATTCACCATAACAATCACCTCTCCACATCAGTCTAGCACATTTCTTCAACAACAGCAGATCAATGGTCACTACAAGAACTAAGAACCATCATGCATCATGCCACTAGCTTGTCCTTTTTTCTTTTCCTTTATAACTTTTTCATATCGGGAGCATTGAAAATCTTATCAGTTGATCTCAATTAAGCATCTCAACAATTCATCGTTGTCCCTAAAGCAGTACTTTACACTCCTTTTCCACCTTAATTCATCAACTTTTCGAGAACAAATAATTCGCAATAATTAAAGTCGAAAATGGTAATTAATCAAGAATTAAATGATGCATTTATAATCACTATATGATGAAACATATAAATGCGTGGCATTAACCGGCAGTTATAGAAGTACTACTAAACAATGTTAAGGGGAATCTTGCAAAGAAATAATTAAGTACAAAAGATCGCCAACTTGCATCGGTTTCAGAAATCTCATGTCATGTTGAATGCCAGACTTAGTATCTCCTAATTTAAAGCAATCGACCAAAACAATATGGAATACTAGTAGCATCTTATAGTCTATCAAGACGTTCAACAGAACCGAGAAGCATAATACAAGGATACACCAATAACAGCTGGAAGAGAAGGCGTAACTGGAAGAATGAAATCCCAGACCGTTAAACTTAGCTTCACACGGATTGAGAAGTTTGAAATGGCATCCTCCTCCATCATATCACCCGAACCATTATCTAGATAAAGATCTGAAAATGACGGCATTTCAAGCACTTTTCTCAAAGAAGAAGATGCACATTTCACTCTCTCTACCTATAATTTAATAAGAAATTGATGTATTAGCAGCCTGCAGGAACATCTGTACAATTTCAAGATTAAACCTCTCAGCTGACAAGATAACCACAAAACCCACCACTTCATCCAATGTTTTTCCATCAATGGGCTCCACAAAATCAAGACAACTTTTTAATTCTTGGTACAGTTGATTCCTCTCAGCTTTATTCAGGCACTGTGCACTAGATCTGTAACAACTCAGAATTGTGACAAGCAGATAACAAAAGTTTATATGTTGTGAAGCAAAACAGTAAGATTATTACTGTGTGTCAGCTTGGGTAGCGGTAATTATGAATTCCCCTTCATATTGACCAGCGGGCTGGATTTCTGGGACATCAATTGAAACATAGACTGCCATTGTTTCTCTGCAAGGATATCATAATGTTTTGAGGGTCATACACTTAGCTCAGACTTCAGATAGAATGAACTGAAAAATGTTCAGTACCCAGGAAGAAGGGTCAGTTGAGAGACGGGTACTTCAAGCGGCACAAGGGCATCTGGAACACCCAAGATTGGTACAACACGCCTCACTTTCAATGATTCACCAACTACCAATCTGCGTATATCCAAAAACATTAGCCTCCTTAATTTTGTAATATACAATATAACTATAAGAGAACAAAATTTTTATGGTTAAAAGACAAACCTATCACCAGAAGTGGAGCACAGATCAGTACATTGTATCTGCACAGTTCCAGCTACAGTGGATCCAGCCCAAGAAACTTTTGGACGAATAGCTATCTGGAAATTCTCCCTCTCATTTCTTGCTGCTAAAAGAGATATCTTCAACAAAAACAGTGTCAGAGAAAGGAGATACTGATTTGTGCAGAATAAGTGTCGCTTAAGATTATGCATTTTATATGGAACTAAATGAAAGCAGCATCAATTTTGATAGAAGTAGCAGCTACAAAGTGGATGCATAAATTTGTCAAAACATACATAGTTGAAATGCAGACAATAAAAGATAAGTGGTAGAGTTGCCCTTCATAGTTGATGCAATACAGTATTTTCATGCACATCTTATGGCATTTAAATCTATTCACCCACATACATTAGATTCTCCTCAATCTACGAACTCACACTAGATACAACCAATTTAAAGGATATCATAGCAAAAACTACAAAAGGAGAACAATAGGTAACCCTTAGCACTAAAAGGTAAAGCATGCCCAAACTTACAGGCTCCAATGTACGAGGCATGTCCTGTGGGCCAACATTTGCTGTGCTTGGCATGCACCAGGCATGAACTAAATCTGATGAATGAACTTTCAGGGGATCAATGGAACCCTCAACAAATTAGGATCTTGTATGCCACTTTCACTCCACCCATATGCTGTCCCACCTCCTGCTACACCCTCAACTGGTGGTACCATTGCCTCCGGATGGCTCCCTGCATTCACCATAACAATCACCTCTCCACATCAGTCTAGCACATTTCTTCAACAACAGCAGATCAATGGTCACTACAAGAACTAAGAACCATCATGCATCATGCCACTAGCTTGTCCTTTTTTCTTTTCCTTTATAACTTTTTCATATCGGGAGCATTGAAAATCATATCAGTTGATCTCAATTAAGCATCTCAACAATTCATCGTTGTCCCCTAAAGCAGTACTTTACACTCCTTTTCCACCTTAATAAGTTAATTCATCAACTTTTCGAGAACAAATAATTCGCAATAATTAAAGTCGAAAATGGTAACAAATTTCATATTCATCTTGTAGATAAACCTATAAATTAATAACTAACCCCTGCAAAAAACAGAACTAAATGAATTATACGCAAAATAAAACGACAGGATATAACTCGATTATCCTCAGAGACGTAATTCACTGAACTAATCACCAAATAACACGAATTTAATAAATCTTAAACGCACATTTAACATTAACCAAACACAAACACATACACACAAATTACGCAGGATGACACTTACCGGAGCTGTCCATTGCAGAGGTTCCTATTGAAATAACCACAAAACTATTGAAATCTCAAAACTAAATTATGATTGAGTTAGGCGATTCTCGGGCAGACGAAAGTGTTAAGTGCAAATTGCAGGAATTATCAGGGATTGTTGGAATTATATTTATTATTTATTTATATAATAAAATATCACGGGAGATGCGTGGCATTAACCGGCAGTGTGAGTCATTTTGAGAAAGATATTACTCGCGCTACACTTCTTGTTAATTACAATCGTACATTACATCTTTGGTTTAGGACAAGAAATATCCTGCTTTTATATTCCATTTTCGTATAAAATAAATGGCTCGTTTGATTGGTAAAGATATTTTTTCTTTTAAATAATTAATTATTGGAGTTGCATACTGAAAGCAGAATATTTGAGTTTGTATATAATATTTCATGTTATCATTATTAAAATCTCCTATCTAAATTGTTTACTTGATTGCATATATTGTCACATTATCTCATACAAAAGTTAGATCATATCGTATTTAGAAGATCACAGAAGTTTGTATGATTGGTTAAACTAGTTAAGATATAAAAAGGATCACAACTAAGATAATTTGGGGACGAGTTGTCGGTATAGGCTGCAGTATAGATAAGAAGTAAATTCACTTGGTTGTTTGTCTATGCTGGTACGTCTTGACGTATTGATGGATCATAATGAGTGAGTTCTTCTACCTAACGTCGTGAAGAACTTTGATTTTAGTGACTTTACATTGATCTAAACCTCGATAAAGTTTTAGTGAATAGGAGTTACTGATCATCACTTTGACTTATTATGGTGAGAGTTACATAAGATAACCCAAGATTCTTCACATCTTGTGTAGTGGCAATACTTGTATGTCATACTAGTTACATGTATCGAATCACCATATCCATTTAGGATGATGTTTCATTTTATGAGGTTGTAGATCCAATATACCTTACACTATTTATGCATTTTAATATTTTAATATTATACTCCCTTTGTCTATCAAAATCGTTCATTGATTTTGGTGGTACGGGTTTTAATAAATTATAATGAGTGTAAAGTAAGCGAATATAAAAAGGTGTGTCATAAGGATAATAAATGAATATATTAATGAATATTAAGTGTAAAAATGTGGGCCATATGTGTTTTTTTGTAAATAAGTAGATAGGTTTAGGGTAAAAATATAAAATTGATGTTTCCAAAAAAGAAAAGTGAATATTTTTTGTGGACGGATAAAAACGGAATTAAATGCACGAATTTAGTGGACGGATGGAGTATATATATTTTCATCCATCAAAAAGCTTGTATTTTTTTTATTTTTGGAAACATCAACTACCTTTAATTTATCCATTTATTTTTAAAAAATACATACATGGCCCATCTTTTGCTCACACTATTATTAATGTATTTATTTATTATTTTCACTCGTTTTACATTCATGACAATTTATTAAAACTTATGTCATCAAAAATAATTTTTTGGGGGACGAAGGGAGTATATTTTAATAAAATGCAAATTATAAGTTTTATTTGATATTGCTTTGTGTCGGATTTTTTACATTTATTATTATTTTATATATGTTCTCAATTAATAATTTATTTTACACGAATTTTGCTTTATTTTTCAGAGTTAATAACAAATTGTGTGCACATTTATAGGGAAAAAGTTGATGCTAGAAAAGTCATTGGGGAAATTTTTCCAGACATATTGATCACAATTTAATTACTCGATTCATTTTTATTACATTTAGTTAAATGTTAATTGCACCAAAAATTACAATTTTTTATCAAAGTTGCAAAGTGGACACACTTTCAATGTACGCAATAATAACATAAACTTTTAATTACATTCCTCAAATATTTGTGGTAAACATAAGTTGACATGGCCAATCTACATGGGCATATCTCTCCAGCAAGCAAAGCGACATTATTTTGGAATAAGATTTGTTGGTAAAAAATATAATTTTTGGAAATCATTATAAAATAGATACAATCTTTATTATTTTGTTATCATTTAAAAAATGTACCAAATTTAGGACGAACATTCGATTTTTGCTATAATCGAACTGGAACTCAATTTGTGGTTTTTAGAATAAAAATTGGATTGAACCGATAAAGGTCGAAAAATCCAAAACAATCCTAGAAAATAAAAAATGAATTATTTCTTTATTACTTATTTTAAAATTCTAATTAAATTATTTAAATAAAAATAAATTTATATATTTATAACTCGGATTTCGGCTTCATTCGGTTTTGGAAATTCCACACCGAACTTATCCGAATTATTCATAGCTTGAAAATAATCCAAACGAATAAGAGATATAGGGCTAAAGAGAGAGCCAAAAAATGATCTTTCGTGTATAATCCTGCATAATCTCGAATGTTATCAGTTTCGATACGTAGACCAAATAATACAAAATCTTATTGAAATTAAAAAAAAAAGACAGTTCTCGCTTGATCAAAATTCGAATCCAATAAAGGGGGTATTTCTTTTCTTTGTTAGGGAAAAAAAAGATTAATGAAAACAAAAATCAAAATGCAAGTACAATAATAATTCGGTAATCCAGGAAAATTGTATCTATTTTGTATCATTTTGGCGGCATGGCCGATTGGTAAGGCGGAGTCCAATATATCTAAACTTAATTTAATATTTCGATCTAGTTTGATTCTATTATTTAGATTCAACATATTTTGTTCGGGGCCCTATTAAAACGGACAATTGTCTTACAAAAATATACATGAAAAAAATTTATGTCAAATTTTATTATTTGTTTTTTAAAATTAACGTTCAGAATTGCCAGCTTCTAAGACTATGCCTAATTTGCAACTATTCCTATATATTGTATCTTAAATTTGTTTTAACAAATTTATGTGTTATTACTGAATAGATTTTAAGTTTGAGTCTAATTTGCAACCTTTGGTCAAATATTTTGATTTCTAGCTCAATTAATCCTTTAATTAATTAATACAAAATGTAATTCAGATAATTTTCTTAGTGTTTTCAAATAGAGGATAAACAATAAATTTATTATAATTCATTTTTTCTAAAATCACTTTCTCAAATATCTCATTTCTGACTGATTTTATTTACTTGTCAACCAAACGAATCCAAAACATTATATGAGTACTAATTTTGTGGTACCGGAATGCGTGATGGCTCGAATTGGAAACTACATAGATATCCCAACGGTTATTCATTATTTAAGATAAAACTAGATAATACCCAGAAAAAGATATTCTATTTTTTTTCACATACAAAAAAATTGTATAAGCTTTGTTACTAATTGGATGGATCTTGATATACAATTGTAAGATATAATTAAAGAGTCAAAAAAAGAGAGGACCGAAGCCTTTACCGTATCTCTCTATTTATCTATCTCTCTCTCATATTTTTTTAATTAATACATGATGTATAAGATTCCAGAAACTCTTTTTACTACTGTGATAGACTGTTTATATGGCTTGTATTTTTATTTTGGAAACATCAACTACCTTTAATTTATCCATTTATTTTAAAAATACATACATGGCCCATCTTTTGCTCACACTATTATTAATGTATTTATTTATTATTTTCACTCATATTACATTCATTACAATTTATTAAAACTCATGCATGACATCAAAAATAATTTTTTGGGGGACGAAGGGAGTATATTTTAATAAAATGCAAATTATAAGTTTTATTTGATAGTGCTTTGTGTCGGAATTTTACATTTATTATTATTTTATATATGTTCTCAATTAAAATTTTATTTTACACTAATTTTGCTTTATTTTCAGAGTTAATAACTAATTGTGTGCACATTTATAGGAAAAAGTTGATGCTAGAAAAGTGATTGGGAAATTTTTCCGTACATATTGATCACAATTTAATTACTCGATTCATTTTGATTACATTTAGTTAAATGTTAATTGCACCAAAATTACAATTTTTATCAAAGTTGCAAAATGGACACACGAATCAAAATTGGATTGAACCGATAAAGCTCGAAAAATCCAAAACAATCCTAGAAAATAAAAATGAATTTTTCTTTATTACTTATTTTAAAATTCATATATATATTTGGTGGGGCAACTTATAATACTGATATAAAACCTTAAATAAAAAAATTAGAATATTTTTAATTAACGAAGACGCAATTTTGAAGATGATTGAGGTTGAACAACTATATATAGGTACAAATTGCCTAGATTTGGGACATTTTGAAGATGATTGATTGAACAACTATATATAGGTACAACTAGCAAAATTGCCTAGATTTGGGATGATGATCAAGGAGTTTCACCCACTCAGGTGCAGGGTTTCACCCCTTATAGGCACTATGCAAATGTCCTCCTAACTACTGGACAATTGAGTTACTATGATTTATCTCTTATATTCTCATGAGTCTGAGGTGTAGAGACTCCCGGGGATGAGAGCTTCCCTTTTGGGGAAAAGCAAAATTGCCCCCATACATTGTTGATACTTTAATGATCACGATGAAAATCACGCATGAAATGTCAAGAATTATGAAACATAACACTAAACCGAAACATGTGTAAAGAGTTCTTTCCAAATATATAATTTCATAAATCTTTATCCGTATCTCCATAATGTCATGCCCTACTATATATGCTCAACTTCACCACTATTTGAACACCATTGGTTCAAACCCAAATACAAAAACGCACAGCCAAAAAAAAAAAAAGATCCAATGGCCTTCGTCTTTGTATTGGGCTCTCTTTCAATATTAGCCATGTTTTGGTGCTGCCAAGCTGATTTGATAGCTGATATATGTGCCCAATCCAGAGGAATTAGCCCTCTACATGTGCAGTAATTCTAAGATCGGATCCACGTTCTCGTGGGGCCGATCTTAAAACTTTAGGTCAAATGGTAATCAAGAAAGCCAAGGTGGCGAGCAGAGACACTGCGACCGTGGCTAGGTCAGTCCGCGACCTCAACAACACATACGCAGTCCTTGAATGCGTAGACGCATGTGGCCATGCCATCGATTCATTAAACGACATCTCCAAAACGCTGAAGAATTTGGACGAAAGAAACATATCCGATCTAGAGATGAGACTCATATCGACTGCAGGCTATCTCAATATGTGTGATACTGATTTTGCAGAGAGCAGCGAAGGCGAGCCGGCTGAGGTGGAGGAAGCTAGCAGAATAGCTCAAGGTCTCATCATTGTTCTTCGCATTATTGTACAAATGATGTGAGAGACGACGCACAAGGGAAGAATATTGAATATTATCATACATATTATTGTATTCTTGGAGTTTTTTAGGGTTGTGATTTGAACTAATATATATATCTGTGATTTGATCAAGTATACTGGATTGTTTACTGCGTAAGGTGTGGTTGCTTGTGTCAATGTTATGGTGACACAGCGTACGTGTATGGTGTACCTTTAAATAAAATTGACGACTATGATTATAGAAAATATTGGTCTTTTATGTTACGGCAAAATGGATTATCGGCCCCTGCATTTTTGCTTTTCGTTCATTGGATTCTGGAATAATATTTTCCCATTTTAATACATACTTCTGCTTTTTTTTTTTTATTTCAATCAGTCTTTATTTAGCGGACCTTATAGAACAATTAATTTTTCCATTATCTACTTAAAACATCACCATTTATTTTTAATCAAGAGGGTGTTTGGCTGAACTTATAAGCTCCCAAAAACAGATTTTCAAGTTTTTTTATAAAAAACAGTTTATAAGTTTCAATAAACACCCTCTTGATCTTACGTCGTATCTAACTTGAATATCTATTTGGGGTTTAAACTTCATGTTGGTTGGAGTTACCACACGCCACGGTAGTTAAGTAGAAAAATTGCTAGAATTAGACATGGAAACAAAACATTTTTCAGAATCAGAAGGCCACGGAAACAATACATTAAGGGAAGAGATTGATTCATTAATGGAGGGGACATCATCACACGAAGGACGATGAAAGGTACGAGAATAACGAAATTTGTTAATTAGTTATTAGAAGAAAAGTTAGACAATTGGACATATCAAATAATAAATGATCACGTATTATACAGATAATGGAAAAGTTAACCACTTTATTAGTTCTGCTAATAGGGATTCATTGAAATCAAAGATAAAAGTAGAAACAAAAAATTTATACATATGGATCTTACAAAATTAAACATAAAAGTGTACGGAATAAGTATAGTTTTTGTTCCGAACTTTGATATGTTTTTTGATGACATTAGGTCTAGATATCTCCTTTTTCTATATTTATCCAAGTAATTTAGAGGATATCATTTTTTTGAAAATGAGAAAAATACAATTTTTTTGAGTGTTTTTTGTTATTGTATGATCTTTTATTTTTCAATCTGTAACACCCATCTTTTATTTGTCTTAATTATCCATGAAATTAAATTTTCTCCAAACTAAATCGAATGCATAAAATTAAAACTATATATAAATGAAATTCCAACTCACCCTCCCATATCAAGTATGAATTTATAAGCCCGAACAATTGGTTAATAGCTAATAGATTTGGAACAAGTATGCATTTTCATTCTTATATGGAGCATGTTCATATTTCATATAGCCAAAAGTTCAAACGTAATTATTCTAAAAATGAAGTTATCCCAAATTACAATTGAGCTCAAATAGCACATCCTAAACCCAAAAGTTTGACCCCCATAAAGAAAGTTAATCAAGTTGAGAGGAAAATCGTGAAGAACTCTATTTTTTTTAATACCAGTTTTAACTCTATTTGTTCTGTCCTAGTTGAAGATTGACACTAAACAGCATTTCATGCTTAACGAAACTCTACAAATTACTCGCACAAATAGGGGTTCATTTCACTCTATTTTTTACGCAAAAGCAAGAATTGAAAGGCATTTAAGAGGTATAAATTTGAATGCATTGCATTATTGCCTTTTTTTTATGTATATTGCATAGCATATGTGCAAAGTAAAGAAGAAATGAGGGAATACTGGAGCAGATGGCGATGGCTGCTGCTCGGCGGCGGTCCGCCACCACGATGGGCAACGGAGATCAGGATATACGGCGTCAGCAAGGGAAGCTGTTCTCGTTGTTTTCGCTTAGAGAGAGAGAGATAAACGGCTTGTTATAAATTTAAGGGGAAGATAAAAAAAGAAAGTTTGCCGAGACTGAAAAATAAACAAATAAAGTAAAATCAAAGTAACCGATCCACTCCTTAAAACGTACTCTAACAGATTCACTTTCCTTTAACTTCACACAACTAATTTCCCGCAATGAATTGGACCGGATCTCGCCTTCTTCAAGCACTTATTTTCTGTTTCCGGCAGAAATTCCAAGACTGCAAACTACGATCGGATTGTACGGTAATGGCTTGGTTTTATTGGAGCTTCCTACTAATCTGTTACAATGCTCTGGTTAAATTCGAGTCAATTTGAATCAGGAAAACAAAACTCACGTCAATGCTAGCGCTAGTTGTTTCTCTTTGAAAGGCTGCTGTTTGTTGTGAAGGAATATGCAGAACTGGAACTTTAGAGCATTGATTGATTCAGATTACGTAAATCATTGGCCTGCAACACAGCTTCCGTCAATTTCTTATTGTTATTCTGTTAGACACTTTCTGATGCACTCCTGATTGAATACTGAACCAATTTTGACAACTGTTCAGATATGATTTGCTAGAATGTTTTCTGCATATGTTACTGAAATTTATCGGACAGTTTTTTTTTGCTTTTTTGTTTTCTGCAGTTGTGCTTTTAGGGTGCACACTTGATTGTTTGAAATTTGTACCTTTTACTACCTCCATCTATGTTTGGAGGTCTTGAATATATCCCTAAGAAGAGTCCTCATCTGCGCAAATCTGGTAGCCGGCCTGTTGTATTTGATATTGGTAGGAGAATATGTATATCTTTAAGCATTTTCTATCTCCGTGGCTATCCATTTTCTTTTTTCAGTAAAGATTTTAGCACGTGTATGATGATATAGTTATTATCTTGTAGGTTTGGGTGAGCTGGGAAACAGCTCTGTGGAAGATTTGTTACTGTCTAAAGAGTCAAATGAAATGAAGGGTGGGTCAACACCATTAAGCAGTACGGCAATTGTTCCTTCCCCTCTTCTGCTTTGGAGATTTAAGGTATTACTTCGAGTTGATCCTAGAGTGCAGAGTAGCAATTGTTCCGTCTTCTATTTTGATGAGGAAAAGGTTATTACGAGGAATATATTTGACTTTTTAGTTCGGGTTCTGTCTTTGTTTTATTTTATTTTTCCATATTTTGGAGATGATAAACAATTATTCTGCAAACAGATTCTGGCATTGCTTCACTATAATGCTGCCATAAAATCTGGCAATATATGGTTTTGCAATCTTTTGTATTACAAAACTTGTTCCTTAATGTAAGTGTATGATGCATCTATTTGACATTTCTGGACAATGAGATATGTATAAGGATCAATTTTTTCTTATGGCATGAACTGCTTTCTAAGTGGGGAACCCTAAGGAATCTTCAGTTACAGAAAGATATAATATATGTATACATATATTTTGATGATTTGGATTATTAGTGCCAAGGGATCCTTCTTAAGTGTGTTTCGCTGAACTGATTAAGTGATTTTGTAAGCTCCTTATCTTTAAGTAGTTTGTTTGGGGCTTATAAGCCGTAAACCAGTTAAGTTTGTTAATTTGTCACCAAAAAATGATCATGAAGCTGTAATATGTTCACAAAGACAGTTTGTGGTATGGTCAAAGCTATGTGAACTTAAGATCCGAAAACTAAGTTTGGCCCTCTTTTCAAGACATAGCACGTAAGTTTAAATTTTTCTCAAAGTTCATAAATTCATCTCCTAACTTCTTTGATCTACTTTATGAAATCTTCTTATATCTCAAACATATAGTTATGATGTCTTGGGAGTTCCTTAACTCCTACGAAACTCAATCTTTCTAGATTAGGTAATTTATTCTTCATATCTGCATGCACTGATAGGTTTACTATATTACTAACTTGGCAATATAACAGTGGCCTATTCAGATGGCTTGCACTTCCTTGTCTCTGGGAAAGTGTTTTTGAATTATGCTATATGGCACAGTCATTCAGCTCAATAAGACACTGAAGTTTGAACTAAAACTCCTCTCTTGTGTTCTTCTTAATTAGTGTGCCATCTCTAATCTAACTTTGTGTTTAGGTACTACTGTTTCTCATCTGGGGATGCTGTTGCTTCAAGGTTAGTTAAATATTATCCTTTACAGCAAACCTACTTATGGGTTTGAGTGTAAAAATGTCTTGATCTAGGCTTAATTGTTGTCCGCAGATGAATAGTGTTTGTTTCTACTATTTGCAGATTGAATGGGACTCGGTAATGAGAATGAGTGCAGACCTGCGAGATTTATTTTTATATGAGGCTTTCTTGTATTATAATCCTCTCCTTCTTGTGGTCAGTGATTTATATTTCTGAGTTCTTGTCATATAGGTTTAGTGATTGAAATAATATACGTATTATAGGATTTAACCCTCTCTAAAAAATGTTTGGTTGTGCTGCAGACTATGATGGTTTGGCTTTGGGGAATCAATTTATGGGTTTTTGCCCAGTCTAATATTGGATATGTGAAAATTTTTGACCTAGATCAGAGCCATCTAACTCATAGAGAGATATGGAAGGTATCCACAAGCTTTGAGCTAACTATTATTATTCCTGGTTCCCTTATCACTGTTTTATATGCTATTTCTTTAACTGCTGTAAATTAATATCTTAATTCATCCATGATTAAACTGTAAACTTGCATTGCTCCATTGCTAACTTATGAACCTTGTTCCCCATCGTACAGGAATGTCCATGTTTCCATAGAAATCTTCTCCTTCTGTTTAATTAGATAATATATAGTCTCTTAATCTATTAGGACATCTAGGGCTGTATGCTTTCCAAGTGTTTCCTTTACATAAGATGTTTTAATTTTTAATACAAAAACATATGCACCTTCAAGAAAAGTGGGACAAATCTGGAAGTCAAATGAATCCAAAAGGAAATGTATATGTATTTATGACATGTAAGCAAATTACAGTTAATGATATTTTATCAAGACAAAATTATGGACTTACTTTGCTTTATAGATTTAGTACATGCATAATCTAGAAAAATAATATCATATATACTAACGTATATAAATTAACTCGTTTGACATAAATGATATAATATGTAAATTAGAAAATTAGATTGTTGTATTAGTACTCAACAGCATAGATCTCCCTATTTCTAGATGCAAATTAGTTTGTCCTCATCACTTTTCTCAGCACCTGATGATTGATTATAATTCACATAGCCAATACCTTTCATGTGTCAGTGCGCTACATGGATGACAATCATTGTCCCAACTAGCATGACAGCATACCTGTATCTGTATTCTCATGGAGAAGTTTCGCTGGCGGCATCTCAACCAGTGTAATAGATGCTTCTTCTCCTAGAAATTATGTTGGTGCTTTATCATATTCAGTTTCTTTGAAATGATTTTTCAGTATGCTGGATGAACTATAGTGAGATGTCTCTTTTAGTTTACGAATGCATGCAATAATAGTACAATCCCATAAATTGTTATTGAACCTACATTATGCTCGTCTCCTTTATATTGAATCTGATGTGATTCACAACATTTTTTAAAAATCATATTCATTGTTTGAAATATCTTTATTTCTTTAGATCATCTCTGGGTAAATAATATGATACCTGTAGATAAATATAAGCCTCCAGTGCTACTTTTAAGGGAACAAACTAGATGTTACAACGATATTACTTATGCCTTTCAGAGGTGGTGCATATCTCAGGGGAGATTTATTTACTGACAAGATCAATATATTGATTTCATATATCTGAGTGTAATCAGTGTTATCATTCTAGATGGTTCTTGGCTTGTTTATTATCTTTGTTCTTGACTAGCATGCCTAATGATAAAACATGGCCTGCCTCCCTTAGGCGTCACACTTAATATCTTTCCCCTCTCTATGTGATGTAGCTACAGTAACTTTGTCTTGGCAACTGCAGGTGCTCTTATATGCTGCTGTCTTAATGACCCTCATATTTCCCTTTGATATCTTCTGTCTTTCATCTCGTTTCTTTTTCCTGAGGACAGTTTCGCGAATAGTGTTCCCATTACAGGCAAGTTTTACTGTTTTACAAAAAAAGATGATAAAAGTCTTTTCTTGGGATATGACATCAACACATTATTTGTTACATGCGTTGAGAATGGAGGAGCCAGTGTGTGAAGGCATAAGATTAAGATTTGAGAGCTTCAACTGAAAAGCTCTGCGATTGATATCTTTATTACTATCTTCCTTGTTTCTAAGTCGAATAAACAAACCCACAGCTCCAAGTGAAACCTATGCTGTTCATATGCCATCCTTGCTTCTTTGGGAAGTTTCCAATTCTCATTAAAATTCTCAGGGAAAATTACCTAGCAAACAGATATATAAATCTTAACCTTGAGCATGCTGACTGTGTATTTTTCTGATAATATTGTACTTCCTGATACAGGCAATAACATTTGCTGATTTCTTTTTGGCTGATATATTTACCTCTATGTCAAAGGTATGCATCTGGTTGTTGTTGTAATTCTTCTGATTGTTATTGTAATTCTGCAACCACGATAAGTTCTGCAGCTTATTTATATATGCTTTTCACAAAATCTTTCCTAATCCAAAATAGCTTCGTTTCTCCTCGAGTAATTGTAGCTTTGATATGCAAGAGACTATTCCATTCATAAATCTGTCTACACTTAGAGATAAGTTGAAAAATGCTACTTTCAGATTGCAATAATTTATTTCATTTCTTATCTGTTAGTGCTCTTAGTTGTAAGTTTAGCGGTCCTCTTTTTTGCCTTATCCTTCTCCTATAGTAGTCAAGTATGTGACGCAACTGATGGTTGTACAGAAATGACACAATGACAAAAGGAAATTTTGTACATCTCTAGGTTGACAAGCTTGATGAGATACTAGAACTTATAGGTTTTACTGTCTCCTTTATCCTTTCTCCAGAAAAATACTGAAGTTAGAGAATTAATTAATGATACTTGAACTCATATTGAATCGGATATTCCTGGTTGAGTAAAACTATAAATTTCTAAATTTGTCCTGCCAAGCTTTAGCCCAATCCATGACACAGGAAATTGATGAATATCATGAATCCCCAGTCAAGGGCTTCAGTTTCTTGGAAGAAGACCATTGTATGTGCTCCTGAGAAATAATCTATCAGTGTATCAAATATCAAGCTTTATGTTCCGTTTGACTTAATGATGGTTTTCTTGAAGTCAATATTCTTCTTTTGAAAAAAAAATTAAAAAATCATCCTTTCACTGTCATAGGTAAGCTTCTTGGAGAATGTCCATTTCTATTGTGGATCATACTTGCCCCAAGTGAACTGGTTCTAAGCATAACTAAGCTTGTTTCTTAAACTTCGCTACCCATGCAGGTTTTCTCTGATCTGGAGCGTTCAGTGTGTAGAATGGTCCATCGCCAGGTTAATAGTTTCATAAGTGTCCTAGTTTCATGTTTATGTGAGTTCACATCATGTCTTCAATATCTACTTGTTTGTGGCTTAAAAGAAGTTAGATTTTATATTGCAGCCAAAATTACACACTTGATGCCACCACAATTTTTTCCCCATCTTATTCAGCCACATTGGGCTCTGGGTTTATAGGAATTTTACTTTAATATCTTTGGACTAGAGTTCTCAGTGAAACCCTATGAGAATATTGTCTTATATATGTGCAGGTTGCTACCATCGCATGGTTTGAGGCAGATTCTGTTTGTGGGAGTCACTCTGTTGCAATACCAATAGTTCTTGTTTTGCCTTATATTTTCCGTTTTTCCAATGTCTTCGGCAGTTCAAGGACGCAAGAGAAAAGACATCTCTTCTAAATGGTAAGTTTTTATCATGACATTTGTTTATGTGTATGTTGATGTTATGGTAAAAAAGTAGCTTGAGTCAAGAATGCTTTTTTGCTTCCACTCCCTTCTGCTCCCCTTAGGATGTGTGGTCATAAATTCATTGAAGTGAGTAGATTCAGGTTAATATTTCTACAGTTTATCATGTAGCTTAGCGTGCAAACCATGTCAGGTATACTTCTTTTTATTTGAAGTAAATCAAAGGTCATGTCTCCGAACTGGAAGACAATTTTACCCGATATCCAAAACGTTAGGGTAAAAACCAGGTGGGTTTCTGAAAAAACAAATAGGTGTTTCTGTAGGCACAATTAGAGTTATAATTTTGGTCTGACTTGGATTTGTCCTAGTCATTGTGTAGTTTGCGCAGTTATTTATTTCCAAGGCTGTGTTAATTTTCAACCAAGTGGATTAGTGGTTTGCACCAGTTTGTTTTCCACACTAATGATTATTATAGATTTATAGTATGCTTGAAGAAGGTACAATTTAGAACCATTTCATGTTTTGGTTTATATAATAGAACCTAAATATACCTTTAAGAATTTGATTTTAAAGCAATAAAATTACTATTCAAAGTGCCTTAATATACCTAGTTCCTACCTCTTGGTCAATAAATTATTTGTTGCATCTGAAGGTTAGAGGAAAAACTGAGTAGTTTTGACTTATCTACTTGTTGGTAATGTAATTACTATTCAAAGTGCCTTAATATATGTAGCTTATGCATTCTTTTTTGTTCGTGATTTTGTCAAGCTGTCATGTTTCTATTCAAAATTATGTGCTGTTCTTGTTGTTCATTGTTGCTTTTCAATGTTAGTGAAAAGCCGATAAATACTGATTTTACCAGCACATGTCAAATTTAGACTTGGACTGGCTGTGAAATCATGAAATTTTTTATAATGTTGTGCTATTAAATAACTTGATCTTCCTTTTGTTTTCAGCCTTAAAGTATTCAACTGCAGTACCAGTTATTTTTCTTTCAGCCCTCAAGTATCATGTTTCCCCTGAAAAATGGACGGATATCTATCGCCCTCTGTGGCTATTATCGAGCGTATTGAACTCTCTGTACTCATTCTACTGGGATATTACACGGGATTGGGACTTGAGGTTTGTAATGAAAAGAAAATCCACTACTACTTGATTTCTGATTTTCCATGAGACGAAATTGATAAACTTACTGTTACTTTCAGCTGTTTCACACGGATTTTCAAGTTCAGCAAATCACATATGGTATCCGACTTGTTACATGGGAGGAAGTGGGTAAGGAAAGGGAACACTGTGTTTAGAGCAGTTGCCGATTCTGTTTTCTGGTGATACGACTTAGTCATGATTCGTATGTTGGAATGCTTCAGGTGTATGTTTGGGTGATTGGGAGCAATCTTATACTGCGATGCACATGGACGTACAAGCTATCTGCCCATCTCCGCCACAACTACCTCACCGTGTTTGCAATATCAGCCCTCGAGATGCTGCGCCGTTTCCAGTGGGTCTTCTTTCGTGTCGAGAAAGAGTCCAATAAGATGAACAACTCCAAATCAAGTACTCACTTATCCATGACTGATCTGCCTACTGAGGAACAAAATTTGCTCAACTCCGACGCTCACACTGTGTAGACCAAGTTCCTCATGGTGCGAATCTTTTGAATACAATTGATAGTAAAAGAATTATCCCTTTTTACTTTAGATTTCTTTCTTTATGCTACAGCATTGTCTATGATTGGAAACAAGCATTCGACAAAAATGCCATAAGTAGCCCCACGGAACAGAGTTGGATGGAATGATTTGATGCTAGTCATGGAGCATTTAGTTAATGTCGATAGAGAAAGTGTGACAGATTGTATGTACAGAATCATCCAATATGGTAATGGTAGGTGCTACCTATTTAAATTGAATATAATTTATTTTATTCTCCTATTGAAATTTGAAACTAAGAATCACGGCAAATGTAAATTTGGCGGCGTTGATCAACTCGACAAAGCGGTGGTTAGCGCAAAGGATATAACAACTCACTTTCAGCTCAAGTAATGTCAAAATTTTGAGAAAAAAGAGAAATCTGATCTGTAAATGTCGAATCACTATAATGGATGGGAGAAGAGTTCTCAATGCCCTTCACATATTTCACCCAGTGGTCCTCATCCTTCAACCAATTAAAAAATCATAAATCCCCCTAATTATTTATGTCGCACACAAAATTTGAAATCAACAGGTGCCAGGAGAAATTATTCCAAAATCCCTCTTATTAGCCTGACCAAAAAATAAAATAAAATAAAATGGATCCAACAAGAGAGTTAAGATTATTTATTTTCTGGCATTTTGCCAAAACAAAACATATTTGTCGTTTGGCTTTCTTTTCTTTCTTATCTTCAATTCCATTCAAACCAAAACCGTCTTCATTCCTGTGGCCTGAGTTCCTCAGCAAACATTCTCTCCATTGTCTAAGCTCACTACATATCTCTCTCTCCATGCAGCAAGTTTTCAAACTGATGAAACCACGTACTGAGATTTCCCGCCAAAGTTTGAAATATTGAGTAATCTGTAAACTAGAAATGGAGAGATTGATGCAGAGAGAGATTGGCGGCTACGGCAGCTCCCCGAAAACTCCAGAATCAGACGACATGGATTTCAAGGACGTGTTCGGGGGTCCCCCTCGACGATTCTCGATGCAGGAGGTGAGAGAGAGGTACAGCTTCGGGGAGTCGTCGTCGGCCTCGTCGCCATGGGAGAAGCCCGTTTTCGGAGAAGAGAAGAGGGCGCGGCAAAAGGGCGCCGATTTCTTCGACGACATATTCAAAGGCTCGCCGAGGAGGAGTGATCGTGATGGCGGGTCGAACCCGGGTTCAAGGATTATGAGCCCTGCAAGGCCTAAACCGGACCCTTTAGCCTCTTCTCTCCCTGCTCACTTCAGGTTCTATACATTTTTGTTGCTTTCAATATCGTAATCTCTGTTGATTCATTTCTCTCTCCACATATTGGAATACTTAAGCATTTGATTGCTCGTTATGATTATGTCTTCTTGACAAAGAGGTTAAGAAGTTGTGAGAGCTGAGTTCATGTATGATTGAGGAGAGAAGTTTTGAGTTTCAAATCTTTGTGATCTTGCTCATGAGAATGTTTCTTGGTGTTTTGAGAGTTTGTAGATCACATGACATACTTGAAGCAATGGTAATGGAATATATTCACCATAACGGGCTATGCTAGCAACTACTTGGCATCTGTCCTAGCATTGCCGAAATGGTTAACCTAAGTTGCTAGAAGAAGAGTCCATGGAGCCATAACTATACTGCTTAAACATTTATTACTTATTCGATGTGGAATCATAGATACACATTCTTGAGAAGAATCATGGTTTCTTTCGTTTTCTCATATTGTCTCTGCTTGAGGGAGTGCAGTTTGCCTGCAAAATTGACGAAAAGCATGGATTTGCCGACGTTTGGATCCCACAATCACAAGGTGGATGGATTGAGCAGCCCACGGCCTTGGAGTCCTTTCTCAAGATTTTCAAATGAAGCAAGTGGGAGGCCTCTTGATGATATGATGATGAGAGACGACGTGAGTCGCCAAAGGCCATTGTCCGATGAAGCTGAGGATTCACCTTATTTCAGTGCCATGTCTGATGCCACTGCAGGCACTCAGTTTCATTTCTCAATCTACAAATGGGCAGGTAGAGGAGTTCCAATGCTGATGCCTCTTGTCATCCGGAATAACTTGAAATATGAAAAGTCTGCAAGTTCTAATGGGAGGATGGAGGCCAAGAAGCAAGCTTCGTCAGCTGCAGAGCCCAACTCCTTAAGATCAGAACGTGCAGACGAGGATGTGAGGAGCAGAGGAGAGAAAACGCCAGAGCAGAATCATGTTTTTGAAGCGTTTTATGAATTATCTGAGTCGAAATCCAAGAGCAGCCGTAATGAGAGAATTGAAAAGGAAGTTCCTGTGAATATAAGTGAAGGTCTCAATTCTGAACTGAAGCCTCTTCATGCATTTCTTGATCAAAGTGATCAGCCAGGTGAGTTTTCGTCAACATGAATTGATCTATTTTGAGATCATCGCATGAAACTCTACTCAACTCTTGTTGCAGAAACTAAGGATGAGAAAGCTAGAGCTCAACCAGTTCATGGTGACAGCGAGAAAGAGAAAGAGAAGGGGAGGAAAGGAGTGGACTCGAAAAATGCAAAAGTCGAGAAATCTAACTTGCAAGGCAAGGGAAAGGTGAAAGAGTTTGTTCAGATTTTCAACCAGGATGCTGCTGATGCTCGAGGGAGCCGGAGGATTGATCGGAAAGGGAATGAAGCGAGTTCAAATCAAGCAAAAGCTCAAGAACAAGTAAACCTGCATGATGTGGCATTCAAGCTACTTGCTTCAATCCATTTTTTAGTATGATTCCATTTTCATCACATTAATTTTGCTCTGGTTTTTAGGAGGTTGAAAATCTAAAGACTAATGAAGCACGACGATTCTCTCCAAGGAGGATGTCAAGAAGTACTCGTTCTTCAAGTAGACTGCGGAAATCTTTTTCAGCAGGTGCTTAAGCGAAATGACATTCATCTTTTTCTGTTTCCTTTTCAAGTTTTATGGAATATAATGAGCTAAAACTTGGTCTCTAGATATAAATGATTGAATAAAAATAGCATAATCTTTCAGCTGCAAAAATGGTGAACTGCCACATAAAATGAGCTAAATTTCATCATTGGATTTGGCTAACATAACATATTTGGGTTGATTGCATGTAAATGCACAAACTATGGTCAAATTTTGTTTTCTAACCAAATCTAACATTTTGGTCAAAAAATACACAAACTTATAAATTTTGGAATTTGGTAAGAATCCAAAATTCATTGGTCAATAACTTGATTGTTTGGAGTCCGGTTGGCAATCTGAAGCTACCATTGGAAAGCTCTCAATGATAGCTTTCTAATGGTACATGATACATGAATCCAACTTCTGACCAAAAAAAAAAAATTAATTTTCAAGATAGAAACTTTCAAGCCATTTTCTGACCACTTCCGGTGATCAAAATCTAACAATACAGGTACTAATTGAAAACTATCTTCGAGAGTTTTCCAATGATAGCTTCAGGATACTAATCAGACTCCAAACAACCGAGTTATTGACTAGCAAAATTTAGACTCATGCCAAATTTTAATTTTTTTAAAGTTAGTGTAATTTTTACCAAAATTGAGTTTGTTTTTTTTATAGGCAATTAACCCTTTTATATTTTAACTGCTCTATCTATAATCCGTGATGGTACTTTCGTATTTCTCTAGGAATGCTTCACGAGGATTTAAAGATGTCACAGGAGAAATTAGACGATCCATTGGAAGACAACTTCGAGGTATAATTATCTTTGTTACTCGAGTTCTTCATTATAAGTATATGATATTCAGTTGATCATTCATGGCTGGATGGTTCAACAGGTACACGAGTTATCCGATGGTAATGAAAACATTGCACAGAATGAAAGCTCTGATGACACGAAAGTAAGTAGTTCATTTGAATCAAGATAAATTTTATCAAACAACATGGAATATTAATGGTCTCCTACTTAACTAATGCAGGCTATAGATGCCAAGATTCGGCAATGGTCAGTCGGAAAGAAAGGGAACATCCGCTCTCTGCTGTCGACTCTGCAATACGTAAAGCTTTCTCCCATGTTTGTAAACGAACCAAGCTACTCACGAGCTATTCAGTTAAAGTTTGTATAGTGAAGATCGTTAGCTGCCAAGCTTGAGCTTGACAGAATTTTAGCTCGTGAAAAAGCTGGTTAAGTGATTTAACTTGATTATATTTCTATACTAAGATTGAAGTCTTGCAGGTTCTGTGGGCCGAGAGTGGATGGAAGCCGGTGCCCCTCGTTGATCTGATTGAATCCAATTCTGTAAAGAAAGCGTATCAGAAAGCTTTGCTCCGACTACATCCAGATAAGCTGCAGCAGAAAGGAGCTGCTTTTCATCACAAGTATATTGCAGAAAAGGTTTTTGACATTCTTCAGGTACTTAATTTTTTTTGTGATGTCTTAGAATTTAGAAGAGAGTGAACTAATAAAATAGTCCTTTTAGCTCTTTAGTCGTGAATTGATTTTATTTTGTCTTTAATTCACAATTACGAGACTTCTAGTCGTAAATAACGGCTAATTCACGTGAATCAAGGGCAAAACAATAATTTAAACCAAAAATGGGCTATATTTTTTTTATTTTTGTAGCTATTTTTTATCTTTATATTATGAAAATGGCTATTTAATATATTAATTATTAGCTCATTTAAAGTGACTCACATCAAAAATTCATTTACTTGTTTAATATTTTTATTTTGTTTGATGCAGGAGGCGTGGGACCATTTCAACACTTGCTCTTCCTTGGGTATATGATGAGTCGAAAACACAGAGAATAGAGCAGAGCATTTTCAAGAAAAGTGCAGATGTAAATATCTTTTTGATAGAGAAAAGAAGTATACATAATACATTGGATTTCACATTCATCCCCTTTTTTTTAGTCCTCTTTTTTCGCCCTTTGAAAATATTTAGTGTCAACATTGCTTCTCTACAGATGATTGTAGTCAGAAAAATGATTAAGAAGCCCATTTGAAAGACAGTGGGCGTTTGTATGTAAGAGCTGAATATAGTTTGCACAGTATGCAATATTTTCAGATTTTGATGCCATTTTAGTTATGTGTCAATGCTTACTTTTGGAAAACATATCATAGCCAGTTTTGGCCTAGTAGGCACCATGCCACCTAGGTGGTCCCATTATATGTTTTCTAAGTCGCTCATCGGAATGAGCATGAACTGCAATATCATGAATCGTGATACTGCAGTTCATGCTCATTCCAATAATCGTGATATTACAGTTCATGCTCATTCCGGTGAGCGACATGGAAGATATTGCAGTTCATGCTCATTTCGGTGAGCGACAGAGAAAAAAATATAATGGGGCTGCGATTCAATGTTATATTATCGTTATTTTCATTAACCTATGTAATTGCAACTTAATCTATATGCAAAAGATTATGAACTCGTTGATCTAAGTTTACATCTTTTGAAATATGAAGTTGGACATTATCCACCAAAGGACAATCTTTTAATCTACGAAGGAACTCTGAATATGGGTTCATTCGGCTTCTGATATACTTTGACTTTACATGATTATGTTCATTCTGTTCTTAACCTCATTTTGTGCCTCACAAAAGTGTAGTTGGAAAAAATCAGGATTTGTATTTTGTTTGGATCAATCTTGGAAAATCATGATAATTGATAAATCATTCCTTGTGGTCTCGTCATGTAGATGCAAGCTTTTTATCGCCAAACAAAATAAATGAGAATATGTTATTATATGCACGAATATTCATTTTGAAAAATTAAAAGCTTCTTCTGATTGAGATGTAAACATTCCATATAACTACTCATCAACAGGGGCATAGCTTAGCCCATGGGTGGGGCTTAAGCCCCCATCAAGAACTAATGACGGAGCCACATAGGAGGCCTGAGGGTCCATGGCCCCCCAACTATTTAGAAAAAACATACTATATATTTGATATTTAATAACATGCTTAAAAGTTTCTTATAGATCAGTTGGTTAGGATGCTCTGTCTTATTTTATTGGCACAAGTTCGAGTCTCAACATCTGCACTTTTTAGTTGTTTCTTTCTTTCCTTTTTTTTTTCCTCTGTAATTTGTCCTCTCTTTCCTTTTCTTTTCTTTTTCCGTAATTTGTCATTTCTTTTCTTTTTCTTAATTTGTTGTTTATTTCTCTTCTTTTTTTCCTATAATTTGTTGTTTCTCTCTACTTTGTGTTTTTCTGTAATTTATTTTATCTTAATAAAATAAAATATATATATATACAAATAATAATACTTTATATGTAAATTAATATGATTAATTCAATTTTTCAAAAGATTATGATAAAATTATTCTAACAACAATCAACTAAAAGCATCTAAATCATTTGAATTTTTATTTTAAGCCCCTAAAAATATTATTGATGATAGAGCAATTAAAATATAGATTGCTTGAATATATGATGATTATATTACAAATATAAATGATGATTATATTTTTATTATCACAAGTCGAGTATGAAACTTCTGTCTGGGTCGACTTTCAGAGTAATGAGCCAACAATGTTCGAAGACTCACTAAACCTTGTGAAAAGGTGTCCGAAGTGTCAAATTCACGGGAACGTGCCAAGGCTACCGCAGACCGACCTCGCCTCCGTACAAAGCCCTTGGCCATTTATGCAATGGGGGATCGACATCGTAGGCCCTTTCTGCAAAGCACCGGGGCAACTCCAATTCCTGATTGTCGCGATTGACTACTTCACGAAGTGGGTAGAAGCTGAGCCCTTGGCAAAGATCACAAGCAAAAACGCCCTCAACTTCGTCTGGAAGAACATAGTATGTCGATTCGGTATCCCTCATATCCTTCTTTCGAATAATGGGACGCAGTTCACTGATAAGATGTCGTCTTAAAGAAAAAGAGGTTGTGTTAGTAGATCTCAAGAAAAAAATTTGATTTATTCTCAAATATTTTTGGGCCCCCAACTTCAAATTTCTGCCTCCGTCGCTGTCAAGAAATAACTTTTTTTCTTTCTCTACTTTTGAAATGGTAAAAATTATTGAAATTTATATTTTCAGCCTCTATTGCCATAATCGAAAAATGGTTTAGCCACCTCCATTGACATTTTGTGGCTATGTCACTACTCTTCAGGAACTTCGAAAAATGCATGTTTAAATTTTCCATCATCATAGCAGGTTCTTCGGAAAATGCGAGTTTAATTTATCCATTATCACATTAAAAAGTAGGAGGCTCATATTCAAATCTCGTACCACCACAATGAATGCAATCAAACATCTTTTTAAATTTATGTTGCATTGGACGTAAGCAAATAAATCATATGTTTAATCATAGTTTGTGTTCCCAATTTTCAATGTTATTCAAAAACTATCACAAACTTACGTTTTCACTTCAAAAACTCTCAACTTTGAAAAAATAATGATTTATATCCCGCCTTACATAATCCGGTGATAGAATGATGAGTCACCTCACCAAAATCTGCATTATTCAATATTATACTTTTGAAGTATTTTATTATATAGATATAAAATCAATTAATATATCATGGGACAAATAATACACACACACACACATATATATATATATATACTTTTACACAATTACCCTTAAATCACATATATAATAAAGCTATAATACGCAATTTATATTTTATAAATAACGCTCCTTTTATATTAGAATAATTTGGAAAGTCTGAAACAGCAATAAAACAAACAAACTAATCATAATAATAGAGTTGACAGTAAAATTGTATCTAAAAAAGAGGTCATATTTCTAATTGCTCATACACAACCTATTAACGGTAAAGGTTCCATAATATGTAAAACCAAATAAATTCTCGTTATTTAAAAGGCAGGCAAAACACATCTCGAGTTCTTTATATTTTTATTTCATTAAATCCCTGTACATTTCTTTTATTTTAGTTTTTCTAAGTCTTTGTATTTTTATCTTTGATTTTATTAGATTCATATTTAATGAATATGCCATGAATCCGTTAACTTTTCCGTTAAATATGATGCTATGGGAGCTTCAAAAACACAGACGGATAACAGGCGACAAAGATCACGAATTTGATCAAAAACCCGTATATGGCCCTCGAATATGAAGAATGTCAGCAATATCATACAAAGCAGTCCCACATTCATCAACCCCATAATTCATTTATTCAATTATATGTAATCCAAATTAAAGCATTAACACCGAAAAGAAATTCATTTTTATAAAGTAAACAAATTATTCAATTTACGAGATACTTTATTTTTATTTTTATTTTTATTTTGGTATAGAACACATTTGATAATCAACATGATCGGATATAAAAAAGTGTTAGGTTGTGTGAGTGTGTTGGCCTAGTGTTAAAGTGGTTAATGTCCGGCGCCAAAGTGCCCTGTTCGAAGTCACCCGACGCAAGCCTTTAAAATTTATGTATTAAATTATCAAAAAAAAAAAAAGTGTTAGGCTGTTTACCTTTTCATTTTGACAGAAGTACTGTGAATTCGTAATCATAAAAATTATTGGAAGTAGGATATTGATATAAGTATAGGATGATGTGGCTCAAAGGGGTAATTGAACAATATTCAATCTTGTCAATGATTTACATCCAAATAAAATAAATGAAGGAATCCCAAAAGGTCCGAAACTGCATCTTTGTTTTTTCTTAGTGTTTGTCATCTACTCTCCTCAGTCCTGTTTCAAATCAATGCCTCCTTATATTATTCCACACCAACAAAGAATTCTTTAAACAATAAGATTATATTAATATTATTCTCTGTAGATTTCAAAAAGAGAGAAGAAGGCAATTCTCAAGCTTGCTTTATTCTCCCTGCTATATAATGTTAAAGATAAGTATATTATATTTGTTTGTGGGCCCCAACGAAATTGTCCCTTACTAAAGCTTGAATCATGTCAATACTTCATGTCAATTACTAGAGGTTAGTACAGTTTAATATTCATTCTCTAATTCTATTATTTGAATTAAGAACCTTCCTATAATATAAGTCATTTTCTTGACGATACGATATAAAAGCTTGACATATCTAATTTAAATGTCTTATATTATAAGATATTAATATTATATTTGGTTAGATATATTATCATACGTAAATTATAAAAAATGGTTGGATTGATAGTTTAGTCCATTAGTAAATTAATATATAATATAACTATATTTTATATATATGACTCCCATCTAAATCTTGAGCTCTAAAACTTCTGACGGGGTGGCACCGTGCGAACCAGCTCGCCTAATTCATATAGTAAGTTTGGTCTAATAGGCTCGGACAAGGTCGATCCGACCCGATTAACGGATAATTCTAATTATAACATCACCCATCCCAAGTTAACTCTTAGAATATGGAATATGAAATACTCCCTCATTTTCACCTAAAGTGTCCCATTTATTTTAGGTACGGATATTTAGAAAAAAAGTATAAAGTAATTCAAGTGTTAAAAAGTGGAAATGGTCTACACTTTTTGAAGAGATAATTATTTCCTAAAATTGAATGAGATATTTGTAATAGGACAACCTAAAAAAGAAAGTGAGATATTTTAAATAGGAAAGAACGGGTATATGGTTAAAAAATATTTTTTTGAAAAAAAAAAAACGTAAGGTGGAGGGGTTTGTGTAGTTGTGTCAGTATCAACCTTAAGTTCCAAAACTTGGGGTTTGTGTAGTTGTGTCAGTATCAACCTTAAGTTCCAAAACTTGGGGTTGGGGTGTGTTCATTAAGACACCTCTTTGTTTTCCTTTTCTGTTTATCTCAACAAGTAGGCTTCTGGTACAATAATTTGCTTTTGCTCTAAAAGACGGTTTTGTTAAAACACTTTTGACACTTTGCAGTGCTTGTTTATCCACCTGGGAATTTGTCAGAAACCCCATGAATGAATGTGCTGCTGCTGCTCTCTCTCTCTCTGCTTACGCACAATTCACCACTGCAGTGCTTGTAAGCAATCTTCTCAAGAAGCTCAAAGCTGGAATCTTGGCTAATCTACCTATGCAGTTTCCACCCAAATCTGTGAGTCTTTCTTCATAGCTTTTTCTAAGGTTGTTTCTTGAAATTCTTTTTGCTGGGAAGAAATAGTTCATTTTCAATTATATAAGCACTACTTTGTACTTCGCCTCTTTTCTTGGTTGCGTAATTAAGCTAGAACTTTAGTCGAATTATTGAGGGCTGATCTGTTTGTTCCGAGAATTAATGTGTTCTTTCTTTCTTAGTTTCCTATGTTTTTGCTGTAAAGATATGATTTTGCCACAAGATCTGGCATAATTGTGGCCTCCCATCTTCATTTCGATTCCTTAGATTTTCAACACTTTTTTGGGAATTCAGGTCATAATTTTGTTTATTAAAGTTTTTGCATATCTAGGGCCTGTGTCTGTTGGGGTGGAATTATTGGTAAAATTCCAACTTTGAAGCTGACAAAGTTTGCTGTATTGACAAAGATGACGTGATTAGAGGTGTAATTTTATCTATATATTTTAGTCGTTCTTCTACCAACACGGCAATTGGCTAGCTCTTCAGTTGTTAATTAAGATTATATCTTTGGGTATCTTTTTGCTTAAATTATAAGAGGATCTTTGGATATCGTTTTGCTTTGCATATCTGCAATATGGTTGCTTATTGTTATATTGTTTCGCCTAACTACTTTGACTATAACACGCATATACAATAAACCAATAACGATAAAAAAACTCCGAAAATTTGCTTGTTCTCATCTAATTGTTCGATGAAGATGCAGCCCCTCTGTCTGTCTCTCTTGACTGTCCTAAAAATTAGTATCTGAAGTTATCAAAATTGTCATGATTTTGAGAATTATGTGAATAATTTATGTCTTAAAGCTGACTCTGAATTGATGATAAGTTTTCAGAGCAGTTTGGTGGTTATATGCTATTGGATACTATTTGACTTGCAATTATAAAATAGAAATACCTTGACAAATTTGTTTTCTGATTTATTCTACTGATAGTGTTACATATCACACAAGTATTAAAACTTGAATACATAAGCATGGTTTATATAGTCAACAAGTAAATGTTAGTGGCCTTCCACTCCTGTCACTTTTACTTATAGAATCCCAACTATTGTGTGAATCTCTTTATTTAATTACTTAATCAACAGCTCTGCATCAGTATCTTAACTTTTTCTTATTAGAATTCAGATAAACCAACTGTTTTTGTCTTGGTCCAACTCGTTTCAACTCTTAGACATGCAATATTTATGTGTATAATAAAGTTGCTGGAAGTAAACTGAAGTGGGATGTATTTTGAATAAATGAATGGAAATAGTCTACATTAAACATGATGTCATCAGCTAAGCAACGTAAATTTGATAAATTTATCTGCAAGGAATTAGATCTTTTCGTTGAATTGATTATATTTTACCACTATATCTGACTTTATGTGATTATCATTTTACATTTATATCATAAACATTATCATGTTTATGATAATGTCATGATTTATTGTTTGTCCTTCTTTCCTAGTTTTGCTCCTTCTGCTTTGTTATTTTATCTTAGCCCTCTTTTTTGTGCAGATGTAGAACATTCCATCGTGCCTAGATTGAAGCCTGTTTACTTAAAAGCAGCATGAAATTAAGATCAAAGAAAGGGTGGAAGTCCATCGTGCCACTACGTTTGACTGAAAACTCAGCCCGACATTTTTGTTTCTTTTCGAAAGTGAAATCAGATAATGATGGTTCCAAAAGCACTCCAGTGTATCTGAATGTGTATGACTTGACACCCATGAATGGTTATGTCTATTGGGCTGGCCTAGGTATATTTCACTCTGGGGTCGAAGGTATGTTTTGCTCACAATGTACTCCTTCCGTCCCCTAATAAGTGTCGTATTTTGAAAATATTTTAGTCCCTAAATAAGTGTCTTATTTTCGATTTCTACGCAAAAATAGTGTCAAACTACCAATTTTTCCCTTATTTTAGGTTTCCAATACCACTATAATTTTGCAACCTTTCATATTCCCCACAATTATAAAGGGTAATAGGAGTGAATTTGTCCACCTCCTTGGTATGTGTTTTATGATGTCATGGGACACTTATTAGGAAACATGGGAGTATTTACTAAGTGTTTCTATTTCCCGTGTTTCATTTGGTTTCTAACGATTAAGATTGTAGTGAGGAATTTGTTATGTGCCTTTCTTTTTGCCTCGTTGCTTGATGCATGAACACCACGTACTTGAATTATGATTAACTATGTTCGTACTTCACAGTTCACGGCGTAGAATATGCATTCGGAGCTCACGATTATTCATCTAGTGGTGTCTTTGAAGTTGAACCTCGCCAGTGCCCCGGATTTAAATTTCGGAAGTCCATATTCCTTGGTAATACATCACTGGACGCAACTCAGGTCAGGGAGTTTATGGAACGTCAAGCTGCAAATTACAACGGTGATACATATCACTTGATTGTGAAGAACTGCAACCATTTCTGCAAGGACATTTGTTACAAGTTAACAGGAAAAAGAATCCCAAAATGGGTAAATCGACTGGCAAAGTTAGGTAATTTTTTGCATATTGAAGAAAGTTTTATTCATTTATAAAGGAAATTTTTGCTTCATTGTCATTCTTATCTCGACCACCTATAAGTTCCAAAATAGGTTTACAACTATTTGTTTAGAGAGATTGACTAAATAGAGACAATAAATGACTAAAAGAATTTTAGGTTTACAACTATTTTTTAGAGAGCTGGACTAGAAAGAGAGAGTAAAAATGACTAAAAAATTATGCCCTTGGTTTGCCTAAACGCTCGCTTAATCTATTTCTTCTGCACTTAGGTTCGATCTTCAACTGTGTCCTACCTGAAGCCCTTAAAATTACTGCTGTGCAACATGAGCCAAAATACCAACCGTACAACAACAGTGAGAAAAGGAGGCTTAGAAGTACTTTCAGTTGTCTTTCCTCGATTTCCTCAAGGCAAAAGCAGTTGTCCACATCGTCTTTGCTACTACAGTCTCCCTTGAAAGGATGCCTACGACCGTGGGAACTAAGAAGGTCGGCAAATGGTTCTCTCAAGGAAAGGTAAGAGATGAATGATAATTTCGAAATATGGTCTTGCCTTGACATGTCTAGGTGGGAATATCCAAATAGTCGAGAAAATAGCGATTTTGGAGGCAAATATGCGCAAATCATGATGCGTCGTCTCCCTCTTGGTAATTCTTTTCGTCATCATAATTGTGTATTCTATGTCAATATCAAATGGGGATTGATGTAAATCAACTAACTCCGTGTCAAGTGTGAAGTATCGTCGTGTGTGAGCAGCCATACATGATATTTGTTCGTGTAGATGACTCTACCTTCTAGTCCATTTCACAACTATTCTAGCTGTGATGCAAATGCATTGCATGTTGTTCAAGATTATCATTTACAGCAACAGTCTAGTTCTGTACACCCCATCTTCATGGCAAATGGATTTTCCAAGGGATGTCAAGGTGTATGCATTCATTGCAAGGTTAGCCTTTTTTGTGTGTGTGTTCACGAGAACTCGCAGTTACTATCTTCGGTGCACAATGAGTAAATCCATATTTCTGTAATAGTCTACAAATTACACTTAATCACACTTAGAAATCTAGATGTGACACTGCCAAGTCACATGTATCCCATTCTGGAATTCTTCAGAAATTGAAGTGAGATGCAGATGAAACCAAACCCACACCTGCAGAAGAAGTTGGAGAAATTGACAAGTATCAAGTAAAAACTATTGTGTTTTTATAAATGCATTCCAAAACCCATTAAGCTGAAATGCTCAATTGTCAAATATAGAAACTATAAGACAAAATGATTTTTATCTGCATTTGATTTCGAAACTAAAGATGTAATAATAACAATAATAGAGTGGGATATACACGCCGAAGACGACGGACTATCTTTGAGATAACAAACCTGCAGGAACACCAAAGAGATCATTCAGATTAACAACCACTTTTGCAGTGCGTATCATCTCTAATATAGGGAAGAGTTGTTGAGCAATTCCACAACCAAATAGCAATTTCCATTTATAATAATAATATTAATGTGATTACAGAAGCTGAACAGAACACCAAATATATATTTCTTCTGGAGTGAGGCGAAGAAATTATCAATCGCCTTTCTGATGCAAAACACTAGGTATGCTAATATTACCATTGAGAGCTGCATGATATACGCGTTTCTCTGGCAATCCAATGTCTGAAAGAATCATGTTACCCTGCATCACATAACAATCACATGTTTAGGCCACTATAGATGATAATTAAAATGGTTAGTTGCATTTGAAGGGACCGAATTCTTGCAATTACAGCAGCACTTTCAAATCTTGGCAGCGCAATATCTAATTCTTTGATTTGTTGCAATTAAGATCACCTCAACATATTCATCAAAATTTCGGTCCCAATCAAATTCGTTAGTTTGAGCCCTTAATTTGAGAAACCAAAGGTTGGGATTTGACACAGCTAGAGAAGACGAACATTTGGCACATCGATGACGTCCAATACTCGCTAATTGCAACGAATTTCACTAGAGCACCTACATATTCGACATCGACAATCCACACTTACAGATTTTGTGAAATTGGTCGTCGTTAGCAATTATTGAACGTAAGCCCCTCAAAGCCCAAACTTTTGATTTCTCGAATTAAGGGCTCAAACAACAAGAATGTGTTTGAAATTAAATGCAAGTTTGATGAACCGGTCAAATTTGGGAGTGATTCTAATTGCAACGAATCAAAAGGTTGGATATCGCATTACCAAGATTTGAAAGTGGTATTGTAATTGGTAATTGCAATTTGGCCTATAGATCAGGCCTTGAAATGCAACTAACCCCCTTATTAAATCATTGCCTAGAACATTAAACTCAAAAGCTGTTGCTTCTTAAATACAGCAGAACATTAACCACAATTATGTAGATGGTTATCTCTGCAAGAGTGAAAGCATAATGTTTCAAATTGCACTACTAAGAGCTCCACTTAGTTAGGATAAGTATCTAAACCTAACCAAAGCTTAAGAAATTGAGTATACCTCTTGAGCCATCAGCTTTCTAACGTTGGCTGCATAAAGCTTTGGATCTTCCTTTTCTTGTTCTGAGGGGTGATACACAGGTAGTCGCCTCACTTCAATGTAATTTACAAACTGACTCAGAAGAAGAATTACATGGCGCACCTGCACAGATGTATGTTAGCAAGCATGATAAATTAAAGTTTGATGCTGCATCAAAATACAAGGCGCTCCTCAAATCTTAGCAACAGTTACTGCAAGTTTTAAACAAGAACTCAGCAGCGTAGCGTTCACTTACTACCAATGTAGCCAAAGCTGACAGCCTTCTAGCACGCGTGTGTATATATATATATATATGAAGTGGATCAAATAAGAACTCAAACTTTTTTTAGAACTAAGAACCAATATGGTCCATCGATTTTTTATAATCTAACAATCAAGATTAATTATAAATAATTTATTATCATCAAATTTTAATGATAATCGTTTCAACCCTATAATCAAAAGATTATATTTATTCATTTACGGTAATTGTTCACATATGCACAATCACTACAATTACATGAACATAACAATGAATTGAAATGTGATATCATGTAAAAGAACTACTTTACATAAACAACAACATGAATTACACGAACAACGAAGAATGAAATGTTAAAGATTTTGGGATACGGATCTCTAAATGCAACGTGAGAATTTTCGAGATTTGGATCTCCAAATAACAAAAGAATAGGGATTTGACTATTTTATCATTAAATAATTATGAGTTGTCCGATCTTATTCAATCTAAGGGTGACTACTGGTTCTTAGTTCTTATCTAAGTGATAGTTTCTTCTATAATCAACCCTTATATATATCTATATATATACGGGTGCCACAAAGCGTAAACAACTCACCCCGGAAATAGAATCCCATGCAGGACTGAATCTACGGTAGGGGTATCTTAAGATAACAGGTTGTACTGGAGCCTTTGCCAGAAATACACCGGTCTTGAATGGAAGAAGGTAGTCTCCATTTGTGGTAGTGCCTTCTGTTATAGGACCAAAATAAGAATTGAAATGAATAGACGAGCCATGTAATAGATTTACTAGAACCCAACTTTCATGGCTTTCTACTCAACATGCACTGTATGCTCAACTTCACTAACCATAGATGGTTTACGCTACCATATATTTGATGCAATGCTGTGCCATGACGATAAATTGGAGAATTTAAAAATTAAAACATAATTTCATTTAAAACTATCACTTTGTAATAACATGGGAAGCAAGAACTACAAATAAGAACATGTACGTATCGATCTTTGTGCAGAAGGAAAGCAAACACTACACAGAGAAAGGAAAAAGAACAGGAAAGGAAACTAGGTTAGGAGAAACAGATGACTAACTTGAAAGCTTCATAAGGAGAAAATATCACAATAACATGTATGTCTCATCACTCGCATCACTGCTCGACAAGTCTTTTTCACATACAGTACAAAGAAGTATCACATGGTACAGATCCGTTGAATAGGAAGTCAATGATCCTCCGGCAACTTTTAAGATGAGGATAACAGCATTTCAAGAACTTAAACAGAAACAATTGTAAGAGCAGTAAGTGTATTCATGGTAATAAAGTAATGCATCTTAAGCTTGTAATAGTGTCGAGAATGCAACCTGGGAAAATAATCATCCTTGGAGCAAGCTCATTTTGATAGGCTTCTCGAATTTTTTCAGTTACAACACCTGCATACAGAGAAGGAAGAAACAAGAAGACATCAATAGAATGTAAAATCAGGAAGGAGTTTAAAAATTTTTGTAAAGCAGCAGAACAACACCAGTAGAAAATACTTGATCAGATAAGATTTCGAACAAAAATTTGAAGCTAATATTCATAATTGTTTTATTCTTATTTAAGAAATAGAAAGAGTGTTTTGGTCCAGTGTTATAAGAAGAAAGTATTATTACAGAAGATCAAATTTAGTTTGCTTTCATTTTGAGTCTCAAAGCTCCCCTCAAGATGAATACCAAAAAATGGCTCGAGTCTTTAAATCAAATAATGGAAATAGCAGCATCAAAGAGTGCAACCTTCCATGCAGTTTCAATAAATTAAATCATTGACTGACTCATTTTGAAATCACGATCCAGGTCAAAATTTGAAACACAACCTGAATTTTGTGCAACTCAAAACACATTTTTACGAAAGAAAGTGGATATATTTAATCCAAATTACAAAAACATAATACCGTTAACAACATTTGACCTACTAACTGTGTAGCCGAAAAAGATTATTAAGACTATTAAGTAATGTGCCCAAAGGTATTAGAAGATTTGCTTATGCTAATATATAAAAAAAATGAAGCATTTTTCGATGCCATAAACCCTAGAGAACAAGAGAAGTACTTCTGGAATGGGTTACATTATGAAACAACTTTTTAATGGGCATACTGCATAAATTGTTCGGTTTTCAGAAGCTTCATTGTATGCACTCTTCATCTGGTGTCAAATGTCACAGTTAAGTGGTTTTTTTATTTTATATTCAGTGACCCCAAGTCAAATATTCACCTACAAAGCAGACAATACTAACATACGTTCCCTACCTAGAATTAATTGAAATATTTTAAATTGGGACACAAATACCTGAGACGCCTTTGAAATCTGATGATTTTAACTCCCGTTGTACAAAAACACAGCCGAGACACTTGCTGTAACATTAAAAGAAATAATTGTAAAGGTTGCTTTTGCTAAGGGTCCACAAATAAAAAAGAATGTGGATAACCAATTTATATGCAACCAATAAGCATAGCCAAATACCTCACAATGGGACAACAGTTGCCTAGTAGATTTGCATAAATATTGCATTAAAATTAGAACAATAATAAAAGGGCCCAAATAAGACATCTCCGCGAATTTCAGGTTCATAAATGTGACTGCCAATAGAAAGGCAGCTAATTGTAACTAATATCCGCTAAGAAGAATGGTTAGATGACCTATATTGTAGAGAAATACACTATTGTAGCCTATATCACAGAAGTATATCTCAAAAACCACTCTAATGTTAGATGACCAGTTTTATTTCCACTCAGCAATGCCATTAACATTTATGAGCCACAAAAATGCAATGCATGTGAAAGAGAACCAGCTGAGAAAGATAATTATACTTTTAAGAAAAAAACTTCTCTAAACAAACCGCATGCAGACACCACCAAAATAGAGAGTCTACCAACCTTATGAGACCAACAAGAGGAAGTTTTGACACTGATCTCTTCAGCAACCAAACCCAGAAGCATGATCAACAAAAAGAGTCATTGAGAAGTTAATATAGTGATATTAACAACAGATACTAACAAACTAAATCTAAAAATTAGCTAACCTTGGCGACAAAACTTGGAAACGAGGAAGACATATGGTATAGAATATCTATATATGATACATGATTTGATATGACAGCCCCATATCTTTCCCACTCTTTCGGGTGATCACTAGATTCATTCTGAAAAGTTTAAGCATAAGATCAATACAATAATATCGAACATAAATTATATGAAGCAACTTCATCTGAATATTGTTGAAGCATCAAGCAAGACAGATGTTACCAGACCAAGAAATAAAATAAAGCAGCCTCTTAAAGCAAAAGCATAGAGAAAAAATAATGCCATTAAAACACGGAAACTAAAGTTGGAGTTTAATTTCCCATAATAGATCATTCTGTAAGATAGTCCCAACTTGCATCTATGGAGGAAACTACTAAGGAGCAAGACACTAACAAACTTCTTTAGCTCCTACTGTAATGTCAAATCCATTTGAATTTAGAAATTAAAACACCAGAAAAGCTCAACTTCTCCTAGATGAAAAGCCTAAACCACAACCCTGACATACATTCCATCTGTAGATAAGCTCCAAGATGATAGTCTAGCTAGAGCTATGATTCCAAAGAAATCTAAAAGGATACAAAGAGGCATCATTCTCTCTTCCTCTACCGGTGGCTGCCACCCCCAATTTCAACTCTTCAGTGTTCCTATCAAATTATTGACTGATACACAACAAGCCTAATCAACCACTTTCCTCTGCAGCACGCAATAAACTAGACGATGTGAAAAATCGGATTATTACTTGTTTCGCTCATATTTAACCGAAACCCTACAACATCTTTTCATTTCACAAACTAATATGATACAGCACAATTCACTCTATTGCAACAATCCCAAAACCAAAGCATTTTGCTAAACACAACTTAGCTCAACCAGTTAAGATCCATATCTTCCCAATCCCCACAATAGGAATCACAAAACCCCCAAAACACAATCACACCATATAAATAGAAGAGCAAAAGATACCCTATTCCATTACCTCATTAATCAACTGGCCCTCCTCACTGCCCCTACTCGTCTCAGGTATCCAATAGAAGCCGAACACAAACAGCACCGCTCTTGACATGAACCTCCCGCTGCGCAGGATCACCGCCCTCCGCCACCCGCGGAGGTGCGCGTAACCCTCCTGCTCCTCCTCCCCTTCCTCCCGGTTCGGCGCCCGGAACGCCGTGCAAACCCTACAGATCACGTAGTAGCTGACCAGAATCGTCATCCCCGCCACAACTCTTATCGGCACCAGAATCACCAATCTCGGCACCAGCCACAGTCTCTCCGCCCACGACAGCTTCCCCCGCCCCATCGTGCCATACATGTCGCGCCGGACGTACGCCGCGTACTTCTTCTCCATCTCCTCGATGCTCTGCACCGGCTCGGGAGCGGGTTTCTGCGGCGTGTCCGGTTCGGGTTCGGGTTCCGGTTTGAGCAGTGGCAGGTCATCTTGTTCGGGTCCGGGTCCGGGTCCGGGCCCGGGCCGCTGGCTCGTAGACTGCCGAGTTTGTACTTTGAGCTCTGACTCCATTTATTACAGTTTTTGGCAATGATTTGATCAATCATGTAGGAATTTATGGAGCTGCCATTGACGAATTTGTTGAAGCTGTTGTTGCAGCGGGAGGGAGATTGGGTTTGGGAAAGATCTGGTTGGGCTGTGGTGATGACGCGCGGGTGATCGGCGCGTGGGGATTGCGGTTTATTGTACGCTGTTTATTTTTGTTCTTTTTTTGGTAAGTTGCGTTGACGTCTTGAATTTTAGCTGTTCAAAATTTAATGTTTATTGTAGGCATAGGTGGGACCATGTTTAGGGTTTTGCTACTGTAGGATTGGATTTATTATTTATAATAGATCAGACAAATGAAGCGGCCGTCCCCTAATTCCCAAATAAAAATGACAAAAACATCTTCTAGAAAAAATTCTACTATTTCTTTTATAAATCAAATAGATATCCTGTAAAATAAAAAATTCTTATCATATTCATATATACAGATGAGATAATTATGAGGTATTTAAGACATACTCTCTCCATTCTTTTTTAAGTATTTCATTAGTATTTTTTCTTATTTTTTAATAAGTATCCTAATTCATATTGAAAATAAAATTATGATATATTATCTATTTACTTTTATTTAATACTCTTGAAATTTGATAATTAGTTGTATAATAATTATTAATAAGATTACAAATATAAATTTAATTACTTTCTTAGTTTGTATAATTTGACTGCAAGAAATATTTAGAGAAGATGCCTTAAGCAATATTTGTGTCAAAGATCAAGTAATCAATTGGATTCTCTTAGATCTCTCAGTAGCTCATACGACTAATAATTAAGGTTAATAATATGAAATGTCGAAATGTCACAGATAAGAAAAAAAAGGAATTAAGTAAAGTTAAAAAGATTGTTAAGTGAATAATAGTTTATATAAATATAGATTAAGGTAAGACTTTGTTTTTTGGATAAGGCATAACAATGGTAAAACTAACAATGTCCCATAAGAAAAAATTATCCACCAAGGTGTATAAATATTCGGATTTCGGTTTCAATTTTGGCTGAGCGAAATTTGTATTATTTTTTATCATTATTTTTTAAAGCTGAATTGAACCAAATTGTCCAATTTCTTTTCCAAAATATCCAAAAAATGAAACATAATTATTTTCTACAATCCATCGACAACTTGGATAAGGCATTTTAGAAGTTAGCTTCGTCCTCGGCAGGGGTGAGCATTGGAATTCGGTTCAGATTTGTGCTAAAATCGAAATGAATGAAATTAATTAAATTAAATCAACTTGCGAATAATATAAAGGTTTATCTGATTCTTGCTAAAACTTTAAGGGGTTTCTTTTGCCTTGTCACCCACTAAATCAAATTTGATAGGGAATTTTTTATTATTTTTTTTTGTAAATTGCATTTGAAGGGCAGTCTTTTATCCGGCGGTCTGCACTGATTTTAATACGTTACAATAATAGTTTATGCGATTTTTGATAAAACGTTCAGAGATATTTTTTCAACTTAAACAATTCAACAAATAAAGAAAAGTAACGGACTCAAAAACAAAACTGGGCTTAACCGGGTCAAGCACTTGACAAAATTGATGCCAATTCCAACAACATAAATAAAATAATTATAAATTAGAACAAGTCATGAAACAGAAAGCTTTAAATGGAGTTTTTGTAGTGAAGGGTAAGGGTATGCTGGCAACAAACATTGACGTTTCAGAGCTGGCTCGATAGAGATGGAAACTGGGTTTCAGGGAACTAGGAGATAAAAGCTTGTAAATTTTGCATCCCACAAACAATTTTAGCAAAACTAAAACTGGGGAAAGTTATGCAAACTTACCAGCTACATGGAGGCCAAGAGAAACTACAAGTTAGCATGACAATGCAGCTAGAGAAAGGCATCATTTATTGAGAATTATCTTTGAACCTCCAATACAATGTGCATTCAACTTTAACTTTAGCAAACTGTATAAGTAGTGCAAAATCCTGAGACAGGATATATTTGATTGAGCCGCTAACGATAGCTATGCACAGAAGCATTACAAAGAAACCACCATCTTACTTTCCTCATAGTATTTGGCAGATGAAGATATATAAATGAAGACAAGTAGGAAAACCTAACATCTCTGAGAAACAAACTCGAGCCCTTGAGGGTCTGAGGCTGTGCCTCATTGAAAGTCTATATTTCGATGGTACTAATTCACGAACATAAACCTCAACCGTTCACTACTTTCTTGAGCTTACAAATAGCGTTTTGGAGACCACAAAGATATATATGCATGCTTCACAGAAGCAAGTAGTGTTAAATTGCAGGATAAAAACCGTTGAACTTTATAGAATCAAATCCTGCAGAGATCATATAAGCCTTACAAAATCTTCTATACATCAAGAATCATATACATGCTCGACTTCTTGCTCTACCGTTCCATTTCGATTAAGAGGCATGAACCAGTGCATCCATCCTAATTAAATCCTAATTGTGACTAATAGACTTAATTGGGGAATATTAATGAACCATAATCGGATTTAATTAAAGCGGATGCACTCCATGTCCGGTTGCACAAAAGTTTTTGCCTTCAATTTAAAGTAGAGGCACAAAAAAAGCATCCTACTTCACCTTTCAACAAAGGAAGAAGCACCAATCTGAATCACAGAATCTTCCAAAAACATAAAGGTTCGATTCATTCAATAGTAGAAAATATCCAATAATCTTTATGCAATGATTCTATAAGCTAAACAAAATCAAGTAAAAAAGAATAATTTTATTCTCAACAAGCATATCCCCAATATTCCTCAATCATCATTATAAATAACAACAGCAGAAATCACAGCCATACCTCAGCAAGAAACCCAATTCTTCCGAGTACTAATAAGCGCGGAGAGCATCCCGGCGGAGGCCAGCAAGAGCGGCGACGCCAGCAGTCCTCCCCCGCCGTCTCTCACATCAGCCAGCGCCATCAACCCATCGGCCAAATCCTGCACCACTGAGAGCCGCTTCATCGCCTTCTTCTCCTTCAATTTCCTCAGCTTCTCCTGCTCCTCCGCGCACTTAATCCCCCTCACCACCGCCAAGTCGATGCTCGACGCCGCGCACTTCTCCTCCATCTCGATCTCCCGCAGCTCCATCGCCTTCAAGCTCACGCTCGCGAAATAGCCGACGAGCTCGCACCACGCGCTCCATTTCTGCAGCGCGTGCAGATGCCTCTTGTCGATCAGCCCGGCCTTCCCCAGCCACACCAGCTGTTCGATGAAATAGTATAAACCCTCGCCGCCGTAGGCGACGGCGGAGAGGAGCAGAATCAGGCGGGAGTGGGACGCGAAGTGGATCGCGCGGAGAGCGTTGACGTCCTGGACGAACTTGCCGAGGCGGAAGGCCTTGCGGCTGACGCCGACGCTAGAGTCGAAGGATTGGAGGCGGGCGGCGAGCGGCTGCTGGTGGCGGAGGAGGGAGGAGGCGAGGGCGATCTTGGCGGCGTAGCGCGAGATTTTGAGCAGTTTGTCGACGCCGTCGCGCTTGGCCAAGTAGATTTCGAGGTGGGTTAAGAAATCCTTCTTGTTCTTGGGTACGGATTTCGGGGGGAAATTGGGGTTCGGGGGTTTGGGATCGGGGTTTGAATCCATGGGAATTGAGAAATGAAGAACTAATTACGAATTTGAAGAATGTTTAGTTGGTGGGAAATTTCGAAAAGCGGTTTTCCTGAGCTCCAGCGAGAAAGGGATGACAAAAAGGTCTTCATCTTGATTTGCGTGCCTAAAGATCTGTTTTAATCGTATTTTTGCTATTTTCCACAATATTTATAAACTTATCATATTTTGGTTGCTGACTAATTCAAAATAGTGATCAAATAAAAATATAAGCTGTTTACCCATTTGCACAATAAGAGAAAACTAAGAAAATTTCTAGGGTTGTCTTAATGGTATTTGATTCTATTAGTAGAATCGAATCAAATCAAAACAAAATCAATCGGTTATGGTTAATCGAAAATTGATAGTTTAGTTCAAGAGTTCATAATTATTTTCGTTTGGAATCAAAAATTATTATTTAATTATTATTTTAGTTATCGATTAGTTAATTAAAACCCTCGAATCTTAGTTTTAATTCTTATTTTAAATATTTTTAATAAATACTAATTTTTAATTATTATTTTAATTAGTAAATAATTTTATTTTGGTTTTTTTGACTTACCGAATCTTAATAATTAACCAAAATAATATTAATCACGAAAGATCATTAGGAGTAGAGATGTCAATTCAGTCCAAAATTAACATATTAGCTTAAATAGGCTGAAAAAGTAGGGTTAAAATCGAAGATTTTTAGTCTAAAATCAAATGGGTTATCTGATTAACCTAATTTTTTCTCATTATTTGTTTGTCGAATTTTATTACATGTTGTTGAATTTGATAATGAGCTCTTGTTTTATATAATAGTGGAATGTAGTCGGAAGCTAAATTAATCATGTTCACTTCTATGTATTTTTATTCTAATTAATACTTATTGAAAAACTTATCAACATGAAAAATTGAAAAAGATAACCATGTAGGAAAAATGCGTGTTAGCTCTTTCATCTAATATGAAAATATCTTAGATGAGAAAACAGGCTTATCTATTCGTTATAAGAATAGGACATCGAGAAAAATTATAAATGTTAGTTTTTTTTTTCACAAACTTTTGCGAAATAGGCTAGCCTAAATTAAAAATCGAACTTTTCACACTACTCAAAAAAAAAAAAAAAAAAAAAAAAACCGATCTTTTTAAGATTATGATAGAAAATTTCTGACCTAAAACCAATTTGACATAATTGTCCTGAATCTGTATAACAAAATAAAATACTCGAAATCAATTAGATTGATCTAATACCTTTAGGAATTTAATTTCGTTTTCAGGTAGGCAAAACTAAATGCATAATCACAAACAGATTACATGAAAGCAACTAAGAGGTGTTTATTGAGCTTATAAATTTAAAATAAATTATAAATTTAAAATTTTAATTCGTCAGAAAGTGTTTAAAAATAAATTCATAAGATTTTGGTTTGAAAATAAAAACAACTTATAATAAAATAAAGTTTAAATAACTTATTTTTTCATAATCATATAATGTTGATAAATTTACCAAAATAACCTTATTTTGGTATTTCCTCATATCATCACTATCAATTTCACTCGAAATCAATTTTATTTATCTAATTATGATTTTCTCTCTAACTCACGATTCTTTCAGGTAGGCATAAGATCTATTATCCAAACACTTTAACAACAAACTGGAGACATTACATGAAAGCAACAAACATCTTATAGCTCTTGGTGCATTCATTCGAAAATATTACCAGTCAAACACCCCTAAATCTAGCGGTGCATTCATTAATATTACCAATCAAGTAAATTTTAAGTTATCTTATAAAATAATGCGTTATCAACGTTTAAGTTTATAATCTAATAATCACGAGATAAACATCCACAAACTATACTATTTCATTAAACCGTTAAAACCTGTAAGAATTGTATATAAATGACAAAATATATATGGACAATAATCGGAATAATACCACATAAGGACATACAACTTTGTCCCAACGAACTTAGTTTAATTAGTTAAGAACTAGTAGATTTGAGGCAAATATCGAATTCCAGCATCTACTGTAGGGTACGAAAACTCCCAGCTTCTTTCGCTTTTGGGAGAAAAATGGGAAGAGCAAATCCCAGATAGCCGTTGCACGGCCACTTTCGAAGCTGTTGAGGCTTCCAAATTCCACTTCTCTTTTCGTAACGGTAACTTCCTCACTACCAAACAGCACTTTTTCTACCCAATTATGAATGCGACTCCCACCCTGAATTCAACGCCCACTTTTTACCTTATACTTATTTTCCCATCAAATTCAGCACCTTTGCCGTTCCTACTTTCATAGCAAGATTTAAAGAATAGAGAGATATAATCTATCCGACAGTTGGTGTGTGGATTCATTTTTTCGTGTAATATTCAACATTCCTTCACTATGTTTATCCAAAAAAATATAGGATCCTAATTTGGACTCCTGCCAAGTTCACACTCTTCTTGAGCAATTATCGATAGTAAATCAATGTTAATGGGGGCGTTTGTTTTTCTGTATATACTAATTTAGATATTCATTAAGTATATGGATAAACACGAAAACTTATGTCTAGGACATGCAGACATGCTAAAAGTATTATTTATGTGTGTATGTGTCGGCCTAGTGGTAGATTGGTTAATTGACGCAGCCTTTAAAATTTTTGTATTAATTGACCAAAAAAAAGTATTATTTATATTAAAGAAAAATATCATTTATACTGAATAAAAATCATATTTGTTTTTTTAACTTATAATACGATTCACACTGAAAAAAATATCATTTGGATTGGAAAATAAAACGTCAATGTTCAAACATACGGACGACTTCATAAGAATCGATCTCATAGATAAATTGTAGGATAAACTCAATCACACTCTTGGGTTTAATTTATATTCAATCAATTGTCCCAAAATTTATGCAATAAGATTGGGTCTTGGGATATCCCCAATTTGATATTCAATCAAGTAATTAATGGATTAATCCGAAAAATATCAATCAAAATTCCAACATAATCATACAAAGTAAACACATAAGCTCTAAGTCTAGATACACTTGACGAGTAAGCTCCTGGATTTAATAACTAGTAAATAATAATGATGAAAAAAGAGATTGCGTAATCAAACAATTATATTGATAAATGTATTTATTCATATTCATATGCATGTATGGAAGAGTGGGACACGTCATCTCTTACCGGCTACCACCGGTCACCGTATCCAAACGGACCAGTCCTTAAATATATAAACCGTTAGTTCCTTCCGAAAACTCATCTCTCCTTCCTCCCAAAAACATTTCTCTTCCATTAGCCTCCACTTCTATTCTAACTCCATTGTTTAAACTTCATTCTTCCCGCACCGGCGAAAATGTCTGCTGCCACTGCAAAAACCGGCACCGAAACACGTTCCATACTCGCTCCGACGGGTAATCAGGTTCGGATTCTCGAAGAAAGGAGGCGAAGGAACGAGATGATGAAGAAGCCACCGGAGAAGCCTAAGAAAGTAGCTACGCAGTCGCCGGCAAAGCCTGCAGCCGCCGCCGCTGTTGTGCGGTGCGGCGTCTCGGCTGATAGCTCTTCCGACTCTTCTTCCTCGGCTTCATCGTCTAGTGTTTCAATTGTGAAATCTACTAAAACCACGAGCTCGAGACGGATGGGGAATGGCAACGGCGTCGTTAGAGCGGCAAAGACCGTGCCTCACGGCGTTGGAACTCTGTCACTCTACCCTGTGGTTCCGCTTCCTCTGAAGCGCTGCGATTGGATCACGCCAAATTCTGGTGAATTTTCTGTTTTATTTTTATTTTGGACGCCGTGTTTTACAAGTTAATTTATGATTTATCATCACTAGAAGCTTATAAAAGTAGGAGAAATTTAGGTATTGCAGGAACTCTTCGTGTTAGACGTGAGAAGCAGTAGGCTCCGTTATGATCTATTTCAAGATTCCATTTCAAATTTCCTTATTCGCTTAATTTCTAGCATCAAAATTATTCTGAATGTTGAAACAATGAGAACACGATTAATGTGGCTTAGGAGAGTATGTGTTGGAGTTGGTTGATCGAAGGACTCCCTTATCATTTTTGGTCTCCTACATTGCAGAACCACTATATGCTTCTTTTCATGACGAGGAATGGGGAGTTCCGGTTCATGATGATGTCAAGCTGCTCGAACTGTTGGTTTTTTCGCAAGCATTAGCTGAGCTCACCTGGCCATTGATTCTTAGCAAAAGAGCAGTGTTTAGGTATGAGTAGAAGAATCACCTGCCTTTTGCCTTTGAACTCCAACACCATTTAATCTTGCACATTCTTCAATTATTTGTGGATTGTGTTTCAGAAAAGTTTTTAATGACTTTGATCCAACGTCAGTTGCAAATCTTGATGACAAGCGATTGCTCTCAATAAGATTGCTCTCGGAACCAAAAGTTCGTGCTATTGTTGACAACGCTAAGCAGCTGCTCAAGGTTGGTATAAATGCCTTTTAAACCTTGCAATAAAATGTGATTAATTAATAAGGTGTTTGAATTTGTTTTAAAGAAAATGTTAGGTTGCATATTGTGAAAGTGAGCACTTCTTTTTTTATTCTGTTTCAAATTCATTGTTGCAGATCCAGCAAGAGTTTGGGTCCTTCAGCAACTACTGCTGGCGTTTCGTAAACCATAAACCTATAAAAAGTGGGTTCCGTTATGGACGCCAAGTACCAGCCAAGACTCCAAAATCGGATCTCATGAGCAGGGATCTGATGCAGAGAGGGTTCCGTTGTGTCGGGCCAACGGTTGTGTACTCGTTCATGCAAGTTGCTGGTCTAGTAAACGGTCATCTCGTGACATGCTACAGATACAACCAATGCAGCCACAATTTCGAGGAAGTTGCAACAGCTAACGAAGCAGCAGCCTAGGATACATAAAACTTCATCACTCATCTGTGTTAGTCATTCTAATCTAACCAGCTATTATCACTTCCTCCATCTCTCTATCTCTGCTACTGTATGCTTGTGGAGCTCTGCATTTGTTACTGGTTTCGACAACCTTGCCTCTTATTAACTGATTTTTTCACCTGTTTGTAAATTTTTTTAGCATCAGACTATTTTTTTAGATATACCTACTGTTTATGGATTTGTGATTATGATATGAAGAAAATATTTTAAATTGCATGTGTAGTATTTAAAATACTTCATCTTCTTCGTCCAAGCCCAATAAGAATTAAAGAGAAAAGAAAAAGGAAACCTATCTGCACTTATTATGTAACCAAACCATCGTGACTAAGGATTATTTCAATGAAACCACGAGTCGCAAAATGCCACTTCCTTCCCTCACAGTCCGGTGATTCCGGTTTGCAAATCACCGGTGGCCACCATCACTCAATTCTCACCAGACAATTGGAATAATGAACTACAACCTAGGCCATATTAACATAAGTCAGAAACATAGATCAAATCCATCACTCTTCCAAACAAAGGTTTTAAACTTTCATATGGTGCATAATGAATAAAAGCCAACATAAAGGAAAAAGCTGTGATAGCATACAAACATCTTTCTGGTTCTTAGATACATGAATTTCAGAGAGATTTGAACGGGCTTCCAGTTTGTAGCAGAAAGCCTACAGATTTAAATGGGCGCCCAAATGTACAGTCTTTTGACCACACAACAGTCCCAATTTCAGCTATATTTGGCAACTGCTAGAAACTTCACATACTATATGCAGCGAGGGAAGAAAGTTTGTCCAACATAGCCACCAGCCATCGCTCTCCTAGCATTAGATTCAAACATTTTCGGGTTGTCTCTCAACACAGCAGCGGCGTCATGATTGAGTGGATCCTCATGATTTGGTTCCTGCATGCACATCTCATATCAGAACAAAAAGCTGCAACACTATCGTGTTTGCTATAAACATCAATATTTCTATACCGTGAAAAGGTGATACAACCCATAAATGATGGTGTTTATGTTCAGAACAGGTTTCCAGTCTTCTCGAAGAATGTTTAGACAGACATTTCCATCTAAGTCTATGTTGGGATGGTAGACCTGCACATTCCCAAGAATCGACAATAAAAATTCAAATCAAAACATTAATAGAATTTCTGGAAATAATACTGTCTATAAAATATGAGACCCCACAAAATAAGATTCATTACCTTTGTCTTGCATTTCACCTTTGGTGCCTCATGAGGATAGATGGGTGAAATTTGAAACGAGAAAACAAATGTTCCACTCCTGAACACATGGTGATAGTATTAATGAGACATGACAGAATTAGAAGAAAACAAAACTATCTACATAAAGCCTACTTAGACACTACTTACAGATAATATCCTTCATCAGGGCGAATGGTAACTTCAAAGTTCATTAGCTCGTCCTTGCCACTAGGGAATGAAATGGTACAGGTTTTTGGCAGATTCAGTTCACTGATATCTACATAATGAGCGTGAAAAGGAGTCAAGGCTAAAAGTATAAAGGGATTAAATAGGATTAAAAGCCAAAAATGAATACATTAAAGAACCAGAGAATGCCCTCTCTGAAGTAGTGGTATCATATCAGTGTAAATAAGATTTTCAGTTAAAATAGCAAGCTCCAAATATTGGCTAGCTAAGAGAAAAGTAGTTTAGTTACTTTAGCACAAGAGAATTATTCCAATACTACTAATTTTTCAGCACACAGCAAGATCCCCTTTCTCCCTTGATATACTGACATATATCACCTGTGGACATAGTTATAAAGACATGTCCATACATGAAACCTTATTCAGTTTTGGAAGCAGTGGCAGTGGAGTTCAGGATGAAGAATATGTCAGGAAGGAGACATAAGAGGAACTGATGCTGCATGACGGCAGCAGAAAGGGTATCAGTTCTGAAAAACTGTAATGGAGCTGCAGGCTATGAAGAAGAAGGAGAATTAGATATTGAGCTGAAGGCGTTGAATTACTTTCATCAATATTGAAATTACTTAATGAAGCCTTGTGATGGGGCCTACAGTGCCGTAGTTTTGATTGAATAACAGAAAGCAAACTAACATCTTGGACTTCGATTCAAATTGCACTGAGGACAGAATTTTGGGAGTTGGAATGCTCTATAAAGTATCAACAAGTGACGCGTGCCGAGGAGAGAGTGGTGATGGAGCAGACATAAAACTGGTGACTGATATAAGCAGTGGGAATGGAAGAAAACATACTACCAATTTTGATTCTTTAGTGTATATGTGTTGGATAGAGTCACAGGAATAGTTCCAGGCATAAATTCTAATCGACAAATACAACGATAAGATTTTATACTTCTCCTTGAACAAAATACCATCAATTACAGAGTTTTCTTCTGGAAAGACAACCTGCCCAGCATTCTACACTGAAGAAACTGAAAGAAAACTGCTCCTACCAATCTATTAGTTTAGTTGTCATCCTATATGCATGTGTTTGATTGAATTGCTGTGTTTTGAAAACTGAAAGAAAAATGCTCCAGATAAAAGAACTTAGAGGGAGGGGGGTATGTGTTTAAATGTTGATGAATTGAAAAAATATCTAAAACATTCATCAATAGAAAAGAACAAACCTTTTTGAAGACGTAGTTCTCCAGCACTTTGTTTCTTCACTGGAGGCTTCCCATTAGCACTTTCTGCAAGTTCTCTCTGTTTTTCCTTTACTTTGAACAACCTAATCATGGTGCCTAAAGGTATAATGCAGGAACATACTATGTAAAAAAGCTAAGAAGCATAGACAATATAAGAGACATAAGGGAAATCTTCTAGCAGAAATATATTAAGTGTTTCGAATGTTAGAGATCAGGCAGTTTTTTTGCTCAAGCACTTCCAAGTTCCAATACAAAACTCAAACATCAACCAATTAGAATAAAACTCCTTCAACAGAAGCTCATTTATGGAAGTATTAAATTAAATCTTCATGCTTGAGTGCAGATTTCAACTAAAAGCTCATTTATGGTTAGTAACAGCCAATGTTGTGAAAAATGCTCGAGCTGCGACCAAAGATCCTCGAGGCTTAAGCTTTTCCAGGTGTCCGTGAGGCTTGAGCCTCAGAGGGCTGAGGTGCACGCCTCTGTGCGACGAGCCTCGCATGTTTCACTTTATTTACTAGGTTTTAACTATTTTGGGCTAATTTTTAGAGCCCAAATAAAATTAAACAAAAAATCCCAATATACATTTAAACTTTAAACCTAGCAATAATTAAATTAAAAACAAATAAAGAAAGAGCAGAAACAGCAGCACGCCTCCTCTCCTCTGCTCTCAACGTTAAAAAAGAAAAGAAAGAACAGGAACAGCAGTGCGCCTCCTCTCCTCTGCTCTCAACGCCTCCTCTCCTCTGCTCTCAACGTTAAAAAAAGAAAGAAAAAAAGAACAGGTACAGCAACGCTCCTATTCTCCTCTCAACGTCTCCTCTCCCCTGCTCTCAACATTTATTAAAAAATAAAAATAAAAAATACAGGAAGAGGAACAGGAACAGCAGCACGTCTCCTCTCCTCTATGAACATTTTATGGCTTTAATTTGATATTTGGCGTTCTATTTATTGTTTTCTTTTCTTTTTTTTTAATAAAAAAAAATCGAGGCTTACGCCTCGCCAAGAAAAACGCCCCGTTTACGCCTCAAGTTTTTCACAACATTGGTAACAGCAAATAGAGAAGTAGACTAAGACACACTGTATCTTCATTATAGCGCATGGATAGGAAATACTTGACTTTCATCAGCTATTGATGATTAAGATGCAAGAGCTTCAAACTGCGTATGTCAAACGCCAAGAGAAGTGAACGATATTACCAGAAAAAGAAAGGTACAAACTACAAAGTCAGATTTATCAAAGTACAAACAACTGAAGAAACACTACAAGTTCCAACAAGACCCACTGTTGTTACTAAAAACAAGAAAAAATAATAAAGTCAAATCAACAGAGAACAGGTGATCCATATAATTCTACACAAATCATAATCTCTTGAAAGAGGCATTAAATGAGCATACTAGAAACTTTCCTTGGTAATTTCTTTTTCTGGAAAATGCAAAACGCATCCCAAAATGTAGATAATCAAATCCCTGTATTATAGATGACCAAAGTATGTGCTTATGTAAAAGAAATGAGACACACCAAGCTTCAATATTGTCCATGCAATCACAACTCTTTCTCACAATTGATCTCTATAGAACTTCTCTTCCATGATGGAAGAATTTTAAATGTAAGACATAAAATTTACGTACATTAAGTTAATGGGATAAATTATACGAAACTGAAGTAATAGCAAGTCACCTTACAATTTCAATGCTTTGATTTACAAGTGAGGGATCTTCTAGAAAGAAGCGATGTATACATTAAATAATTTATTCTGAATCAGCAGACCTTTGGTCTTGAGATCCTGTAACAGAACATCTGATTCCTAAATACATCATTGCTCAAGGTGAAACTGTCGATTACACATCACATATGCACTCAAATTAGCCGAGGTAATCTAGATAGGCCTAGGAATAAAACATAGTATAAGTTTCTTAGTTAGAGAAAGTAATAACAGAAGTTACACAACCCCAATAATGAATTCTCAATCAGTCAAAAAAATCCTCTCCTTCAGCTTAGTTGATGATCATATAAACTCCAATAGATTCCAAAGCACCACCGTAAAAAGAAAACACCCCCCCCCAACAAACACACACACACACACAAGAGAATGAACAAGAGCCCTAGCCACATAAACCTTGCACTGAAAAGATTAGGGCATAAACGTCGTTCAAAATTGACCAGCCCAAAATCAAATTATATCACCAGCTACATAATTCAGTAGCAGGAAATCCAATTGATGTAACGAACAGAAAGCTAAACACCGATTGAGAAAATACACCAAAAATTAAAGGTCAAAGAAGAGTCAAAATCACAGTGGAGACAGATGTACAAGGTAGATAAATGATTACTGGTAAAAACTCAACGATCTGAGAAAAAACCAACTGCGTGTATACGCTAAATGGGGGAATTAAATCTACGCAACCGTGATAAACGCAAATATGTAGAAAAAGTATGGGATTTTTACGAAACAATTAAAGGTAATCGGGAGAATATACCTGTTGTTTGATAAAAAAAAACCTGAATTAAGGGATGTATATGGTAATAAGTTTTAAGGGTTTCAGATTCGAGGGAGTGGTCTTATTAAAAGCGGAGAGAGAGGAAAAAAAGCCAAATATATTAGAGAGGACAGAGAATCTGAGAAGGGCCGCTGAAAGCGAGTCTACTTTTGGGAAAGTTCTTTTATTTATTTAATTGTTTAATTAGTTTTTTCACAATCTCAATTGTTGGTGGAAAATACATAATTCCTTCCTTTTCTTTAGCCTTTTTGGGTTGTTTTATTAATAATTACTCCTACCCTTTTTTCTTTTGCTTGGTTAGTGAGTACTAATAATTGATTAATAATTGTTTTCAAGTTAACTTGAGTATATTTTCTGCAGTAAAACAAGATTAGACTGATGAAAAGATGATCACGGTGTGCTTTGGAGTTGGATACCTATCAAATTTAATTATTGCGTCTATGGGATTATTATTTAAGTATATTTTCTATAAAATTTCTCCATTATTTAATAGCAAAACCTATATACAACTTCTCAAAAGAAAAAAGAAAAAAATCCAACTTCAAATATTTTTTTCTTAAAAATCATCTCCAATCGTACGATACAATAGTGACTCTTTGTGTTTGATTGAATTTCTGTAATTTGTTAAATCTTAATTAAACAAAGGAAAAATAAGACTTTACTACTTCTTTTCATCAAAAGTTTGTATTTTCCTTTTTTGGATAGCTTCTTACACTTATAATACGAGATCTCTTCTTCACTCGATACATTTTATTAAATCACGTGTCACCAAAAGCAATGTAAACTTTTAGTGCTCAAATGGAATAGTATACAAAAAAAAGTGGTGCAATCTTGATATATTCTTATTTTCTGCCCAACCTAAGCTTTTTTCATAGTTTCAAGATTTTATGAATAATAAGTGTCAAAGAAAAAGGGTTTGCAAACGGTCTTCATGTGTGGTTCGCATGCTATTGCATAGGAACATGTGGTTTACCCAATGCCAATGATCACCGAAGGTAATAAATGCAGGTTTTCCATGATTTTTTGTTTTGTTTTTTTAAATAAAAATATTTCATTTATTATAACCACTAATATAATATAAAGTATTCTCGTCGAAACTATATGAGTTACACGCTAATTAATTAAAGATTTATTTCAAACTTATTTGTCAATTTTACTTATCTCTTTAAATATAGTATATATTTTGTGAAAATATACTAAAACATGATTACATGAATAAATTTCTTTCAAAAATCTTGATACATCAATTTACTTTTTAGACTTACAAATAGATGAATATCCAGACATAATAAGCTACATATTTATACTGATTTTTAAATATCAACATTGACATTATATTTAAAGAATTAATGTGCAATTTTGGTAATACAATACAGGATAGAGCAATCAGTATTAAGTGTGTGGAATTCATAAGACAACTCATAATTTCAAATTGATTTGTCAATATTACTTCCCTCTTTAAATATAGTATATTAGTATAGATTTACAATTAGCGGTATCTACGTGATCATATCGTTTAATTACATAATTGACACAAATTGTGTAATTGGTAATTCGGTAACAAATTAAGCATATCAGGTTTCCTAATTAACAGTGTTGTCTTTAATTCCAAACATTATAAAAGCAAAGCATCCAAATCCAAGTTTTTCACCATACGAAATTTTCTAGAAAAGCAACTAATCCATCCAATCCCAATTCCCATGTTATTGACCATAACAATATTTTTCTACAAGGTGTAATCATGAAGAAAGCATTCTTCATCTTATCCTTGTTGCTGATTTTACTTCAATTATCAGGTGAATTTGGTTTCTTTCGACGCCTTTTCTCTTTAATATATAATTCTTTTATCTGTATATTAATTGATTGATAAAAAATATTATATATATATATATATGATGAGTTCTGATGTACTTATTATATTAACTATAAATAATTCTGGACCATATAACTAAATGAATGATCGTCATAATTGACTTTTACGTGAAATAATGTCACTAAATCTTTTTATTTATGACAATATTGTTTATGATAAAATTGAATTTGCATGTTGTATTGTAGAAGGAAGCAAACCGGTGAGAACTTGCAACAATTTGGTGAAGGTAGATGCGTGCCTGTACGGACCGATCGGCGATAGCTACTGCAAGGATTTTTGTGCACAAAGGCGGCCCGTTCCTCTAGTTAAAGGATCTTGCCGTACTGAATTCGGCTTACCTTATTGCTTTTGTCAATATCGTTGCAAACTTTGAATTCTTTATATATTTTGCTAATAAATAAAACAATCACCAATATTTAATTTTGAGCCCATTATCTTGAGTTAAATCCCTACTTTATTTCAATTCCTACTATCAGATGCAAAAATATGATAACTAAATACTTCAGATTTTTAAAAAAATTACTCGTGAAACAAAGGAAGTCAACTAATAATGATGAGATTTTTTAGTTTTAATGGATTAACAAGAGAAATAACTAATTGTCGTCTCATATTTATTTCCCCTATTTAGCATTTATCTCGTTTTGTACCTATTTGATGCACAGCAATAGTTGTTTAGTTAATAGATTATATACTAAAAGAACATATAGTTGTATAATGTATTAGAATATAAGTTTTTCCCCTCTAATCCCTAACTAATATTTGTTCGTTGCACTTGTATAAATGTTAACTCAAATTTAGCATTGCATCGGAGTCATTTTCAGAAAACATTGCATTGGAAATGTTATGCTAACTAGCAGTATAAATTGAAAAAGCAAGAAAAATTACACGAGAACTGGTTACTCCATTTTCCACGATATTACATCTGCGAGTGTTTTAAACCAATGATTATTTTAGTGAATAATTTATAACGAAAATATTATATACCCTACAATTACAATGAGGGAGACTATTTATAAGAAGGAAAAAAAAACATAGGCACAATTATAATTTGACTAAAATTCTTCAAAGTCTAAGTACTATAACTATAATTCCATCTTCACTATAATTTCTCAAAGTCCAAAGACTCTAATTTTAATCATATCATAACTATAATTTCTTAAAGTCCATCGAACTTCTCAACTGGTATTTTTTTTCCCATCAGACATCTTATCTGCTCTCACTGGATTTGAAGCTTCGATATCAATTGTTACAAAATAGAGTACAAAGCAACTACGGAATCAAGAAAAAATACACGAGAATTGGTTACCAGTTCGTCTCCACAAGACTATATTCAGGGGCGCTGTCAAGCCAAGGATCCTTCCATTAGGAATTTTTTATGAAAATATTATATACCCTACAACTACAATGGGAAGGGCTATTTGCAAAAAGAGGAAAAATTATAATGGACAAAATCATAATATCACTGCAGTTCCTCTAATTACAAGGACTCTAATTCTAAACCCCTCATGACTATAACTCCTCCAAATCCAAAGACTCTATAATCCAATCATATCCTAACAATAATTTCTCCAAGTCCAAGGTTTCTAATTTTAATCATAATCCCATCAGACTCTATAACCCAATAATCTCGATGGTGAATTGTGACCTTTAATCGGGTCAAAGTGCATATATTGGTGTTTCCCTAACCACTATAACAATGTATCATTTACTGCGTCGATATTATGTTACAACATATTTTACGAAAATCAACATGAATAATTTAGTCAATCTTGGACCAACCAACTCCACCATGCTTTAGAATGTGCACAAACTTAATGAAATGTTTACCTAAATAATGTCCGAGTCATAGAGTTTTCAGTGAACCACATAATGAATATAAATAACTTAGGGTATTATAGTTCTTGAATGTGAATAGCTTATCTCAAGCTATCAGTGGAAACCACCACCTATACGAAGTTTTACCTTGATCAGCCTGAGAGCTTGATACTACTCAATCAAAAACGTCTTTCATCTAAGTTCATTCTCACGACTCAGACCAATTTTTTTTTAAAATATTTTAGTACAAGTGTAATTGTCCTCCCCCACACCTGAAAGACTCGCCATGGAACCAACATAAAAATATATAAGATATATGTATACACATTATATATAAAAATCATATATATCTTAGGTATAAACATAATATATTTCAGAAATTTAAATGGTCATAATTTGTACATCTTAAATTCATTTTTAACTTATCATGTAACAAATTGAAGTTAAATTCATTTTTATTTATCATATATCAAATTAAAGTTGATCGTTATCTTTAATTCGAAATGCGTATTGTATATATTTTCATGAATGGTATAACACGGTATTTTGAGAGAAAAAAAAAAGAAAGAGAGAGGGAGAGAGAAGAGCAGAGCATACAAATAAAAAACATTTTAATCTAGTTACCGAACTGCCACCGTACAAATAATCTTGCGATTTATCTTATATACAAAATCATCGCTCAATTTATGAACAATTAATAAAAAATTGATTTCAAATTTCTTTGTCAATTTTACTTCGCTCTTTAAAATATAGTATGGATTTTGAGAAAATATAGTAAACATAATTACATGGATAAATTTCTTTCAAAAATATAGATACATGAGTTTATTGTTTAGACATATAAATATATGAATGTCCGGACATAATAGGTTACATATTAATACTTATTTTGAAATATCAACATTAACATTATATTTAAAGAATTAATGTGCAATTTTGGTTATTAAATGCATGACAGAGCAATCAGAATTGAGTGTGTGGAATTCATAAGACAACTCATTTCACTATAAAATTTACGATGAAAATATTATATACCTCAATTACAATGAGGATAAATAAGAAGGAAAAAATATATAGTAGGTATAATTATAATTTCTGCAAGTTGTAATGATGAAGAAAGCATTCTTGATGTTATCCTTATTGCTGCTTTTACTTCAATTATCAGGTGAATTTGTTCTCCTTTTAAGGCCATTCTTTTATGTTTATATTAATTGATTATGCATTGTGGAATAAGCCGTTGAGATGCTTGATAAATAAAAAATAATGCATATGATGAGTTATGGGGTAAATTATTTTTAATATTGTATTAACTAGAAACCAGTTTGGACCATACAACTAAATGAATGGTCGTCATGATTGACTTTTACGTGATATATTGTGTTACTAATTCCTTTATTTATGATAATACATTTTTATTTAATTAAATAATACTATCATATGTCATGTTCTAAGTGGCTCGTATTTCTCTTTGTGTCGTCGTCCATCTCTACATGGCTCATATAAAAAAAATTCATTTTTACATACAAAGTGTCTCGAATTCTGTGAGTAATTCGATAATACGTGATCTATGTGACATAGTACGTTAGTAACAATGTAACTTACGTTACGTAAGTACATTAAAACGAACATTATATACTAAAAAGGTAGAATATCTCTTATAAATTAAGAAAATTCATAATCGACATTAATTGATTAGGAAAGTCAAAATAAGTCCGGCGTTAGCCTTATTTGACGCGTAGAACGTTATAGACTATGTCATCTCTACCGAACGATTTGAACAAAAGAATGAATGGAAGGATAGTACGTACGTTCGGATTGAAGAATCTTACGCAGCATGATGATATGCTAAAATTTTGTTTCTTACATTGATAAGGGCTGACTCGAAGGAGAACGGAAACCGAGAATAGAAACTAGTGACTTAAGAAACCTTAAGTCCTCGAGGTGGGCTTTCTTACCAAAACCTTTTATGAGCTTTCTTGGAAAATGATTTTTACAAAAGTATACTTTACTGTTTTTCTGCAAATGATAAAGTACGATATTGTCTGCCAAAAATGTTTTATGTTTTGTATATGTCCATTCGGGTTGCCTGGGGCAACAGGAAAAGTATTACGAATTCGGATCCTAAGCTGGAGGTGAAGGGGGAATCCTAGCTTAGGGTTGTGTACACTTCAGCTTCTGAACCGAGTTACGGTCAGATGATTCAGCCTCTGAACCGTTCGCGGTCAGTCGTGCGTCCGGGTGAAGGGAGGCCTCCCTCCCGGTGCGTTAATCCATATGCCGACTTGGAATATACGTTGTGATGTGAAAATGCCTGGCCAGGCGATGTTTTGAGAAAATGAAAATGTATTTAGTAAGCACAAGGCCTTTTTCAAACAAAACCCTTGTGTCTTACTGTGATGTAGGCAGCACAATATTTCGTAAAGTAAAATGTTTTCGGCAATGTGTCCACTGGGTGCATTATTTGTACTCACCGCATATTTGTTTTAAATGTGCGAGTTGAGCGAAGTGATGGAACAGGCGGAGTTGAGCGGAATCTTTGAAGTATGAAGTATTTTTGGTTCACCTTGAGAATGCATCTTCACATGCATGTCTCACACGTTTATTCCGCTGCCATGCTCTTGAGACGCTGTTATGTTTTGTTACTATGTTAAGCTTTGTAAAAGCTACTGTTTTGTTGAAACCTTGAAACCATCATATATATATATATATATAAGTTGTCTTTGATTCATCATAATTCTTGTTTCTGTTGAAACATCTACAATTCTTCGTAGATGAAATGAGTTGGTAACCTTATTCGTTTCATATTCTCTTAACCCAAACCCGAGTCACAGTCCGGTGAGGTGGTAGCCGAATCGGTCGTGACAGAGTGGTATCGAGGTGTCGTTTGCTTTGAACCAAAAATATTCCTTCTATCCAAAGTCCGCTCAATCACTAGACTTTTATAAAGCGATCATCACCGCCAACGCCCTGCTCATCACGCCAACCAAAGAAGGAAAAGTAGTCGACAATAAAGGTATGTTTTAAAAGCTTTAAGAAAGTTACGATGATTCGAGGAAGTATTTATGAAAAATGTTTTAAAGTGGACATGCCGTTAAGAAAGAAAGTATACAGCTTTGAATTTTGATAATTCATTGACATAAAGGCAAACAAGTGGTTTGTCTAAAGAAATTAAAGCATACCCGGTTGGTATGTGAGTATTTTGATGAAAGAAATAAAAGTCCATACCCGGTTGGTATGTGAGTATTGATGATAGGCATATATAGAATTATATGTCCAAAAGTATGAATACTATGTCGTTATAAAAAGCATTAGAGATATTCTGATGTTGTTTCGAAATTTTGTTTCAAAAGGAAAACGTAGAAATGCTTTAAGTATCCCTTTTACGAGAACTTAGAATGAACAAAGAACTTAAGATCTCTTATATGTCGTAGTGCTTGAAGAATCACGAGAACTAGTGAACTTAGAAAGCTTCTAGGTTGACTTGACGAATGCAAAGTGGAATGCTACGTGGAAAATGGAAGTCTCGATAAACGAATGTCACTTATGACAAAGGCATAATGACTATATCAAGTAGATGCGACGTAGTTTTGAGCGACTATTGCTTACATAAAATAAATCTAGAAACGATATATATATGTTGGATAAGGGTATGGAATGTTAAGTGCGAGATAAGAAAAGTATCTATGAGTTTGTTTACAGTTTTGTGTGTTAAGGTGTTTAGTTCTTTTAAATGATAAAGATTGAAGAGTAGAGATGGAAATGATGATGGCAAGGATTGAATAATGGTATGATCAAAGAATTAGTTATATCTAACATTATGGTTTATACAAAATGAAAGACCACGGGTTAGTAGAAAGTTGAAATGTTAAATTGGAAAATTAAGTTTTCAGTAGAATGAGTAGAGTTTGAAAAGTATATATATGTTAATAACCCTTATAGTTAATGATGACCTATTCCGAGTTATACGAGGTATCGAATTTTATTTATTACCCAAGTTCTGTCATTAAGTTTAACTCTATGACCTAGTTTCAAGTGAGAAATCACTTGATTTTCTCACTTTTCTCGCAAAAGTTTACAACCGAAATTTTGTAAAATGTCTTTTAAAACCAAGCCTTCATGTGACTGAGGAGTATTTGTGACGGGCCTGATCAACCCATATGACCAAAGAATCTCAGTAGTCGTCATTCTGGTCTTCGGACCCTATTTCCCAATTTATTCGTTCCAAGAACATATTGGTTCAAACTTCAAAAAGTTGTCATCTTGAATCGTGAACCCGTACCTCTTGTAAGTTGTCATGATACGTATCCTCGAATCCTTGAAACTAAGAAGTATGAATCAAATTGACTTGTCTTGTCACCTAAGTTTTCAAGATTAGGCAGAATGATATGTTTTAGGGAAATACATCAAGTTATGATATAGAGAAATTCTCGATGAGAAATAAACATGAAGTAATAGATTTGACGTATACGGTTAATCTTGAGTCGTAGATGCTACGACGTTTGGAAAATGAGAATGTTAGATTTAAGGATCTGACGGAAAGAGATAAGTCAATGCGATGATAAATGAGGCAATACCGTTGAAAAGACGATCACGTGGTGTGACGTAAAAATCAAGAGGCGTAACGAGCATACGCAAATTTCGAGGACGAAATTTATTTAAGGGGGGTAGAATGTAATACCCCGAATTTCTGGGCTTAAAAATTTCGAAAATAAAGAAGGAACAGTACGATAGAAACGAGTATGAAAATGAACGTCGGTAACTGTCGATTTTGAATAAATCGAAATTTCTCTTGAAAATTTGAACGAAATAATTTTTAAATATGTTTTTAAGTATATTTAGGATATTATTTGCACTAAAGAAGGAAAACAAATATTTTTCCTTATTTAATAGTGATTTTCGAAAATTTAAAGTACAAGGAATTAATTTGTGATTTATTATGTGATCACTTGATTTTATGTGATGAGTTGTCATGTTTATCTTATATTATATGATAAGATAATTATCTTGAAACACCTAAGCATGAGGTGGATGTGATAAGGTTGGAAAATGACATTAGAGATAAGATAAGCTTATTAAGATATTTTATTAAAAGATAAGATAAGATCATAATTAATTAAGAGATAATGTTTATCTCTTAGAAATGTGTAGAAATGTGTAGAGTATCATAGGAAATAATATTTTGAATATTTATATGCATGATTTTCGAAATTAATGTATTATTTTATGTGTAATTTTCGAAAATCATGATTTTTATGTGATAATTATATTAAATAATTTATTTAAATTATATACTTGATAAATATCATGGTTCTAGATCAATCTTATCTCATGGGAATTATAGAAATTTCGAAATTTATGAAATAAGGTAAGAATAGGATTTTATAAAATTAAATCTTAGAAACCCTAGTTTTCGAATAAATTGGGAAATTGCTTAGAAAAATCCCAAAATTTATTTTATGATATAATATCATTATATTGATATAATAACTCATAAAATAATATTTTATGAAAAGAATCATAGTTTGATAATTTATCCTTAGCTTTGAATTATTTGCCGATAACTTTACATTAGTACATGAAATTGATCTTAATTAATTTTCCTATGATCTAAATTATTATCTAAGATCAATATTATGTCACATAGCTATTAATTGGAGAAAATAAAATATTTAGTATATATATTAGGTGATGACCGAAAATTGTAAGAAATTAGTATTTTATGAGATAAATATCATACTATAATTAATGTAAGGATAAGATTGTGATCTTATCACATTATGAGGTGTAAAGTAGAGTTAGAATTCAATTAAAACAAGTAACCTATTGTGTTGTCTCCCTAATGGCCGAAAATTGCCACCAATATATTATAAAATTGTAATTTAATTATCTTAGGACAAGTGTGATGCAAGTTGTATGAATGATTCAATGAACCTATTAAAAGATAAGATATGATAAGGATTATGATAAGATTTGATAAAGATAAGGATAAGATTTTCAACAAGTGGACATTAGATATTTTTACATAAATAATAAAAAAATAGTAACCTAAGTCTATAAATAGCTCATGAATGCCTTCATTTTCTTCATCCCACACCAAGTTTCGAAAATTATAAGAGAGAAAAGAGAGAGTGTTCTCCAATCCTTTCAAACCCGAGCATAGAACAAATAAACGTTCGCCGATCGATTCTAATCCGACTAAGAGGTTAGATTTCTTACAAGCTTTGTATATACGCTACAATTTATGTTATAAGTTTAGTGTGTTCATATGATTTTCAAAATTACATAACTAATGCTAATATGTTTAGATATTATGTTTATATGATGTTATTAAGCATATAGTATAATTATATCATAAAATTAAGCATGCTATTAAATTTAAAATTTGGACCGAAAATATAGGAAGGACATATGTTGATGATTTTGATTTTTAATTGTTAATTTAAGCATGAAATAATAATCTAGGGTATTAAATATGCTTATATGCATTTATGTAGAATTTTTGGAAAACTTTGGTACCTAAGTTCATGAATTTCGAAAATTATAATATAAGATATGATATTGAGATATGATCCATATTTAAGTGTTATCATATCATATTGATGATGTAGATTCATAATATATAGTTGTGTGAATTTATTGAAATTTATAAATATTTATCGACCTAAGTCAAAGTTTCAAATATGACTTAGGTAAATAAAATTCAATAGTTCATAATAAATAACAATTATGTTATAGTAAGCATAGTTAAGGATGATTAAGTGTTATGTGAATTTATTAGAATTTTTAAAAATTGTTTACTTGGTGAAATAAGAAAACCGAAAACCATATAAGATAATTCTAAGGTGTATGATTTTATTTGACTAAAGTAATTACATAATATGATCTAAAATGATGTTTTAGACATAGTATGATTTTATGGAATTTTAGATCAAGAATTACACATGAAATGATAAGAATTTCATAAATAATTAAAAAAGTCAAAATATCGACCAAAGTCAAAATTGTTGACTTTTCGTTGACTTGGTCAAAATTGTTGACCAAAAAGTCGACAAGGTCAAATGGCACGTAATTCGATAATACGTGATCTATGTGACATAAGACGTTAAGAATAATGTAACTTACGTTACGTAAGTACATTAAAACGAACATTATATACTAAAGGTAGAATATCTCTTATAAATTAAGAAAATTCATAATCGACATTAATTGATTAGAAAGTCAAAATAAGTCCGGCGTTATTTTATTCGACGCGTGAGAACGTTATAGACTATGTCATCTCTACCGAACGATTTGAACAAAAGAATGAATGGAAGGATAGTACGACGTTCGGATCAAGAATCTTACGCACATGATGATATGCTAAAATTTTGTTTCTTACATTGATAAGGGCCGACTCGAAGGAGAACGGAAACCGAGAATAGAAACTAGTGACTTAAGAAACCTTAAGTCCTCGAGGTGGCTTTCTTACCAAAACCTTTTATGAGCTTTCTTGAAAATGATTTTTACAAAAGTATACTTTACTGTTTTTCCGCAAATGATAAAGTACGATATTGTTCGCCAAAAATGTTTTATGTTTTGATATGTCCATTCGGGTTGCTCGGGGCAACAGAAAAGTATTACAATTCGGATCCTAAGTTTGGAGGTGAAGGGAATCCTAGCTTAGGGTTGTGTACACTTCACTTCGAACCGAGTTACGGTCGATGATTCACCTCGAACCGTTCGCGGTCGGTCGTGCGTCCGGTGAAGTGAGGCCTCCTCCGTGCGTTAATCCATATGCCGACTGGAATATACGTTGTGATGTGAAAATGCCCGCGAGCGATGTTTTGAGAAAATGAAATGTATTTAGTAAGCATGCGCCTTTTCAAACAAAACCTCAGGTCTTTATCGTGATGTAAGCAAGACAATATTTCGTAAAGTAAAATGTTTTCGCAATGTGTCCACTGGTGCATTATTTGTACTCACCGCATATTTGTTTTAAATGTGCAGTTGAGCGATGATGGAGCAGGCGGAGTTGAGCGGAATCTTTCAAGTATGAAGTATTTTGGTTCACCTCGAGAATGCATCTTCACATGCATGTCTCACACGCTTATTCCACCGCCATGCTCTTGAGATTGTTATGTTTTGTTACTATGTTAAGCTTTGTAAAAGCTACTGTTTTGTTGAAACTGAAACCATCATATATATATATATATAAGTTGTCTTTGATTCATCATAATTTTGTTTCATTGAAACATCTACAATTCTTCGTAGATGAAATGAGTTGGTAACCTTATTCGTTTATATTCTCTTAACCCAAACCCGAGTCACAGTCCGGTAAGGTGGTAGTTTAATCGGTCTGTGATGTTTTATACTAGTATGATTTTTTTTTCTCATAAAAATGATGGAAAATTAAATATCTCATAATAATTGCACATCTCAACAAATATTTAAAATATAATATATTCCAGTTTGATTTTGTTTTTACTAGAATCATATATATCTAAAAAAAGCAAAGAAAGAAGAAAGGCAGGGGGGAAAACCAAAATAAAAAAACAGAAAAGATAACTACATTAAAGTAAGAAGAAATTAAGGGAAAAAAAAAACAGAAATACGATTCGCGCTCAATTCAATTTCTCTGTCAAGCTTTTACTATTCCCAACCTAAAACCCAAACTTGAAAGAAAACACAAAACCCTTCTTTCCCCACATCCCGCCGGTGCCGCCCCGGACCCCGCCGCCTACCGCTGCTTGCGCTCACCACACCCTTTGAATTGCAGTTACTGATGAGTTTTGATTGCTAACTTCAAGATATCTGGTAGCTTCTTCTTCTCGCATCCTTCCATGGTTTACCTTCACAACTACATGCCTGAATTTAGAGCACATGCTGTGTTTAAATTCTGAGTTTTTGTACATTATCATCATGCCTTTCAACGGAATTGTTAAGAGGCACTTTTGATTCTGTTTTCTGCACTTCTGATTCTATAATCATAACTTGACATAACCAAATTTTCTTAGTTTTGTCCCTATAAGGATCAAATATCCCCATCCCCCGGAAAATCGCAACATCTGAATAAATAGAATTTTTTTCATCGTTTACCCCTTCCGTTCACTTCCCAGTGTTGAGCGTTAAGGTATACTACCTATTTCGTGTTTACTGGGAATCTGCTCTGTGACTAATGTCCAAGTATTTTAATAGTTTATTCTGCATATGACCATATTGTTGGTTGTCTTGTTGCAGGTACTTAATACTCGAATGAGATGACTTCTTGAGGATTAAAATTAATCGACTCCTCTTAATACAAATGTTAGTATTTAAACGTATTTTAAGGGTGTCTCCTTTGTTCAACTTTTACCTAAGGTTGTCATAATATCGATTGATATGCTACTTTTTATATGCTTGTTGAAATTATTATTTGTGATTGCCTGCTGCAGCAGATTGCTTCATGGAGGAGAAACGAGAACAACTGACAGCTTCAGACAACAAACCTAAACCTAATCTATGCGGAGAGTGCAGCATTAATGAATCAAAGTACAAGTGCCCTGGATGCTCGCTACGCACGTGTGGCCTTGCTTGCGTCAAGTCTCACAAGCAGCGCACCGCCTGCAGCGGGGAACGACTGCTTACTAATTTCGTTCCGATTTCCCAATTCGACGATAACCAGCTTGTTTTAGGTATTAATTGATCATTTTGAGGCGAACTCAGTTTCTTTCTCAACTTTTTATGCTTCAATTTATCGACTACTTTTGTGATCATTTTGGAAAAGTCTGCTATGTGTTTCATGGGCTGTCCTGTTTGAAAACTTTCTGGTTTTTTCATTCTTATCTGTTCTTTTGAGGCTTTGGGGGTTAACAGGTGTCTTGATTGGATGAAATGCTTGATTGGTTGTTGCCAGAGTGCGTGGTTGTGTGCTTATTGTTGTTTATGTTTCTTAATATATAACAGGAAATATTTAACCTACTTTTGTTTTGTATAATCAACAGAACGCACAATTACATGTATTAATGGTACCAGTTTAGGAGATGGAAATCTTATGCGGTGGAGTAATATGAACCGATTTGTTTGTCTATTTTCTGTTACATTTCTTATGTGCTAAAATTATCTTTACTCTGCTCTGAATGTGTTTACCCATTATTACTGCATAATTTTCGTGAGTAATCTGCTAATTTTCGTGGAGTTGTTAGGAATAACATTAGGACTTTTTCTTCTTCTTTGCTTCTTCATCGTCACTTGATGAAGAAAGTAGTTTAGATGAAAAAAGATCTTCAAAAACTAATACTTGCTTAACTAACATATACGTCTGAATGGTCTCACCACTTTTTAGCTCCATTGGTAAGGGATTTTGTTGTAATTAATAATTATTTTGTCCATTTGGTAGATTACAACATGCTCGAGGATGTGAAGCGAATTGCTGATTCTGCTCAGAGGATGAGAGTTGCAGTATGTGGGTATTCTCGTTTTCGGCTTCCCTTCCCCCTCAAAAATCTTCGGAGTGCTGCTGCAAGTCGTAGGACAAAACTACTTTTTCTTGCCAATGGAATGTCAAAGAGAGAGAAGAACAAGACTTACTACAACCACAGGTAAATTTGCGACCTCATGAAATTATATTGGTGATTGTTTAAGGTTGCTACTTTGCTTTTTGTAATTAAGAATTATGAAAACTTAATTCTTTGACATTTGTTTCCAGGAAAAAATTCATATCTTGGACTACCGAATGGCGGTTTCATTCAACTGATGTTGTGCTGCTTGATCATGGGTGAAAACTTTGGCTGGATGATTTACATGGAGAATTTATTTATCCACATTATTTGTTGATATATTTTGATATTCCCTTTCACCATTGCATGTTATGTGTTTAATCTGTATTTCCTCACATGAAATTTGTTTGCTGCAGAATATACGAGAATTCAACTCTCTTCTCTGTGATTGAGAAACACTTAAAACCTGGTCCATGGAACCACCAGTTGAGACAATTCTGTGATGAGAGTCTTGATTCTCTTAAATTTTTCATCCGCAAATATCCGAAGGTTTCTCTTTGACCTTTTTCTTATTGCTTACACATTAGATCTAGATGTGGACTGTTGACTTGTTCAAGATGCTAGGTCTTAGATTTGTGTTCTGTACTACATGCTGCAAAACTGATTGGAGGTTCTATAAATATTTGAACATTAGCTGACTCAATTTTGGCTTTACATATTCAAGAAAAGTTTCTGATTTAGAGATAGCTTGCCATTCTTGATTGGATTCCCTGTGTGATCACTAAATTTTTCTTATCTGACATGCAGGGACCAAAATCACCTTTTTGCCAACTAGACATACACGCCCCTATCCGTGAGCAGTTAGCTAATATAGTCGTTCTGGAATACCCGGTTATCCATGTCTTTCTACCCTCACACAGCTGTGATTTTGATGTAATAAACAATTCCAATCCGAGGAAAGTGGAGATTAAGGAGCCTGCTCATTGTGATTACCCGACTCCTAAAGGCGTATCTTTTAAGGAGGAAGAAATTGAAGATGGGGTCTCTTCGGATACTTGTGTCTTGGATCTCTTGAGTCATAAGATGAAGGTAACTGAGAATCAACCAAAACAGTTGGTTCACAGCCCAAGAGTTGTCAAAGGGGCTGATTCAGCGAACCCAGTTTCTCACTGTGATAATCGCACCATCACAATCGAAGATAAAAAATTATAGGCACCTGTTCCTGCATTGAGGAGTTGGCTGAGATTCCTGACCTGCATTTGGATTTTGAATCGGGTTTTATTGATGTGTACCCAGACCTTACTGAAGATGCTAACTCTGACGACTTTCTTGGTTTTGATGGGATATTATTATGCAAACAAAAGGAAATCGAGGAAGGAGAATATCTCATGGAGGAAGAACTAGAGGAGGGAGAGATAGCATAAATTCCTGAACCATATTTCCTTGCAGCTTTGGTTCTACATCATTAGATGGCCAGCTAAAGCAACAATCAAAGCTCGACTAGAACTCGTGTTTGTTTCCAGGTCAGCCCTCTAATTATTGGCCTTGCTTTGGTTACTTCGCAGTAGCCAACGCTTTTCCTCCTTGTAGTCTTCAGATTGCCGCAGCTGTGTCATTTCCCTTACAACGTTGTTTTTCTATTTTCAAATTTTTGAAGTGTTGTAATTCCATCTCACATCAACTATGTTTTTCTTTTTTTTTGGGGGGGGGGGGGATATATACTGTTTTGTTTTGTAGATTATTTTGTACAGTTTAGTGATGGTTGACATGCGAAAATGAAATTAGAATGAAACTATGATTTCCACGTTTATTTCCGATTTTTCCGTTGGTTTGTTTACTAGAGGAATCATCATTTTCAAAAAAAAAGAATGCTTGTTATCATGAGGATGATTTAGTCATTTGACTCACTCCTCCTTCATGGTATGCTCATATCCAACTATCTTCAAATAAATTATGTATATTTTTTAACAATATTATTCTAATTTATTTTGGCAAGTTATATTTCATACATTTCACAAATCAATTTATAAAAAAATAAATTCACAATATTAAGAAGGTTGAAATAATAATAAAAAATTAACTAAAAAGTGTTTAAATTTTATGAAGTCAATATAAAGAACTATTTATGAAAATCTATAAAAGTTCATTATGTAATCCATGGATCTAACGTGGACAGAGTCGATAGACTGTAACTCGACACAAGACAAAAAAAAGAGGAACTTGTATAGTTTCGGTATGGTTTTCGAACATACATTTTCGCAAAATTCTGTTTTGAGTACTAGAAATAGCAAGGATGAAGGTTATTTCTCCAACAGTTATTTTGGTTATTTTTATTAAATTTATTTTTAATTTTTTGAAATTTATTTGTAAAATATACTTTTTGAAAATTATACAACAATCGCCTAAAAAATAATAAATATTACTAAAATTAAAACTATATCTAAATTTACACCCATCAAAATTTATTTATTAAAACAATTCTTGTACGTGCAAATGCACATCATCTTTGCTGGTACATACGAAAAAGAGGTGGTCTCTTGTGCGCTCCGCCTCACCATACACGTAGGAGACCGCTCTCTCTCCACTCTCTCTTTCCCCTTTTCCTGACGTGAAATAATTTGTAATGTACGGTCATATTCCATCATAGTTATAATTAGGGGAATTATAGGGTATAGACTATGCATTTAATATTAATTAATTATAATGTATTATTTAATTAATAAATCCAAATTTTGAACTAATAAACTCTAATTGTGAATTAATAAACAATAATTTTGAAAAATAAACCCTAATTTTGAATTAATAAAACTAATTATGAATTAACACCTTAATTGTGAATTAATAAATTTCAATTTAAATTAATAAATTATAATTAAAAATTAATAAATCTAACTACAAATTGATAAAATCAATTATCATTACTCACCATAATTAATATATAATTATTTTAACCAAAAACATGGGTGAACGCATGATGAGGCTACACTCACCCAAGTTTTTATCTATGTAAAATATGGTAGTATCAAATCTAGAGATAGTTTTATTTGAGATGAGTAATACAAAATCACTTCCATGTATAAGTGGGCACGAGTTAAAATGTTGACTGTCAATATGACAATACACATGAGGTGAAGTATCCACCCTTCAATCACTATATTTGGATACAAGTCAAAGTACTATTAATAAATCCTAATTTACGGATTTTTATTAACTTCATTACCTTAAATGAATAACTTACGGAGTATAAAACACTTTGCCCATTAATTACACCTTTTTTTCTTCATTATTCCATATTTTCCATGAATAAATCTTTGCAAGAGTTTATCAAAGCATTCAAAACCCTTTCGCAAATAAAATATAACTCCAGTGAACCTGTTTCAAGAGCTCCCTAGGATTCTATTCACATTTCACAATATTGAGAATGAATGAAATCACAACATATAAAAAAAAATCCAAGAGAAATAAACATAATCTTTTTGGGGGGGTTTCAGCCATATGTGCTTAATTCGAAATGATATTTAACCAGAGCTAATTTAATCACAATTTATCCCATTCAGAATGAATTTAATGATCGGATCACGCAAAGTGATTGTTGGCAACGATTTATCCACATAAAATATGGTAGGCAAAGGTGTTATTAATAGACAAAGTGTTTTATAATTGTTAAAAAAATATTATGTAAGGTAATGAGGTTAAAAGAAATAAAATCCATAAAATTAGGATTTATTAATAGCAGTTCTATATATTGAGCAATATACGCAGGATACATCTACCGTTTGTAACATCTATTTATATATTTTTTAAAAATTAATTGACTGTTTATAATAAATAAGTCGGCTTCAGTGAAATTGTTTTATAGCTCGGCGACCAATTAATTGTTTAATTTGAAGGGGTCAGGTCCCTCCCACATGGCCTGTTTGACAACCAAAACTCTGACCATTAATTTAAAACATAGTTTCATTCAAATAGTAATGCAAATACTCGAAATGATTCCATTATTAATTAGCACACTCTCTTTCTGATCAAATAACTTATATAAACACTTTAACGACTAATGATATTATTTGATACATAATCTAAAGAATGAGCAGTGAAAGAAGTTGGTCACAACACAATAAGATTGATCAACCTACTCATCTAAAAATTAACATTTTTGATAATATGTAAGAAATTTTTGCGTGATCTAAATTTGATATAAATCCAGCTCTTATCTAGAGCTGGGAATTATTATAATTTCTCTTCATCCAATTATCAGTACGTGGGTTTGTTGTGATCTAGATCTTTCATCCCCGAAAACATTAAATCTTATAAATAAATATAATTTTTAGTGCAGAGATAGTAATATTTTATTTTGTTCAGGCATTAAAATGTGTGTGTCTTGTTAATGTAAACCTAGTCTAATAGTTACTACATCATAAACGTTTGCATTCGAGAATTAGTATATCAAATCTGGTGTCTCATTTTAATTTTTTTTAATTTTTTTTAATTTCAATTTTAGATGTTCTAGTTTAATTTTGTAATTATTAACTACGATTTATTCCATCCAATTAGGGTATAGAATTAATTTTTATCATTTAATTCCATTTTTATTAGTTAATAGTTTATTATTATGATTATGGTTGATAAATAAAAAATTAGGGTATATAATTTTTTTAGCTTCGTTTTTTGAGATAAAAGTTTAGTATAATTTATAACATTATATTAATATAGTGGATATAATAGTTGAACACTGTAACGCAAAAAAAAATTATGGATACTAGATCACATCGGAAAGTTTGTGGCGAAGTGTTTGATGGGACAAAATTCAAATAATTAAGTATACGATGAGTTTTGTTGCAATTATGATATTGTTTGGATTAGGGCATAATTAAGTGATCACTACAACAAAAAAGTGATTTCCGGACACCGAAAAGTGCACCAATATATACCCTTTTGGGGCACTTATGATTTTCGGGACACTTATCATATATGCCTCCAAGTATCGTGTCCCAAAAGAGTTCTGGACACTTTTTTAAGTGCCTCTAAATCAATAATTTTTCAATCACTTTAATATGTCCCAAGATTGATTTTTCGAGGCACATATAGGTGCCCTAAATAATTTAAAATTTATGTTGATAAATCTATGGGAGCACTTATTTGTGTCTATAAAACATAAATTTAGGGACACAAAATGTGTAACATCAACATTCATTTTAAATTTGATACACATAATATGTCAACATAATGTGTCGCATAAACCTCATATGTCAATAAAGTAACATTACGAGACACTTATATTTGTCTTTAGGTTAATGCATTAGGCACTTATTTGAGCTTTCAATAAAGTAACATTACGAGACACTTATATTATGTGTAGTATTAAAAGATTTGTGCCTCCAAATTAGCATATTAAGGCTCTTATAGGCTATAAATCTAGAAAACTTAAATTCGGAGTTCTATTGTATACAAGGCATGAAGCGGAAATACCATTTCTGAAACACAATACGAAAATTGAATTTGATGCTCAGACAATAATAATTATGATTTGTTACCATCTATTTCCTGGATTTTATTTCGTTCTTTTCTTCACTCTTTATACTTTGTAAACTACCTATGATGGCATTTAAATCACTACTTATTACTAAAAAATTGAAGCAAATGATCATTCTTTTATAGATATGTGACCTTAAGATTTTCTTGGCGTTCCAAAAGCTTGTTTTTTGCTTGTCCAGCTACAGACGAGACATCCTGGAATTGGAAAGAGATCAATCAACAATTGATTAGAATGGCCTACCACAATTATGAAGGTGGTAGCTGAAAGAACCACCAGCACAATTTACCTCGATTTTTCTGTATGTAGCAATTATCTCTTCTCACGTTCTAACTCTGGGTTTAATCTCGGCAGCACCATCAAACAATTCTTCTCGTTCAGTTTTTTTGTCTGCAAGACAAAAGGAATATCTTTCTTATTCCAACAGTTTGCAGATCATAACAACCTACTGAAACAACATTTTATACCTTTATTTTTGCAATCTAATTCAGGGGATGAAGCAGATGCCTTTAGGTCTTCATCTTCAGAGTGGCAAGATAATCAAAAGGGGTCGTCAGCAACATTAGGTATATGCACGGCAGCTTATTTCTAGAAAGATGAATTGAAAAGAGCTCTTAACTGAAGTCTTAACCTTAAATATTGCACAAGAATATGTCACTGTTTCATCCAGAAAGAGAGAGAAGCGTTCATTGCTCTCTGGCAAACGACACAGACAATTTAGGATCTGCGTTGAGTAGAATGCACGAGCAAAGACAGAAGACAATATTTTGTCGTGCACACAGTTAAAAGAGAGAAAATCGTAGGGAACTTACTAAGTCATAATGCCTTGAGCTATTACGTCGTGCCTAAGTTACTGTGTTCTGTCTCGAGACGTGCTGGAAGAAATATTTCGCAGGAGCCACTGCAGAAGTGAAGAGCAGCAGTGTCCACCATCTTCTTGAAGTGTACAAGAGGTAAAATTTATTGTAAAGGTCTTGAAAAATGTTGGATGATTTGAACATAGAAAATCTGTTTTTAAGTTATTACCTTTTGTTATTCAGCTGTGCAGTTGAAGTATTTAAATCTCTATTGGCAATAAATAACTGCAAAATGGAGCCACTGTTACCAGAAACAGAATTTCAAAGTTTATACATATTAGCTGATAAATGTCCCTTTTAGATCTTAAATAAAATGGAGGAAAAGAAAAGCCTTGTGATCACAATGAAAAACAAAAAACAGAATTCATATATTCCCTCACCATGAAAAGGTTGAGCAGCCCTTCATTCTTATCAACAAAAGAAAAGTCCCCATTAATGTAGGCGTCTGCCAGGCCTAAATCTGCTTCTGTTGCAACCCAAACAAGATAATCAAAAAATAATTCATCACTAAAATTTAGTGTGCCAAGATGTAAATAGATAATTATGATATTATATATATATTACCTTCCAATAAAACTGTGGAGTATGAACTCTCAAAGTGACTTTTAAGAAGCTTCCCTTCCTGCTGCCTTCAAAGGCGTACATTGTACCTCCGTTTTCCAATAAACCTCAAGGAATGAAAGAAGGACCTGTACATATAAAAATAGCTCTACAACACCTCAAGGAATGAAAGGCCCTTCGAAAATGATCACAACAGCTTGCATGATTTATGCCTTCTCATTCATCTCTTAACTCTATTCATTCTCTTTGGTAGGATAGCCTTAGACATACCTTGCACCTCCTCATTATCTCCGAAAACTGCGGCCTTGCTTCCGGCTGATGTGACCAGCACTGTTCCATCAGCTTTCTCCACTCCGGATCACATCGTTCTGGCACTGGTGGCCTCAGCGAGTCACTTACAATTCCACCTGCATGTAACAATAGTTAACACATTCAAGGTATCTAACACTGTCGAGGTTGCTTCTTGGTCCATCATCAAGATCTGGACTATGAGACGAATTATCCTTTGCAGCTTCTTGGAACCTCCTAGATCTCTCTGAACGTGGGAAAGTAGAAGGCATGTACAAGACATTGAGATAGGAATCAGCCGAAAGAGGATCATCTAGGACAGCTGGTGCACTTTTTGCCAAATGTTCATACCTATATCATAGTGAGTGGACACCAGAAAATGACTAACATTAAGTGTGTAGTCTTACATGGATCGGGACATGCTTTTCTCCGTATTCTTAAGTGCAAGACAAACATGCTTTTCTCCTTTTTCTTAAGTGCAAAGTATTCATCAACAATTAGTTCTCTCTGTATCTACTAAGAGTTAGCATCAAGATTAGGAACTCATGTTGACAGTGCATTAACTTAAGGAACTTGTATAATAAAAATCCAAATCAGAGTTCATTGTTTCTCATCAATTAGTAGTAGCTATAGAGAAGAAAAAATTTAACAATGTTGTATCAAATTCGACAGCCTTTCTTGTCCTATGCTCCTATAGAACCTTTTACTTAAAACTTGGAGTAAAATAAGAAATCTGGAAATAATTAAAAAACTTATTAATTTCGAAAAATTGCCAATTTGCCACATTGATGCCAGTGTAACATAGAATTGTTATGTCTTATTTATTAACTTATTTCTGTTCAGTTAGTGGGGAAAGAATAAGGCTAAGTTACATCTCTATGCAACACTCTGACTTCAAAATAAAAGCAGAAGACAGAATACTTATTTTTATTAGGAGATCGACTTTTGCAAATTGTATTGTTCAAATCAAACGATATTTTTTAAAATTAAAAATCACATATAATCTGAACTGAATAAATACTTAGTTTGATATGAAGGCACCCCAAAGCTATATAAATTGCTCTTTTTCTGGCAGTTGTTGTGTCATGTAGTATTCGGGATCCAAGTAACCCTTAGTTTAGGAAGGAAGAATAACATTTACAATGCATTTTCAAGAATTTCAACTATTATTAAAATGGCAAAAGTGTGTCGAGCACAAAGGAACTCAAATACTTGTGACTGAATTAGTACTGTGCCCTGCACTGCCAAACACAATTCCCAAAATGAACATTCAAAAAACCTTCCACTTATCCCCAGTAATTCATCAAGCCCTAAACAACACAATTCAACCAAATCTAAAAATACAAATTCCAAGCCTAATTCCATCCACTACAATTCGCAAAAACCACAATCTCCTAAACAACAAAATTCAACCAAATCTAAAAATACAAATTCCAAGCCTAATTCCATCCACTACAATTCGCAAAAACCACAATCTCAAACTTACAGCTGAGCGCTTCGAGGAACTTGTCATCCTGATTTTTTATTAAAATACAGAATAATTAATATAATTTTTACTTTCTAACATAACAAAGAGATTGTTCCACTGAAAATTAATATAATTTTTTTATTAAAATACAGAATAATTACCTGATTTGTGTAGCGAGACTTTCAGATCGGGAACCACCGATTGGAGAGAAATCACAGCCAAATCGTCTTCGGATTGGTCGGCCGGTAGCTCAGAGCCGTCGGTGACTGCTTGTGAGAGAGGAGTGGCGGTGGCTCCGGCAGGTAGACGGGAAAGAGCAACCGTGACTGAATCAGAATGAGAACATGTAATCAGCCTTCAAATCTGAGAAAGAAGAAAAAATCGTAAAAGTAAGAAGAAACAAGGAAGCAATGGTAAATACATTTGATATGTTCCGTGGAGAGAGTGTGGAGAGAGAAGGAAAAAGAAAAGGAAAAAATAGGTGTTCTGTGGAGAGAGAAGGAAAGAGAGGTGTTCTGCATAGACAGACGGAACAGAAAGAAGGAAAAAGTTTGTGGAATTTTTAGCTAAATTTATTTTGTGTCCCTAAATTTTAGATATCTAATTAATTGCCCCAAAATATAATTTGGAGGTAATTAATATCAAGTGTCTCTAAATAAATGCCCCTATATCTAATTTTTGTTGTAGTGGATGGTTTACTCGAAACTCCCCTTACCATATATTGGCATACAATAATTACATTAATCTTTTACCAATAGTAGCATTAAATAGTGTCGACAAGAAAATAAGTAACTTTATAGAATTGTTTCTGGTGAAGTCTGTAAACTTTTAAATCAACTACCTTCCTTGTTTTTTGAGTATTTTATTAATATTTTTTTCTTGTTTTTTGATAAGTTTCTTAGTTCGAATTTGAGAGTAAAATTATAATATATTTCCTATTTACTCTTATTAATATTTTTGAAATTTTATAATTAGTTGTGTGAGTGCATTAATCATGGTAATTAATGAGATTAGAAATGTAAATTTATTTACTTTCTTGATTTATGTCATTTGACGGCATAAGACACTAAAAAAAGTCGGAGGAAGCATTAGTTTTCACTTAAGAACAAATTTGTTATAAGTCCTACACGTCTCTAAACCAACCTTTGAATTGTGATTCATTAAAACTTTTTAAAAATAAAATCAAAAAGGAAAAACCATGAATTTTGGCAAGTAAGATTTGCGAAATCCACTTTCCGTGTCGTTCTTTTATTATAAATAGGAGCATCACAACCCCATTATTCCAATTTGTCTGTCAGTTTTGGTCCACATCCATGGCGGTTATGCAGAAACTCAATGGTGTGCTTTTTGCTCTCTTAATCATAGGTAAATTTATTTCTCTCAGTTATTTTCAAGATTCATTATGCTAATTTGTCTTTATTTTATGTATGTAATATATGCTTTAACCATAGATTTTGATGAGTTGTTTCGTTTTTCCCGTTTCTTTGTTTTGCGTAAAATTGTAGTATTATTTATTGTATCAAGTTGATAGATTTCATGAATCTTAGCAGGGAAATTATCAATTGCATTGGCGACGGTTTTCACGCTCCAAAACAGCTGCAGCTACACAATCTGGCCGGGCACGCTCTCCGGCAACGGCGCCGCCATCCTCGGAAACGGCGGCTTCGCATTGCCACCCGGCGGCACCATCCAGCTACCGGCTCCGCCTGGATGGTCGGGCCGCTTCTGGCCCAGAACCGGCTGCAACTTTGACGACGCCGGCAACGGCCAATGCACGACCGGCGACTGTGGTGGCGTGCTGAAGTGCACCGGCGGAGGCGCACCGCCTGCCAGCCTGGTGGAGTTCACCCTCAGCGGCGGCGGCGTGGACAAGGACTTCTACGACGTCAGCCTCGTGGACGGCTACAACGTGGGGATGGGCGTACGGCCGTCGGGCGGCAGCGGCGACTGCCAGTACGCCGGCTGCGTGGCCGACCTGAACAGGAGCTGCCCGAGGGAGCTGCAGGTGACGGACGGTGGCGGCGCGGTGGTGGCGTGCAAGAGCGCCTGCGCGGCCTTCAACACACCCGAGTACTGCTGCACCGGCGAGCACGCGACACCGGTGACGTGCTCGCCGACGGAGTACTCAAGGATGTTCAAGGCGGCGTGCCCGGCGGCATATAGCTATGCGTACGACGACGCGTCGAGCACGTGCACCTGCGCCGGTTCCGATTATATCATTACGTTTTGTCCCACAGCCTGACGCCATCTCCAATGCTACTGCAAATTTTAGGATATTAATGGTTTTATTTGTCATTCGTTTCTAATGTTGATGTTTAATTAGGATTCTTGATTTATTAAATGATTCATCACAAAACATTGATTTGGTTATTTAGTGGGATTATGTTTTCATGTTGCCTAATAATTCTGCAGATAACTTAATTACTTTTACGTTTCAGTCTTCAGATCATATTTAGTTATGTTGTGAGTTTTGATATAATTCTTGATTCCCATCCTTTTATTCCTTTGCCCAGAGCTATTTGTATTTCACTCTTGTCTAACTTTTAAATTTTACCATCTTTTATGATATTTATTATAAAAATTAAATTTAATATCGCTTGAAATTGATGCTGGAAAAATATTAGACACTATATTTATGGAATAATCAATTATTAATTAAAAAATTACAAATTAAATGTTCAAAATAGAAAGAAAAAAAATGGTTTGTACCTTAAACTAGTGGTCAGTTAAGAAAAATACCTTGAACTATTAATAGATAACAAAATATGCAAACTATTTTGTTAGATTTTAGATAATTTGTATATTTTATTGCATTATTAATAGTTCATACTATTTTTGATTGATTTGAGATAATTCATGCATTTTATTATAGTTATCAATAGTTTGAGTTATTGTTGTTAAATGACCAATAGTCTAGGATATGAAATGTATTTTTTCTAAAAAAATAATTATAAACCCTGTTTTAATAATTATAAAATTAAACTAAAATACAAAAAATTGAAATTGAAGAATAAAATGAGAAAAAAATCTAAAAATAAATTAATAGTGAAACATGAGTAGAAGACAAAAGGTGGAAAATAGACTATTCAAGTGTAAATCAAGCGAACTCACTCGGTCTCGGGTTAATCCATTCGGATTGTTGGGCTATTTGGTTTAGCTCATTTATATTGATATTTTTTCGGGTTAGAAATTTTCAACCTTAACCATAAACTCTTGAGTTTTGAGCTATCCCGTTGGACTAATCAGAAAGCACAAGGAAAAAAATTTAGATATATTTTTATGATAATCATATATTTATAACAAATATTTTGCATTAAATGGTAGTGTAAAAAAGATAAAGAAGTGAAACCATACTTTCAAATATTAACCAAAACACATTTCACAAATATTTGAATTAAAATCTTATTATACTAACTTTCAAAAATAAGTAATGAAATTTGAAAATCATGTAATGAGAAAAATTTCATTTAATCGGATCAACCACCTAATTTTCGGGCCAACTCATTCGGGTTCGGGCTATTTTCATGCCAAACTACTTGGGTTATTGGGTTATTCGATTAGGATCATTCAGATTAACATTTTTTTTAGATTAAAATTTTCTATCCTGACCCGAGTGAGTTGTAGACCGATTCGGATCAACCCATGAATTTCAGGCTAAATTAACATCCCTACTTGGAAAGAATATCTAATCTCTCTGGAAGTTTGGACGGATTGGTAGCCCAACCTGTAGCATAAGGTGGACTTGGATAGGTTGAGGATTTGGCAGCCCAAGTGATCTTTAACAAGTGAGTGATAAATTCAGATTCTTGCCTTTGTAAATTAATTATTAGTGGTGTCTTTCTCATAGCAAATTAAACTTTTCATGAACTGATTCGGTTTTATATTTGTGCTTTGCTATTAAATGAGTTAGATCTGAAATATTAATTAAAATGGGACTACTATAGAATACTAGACGAAATGATCCGATATGTCCAAAAAAATGGAGAAGGATCCAATTTGCATAATCGTCGATAATTGACTAATTACAAAATCAAAAGTTTCTCCCCTTCCACATATACAAACTACAAACGGGCCCTAAAATGTACGTACAAACTTAACCATTGGCGGCCCTCAGAAAGGGCCCTCTTCGATCATGGGCTAGATTTTTGTGGTTGTATCGATTAGGGTAAAAAGCCTCGCAAAGCTTATGATACCTCTCGACATCAAAGTTGTGGAGTTTCATGAGCTTCTCTTGTTTAACTTTGAACCTACTTTGGAAATATCCTTCAAAAGAGGGCTCTTTGGAAGTCCTCAAGAAGAAAGCATAGGCTAATGCAAAATGGAGCGACGTCACGAAGAAGCAAATGGGCTCCATCACATCCCAACTCAACTCCCAAAAGGTTAGCCTCATGAAGCCCAATGTTTGGAGGCCCAAAAACCCCAGCCCGCAATACAGCTCGCCTCGCACCAGAGATCGGGCCTTTTCATCTATGACTGATTTTTGGTGCTCCAGAGTTTCCAATTCTCTTCTTCGTGGGTCGTTTGGCATGGCTATTGATTGCGAAATTAGTGACTCCATTGATTTTGCCACCTATAAAATGAAATCGTTCGGTCATTTAAGTGTGCATTACAGATAACAAAAGTAACAAAAGACAGGACTTTTGTGAGTGTGTGTTGGCCTAGTGGTAGAGTGATTACGCTTAGAATTCAAAGGTGCCTTGCTCGAGACTATTCTGAAGTATAAAATAATCTTATTTCCAAAGAACACCTACTAAAATATGACACTTGAAAAAAAATTGAGGGAGCAACGTATATATACCTGATCGGGACGGAGAAAAACGACAGCACCCAAAACGATGACGTTACCGGAGTCATCCAACGCCTTAGCGAACTCCGCACCCATTTCTGCGCTACCGCAGGCGTCAGCGCATATCCGTAAAAACTCGTCGTATGGAACCGTACTCGCCGGAATATTCCTCAGTCTCTCTCTAACAAGTTCTAATTTCACGAACCTCATCACCCTCTTCGCGTCCGCCGCGCTCACACGAAGCCCTGCTTCTTCCGCTGGCGGCGACTCGTCAAGACAGGGGAGCTGGTGGCCGGCGACGCTTATCCAATTTAGCCTCTCCCGGAGCTTTTCGCCGATGGGGAGCGATTGGAAAGAGGGGAGGGCGTTGGGAGCGGAGTGGTTATTGAGGAAGCGGCGGAAGAAGCTGGGGCGAGGCGGAGCCGCGGTGGCGGTGGGCCGCCGACGGCGGAGGAGAAGGTCTGATCGGAGATGGGCATTGTGGGGTGGTGGCGGAGAAGAGGCGCTTTGAAAGTGATCTGCGAAGCGCCATGTTGGGAGGGAGGGGGTAGAGAGAGAGGAAAGGGGAGAGAGAATATTGGAAGCCGGAATCTCCGATGGTGAAATGGTGGTGTGGGGAAAGGGGTATTTATAGTGCTCCAAGGTCGGAGGAGGAGAGAGAGAGAGAGATAGAGAGAGACTTGGTGACTCGGTTTTTGATTTATTGGGAGAATAAATGTAGCATCTGCGGCACGATCCATTTAACCTAAGGGCCAAAAAAATGTTTGAGCTCAAAAAAAAGGCGAAACACATTATAAGTTAAGTTCAAGTTCAAGTTGAAGTTCGAAGTTAGTATTTTCTTTTTTTAGTGTTAGATAAAGTTTTCTGTGATAATGTCAAAATATGTGAGATAATACTTAATTCGTAATTAGAATTTATTAATTTTTATCGAATGTGGTTTCTTGTAATGACAATCTGTTTTATTAGATCCATATACATTTTTTTTCGTTTTAATAAGTGTTTTGTACTTTTGCTTTTAGTTTCTTGGATCTTTATTTGACAAATCTTATAAATTGATTAATTTTTCGTTATCCATATATCATTATTTAACCAATTTTTTTAGAAAACTTTTTTGATCTTTTACTTCGACTTTACCATTACACATCATTGTTACTCCCCGTCATTTGCGCAGACCTCATTCTCACGATCACCAACATCGACAATGTGGGGATCGACGTTGTCTTCTCTCGAATGTTACCCATATTGACAATTACATCGGTGAGTTTGTGGTCGGCGCAAACAACAAGGAGCGCCAACGGCTTGGTGAAGGTGAAGATGAAACAGGAGATCAAAAGAGTTTAATATGGTCTCTTGATGACATCATCATGTAAGGATGCTTGGAGACCACATTCAATCATAATTAATAAATTTTAATTGGGGATAAGTAAATCATGATCGAGTGCGCTCCCCAAACGTAAACGTCCTCACCGCGACTTTGTCAGAAAATCTTTTCTTTTTTCCTTGAGCAATAGCTAGAGAGTGTTTTTATTTCATAATATTTTTATTAAATTTACCACTAGTATATGAAATTGGTGAAATAATGATATATAGTTAACGATTTACAAGATCCGTAAAATAAGGATCCAATGGAACTAAAATCAAAAGTATAAGTACCTATTTAAACTAATTTATTTGCAGAAATGTAAGAAATAAAAAGTCGATCCGATATTACATATGGACATGAAAATTGTGGTAATAATTTGGTAGGAATTGAGGTAAACACGCAAGGGAGCAAATGGGTGTAGTAGACATCCCACTAATGTTTGAGCATCCCACAACCAAATGGAATCCGATGTCCTTTTTCCCCTTAGGTGCGATTCCACCTTCCCATTTGCTTGGGGATTCTTAATTCCCTCTCCTCACCTCATCCAACTATGTCACAACTAATTAATGTTTATTTTTCCAATTGGTACAAAATATTAATGAAGGAACCTAAATTATTTATTGATGAAGGAAGCTAAATTATTTTATGATTTCGACAATAAGAGCTGAAAATCAGTCATCATAATCTCATCAAAACTGACTTTCTATTCATATCCCACCACTTACTAATAAATATATTTAAAGAAATTAATTAGGTCTCTTTGATAAAGAAAGAATCGCTAATATATTGAAACGTTTCATACTGTCATTTGCTTGCAAATATTAATAATAATAAAAATTGGGATGAAGTTTACATCAACACCTAAATAATACCCTCAAACTCATTTAAAATGTTGCAATATGATAAATCTGGTTAAGAGAGTGTGCGAGATTTATGTAAAGCAATAAAGAACACCGGACTTTTTACGTGGTTCGATCGTTAATGAGATCTACGTCCACGGAGGAATCATTCCTCAATACTTTTACTAGAGCTTTTAGTATGCAGAGTATTGGTTCTGGCCTTTGCCTTCAAGAATTGCCAACCCTCTAATGTCGGTTTCCTCCTATTTATACTCCCAATCGCAATCAGAAGGCGCGCCCGACCTCTCCATTGGTCGTGGCGTGACTCTTCCTCCGCATCCTTCCATTGGCCGAGCGGGGACCTTTCGCCTTATGTGCGCCATGTGGAGGTGGCGCCGACCTGGTTCCGCTGGTTCGGGCGCGCTTCCATCGCCCGGTGGAGGTTCGGATTCTGTGGTTTTAGTGCAATGATTAGGCTCGCTGGGCTCACCGCGAGCTCGCTATCAACGTTAGGCCACTTGTTTGGGCTCGTTTGTGGGCCTAGTCGGTTGGGCCATATCCCATCATAGCCCCCGAATAGCGGGATGGACGGTGAGGCCGAGGTGGAGCAAGAAAGCGCCGAGGCGAGGTGTGGCTTGGTGAAGTTGTTCCTTGGAGTTGTTGTCTTTTAGTGTGTTGGTCTTCGTGCCGAATCGAGATGTGGCATCGAAGGAAGTCGAGGTCCGATTAGATATCGCGCTCTGCGTTGGTTACGCCGAGGTGCGGTCCGGGTGGTGTTTCTCCTGTGGTGGTGCCGACGTCCGCACCGAGACCGCCTTTCGGGATGCCGTGGTGTCCGGCCGCACCGACCGCGGCTGGTTAGCCGAGGTCCGATCTCGATGTAGGCTTTCCGTAGTGGTCGGTTTACCGACAGGCGCCGAGGTCCGATGTGGATTTCTTGGTATTTGTGGGAAGGATGGGGTGCGACCGGGCGCCGCTTATCCGGAGGACGCCGGGTCCGTATGATGATTGCTAGGTCGATGGCGGTCCATCCTATCGTGGCGACGCTATACGCGCCAGCGGTAGTTGGGCACTCGAATCAGCGCTGGCGTGTAACGCACATCCAATCACGTGTAGGCGCGTGTTGAATTTGAAACGCAATTTGCAGGCGCCCCTAGTCTTATAAATAGGCGCAAAAGAGGCAACTGTTCACTTTCTTCTTCTTCGACACTTAAAAATTCTGAGAGGGAAAAATTTCTGAGAAATTCTCTGACTTGATCATGATCTTCACTGAAGGAGCCATATACTCGCCTAAAAAGTAAGTATGTTTTCCTCATCTTCTTCTCGCTCTGAAAGTTCCCTTTCCGCCTCGGGTTCTGGGCGTGAATCCCCCGACGTGAGGGATTATATGTGCTACAATGGTTTGGGTAGGTCTATAGGGTGAGCTCAGTGTTCCGCCGGTATCCTCTCGTATGGGATGGTATGAGGGTGGGCGTGGCGAGGTCGTTTGACCTTGGAGGAACTTTTGAAGTTGTGAAGGAATACGGGATCCGGAGGAGGCGTGGTGGTGCTCGCCGATCCGGATGATAGGCGATGGCCCTCCTGGAGGGTTTGTTATCGCTTATGTAGATAGTTTGAGGCGGTCTTAGGTACCCCCGCCCCGCTTATCTTAGCCTTCAAGAGTATTTCCGCATCCCTATCGTCAATCGACCCGAATTCCGCTAGGTCGTTGGTGGGGTGGGGCTCTCTTGTTATGGCATTGCCGAGGAGTTGTCCTTCGAGGTTCGGCGCTTTTTAGCGTGAAGACCATAGGAGGGTGTACTATCCGTCACCCCGGCTGAAATTTAAGGTAGCCGCCCCTCCAAGGTGTCCCATCGCGTAATAGGTATTTCTTTCGGTCGGGGAAGCCGAGGTATGAGTGGGGGTATCGACGGTGGACCCAAAATCAAGCCCTTGGGCCTATATGGAGGAGGCGTTGAGCAGCCTTGGTGAGATCTTATCCATAAGTTACACCGAGGACTGAAGAAGGCCGGCCGAGTGTTTTGGTCGGAGCGTCGGGACGGGGTTTGACCAAGTGAGGCATCCCTTTTTCTTAGTCCTTATTCGCTTTATTTTTTTGTGCTAATGTGTCTTTCTTTCGACGCATGAAGTTGAGGACGAGGTGGGCCACCATCGCGCAAGTGAGCCGCGAGAAAAGCAGAGCTGGCCGGACCTAGTAGGGGCCGAAGAAGGTGGACAAGATGGGCCGGTGATGAGTGGGCTCGAGCCGGTCCAGCCAAGATCGAGTCTCGGCCTGTGGCCGCCTTGAGTACTGGTACCGCTTCAAGCTTGGCCACATCCTCCCCGAGGTACGTAGCTTCTTCATATTTAGATTTGTTTGCTTCGCAATCGGTTATCGACTTGTGCATCTCCTTTTTGGTGGGAGCTCGATGATGGGGCCCCCTGCAGCAGCTTTGGGAGCCGCAGTCGTCGCCGGGCTTGCGCCGAGAGCTCAGCCCGCAAGAGGCGCTGAACGGAGCCTGCGCTGCGGCGGAGCCGAGACCGCCGCTCGCCGCGAGGGCGGAAGCCGAGGCCGCCAGGCTTCGAGGCGGGAGGGCCGCCGTGAAGCCGCCTGGAAGAGGCACTGGCACCGGAGGCCGCCCGTGAGGTCGGCGAGTCGGGAGGAGGAGCTGGCCGGGGCGAAGAAGGAACTCGCAGACGAGAGGAGTGCAAGGCTGGCCGACCAGGGACCCTTGCTGAGGGCCTTTGCCAGCAGGCTCATCGAGTCGGAGAGCTTCTCGGCTTTTATTGCCGATCTCGCCGCCGTGCTGAAGCCGAAGGTGGTGTCAGATCACCTGGGGAAGCTGGCGGCCGCCATGCCTGACTTTGATAAGGTCAAGCATGGGTGGACCGAGGTCGACCCGAGAGAGGTGGACAAGGCTTACGCCCGGGTGATCTATGGGGCTGACTCCTTCCCGGTGTTGGAGGCTCTGGCATCCAGCTCCACCGCCCCGAGAGCGGAGGTCGCCGCCCACAGGTCAAGGAGGACGAAGATCGCGAGCTTCAGGAGCTCCTTGCTGAGGTACGGCCGAAGGCGGGAGGAGGAGGCGGAGGCGAGGCGAGGCGGGGGTGGAGCTCCTCCCGGAGGTGGCCACCGCAGGGAGCATCGAGGAGGTCGTCGAGGCCGGCCATAGCCCGAGGTCGTGGACTCGATGTAATAGCTGAATCGCCGGTTCGATAGGACCCGGTCTTTGTAATAATTTTCCCCTTTTTGAGTAATAAACGCGACTTTTTTAAGATTTTTGTTATCTTGTTTATTTACAGTACTCCACACCTGAATGGCTCGGACTTGATCATGAATTGTTGACTGTTAAAAGAGGTCCGAGGCGCCTGGCCGAAGGACGAAGAGGTGCTTTCTGGAGGAGCGGTGCGCCGAAGTGACCCAAGTTTTGGCCACTATAGAGGTCAGCTCGGCTTCGTTTGCCGACCTGAAAAGGAAGTTGGACGAGGCTGATCGGGAGGTGGCCCGCCTCCTGGCTGAGAACGAGGCCCTAAAGTTGAGGGTCACACAGGACGGAGTCCGGGCGACTCATCCGCCGACGCCTCCAAGGGCGTTTGATAGAGTGTGAGGAGCGACTGAATCGATCGCGGAGAGGCTAGCTCGGGTGTCGGAGGAGCATGCGGAGTACGAGAGGCAGTCCGCCGAGTGGTGGGACTACCATATCCGGTCGACGACCGAGTTCGTGAGCTTGTCAAGGAGGCATGGTGTCGAGGGATGAGGAGGGCCCAACAGCAAGAAGTTCAAAGCTCGCCAACTCCGCCGTGAAGTTTATGGAGATGTATGATATCGTCTCAAGAACGTCGCATGCCCGTGCAGTAGCGATGCCACACCGCTCCGCCGACCCGATCATAGAAGAACCCGCAGAGGAGGCGGCTATCTCGATCATGCCGAAGTGCTCGGGTTGATGGGTCCGGCAGGGCGGATCATCCAGGCGATCCTCCGAGCGGCCGGCGACCGGCGAGCTCAGTCGGCGGGGAGGCGGCGGTGTGGGCGAGGTCGTACTCCGGCCGGTGTCCGGTCGTGGGTCTGGGTGTGACTCGGTGCGCCCCACCCCGGAATGCCAGTCGGGCGCCGCGCCACTTCAAGTGTCCTGTGAGGCGGGTGAAGATGACCGTGTCGCCGCTTCGTCGGCTACTCCGAGCTCGCCGCCGAGCGCCGAACAGCCGTGGTGATTCCGGCCTTATCGACCGGGTTGAAGGCATCGAGTTCGCTCTGCATACACCGTCGGCCCGAGATTTTGTAGAAAATTGGTGCGCACTTCAAGAGTCCTGGCGAGGCGAGTCCCGAAGCCCGAATGAGGCTATGTATAGTGTAGAACTTTGTATGTAGATATAAATGTATTTAGACTCGTTCAAGTGTATATTTCCTTAAGAGGTATAAACATATTTTAGGACTTCGTTTTGGTCTTAAATGCATTTACATCGATCTGTATGTGTATTTTTCCAAATAAAGGGTATGAACGAGCTCGGAAGCTCGGTTGATTTGTATATGGCTTGGTACTGGTTTATAGTCGTTAATGCATTTAGACTTTGTACCGGAGTGCATATATTCCCAAATAAAGGGGTATGAGTTGGCGAGATCGGTCTGGATGTCGCGTGCATGTAGACGTCCAACTTAATGGGTAATCTGTATGCTTTGCGTGTAGACGTCCAACTTAATGGGTAATCTGTACGCTTTGCGTGTAGACGTCCAACTTAATGGGTAATCTGTACGCTTTGCATGTAGACGTCCAACTTAATGGGTAATCTGTGATGTGCACTCTACTTGGTGGGATTTTCATCTTCGTAAGGGCGTCCCCTTGTGAAGGTTTAAATGTGGTGTATCCAAACAGATGTTCACATATGTATGAGACGAAGTGAAATATTCATTATAAAAACAGGTGTTTTATTGAACATGTAATCAACATCGTACTTTGGCAAAACAATTAAGGAACTAACATGATGCCGACTTTAAATCAAGCTATGTAAAATACCTCCTTAAATGTGTAATGTGCAAGTTCGTGGGATAAGCGCACGAGACAAGTGGGCCACCTTGTAAGCCCTTTGCCGAGGTCCTCGTGAACGCGGTATGGGCCTTCCCATGTCGGATCCAATTTTGTTAAGACGCCTCACTCATCGGCTTTATTATTTCAGACGAGGTCGCCCACATGGAGCCGGAGGCTTTGACCCTTTGTTGTGGTACCGCGACTGGCCTCAGATTTGGCTTCGTTTATGAAGGCGAGCTCGCTTCTCCTCGAGGCGTCAAGGTTGGCCCGCAGTCTTCCTCGCTCCCGGCCCTGGTCAGTGAAGAGTGCGAGGGCTCGGTGCGCCGATCTCACTGGTATGACGGCCTCGGTGCAGTAGACCAGCAAAAGGGTCTCCCGTGCGCCGTCCGAGGCGTGGTCCCAGGACCGGAGGACTTGAGGGAGATTTTCAGCCCGATCGCCTTTAGCTCGGTCCGGCCTCTTCTTCAATCCTTATACGATCGCGGTTCGTCACCTGGCCCGACCATTCGCGGGTGTGCGACCGGTGAGCGTTGATCGATCTCAAGCTCTTCGCACCACCGAAGTTTTGTCGACGAATGGGTGCCGTTGTCCGAGACCAGATGTGCGGTATGCCGAGCGGCGGACTATATTCTTCCACACGGCGTCCGAATCCTTCCGCCGTGAGGCTCGAAAGTGGCTCGGCCGACCCATTTTGTGAAGTAGTCTATGGCTACGACTAAGTATCGGTGACACGGTGCTCGATCCGAAGGGCCAACGATGTCGATCCCCACCGCATGAAAGGCCATGGGCTCTGCAGTCGCTCAAATTAGTCTGCAGGCGCTTTTGACCGTGGAGTGAATCGCGCGGGCACTTCTTGACGAGGTCGGCCGAATCTTGCACGTGGGCGGGCCAAGAATATCCCGACCTCCGTCTTCTTTGAGAGAGCTCGTGACCGATGTGGCTTCCATAAGACCTCGGTGAATTTCGCTGAGCACGTAGTCGGCTTCTTCCGCCCGAGGCACCTCGGGAGGGGTGAAGGTAAGATTTCGGTGAGAGAGCGCCTCGTGCATGAGATACCGGATTTCGCCATCATCTTTTGGCTCGAGCCGATCTTGAGGCGGTCGCCGTGTTCCGTGTAGCCTTCGGGAGACATCCAATGGGCTCTATCTCGGTGATGATGCCGACGTGGGACTCGCGATGCTTCGGAATGGACCTCCTCCACTGGTGGACTTGTTGACGACTTGACCAATTTCTTTGAGGATGTCGGCTCGGCTTTCCCTCGGGAATTAGGTGGATCTTGAAGTACCGAACGAGGTCGATCTTCTTCGCTTTTCGAGGTATTGTTTCATTCGGTCCTCCTCGCCTCGATTTGCCTAACACCGTTCACCACAACAGGAATCGCCAAGACTTGGATCTTGTCCACCCTCGCTCGTGGCGAGGCGGAGTCCGAGAGATTAGGGCCTCGCACTCCACCTCGTTGTTGGTGGTGGGAAGGTAAACCGAGGCGTGGGTGACTTCTTGGTTATCTCGGCCGGAGGAGGAGGATGCCCGCCATTGCCCGTCTTGCACGAAGCTCCGCCCACGCACATCCGCCAAAGAATCATCCGGTGGTGCTAGGACGCTTCTTCCCGCGTGATGGGCGGAGCGGAGTTACCTCATTGTGAGCCTACCTCGGTGAATTTGGCCTCGACCGGAAAGTCGGCGAGAGCTTGCCCTTTTATGGCCGGCCCGCGAGACGAGATGTCGTGTCGCCGAGCCCAAGGCTCCACTTAGCTATACGTCTGGATGACTCGGGTTTTAACAAGACTTGTCTCAAGGGTAAGTCGGTTAGCACTGCACGGAGTGAGCTTGAAGTAGGGTCTGAGGCGTCGCTTGGCATGCTCCAGCTAGCGCTACTTTTCGAGGCCGTGTACCTTGTCTCCGGTCCTTCGAGAGCTCGGTGATAAAATAGATGGGAGTCGTCGTCCCACCTCATCTCGCATCAAGATCACATGATGGCCTCGCCCGAGGCAGCCAAATATAGAGAGGATTCACCTTGCTTCGAGGCGACGGGGTCGGTGGTCGGCAAGGTACTCCTTCACCGCAAGGCGGCCCGGTGTTCTTCCCGCCAGCGGTCCGAGCTCTCCTCAGATCTTGAAGAATGGAGCTGCTTCTCGGTGGCTCGAGGCAATCCGAGGCGGCTAGCACCCGTGAGTTTGTGGATCTCACAGATGGTCCTCGCACTGCATGTCGAACCGCTTCACCTTGGTGGGATTGGCCTTCAGGCCCTCCTGAGAAACCCAGATCCCAAGAACTTGCCGGTCTTCACCATGAATGTACATTTCTGGGGGTTGAGTTTGAGGTTGGCCGACCTGAGGAGTTGGAGGATGGTGCCGAGGTCATCGGCGCAGCTCTCCGTTTTCCGACTTTTGACTACTATGTCATCGACGTAGACCTCGACGATCTCCCCGATGTGGTCTTTGAATGTTGCATCCACCATCCTCTGGTAAGTAGCCCCGGCGTTTGAGGTCGGCGGCATCTTCGCACGCAAAGATGCCAAGTCGATGATGAATGCGGTCTTTGGTGCGTCCTCCGGGCTCATCAGGATTTGGTGGTACCCTTTGTATAGATCCAGGAAGCTGAACATCTCGTGGCCCACCAATGCCTCCACTTTCTTGTCGATATCGGGGAGGGGGTAGCAATCTTTTGGGCAGTGCTTGTTGAGGTCGGTATAATCGGCATTACGCGCCACCCTCCTCCTCAAGCTTCGGACCACGATCGGATTAGCCATCCGGTCGGGTATTTGACCTCGAACAAGATCTTGGCCTCGAAGTTGGGTCACCGTCCCCTTATGACCGGCCGCGCCCGCCCGCGAATATCCTTTTCTTCTCACGGACCGCTTGGTAGCCGGTTCGATGTTGAGGCGGTGTGTTATGAGCTCGGGTGACACTCCGGTCATATCGGCGGGACCGTGCAAACACGTCCCGTACTCTCTCGTGGTTATACGACATCTTGGCGGATGTCATTTGGGCCCTGGTGCCGACTGGATGACCTCGAGGATCGTCGTCAGAGCGATTCTGTGTGCCCCGGTCCGGTCATCCCGGGCGTCGGTCTCGAGGGCTCGGTAATTGCTATGCCGGGTGAGGCCGCATCTTGGGTTGTGATCGTAGGCATTCTTTTCCGCCGTTTGGTCCCCCGGATGCTAAGCACTCCACCGGGTGGGAATCTTAACGGTGAGGTGGTAGACCGAACAGACGGCCTGGTGGCATCTGACCAATCTCTCCCGGGATGATGTTTGTGACGGAGAGGAGCTCGGACCGGGAAGAACCGGATGGCCTTTGGACCGACACGGGAGCTCGTCCCTACCGCGACCGGAAGCGTAATGACCCTCGGCCGGATCGCCTCTTGAGTGAAGCTCCGAATCGGGAGGCGCGGAAGTACCGAATGCCTCCGACCTCAAGCTTATCCGCATGCTTTGGAAGATGATCTTGACGGAGGCTCCGGCGTCGATATAGACCCGGTGGACGTTTTGTTGCCCACCGCGCCTGTATGGTGATGGCGCCCTGATGCGGCATGATCTTGGGCACGGGTCCTCCTCGAGAACGTTATGTTCTCACCATCCCGAGTCACTTGTTCTTGACTCTTCAGGCCGACCTCCGGGCGTCGTTCTTCGTGACGACCTCGTCGTCCCGAGGCGATCCGGTAACAACATAGACACTGCTCCATAGCGTTGGGACCTTCGTCCTCGCCGTCTTGAGTTGGGTCGTCGCTGGGTCGGCCCAGATTGTTGCCGCCCATTCCTTCTCAAGGCTCGCATTTCTCGGACCACTCGTCCGAGGTATTTCTTGGGCTCCACCTTTAACGAGCTCGCCGATCCGTGAGCCTGTGTTTCGCAATCCTCGGTATCATGACCATACCCTTGGTGATAGTCACAATACCGCCTCGTGGACCTCTTCGATCCCCTTTCATGGGCGGGCTTGGGAAGAGCTCGGCTGGAGCTCGAATATTTTCGCCTCGATTTGAGCAGGAGCGCCTGCCGCCGTGGTTGGGCCGAGGTCCGAGCCAGACTCCAATGGCCCTCTTTTGATTTCGAAGGCGCTGCGATCGGCGCCCGACTGGTCATCCGACCTTTTCTCTGGACTGCCGTCCCATTTCCCGCTTCTTCCGATCCGACTCGTCTCCCTCGACGAAGTTGTCCACCGTGTTCCAAAGCTTACTTGCCGCCTTTAGTTTCTCCTGGTGATTTCTTTGTTCGTGGCCGGTCGGATCCCGTTTTGAACGCGCTGATGATGTAGAGGTCGTTGTTGTCGCCAATTTTGAGCGACTCTTTGATGAACCTCGAGACGAAGTTCGACATCGTCTCGCCCCGCCTCGCGGATTGTGAGCGGTGTCGGAGGAAGGCGGCTGGGGCGGCATCTTCCGATAGAAGCGCCATTTGAACCGATCCATGAGGTCCCGGAAGTGTATCTGTTGCTCAGTGAGCGAGGTGAACCAACGCCGTGCGTTGGAGATCAACACTCGGGAAGATTTTGCACATGTGAAAATCTTCCATTCCTCGATTCGCCATGTTGGTGGTGTAGGCGAAAAGGAAGTCGGAGGGTCTCCGAGGCCATCGTAGTCGCTATATTGGGTGCCCGCATTTGGGGTGGACGTGTCTCAGAATCTCCCCGAGAAAGGGAGATGATCCTCTGCATCGGTCGAACCCGGAGATCGTTGCCATCTCTTTTCGGAGGGTGGGATCGATAGCGACGCCTATCGCCCCTCCTCAGGGGTTCGACTCCGTCTTTCTTCCCTCCCTGCTTTGCTCGGCTCTCGGTCGGCATGCCGAGGCGGAGGCGGCTCCGCGAATGGCGAGGCGGCGATGATGGCGGCTCGCCCGCGGTGGCGGCTCCGCGAATGAGGCGGCGGCTCGGCCACGCGAAGCGGCTCAGCGTCGGGCGCGATCGCGTTTTCGCTATCACGCCGGTGAGATCCGGCTGTTCGGATGGGCGAGCGGCGGGCGGCCGTGGTGTTGATCAGGGGCCCTCGGGGCCCGCCTTTGGTCCTCTGGTTGAGGAAGCTTTGAATTGGCCAAGATTGGCGTGGAGGAACTCGGTCACAGCCGGCCGAGGACCTCGTGGACGAATGAGTTGTTTGCTCGCCCTCGCTGAGGTCGACATCTTCCCTACGTTGGGGAGGCGGTCGAGGGTGTATGGAAACATTTTCCATGTTGCCCTCGGGTGTGGGCGCCGTGGCGTCTCGCGATCTCCTTTCCGCACGCCGAGTGACCACCGTCGCCTCAAGACGGTTGTTGCCAGGTGGCGGCGGTTGTGCGTGTTCTCGCCATTTAGTTGTAGAGGAAACGCTTTTTGTTCGAAGGGTTTCCCATGACGGCGCCAATGATAACTGGTTAAGAGAGTGTGCGAGATTTATGTAAAGCAATAAAGAACACCTGCACTTTTACGTGGTTCGATCGTTAATGAGATCTCGTCCACGGAGGAATCATTCCTCAATACTTTTACTAGAGCTTTTAGATGCAGAGTATTGGTTCAAGCCTTTTGCCTTGAAGAAATTGCCAACCCTCTAATGTCGGCTTTTCTCCTATTTATACAGCCCGAATCGCAATCGGCGCCCGACCTCTCCATTGGTCGTGGCGTGACTCTTCCTCTCGCATCCCTTCCATTGGCCGGAGCAGGGACCTTTCACCTTATGTGCGCCATGTGGATGGTGGCGTCTGACCTTGGTTCTGCCTTGGTTCTGGGGCGTGCCTTCCATCGCCTGTGGTGGAGGTTCCGGATTCTGTGGTTTTAGGCAATGATTAGGGCTCGCTTTGGGCTCACCGGCAGGCTCTGCTACCAACGTTAGGCCCAGCTTGTTTGGGCCTGTTTGTGGGTCTAGTCGGTTGGGCCATATCCCATCACAATACATCCTTAATTATTGGCTTTTCGATTGAATCGGGTGTCGGACATGTTACGTTGATTCGACATTGATTAATATTGAATGCATGAAATTTAGAGAGAGAGAGAAAGCGATCTCCGATCATATTGTCAATTTTCTTATGTACTCCAAGAAATTTTGAGGTTATAGATAGCCTAGTTTCAAGATTTTTACAAAATATGTGGTGTAATTTGAGGGTCATTTATTTTACAATCGCATCATGATGAATTCGAATCTGATACATTTTGACATTAAACGTTACTCATTCTACTATTAAACTAACACACACACCTCATCTGAGGATCATTCCTTTTTTTTGGTAATTTAATACAGAAATTTTAAAGATTGCATCACGGTGGACTCGAACCCGAGACCTTTGGCCTCAAGCATTAACCACTCTACCACTAGGCTATCTATAACCTCAAAATTTCTATTGATATAAAATCATATTGTCAATCAAATGAATGGAAACCATAGCCAAGGCTCACGCTCTATAGTTTCAAACCATTCCTATTGATATAAAATCGAGGTTATGATTGAAAATTTTAGTCTTACATACAAACTTTCGCTATCAATTTTTTCATCTCTATTGTACTTTCACCCAATCGATCAATTGAGATACAATCTAACAGACCAAATCTTTTTCCAAACCATGTCCATGTAGAACAAGATCATTACCAAAATTGGTCGAAATTATTTCGAAAAAAAACTTGTACATTTATTAACATGCGAGACTGATGGCATTAATATCGTCATTTTGAGGTGTATCTGTATAATTTTGAATAGTTCAAGAGGCCATTTGAGACGCTAACATATTTAATTAAGTGTTTTAGATGGACTTTAGGTATAACTTAGGTGTTAATATGGATCTTTCCAAATATATATATTGTATCTTGTAATATTAATTACACCATCCGTCCCAACATTGTTGGCTCCTTTCTTTTTACACGTAGATTAATCAGAATTATGTTTTATATGTAAAATAGTGTATTACACGAAATTCGATGGACTTTTTAATGTAAATTGTTTCCTTTTTTGGAACAGTCCAACAATAACGAGACAATCCAAAAGAAAACGAGTCAACAATAATGGATAGATGTAGTATTATTTTGACGAATTTATAGTGATAAGAACCGTACAAATGGTTACCATTAAATTAGAAGCATGTGTACAATGATAACTAAATTATTTACACAGTAATAATTGAAACGAATTAACCGAAATTTGTCTATATATATGTATATGTATATGTCAACCTATTTTTTGGCATAAATTTAGCTATTTATTTGAAGCAGAGCTAGTATAATATATTATGTATCAAGATTTTGTTCATATATGCATCACACCCAGTGGTAACATTGAATAATAAGTCATAATCTTGTTTCCTTTCCGATCTCTATCTATATAATTTTTAATATTACGCAAAATTCTAATACTGATGATTTTTACTATCAAACGTCTTGTACTTTCTTTATTTTCTACTTTGCTGAAATTTAGATTATTAGATTAAAATACATGTCACAATATCAAAGATTTATGATAGAATATATTGGGGAGAGCATAGAATCAGTCCCATTTATTGAATACTAAGCAATGTAGCACATTCACTCTGGAGCTTGAGCATTTTGTGACATTAATAAAAAAAAAGATAAATTTCCTGAAATCCCATAACTAATATTTTTATTGAAAACAATAATAAACTTCTTATCTCCAGAGTCTCTGTATAAAAATCCTACCTCGTTTTTTTGTGCACAGCCAGATTGGACGTACACAATTTATTTGTGTGCTAATCTGGAATTATTATTTTGCAACTGAATATAATAAATGATATTATCAATCTAAATTTACAATTCCTTCGAATATATATATTGTGTGAAATATTTCTTATCTCGTAATTAGCCTTCAACTGCCATAGATATTCATTATCGCATTCGCATATATACCCTGAACTACCATAAATATTCATTATCGCATATATACCCTGAACTATATATGGAATCATATAAATTTTTAAATCTTTTATTCCTTAAGACTTTGAGGAGGATCCCATGATTTCACGGTGGGATCATATTCTAGTTGGATAAGACTCTTATGTAAACTCATATCAGATATATTTGTAATTTTATTGATGTTTGATTCTTTTGGATCATGGTACAAATCTACATCCGATACAAGAGCTAGGGGCTCCCCTAGAATTTTAAAAAAATAGCATATATTATATAATTTTAAGTGTATCCTTTAAATAGAAACTAATTTTAAATTATTTCATTCTTTCCTACAACAAAATTCTCACAATATTTCTTAACGTCACTTTGTTGTTATTTCATGTTTTTGTTCATTTTTTATTTATCTAATGGGCGAGTTTGAATTGTAATTTTTTTTATGGTAAATCTTTTGTAGTGGACTCATGAAAAATTAAAATTTGAGTTTGAATGTAAAATTATTTTCAATCACAGTTGTAATTTACTTTTTATGTTGAATTTTCTATATATTTTTTTGTGTAATGGCTTGTTTGTATTAAAATTATTGTCTTTCTCAATAATATTTCTCAATTAAAAACTTAAATTTTAAATTTTATTATTAATAGAATTTTATTAGAAATTCATAATTCATATTAGTTGTTAGCTTAAGCGACACTACATGCTAGTGTATTTTTAGTTTTGTTAGTTAGATATATATTAGTGGTAAATAATTTATCTAATATTCGAATCGTGATCTTTAAAAAATTATTTATATAAAAGAAAGATGACGATAACGGCCAGAGTCATTATGTATTCAAATTCCTACTTTTGATAGGTGGAAATTCTTACTCTGATTCGCACCATCTTTAATAACATAATTCATGTTAATGGCACGACACTGCTATCTTAATCAATCTTGGCTTCTTTTCTACTGCGTACGTACCTATAACTGGATATGACTAATTATTAATTAGGATAAATATTATTTTAAACCTTAAATAATTATTTTTGTATCAAACATATCCTATAACTATTTCCAGCTCTCGAAATTAGACGAGTGATATCTTCTTCTTATTCGATGAGCCACATCATATTTTCAAAAGCAAAAAATGGACGCAGGGTATATGCGATGAGTCACATAAAAAGATATCTCTCATCCAATTTTGGGAGTTGAAAAATGGATGTAGGATATTTTTGATACAAAATTAATAATTTGAGGTTTAAAGTTTAGGATATTTTTGATAAAATACTAATAATTAGGAGTTTAAAATGATATTTTTTAAAGTTTGAAATATTTTTAATAAAGTAAATATAATTTGGGGTTTAAAATAATATTACCCTACTAATTAACTCAATATCATTATTACGCACCCTACTACTTTAATATTCATTGACTTCAATTTCCTGCGTTTTTTACTCAAGCAATCTAACTAATACTTATCCACATAATGTCAAAAGAAAAGACTTTATGTTCTTTTAGGACGATCCAATGATAAATTGAATTCTTATGGTTAAAAAGTTATAGGTTCGATACTCACTAATGACTCTATAGCTCTGAGTCCGTCATACCTAATTTTAAAGTATGGTTTACCCGATTTGTGGGATATTGCACATGAACGTGAAGTTTATCTAGTACGCACCGAAAGTAACGGTTGTGGATTCTACATGAATTAAAAAAGGGCTTTACTGATTATTCAAAAAAAATGTATACACATAAATAATACGGCAAAATCATTTTGGAAAATTATACAGAGCTGAGTTTAAATGTCTGGTTTTAATTTTTATTCGATAATAATAATATAACGGTCTTTGTATCATGAAACGGGGGATATAAGTTTGAAATTTGTATCATGGTAAAAAATTTATTTAACAAGATTTTTTTAAAGGCGATACAATTAAATGATAGTGACAAATCTAATGGCTAATTAAGGCGATAATGAGGTCATATATAGAACAATCAGTGATTGATGACGGTATGATTGTGATGTAGATCTTTTGGATTAGTGGCTATGGACCTGGAAAACAATATGCTTTAAAATCATCTTTTCTAGTTCTACTTGTGTGTACGTATATATTTAACTACTGTGTATGGGGAATCATATAATGGTATCATTTATAAATAAAAATTATTTAATATTTTATTTCAAAATGACATTATAAGAAGTGTTATGCCAAATTATAGAAAAAGAAGTGTATATGATATTGTAAATTATAATAGAAAAATTAGTCGAGGATATTCTTAATTTCTTTTACCACTTCTTTTATCTGCAAGAAATGAAAAATAAATTGAACTTTACATATGTTTTAAAAGTTAATATAAGTTAGAAAACAAACTAACTTTAAGTAAAAGGTTATTCTAAATCATGAACCTCTCTAATTACCTCACAATTTATTGAAAAATACATCATACATCACGATAGTTGTTATGTCGTGCATTTGACCATCCCTTTCTTAGGTTAAAATTTTGAAACATTTTTTTGCTAATCACTCCTAAGATTGAAATGTGTAACGCCCCAATTTTATTTAACTTGTAAAAGTGGCATGTCACCAATGCTTAACCATAACTCAGACACATAATCATGCATTTACTAATACTCAAGATAAAATCAGTCTGACATGACAGCGGAAATAACGTAACCCAAAAATGGGGATTAAATTCAAACTATCATAATTCTTAATTTCTTATTGACATAAAAATAGGCAAAACTTGACTCAAAGATTTTTTTGGGATCAATTAATACGAAATTTTAAAGGCCAACACGGTGGACTCGAACTCCGGCACTGGCGAAAGATTAACCACTCTACCACTGCGCCAACACACACACCGATTTTTTATACCTCATCCGACTCCTCAACCATCATCACAGGATATATGTATTGTATATTGAAAAGGGGAAATAGTTTGGGGAAACTCAGGGGTGCATTTATCTATTATTATATGGGGACCGTTGTATATCGAAATAAAAATAATAATAAATAGAGTGCAATATATATGTATTTATTAAGTTAAAATAAAAATTGAAAGATCCACAATTTTAAAGATTTATGTAAATTAGATTACATTATATTTTATTTAGCTCATCTTATTTTCTATTAATGTATTGGTTTCAGAACTAGTCTAAAAACAAGTGTATATGGGAAGGGAGAGAATATATCTATAATCAAAATTATGCTTCATTTTAATCTAATTTGAGGAGTCGGCTAAGGCTTTAGCTGAGAGATGACCTGACAAACTCAATGTAGAATCCACGCAATCTCCCTAAGTATCATAGTAGGACTTGATTCAAATAACAAACTCAATTAATGTAGAATCCACGCAATCTCTCTAACTATTATAGAGATTATAAGATGTTTTAAGATTTTATAAGATACAATTGTTTAAGATCTTATAAGTTGTCTAAGTATTTGAATAATTGTACTTATAAGTTAGAGTGAAAATCATGAGTTAGACGGAGAGAACTAAAGAGACATAAAATTTGAAGGGTTTGTGTTAGAAATAATGAACCATAGTAGAATTATTTTTGTATATTAATTGTTTCTTATAATTGAGAAAATAAGTGATGAACTTATTTTTTGGGAGTTTGTAAGTTGTTTGAACTTTTTTTCACAACTTGTAAGCTATTTAGAAGCTTATTTTGTAAACACTTTTCAAGAGCTTATAAACTTATAAACAACTTACAAGTTGTTTTAGAGAGTTTATAAGGTCAACAAACACACTCTTAGTTAGAAAAACTCCTATCTGCCTCCATGGGTTTAACTCAGTTTGTTAAGAATTAGTAGATTTGGAACAAGGACTAATGACCGAGTCCTAACAAAGCAGCAGTGTGAGAGTTTCACCATCTTTACAGTGGCTCCTTGTGGGTACTAGGCAAAGTCTTCCAAACTTCTTAATTACCGAGCTCATTGTTTCAACTTATTTTCACCTAAAGTTGCTCACAATAGAACGAGATCATCATAGTGTGATAAGTTAACCCAAGTCATGTCTCAAGGAAGACTAAACAGAGCACTCACTCACGTTGCATACGAAAAACAATAAATCATAAACACTCTAATCAAGTTTTGGATCTGTCACTCTTTCAACCAATAATTAAACTAGACATAAATTTAAGCAAAGCAATAAATTTATCTAGACAAGAATTAAAATCCTAGAACCCTAACCAAAGCATTAATAAAACTAAACCCTAACATGTTTGATTAAATTGATTTTTATCTAATCAACTATTAAACTTGCAAGAGAGGCATCAATCTAAACTAATGAACACGGATTAATCAAAAGGAAATCAACAAAACCATAAATGAATAAAAACTCACAATTTTGATTAAAATACACGGAGTAATCTGTGGTTGAATCCCACAATGTAATTCGGGGTAGATCGTTGTTCGTAATCCAAATGAAATTGACAAGAAAATAAAGTGCAAAGCTATGCTAAAGTGTTCAAAGAGTAAAATCACCTCAAGCAAGCCCTAGGTGGAAGAAGATGTATTTTTCTCGAACCCATGTGCATATTTATATTTGTGGGCTGATATCACGATGTCAGCGGTCGTTCAGGGTGAGCGACAACTGAGTACCCTTCTTTGAATTGATTGGTATCGTCGATCAACCGGCGTCCAGGGTGAACGGTCGTTGACCCTTGTGTTATGGAGAAACGACGTTGAACGGTCAACGATTGATCGGAGTGAGCACCAACTGACACTGGCCCACTGTAATTCTTCGGCCGAGGTATCAGCGGCCGCGTAGGGTGAGCGGTCGCTGTCACTAGCCTTCTGCCTATTTTTCGCCCGACTATGATCATATTTCATCCTGTTTCTTTTGGTGTCCGATCTCCTTCAAGAAACGACATCCACACTTCACACCAAAGTTATCACATTCGACCACTAAAATCAATAAGAGATAGCAAACAAGGTCGAGAAAGCAACGAAAAGGCGGAGGAATCGAGACCAAAACGAGTAAAACACTCATCGTGATTTACCCCCACATTCTCATGGGGCTGGAGCATAGGGGCTTCGAGGGAGAGCTCCCTTTAGAAACTACGAAAAACTCTTATATGAGGCTTGTGTGTTTGTTGATTGCTGCTAGATTGGTTGTTCCAAACTTGATGAATATTAATAAATTATAGTGGTAATCCTAATGGCTAGATAAGGCGTTAATGAGGCCAAGGAGACGATCAGTGATTGGTAAGTGGAGAAGATGACGGTAATGATTTGACATAGATCTTTTGGATATAATGGTGAATGGTGATGGACCTGGAAATCAATTGTTCTCCTGGTTTTCTACTAGTGGATATGCGTGTATAAATTTTATCTATTTTTTTTACAGGAATACCCAATGCCATCACTCTATTATAACTAAAAATATAATAAGCTTTAAACTTAAACCCTAATTAAATGAAAGAATTTACGTCATATTAATACCAAATCATTTATAGGTATATATATATATGTCTGACTGTGATATATTTGTGGACTTATATATATAACTTCGTAATTTTGTTAAATTAAAAATTTGCTTCTTTGGTCTTTCTTGATTCCTAACGCTTCAATAGATGAAGTTACTCCATTTGAAATTTTACATAAGAATTTAATTTAGTGAAACAAAATTTTGAAAAAAGGTCGCATGCATGTTTTACCTATCTATATATATATATATAGATCAAAGGAGAACTCTAAGTTTTTTTTGAAGTAAGAACTATTATGGTTCATCTATTTTTTTAATAACGATGATTAATTATAAATCGTTTATTATCCTCAAATTCTAGTGGTAACTGTTCAACCATATAATTAAAGGATTATATATATTCATTTATGGTGATTGTTCATGTATGCACAATCACTACGATTACATGTACAACAACATGCATTATATGAACATAATAATTAATTGGAATGTGATGTTATGCACAAGAACTATGATTACATGAACAACGACATGAATTGCACGTACAATGAAGAATATAATATGAAATATTCAAATAGCGAAAATTTATATATTTGACTATTTTTATCATTAAATAATTATAAGTCGTCCGATCTTATTCAATCTTACGGTGATTATTGGTTCTTAGGACCTCTATAACCAACTATAATATTGGATTCAAATATAATTAACACTTTATTGAATATAAGCATAAACTCCTCTTTAAGAAAATACATATTTCAGGAAACAAGTAGGTATCTTGACAGAACGGATCGGATATAGATATGTCTTACAAAATTTTGATAGTAAGATATATCCTTTAAATTTTGCATGGACGGATTTAGGAACGAAACCAAAATTATTCGAATTAAGTGGTACTTAATCCATTAGTTATTATTTTGTTAAAGAATTAATATTTTCTACTTTTATTATTGGAAATTGATTATGATATAGTAGCCCAACCTTACAAAATTCAGGTTATTTTCATGTGCCCCGTAAGAAAAAGAGTTTAATTTTATCATCTTTCTCCGATTATGATCATAACTATATATGGACTATTGTGGCTGTATATCTTTTTTCAGAATGAATGACTTCATTCTTCCGAGCACGTCGGAACCCATGCAGTAAAACTACAATGCGAACCTAACGCTATAGCTAAAAACTTTGGCTTAAAAAAAAACTTTCTTCAATTTCAAAAATTAGTTAAAATACAGAGTTCACAATTGGTGGAAACAAAAGATATGATTGTAGTCTCCTTGTGGATGACCTAGTGTAGGATGATTTCTATCGCCAAGGTCTCTTGTTCGAATCACACTAATGTTTATGTAAAATTGAATTTGCCACATCTGATTTTAGATATACTTTATCTCTTCAGTATGATTTGCATCAGTTTACGTCGTGCGACTGCAAGTTCCTACGATGTAATTAAGAAAAAGAAATAAAATAGAGAATAATAATAATAATAATACATGGTTGCTTTCTTCAGCCTGTTTAAATTATGTATTTGAGTCTTAAATAATTTCTAATCTCACTAAAAAATATACCGATGGGTACAAGTCCGTAGGCAAGTATTGATGGAATTAACTTTCTAGCTACAATTACTGACGGCATAATCGATGGATTACCAACGAAAAATGGAGCGGATAATACCAAAATTGCCGACAACAACTGTACCGTCAATATCCGTTGGTAAAATTATACTACATTTGTCCCATTTAAAATATTTCATTTTTTTTTGGGTTGTCCCATTATAAATGTCTAATTCCATTTTAGAAAATAATTATCATTTCAAAAAGTATGGACCCTACCAACTTTTTAACATTTTAACTACTTTATACATTTATCCTAAATATCCGTGTCCAAAAAAAAGGGACACTTTAGGTGGGACGGAGAGAGTATATATTTAAGGAATTATTAATTTCAATGTTTTAGTTGGAGATGCACATTATTAATTTTGGAAACATTGGAGTACTAATAATTAGTTCTATGTAACGAACAGTGTCAACATTGTATTGGCCAAGTTGGTCAGCATGACAATATTTTTTTTTCTATTTCAATTTACTGCTTTATTGTATTGTTATCAATCTATATTAAAATAATTTAGATGTTTGATATGCACATGATCAGGGATGACAATCGACCCGTGGGTACTCAATACCCGTGGGTATTCGCCCAATTATTCGCGGGTTTGGTGTGCATTTCGTACCCGTGGGTACGTTCGTGGTTGAAAATTAGCTAGATCCGCTTACTTGGCAATGCGGAAATGGTTTGGCAATATCCGTGCCATGAAACCCTGATACCCGTGAATTCTACCCGCGAATTACCCACGAACTCGGTTATTGTTGTTAAATTGGATTTGAACTTTCATTTAGTGTTGTTGATTTGTGAATTTGAATTTTCATTGTGTTATTGATTTGTGGATTTGAACTTTATGGATTTGAATGTGGAATTGTGGATTTGAACTTTATGATTTATGAATTTGTTAGTGATATTTTTGTGTTTTTTGAAATGCTTGGTTTCTCGGGTCAAGGGTGGTCCGCGAGTGAAGGTTTCGCGGGTAGTCCGCGGGTGGCAGGTGGCGGATACCCGTCGGGTGGCGGGTTCGTGGGTATCCGCCAACCCGCGGGTACCCGCGGGTCGCGGGTATGGTGGGAATCTCCTACCCGTCGCGGATGGGTCACGGACGGGATCATTTTCGCGGGTACGGAAATGGTTCGACACTATCCGTATCCGCCCGACCCGATTGCCATCCCTATACACGATAATAGATATAATTAAGATATGTAATTGAATTAAAAGTTATTAATTTAAATTGATGGCACTTAACACAACAACCCCACCCAAAAAGCCACAATATGCATGCAAGCATTAACTCTGTCTTATTGGATTCATAAAGCCAATAAGCATGGCTTTTGACTTTAATAGGGTTATTTACATTTTGGTCTCAGTCTATTATATGAAATGTGCACGTCAGTTTCTTAACAATATTTCAAGTTCTGCTGTCTTACAGTACGAATTTTGTTATTGAATCGGCAAGAATCTACTAAACTATACGTAGAGGCTAATAATTAATTATCTAATCTTTTATTTTCAATTGAATTGAAAGTCGCTTTATAGTAGATGGCACATTAAAATTTATAAAAAATTAAATACCCTTTATCCAAAATACTAATATGCTTAAAAGAGCATTTTAAATTGCATATATAACCACATGACAAGTTTGCGTATTTAATTTACCATATATTGCCCCAAAAACTAGATTTTGTTACATGAAATTCATTTATCATCTCTTCAGGCTTCAGGCGCAAATGAAGCACGATTTGATGACAATTAACGAAGTTCCAACATTTGCCATGTCGAACACTTTCCTTTTCCAAGAATAGAGGGAAAAGTAAAGGGTGTTTCGAAATGTACATTTTGTGTATGACTGTATTCTTTTGTTTTATATCTACTTACCAACTTTGACTAGATCGATTGGGAAAAGATAAATAATATAAGGAAAAAGAAAAAGAAAGATGCTTTATTGGTTGATAAATCACACAGTGAATATTATATATATATAAAATCCGATACGTTGAAAATTATTATTTCCATGGTTAGTGTAAAATGACAGATAGATTATTAATCTGTAAGTGAGGATGGCGATCCGATAAGATCGCCGATGTGTTCGCTGACAAAGATGACAAAATTGGCCTTGTTGACGAGGGTCTCCGAGGCCGCTTGCGAGGCATTTTATGATCCTACCTCCGTGGTGGAGTTGGTGGGTGAGGACCCTACTTTTTCTTTATTGCATGATTATACGGTTGACGCCGACCTATGTATTTTTGGTAGTGAACTCGTCAAGGAAAGAAAGAAGAAAAAGGAGCCGATCTCGTGGCCGAACCGATCTCTCGGTTTAGCCGAGGTCTCCGACCAAGGATTTCGGACATGCCCGAAATGACCGTGGGCCTTCGAGATCCCTTCGCCGCCCACTCAAGCGCTTGAAGAGGCGAAGGATGTAGTCCCCGAGTCCTCGGTTGTCGCCGAGGCCGAAAAGTAGATCGCTTGCCCAAGTCACTGCCTCTTTCCCGAGGTTTTGCACTGCCCTTATACTTTGTGTTGCAGATAAAACCGTGTTTTTCAATTGATGTATATAATGTATAGGGGTCGAGGACGCGGCCAAGGTGTCAAAAGTATCCGATCTTGTATCGGATTACTGGGCGGCGCACATACGCATTGACGGGTGGCCCAGATGTCGGAGGTGGAGGAGTGAATACCTCCTTACTCAAGAAATATCCGAGGCCGAGGCTAAGATCCGGACCTCGTCAAACAAAAGCGCGGATGCTACGGCCATTGAGGCGGGGCGGCGGCTGTGTCGGTCGTGAGGCACTGTGGTATGGAGGAGGCGGCGAGGCCGAGGCGAAGTCCGGAGGCGCCATGAAGGCCGAGGTGGAACAGTCCGCTCGGAGGTGGACATGGCGAGCTCGCAGGAGAGACGCTGCGCTTTGCGGAGAGGCTGTCATGTCGGCGAAGCCTCGGATGGTCTCGACGCGCCGAGGTGCTTAATAAGCGCCTGCCTCGGATGCAATCAAGATGTCGCTGAGGACTACCCGCACTGGACAAAGCCAAGTATGGGTACGAGGAGACCGAGATAATGTCTCGAGATGGGCCTATTTGATGTGCTCGTCCGCGGCTCGGCGAGCTTCCCCTGCTGCAGAACCTCGCCTCCTCGGTTCTTCGTCGCTGAGTCCGTTCGCCGTCCCGTGGATCGGGATCCCCGATCAAACTTTACTATCCGATTATGCAAAGGGGTCGGGGTGCGCTGGTGCTTCAGCGCCGAGACTCAGGTGGTTCCCAAGAGGCCGGTCAGACGGGCCGAGCCTGCATGGCGGAAGAGGCTGGCTATCGAGGCGGCCGACGGACGTGGGCCGAAGCTTCCGGAGGGCCATTGATCCCATCTTTTCACTTTTTTTTTTGAATGTAAATGTTAGGGCATGTTAATAAAATGACTTTTTCAAGACCTATGTTGAAAGATCGAACTCCTCCATAGAGTCCGATGTCACATGAGCCGCCAGAGAGCGCGACAGCTCCGTCGCTCGAATTGAATGGAGAGCGTTCGAGGTCGCCGCATGAGAAGCGCCAAGGTGATGCCGAGGAGCATGCCGAACTATAAATGGTCGCTGCGACCGAGGTCGCTACGGCCGGCCCGTAATATAATCGGGACGAGGTAGGTAGGATTAGTATAGATGAGCTGTCGAATTCGATTTTTCTGTGGATCGCTCGCCTTTTCCCGATCCGCCCGCCCTCGTAAAATGTAACCCTGACATCTTTTATTTAATAAGAATGGTTTTTGTTGACTTTGTATTTGAACAAGAGTAATACAGTAAAGATTCGCCCTCGTAGAGAATTCCGCTTCAAAGAAATCGCTCGCACGAAGGTAGGGGTTCCTTTTTTCCGACGAAAAGAAAGAAGCTCAAATAAAGGAAGGTCGCCGCCCGATCTACATAGAGAGAACGCGAACCGACATTGTCTCTTATCTTTTTATTCATTGTCTCTGAAATGCTTGATGCTTCTCCTTGGTTGAACGAATCGAAGACCTATCGCGGGCTCTTGAGAAAGAGGTCGAACTCCTCCATATATATCCGGTAGGGGCTAAGCTTGGCCACGCATGCTACGGCGGAGTCCGATGTCACATAGAGCCGCCAGAGCCAGCTCCGCTCGCTTTTGAATTGGAGAGGCGTTTTCGAGGTCGCGCAGGAGAAGGCCAAGGTGATAGGTGAGGAGCATGCCGAGTACAGAGGTTATCCACCAAATGGTGGGATGACGATCCGGAAGTTGAAGCTCGGTTGTCGAGGCTCCGCCCGCTGTTCCGATTAGACCGCGAATATGGTCGGACCTCCGGCAATTCACCGGCGAGACGCTGAATTGAAAAGGCTCGGAGCATATACTTAAATTGTCTCTCTGTCATCGCCGACAACCACACTCGATTTAAATACTTGACGGGATGCAGAGAGAGGCCTCTTCTTCACGGAGCTTCTCGCCTAGAATAAATGAACCACATTATGACGATCCGGAGTGGCGCGCGACAAGAGAGGCGTGCTATTGCCGAATTTCGGAGAACGCGTGGACCTCCATGCCGAGACCGGCGTCATCAAGTGGCCGAGGCCGAGCTCGCAGAGCTGCATCGCAGTGACCGAGGTCGCGCCGTCGGCCCGTAATATGTAACCGGGACGAGGTAGAGGTAGGATTAGTATAGATGAGTCTGAATTCGATTTTTCTGTGGATCGCCTGCCTTTCCCGATCCGCCCGTCCCGTAAAATGTAACCTCGTACATCTTTTATTTAATAAGAATGGTTTTTGTTGACTTTGTATTTGAACAAGAGTAACATACGAAAGTAGTTCGTCTCGTGAGAATTCGCTTCAAAGAAATCGCTCTCGTACGAAGGTAGGGGTTCCTGTTTTTTGCCGAGGTCGTCGGGAGGGGTGGTCCCCTTCGTCTACATAGAGAGAACACTTCGAAATAAACGAAGGTAGTCTGATCTCGTATGTAGGAATGGTTCTGTTTTTTCGGAGGTCGTTGGGAGGGTGGTCCCTCGCCTACATAGAGAACGCTCAAATAAACGAAGGTAGTCCGATCTCGTATGTAGGAATGGTTCCTTTTGCCGAGGTCATCGGGAGGGTGGTCCCTTCATCTACATAGAGAGAACGCTCAAATAAACGAAGGTAGTCCGATCTCGTATGTAGCAGCATGTTGTTAGATTTACATCTGTATGAAACGAACGTAATCGACCTCCGTCGAGGGAATTTGTCCTCCGTAGAGGGAAAATAATGTGAAGATTAGTTATGCATTAGTGACAAGTAGAACTCAGAAAATAAATATTTTATTGATAAAAGACGACGCGACCACCAAATAAGACTCGGACTCTAAACAGACTTTAAAATATGACGAACAAGACCGACCCTTGACACTTATGCATAATATTTCTTGGATGGATGATGTGCCATGCGTTGGGTAATTGCTCACCGGACAACCGAGCGAGCTTATAGCCTTTGCCGAGGACTTCGTCGATCTTGAAGGTCCTTCCCATGTGGCTTCCAATACCGAGCCGCGCGGCTTTGCCGACTTCATTATTTCGAGTACGAGGTCGCCCACTGAATTGTCGGGTTTAACGCTACCGGTTGTAATACCGAGCTACTTGTTGCTTGTACCGAGCTTCCTCGATGTAGGCGAGGTCTCTTTTCTTCGAGTAAGTCTAGATCACTCGTAGATTTTCCCCATTTGCCGCAGAGAAGTCAACGGTACGAGGACCTCAGATCCGATCTCTCGCAGGATCATCGCTTGGGTTCCATACACCAACCTCGTATGGTGTTTCTCCGCTCGAGGTCCGAGGTGTTATTCATGCGACCATAAGACCTGTGGTAGATTTTCCACCCGAGGCCTTTAGCTCGGTCGAGACGAGTTTTAGACCTTTACGATGGTCCTGCTGGTAACTTCGGTTTGACCATTTGCTTGAGGATGGGCCACCGAGGTGAACTTTGTTGATCCAAGCTCTCGACACCAATTGAATGTCTTATCCGTGAATTGTGTTCCGTTATCCCAAAGGAGGATGTGGGGGATGTCGACACACTATGTTCTTCCATACGGTTGAGGCGTTTGCTTGTGATTTTCGCCAAGGGCTCAGCCTTCTACCCACTTCGTGAAGTAGTCGATCGCAACAATTAAAAATTGAGCCGCCCCGTGCTTTACAAAGGGGCCCACAATGTCAATCCCCATTGCATAAACGCCAAGGGCTCTGCATTTGAGGTGAGGTCGGTCCGGGTAGCCTGGCACGCTCCCCATGGATTTGACACTTGGACACTTTTTACGAGGTCCATTGAGTCTTGGAACATTGTCGCCAATAGTATCCCCATCGCACTTTCTTTCGACAAGGCTCGGGGTCCGATGTGGCTTCCGCACGAACCTTCGTGTATTCTCGTAGAACGAATTAGCTCGGTTCGCCCCAAGCACCTTAAGAGAGGTTGGAGATATGATCAGATAGACTCGCTCAATTGTATATCGCAGAGATTTGTTCAGATCCTCCTAGCCTCCAACTTGTCGTAAGGGCGTCCTTCTTCCAAGTACTCGAATGGAGTCATCCAATTGGGTTCTTCATCCGAGACTATGTTAACCTCGGCCCGCCTTCGCATCGCTTATGCTCCTCGCTGACTTCCTCATCATGGCGGGTTCGTTGATGACGAGGCCAATTTACTTAAGATGTCACCGGCTATTTTGCTCCTCGATGCGAACTATCCGAAGTGTGAGAAAGTCCCATGTGCTTTTTGCTTTTCAAGATACTTCTTCATTCCGCCGCTACTCAGATTTTCCCAACATTTGGCTTACGACGACTTGAGAATCACTGTGAACTTGCACGGCTCAGATCCGGAGACTTTGAGCGAGGCGAAGTCCCGCGATCGCCTCAGACTCCACTTCGTTGTTCAGATAATGTGAACCGAAGTGAGTAGGCGATTTCTTGGTTGTCCGGCCCAGGATCAACGAGTTGCCAAAGACCGGTGTTTCAACCACGGGTTCGGCTTTGGCATCGTCTCGACACGGATTCGGGCTTCGGTTTTCGCAGTATGATATATCGTGCTCGCCAGTTCGATTGCCCATTTCGCGATTCTCCTCGATAGCTTCGGGCTTCGTCAATACTTGCCAAGTGGGTAGTCATGAGGACTTCATGCGATGTGCATGGAAGACGGACGTAGTCTCCTCGCGGCATTTACCAATGCTAGGCAAGCTCTCCAGGGCCGATACCTGCTTCCTGCCTTTAGTGCTCGGTGATGAAATACACCGAGCCGACGTCCTTCTTCTCGCATCAGATCGCACTTATGGATTCGTCCGAGGCGCGAGAGAAAAGGACCTCTCCTCTTCGGACGGATAGAGTGGGAGCTCGGCGAGGTAGCTCTTGAGGTCTTCGGCGGACCTGCACCCCATCCCATGAGAATTTCGGCTTTTTGAGTACCTTGAAGAAGGTAGTCGCTATCCGCGGCTTTTGAAAGGAAGCGGCTTAGTGCTGGCTATGCGCACCGTCACCTTGTGTACGCTATGGATAGTCTTCGCATCTTCATTTCAAAATGGTTTGGACCTTGGTCGGGTTTGCTTTTAGCCCTTTTTGAAACCCAACACCCTAAGAACTTTCCGCACCGGATCGCAAACGTGCATTTCGGGAACTTTAGGTTGATTTTCGAAGGCCGAGGACGATCGCTTTTGACGACGATGTCGTCACGATACTCAACTATGTAGGGTGAAATATTTTGTCCACCATCCTTTGATAGGTCGATTTTAAGGCGTCAATGGCATCTTTTATATGAAGACCGAAGTGTATGAAACAGAGTCTTCGCTCCAGACTTGGTGATACCTTTGTATAAGTCCAAGAAACCAAGACTTCAGACCACCAACGCGACAATGTTGGGAAGGGATAGCTACTTGGGCAATGCTTGTTGATTGTAGATCACATTGATCTACACTTTCTTCACCATCACCGGGTCACATATCCAGTCGGATATTTGACCTCCTCATATTATCAATACACCGCGTCGATGTTGAGCGGTGAGTGATGAATACTCTCTCGTGGTGAAACCAACCGACGACCTTCAATGGCTCTCGACCTCTTCCATCGCCCGATGTCGTGCTTTTAATAGTGGACTCGTCATGAATGCTTGGTTGTGCGAAGATTCTGCCTGGCTTTATGTTCGGTCGATCTGGTATTCGGATCGATCGAACCATGTTGGAAATCCTTGGTGTTCGTTGCACATTTATTGTACAATCTCTTCCCCTCGTGGTGGGTATTTTTATCGTCGCAGACCGTGGTACGTTGAGCATCACCGTGGTGGGTATTTTATCGTTTGAGCACAGCTTCAGCCAATCTCGCCCTAGTATGATGTTATACGGCGAGTTGGCCTTCACTACGAAGAACCGCACCACCTTGGTCGAGGTCGTTGGTGCTTTCCCACCGTGACGGGTAGCTCGATTATTCCTTCGGCGGCCTCTTCCGGACGAAGCTTCGAGCGGCGGTGCTGCGCGTGAGGTGTGCTTCTTCTACCCTAGCTTGTCAAAGCAATCCTGAAGAGGATGCTTACCGACGCCTTGTTGTCAATGTAAACGCTGCTTACCAATTTATTTGCGACTACTACCGATCACCAACGCATCCCGGTGAGGTATCGTCATAGTACGGGTCGCCCTGAGAAGGTGATCGCCTCGTCCTTTCTCGAACCTCTTATTGGTAGGTTCGCGGTTCAGGACTTGAGCATCGGCCTCGTGGAGGACTTCGTGACTCACGGGAGCCCTGTAATAGTGGAGACCACCCCGTCATATTGGGGCTCGCCATCTCCTTCCTCGCTTGCTGCGCTTTTGTTTTTGTAGGGGCACAATTTCCTCTTCCTCTGCTTTTTTCTTTGACTTTGGTCGGCTTGGCGACTGTCCTGGTATTTCTTCGAGGATCCGTCCCGAACTAGCGTTTATTTCACCCATGAGCTCTTTGCACTCTTCGATGTCGTGCTGTAATCATCATGGAATGAGCAAGATTTATCCATAGGTCGGCACCTCTTCCTCTCCGCCATCGGTCGAGGCTTCTCGAATAGGTTCATATGGAGTGCGAGATTTACGCTCGGCTTCGTCAACGGGGTGTCTTGAGGTCGCCCGAGGCGCCGCGGACCGAGCTCGGACTTTATCGGGCGATGTAATCATCCGTGGCGCGCCGCCTGGTTCCGATCTTCCTTCCTTCGCCTCTTCTTCCTTTTTCGAAGGTCTGCGCTTTGCTTCGCGCTTTTGTCGCCTCGTCCGCTTTGGCGAACCGGTTGGCTATGCGCCACAGCTCGCTGGCAAGACGGGTTCGTATTGACGATCTCTCAGATAAAGCCCCGCAAGATGCCGCTTTGGAAGGCCGAGATGACTAACAGTCGCTCACGTCTTCGACCTTCAAACACCCTTGTTAAACCTTGTCATGAAGTCGCCGATGGACTCATTACGGCTTTGCTTTATGGTGAGGAGGCGGTGGACGACGTTTTGATTCCGCCTGAAGAACCTTCGTGGAAGCGGCCATCGGTCGCGATAGAGCCGATGCTTCCGTAGGTAGATCGCCGAACCACCGCGGGCGTTGTCGACGAGTAACTCCGGAAGAGTTTACACATATGGACTCGAGCCGAGCTGTTGGTTGATCATGTTGTATTGGAACCGCGAGAGGAAGTTCTCGTGGATCCTCACCGTCATAGGGCGATGCTTGGTACCCGTATTTATCCGGGAGAAGTGTTGAGTATTCTATTTGAGAACGGGTGGCTATCTTCCGTATCCATCAAGCCGCCCTCGAGATCGGGACGAGTTCGACGATCGAACTCGCTTAGGTGACTCGGACCGACTTCGCGACGACCCCGATGTTTTTCCTCGCCGCCGCCCCTCGGAGATCGGGCGGAGTTCATTGGATGGATTGGCGACTCGGCCGGCTTCGCGGTGATCACGACGTCCTCTCCCGTTGCTCGTTCCTCGCGGTCGGTTTGGGCCCCGACCTCTCGTTGTGATGCCTCGTATCTAGATGAGGCTTCGTGTTCCGCTCTTCGTGACGTGGCCGACCACCGCTTCACGAGGAACCGGAGAAAGCTCTCCTTATTTTCTCGAGAAATCCTCGACGACGCCGTCGAGGTTTACTGCGGAGCGGAGGTTCCCCGGATTATTGCTACGATCGCCTTCGCTATGGTAACCGCCTCCCGCAGGACGGGGTGTCCGTGTTCGTCAAGACTTTGGATATGCTCCTCGGGGTTTCTTCTCCGATTGGGCTCTTCCCGAGTTGAGCTCGGCGTGCCCTTTCGCCGTCGCCGTTGTTGTTGCCATGACGGTCCTGGATGCACGGCTTCACGGTGTACCGGTCATGATTATTTCCGTAAACGGTGGTTGATCGAAACACAAAATTTCGGTTCCCACGACGGCGCTGATGATCGATCTTAAATTGTAAGGAAAATTAAGATCGATCGTGAATAAGATGGAAGATGATATCAAAAGAGTGAATGATAAAATTAATAAATTAATATCTATCCAAGTCTTAACTAGATTCGAGATATTCAATTCTTTAGATTGTATATATAGAGAGCTTGAGAGAGGCGGTCTCCTATGTATCCTATCAATATATATATATAAAATCCGAAAAATTCTTTAGTACAAAATGATGATAGATTATTAATGTCGATGGAAGATGATATCAGATAAAATTAATAAATTAATATATTCTTATAGTATTTCAATATATATACAATGATAATTTTCTCCAATATAAATGATACTTTTATTCAATATAAATGATATTTTTGAATAGTGTAAAAAATACATAATACTTTTCTTCAATATAAATGATATTTTTGTTAAGAGCAAATGATAATTTTGTTCGTCCGTACCGTAACATATGCATAGGAGTTTTTGTGATATATATATATATATATATATATATATATATATATATATATTGTTCTGAATATACAAAATATTATTTTATACAGTTTTGTTTAATAAAAAATGTAATATACAATCTATATTTTGTAAATAAAATATATTTTTGTATTAGTATAGGTTAGTTAAATTTGTCTAGAAATATTTAGTAGCTAGCTCCTTTATGTTTTAATCACTCGGCCACTATTTATGGTTTTGGGGTAAATATGTTTTTGGTAACTTCGTTCAATACGCAGAAGCCCATAAAATTATTTTTAAACAATAAAATTTGCGTTTCTTTGAGACGGTCAAATAATAATATGAATTCATATGATTAAAAAGTCACAAGTTTAAACTTGTTTTTCAAGATATTGCACAGGAACATGGGATGCGTGCACCGAATGTAGTAGTTGCAGATTCTCGTGAATTCAAAAAATAAAACAAAAAAAATTGCTAGGCAAAAGTTGTGGGATTAACTAAAATTAGTTCGTGAATTTACGACTGCAGACCACGAATTTATGTACACAATAACGTTAATTTAAACTAAATTAGCCAAGAGGCAAGTTCTTATGTTATGGTTATAAGCGGTGATAATTAGGGCTGCAACATCAAACAAATTCTACATTATTATAAGAATAGTAAGACATAATGACCACTTGGGAAAAGTTAGTTTGACTGGATCTCCAAGTAAACCAATGAGAATATAGATTCCTTTGAATCTTTGACTAGTTAAGCAGTAATTAAATCGGCATCAGCAAATAAAGAAACAAGAAAAGTGAAATGAGATTGATGTTAAGTTGGAATTAAGTAGGTGTATTTATTTATTTATAAAATTTAGTGATATAATCTTTAATTTACTTAAATCAAGTACAACAATATTTATTAAAGCTGAGTGTGATTAATTAGATTTGGACCCGTAATAAGTAAGAAGAACCGAAGGGTTTTCTTCACATAATAATATTTTATTAATATAAAAAATTTAAAAATATTAGAATAAGAAAGGGGTAGGTGGAGAGTTTGATGGAGAGCGATGGGAAAGGATAAAAAATAAATTAAAGAAGGTAGAGGAAGAAAGTAAGGTTGTAACTGACTCAAATTTGATTTTGATACGTTACAAAATCATTGAGAAATCATTTATTTAATAAATAAGTAGAGCCTGAGTTTAGTCTATCTCAAAAAATATAGAGCTTAGCTCGAGTTTGATGATGTTTAACTTATTGCTGCGAACTTCCTTAACCAACTTTATTTATCTTTGTATTTCATTTTCGTAATAAATTAGTAATCAATTAATATAAATTAACATTTTTTAAAAACAATCTAACTAAGTGGAAAGTAAATTAGAATATAATAATCATAACTAAAATATAAATTAATGTTAAATTATTTAATAAAATCGATTATATTTACCCATTTAAGTAAGACAAATGTCAATAAACAAATATTAGATGTCAATAGATATATATATAAAAAGATTCAGTAGAACTAAAATTTGAATATCAGAACTTACAAATTTTTATTTGAAAAAACAAATAAATGATTACAGCTAACTGATTCATCAAAAGGAATATATTTTGAGTAGTTTAAGAGAATTGGCTAACTATTAGATAAATAAATTAGAAACTTGCGCTTTTAATTAAGATTTCCATAAATAAAAATAATAATGAAGCTAAATAAGATTAATTATAAAGCTACGTTAGACCAATATTAACAAAAAAAACATTAAATGAGAATAGACTTATAATATAAATAATAGTGTAAATAACATATGAATATCAAACTTTAAGGTATATATTTAAGATATATTAGGTAAATTATATTTTATGGCTTGATATTTAGAATATTCACTAAAAGTTCTGACCTTACGGTGAAGTTGATTTGATAAAAAATCCTGGATCAAAAGTCTGAGCTGACACATGGAGTCATGTATGGAGTTTCAGCCATATTTTTTAAATCACGTGGATCTTTTTTTCATCAAGCATCAAAAAATAACTTTATTGTGATGTCTAAGTGAAAAATAATAATTTTTCTTTAGATGCCTAAGTAAATGAAAAAAATAAAAAATTACCCCGTAATATGGAGTTCGAGCTCAAATTGAAAAGCAGAAAAATAAAAAGAAAGAATTAAAAAAAAATTAACTAAAAAATGAGCAGACAATGCCAAATTTAAAATCCAAACTCTCAATACCTCTTAAATGAAGAATTTATATTTTGTTGCCATCGTAGATTTTAAATTACAAAAATTCATGTACGTTCGTCCGTACAGTGTGAATGTCTTCGTATATATCATACATATCCCTCATATATATGGAGTCGGAAGCTTATACACATGCTTTTGTATACTTCTGCACTCATATGTGGGGGATATACATGTCACGTATGAGATGTTGTCACATAAAATCGACATGATCGGAGTTTGTACTAAAACTTATGTTTTGGATTTAGTTGGGCTGCAAATTTTTCGGCCCCATTTTTTTGGGAAAGCCCGATGAGTTTAGATTAGACCGGACCGATCGCCTATTTACCAGCTCTAATCACACTAAAATAATAAAAAAGAGGTAACTTCAATTATAGCATTTGTCATAAGAAAGGCAAAATCTTGCCACCTTTTAAAAAACATACAAATTATAGCCTATGTCCTATACCCTCCCCCAATCCCCAAACATCCCCCACAAAAAAAACGAATTGTGACAGTTGTTGTGCCTAATTCATTCGTCTTCGGTGCCATGCACGACCTTTCACCCTCTAAACTTCCAATTAGACAAGAATAATGTCTAGGTTTGAAGAGGACGACAACTTCGAATCGGACGACACGACAATGATAGAGGTTACCATAAACAATCGACGAGTTAACATTCATAATGCAGTTTATCGGTATTTTGTTGTTTAATATAAACGATTTAGAATTCGAAAATTTTGAACTCCGAGTTTTTGTAGTCGTGATTTTCGTGAAATTTACAGTATTTGGCAATCAGTGGTGTATAGTCCCTACTATAGTATATGAAATCGTCAAATGAGTAAGTATAAATGATTTTTGAAAAATGGCTAGAATTTATATATTTTTAAAATGGTGCTACATGTTATTTGTGTTAGAGCAAATAGACTAGAAATACCAAATGTCTCCTAAGAAAATAACAATCTAAAACCTTTCCCACTTCTAATATGAAAGCTAAAAAATCATTCGTTCCTATTAAAAGAAAAATGGGCCCAAAACTATTCAAAGTTCTTTGGTGAAAACCTTAAAGCCCAAAAGATTTATCTAAATGTTGCTTTCCTAACTAGGACTATTATCAATATATGCTTGTGTTATATCATAAAAAACACAATATGTGTGACACATGTGGTAGTTTAGCAACAAATATTGTATATAAAGAATCCTCATGAAATTTATAATCATTTGATATTTGTTGAATTTTGTTGCAATTGTCAGAGAAAATTCAATACCATATAAGTTAATTTTAAAATAATTGTATGAATTCTTATTATAATGTGTTTATATCACAATATCTCTAAATTTATAAAATTTTAACAACTACATTGAGGAAATTAAAATACTAAGAAAGCGTACCAACCAGGCCGACTGGCTCGCCGTGGCCCGTACCTGCCTATCACATACCCCACTTGGCTCGCGGTGGCCCATACCTTCTGCTTACCATCTCTAGAATAGATGTTGTACGTTATTTTTAACGCAAGCTTAAAGATGGTCTTAAAGCACTTGAAATCCTCTATCTCAACTTTGGTGCTCCACGTCCAATTGTCAAAATTTTTTAATAATTATTTTTATTTTTTGCACCAATTTCAATTTTTTTTGATTTAGTTTAATTTTACAATTATTAACTAGGATTTATTTTTATATTTAATTTGTTTTTTTAGTTGAAATTGATTATTTGGGTTGATTATTTAAAAATTATGATGTATATATTTATATTTATTTAAAAATTCATTTTTGGCAATAAATGATAATAGAGTTCATTATATATGTTTTTTTAGTTGATAATAAACATTATTAAAATATAAAATTAATAATGGGGTATAAAAGAACAAATATAGAGTTGGGACATAAGATTATATCTGATAATAAGGTGTTTAATATATTATATTGGTAAATAGTTCCTCTATGAAAAGAGGTATTTATAAATTATATTGGTTTGCGAAAAGTGGCTAGTATTTAATTTTCACCAAGCAAAATGACTAGATTCGATATTTTCCTCTATGTAATAAGGCGTTTAATAAATTATATTGGTAAGTAATTCCTCTATGAAATAAGGTTTTTTAATAAATAATATTGGTAAATGATTATAGTTTTGTGTAGTAAAAGTAACAAATTTAGTTTTGTTTTATAATATTATTTAAAATACATTTTACATTTTTTGATGATTTAAACTTTTTGCTTTACAATTTTCAATGTATTGTTTTTTTTTTGAGGGCGAAATTTTCTTTTCAGCTTAATTTATTTCAAACTTTCAACTAATTTTACTCACACTGCCACCACCGCGCCACCACTGGCCGCTCGCATCCCCCACCGCCGACCACCATAACCGCTGCCGTTCCCCCACCATTATCTCCTGCACCACCAACAAATCGTAAAACCCAGAGAGAGAGCTCAAACACTGCCTAAGGCTGCTCCAAGTGTCTCAAATTCCAAGCTTTCTTCACGATTACAAAATTCCCATAGTTCCATCCTCCTAAACTCTTTCTCAAGATTCAGATTTCCTTGCCTAGAATCTCAAATGCTGTTATAGTACCTCAATACTTATGATACCGAAAGATCTCCTATCGGGGATGCGGGGCTCAACGTTTCAGCCACTGCTACTCAACTGTTTGACAAATTGCCCCAGCCAAATTTTATTTTCTTTCCATTGATTTCCACCACCGCTGTTTACACGGTTCGCTCAGAGATGGAAGTATCAGCAAATCTAATCCAAACAATACATAATTCCTTTACTGGTGCTGGAATATATTTTGCAACTCCTGTTGCATCTTTGAGGGCAAATGAATCCGATTTGGTAATGTGCTTCAGTTATTTGAAAAAAATAACTTTCTCATTACTTTTTTTTTCTTATTTATTTATTCAGTGTTTGAATTTTTCTTTTCCGGGTTTAGGTCCGAGGATTGTTGCAGATGCTTCAAGGTTTATCGAGTTCGCTATTTTATTGGGATGAGACTGGGCTGTTTTTTCGCTTCAAAATGGGAATTTATGTGACTCATCTTTCACAGACAAGTTTGTATCACATTCTTGAACAGTTTCTATATGCTGGCACATGCTTAAAATTGGTTGATATTGTGGTGAACAAAGTTGAGAAAACTAAGAGCTTGCCTCCACCAACTTTAAGAGCATTCGCTTGCTCTGTTAGCACTTGGCTTAGAGTATGTCGCATTGACATATGAGTTTTTTATATCAATATTTACTTGGTTTTCTAGTTTAATGACCTCTTCTTTCTGTTTTCGTCATGCTTTGATTAAATTATGCCTTCTCTGTTGCAGAGGATACGTGATATTGCTCTGCAAGAAGAGGTGAAAATAAACAGCCCAAATGTTAATACTGCTGTGTCTATCCTGGGGTTGTCAAGTTCTTTATCAAGGTTTGTTTGCATATTACTTGGTTTTGGGGCTGGAATTTTGTACATTATATTGCTTTTTAGAAATGAAATTAAAATTTTGTGCTGACAATCAAATGGCAGCTATACACTTGATATTTTCTGTTGATGTGTTAGAAGCTGAATGATGGTGAGTTTCTCTTTATTGGTGTATGAAAGGCCACTAATGGTGGGTATTCAAACTATAATTTGCCTTGATCTGTAGAAACAAAGAAAATGCATATTGTCAAAATCCAATCAAAGAACTGCACTCAATGTTTCTCTTTTCCCGGTTTCATTGTGAGTCACATGAATTATTTGTTCAGAACATGCTTAGCAGTTTTTATCAAGACATTATTATATTCAACTGATGTTCTTGCTTCTTTCTGTTTCTGTTCTAATCATGTGCAGAGCTACATGTTTCAAGCTGTTGTATCTTAACTTCTAATTTAATTTTATTGGCCTTCTTTTGGATGAGCTTATCTAAGAGCCTTCCTACCTTTCATGGCTTCCTAATCATGGTTGATAACTGTTCTGTGTTGTAGTCTGTGCTCAGGAGCGGAATATTTGTTTCAAATAGTGCATGGGACCATCCCACAATCTTTTTTTGAGATTGATCCCTCTGTCGTGGCGGCAGATATTGCTGTACACATTCTGAACCATCTTTATGGGAAGCTCAATGAAGTTTGTCTTGTGCAAGGAGGAGAGGTCATCAGATAACTTTGCTAGTGAGATTTCATACTCATGAGATGCACGTCTTAACTCTTAAGATTTAATCAAAAAATATGCTGGTTACAGGATGATGCATACCGGATGCTGCTTTATATATTCGTAGGAAGTTTGCTGCCTTATATTAAGACCCTTGATTCATGGCTTTTCCAAGGAACTCTTGATGATCCATTTGATGAGGTATTTCCTTTTTAATTTTTTTATTTAGGTGTATGTTGATGATCTTTTTAAGTCAGATATTGCCTATCCTGCTTTTTATGTTGAGAGCATTTCCTAACATGAAAGTTGAATATAAGTATTTGGTTTTAAAATATAATTATAAAAGACTTTTAAATCACCAAGAGTGTTAAATAAGTTTCCCATCAAAATCTGTGCCTTCTACACTTTGTTTTGTATATGTAATCATGTATATTGTTTGTGTTCTTTTTGGGAATTGCTATATTCGTCATAGTTACCCTTTTAGAATCAAGAGTTTATTCCAGATGTTAAAGGTCTTTCACATGGAAGATCTTCCAAACCAAAACCCCTTTCCACATAATGGATGCAGCTAATTCTCCCTCAGTTTCAAATAGCATGGCAGCTGGTCCCAGTTTCTCTGCTGTCCCTTGCCTTCTGAGTTTTTACTCTCTTCTGTTTTTACTATATGCTTGCTTCCACTGAGGTGGGATATTTCTCTGCTGTTTATTTATCTGAGTTTAAGCATTCTGATACTCTTTCTTAGCAACAAGGGACTCATATATTTATCTTGTACCCTTCTTAAAAATTGAGAATGTCATTGGTCAAATTATTTCATTGATTGGTAGGTTCTTGCTAATATGGTTCCAACATAAAAATAAAATAAAGACGGCAGCAAGTATTCATTGAGGAAAAGAATAAACCTATAGTTTTGCTTGAAGAAATATGGGGAACGGATGTTCTCAAGTCTAGAGATATCATAAACTGCAACTGTGAAATGAATGTTATTTATTAGATTTGATAATTGGTCTGTGTGCAGCAGTTAATTGTTTGGTTACTTTAGCTTTTAGATATAGGTCCAAACAAAGTCCTCCTGTGTATTGATGTTGTAGCTTGCTGATAAAACTATTTGCTGTTGTTCTTTGATGAATAATTTTAAATTCCAAATCTAGTATTTTTGCTTGTTTCAATTTCTGAGGTAGATTGAGGAAATGAAGAGCTTTACTCAATCCCCATAAGACTAAATGTCTCCTTCTTGTTCCTTGTTGCCCACTCTCTCTCCTCATATACATGCATATGCAGGTTAGTCTCCACCTTTTACCTTATGGAGGAAAAAAGCTATTAGATCATTAGTAATCTCTGTGATTTACTGATTTTCCATTTTCCTAAGCTGCTCGTTAAAAGTCTGTACCAGGACATCCTTTGTTGAAATTGCTATCCTGTTTGATTTCCTCTCTTTGCTGATAATAACCATGCCTTGCTTATGCGCTTCAGTGATGTCATTGTTTGCTTTCATCTTTTGTTTACGGCACCTGAAACCTCAATGCAGTTTTCTTTCATTTTATCTTTTTGATATAACCTCGATGTTACACATTAGTTCTGAAGCATGCCTCGCTGTAGATAGGGTATTGTTCACAATTTTTTATGAATTGTTTTTTATATGAGTGCAATTCCAATGTTGGTGCTGTGTGCTTTTCGCAGATTTTTTTCGTTGCAAATAAAAGAATTGCCATAGAGCAGGCTGAGTTTTGGGAGAAAAGCTATCTGCCGAGATCATCTATGTCAGGAAAATTAAAATTTGCAGATTTAGCTCCAGATCCATCTAAATTGAAAGAAGATATGACTGGCAGAGCGTCTGTATCTTTGTCAAGTGTTGCCGCAGGAAAAGAAGATAATAATAATGACTTTCAAGCTTGCCCATTATTCATCAAAGACATTGCAAAAGCTATCATTTCTGCAGGTAAATCATTGCAGCTGATCCGGCATGCTCCTATTGCATCTCTTTCAGCAGTTTCTGGTGATGATCTTAAAAGTGTGTATAGCATAGCTGGGTTGACTTTATCAGAAGCCTTTTGCCTGTCACTAATAGCTCTTGTTGGTCATGGTGATCACATCGCTAAGCATTTATGGCAAGATGACAAACACTTAGTTGGGTCTGTTGGAAATGGTGAGGAGCCAGATAAGACTGATAGGATCTCAGCAGCAAAGATGCAGCCAAAAGAATTCTGGCAGAAGTTATTACATGATACATTAGCCCAGAAAAGAAATACAAGGACAGATGCAATTAATAACCAAAATCTGAATTCATTGGAAGGTCATTCAAATAAAACGGGCATATTTTCCCAATTATATTGTTCACAAAACCCAGCTATTACTGTTTGTCTTGAGACTCTTCATGAGAATGAGGATGCTTGGAGCTCATTGAATATTTCTCAGGCCTTTAATCTCCCCCCCCTAAATGATGAGTCACTAAGGCAGGCTATATTCAGTAATAACAGTGAAGGCACTTTGACATTCAAGAACATGAATAGTACTTTTCAGTTTGGTGAGTTACAAGATACGAGATTCCTGGAAGATGCAAAATTACTTGAAGTTTTGCTTCCCTTTCCAACTCTTCTTCCATTTTTCCAGGTATTGTATCCTGTATTTTCTTTATTGAAGAAAGATTCTAGCTAATCTTAGTTTTATCTAAGATTTACTACTTTCTTTTATGTCATAGGAGGACCTTCAGATGTCAGAGGTTTTACCTTTTCAGAACAATTGCACTCTTCCATCAAGAATCCTTACTTGGATTCAGAATATTGAGCCTAAAACAACTCCTCTCCCTGCGGTGATTATTCAAGAATGCCTCATCTTCTATATAAAGAAACAGGTTCATGATAGTGATTATATACTTTACAGTTATAATAATATTGATGAGTGATACTACAGCTTTTGGATTCCATATGCAGGCTGATTATATTGGGAGGACTATGTTGTCAAAGTTACAGAATGAGTGGAGATTGCTAGATGAGTTGGGTTTTCTACGTGCCATATATTTATTAGGATCAGGTAACAAGGTTTTACTGTTCCAGATATCCGTGTACATGAACATATTATTCATGTATTAACAATTGGGCTGGAATCTTGCAATTTATAGGTGATCTGCTGCAACACTTCTTGTCAGTTATCTTCAATAAGCTAGACAAAGGAGAATCGTTGGATGATGATTTTGAGTTGAACACAATATTGCAGGTTTAGTTCCTGGACTCAAAACTATAGTATTCAGGCTATCATTAAATAAAATCCAATCTGTGATCATTAAAAGGATAATTGTGCTCATACCTACATTCGTCCATGACTTCATTTAATCTACTTTGGAGTCTACAATATTCAGTTGATTGATTTTCAAATTTCATGTCTCCTGTTAAGCCAAATTTTGCTTTCCCTAAGTAGACAGAAGAGTCCTTTTCTGATGGTTGCTTTCGGAGGAGACCTTAATGAGCTTGACTTGGCTCGTGTTGGTTTTTGCATTAACCAAACTACTGCATTTCTCTGCATGCTCTCCAGGATTGTAGAATAATAACATCCTTCTTGAGAGTCGTGTCATTCTCTCACTGTACTGTTGACTTTATATTTTGTCTTTTCCATGAGCACATGTTCTTGACATGATTTTTCATTTAGTTTTACTTTTGGAAAGAGTTCTGCTTTCTTTTATCATTGTATGTTAAGGTAAGATTTTGATGTTTCTATAACTCAATATTTTTATTTTATTATTTTTTATTTTCTGCTTTCGTAAGTGTTCACTTTGTTTTTCTTGGGCTTGTTTCCCTAACTTTGTTAATCCCAATATTCAATGGTATTCAGTATGGCACTCTATCTTAGATTACGCCCCATATAGTGTATTGCGAACTAAAAAAACAACAATATCTTTGGAGATTAATTCTGTTTTATGAAAACCGTAGCCTTTGCAGGCTCGAGTTAGATTATTTCAGAAATGAAAAGATCACTACATAGTGTCGTGACCAAATTGTGCTACTCTATTTGTCCAGAAATACTGAAAAGCTCATGAGTACAGTATAATTTATTGAAGCTTTAGTGGCATTTTATTAACTTCTGAAACTCTGGAAGTCCTATGAGTAGTATTTCCTTCATTTGTTTCTAACTATCAGTCAGAAATATTTTAATACCAGATTTTAGTTTACCTCAGGAGTCAATTAGGAATTCTTCTGATAACGTGCTGCTGAGTACACCAGATTCGTTAGTGGTATCAATAGGCAAAAATCTTGGTGAAGACGAACAAAGCAACCCATCTAGTTCTGTCTCAACGCCTCGCAAAGGTGGAGGACAGAGCTCTGGCATGGATGTCCTCGAGTCTCTGAAGTTCACATATAAGGCATGCACTTTCAAAAATGTTTATCTCTTATTCAGCTTTAATTTAGTGGTGTAGCTAGAATTTGAACTGAAATTTCTTTTGTATCAAATACAATAGGTCTCTTGGCCACTTGAACTAATAGCGAACCTGGAAGCAATGAAAAAGTACAACCAGGTATCAATCTAACATGTTGATAGGAATAGCTCATATTTGTGATATTTGATGATATCATCACTGTATTTTCTGCAGGTTATGAATTTCTTATTGAAAGTTAAACGTGCAAAATTTGTGCTTGACAAGGCTCGGAAGTGGATGTGGAAGGTACGTCCTGCTAATTAGCAGCCTTTAGTTTGTCTGAAGTGGCTGGACATTCATATTGAAACTATTTCAGCAAACCAAGTTGATCAGTTATGTTGCACATTCAGTTTTGTCCTCTAATGACAGTATTTTGAATCTTGATATTTTAACTTTGGATCTTTCAGGATAGAGGCACTGCAACAAGGAAACACAAGCGCCACTGGTTGCTAGAGCACAAACTGCTTCATTTTGTAGATGCCTTTCATCAATATGTTATGGACAGAGTAATGTGGTTCCTAACTTCTCAAACATGAAAACTTCAATTTAGTTTCTTGTTGCGTACTTGTGCTTTATTGAAATAACTAGGTACTGAGGTTTTCTGTTTGAACTATAAGGCTTATATGGTAAATGTTATTTAGACCATCAACTGGTATCTTTTGTGTGAGATAGCAACTATAGTTGCTTTGAGTTTTATGAAGTTTCTACTGAGACATGTCAGTGAAAGAATCAAGTCGAAGTTGACAAACTATCTTGTGGTCTGCATTTCCCCATCTGCATTTCCCCTGAGATCAAAAGATGCCATGTCTGAGTCATTGGCCTTTTCTCTCTTTAATAGGATTAGATTTGATGCTTATGAACGTGAATTGTTTCCAAATATATATCATTGGTCCCTATGCAGTTTGTCAATTATATTTGCTTTTAAGGCACACACAAACCTCCAGTTTTGGTTTTCTCTATGTTCTCTGACCTTAGAGCTCCATCAGGACATCTGATGTGATTGATGATGTTCTTCCTGATAAGAGTATGTGACTTCTTTGACTGGAGGAATTTTTCGCTTCTTTGTCCATCAGAAAATTGCTCGTCAATTCATTATACATGGATTATCAAAGATGAGTTACACAACAAAATCTCACTCTTGAGTTCCTATTTCCAGCATTCCTAAGTGGAGTATAGTTTTCTTTTCAACAAGGGGACTGATGCAGATCAGGAAGGAAAGAGATAATAAAATCTAATTTTGTCAATTATTGGAATAAATTTGAGATCATTGAAGACTTATTTTGAGGGTGACTTTATAAAATTTAGGCAATAAATTAGGGATGAATTATGCTATGCAATTCAGCTTATGAATTGACCGTGTTGTGAAGAAGAAGAGGCCAAGGAGTTGGCTACATAGAATCAAATTTATCAATCTTCTTCTACTTCTTCCCCAATTCTTCACCTTAATTTTTCTGTTCTTTCTCTCCGGACTATATCCTCAATCCTCATTAGGAGGGAAAGCAGTTGTAGACCATTTAAAATGCAAGTATAGTAAAAGGATGGATAAATTATAGGCTTAATTTAAGTCTGTTTTTTATGGATGATTTTATTGAATACACACATTTATTATCAGTAGTCATACGTGTTCTGTAGTTGAGCCGTTTCCTGTTAGCTAAGTCCATCATCGTCATCTGCTTTGGATTTTGGTTAGCATCACTGGGGGCTTATCTTGAAAGCATTCTATCTTGTTATGTTTCATGGCTCATTTACGGTTAAATTTGATGTTTTCATTATATAGTTAACCACTGTGAATAAGTAGTGTTTGTAGATATGCTCCTTTTAGACTGTAACCTGGATACGATGAACAGGTGTATCATAATGCATGGCGTGAACTTTGTGAGGGTGTTGCAGCAGCTGGAACTCTGGATGAAGTCATTGAAGTACATGAGGCCTACTTGTTGTCGATACAGCGACAATGTTTTGTGGTTCCAGACAAGCTGGTTTTGTCCTTGCCCTTTTCTCTTTCACTATTAGCAATTATTCATGTAAACCTCTATAGAACCAACGTGAAAATTGTGAGCATCTGATGAGAGTCCCTATTTACTCACAGTGGGGATTGGTTGCTAGCCGTATAAACAGTATCCTTGGGCTAGCACTGGACTTCTATTCTGTACAGCAAACTATAAGCAGCATTGGAGCAGTTTCTGCCATCAAAGCAAGATGTGAGAAGGAAGTGGAGAGGATAGAGAAACAGTTTGATGACTGCATGGCATTTCTTCTTAGGGTATTTCTTCTTCTTCTTCTTCCTATAAATTTTTATTCATACATTTTCTATCTTCTTTCATTTCCACCTATGTGCTCAATCCAGCTTCCTTCCAAAAGTTATAGAACCTTAAAACCCCTTGGGTTTGTTTGGTGAAGGGTTCATCACAAAACAATTCAGCTTTTGCAATTTAATCATCCCTTTTTTTTCTTTTTAAATTTTAGCAATGTCAATAGCAAACTTGCAGTTTGTTGCTATCTGTTTCCTACCCCTAAATTTGGCAAGATTCAACTGAAATTAACTCAAAAATCGACTTATTAATCTGGAGTGTGTCAGCTCAGCTGAGATGTCATACTTTTCATTTTGCAAATGCCCCAGAAAAAGAAGAGTTAGGTTTAACTTCAATTTAGTTTTGCAAAATCAAGCATCATGAATAAAATTACAAAAATTTGAAAGTTTATCAGTGAAATAACTGAAATTAAAAAAGATATGAATAAAATGCCATAGTGAATATACGTTGTGAATTCTCTTGCAATTAACCCTAAAACAAATTTCATATTTGAAAAAGATAATTATTTGATCGATCCCCTCCTCTTAAGCTATATTTATCTTGAATTGATATAATTTAGTTCTTCCTGGTTCAGTCTTCCAAGTTTCTCTCAGTTACCGAGATTATCTCAAACCTTAATTCTCATCCAGTAGAACACACGAGAATCAGGACATTGGTTTTATGGTTTGCCTTTCTTAATCATGTATTTGGCATTTCAGATTCTGTCTGTGAAGCTCAATGTGGGGCAGTTCCCTCATTTGGTGGCTCTAGTCACTCGTATCAACTATAACTGTTTCTACATGTCTGATGGTGGGGTGTTAACGAAAGCTCCTGGTTCAGTTTCCCTGCGTCCGTCATGATCAACAATGCTGCTATAGTGTATGCATACGAACCCCTTATTTCTCATTGAACTGCGCACGCTTGTAGGCATTGTCAGCATTAGTTCGACAAGGTCTAGGAAGAGCTCTGGATTGGCTGTAGTATTTGAATCTTGTATGCTAACCAAAAACTGCTGCCTGAGATGTGTATATATTTTGTCAGCATAAACGATGGGAACTTGATTGTCGATTACTGATTTGTGGAATTCTTCAGAGGAGTCTTTTGTAGATGAGTGTATTCAAGATAAGTTCAGGGTAAGCTAGCTAAGTGTGTATATTCTTGTTCAAATTGAACTAATACTCGATATGTGACTTGACGCATTCGAGCATCGAGCGTTCGATTCGAGTATAAAGATCTACAACTCAGGCGGGATGATGGTTGTGGTGGCCGTCTTGGTGGATTTGTGGTTGTGCTGGTGGATGAGCGGCGATGATGGAGACAATGGGCTTTTTTTCAGTTGATTTTAATATGTTGTATATCTAAAATAATATTGTAAATCATCGAAATATTTTAACTTTTCAAATCTTCTTTCAACCTTCTCATATACTTCTTTGTAACTGTATTAGAAAAAACCAATAAAATAAAGATTAAATTAGATATAATTAAAAAAAGATGCTTAATATAATTAGATCAATTCACATACATGGAAGAAATTAGTGAGTAATAATAATCAAATTAAGGGTGATGAATTCGCTGCTGTTAATAGGACTAACGCAGTGCTGAGAACATCTGCATGTAATCCATATTCTTTGGCAAAGATGAAGGAGGTAATGGATTGTGGTAGTTCTGCCTGCACCATTACGTACTACAATTAATAATCATATATATGTATATACAAATAATATTTCAAAGGGGCATATACTATTAGGGATGAGTATTCGGTTATTCGGTCGGTTTCGGAAAAATAATAATCGAACTGAACTAACCGAATTTTTAAAAAAAATAACCGAACCAAAATATATTTCGATTAAACTGAATTAAAAAAATAATATTTTTTTCAAATGAATTTATAAATAATATATATATTGATATTATGTACATTAAAAATACATTTTTATATTATATATATATACAAAATATTTTGCAAAAAGAAATATTTGATAGTATTATATAATAAATAAATAATATTATATTTTATAAATATTATATATTGATATAATAGGGAGAGAGAAATGAATAGGATTAAGGATATTGATATATTACAATTACAATACTAAATAAATAAGTAAATAATATTATATATATATATATATATATATAAAATTCGATTTTCGGTTATTCGGTTAAAAATATTCTGAACCGACCGAAAACCGAATTATCGAATTTTAATTTGGTTTTAACCGAATTAACCGAACCAAATTTGATTTTTCGGTTTGGTTCGGTTCGGTTATTCGATTTTCGGGTATTTTGCTCACCCCTATATATTATATATTGGCTAGTTATTATTTTCTTAAGAATATTTAAATTAATAATTAAATTTAATTATTTTCATCTACAACCGCTAATTAATAAAACTTAATTTTGTAAAAAGTTATTTAATAACACTAATATTTCTGTAACATTTTAATTGGGTGCTAATAGGATTGATTTGATTTATAATATATATGTGTACATGTTCTGATGTACATATCTAATGACTTTTAAAAATCAACTTAGTAGGTGTTCTAGTGGTAATATATTACTTTCCTCCAGTCAATCAAAAACTTATATTGCTTTTGATGACACAAATTTTAATAAATTATAATAAGTATAAAATAAGTGAAGATAATAAATGGATATATTAATGCATGGTGAGAGTAAAAATGTGGATCATGTATGATTTTTTTTGTAAATAAATGAAAAATTAAGGATGAGTTGATGTTTCTAAAAATAAAAAATGTAAATATTTAGTGGACATCTCAAACAAGAATTAAATGCAAGTTTTTGGTTGACTCTCTCTCCCAATATATAATGCTATAATATACATATATATAAATATATAATAAATTACTATTTTTTTCGAAAAATATGTAATAATTATGAACCAAAACAAACAACTCTTGTACTCTCAGTCTCAGCCGAGCTGCCGAGTTGAATAGAGTCAAATAGCTTAAAAATCCCCAGCACACACCCGCCGCCGTGCCGCTCTGCTGCGCCACCGCCGAGTCCCAACAGCCAACTTCGCCCATTGCTGTAAAACATACGCCGGCCAACTGTAGGCTGAAACTCTGCTGCGACGCCGCGCCCTACAGTGCAGCCGAAACACCCTATCAACACTTCAACGATTCCCTGTAAGTGGAGCTTCTATATGCATTTATCTCAGATGGTGACACAGATAGGGAGCTTCATTTAAACATTTCTAGCTCTGAAACCCAGAAAAATTCGACCAGATCTTACATAAGAATTTTAGATAGAAAAGAGACCGAAGCCTAGGATTTATTTCCTTTTCTTTTCGGTAAAATCTAGTCGAAGAGTTGCTTTCTTTGTGTTTCAGCTTTGCTCAAGTGTTTGTTTGTTCTTCCTTTGTTGAACGGACAGAGGAATTCAATCCCAAGTAAAGGGGAATTCAACCTATCTCGGTTGATAACATGCTGTGTGCACCCCAGGTGTTTGATTGAATGCGCAATTGAGAAGAAAATGGCGGCTCTAGCATTTGCTCCACCCGTTTCTCCTCCGTGGCAGCTCAATACACCTGGTGCTGTTGCTGTTTCCCATGGATCCCATTTTCTGCCTAAACATGGACCTAGCATGAGTAGGAGGAAAAGATACATGAAAAACCCTGTTGTTGTTGTTGCAACCACCTGCTCCGCATCTCCCCACAAAATAATCCGTGATCCCAGGTTAGACAAGCATGTGGTGAAGCAGAACAAGATGCGGTTTATTCAAAAGCTGAAGACTCTTCTGCTTTCCAAGCCCAAGCACTTCATGCCTATTCAAATTCTGTACAAATGCCGATCTTACTTGTCTTTACCCAGCTCCCGCTCCATCCTAGCTATGATCCGCCGTTATCCCACTATCTTCGAGCTCTTCTATATCCCTACTCCTCCTACTCCATTCCATGCTGCCGGCCCTCTCTCTCAGCTTTGCGTCCGCCTCACCCCGGCTGCTGCAGCCCTTGCCAAAAAGGAGTCTGATCTTAAGAATTCTATGGCTATTTCTTTGGCAGCTAAACTCCAAAAGCTGTTAATGCTTGCCTCCCCATATCACAGGCTTTTGTTACACAAGCTCGTGCATTTGGCTCCCGACCTTGGCCTTCCTGTCAACTTCCGCTCCCGCCTCTGCAATGACCATCCGGATAAATTTAAAGTTGTCGACACTTCTTATGGGCGCGCTCTTGAGCTTGTTTCGTGGGACTCCAGTTTGGCTGAAGCTTTGCCGTGGTGTGATGAGGACAAGTCTCTGGGGCTGATAGTTGACAGGCCATTGAAATTCAAACATCTGAGACTGCGGAAAGGGCTGAACATCAAGAGGTGGCATCATGAGTATCTGATAAAGTTTAAGGAATTCCCGGATGTGTGCCCGTACACTAGCAATCCAGAAGAATTGGTGAAAGAGTCGATGAGGGCAGAGAAGAGAGCTTGTGCTGTTGTGCGGGAGGTTTTAGGGATGACTGTGGAAAAGAGGACACTGGTGGACCATTTGACACATTTTAGGAAGGAGTTTGGGCTTTCTAACAAGCTGAGAGGAATGTTGGTGAGGCATCCGGAGTTGTTCTACATAAGCTTAAAGGGTCAGAGAGACTCTGTGTTTCTGGTGGAGGGCTATAGTGATAAGGGGAGACTGCTGGAGAAGGATGACACAATGGTGATAAAGGAAGAGATGACGAAACTGGTGTTACAAGGAAAAAGGCTGCGGAGGGAGGGGAGGAAGGAGCTCATGAGCAGCAGCAACTCTGATACCCAAACTTTGGATAATCATGTGGATGATGAGTATTATGATGAATGTGAAGAAGACGGATTAGATGATCTGTTCCAAGTAGAAGATTTTAGTTCTGATGATGTTGATGTTGATGGTGATGAAAGTAAAGGGCATCAAGAGGAAGGGGAATTTTGGAGTGCTGAGGGAACTCGATTGCTACAAAATTATAACGATTGTGGTTCAGGACCTTGGTAGTGTCAGCACAACTTGATGTTTTTCTGGTTATGTATATAATTAGAATATAACTTATCGTTCTCGTGTGCTATCTTTGAGTAAATTCTAATAGCATCTGAACATTTTGCTAAATACAATCACCATTCACTATCTTAAAGAATTTAGACCTTGGTTTGGTTCCTACAAAAAAGAAAAATAGAAATAGAGGACCTTTATGCTTGAGAATATGTTCCTATTTTTTTTTCATACGGAGTCGGGAGATGGTAGCTTTGTCATAGAATTAGAGATTTTATAAGCAAAATCATGATCTCTGATAGCATGCATTTATGTTAAACTGTGAACTGATTTCATGTGAGAATTGTAATGGTAACAGTGTCCTAGTTGAAGAGTATTTTCAGTTCTTGCAATCTCTATGTAAACATGAACTTCGATTTATCTTGTTTAAGAAGGTTCTATATAGTTCTCTGTTTACATGAATCTTGTATATCATTACAGCTTATCAACTGAGCTTACAGAGAGAAGTTTCAAGTGAAGGATGAGTTATAATTTTTTTCGTTCAGAAATGGAAAATTTCTCAGCTACAAACTAAATTTATATTGCCTGTTAATAGCATTGAGATATATATATCATACACTGAATATTAGAACAACTTGGATCCATTACATAGGCATTGAGAAGCCTGAAAGTAGTAAGGATTTCTCCTCTGTAGGAGACCCCCAAACATAGGTATCAATCACCAAATTGAGTTGCCAATTTTTTGTATTCTATTATGTGTTCTTCTATTTAATGCTAATTGAAATCATCTATGAACACTGCATTGAATATATGTGCACGAGTCAGAAAATTTTAAATTAAAGAATAATCAATTTATTTACTTATTCATGGTTGACTTGTAAATGAATGCGAGGTGGATTTACTCGATCTCCAAATAAATTTCTCGGATTTGTATAATTGGAAAAATGAATTATGAATTTCAGATTTTTCCCCTTTCCTATTATTTGTGCTTAGTAGGTTCCTAATTTCCGAAATCGAAACGCCATGATGGGTCACTTCTCTAATATGTGTTCCTTCGTTAGGAGAACTCGACAATGAGAATGCTATAGTCAAAATAAAATCACAATCAATATAGAGCTAACAATAAATGAGAGAAACTAAAAAAATTTCTAGAAAAAACGACTAAAGTCGAACTTTGTAATTTAAAAGTTTACTGAAAAAAACTAAATCTGAATATTACAGTTAGCATAAGGATCAGTAACAATTTTAGGCTTTATAATTATTTTTGTATATTTATTTTGTACCTTTTTAGTTAAAAAATGATTATGATTGATTATTTTAAAATTAGGTATGTAATTTTTTAAAATCCTATTTTCTTATAATAAATGTTAATTATGGTTTCTATAAAACATATAAAAATTCAAGACATAAAAATAACAGAACCAAATTTATATTTCGCTTTGATTTGACTCGATTTTCCATTTTTAATCGAATACTGCTTACACCTACCATGATCTAAATATAATTCCAAGACGCAGGCAGTGAGAAAGAAGACTGTGTACATCCCTAGAGGATCTAACAGCAGAACCTACACAACTGAAACTGTATAGTCTCACTCATCAAAATTAAGCCACTACCGTTGAAAACAGACAATAACAAAATCAAGAAATGTTCTCATCAGTCTAGAAACTGGCCCGTTTCAGCGATGTTACCGTCACGGCGGCGCCCAACGGCGACGCGGCGACCTCGATATCAAACGAGTCATAACGGAGGAAAAACTCCACCAGCAGCAACCTGGACACCAGCACCACGAAATCCTTCCCGGCGCACTGCTTGTTGTTGACCGTGGGGCTCTCATTTTCCGGCCCATTTGACCAGAGCACATGCTTCAGCAGCCTCTCCCCCTGCTCCCCCACGAATCGATCGGGCACAAACTCCTCCGCCCGATCGAATATCTTCGGATCCTTTGTCGCCAACGGCTGGAACCCATACAGCATCTCCCCTTCCTTGATCTCAAACGCTGCCTCGTGCGACTCAACCACGAAGTCCCGCTTCGCCTTCGCGTACTGAGACGGCACCGGCGGCTCGATCCGCAGCGCCTCGTACACCACCGACTTCATCAGCGGCATCTGCTCCATCGCCGCCATGCTGACGTCACCGGATTTCACGGCTGACCGGATTTCTTTTGCCAGGTCGGAATGGAGCTTGGTGCCGGCGCGGCCGACCCACTTGAGCATGTTGGGGAAGAAGATCTTCATGCCGCCGAAGGTGTTGAAGCACGTGGCGAAGACGAGGTTGTGGCAGGCCTCGTCGCGGGAGACGCCCAGGGTCTCCGCGTGGTCGAGGATCGAAGACGAATTCTCAAAGAAGAATTGATACAGCCGCTGGTAGTCTCTCTTGACGAGAAACGGCGGCAGCGTGAATGTGTGGAGAATGCCGTCTTCGATCGGGCGCGGCAATCCCAGGCTGAGGAGCGGATGGAGTTGGAACAGAACCCATTTACTGATGATGCTGGGACCGTCGGATCCCAGTTGGCTCTCGTTAGGATTGGCGCCGTAGAACGACCGGGCCAGGAAGTTGAACGCCGCCGCGTCGTTGGCGGCGCCGAAGCTGACTTTCCCTTTTGCGGCGAGTTCGCTTTCCAAGCCCTCGAACATATCGACGTAGCTGTTGTGGAACTCCGGGATGACGTGGTCGCGGCGTTGGGAGAGCATGAAGAAGATGAGATTCTTCAGCTTGGCGTGGTTGGGCTCGGAGGGGTCGAGGTAGGAGAGGATCCGGTAGCCACCGGTGAGGTCGATGGAAGGCATGAAGGTTCCGGTGAAGAGGTCCTTCTTCTCGACTTTCTCAGTGTCGAAGAGCGCCGGGAAGCTCCTGCCGTCCAGCAGCACGACGACGTTGGGGCGGAAGGAGATGAAGGGCCCCGGCGGCATGTTGGTTCTGTAGACAGTGGACTGATATTTCGTGATTCTTGATTTGAAGAATTCATCTCTGCCCTGGTCGTAGAAGTAGTCCTGCCTGTCTCTCCACGGCCCGATCAATGGGAGGCCGTAGTTTCCGGGGATCTTTCTGATAGGAAGTTTCGACGGCAGCGGCGCTGGCTGGGACGTCGGTGGCTTTTCCGATATGGCGGCGGTGATGAGAGGCAGTTTTGGTGGTTTTGCGGAAGAGGGTGGTTTAGTTTGGGAAGAGAATTGGAGATTGGAAGTAGAGAAACAAGAGAGAGAGGAGAGAGAAGAGGAAGCAGCCATGGTGTTGATTAATAATTGATGATGATAATTGTGGAAGTATGGTATGGTGGGAGAGCATATGATATATATGAATGAGTGAATAATGTGGGAGAAATTAATAAGTGTGGAAGATGGCCCGCTAGGTTTTACTTTATTTTATCGTTGGCAAGGGAGAGTTTGACGGGGAAATTATTATTCATCCATCAAAATCTTATACTGTCACGTATTTTAATAAATTGAATATAAAATAAATTGAGATAATAAATGAATATATTAATAGATAATGAGAATAATAATGTGAACTATATGTGATTTTTTTTTTTTATAAATAAATAGTAGATTGAAGGTAGTTGATATTTTAAAAAATGAAAATACAATTTTTTTATGAATATTCTAAAATAAAATTAAATATAAAATTTTGATGAAAGGAGAGAGTATTAGAAAATGATTTGGTGAAATGTGTGTATTAATTAATTCCACTTTCCTCTAACTTTGTGCAGTCAGCCAAATGTACGTGGTTTGTCTGCAGATTTCAAATGAATTTCAATATTTTAGTTGCTGCATCGCTGCCACTCACTTTGAATATGATGTTTAAGATTATTACTCAAAACGTTTAATAACGACACATTTAGAAAAAAGTGATGAAGGTTAAATAAAGTATATTTTAGAAGTTTTAGTTGTAATTATTAACTTTGTGAAAGGATTATTACATTGTACTATTGCATCATCAGTTCAATTGCTTTTCATTTCTAACCTCCGATCTACTAATTTTTTATAATTAAACTAAATTTATGGATTTTTTTCCCCATTTCTATCATAACATACATTAGGGGTGGCAAAGAGTAGGGTAGGACTGGGATGAGTATTGCAACATGGTTTCCACTTCCAATCCCGATCTCACATCCATTTAAATTGAAGCAGAAATTAATCGTAGGTTATCTATCAAAATCCTTTAAAAATAAGTGAAGATCAATACCAACTTATTTTTTCCCAATCCTCATGTCGAACTCACTACAAAACTATTTTTTTGAGTCAAATAATTTCTACATATAGTGTAAACATTAACATCACAATTTTATTTTTTTAGGTAAGCTTGATTCGACATATATTATATATAATGCCGATCACTAGAAATCTCACAAATTTAGATAATTTATCTATAGCAGCACGTAAAAGTATTCCGATATCAATTATGAAGGAGTAGGAAGATACGTACTGTCAAATTCCGACCAAATAGTTACCAAACAAAAGAAGGACGAAATTTGATTGATTTATTTATCTATTTAGTTGGAGAGAAAAGCGTGATATTCATCATTTTCCATCTCACATTAGACGGAGTTAATTTAAGTCTGCCAAATTTAGGAAGTCAAATATAAATGGGATTCCAATTGACTAATTTTAGTCTGGTGGCTTCCGGCCACTACACTAATGTACAGTTGTAGACTACCGACCAAATGTACAACACTATACCTCTGTTGCACGTGTATATAAAATAGATGTTCGCATAAGGCTTTTCCTTTTGGAATAAAAATATGATCTATATAATAAAATATATTATATTAATAAAAAAAATAGTTATGGATGCTTTTTTTAAATAAGTAAATTGAATGTAGGTAAAGATATTGATTTTGGGGTGAGATCTATATTTATAAAAGGACAATGAATAAATTTTGTAGATATATCAAAATAGAATTAAATAAATAAATATGACGCACGAATGGAGTAATAATTTACTACTTTTTGTTGAGTCGGTGAAGTGGAGAATTAAAATTGAATCCAAACCTTTACCTATTTTGGGTAAATGTATTTTTGAATGATATTCAATGAACCCGCCGATTAGATGATGCCACGTAGAGTACACTTTTACAATGTTAATCTTTATTATAATAATATTTTCTTAACCAGGTTAGCCACAAATTTAAAGGTCGATTTTTGTTCAGGTTTGGTCTGTACAGGTTTTACCAATGTTGGTAAATTATTGATAGATTTTTGTAGTAAATTTTTATAATTGAGAGAGATTTCTGTAAATATGCTGGATTTTCGCGGATTCTTTTTAAGAAAATATTGATATATCAATTAATTAAATAAGTAAAATGTAGACAAAACTTGTTGAAGTCGGTGTAAACTTGACGAATGTTGGTACAATTTTGTGTTGAAAGCATTTTCTTTTACGACCCAAGTTTTTAGATCCCGTCTTGCTGTAATTGTATGTTTACGATCTTTTTCTTACCTTTAATTTTATTATTTTTTCCACGTTAATAACAAGTCGTTATAGATGGTCTATGTTTTTTTGGGGGTAAGTAAACAAATAAAATAGAGAAATAAATAACATAATAGAGTATACTCTGTGGAAAAACAATTCAACAAGTGGAGCAGCCCTTGAGATCAAGAAATAGGGTTCTATGAAACTTTGAGAGTAATCACACATCCATTTGAAAAGAATCCGAGAGCACCAAATGATACCAATGAATATGACTTAATTAATCGATCATTTGTCATATAAAACACAGATAATGCGATTTTTCATAAGTTTGACTAACCAAAAGTTAAAAACAAAAACCGTTAAATAAATGTGGTTAACGGATTATCTAGCATTAGCCTTAACAAACCAAACTTATATTTTTTTATAATCCAAAAGATATAATTTTGAAAGTTTTATTTGATTAGAAAATAAACTTATGATTTGATTTTATTTATTAATGGTTTGATGCTTGGTATTCTCACCTTTATGGTTGACGGTAAATTCAAATTTTCTCGATCCTAAATATATAATTTTGCAAAAATCATCTGTAAAAATAAACAGCTTGATGGAATTTTTGAAAATATTTATAAAACGCAAAAAGATTACAATTAAGCACTTAAATTAACTTTTAACAGCTTAATCTGTATATAATATATAATTAATATTTCATGCCTCCGGGATCGGGCAAAGGGAAGGGTTTTGGATAATTCAACTCTGCTAAAACCCTAACCGAGAAATTATAATCGACCAGAGGAGAACGAAAAGATGAAGCTGCAATCTGCGTGTATATTCCTTCAAAGCTGTCCTCCGCCAATCCAATTTTCGCCTCCCCAATCTCAAGCCGTAAGTGTTCTTTCTATACTCTCTCAATTTCTTCACCATAATCTTCATAAATTGAGAAATACATCTACGCATAGGTCAACAAGCATAACAGAAATCAAACTGGCTTGATAAGGCTGAGGCCCCGATTTCATATTCCGCTAAAATGTAAGCTTCCCTATTTTCGTTCCAAATTTTATTGGTGCCTTCTTTTATAGATTCTGCGAAGCCAAACCTTTTTCTTTTTTGTTCTCATTTTTTCAGCTGCTAATTTGATTTCTCCAAGGAAGTTAGATTTTCGGGTTTTTGCAAGAGCAGGGTCGGGTCCATTTCAGGGGAAGTCGGGTTCGGTTTCTTTTGGCGGGTTGAGTCATCAGTCAGTTGAGGAGGGCAAATTGGTTTCGGCGCCCTTCAAGGAAGGAACTGGCTCCTTACTGTGGGCTTTGGCCCCAGTTGCTTTGATTTCCTCGTTGATTGTTCCCCAGTTCTTCGTTGCCACCGCTGTTGAGGATGCTTTCACGAATGAGGTTTTTGCAGGTATTCTCCAGCTCCCTTTATTAGCATATGCTTTTAGCATTGATTTTTTTGGTTCTAACTTGTATATTGTGCTTGAGACTTGCAGTCATTTACTGAGAACATAAGCGTGTTTGAAGTTACTTATCTTGGATGTTGAGTGACGAACTAATGTATCTGGTTGTTTCGTTGTAATACTTGTTATTAGCTGTCTGTTTAACTGCACATGATATTTGTTTAAGAAATAAGGAGGAGTGTAATAAAAAGAAGCTGACAGATGAGAGATTAAGAGGGTGTTTGGCTAAGCTTGTTTTAGAACTCTTATAAACTCCAACAACTTATAAGATGTTTAAAGAGCTTATAAGATTTAGAGGGTGTTTGGCTGAAGCTTATAAGCTCCTTAAAACAGCTTATAAGCTCTTTAAAACAGCTTATAAGCTGATGAAGCTTATTTTGACTGAACATGATTATAAGCTCCTAAACAGCCACACACCCTCTAAAGCTACTGTGCACATTGAGGTTCAGAATTGTGAAATCTCGGGCTCTGGGTTTGTGTTATTGGAAAGAGATCTTACCCTATTTATGAATGAACTGCATCAAATAGGTGTTTCAATACTAGGATATGAGTGTTGATTGAATTGCATAATGAAACAAATTTGTTCTGATGATTTTTTCATGTAGTTGGACGGTTATGATTATGGAAGCGTTTGTGTTTCTTGTTTAGATTGTCATATATATAATGCTTGTGTTCTGAAGAAAAATAACTACGATAAATTCATTATTTGCATTTTCATCTCATGTATGATAGAAAAATATCAATTTATGTTCTCTAACTGAGCGAATGTAGTGAAGTCCTCTCATGAAATTGACTATGTTTAATTTCAACGTGCAGAAATTATCTCTTCTTTCTCGACCGAGATAATCTTTTATGCTGGACTCGCTATCTTTGTGTTCGTAACCGAACATGTCCAGAAGCCATATCTCGAGTTTAGCGCAAAGAGATGGTCCCTCATCACAGGACTTAAAGGATATTTGGCATCCACCTACTTTACTATGGGCTTCAAAGTAATTGCCCCAGTTCTTGCCGTTTATGTTACCTGGCCGGTGCTTGGTATCTCGGCATTGGTCTCAGTCGCTCCGTTATTAGCTGGCTGTTTGGCTCAATTTATTTTTGAGAAACGTCTTGAGAGGAACTGCTCGTCCTGTTGGCCTCTTATACCCATTATCTTTGAGGTACAAAACACATGAATTGATTATTCATTTATCTTGATTCAAATGGGAGTAATGCCGTAAAATATTTGCACTGTCCTCAGGTCTATAGGATATATCAGTTGACAAGGGCTACAAGTTTCATCGAGAGGTTAATATACGGGATGAGGGAGGCATCCGCAACCCCTGCAGTTATGGAAAGAACAGGCGCATTGATTTCGCTGATAGTCACTTTTCGGGTTCTTGGTGTCGTTTGTCTCTGGTCGTTCCTCACGTTTCTGCTGCGGCTGTTTCCATCCAGACCTGTCGCAGAGAATTACTGAGGTGTATAGAGATAGATATCTATTTCGCATCCGTTATGAGTTGTTATAATGGAGATTGAGATTGCGAATTTTTGCTGCATCGAAATAGAAAGACCCATATACCCGCTAGAATAGTAAATTCTATATTTTTGTGTGACGACGCAGGAAAATAGAAAGGCTAAACTTACATAGTAACATTGTGAATCTGCTCAAACCCTTTCTTCCTCAGTAGATTCTGCTGGTGCAGTTATGTTATCCATTTCCACACTTTAATACCAATGGCTTCTAATTTGTTGTCCCAAATCTCTTATTCAATTAAGTTAAGTCTATGTAGACGAATTTCTTGTCACCTAAAACAGTTGAAGATGCCGAAAATCGAATATAGGAAATCAATTCAAGAATGGTAAAGCCAAACCGGGGGAAAAGAAAGTAAGGCTAAAAACAACTAACATGAATTTCAAAATTTTCATTATTTATTTAAAATCTTTGATACATATACCAGCAAAATCATGAATGTTGAATATGAAGCAATGATCCAAAATGACATCTTCTGAAACCATGCTAATTTCTTCGAATATTAGAGCAAGATTGCAAGGCCAAATGAATCGCATTGTACTTCTATGTAAGAAAGAGGTCATATCGGGGTAGGAATATGGAAAAACACAAATCAGACAAGAGGGGAAAAACATTCAAACTCAATGTTATTTATCTTGTGAAATGTAAAACTTGTTTGTTGTTTTTTATTTGACTGTAGTTAATGATTTCGCCTTTCAAGTGATATAAACAATTGATCCAAATTTCAGCTAGACCCAACAGACGAGATTTCAACCAATGCTTCTGCAAGATTTTAAATTTCAGTAATTTTTTGAAAATGTATACTACATCTCTTTCTTTTCCTCTATGCATATTAAGGCAAGGAAAAAAATCAAAATATTGGGCTCATTTGATTGGGGTTCAATATGTAAGTAGTGTACTTGGCTACTCCACGTGTTAGAAACACCACCCAAGAATATCTATCGATAAACAGATGATGTTTCTGACTGATTTATTAATAAAGTGGTTCTTATTAGCATCGTCGTCTTAAATACGTTAATGGTAGAAAGTTTCATAATTTTGCCACGTTACTTATTAGTCATGCTATTGACGTCTACTTCCTCTAGTTTTTATACGAGCGTGCCATTTTCATTTTTTCTTATTTTTAATAAGTATGTTACTTCAGAATTTAAAAATAAATTAATGATATTCTTTTATTTTACTCATTTTTAACAGTTTTTGTAATTTAATAATTAATTTTATGTATATTTATATATTTATTATGATAATCAATAAATCTATAAAGAAAAAATTCTCAAATTTCCGTATAATAGGTAGTTTAACAATTATGAACACTTCGAAAAAGAAAGGGAGGGAATATCTTTTGAGCATGACACATTATTGCTATTATTTTCGTATTTGAGTCAAAATAACCATAAATAAATCTAGAGAAATATCTAATATATGCATCAAAATATCTTCAGAAACAAGGAATAAAAGTAAAAAGTGGAAACATTTCCAGCCAAAGACTCGACTTCTCAACTCATCCTCCTCTTCTTCATCATCTTCCACACCAAAAGAAAAAAAAGAAAATGCACGCTTCTGCAACTCTTCTTGTTCACAGCGTTCCTTCGTCATTGATCCCAAACACTACCGATCCGAAAACGACAGCGTTAGGCCACGCCAAGATCGGAAATTTATTCTTCCAACAAGATCGGATCAATACAAGAAGTAAGAACAAGTTTTCAGCATGCAGAGCTTCGCAAGAGTTGCCCGTGACGGAATTCAATCTGTACGAGCTCCTCGGCATCGATTCATCCTCCGACAGAAGCCAGATAAAGGAGGCTTATAGAACGCTGCAGAAGCGCTGCCATCCCGACATAGCGGGGCCGCCCGGCCACGACATGGCCATCGTCCTCAATGAGGCCTACGCTCTTCTCTCCGACCCCAACTCCCGCATGGCTTATGATAGGGTCAGCCTCTATCTCTCGCAATAATTTATAAGATGATTGAAGAACTTATAAGATGTAATATCTCGATCGAAAGCTTAAGTTGTCAGATTATTTGGATAATTGAGCTTATAAATAGACAGAGAATTATGAGTTCGACAAATAAAATTGAAAAGAGATTAAATTAGAATGATATATGTTGAAAATACAGAACTAGTAGGATTATTTTTGTAAATTTATTGTTACTTGTAAAATTACGATAAAATACGTTGGATGTGAAGAATTTATTTTTAAGGAGCTTATAAGTTATTATAACTTATTTTCATAACTTATAAGCTATTTAAGAGCTTTTTTTATCGACACTTGTTTTTTCTATGTTTCACTATCCACCGTCACCAGTTATAAATTTTGAATTCGTGATTTGTTAGTCAGTTGATGTTTAGTTCTTGTGTTCGTGCAAAAGTTAGTTATGTTCATAATGAACAAAAAAAGAGTAATGATCTTTGATCATCATATCCCGTGGCCTATTAAAAATCTAAATCATCTTTCTCGTTCATACGAAACTTATTGGCCAGTGCATTTATTTTTAGTGATAGGTAAACGCTAGATAAGCTAATCCATCATTCAAATTGATGGATGCGATTAATTTTAAACTTGTTTGTTTTTCTAATCCTTCAAATACTCAATCATAAATGAGTTAGGAACTTGCAAAAGTGGCAGATCTACAAGGCTACACAGGGAGGCCAATATATTCGACATGGTCTGGTTCAGAAAGTGAGGAAAGGGCCGTTTTCGTTGACGAAGTGAATTGCGTTGGTTGCTTGAAATGTGCCTTATTTGCTCAGAAAACATTTGCTGTTGAATCCGTTTACGGGAGAGCTAGAGTGGTGGCTCAATGGGCTGATCCCGAGCCCAAAATTCACGAGGCTATTGGCGCTTGCCCTGTCGACTGCATCTCGTAAGCCTATTTACTTTCGATAAGACACAAGTTTACTTTAAGTGATGAGATGAATAGATGAAAATAATCCAATATCATTTACCATTTACTTTGATGCACGTATTGATTAATTTTGGACTTGTTTGACCATCTTATCTTTCAAATACTTAATTCTATATTTTATCAATCTATCGTATGACTCAAAAATAAACGCTTAATGCTTAATCTCTGTCTCTCTTTTCATGTTTGAATTAGGTTTGTGGAGAGATCCGAATTGCCTGCCCTCGAATTCGTAATGTCTAAGCAGCCCCGTGGTAGTGTTAGAATCGGAGCTAGTAACACCGCAGGTGCACGGACAGCAGATGTTTTTGACGAGGTCGAGAAATTCAAGGCTAGGTATAAAGCTTCTAAATGTCACTCCAAGGTTCCCTCTCTCTCTCTCTCTCTCTCTCTCTCTCTGCATCATTTTTCAATTTGTTGCAGAATTATTATCCCCAATTTTTCTGGTCATCGAAAAGTTGATATATCAAATATAATACTGACCGGATCGAAAATATTGAAACCGTGCAATCGACACGGGCTCTGGTGCGCCAACTTTTGGATGTCTGATAAAAAATTTGGATGTGTTAAATTTGCAGCAAGTTAGAAATATGATGACATTATTGCAACGTTAGTCCATGTTAGAATAATCAGTTCTGACCTGATCAGAATTAAACTATTGATTGATTGAAGGATTCTGAGTCTCAAAGTTCTTCAAGGATCTCAGCAGTTCAAGCCATTCAAATGATATCAAACTGGCTCTACTGGCAATCTCCCACTGCAGATGCTGCTCCTCTAGCTATCCACCACTCCAAACCAAAACGCGAACCGAGTCTCAAGAAGCTCAAAGCTGCCGCAGAGGTCAGAAAACAAGCAACCACCACTGCTCGGAAAAAAGAAACATCAGCATACTACACTGATGATTACTGGGTGCCCGCAGCCCTCGCTCTACCACAACCGGTCGCTCCCGATTCCGGGTTTAAATCTCGGGATGATCGTAGGAAAAAGAATCGACCAAGTGATGCTCAACTGTCGAATCCGAAGAAGAAGGATTCGAGCAAATTCCGTTTTGGTTGGATTGTGCCGATAGGAACTTCCATTGTTGCTGCCATTGCAGTTGACCGGTTACAGATTGGAGAACCGGTCACCGGTATACACGAACACGTTGGCGGTTCTGTGGCGCTTGCGATCGTTAATAGTTCGTCGATGCAAGTTGTCTTAGCAGGTGTGACGTGGTACCTAATTGGTATGTACATGCTAGAAATAGTGGAGGCACTTCGACGGAAATGATCGAGCAGTGCATATATATATGTGTGTGTACATACAGGAATATAATATTAAGTTTAACAACTTTTCAATCTTTTGTAAAATACTAGTGCTACCAAACCACTACAAAGTGGAACCGATATGATCCACTATCATATCTAGGGTTGAGAAATAATTCGATTTCAATTAATCGAACATAATTTTTCGATTAATCAAATCGAATTTGTCCGAAAAAATGGAATTGAAATCGAATTAGTTTAAATTTTTTATTAACCGATTAGTTATTACAGGTCAATTTTTGGTTAATCGAAAAAAGTGAAATAAAATTAACTAATAATTAAAATAGTTAAATAATAATTTTAAAAAAATAAAATTTATTAAAAATAATTAAAATAATGATTTAAAAACTGAAATTTATTAGAAATAATTAAAAATTCAGATTTTAGAATTTTAATTAATTATATAACTAAAAATAAAAATTGTTTTTCAATTCTAAATCAATCAGATATCGGTTAATCGATAATAGAAAAAGTTTTAACTCTGGAACCGAACATCGAACCGCGGTTCAAGTTTAGTTCGATCAACGGTTCCGGTTCAGTTCGATCATAATCGAATGTCGAACACCATTTAGTGAACCCTAATCATATCATATCACTGTATACTACTACTAGAATAAGGTGCGGTTTTTAAAAAAAATTCAAGCTCTTCCCTTGAAAGAGACTTTGCAGTTCATGTTAAACAAGAAAAGTTGAAGGTGACCAATTTCGAGGTTGTTGGCATATCATGAATTGCTGAGCTTTTTTTTTTTTTTTTTTATCAATTTAATGCATAAATTTTTAAAGATTGCATCGCGATGGACTCGAATCCGAGATATTTGACCTCAGACATTAACCACTCTACCACTAAGCCACAACACACACACGAATTGCTGGCTTTGTTGTGTTTCATTATGTGATTGGTTAAAGCCCAAGATCATAACCTTAAGCACAAACTTTCGTTCTTTATTTGTGTTTCATTAATTTGACAATTACAATCAAATCGACTATTATCTTCATCTTCTCTTTTATATATATATATATATATATATATATATATATATATATATATATATGGGTTGGTTATGGTGAGAAATTTCCTTAACGTACGAAAATAAGAATAGTAGACATCTTTCATATTTGTGTAGACAATCGTAATTACTATATTGCACATGTTAATTTAGCATATATTTCATCCATTCGTAGCACATATGCTAAATATATTAGTTTAGACATCTTTCATTGTAACAGAAGACAAGAAGGGTTATAGTGTTGCACAATAATCCGTGTAACACACAAAACACAAAACTGTAGCACACCCGAAAATCAAATCTCAACCATTGATATAGCAAACCAAAGGCCCAAATTCATTCCTATTTCCTATCAAATTATCCATTCCTACCTGATCCATCTCCTATATATATATATCAGTCTAGATGCTTTCCTTTCATAAAATCTGCCAAAATCTCCTTCTATTTTGTTTACTAAGTATAGTCATTACAAATTAAACAATTATGCGAATTGAACCTATTTCATGAGGAGAGTCGATGGATTAAAAATTTAAAATTAAAATTATGAACAATCACTTGTTTTTTCCTTCAAAATTTTTAGTTGAACCCTAACGTGTCCTTTTTCAGATCTATGGGACAATACTAATAAATTTATCATTTATTGTGAACTTAATTTTGGGGGGTATCCGGTGATAAATTAGTAAATTAAAATAATTTTGTTATTACTATTATATATGGAATTATAATGAGAAAAAAAATAAGGTTATGTATAGAATCCATTATATATTTAAATAAGAACGAACCAAGTGCGTATATTTTTCTTGATTTGATGGTTGAGATTTATACTTATTTTTGAAATTATTTTTACAATCTTTTTGAAAAGGTTAATATTGTAAAATTGTTATTGATTGTAATTGACTTTCCCTAAAAATATGAGATTATCTACTATATTTATGGTACATATTTATTTGCAAAGATTTATACTTTTCATTTGTTTTGATTTTTCTTAAAAAAAATACAAAAACATAATTTCTTGAATATTGCACTACAATTTTTTTCTGGACAAAATCATAGCAAATATTTATGGTATCATCGAGTCTGTAGATTCTTATGTACTATTTGATGATTGTTGTGCATAGTATTGAATTAAATTATTCATATTCGAAACATGTTTGCATAATTACCTTTAAGTATCACGCACATACGAAACATATGTGCGCCTAATGTGCACATCATTGGGTTACATTCAACATTTGTACATTTTATAAGTTTGATTATTAGATAATGTTTTGTTTCGCATAACTACTTACAACCTTGTGCACAACCATTACAATCATATGCACATTACTATTTAGTTATGCATATTAGACGAATTACGAAAATTGTCATAGTTGTATATATCATTTTCTCCACCCATGAATTGAGATATTTTCAGTGCGAAATTCTTAAATATATATTTTTACTTTAATTATTCAAGGTAGTTTTACCTTTTTACGTTTATTATTATTCAAATATGGATTCTAAATTTTATAAGTTTGATTATTAGTTACTGTTTTGTTTAGTATAACTATTTACAATATTATGCACAATCATTATAATCATATGCACAACTACTATTTGCATGAGAGAGAGAAGGTGAATCGCACAAAGGCGAAAAATCAGGTTTGGACGAATATTTAAATTTACCTTAATAACTATAATACGTTTAAAGCCATAAAAATAGTATAAAAAGTAGCGAAACTCATTTTTGAGCATGAATTAAATATGACATTAGATTAGATGAAATTTAGAATGAAGATAAGTTCTTATTTCTTATTTTAGAGGAGTTCTAAGCCAACCCTTATCCCCAATTTAAATTGGATAAAACTACTTTCTATGGCCCAAAGCTTTTGGGTGTTCAGATTAAGAGTCCATGTCGTATCATAATATTGCAGTGAAAAAGCTGATGTTTTATTTTATTTTATTTTGTTTTCTATCTTATACAACAACCCATTACATTTTCGGATGAAGTCATATATTAATTACTGTAGTCCACGAAGATTCATAATCAATAAAAAGATAATGAACTAAAGAACAACTATATATATATATATATATTGGTATTCAAATAAAAACCACTACTATATTCAGTGGTTCAACCTGAAGTAAGGATACTTGGTTTTTTCATCTAAGCACGTGTGAATGGATGGATGGAGAGGTGGAGTTTAATATGTATACACAAAATTAGACATTTTTGTCATTTTTATGATTTCCAAAAATTAAAGAATTAATTCATTTTAATTAAGTTCTCGTTTGACTAAATCACCCCTTCACGGTAATTATGGAAGTGACATTGATTTCATTTTCGTATGATAGTGAATAGGGAAGGGATAATGAGTTCATTTTAGAATAAAATTGATTCCAATTAAAGAATGAATAATTAAATAAGTTTAGGATCGATTAAAATAATAATGATTCCAATTCCAATTTCAAAAAGGACTAAAGAAAATATTTAATTTCCACAAATAAATAAATAAAAAAAGAGAGTGGTAATTACATATTTAATAACCCACCGTGTAATACTTTTCAAATATCACTCTAATTTTTGCCATCTTACATATAAGTAGCATCCACAACACAAGATTAAACACGATTAGCGTTATAACAAATAAAATAATAAAATAATAAAATTGATATTATATATCTGAAACTATAAATTAAATCTGAAACACATTAAAAATGACCAATGGAAATTAAAATTGTGATATAAATCTATACTGGAATAATACTTAAATTCAAAATTAACATATTATAACGTACATAAAAATATAAATGTATTCAAATTAATATATATATAGGGTTGGGTTCCCGTAGTACTCGGTTCCCAGATAGTATGTAGCACTCAATCTAGACCACACATTTTGAATACGTGGCTACACCAAAAGCTGACACGTGGCAACTCATTTTCTTTTCTTTTTCTTTTTAATTTTCGCAAGGGGCAAAATGGGAAGAAACAAATCAGTCTTCTTCTTCTCCTCATTGACTGCAGCGGACGACGTCGGAGACGACGACGACGGTAACACCGACGAACAGCAGCAACAAGATAAACAAACAACTACAAACAACAGATTTTGAAAGAAAGAAAAAGAAGAAAAAATTTTGAGGAACAAAATTGATGGATTTTGAGAAAAAATAGAAGATGAATTTGATAGATGATTGAAGAATCGAGAAAGATGGAGGTTATGACGGTGGTTCACGGCGAATTCGCCGATAATCAGTGAAAGAGACGACATAATTGTTAGAGAATGGTGCATTATAGATTTGGTGTCGAAACCATAAAAATGCATTGAACAAAACATGAAACTGCATTGAACAAAACATAAAAATGCATGTTCCCACGAAACAGAAACATGCATTTAACTTAGCACGTTCATGCATTGATCCAAACATGTCCATGCATTTAATAAAACATGTTCATGCATTTAACAAAACTTAAAAATGCAGGCCAACGGGCACGCGAACGAGCTCCGGAGCGACGCGCGAGCACGAGCGCACACTGGGCGCGCCCGCGCACTAGGCGCGAGCTTCCAATCACATGCATTATTTTGTTCAACTGCATGCATTTTTTGTTCATTTGAATGCATTATCCATTTCAACTAAATGCATTATTTGTTTTTCGCAATCACATAACAAATCAAATTACTAATATACCCTTAATGAAGTGAAAATCAGCGAAATTAAGCTTAAAAAGTCCAAAAAAATCTGAACCATAGGATCTATGAGATTAGTGGATGAGATTGAGTACTACATACTATCTCAGGCCCGGGTACTATTTTATCCCTCATATATATATATAAGGTTGGGTTCCTGTAGTACCCGATCCCCAGATAATATGTAGTACCCAATCTAGACCACACATTTTGAACACGTGGACGCATCAAAATTTGACACGTGGAAGCCCATTTTTCGCTCAGGGGCAAAATGAGAAGGTGCCCAGCGGACGCTAGGTAGAGGAGTCCGCAAGCGTTGGGTATCCGCGGGCGCTGGGTTTGGGGAGAGCCACAATAAAACACAAATAATGCATACAAAATAACATAACACTGCATTCAAAATAACATGACACTGCATCGCACCCAACCGGCGATGGGTGCACGCCGACGCTGGGTGCGCCGAAGCTGGGTAGGGACGCTGGGTGTGCGTCGGCGCTGGGTTTGGGAAGAGTCACAACAAAACATAAATAATACATATGAAATAACATAACACTGCATTTAAAACAACATAACACTGCATCGCATCCAACCGGCGCTGGGTGCGTGCAAGCGGGCGCTGGGGGCTCGCGATCGAGCGCTAGGAGTGCGTTTCCAGCATGCATTAAAATTGAAACTTATATGCATATTTGTGTTCAAGTGAATGCATTTTTGTGTTCATTTGAATGCATAGTTCAGTTCAACTATATGTATGATTTATTTTCGAAATCACATAACAAATCAAATTACTAATTTACCTTTACTTTCGCGAAAATCAACGAAATTAGCTGAAAAGTCCGAAAAAATCTTAACCATAGGATCTATGAGATGAGTGGATGAGATTGAGTACTACATACTATCTATGGCTCGGGTACTATTTGATTCCTATATATATATATATATACTATGGTATAATTGATACATATCTATATTTTCATGGTGGCAATTTTTTAAGAAACAAAGTAAATTTTTGTTTCCAAAATTATTTGAGTAAAAAAGGAAAATGAAAACATTCAAATTTCATAAGATAACTACCAAAAATAAATTATGGTTAGTTTGGAAATGATCTTGATACTATAATTATTAAGGCAATGTTTATTTTTCATGATTAGTATTTTGAAGGATTAGATGTATGGTAAAATAATTTTTATTTATCAATCATTTGTTTAATACAAGGGATTAGTAAAAAATTAAAATTAAAATAAATAATTCTTCATTTATTTGGAGGATTACTCTAATCCCATCTATATTGGTTGAATTAAAATCAATGGAGGGCAAACCAAAGGATTAAAACAATCATGAACTTTGAGATATCCTCAAATGTTAATCCTTAAAAATAAATGTTTGATTACGCTAAATTAATTTTATCTATCTAGTCTAATCCTATAAAACAAACACCTTCTAAAAGTATTATATATATATATATATTATGTATATTTAGCATTGTCCTTCTAATAAATCTTTCTTAGTATAATTTTAGGGCGTTATTCTGAGATATGCACTACTTCACGTTTTGTCAAAACAAATTCATAGAAAAAACCTCATTTATACAAAAATTTGTATGGATGCATAATAGACCCTTTTTAATTGAATCAAATTTCATCTAAAAGAAAATGAATCAAATTATAATTTATTAATTTATAATTAAATTTAATTTAAACGAGTGCACTATGTATTCAATCGGACAGCATCGGAATGTGTGCCTGAAATATGAAATTACTTTCGTTATTTTCTCTTTTGGTGTGCCAAGAATCCAATGTTGATCGCCTGTCGTATTCGGATATTATGGTGGCAGCGACACCGGGCCATAAAAATATGCAATAGCGTAAACAATCAAAGAGACGCAAAGTATTTAGTTAGCAAAATTTGCGGTGACCGTTCTTCAATGTGGGATGTGGAATTAAGGGAATATATTATATTTTCTTTCACATCATAATATTTTATTAATATAAATTAAATTAATAAAATATTATTATGTGAGAGAATATATAGTACACATACATGTTCTATAGAATTTCTCGTGGAATATAATATTGTCCCCTCTTGCAAAATCTCAACGGTCGATTTCTCGATTTTCTTGTGTTTAGTAACATTTCCGATTCAATGTCTCCAAAGGAGAAACACTTTGTGTCAGCAGAAGATTGTTAAAAAAAAGAAGATTGTTAATTATATAAAATAAAATTTTATCCTCAAGTGTATTATAAGGCATGTGTACCTTCAAGTGTGTCATGACAAATGTTTGTTATATATGACAATTTTTTGTAGATCTATAATTTATGATGCCATCATTGTTGTAGATTAGTTGAGATATAGATTACTATACATGAAATGAAGATCTACTCAATAACGAAAGTCTATCTATAAAAAAAATAATTATATACCTTAATTTTTTGCGACTATAGGAGAAGATATATGACTTGAAGACTATATAAGAACTAAGAAGATTCACTTTCATTCAGAAATGTGTTGGGAGTTGCTTGAATTGATCTTGCACAATGTAGTGTCGAGAAGGGGATCTCCACAGACATACAATTAGTGTCATTTTTCCTCATATATATTCTAATATTTGTTCTATTTTTAAAGTAAGGTTTATGCACATTTTGAATATTTGCCTTTCTATTGAAACCAAACGGATAATTTTTATTCGATGAAATTCCGTTTTAAAACTATGTAGTTCAATTTCAATTTAATTTCTTATGTACAAATTTTGATTAATTCAATATTGTGCAATTCGATTCTATTCAATAATCGAACCGAATCGAACCATGTTCACTCCTACCTAAAGCTATGCAAAAATTCGCCAAAATAAATAGTGTGATTACTGGTGACAAAAATCCTTCTTCTGTGTTAAATAACATTTCAATCGCCCATTCATATGAAATAGTGATTAATTGGTAGAGAAAAGTTCTCAGCTAAATCTACCTTTTATTTATTAGAAGATCAATGTCGGTAATACTTTTATATTATTATATGGCTATATCATGTCCCCTTATTATGTTTATAAATTATATTATGTTATCTACTCCCTAAATAGTATATAATAATAATTATTTATTTATATTAATATTCAGATATTATTATATGATCATGTTGTTTTTAATAGAGGAGGTATGCCAACCTTTTGGACATTTCTTTAGTTGACGTAGCGTGGAGGGAGACTGAAATGCATGTAGATAATGTCCAAAACTTAAAGTTTCCAAAAGATTGAATATGTTGTATATTCACATTTCCATCTCCAAACCTCGTACGTGATTTCCATTTCAACTGAATTTGATGGAGTTCAATTTGCTACCCCAAAAGGCTGACACCACCGTATTTGAAGGAGAAGGTGGCGGTTACTACGCGTGGACAGCAGCCAAAACTCCGGTGGTTGTTGAGGCGGTGATCGGCGCCGGTAGACTTGTTTTGCAGCCACAAGGCTTCGCTCTGCCTCACTATACAGACACTAGCAAGATCGGTTATGTCATCCAAGGTAAGTGTAGATAAAATTATGGTTTTCATAGGACTTGACCTAATTCCATTCTATTCAACTTATCAAATCTAATCGATTGGGAGAATCTCGTGTGGGACAATTTCACAGGTTATGATCAGTAAATTGACATTAATATATAAACACAATCATACATTACAAAAATAAATAATATATATCATTGGATACGAATTCCAAATTCAGATGTAATTATATATCGTTTTGACGCTTCATGAGCTTTGATCCATTAGACCGTACGTGGTACATAATATTTTGAAACAAAACTAACATTCTATCGTATCACAAGGTCTGATTTGTCAAGTCTTGAAGAATTTACAGGTAGATCAATATTAGATTTTTTCATATATAATATTGTATGTATGTTTGGACTAAGACTAAGAGGGTGTTTGGCTGAGCTTATAAGGTCCCCAAAAACAGCTTATAAACTGTTTTTTTTTGAAAAGCAATTTATATGTTTGTTTTGAGCTTATGTTTAGCCAAACACCCTCTAAGTTGAGCGCAGATTTGAGTTTCTGGATCATTTTGAGTTAAGACTTGACATATCATCTATAAAAGACTGCCCCACATATTTTTATTAGAGATCAATTTCTAATTAAATTCTCAATTTGGATATTGTTACAAAGTCAACCTAATTTGAAACTGTTACAATTAGGACAATATATAACACATTAGGTCTCCCCTCCAACAAATTTTTCGATCTTTGATTAACTGATGTGACAGACTCATTTATACGTGTGGAATAAATTTTACAATCATTTTCTCACTCCACATCATTAATTAAATCGTGCAACATCAATTAATCAATCACTAAAAAATTTATAGGAGTTTTAATTTGCTAAAAATTAAAAAATTGAATCTTGGTTGCAAACGGTTCAAAAATTGGCCAAAGTTTGAGAGCAAACGGTTCAAAAATTTCGATTTTTCGGGTTCGGTTCGGTTTTAAACCGAACAGCCCGAATGCTCACCCAAGCGTCAAAATCATCGGGCATGACCGGCGCTACTAATCCCATTGGGCGATGTGATTTTCCGAGCCTGGTCGGACTTGGTCAATTTTTCTAGGGCCAACAAATTTACAGCCAATCCATTCATTTTTCGGCTAGGTCAGATTATAAAAATCCAGATATAAATGACTATATATTCCTTCTGTTTTTTTTATAAGTGTCATATTTTCACTTTTTTTTTTGTTTTTTAATAAGGGTTATAGTTCATAATTTGAAAATAAAATTATGATATATTTCTCTTGTTACACTTTTGGAATTTGACAACAAGTGTTGTGTACGTATTTATTTGGTTATAAATGTAAATTTTACTATTTTCTTTGTATGTGTAATTTGATGGACGATGAGACTTCAAAAACATGGGGAAAGTAACTCTTTTGTCGATACTGCCATAGGTACATGCACCGTAGGACTTATATTACCAGACAACCCAGAAGAGAAAGTCATAATCATCAATAAAGGAGACGCCATTCCTATTACAACTGGAACCATTTCGTGGTGGTTCAATGGTGGAGATTCAGACCTCACCATTATATTCCTTGGCGAAAGCAGCCAGTCATATACTCCGGGCCAATTCGACTACTTCTTCTTGACAGGCGCCATCGGCATTCTCCGTGGCTTCTCCAATGAGTTTATCAGCAAAATATATGGTCTCAACGACGATCAGTCCAAAGAGTTGGTAGAGAGTCAATCTAACGCATTGATCATTAAGATTGACGCAAATATTCACTTGCCTGAAAAACCTAACTGCAAAAAAGAAGAATATGTCATTAATCTCGATGCTATGCAACAAGGTGGTGTTGAAATCACTTTGGTCGATAAAGTCGGGCTTAGTCCGAAATTGGTGAGACTCGAACCTGAAACCGTGCTCGACCCTTATTACAGCATGGCACATCAGATCATGTATGTTACGGAAGGTGGAGGTCGGATTCAAATTGTGGGGTTGAATGGTACGAGAATGTTGGATGAGGTTGTGGAGGAGGGCCAACTCATTGTTGTGCCCAAATTCTTTCTTGCTGCTCTCATGGCTTCTAACAAAGGGTTGGAATTCTTCTGTGTGTCCACATCTCCAAGGTATGTAAAGTTCAAAGGTCTCAAATATTTAGATTCATTCTCGTGCTAGTTGGGTGGTAAAGAGTGAAAAACAAATTTAAAAAATGAATAATTGAGGGAGAGGGGATAAAATTGGATATGGATATGAATTTGAATTCGAATATAATACTATGCATGAGTCGGTCTTGACAAAAAAAAGGGTATGGGGCCAATTAACAAAAATGCTTTATTTGCGATTATAGAGACACAATATAATACTTTTATGAAAAATTGTGTTAATCATAAAAATGACTTCTTTCTAGTTTTATCACTTACAAAACCATTTACAATAATTATGTACTATACATTTATACATTTTGAGGAGGGTCTGTATTAATTTACCTAGTTCTCTTAAATAGTAAAATAATCGTTTTTGGATTGTAATTATACAAAAATCTCAACGTATGACCGCTAATTATTACTAGAAAACATTGAACAATTCAATCAACTATTGTATGATAATGAGATATTTATTTGTATGAATTACATGAAACTAATAAAAAAAAAAGTAAAATTACTGGGTACTTATGTTATCTTAGTATCCCATGAGCGCCTTTTCTTTTTAATAAAGTAAGGATGGATTTGTTGCTAGTCAACAGCAATATCTACGGCAGAAATCGTAATCAAAGTTTATATTAAAACACAATAGATGGATTGATATTATAATACTAATATATAGGATTAAATTGTAATAAAACTTAGTTTTGGAAGAACAAATATCATAATCATACGGTAAACAACAAAATCATAAGTATCAAAAAAAAATTCTAAAAAATATATTCACAAAATCATAATCATAAATCTTATTTTGTTAAACTATTATTGGTTAACTAAAATAGTCAAATGAAATAATATAGGCATGATGATAAGGTTTTCTTATTCTTTTGTTGTAGGCCTTTATCGATGCAGATAGCTGGGAACACGTCAGCATATAAAGCATTGTCTTCATCAGTTTTGGAGGCTGCGTTGAATGTGTCTCTTGAGTTCGTGAAAAGTTTCAAATCTGAAATTTGAAAAATGCAAGTGTTTTCATCAGCTGGGTTCGGATTAGACGAATAAAATGGTTTGGTCTGGTTTGAAATTTAAACAAAATTTCTGTGTTGGATTAACTACGTTAAACTGGTGTGAATTGATTATGTATTTCATTTCAGTCCGATATTGAGGGGTTAACTTAGTTACTCATTGAGTCATTTCGTATATGTCGCCTGAAACGGTGTTTTTAAACCAGACGGGACCGGCCGGTTAGCAAATCGGTTTCAAATAATAAATGAAAAACTCGAACCCAAGACCTCAAATATATTAAGCTAATGCTTAACCAACTACTCAAATCTCCAATAGAACAAAATATATGTTTGGCATCCATCTTGATTAAAGATTAGTACCCAACTTGCTACAAGGAACATAGTTTAGTAACCTTTGAAGATACTAACTATATACATTAGACCATTATTCAAAATAACACTCACTACAAATAAAAAACAATATGGTCACAAGAAGCACCAAAGACTTCAACAGCAACCCATCATACATTTCAATATTTCAAAAAGTAATTGATATTTAGCCTTCTCCTATCAATAATGTCTCAGCAAAGTAAAAAGATAGTAGAAGATTTCAACATCAGCATGAAATGCTCACATCAAAAGAAGAAATCCATCAACTGCTTTCACGTGGTTCTGAGTTAAACGATAGTCGACTACGCTACGGGTCGAGATAAATTATCTCTGCAAACATGGAAGCTCGTCGAAAGCGGAGTAACTCCTTCACCAAGTCCCACCCGCTATCCACCGAGGAGGGTTTCACCGTCATTCTTTCTAGGACAGGTGAATTTGCAAGCAAGAAGTTGATGAAACTGAGTTCTTGTCTAATGCCAGATATTCCAACAATCTTAACAAGCCGCAGTTGATTAAAAGGAAAGTTCTGAAAAGTGTCTGCAACGTTTGCAGCTGTTCTAGCAGTAACCTGTTCCTCCGGTCGAGCCTGTAAAATTATTAACGGATCAAGTTGCGAAAGGCTCTGACCAAAAACCTTGTAGCTTAGTGGTATGTCTCCACTTTAAAGGGTGAGAGACGTGGGTACGAATCGCATGCATCCCATCCCCAATCAAAAAGTAATATTTACAAAGAGAAAGATATAAATACATACCTTTTCTACTTAAAATAAACAGTACTCTGGGCTTTCTTTTTTATATTGTCATTTTCAATGTCTTAAAGGAAATAAAAAATAAGAGCCCAAAACTAAAAGTCGGAAAAGAAAAAAGTGAGCACATCATAGAAAAATAGACAGAAATGTCAATGCCAATGATTTGGAGCAGAATAAATACGAGAAATACTACAATGCATACATTGAATGAAAACTCACCAGCAACTCAAGCTCTTGAAGATTGGGAGAACTTCTCAGAAGGCAAAGAGCAGCCAAATTCTCTTCCATGTCGTTGAAATTAATGCGAATTGAAAGAAAACTAAGCTCAAGGCACACAGTTGGTAGCTTTCCAGGAATAGTGCCAGCAGCCAAATACTGGAGATAAACATTAATGAGAGAAGAAGAAAAATATAACAACAATGATATATTTATAAGCCGAGACGAACAATTGTATGAATGCGTACAGTAATTCTTTTGATAAATCTGATTTTGTGTAATAGTGCAACAAATAACATAAAATTGTGCTAGCAAAATGCCAATGCCACTTATGTAAAAGCAGACTCTCAGTAATGATGATAAAGGAGATCACACCTTTAAGAAAAAGCTTTGCACCTCAAGCCGTTGAATATGAGGTAGACAAGCGAAAAACTTAATCAAATTGCCCGTGCTGCCAAAAGCTAGATTTCTCTCGATGCCAGAATTAACATACAGACCAATAGAAACAACGGCAAGATGGAAAGTATCCTGGAAACTGACGTCCTCAAATACACCTCCAACATCAAAGAAAAGGAGATTTGGAGCATGAATATTAAGAAGGGTGAAGCCATCAAAGTTCATCAATGTCAGCCTCTCCAGTAAAGGGCAACTTGATATCATATGCTCAAAGGCCAATTGGTCCATCGTGATGTGCTGAAGATCGAGGCTTTTCAAGCTCTTAAAGCCATTGAAGTGAGGCGATGGTTTTAAAAGACAGTTAAAGAGTTCCAAATGTATCAGCTTTTGACATGAATATATAGATGATGGAAGCTTGTATCGATGACCTTTCCATATTTCAAGAATAAATTCTTTTACAGAGCCCCTTGATAGATATAGAATCCATCTATCAATATCACTAACACCTTGGAGGTCTCGATGGGAAAGCTTAAATTTGTGTATTGGGCCAGTGTGAAGTAATAGGACATGGTCAACAATACTCACTAGTTTGTTCTTTATAAGTGTTTGATCTTGGGTCGAGACTAAAACAGATTGATTATCAAATACAAGATAAGGGAGGGTAACCCATCTGTATCTCCACTTGCTGGACAAAATACTAGTTCGAACAGCATCCCTCAGAGATAAATGTGACAAGATTTTGTCAACAATGTGCCCTGGTAAGTTGTTTATTGTGTGAACCTCTATTTTTAAACTGCAAGGAACTTCATGAGGTTCTCTTTGCTTCTGTAAATTTAGGCAGAACAAGATCAGTATTATTATCACACAGATAAAATTATGATAGGCCGGCATGCACTTGATGAATTATCAAGATAAACTTAAAAAACCACACCAGAGATGCACAACGTGTAACACTAATGAACATCCACCATATGGTGAATCGAGCAAAGTGATGACTGAATTACAGAATTAAGGTACTTGTCCAAATACAGTAGAAACTGCATACAATCATCTTTTCGGGACCAGAAAAAAATATTATAGAAAAGTTATTCCTAAATAGAGTTTTACATAGAAAAATAGTTTTTAGAAAGAAATATGATTCAATATGATATATGATAGTGTATAAACTCATTTAACTAATTCACCTAATAATATAAATATGACTGAAACAAATATATGGGCTTTGCTAGTATATAAGTATGTATTGATTATTTTACCTAGAAACTAAAAAACAGTTATTGCTTGTATGTGTATATATATGCTGGTTCAATCCATGTATTTTTCATAAAATCATTACAGTTTTTATACTTCAAGCAAATGACACCCAAAGTTGATAAGTATTATATGCATGTCATCTAACACTTATTGTAATGTATATGTATATATATGTATATGTATATGTATATGTATATGTATAATGTTATTTATTCATGCATGGAGGCATAAATCCTTAAGACGGGAGTGACAAAAATAGGACTTGTTACAATCTAGAATTAATTCTTAAATATAACTGCTCCTGAGTCGGTACCGTGATTTTTTATTACTATGTAGAGTTTATTCTTATAGTATTCCTATAGGGGGTTTCTACTATATATGCTTTGTAAATAAAAAACAATGCATGCAATTTTATCTCTTTCTCATAGCCTAACAATGTCTAGAAGACTAGAACCACAATGCAACTCATGAAGAAACCAATATGGGTACACATGTATTTGTTATTTATAATATCAAAAGGAATAAAACACAGAAAACTCGCAGCCCATGAAGGTAGAAACATACCATATTACTCATTAAGAACCGTAGAAGTGTTTGGTGCTGAGTCCAAAGAAGGCTAAAGTTCCAGCCGGATGATTGTGATGGTCACACCTAATTTGTTCAAACAAAAAATTATGTGAGGAAACAACACAATACATGAAAGAAGATGTCATATTAAGGGGAAAAACAACACCATATTTTTATCAAGAACAGAATTATATCTATTTCCATGTTTTCTGACATCTCCACATAATATACTCCGAGCAAATACTTGAATTCTTTTCCTGCCCAAGCAAAATAAACGGAAAATTACTTTTTGAAAAGCCAAGTTAAAACAATATTATCTAACTTGAAACTAAGCAGGGCCTTAGACATACGAACTCAAAACAGAAACAGCAATTCCATCACCAATTACACAGAAAGTCAAACGCTCCAAAAAAATGAACACATATCACAAACAATATCTTGAGTTTCAAGGCTCTTGCACTGTTTATCACAAGAAATTAGGGGCTAACTCAAAAGATTGAACCCTTAGCATGTTCTCTCCGCAGTAGTACCAAATATTGAAAAGAAAAAACAATTATCTTAGGGTCTATCATCAACCCAATCTCAAGAACAGCTAAGTTTTTAATACTTCAATTCTCTTCCACTTCACCACCGTTTTGTGATTCTACCGACCGCATTGAAACATAATCGTTTCTCTCCACACCGCAAACAATAATTCAAGCAAAACAGGAATTTAAGATGCAGCACTTACTGAAGTTTTAAGATGCAGCACTTACTGAAGTGAAGCAAGAAAAATAGGAAGATTAACTCAGCCGTGTATTTCACATTACTAGAGTGCCCCAATCCGCCAATTTTGAGGAATAACACTGAGAATCTGTTGAGTTCCTCGGAAAATTTGTCTCAATCTGTGAGGCGTTGATGATTCTACACAGACAAGGAAAAGATCCTCTGCGGTTTTATTCAATCCAAAGTTTTTCCACTACGAAAGAAAAGCATATGTCGGCCCGCTGGAAAATCCTTTTTCACTATTTTAGATTTTTAGTTTCGCCCATTGAACTTTTACCATCTTATCAAAGTGAATTTTGAACGGCCTAAATGGGCCTTTGGATTGTACACCATAGGTCCACAATAAGGGTGATTCTAATAAAGTCCACTTTTCTTTTTCACTCCCTAACTTTTTAATTTGGTGATTGTGAGTATGAGTAATGAGTAGGATATCCACTTACAAAAGTTTTTCAAACTTAAACTCGTTCTAAATTATATTTATTCATATTTGTCTCAAACCCTTCACGAGTACTAATTTTATTATTCATATTCGTCGCAAACCCTTATGATAATACTCTTGAAAATATTCAAAGGTTCAAATGTTCTATGATATTGTTTGTTTAAGTTTTATATATGTATCCTATATGTATTGGTTCGCCAATTTGAGTGATAATCGAATTCGGTAAATAAGTTAGATGAGACATTCCTAGTATGGATTAACACGTACACGCATGCTGATTGTGAGTCACTTGCGATTGGTCTTCACATTCCTAGAAGGAAGCTTTTTTTCCGATGCCTAGAGGAATAGATTTGGAACATATAGACATAAATCGATCAGCCAATCAACTACGAAAAAAATGAAAGAAAATGAATTTAGTAATTATAAGTCTTTTAAAAAAAATTCATGTGAGTTAATGTGAAAACGGGCAGTACAATTTTTGTCCATCAAAATATTATAAATGTTTTGAAATGTGGCCTCAGAATACTTTGTATTCAGCTCTGGATATTTATTTTTTACGTACATGTTACGCTGATGATGGAATAAAGCAATGTTGAGCGAAGTTGTTTGTCTCTGAATAGAATATAAATCTTGAGTGCACATCTTCATATGTGTATCTCAAGTGCTTTTTTCGCTGCAAATACTCTATGTTAATATGTAAACTACATTACTTTGATTTTATATTTATGTTAATGTTAAGTCTTCTTTGAAATGAAATGGTTATCCCAATACATCCATTTTCTCCCCAACGTCTTGAATCTTGACAAGCCCAAGTTTTGGTTGTTGGGGAACACCATTTTCCTCAATGTTCGCTCTACTTGCGGTTGTTCACCCATCGTATTGCCCTCTGGGTTTTCTTCTGGGTTAGCTGCCCTTGCAGCTTGTCGTGCCTCCGCATCGCCGCTTCTCCTCCGCCTTGCGTGCTTTTCGATCTCAGGATCGTACAACAGTTCTCCGTTCCCTCCTGCAAGGTTAGGTCGTAGCATACAATAAAGAAAACAATATAAACACAAGAAATAGAGATTACTACTGGAATGCGCAACTCCCCGACAACGGTGCCAATTTTGACACGCTGTCGTTTAGCGTTCAAAATAAATTTATAACCTATTGCCCATCACAAGCGTAGCCAGCGATAAGTATAGGGTCGATCCCACGAGGAGTTGGTGTAGCAATCTCTGATGTCACGATGTCACTTAAAAGGAATGAGAGTATTGTGTAATTATCTTGATCAATATATGTAAAGCTAAAGTAACCTGAAACAAACTCAAAGGAAAAATCAAATAATAAAACGAATCTGGCTTGGGCAACAACTTGGTGAAGATGATTAACACTCGGTCATAGGTGCAAAGGTTTTCACTACATGACATGCATCAACCGGTTATAAGAGACATACGTCGTGACCCCATTGTCACGCATCACGCCCACGACGCACCCCTCCAAATCTATCATTTCTGTGTAAAGAAATGCAAAGGACACCCTATGCAAACTATCTAACCGTAATGCCCACGCACGAGGACACCTCAGTACATGCAAGCCTACAGACGGCGTTATGATCTAAACAGACCCAGATTGGCAAAGGCGTTGCTAGGACTACTCCAACTCGCCCACACCAGTCAGACTATTTGGGGTGCGGGACACCGACACCTTAATCCAATTATTACTTGCAACCTCCTCGCCCACTATGTTATTCGCGACTAACACACCGAGTTTGGTTAAGTTATATATTGCTAAGGACCTAGTGCTTGAGAACACACGCATGCAGATCGTAATGCCCTACTTAGACCTCTCGAGTTATATTAATCATGCTTCACTTAGTTATACCCAAACCAGAATAAAGACTCAGCTAGACATAAAATGAACAAACATGCAACAGTTAATTGAGACCATCATGAAAAAGAAACAACTTACTATTACTTGAATGAAATAAACGGCGAGCCCAAAGTGCCGCCAACAAACATACGAAAAGCGATTAAAAGTGTTTGCCCCGAAGGGACTTAATGTATGTGGTGGTGATGGTGATAATGCTGAAAGAACTAAAAGTTGCGTGAATGATGATGATAATGATGATGCGCACAAGTCGCGCATTCATCTCATATATATAGGCCGAGAGAGATCGGCGACGGTTATGGCCCATGGGCTGAATAATCCCTTAGGGTTTCCTTGTTGATCAGCGTTGTTTCCTTACCCAGACGGATTTCAGGTGATCTCCTCCTGATTTTATGGGATTCGGTATCAGCAAGCATCTTTTCCAGATTTTGCGGGATCCATCATGATCCCGCGTGTCTTGCTCATCACGGGTTGTTCTTTATCTGCATCTCTTGCCCAGTACCTCTTTCTCTGTCTTCTCTTTTCCTTCTTCTTCCTTCCCTCTCAGCTACCCCTATTGGAGATTGAACTTGTGCGGTTTGTAAGGAGGTCACGTCGTGTAACGGAACAGCTACTGGATTTAGAAGCCCTGGCTGTGAGCGAAGCTCCTTGTGCCCTCAGGATGCAATCGTATCTCAGTTCGTCCGCCATGCAAGTTTCCACTTCGTATTGCCCATTTCTGCCCTGCATTGCCCCTGTAGACCAGTGTGTCCTCCCAGACACAAAACACAACAAGAAAGACACAAAAGACTCGATCTAGACCTAGACAAGACACAGAAAAAGAGCAATTGGGCTGGTCAAATCTCATCCCGAGTTGCAGTCCCGATCTAGCCACCCCTAGGGATAATGAGTTGTGACATGAGAGCTAAGCTACTGAAGTGCTGACAGAAGGAGATTCAATTGGAGGCTTGCTTGGAGGAGAAATCCCGTGGATTCCCTACGATGCAAAGGGACTTGAGATGATGATACAAATCTTTAGGTCTACCACTGGATTTACACCCGATATGTTCGAATTCACCCTCCCACGTGTAAAATATGTAATAGAGCTTAGAGTGGGTACAATCTATCCTTAGCTTTGATCTTCATTGTACATGCTCACTCAAAGTAGTTGGAAATGTAGCCCCAACCAAACTTGTAAGGTATAAGTTATGGCGTAGTCATGAGTAACCAACAATGTGTAGATGACTAAAAGTAGAGTGTTGGGTAGCTTTAAGGTGAATTCGATGAAAGCAAGGTGAGTGGTCCTGGACCAGAGACTAATGATCTCAACAGATTACTGAGACTGGATCATGACGGTTATTGAGTTCCATAGTCACTTCTCTTTGAAGTATAAAACAAGAAATTCTTAAGGATAATCGAAATTCACTTACTTCACAGGTTTGTGGATGTAGTAGAAGTTTATCCAAACCACGTGAAATCTTTGTTTCGTTTACTTTATGTATTGTTGACTGTTTTATGTTGTTCATTCGTAACTTCAACTTGTCATGATAAACTCAGACTCAGTCTGAGACACCTACAATTCTCTAATGTCTACAAGTATCTGATTTATATTAGAGTTGCTTTAAAGTTTCTAACTATCGAAATAAGTCTGCTTTTTTGTTCCACCACATTCCACACATGTTGGGTCTGAAGTTGCATCTCGTTGACTTATAGTTTTTGTCATCAGAAAGTTCAGTGACTAACTCAATTACACTGTCAATAAGGCATAGAAGATTGGAAAGTTTTAAGTTGGGTGCATTCCCAATCCCCATACTGATAACCTGACATCTTCGTTTAGGGCCATCACTATTGAATCATGGTGAATTCATTGTGAACATGATCAATTAAAAAATATAGAATTTTCATCTCTCATAAAATTTGAACTCGGGTTCAAGAAGTTATTCAACAAAATAATGAATTAATCGCAAGATCTAATAGCTAAAGTTGTTCCAAAATATATATATATATATATATATATATATATATATATATATATATATATATATATATATAGGGTTAATGGGAGGGTTAACGTGAGAACCATTTTATTGTGAGAACGTGAGAACCAAAACCGATGAATTCACGGTGAAAGTTGATGAATCATTGGAAAATTTCGAATCCAAAAATAGAATTTTCGCCTACCCGGTGAAAAAATCAATTTTGAATTCATTAACTTTCTCAACGGATTCATCAACTTTCATAACGAATTCATTTGGTTCTTAGTTTTAGGATAAGAATGGTTCTTATTTCAACTAAACTCTATATATATATATATATATATATATATATATAGTGTTATATATGTAAGTAGCAAAAAAAATAGGAATAAGAGTTTTATAGCCTAGTTCATAAAACATGAGTTTTATTAAAAAGACCAAAATATTGAATTCGTTAGCACGCCGTCGATCGGTCGACGAACTTCCCACCGATTTAGAGCACCACACCTCCCGTGAGTAATCGTGCATTTAAAATTGGTTTTTACTATGTACACGATAGTTTTCATGTTCGACACGATAATTTTCATGTATGACACGATAGTGATGAAATTCGATAGTTTGTGTGTTTAGAAACTTATAAATTAAAACGGATTACGCACACGGCGAATCAGATCTTCAAGAACTTTCATCAAGAACGGACGGTTGGTCGAACATCTAAACTTTCATAACGCTAATTCGATTTGTTAGTTTTAGGATAAGAATGGTATGCAGCGGATGTATCGACGTATTTAGAGCAGAGTCGCTTGGGCATCTTCTTCATCTCGGAGAGGAAAGCGCTAATAATGCGCCGCACTGTCGATGGCCCGGCGATTGTGGATCCTAGTTTTATGAGTTCGAGATTTGGTTTCACGATGTGGAACCGATATACGATTTGGGATGATTGAGTTTGCCTCGGTCTCCGGATTGCGCTTTGGGCCGTCTTCCTTTGATCCGAACTTGAGGCACGAGATTCCCCGACCAAGATGTTCCATAGGTTGTTTGGGGCGGGAGGACTACTATTTCGAGCTTCGCACCGATTCATCAAACAACGGTCGGGTGATGATGCCGCAGACTACTGAAGGCGGCTTTCATATTAGTAGCTTACCTCATCGTCCTTTGCGCGATAGGAAGCCATCGAGCCATGGGTTTGGGCGTTGGTGAGGATTTTGATATGTGGCGAGTTTTCCTTGGGGCTCTATTCATTCCGTGTCCTCTGTCACGGATTGATGTGTCAAGAGGCACCCGAGCGAGGTGGCACTCGAGGAAGACGTACCATTTCTATGGTCCTGTTTGGGCCTTACTGATTTGGTCGTATGAGGCCATCCCCGACTTAGGACGCATGTGTGGATGCCGGAGCAGTGAGATACGGATTCGAGATGCTTGATGTGGACTACATGGAAGTCCCCGACCCAAGATAATCGGATTTTTGACGACGTGTAATTTTAATGTCATGTTTAGTATTTGTCAGATATTTATTAAATACATTATAATCAATAATGTATGTGTTTTTGTAGCGTTTATGTCATCGTGCTTCGGAGCCGCCGAGACCGAGTTGTCGAGGCATACTACTTGAGCCTATACGAGGCGATCCGATGGCTATTCGGTTTGTGTCATGGGCGGCATGCCGAGGCGACATGACGAGCCCAGCCCACAAAGAGTGCTGTGCGTGAGAGAGTGCCCGTGGTGGCGTGAGCATGTCCCGATCATGCGCCGGTGGCGGCGGGCCGAAGATGAAGTGCGGAGATACATCTCGGGTTTTGAGCCGAGTCGACCGGCGCATCTCGATCGCGATCGAGCGTCGTGAGACATGAGGCGCGAGCCGCACCACGTGTGCCGCGAACACGCCAGAGTGTTCGACCAGACGAGCCTCCATTTCGCCGTGATCGAGACCGTCCGTCGTGCCATTGTGGACGACGATCTGGAGGGCCTCGAGCTCGAGTGGCTCGACGTGTGTTCGAGCGATTGACGGAGTTCTTGGCGCAGATCTTGAGACGTAGATCTCGTACCTCTATCTCGCACATGGGAGCTACGCCGGCTATTGAGCATATCGACCGAGGCGCCGGCCTCCAAAGCATGAGGAGGGCCCGACTAGCCACCGACGATCCGCTACACGGCAGTCGATCCGCAGGAGGTGCCCACATTAGCCACCGACGATCCGCTTCACGGCGTGTCGATCCGGAGGAGGTGCCTCACATTAGCCACCGACGATCCGCTTCACGCAGGTCGATCCGAGAGGTGCTCACATTAGCCACCGACGATCCGCTTCACGGCGGTCGATCCGGAGGAGGCCCAAGATTAGCCACCGACGATCGGGTCGTCGAGTCTAGTCACGCCACCCAACAGAGATCGGCATCGAGAGCCGCCGTGCTCGAGGTGATGGATCGTCGATGGTGGGGATGATCTTGCACGGAGACCCCACATGCGCCCCCGTGAGTATGGTACCCACGAGGCGCGACCAAGGGCCTTCGAGGTCTTTAGCAAAGTGCCCAGGATGTTTTGTCGTGGCTAATTTGAATCGAGATGTCGTGACTCAAAACTGCTCGATCATATCACCGACCCGCATTCGAGTTCACGGGCGAGGTACTTTATTACAACATTTATTCAAATTTTGTTTATATATTTATAATTCAATTAATGGTGTTCTTTTTTATGTGTGTTAGATTATGGAGTTGTACACTTTGTATATACATTGGAAAATAATCAACCCACATCATCCTCGGCAATTATTATTGCCCTCGATCAATGAAGCTCGATGCGTTGTAGCACCGATTGGATTTTATGTAAGTTTGAATCCGGATGATCCCGACTAAATGTCCTTATGGAGTTTGAAATGTCCTTAAATTATTCCCGACTAAATTTATTCATTTATGCAAAGCGCTTTTGCGTGAGTTCACCCGCTTCATCCGGATGATCCTATGGGCTTTAGGGTGGTATCAAACACCACATATCCACGATGGCAAGCACCGATGACTTTTTAGCGATGGTGCGAGGGGCGATGCGCAGCATAGCAGACCGTGGTTGTCTTGATGACACGGTAAATTTATTACCTCATTTCTATTTTTTCTATCCAATTGAATGTAAACTTTAAAATTATCAATGTTGCGGATACTAGCCATCCAGAACGCCGGGCAATCACCGGGTCACAGTTCGCATATCTCTGTTGAGTGGACTCTTGAGGTGTACGACTCACCGTCGACAACCCCGACTCTCGAGCGTTGAGACGTTACGGATGTTGCCCATTATTCGCTTTTCCCTAGATCGATGAGGGTAGGCGGATTTTGGAACAACAATCCATTGAGGACGCCACACAACGAGCATCCGACATTGGCGGAGGTGCCCCATGATCGCAGATTCGTGTGTAAAGACTCGGTGAGTTGCGGTGTCTTTGCATGCCTCTATATGTATCGCCTCATCACGGTATACCTCGGAGGTTACATCAGTAGGCGTTACATACTGATTCGGTCTGACGATAGCTCGTAGGATATGGACATTGTCTCGTTTTGATTAGTTTCCTTGACTTTTTGTATTTATAACGGATATTGTAGAATTTTTATCCGTGTTAGTGATATTTTTGTTTGTATTAGAGGTGTGACCTCTATGTATATGTTGTGAGGGTGTGACCTCTTCAGTATATTGCTTGTTGTTGGCTATTGCTTGTTGTTGGCTATTTGTTGAGCGGTTGGCTTATCCATATTTTAGAGGTTATCTTTCGCTTTTTTTACATGTATATTAACCGAATGTTGTATATTACATGTATAGTTTGTAAGTTTAATAGTTTTGTCAATTTGCAATTAACCGAATAGGGGATTGAATTGGATTCAATTAACCGAATTTGCAATTAACCGAATTTGTTGGATTAGGGATTGCGGGCGTACGATCGCAGCATGGTACACGGTCGTGCGGCACGACGTGCGCGATGCACGCTTGGTACACGCCCGCACGCGATCGTGCACGGCACACGATCGTGCGGTGCGATGCGTGCACGACGCGCACGATCGATGCGGCGTGTACCGCGTGCGCGCGCCCGCCAGCACCGCGCACGGGTACGCCCGTGCATCGCGATCGTGCGTCGTGCCGGCACCGCCACCGCATCGCACGATCGTGTACTCCCGTGCACTGCACGCGTGTACCGCACGCCGTGTACCCCCAAGTAGCACATAATTTTACGTTTAAAATGAGAAGTTGGTACAAAATTTCGTAACACTAGTTAAATATAAGCAACTCTATGAACCACCATCAATAGTGGCCTTTAGTTGGGTCGTCATCGTAATCTTTCTCTTTCATCACACGACGCCTTCCTCTTTCATTACTTTGAAATTATTTTCCTTGTGTTTCTTATACTGATCCTTAATCGCTTTCATGAGCACGAAATGAGGTAAAAGTTTCCTTTCCGTCCTATTTTTTTTTGTTTCATTTTCTTTTTTGATACTTTTGTTTGTTTGTTTGAATAGAGTGAAAACTTTGATTTGCCTGAGTTTTTAGAACCGATGGAGTGCTAGTATGTGATTTCGGTTGCTTATTTTATCTACATCGACGGATGCATGTTAGTCTTGATTCGTTTCCTTACGCACTGTTTTCGAGATCGGTTTTATTCATTTCTCGATAGACTATCTTATCAGTTGCGCTCGTTTGCTTGATAGGTTAAAGTGTATGTTTAACGTATTCACTTAACATTGACCGCACGATCGTGCACTCCGTATACCCGTGCACTCCGTGTACCCTCGCACGCTCGTGTACCCTCGTGAATCCAACATAATCCAACATAATCCAACAAAAACCAACATAATCCAACAAAAACCAACATAATCCAACTAAAACCAACAACAATCCAACTGAATCCCCCTAATTCAAAAAAAACCAACATAATCCAACAAAAACCAACAACAATCCAACTCAATCCCCCTAATTCAACAAAACCAACATAATCCAACAAAACCAACATAATCCAACTAAAACCAACAACAATCCAACTCAATCCCCTAATTCAACAAAACCAACATAATCCAACAAAACCAACAACAATCCAATGAATCCCTAATTCAACAAAACCAACAATATTCAACAAAATCCAACATAATCCAACAAAACTAACAATATTCAACCAAATCCAACATAATTCAACAAAATCCAAAACAACGAATATCATCGATATAACAAATATCCTTACTCACGAGGCCGTTGAGGACACAAATTCCTTGTATGCTCTTCACTGACAAATACTACATTTTTCCTACGTCGTGTCCTTTCCACACATGTTTCATCACTAATGGCAATAAATGCGTGCATGAGCGCTTGTTGTGGCCTCGACCTGCAACGCGTGTGCATATTTGACGACGTGATCTTGAAGAACCTCAACAACCGATTGCATCCTACTCAATCTAGGGACTTGACTGACGTGTGATGATTGGAGGTCGAATAATGTGTCGACATGAGTCCGGTACAATCCATGCACCGGATGTGATATGATCCAATTCGATAAGAATAAGTCGCCGCAAAATGATCGTCGATAATATCGAGCCACAAAGTCGGTGACTTGTAAACCAAAGACGCCTAAAAAAAGAAATTAATCACAAAATAAATTAACCACAACATATGAGTTGGACTTGACGTTTAGATAAATACTGCACCTAATAGCAAGACAAGCGTGACAACAAGGATCTCGTCCAAATCGAACTCACGACATTCACATGTCCCATTCTCGCAAATCAACCACGTATGATGTGTTTTCCTCTTCGACTTTAAACATGTGTCGTCGTTGAACGAACAACCAGCGACGCCTTTTCGACAGAGGCATGTAGCTCGACGCGGCTACTTCATCAACTCATCGACCTTGTCTGCTGCACTAGCTCGTCGACGTCAAACCATTTCTCCGTAATAGATCGAAAAGTCTCAAGCAACGAGCAAACGGTAGACGCCGAGCCCACAACAACCGACTATTGAAACTCTCTCGCGATTCAAGTCATGAAACTATATCTTCGTGACAGACACTTCAACCTAAACCACCTATGCTCGCCAATGGAAAGTAGATGATGGTGGGTCGTCGGTTTTAGAACATCCACGGCGAGAAAAAAATCTCGAAATCCTCGATCGATAGCATATGCGGTGACTTGATAATCTGACAAACATGCGATCCAAATCTCGCCATATTCTTACGCAAATGGTAAAAGCACAACACATGTGCGACGTTCGGATACACGGACTCCACGCTTTTTCGATGCCCTTATGTTGATCGAGACACAACTAAGAGATCATCGATGACCAATGCGAACGCAAGCGGCCGAGATAAAACCAAGTCCATGACTCTTCATCCTCAATCGGACCTAACCCAATAGCAATCGGAAGATTCCTTCATTTCCATCCTTCGTAATAATGACAAAACAAATTCCTTTGTTCTTTCCCTTAAGATGAGTCCCGTCTACAACGACGATCGCCGTAGGTAATGCTTGAAAGCATACAAACACTGCCCAAGAGCAAGAAACAAATATCGAAATTCGCCATCATGAGCCGCCTCAATATCATATAGTGTCCGGGGTTTGATTCTCTCAACAGATGCAAATATGATGGAAGCAATTGATAGGACCGTTCAAATCGCCATATGTCATCTCTATAGCGGCGTTTCTTGCTCGGAGAGCAAAGTCGTAATCCATCTCAATGCCAAATTGTCGATGCATCTCTCCAATCATCTCTTTCGGCCAGCACCACACCTTCATCGACCAATTTCCGTGCAAAATACTTGCCAACAATCTTAGCAGCACGTCGCCGTGAGCAAAGGCGATTCAAATCAAGTGACAAGTATGATTGTTGTTCAACTTAATTACTCTCCATATCGTTGCCTCCGGACGGCTCGTAGCTTAAAAGGACAACCGTTGCCATGCTTGCAAACATACCCCAAACGTGTTTTACTTGACCGATCGACCACGTATCTACATGATTCTCCAAGTGGTACAATCCCACGGCTATCGCCAAGTCATCTTCGCCTTAAATATCGAATCAACGATAATTGGTGGGTATGGGGTCCACAAGGTTCAACCCAATCTAATGGCAATGCATCGTCACAATCAAGTAATGGAATAACCCAATTGCGTAACTCATGCGTTGTATCATCATCTACGGTTCGTGAAGTTGTAGCATGAGCCTCACCATCATGTCATTGCTGTTCGGAGTGAAGTTGCTTGTTGTCCGATAACCTTATCAAGATGTCACGGTTGTCGAATCCAAGCACCAAATTCAAGAGCTAATGAATCAAATATATCTACGATCGGTTCGTGTCTTCCTCTTCATCCGAATACACCAGCTCGTCTTCCTCCTCATTCAAGACAACGGCTCATCTTCGTGTATAATATTTGAACCGGTACATCTTGCATTAGACTGGCAAGATCGTAGATCGTTGTGAACCATATAATACCGGTGTCTCTGTGTACCGTGGTTGCGGCATCGCCGCCCTTTTCAATCACATACACAATCGGATCATCCTTTGTTCCACAATCAATCGAACAAATCGATGTCGATTTCAACGATACTTTTATTCTTCTTCCATCACTAGCGCCGTCGATGAAAAGCATATAATCCGATCCACCATTGTTGCCTACTTGCTCATGAATCTCTCTTAGCAAATTAGCACGTGAAATCTGTTCTACTGACCATGTATACGAGAACCTCGCCGCCTTATATACTCGCTCGTCCCAACTACCACCATGACGATAATAAGACGTTGCAAGACATCCGTTGCAAAATAAGATATAAAAGATAACGATCATATACATAGGATGCACGGGATAGATAGGATGCGCCACGTACGGTCAGACACGGATGCACGGCCCGCACGGCCGTGCACGGATGCACGGCCATGCACGTGCGTGCGGTGCGTGCGGCACCGCGGCACGGTCGTGATGGTCCGCACCGCGCGGACCATACACGGCTTATAAGCCGTGCACGATCGTCTTTGTGCACGGCCGTACGCACGGTTCACGCACCGTGCACCGATGAATTTTGTGCACGGTTTGAATTTGTGCACCGTGTACGTACATGCACGCTTATAGAGCCGATGTCTTGCATACGGTTCGTTGTTAGCATCTCATATTTTAAATTTAACTTATTAAATGATCTTAAATATTAAATTAATCACTTTATTAACATAAAATCAACACAAATGACATATGTGATGCATAATACTTCTACCGTGTACTCAAGAACACATTTTTGTTTTCTTCAAAACATGAAATTTATCATTCCAGTAACATAAAAGTATTAAAAAAAACATATTTACGTAAATCATCAACTCTGTACAACCGTACTCAAGAACACGTAAAAAAATTCAATACGGATTTAATTTACCTTAATCCATTAGCAATGCTCGATTTCCACTTGTTTGATTGAAAAAACGCAGTAACAATTTCTTCTATTAATTATTTTCGCCTCTTCCTCTTTGAAATTGTAATGTTACAAATGAATTCGTTTGTGATTTGAATTCAATGTCTACCTGCGTTTCTTTCAAATTAATGTTTACCAACCTTTTTTTTACAATTAATGTTTACCAACTTTAATTTAATTCCATTCAATTTTGTGGCAGAGAAAGCATTCATTTGGTAAACATTTCGGCAGAGAGAGAGAGAGAGAGAAAGCATTCAATTTGGTAAACATTCAATTCAATTAATGTTTACCTTCTTTTCGGTAAACATTCAATATAATTTAGAGAGAGAGAGAGAGATATTAAAAAAAATTCGGAGAGAGAGAGAGATATGAGACTTATTATTTTAAATGGTGGGCTCCCACTATTTAACTTTGTTCTTATAAACTTCTATATATATATATATATATATTATTTGTATACATGTATAATTAAAGGTGAGTTGAAGGCGAACAGTGCCTATGCCCCCTTAGTGATCAGTCTGATGGTCTGTTCCGTGGGGGACCAAAATATGATAATTGCATACCTATTTTTCTTCATTAACCCAATTAAATAACCTAAGAAAATGATCATACAAAAAACAAGAGTCTGATTTCCGCCATTTGAGAAGGACTGCTCAATCAGACAAAGTAGAGTGACAAATAAATGAAATAACAGGCGCTCTTCAATTACAATTTACAAAGACTAGAAAGAAATCATGAAACTTTGCACATTTGTTCTGTTATGATATTTCAAACTATAATATATGTTACTGGGGTTTTAAACGTTGTATTGCAATTCATACTTGCTAATGACTTTTCTCCCATTCTTTGTTTGTAAGAACTATTTATAGATGCTATTCATTTATAGATTATCCGACTAACATGTTTTCAGGTCGAATCCATGATTCCCAACTATTAGGCCACTCCCATGCGGCTTCATATTTCACTGATGCATCCGACTCATGCGTAAGATTAGGATATGAGAGATTTAACGTAAAAATCATTTTTATCGTGAGAACGTGAAATTGTTTAGATTTGGAGGAAAAGGTCATGACTTGGGCTAGAATCCATTCTATTTAGAGAGTGGACATGCATGCATGGTTATTAATAATTTTACCAAGCAATAACTTATTACCTATTACATTGTTTGCACGTCAAGCTTTAATTTCACTTAACTAAGTTAAGAATCAACATTACATGCACAATTAATTATAAATTCAATGATCTCTCTCAAAAATAACAATAAAATACATTCCATGATCACTCAAGGCCCCATTTCCTCTTCAGAATTAAATTAGATAAATAAAAATAATATTAATTAATCTATTGTTTGTTAAGATTGATTATAAATTTTGAATATTCTAAGGTCTGATAATTTATATATTTTGAGCTAATTAATTATTTGATTCATATTCAAATGAAATGAATATAATTAGAGAAATCCCTGATGAATATAAAAAAAAAACTCAAATCATATATATTATCAAGCCTGAATAGTAGACATCCTGTTAGAGAGTGTTTACTTTTCATGATTAACATTTTGAAGGATTGATTATTTGATGGATTAATTATGTGATAAGATAATTTTTATCTATCAATCATTTATTTACTACAAAGGATTAGTGAAGGATTAAAATTAGGATAAATAATTCTCCCTTTATTTGGAGGATTATTTCAATCATACCTTTATTGGTTGGATTAAAATTAATGAAGAATAATTCAAAAGATTAAAATAATCTCGGGGACTTTGGGATATCCTCAAATATTAATCCTTAAAAGTAAACACTTGATTAGGTTGTATTAATTTTATCTATCCAATCTAATCATACAAAGTAAACACCACCTTAGAGTATAGTTTCCATTCCCTTCACAATCAAGTCTTACATATTTCTATTTTTAATCGATCACAAAAATAATAACATATCCATTCCTTTATATACAAGAAATTCCAAATCACTCCCATACATATATAAATAGAGCTCGCACACAAATTATTTTCATAATTTTAATAGGCCTCAAAGTCCTTAACCGATTCATTCTTGTGTAAATTCTCGGAATGCTCAAGTCCCAACGTAAGAAACACATATTCCGGCGTTGGCGCATCGGCGGCGCCGCCCGGTTGCACCACCTGCTTCCCATGCCTGCAATTGATGGTGTTTGGTGAAGGGTCGTTTTCTGTTGCATGGACAACATCTAACGTTTCTCCATCTCTTGACAAAGATATTAATGCTGCTTCGGCGTGTTGTACCTCATCTTGCAGCTCATGCTGGTACATTTCCTCCACCATGGGCTTCCACAGGCGAACCCTAGCATTTATGAACCAATTTGAAACCTGAATTTATGGGGTTTGATGGGTATTGTTAGTGCGCAGACAGTGATAAGTAATAAATATTTTGGAGCATCTTGGTCATTACGTCCTCCTTTCTGTGATTTTGGTTTTTTTTTTTAATAATTGTCATAGTTCGTAATTTGAGAGTAAAATTATAATATATTTACTATTTACCGTTATTGGTTTGTGAGATTTGAGAGTAAAATTATGATATAATACTCTTGGAATGAATTTAATAATTAGTTGTATGAATGTATTTATCATGGTAATTAATGAGGTTACAAATATAAATTTACCTACTTCCTTGGTTTGTGAGATTTTATTGTAGGGGACACTTAAAAAAGAAGTATTTTTATAATTTAATGCACAGTAAGATTTTATTAATGCTTTCTTTCTCTGGTTTAATGGAAGTCCTAAAATAATCTGCAGTTACTTTCTTCCAGCAGCTAGAAAGGTTACCGCAGTTTATTTATTAACATGGAATTATATCGAATTATATTTATTGGTACATAATAAAACAACAAATTTTCAACTTTTTAAGTATACTGAAGCGCGGATCGGGTCCTCAGTCCCACAGTTTCATGTGTCCCGACTCCCACATATATCCTAATATTATTATTTTAATACTATATATTATTAAAAATAATATAAAATAATGAACCCTAGCTACTTAACATTAAAAAAAAATAAAGCTAAAAAAGCATATACCCTATTTATATAATAATCACTTATTAATTAAAACTTTAAAATTATAAATTTTAAAATAATTATAGATCCTATAATTAGATATATTGAACCCTAATAAATAACTGTGAACTTAAACTAAAATGCAAGGCAATTAATTGAAGTTGAAGAAAATTGATGACAAGACCTAACAATAATGTTTCTTTCGTACCCACATTTGTTGATCATCAAAGACCAATGGTCCATAATGAATTTAATTAGTAAACTCAGATTAAAAGAAAGAACATGATTGTATAAAAAGCAACAAACATTATATATATATATATATATATATCATTGTAATTAAAACATTATTCTGTGTGAAAATTACTTATGATCATCCATTACGTGAGTCAAATGTTTTTCTGAGAAATTGATATCTAATTCCTGAATAATTTTCACCAAAACTCATCCATGTATATTTATGGGGTTTTCACCTTTACTCGTCCATGAATTATCAATTCATCTTTTTTGGTCAATTAATACAGAAATTTTAAAGGCAGCGTCACGGTGGACTCAAACCCGGGACCTTTGGCATTGGGTATTAACCACTCTACAACTAGGCCAACACACACACACACACACACCCCAATTCATCTTTTTTTTTTTTTTGAAACAGAAATTTTAAAGGCTGCGTCATGATGGACTTGAACCCGAGACCTTTGGTTTCGGACATTAACCACTCTACCACTAGGCCAACACACACATCCCAATTCATCTTTTACTTGTAATAACAGGTAAGTTACTAGAAAAATAATGCACCATGTCATCATGTCATTACCGTACATGTACCTTTTTCCCTAGTTACGTTAAAAATAAATATATGTTGACCACTAATTATAAATGACCTACAAAAATAATTAGCCATCTTTATGTTTGGCCTCTATCTGCGGTGTAACAGGAATGATTGCACCAAATGAATGATGCGCATATAAAGATTATGTTTTTATTATATAAAAATAAACTTTCTAAACGTTTAAATTCATGTCTGCACAGCACTCTAAGAAATGGATTTACAGAATAATAAATATCAGTTTATAACTGAAATCCCATACAAGAAATCTGAAAGTTACTAATTTTTATTTTTAAGTTTTTCTTCAAAATGATTTTATCCAAATTAAGTTTTTTCTTCACAAATGACACTTTCAAATATAGATTAGTGTAACAACACAAAGCTAATTAACCTGAAGTCTGGTTTCTATATATGTCATATATATGATCAGGATAAAATCAAATTATGTGCTTAAAATTTGTATGATATGTGACAAATTTACGTGCACACAATCAGAAACCTAATAAAGAAATGAGAATTCCTTTTAAACACATGATTCATTGATTTAAAAGCCAAAAAGATGTAAAGATACCTGATTCTTTGATAAACCAGTCTGTCGAGATAGCACGTGTTTGTCAGCTTCGCTCGGGTACCTGATTTTAGGAAATTATAAAGATACTATTTCAATTTGTTAACAATATTGGACGTATATATCTAATATAAATTTAAATAAATGTACCCAATAACACAAATAGCCAGGTGCATGTGTCTAGTAACTCTCCTGACAACTTCCATCACTTATAAGTCTCAGACGCAACATAGACTTTGCAAATCCATATACACTGTCCTTTCATGATCGCCAAAAGAGATTTTTACAATGTGAAATTTTATTGTCTTCAATTAGGGTTAATTGATTTAAAATATACCGAATTTGTTTTTATTTTACACATGACTTTCAAATATTGTTCTCAACTAGACAGATTTTACATTATTTGTATTTTTTCTTGATTTCACTTTCTGATGAAATTGAAGCTCACTTGGAAAATAATCGCATGACTTTAAAAACATAAACAAAACGTTTGTTGGTTGCACACAACAAACTACAACCTTCAATTTCGTCAGAAAGTGAAATCAGGAGAAAATTATAATAAATATAAAATATCTAAGTATTTGAGAACAAAATTTAAGAATCGTTTGTAAAATCAAAATCGGAGCAAAGTTCTTATATTTTAAACCAATTACCCTTTTAATTGTAAAGCCAATTTATTAATCTCACTCATTTAGAGCCACATATTACTAAAATTAAGCATTCAACACTACTACAATACATTTTATTGAGTTCAAAGACAAATAATAAAGGGTAAATATCACTTTAAACTTCAAATTATTTTGGCACTATCAATATATCATGAACTATCGAAAATATTTTTCTAAATCTTGAACTATCAATTTCACCCCATCCATTTTTCGACTCCAGAAAGTTGACGTGGCTCGTTAAATAGTCATGATTTATTTAAAACTCCAACAACGTTTTTTGTGCCATGTAAGTTTTTTTAAAATTAAACGTACTTTGATAATCCAGTGAGTAACGTCAACTTTCTGGAGTCGAAAAATGGACGTGGGACACAATTGATAAAAATCGGTAGTTCAAGATTAAAAATGACTTTTTTAATAGTTCACAATATGATTAATAGTGTCAAATAATTTGGGTTGAAATTGATATTTGCCTAATAATAAAATGACCCTCTCCCAAGTTCATGTTGTGTGTGGTGTGTGAGAGAGAGAGAGAGAGAATACGGATGGAGGAAATGCCCAAAGAGCCAGGCTCTGAGTATGTGCACTGAGCGCTCAGGCAAGCCCCGCTGCGGCCTCCACGATTCAAGATCCAACATTCCCATATGGTGAAGGGCTTTCTGCTGTCTATATCTCTTCTCAAGCATCTTCAGCCGCGGCGTCTCCCCTTTCGTCAGCCTCATCGCATCATCTCTCTCACCAAGAGCCTCACACGTCTGCCTCAGCTGCCCGACTATGCCATCCTTTATGTACCGGAAATGCCTCGACATCGCCTTCCGCGCCAGCCCCGTGTACGCTTGCGCTGCCCCTTGCCCCACCACCGCATCGAACGACTTCACCACCGCCTGCATTTGCTCGCAGTAGCTTGCATACCTTCCATCCACCTGCATTTTGAGGTTGTTTGGCTAAGCTAGTTTAAATAACTTACTAGATGCTTCAACAACTTATAAGATGTAATGTATCAAAAGTTTATAAGTCTTTTAAATAATTGGATACTTGGCTTATGATCTAGTTAGAGAGAGAATTGTAAGTTAGAAAAAGAAACTCTAGTTAGAGAAAGAAAATTGAAGAGATATGAAATTAGAATGATATATGTTGAAAATAACAAACTATAAAGTTTATTTTTGTAAACTAATTGTTGCTTATAAGATTATGAAAAAATAAATTGGGACTAAAAAACTTATTTTTTGATGGGTTTTAGGAATTTATTTGCTAAATACTTTTCAAAAACTTTAAGGAGGTTGAGCTCTGCCAAACACCCTATAACACTTGGTGTCCTATTTTGTGTTCCACTTAATTTCCTTGTTTTTCTTTCATTTTTTTATTATTTAATTTCAATTTTAAATGCTTTAGTTTAATTTTGTAATTATTAATTATGATTTATTCTACCCAGTCATGTATACAATTACTTTTTATCATTTAATTTCTCTTTTATTAGTTAATAATTGATTACTAGGGATGATAAATTCAAAAATTAGGGTACATAAAAATTCAATTTCTCCAAATAAAATTGAAGTATAATTTATAATGTTATAATGAATTTTAATTTCATAGAAAATATTATTAAAATAATAGAAATAATAGTAGGACATTGTGGCACACAAAAAATTCTGTATTAATTGACAAAAAAAAAAAAAATAAATAAAAATAAAAAATTATGAGACACTGAATTTCATCTGAATAAATTATTGTTCTAATTGAAAAGGTTCGGAATTATTTCTTCAACATGAGTAGCAATAAACATGATCACCCCCACTTGTGAAGAAAGGAAACCAACGAGGTGCGGAGCCTTTCCCCGGCAGAGGGAATGTAGAAAGAAAGTTAGGACATTTGTGCTTTACATGCAATTATTGCGTGTCAAGAGACAAAAGAGAATTAAGTAATTAATCTTGAAGAATCTACACATTATTTAAATGCACAAAGAATTCATACTGACGAAGGCCCTTTTCTTCTTTTAAACAAAAGCTGACATGTATAAACCAGCACTACAAGAAGAGATCAGATGTCTCGTCCCAATAATTCACCAATGTACATTTAATTGCATTTTTCAAGGTTAGGATAGAATCATTTGGAAATGGTCCCCATTGAGAAAAAGATCGAGACCAGATTTTCTCGAGCAGCATAATTCGAAATACCAATTTATAATTAGAATAAGATTCCCATCTGAGATTTTATTATATGGAGGGGGGGCATGTCCATGAATCGAAAGACATGTACCCCAAAATGTAGACGTCTGTCATGCTAAAGTACCTTATTAATTAATTTCTATGCTAATACAAAGTGGTAAGTTTGAAAAAGAATTAGTCAGATAAATTAACTAGTTGTGATACTGAATTTTGGATGAACAAACTTTCCGAATTTCTTTAATTCGGATTTTTATTACCTTTTATGTGACATCTTATATTATATTTGTGATGATCGACACACTAAGAGTTTAGGATTAATTTTATATAAAAAATATATATAACATTAGATAATCCTAAGATATATTAAGATTATCATATATCGATCATTTATTAATGCAATAGGATATTTCACGCTAAAAAACAGAGAGGATATTAAATCTTTATACGAGGTTAATTATATTAAGAGGAGAAAAGGGATACAAACCTCTTCCAGCATAGACAACAACTTGATTTTCCTACTCTGATATTCGGACCTCTCGACATTCGAAATCGGAGGAGGAGGATTTTTGGAGGACGACGAACCGCCGCAATCCAAGATTGATGAATTATTAGGGTTTCTGATCTGGCCTCTTCCAACGCAGCAGAATTCTTCCAGCAATTCTTGTGCAGCCTTCAAGTATCGTGAAGAATAAAAAGGCTGCTGTTTATGTGAAGATTCAACCCCTTGATTTTGGTAGTATAATTCCCCATTTCCAAGGCTTATTTTACCCAATTTCTCTGCATCTAAGCTTCTCAAAGAGCAAGATAGTGACAAAGAGTGGCATTGAGCGTCACCTCTCCTCATTTCGCCGCCGCTCTTAGGGATCCAGGCCAGCTGAGACGGCAGCTCCGCCGTTGGAACCGGAAAATGAAACCCTTGAAGATGAGGATTTGAAGCTCTAATATCGGGACTCATCAACGGAGGCTGCATGAAAAAATAAAATTAAAAATTAAAAAAATTCAAGATTTGGTACTGTTCTATTACATGATATTTCATTATTACATATCGAGACGGAGCCAAGCCCCGAGCTCGACTCAGGCGATCGTCTGTCATTTTTTTTGTTTTAATTATTATATTTATATTGTATTTATTTATTTTCCAATATTTTATATATAAAAATATAATTTCGTCTATTAAAACTTGTTCTAAAATAAAAAATATATAATTTCGTTCCACCATTTTTAAAATCCTACTCCGTAACCTTAGATCTCACCTCATTCAAGTGGTAACTTGACTGGATCCGATCATCCAAAAAATCGGTGCTTGATCTTCGCCACGGCAGCTGGTTCATGATCTCCGCCGTCAGCATCCCTCTGGCGGCTTCGTATGGCGGCGGCGACGGCCCAACTGAGTCCGGCTGTGGCGACGATAGAGCCTCGAACTCAAAACCTTGCACTCGTAACATCAATCGCCGTGCTTTTTACCTGTCACAGATCTTTCATTGCATATCACAAGAATCTCTAAGCTAAAGAGTTAAGATTTTCCCAAGTCTCGGTTAATATTGATATTGAAAACAGCATGGTAGAAAGAGCAAATAGAGGAAGTTTCATAAACAAAATTAACCAATATTTCCACATATATAAATATTCACTAATATTCCATCAAATTATTGCAATAGTAGGTTGTTTGTAAGTATAAGCTCTCAAAGAAAGCAAGGGTTCGGATATGATTGAATCTAGTCCGAGAAACATCGCTTTCTTCTAAGGGAGAGATCGAGTAGTGTACCTGTTGATGTTTGTGCTTGAAATCAGGTTGCTCATGGAATCTTACAAGCAGTTTCCTATCAGACAAGAAAAAAGCAGTGACAGAGAGAGAAGAGAAAATGAAAGGAGAGGGTAGAGAAAAATATGGGGGACGCCCTCTTGCTCTCTTCTACCTCACTTCACTTTCAAATAACTTTCTATAAAATATAAATATCATCTTATCATTTGCGAGCTAGCTCTCTATATCTTTATTTAGTTAAGCATATAAAGTTGAGGGTAGTGCAAGTACCATAATCTAGTTTATTGAACCTTATAAAATTGTATTATTTGTGCTGCATTTGAATCGAGCTTTAATATCAAGTCCTGATTGATATGTTATACATTGCGAGAACTAATAAAATAATCTTTTTGTTAATATAAAAATACAAATAGTTACTAAATAAAGATAGTTTTATAATTTTATCCCTATTATTATAATAAGTCACAATCCAAAACTCTTTAGTCACGAATTAACCATATTTTGCCTATTATTCACAACCACGAAGCTTCTTAGTCATGAATTGACCTTGTTTTGCTTACAATTCAAGACCAAAAAGGTTTTTGTTGTGAATTAACCATATTTTATCTATAATTCACAATAACAAAAAAATTTAGTCGCTAATTAATTAACCTTATTTTACCCACAATCACTACAAAAAAAATGTCCAATAGTGACATGTTTTTAGTGACATCAAAAAAGTGTTACTAAATTTATGACATTTTTAGGTGTAGCAAAATTTAGTTACATAAACACATGCATCAATAAACTTTTGTTACACATAAAAATGTATATAAATTTTGTTACACTTGTAAATGTAGTAAACTTTATCACATCTATCCATGTAAGTAAACCTTGCTACATCTAAATATGTCATAATATTTTTTTTTTGTCACAATATTTTTTTGTTACATTTAGGAATATAACTAAATTAATACAACTCAAGAGTGTCATATTTTTTGTTACATCAACCAATATAACTAAATTCTACACATAAAATTGTCACATTACATTTAAATTAAAACTAAAGATTTTTTTTTCTTTTGATTAACATTTTTGATATTATTATTATAACTTTTAGCTTTTTAATAATAATATAAGTTATATTGTATAATAATATATGATTGAACAACAAGATCCAAATCAATATAATGCTGTCGTACGTATGCTTCTCTCCAAATTGCCATTTGGGCCAACAAGTTGAATTGGGCTTTTTTTTCGATCCAACCAATCCAAAAAGTAGGTATACTCTTAGCCACGTGGAGCTTTATACATATAGTCACAGAATAAAAATTACGCACTCTATTTTTCATCGGTCAAATAAACACAATATATCTGTTGAATCGATCTAGTATATGTATATGATTTGTCAGATTTAATCCTTACCCTACTCCATTCTCCCTTCTCATGTAATTCTTATTATCTACCGAATCACGCTCTCCTATTTCGAATAACTAGTTCCAAAACAGATTAAATTGTGAGTGATAAGAATCAAGAGATGAAACATTAAATTATATTTATATCTTCATTTTGCATTGCAATATTTTTTGAGATCTTTTATACCCAAATTATTACGTTCCAAAACACTATAGCCTATATAACATAACCGACTACGCTGACCGTTGAGTTGCAAACAAATTCAGCCCTCTCCGATTCTCGTTTCTATCCAATGAGGAATTCAAAGATTCATCCGCCGATCTACGGTTTATAATCGGCACAACATCGAATAACGATGGCGCTCAAGTTTCGAACATGAAGGGATGGCACACGGGAGTCTCGCAACATCGAGAATGTGTTGAAAGCCGAGCAAAAGCGAAGCCGAAGGGAGAAAGCTCGAGGAACTCCGCATAGCAGATCCACGAGGAGCATGAAGGCCGAAATTCGCCACTTCAGAACAATGCCGACCTTATCTCGTAATTTCCACCTTTTCATTTTCCACCTCCATTGATTTCTATTCTTTGAGTTTTCTAATTAATCGGGCTTAGGGTTTCAGATTACTTTTATGAAATTATTGTTAATTTATTGCATTATGTTTCGATAGGGGCGGGGCGTTTGGAGTTTCATGACGATTCGGATTAGTGTTGGAAGTCTTCTGGATTCAATGCTCTTGATTCATTACCCAAGGCAGAGCCGGGTGCCACGGCAACATCTTCTACAGGAAAAAGTATCTTATTGTGCTAAGAAAAAATGAAGTCTTTTTTAAAAAGCAAGGGTGAAGTTACAATGCTGCTGCTGAAACCTTTTATCTAAACAATAATATACAACTCTTATGCTTCTTCGTAGGTACAACACTTCAAAGCGGAGACCTGCACCAAAGACCTTGATGCAGAGGTCCAAATTCTTGAAAAGCTCTTTGGAACACAAATATCAAACTTTGGTTAAGTTTATGTCTTCACCTTCCCTGATATAGAGTGATGCCCCTTCCTCAAAAATGTAAAGACCTTAAATTTTATTATTTTGTGGGACACGATGAAGACTTGCATGGCCACTGCTTGATACACATAAAATATGATTTATTTTTTATGACTGGATATCAGTTGACTTTGCATACAATGCAAAAATATGAACATTCTTTTAAAATGAGAATTTGTATGAAATACATGTGAAGCTTTAGCTTAAGAGTTTCTTCTTCCCTACACTAAGTATTTCATCCATCAACTTCGGTAAGCTAGCTTTTCTGATTTAGCATACTTTGGTTATCAACTACATTTCTTTTCACAAAGTACCTTGTTCTATTATAGGCAAGCAACCTAGATTCTTAATACAAATTCAAATTAGCTACACTAACCTGAGAATGCACGTTGGTGCTTATGAAACTTGTTCCTTTCAGGATATCTTGCATGTGCTCGTTGTTCAAGTAGTGGATCTCTTGTTCTTATAGAACCAGTCTCGACGTTTAACGGTGGGGGTCAGCCATTTTCACCACTTAAAACAGAGAGGTGCTCCAATTGTTCGGGGACAAGAAAGGTATGTGCCTTGGGCTTCAGGTTTACATTGATATTTTTTTTCCTTATGGCGCTTGTTTCTGTTATCAGATGGGGTAAATGGACTGCTTGAACAATATAGATGGATGAAAGGGTTGACATTCTTGACCAAAAATATCTTACTAATTGTTAAAGATAAACTCACCATTTTAATTATAATCGTTAATGAGCTGATTTTACATTTGGTTCTGACTACCATATGCATTTATTGGTTCTATTAATTAAGAAATGGTTGATGTTTCTAAATTCTTAACAAGATAAGCATAGAGATAGGTGTGATTGATGCTGAGTTTTCATTATAGATTCTTTGCTAATGATGGTATGGTAATATAGGTCTGGGACAGTCCTCAGTGGTGCAATCTAGGATTATGAGCAGCTGCACTTATGAAAATTGCACTCTCTAGATACTGGAATAAAAATTCTAAACGACTTTTTTAGCAGAAATCAAGGTGAGATCTATATCTTTAGTTTGAAAGTGTAATATCTATTCTAATTTTACTAATAACTTTAACTAGATGTTACTTCATATTCAATCTCACTCAATTGATCATCTTCTGTCAAGAAACTGCACATGAGAATGAAACAACAACACTAGCTAATAATATGTTATTAGTCTACTGAATTCTGCTTCCCCATATCTTTTGATTATGGGCTAACTTATTTCTGTGTGATCTTTATCTTCTTTCACACTCAGCTCATTTAACTATGTACTGTTGAACAGACATGCTTGAAAGATAATAAGGATTTGAGCGATCGTCCTAGTGGCTGCCTCAAAATATCATATTCTTCTTTCCTACTCTTCAGATCGAAGTCAAAGCAGCCGTATGTATTGGATCAATCTTCCAAGTTTTCAAAACCTTATGGTAATCCTTTATTATTTCCTTAAATATTTGATCAACGTTCCATCCTTTATTTCTAGAATTTGCTTTAAGTATCTTGTCTCTTTTAATGGGAAAATCTCACATATATATTGCGTAGTTAAATATTATATCTTTCTTATATTTTTTATATTGCGTTTTTATACATCAAATCTTTCTTGTTGTTCATTATGTCTTCTGTTCTTCGTGGATCTTCATATCCAAACCTAAACTCTTTATAGACAATCCAATAATACTTGGTTTGCATAAACAGGGATATGTTTTCTGAAAAACTACGTAACGCTTTCTCTTACCTTTTAAGGAAACTGGCAGCTCCATTAGCTCAAATTGTTTCTATTGAGATATTGTGAATTCTTTTTATCTTGCTATGTTCTGCTATTTTGGTCGTCTATGTTAGTATATATCCAAGATCTTACTCGAATATATATTGATAGACCTGTAGAGAAATATATCATTTTCCGATCTATCCCTTTATATATAGATGACCATTTTCAGCATAAGCAGCTGCAGGAGTCCATCTATGCTTGGCACCTAAACTATTGATTTTCACTGTATATATCAGGCTCCAGGGAACAATCGTGAAGAATGGCAAGATCTGAATGAAGGCACCTTGGATTTGAGATTGAAAGCTCATGATGGTGCAATGAGTCTGACTATAGAGCATATAAAACAAAGCTGAAAATTGACATCCAAACCTTTTTCATTGAAAATAAGAGTATTCGAGTAGTATTTGTAAAGAAACTCATAAAATTTATGAAGGTTAATTCCAATATAATATTTTTGTTGGAATAACAAATATTAAATATAATTTTTATTGTAGTGGGTTTAATAAAATTGAAATTTTAGTTTCTCCGTAGCATTGTTTCTAGTTGAGTTTTGGTTGAAATCGATTACCCTCTTCAAAAATTGACCGAGCAAATTTACACTTAAAAATAGTCACTATTTTACATGTCAAAAAATTAGTTACATTTTGATATGTTACAAAATATAGTTACACTTTCATATGTTACAAAAAATAGCTACACATTCACATGTCATAAAAATAGCTACACTTTCATATGTCACAAAAATAGCTACACATTAAATGCCACTAAATTTTGTGACATTTTTTTTGTGACATGCATAATAGTTACCTATTCATAATATGTCACAAATTTATTTAATGACATCTATAAGTGTCACAATTCTTCAAAAATCATGTCACTATTAGAATATTTTGTTGTAGTGAATACACAACCACAACTTTTTAATCATGAATTGACCTTATTTTGCTTAAATTCACAACCATGAAACTTCTTAGTGCGAATTTATCCTATTTTATATATATATATATAATAAGGATAGTAAATAATTCTGTAATATTAGATAATCCTTTGTAATCTTTTATTTATTTCCATCCCTTATTTTGTGGGATTGTTTGCTGTAATTCCTCCTATAAAATAATGATAATGATCATCACCTCATCATCGGTGATCACATTCACATCCTCTCATGGTATCAGCCTGAAACATCGGATTACCCTTTTTTCTCCTTCTCTTCCGATCTATTCTCCCGAATCCTTCTTTCTCTTTGCTCGATGGCATCATCTTCCTCATCTGCCGATTCAATGCACATCACCACAATGATCCATATGGTTACAATAAAACTTTCCTCCTCTAATTATCTTTTGTGGAAACGACAAGTGCTGCCAATGCTTTCTAGTTTCGATCTCATCGGCTTTGTCGACGGCTCTTCTAACCCTCCTGCGTTCACAATTTCCGTCGATGGAACGGAATCTCCAAATCCAGCATATTCTGAGTGGCACACGAAAGATCAGAAGATCTTGGGCATCCTCTTTTCCTCTCTTACGGAAGAGGCGATGGCTGAGGTTGTTGATTGCACAACCTCTCGCGCTGCTTGGCTGGCTCTCGAACGCGTTTTCGCTCATTCATCCACCTCTCGTGCAAATCACTTGCGTGAGGAACTCCTCTCGATTCGTCGCGGCTCGCTTTCTGTCCAAGAATATGGGAAGAAATTCAAGTCTCTGTGTGACCAGTTGTCGGCGATTGGACGGCCGGTAGATGAATCCGACAAGAGCCATCTGTTTCTTCGCGGTTTGGGAGCACAATTCACGAATTTTGCAGATACGAGAATGGCTCTCGAACCTGTGCACTGGTTCCTATTCTTCGCACAAAGTGCAGATTCGATCTTATGTCCAAGGCCATGGACGATCCCTCTCAATCCTGTGTCGTCTTCACCGCCGATACTGTCAAGATTCGGCTCTTCCCGACAGTCCGGATCTGCTCCTCGTCAGGCCAGAAATCAGTCCTCACAACATTCCAGCAACCGTGGCTCTTATTCTAGTGGCGCGGCAATGGTTTTGTTCGCCGCCTCCCGATGTCGGCTTTGCGGGAGAGCATTACGCAAACCAATGCCCTATTTTCCTCAATAGGTGGCTCCTCAACCCGTCAACTCTCGGCCTCCAAGATGTTGATTTGGCCCAGGCTTTTCAGGCCCAATGCTCCTTCACGCCTCAATCCAACAGCAAAGCACACCTGATTGGTATGTGGATTCAGGGGCATCGGCCCACATAGTCGCTTTCGCCACCGCTTCTTGATTGCCATACTTATTCGGACATCAGTCGGTTGTAGTTGGAAATGGTACCTCTCTTCCCATATCTCATATTGGCTCTCGTACCTTATCTACTGACGTTAAATTACTTGATGTTCTCGTGGTGCCCCAAATTACGAAAAATCTGTTGTCCATAAGCAAATTAACTGCTGATTATCCTGTTGACGTGTTATTTTCTGATACGTCTTTCACTATTCAGCACCGAATCAGCAAGGCAGTTCTAGCTCAGGGCCGATGTGAGCATGGCCTTTATGTTCTGGATCGTGGCACTCCTGCATTTCTCTCCAGTGTTCGCTCCACCAAATTAAAAGCTAGTTTTGATTTATGGCATTTACGCCTGGGGCATGTCCCTTTTTCTGTTATTTCATTGCTGAATCAACATGGACATTTGGCTGTTAATTCTTTATTACCGAATCCTAGAATTTGCTCCTCTTGTCAATTAGCCAAGAGTAAGCGTCTTTCCTTTGATTTGAATGATAAACGAGCTTCTGCTGTTTTGGAACTTGTTCATTGTGATTTGTGGGGCCCTGCGCCTGTTGCAGATTCTACTGGTTACCGTTACTATGTTGCATTTCTGGATGATTTTTCTCGATTCACTTGGATTTATCCGATGCATGCGAAGTCTGACTTTTATGATATATTTGTTAAATTTCATGCCTTTGTGTGCAATCAATTTTCAACGACTTAGAAATCCTTTCAGAGTGAAGGGGGTTCTGAATTTGTGAACCATCGGGTGTGTAAATTTTTTAATATTCATTGCATACACCATCGCATCTCCTGCCCCTATACCCCTCAACAGAATGGCCGGGCAGAACGCAAACACCGTCATATATGTGAAACAGGTTTATGCATGCTATTTCATGCTTCTGCCCCTATCTCTCTGTGGTTTGATGCATTTGCAACTGCTGTTCACATCATTAATCGGCTACCTTCCTCAGTGCTTGGCAATATTTCTCCGTTTGAGGTTCTATTTGGTATGGCCAAATTATGCATATTTTAAACCTTTTGGTCGGGTATTTCCGTATCTCAGAGATTATTCGCCGCATAAACTGGCTCCAAGGAGTAGTCCTTGTATCTTTATTGGTTATAGCAGCATGTACAAAGGGTTCCGTTGTTATGATCCTGCTACGGGCCGTGTATTTCTGTCTCGCCACGCCCAGTTCGCCGAGAGCATATTTCCCTTCTCTAAGCATGGTTCTTCACCTCCCGGAAATGATCTGGATATCACCAGCTATGAGGATTATTTTTCAGTTGGCTCCTCGCCTGCAATATCCGCCTCTGCTCCTTCGCAAAAAGCTCCCGACACACCTTTGTGTCGGCCATGCTCTACTATGCCTATCAATGCTGTACCGGATCCAACTCCTCCTACGCCTGAACCTGCTAGTCCGGCATCGCCTCAACCGGACCCTCCACCATCTCCCGATTCTCCGGATAATCCCTCATCGCCGGAATCTCCTCCACCTATAGTTGATCCGGCGCCTCGGCATCCCATGATTACTCGTGCCAAGGCTGGAATCTATAAACCTAAGTACCCGGTGAATTTGGCTACTACTGCTCTTCTTGCAGCATTATCTATCACCACTGAACCACGTGGTTTCAAATCTGCCATGAAATCCCCTCATTGGCTCGCCGCCATGCAAGAAGAGATCGACGCTTTGCTCTTTAACAACACTTGGGATTTGGTTCCTCCACCTTCTGGAGTTAATATTGTCGGGTCCAAATGGGTATTTCGCACGAAGTACAAATCTGATGGGTTAATTGAGCGTTACAAAGCCCGCCTCGTTGCTCAAGGATTTACTCAGGTGCCGGGAACAGACTTTCAGCACACATTCAGCCCCGTCGTGAAGGCTACCACTGTCCGTGTTATCTTGGCTCTCGCCATCCACTATAAATGGTCACTCCATCAACTCGATGTTAAAAATGCCTTTCTCAACGGCATTCTTACCACGCCCGTATACATGGCTCAACCATCCGGCTTCGTTGACCCTCGCTATCCAAATCATGTCTGCCGTCTCAAGAAAGCCCTTTATGGTCTGCGGCAAGCTCCTTTGGCCTGGTTTCAGCGCTTCAGCTCCTTCCTCACTACACTGGGATTTCGACAGAGTCGTTCAGATCCTTCTCTCTTTTCTTATCATCATGGCGCTTCGGTCGTCTTCCTTCTACTCTACGTCGATGATATTATTATCACAGGTAGCTCTTCTACTTTGGTGCAGCAGCTCATAAGCCGCATGAACATGGAGTTTGCCATTAAAGACCTTGGCGAGCTGAATTATTTTTTGGGTTTAGAGGTCTCTTACACTTCCAGTGGCATTTTTGTTGGCCAAGCTAAGTATGCCCATGATATCTTAGAGCGGGCTCAGTTACTCGAATCTAAACCAGTCAGTACGCCGCTTGTTGCCGGATGCTCACTTACAAGCGACGGCCAACCCTTCGATGATCCTACCCTCTATCGGTCTCTTGTTGGGGCTCTCCAGTACCTTACTATCACTCGCCCGGATCTCTCATATGCGGTCAGCCAAGTCAGTCAGTTCTTGCAAAGACCCTCCAATGATCACTACGATGCTGTGAAGAGAATACTTCGTTATGTCAAGGGTACCTTGCACTTCGGTCTCTCCTTTACAGCTCGACCAGAACTATCTATTCTTGCTTACTCTGATGCTGATTGGGCTCGTTGCACTGATACCCGTCGGTCTACATACGGATATTCCATATTTCTAGGTGGTAACCTCATCTCGTGGAGTGCAAAGAAGCAGCCTACTGTTGCTCGCTCAAGTTGTGAATCGGAGTATCGCGCCTTAGCGAACACTGCCTCGGAGGTTCAATGGCTTCGTAACTTATTATCTGAGCTTCGCATTCCCACGCCGCGTCCCACTCTTCTTTGTGATAATAAAAGTGCTATATTTCTCAGTCAGAATCCAGTAGCTCACAAACGAGCGAAGCACATTGATATCGACTGCCATTTCGTCCGAGAACTTGTGTCCTCTGGCCGCCTACACACTCAACATGTGCCGTCACATCTTCAGCTTGCAGATGTCTTCACAAAAAGCCTTCCTCGGCCAGCTTTCGAGTTATTGAGATCCAAGCTCTGCGTTCTGCCAAATCCCACGCATTGCTTGACGGGGGGTAATAAGGATAGTAAATAATTCTGTAATATTAGATAATCCTTTGTAATCTTTTATTTATTTCCATCCCTTATTTTGTGGGATTGTTTGCTGTAATTCCTCCTATAAAATAATGATAATGATCATCACCTCATCATCGGTGATCACATTCACATCCTCTCAATATAGTTTACAACCATGAAGCTTTTTAGTCGTGAATTGATTCTATTTGTCCTATAATTCATAATTGTGATTGTGAATAAAGGCTAATTCGTCTGAACATAACTTTAAGCTAAAAATGGTATTTTTAAATCTTTCTGGCTATTTTTTTTATCTTCTTATATTTATAGTGTATTTTGATTATGTATTCATATGAGAGAAAATGCTTAGATAAATTAACTGTAACTAAATATTATTGTGGCAGAAGTTATATGTGCGCGTGCGATAAGAGTAAAAAAGGTAATTGACTCAACGAAGAGGAAATATATATTGAATAATAACGAAACACGAATCCTGAGAAGAGGCTAATGGCAATCGCCGTCCCGAAACTCAAAGACGCTAACATCAGAGGATTATAATTAAGAAACCCTAAACAAGCTAAAGCCCATGCAACAACTAACACTGTGAGGAAGTTGGAGTGGTTAAGGTTAATTATACTCGTTAAGCTTAGAAAACTTCTTGTAAACGCCTAGGTTCAGATGATGCGATTTAGTCAGACTAGTTTGGTTCAACTAAGTCAACCTCGTGCCGATATATGAGAATGATATGCAGTGACAATAAATCAGTAGGAAGATGTCTTGCATCCCCGGACCTGATCGAATCAGGTGGTTCCCTTCACTTAGGAATTCCTTGTGTTATAGTGCCAAGTACACTAACCACCATTATCGATTCTTTGATAGCAGCAGTTGTTCGGTTTCATCCAAGGCCTAGTCCTTTGTCCTTCCTTGCTTTCAGAGAGCTAACTTGCGCCCCTTACCTACACTACAAACTATTTTTAACTGCTTTTGGGTTGAGGGTAGGGTGTCTGTTGGGTTTCCAACTAAGAGTAAATTTTTACAAGTAAGGACAATAGCAAAGACTAAGTTCACTCATTCTAGACTTTGGATTTACATGAGAACATCCTAGGATCACATAAGAAAATCTATGAAAGGTGGAATCTATGTACGCAGAAAGGACTTGGAAAATCTATGTACGCAGAAAGGAGAACATCCTTTTTGCCAGGAATTATAAGCTGCTTTTTCTACACAGTCCAGGCTTTCTTGCAAAGAAGGTGCAAATAGCAGCTAGCGTCTTTTGACTTCTCATTAGTCCACGTCTGGAGCAATTTGACTTCTTAAGTTTGTTGCTTATTCGTTTGACCTTCTAATATCTGATTTGGTCTAGTAGATCTCAATTTAATCCACTTTATTTTTCATCTTGTCTTCAGGTCTCTGACTTGCAATTCAGGTGATTGGCTCTTGAGTAATCTAATTTAGATGCATCGACTTGTCTGATGCTTCGATTGGTCTGATCTTGTATTCCATTTATCTGATGCTTTAGTTAAGCTGATTCTCCTATTTCTGATCTTGTGTCGGTCAGCTTGGTGTATATCAGTTTGGTCCCTCTTAGTTGAAACAAAAAGTTTACTAACAAATGAGCTTACTAACAGACGATTACATCAAAATGTTTCATCATCCTTTCAGAGATTTTGGGATCTTAATCAAAACTTAATTAGTCTTTCATTAATAATTTCTCCATTTTTGATGATGCTAAAATCTAATCTGAAAAGACTATAAGAAAGTCTATTAAAATCAAATATGTTAGTGCAGTAATAAGTGAATCAAAGTCTGGATAAAAGAGATATTGTCACTAAATTTTATTTTATATATAAAAAAAGTTTGCATCAAGAATAGCTGAACTTGGAAGAAAATATTACAAGAGAGACCTGGGGGTGTTTGGCTAAACTTATTTTAGAGAGCTTATACGCTTCAAGAGCTTATAAGAAGTTTCAAGAGCTTATAAGTAGGGGTGGGAAACGGTTCGGTTTCGGTTAATCGAACCGAATTTCTCAAAAAAAGTGAAACCGGAACCGAACCGTTTTAAATTTTCAGTTAACCGAAAATCGATCGGTCCGACGGTTCGATTTTCGGTTAACCGAAAAACCGAATTAAAATTAATTAATAATAAAAATAAATAAAATAATAATTAAAAAACTGAAACTTATTATAAATAAATAAAATATTTAACAAATAATGAAAATAATTAATAAAGTAATAATTAAAAATTGATTTTCAGAATTTTTAATTAATTAATTAAAAATAAAAAATGGTTTTTCGGTTCCGAACCGTTCGGTTATCGGTTAACCAATAACCGAATTTTTTTTAACTCTGGAACCGAAACCGAACCGATAACTGAATTTGTCGGTTTTCGGTTAACCGAATTTGTCGATTTCGGTTCTAACCGAAAATCGAAAACCGTTTAGACATCCCTACTTATAAGAGGTAATGTCTCAAGTGTTTATGAATTGTTAAAGTGTTTGGATAATTGATCTTATAAGATAGAGAAAGAATCGTGAGTTAGACAGAGAAAATCATATATAGTTAGAGATATAAAATTGACGAGATGTGAAGTTGATAGTGTATGTATAAGAAATAACGAACTATAATAAGGTTATTTTGGTAAATTCATGGTTGCTTATAAGTTTATGAAAAAATAAGTTAAGATTGACCAACTTATTTTTAGAGGAGCTTATAAGCTGTTGGATCTTATTTTCACAGCTTATAAGCTGTTTAGGAGCTTATTTTGTCAAACGCTTTGCAACATCTTATAAGCTCATAAACAGCTTATAAGCTTTTTAAAGAGCTTATAAGCTTAGCCAAACATCCTCCTAATCTACTCTTCGAGTTGTAAAATGAGGTCGTCTTCTTCATCGTTGTTGTCTTCTAGCTTCTGATGACGAATTATCTTGTTAGTTATAGCTATTTCATATCCCAATCCCTTAATTTTTGGCATTAGTTGAGAAGGCAATGTTGACTTTTTCAAAGGAGTGATCTGCACAAAATTAGTGTAGAAAAAACAAAATCCTAGCAAACCAAATCATTTAAATTAAGGAATTAATCAGGGTTAACAATTAATTATAACAAAATCAAGTTTTAATTTAATAACCTAGTTCCTTGTCTTCTTATTCTTATTTGGCCACAATGATGCCAACAATAAAAATTCAAATTTTTGTCGTACTACATGGGATTATCTGAATTGTTTTGTCACTTTTTTTTTTTGTATCGTTGAGAATCGCACCGCTACCTTGGTCTTGACCGAAGAAACCCCACGTTCTCGCGATAGCACCGCAAATCACACGGGATAGGTAAACCACACTTGGAAAGCCAGGGTGTGTGACTCAAACCCATAAACATTTTGATGGGATTCGAGCTCATGACCTCTCATTCTGACCCACCTTAACTAAGGTTAGGCCATTTTGGAAAAACAACTAAAATATTAGGTTGTTTTTTTGTTTTTCCCTTTGTAATTATTAAGATTTGGTTTTTCTGTGTCAACAACCATTTATTTTCTTCCGTTAACCTTTTATTTTTAACAACTTTTGGCGTGTTATTTCGTGAAAGAAAAATACCAAGTGATGGTAAATAGTAAATACAGACCCATGTCACAAACACACATATAAAAAGAAAAAAAACCTTAAAATATATTTAATACATCATACATATATGCTGTTGTCCTCCAACCATTCCAATTCAACAACCAAACGAAACGCCCAACTGCGTTTCATAGAATTTCTTAGTCAAACGTTTTTGGGTTTTAATTTAAGTCAGAATATGTTCGTCTCTTGTTGACTTCGAAAATCATGGAACAATTCTTTCATGTGATCACACATATATATAAAATTTCCCGAAAGATTTTGTTTCTGGTATCTTGGTGGGCTGCCAGAAAAATAGAAATTTCTGGGCGTTCATCATTTTAGGAAAGATTTTGTTTTAGTTGTGAAAAACATAATGAATTTTAGGAGATTGAGGATTAAAAAAATACATTTAAGTCGGAGTTGTTCCTTTTCTTGGATATAAAACATTAAAAGGTTGTTTCAGCATTTTCAAGCTGTTCTTTAATATGCTGTTGCTTTTTGCAAATCCTTTTATTCCTCCATTTTTGATCTGAGAGAATTTTGCTTCCACCATTCCTGCAGATTATGTGGTCTATCGTATTGAGGTGAGCCACTTCTCCAATGTGTAATGTTATTGTATATGCATTCCTGAATGTTTTTAGTTAGGAATTACAATAGATGGGTGGATCATTTGTTTTTTGATTTATTGTGTACACATTTTAGCTCCAAGAAGTAATTTTTTCACTGGTTTATTCAATTTTGGGAATCTAACTTAACTACTTGAAGCATCTGGGCTCCTAGACTAATGATTTCTGGGGAAATATTGTTTCGTTACGGCTTTCTCTGTTCCTCCTCAATTTTATTAGGTTTCTCTTGAGTGTAGATTATGATTATGTGTGTGTGTGTGTGTATATTGAGCTGAGTGTGCAAATTATATTTGGTCTGAAGTGTGCTGCATCTAAGTAAATTGTTTTGGAACATATACAATCGTTCCACATTTTGGTTTTTAGTCCCTCTTTTTTCTTTGTTTTTTTCTTTGTTTAGAGCACCTAGAAGCAAAAGAATGCAAATAAAATTGTTGAGGAAAAAGTGAATACATTTTACAGCCTGAAACGGAATCTTAAATCACTGTCTGCTTAACATGGGGTATTGAAATTGTTTGCTCCTGCCAGTGTATCTTTATAAGATATATAACAATACCAAATGATTTTACTTCTAGAAGAGAATGCAGGCTCAGCATTCATCATTTTGTTCTATAAATTGTTATTATGTTAACCCGTCTATACAGCCATATGACTAGAGAACATGATACCAGCCATAGCTATAGAATCACCCCCCCTCCCCCCATCTATATATCTATATTCAGTAAAATTATTACCAAGTCCTGAAGAATACTTTTGCTAGGTTGCAGGATTTTTCTTCAGCAAATGAAGGTTAAATGTAGTAAAGAAAAGTTTCCTAAAACTTTAATTCATACAAGCTGGTTATTCTTAATTTCTCATCTTCGATTAAGTGATTATATATAAGAAGATGAGGTAACATGGAGAACAAACATTGGTGTGACCAACCCTTAAGTTGTGGTAATGGGGTGATGGTGACAACAAAAGCAAACATATAAGTAGAGGGTGGGTCCATTCACAATTGTAATAGCCAGATTCGACAGTTGCAGTTCTTTCTTCTCTGCTTCCCGGTGACATATTTCATCAATTTGTATTATTCTAGAACTCTATCCAATTGTTTGGTGGCAGGTCAAGGCTTTGTTGACTATGCTGACACTGCATTTCACCTAATGGGTTGGTTTAGCAAAATTTTCAAAGGTTCAGATCATAAAGTTTCAGAGGGGCAGTGCGATTGGAGATATGGAGCTGAACCAGTGGATAGTAATAATCCATCTACTTCATGGGTAAAAATTATTTCGTACTCTTCCTCTCACTTTTACATTAAACTTATAATTCATTTGACATTGCCGGATTTTCTAACTTTTGCTTTTCCCGGTATGCCTTGACTATTGATTCTCCAGTTATCTATGCTTGTTAGGAAGACCTGGAATGTGGTTTATCTACTATCATGCACGAGAATGTTATGTCTCCGTTTTTTTGGGCACTAGTCATGCTCTGATACGCTCTATAGTTTATTTTTGCCTAAGTGTTCAATTAGCTAGGTTGTTTAGACTAATGGAATTAGGGCTTCATAACTGAGAATATAATCTCAAAGTCTCTAGTTCAACTGCAATGCTGTTAACCTTGAGGATATGCACCAATTCTGGGGTGGGCGATTTCAATGTTTATTTCACAGAAGGTGTGTGTATGTCCCAATTTAATCCAACAGGCCACAAGTTTAAGTGGATTGCTATCGCAAGTCACTGATATCTTTACAGAATACTAGTTTGTCCTTCGTGGTAGCACGAATTACATCTACAAAAAAAAATCATTTCATTCTCTTGCACATTAATTCTCTTGGAGGAAAATCTTATTTATAAAGGAAAATGGTGTAGGACTCATGGTCGGAGATGGAAGACATAGACCGCGCTATTGCATTATCACTTGCCGAAGAAGATCAAAGAGGGGCTACTATTATTGGTGAGTGCTTTGGCAATTTTTATCTCTTACACCGATCGTAGATGTGCTATTGTATTATATCTTACATAGGTATTAGGTCTGGAACTCCTATCTCCGGAATGCCTACTCCTGATTGTGTACAATCAAGAACCTTAATCGTACTATTACTATGGTGCAACTTTTGGTTGTATGTAATTGTCTACTCAAGATATTTTCACTTTCTAGGCCTGGGATGTAGTTAATTGTATCGGTGCTTTGTATTTCTTGTTACTCACTGTTGGCTTCTCTATTGTGTGTGGTTAGTAAAAAATATATGTGTGCAAAATACCTAATTGTGATTTCTATGTCAGTCTTAATATCTACTATAATAAGTTTTCTCATTTACCATTTATTTGTACCAGTTTATTAAAGTAAATTTCTGGATTGATAGATAGTGAACCGCAATTGGAAGAAGATGAACTACTTGCTAGGGCTATCCAGGAGAGCTTGAATGTTGAGTCTCCAGCACAGCCTGGGACCCCAAAGGACAGTGGCATGGGAAATGGATATGGGCATGTAAGTGGGTATGGCCATGGAAATGGAAATGGACGTGGATATGGAGGAAGTGGAAATGATAGCCTTTACCAACCTATATCTTTTCCTTATTCTATAAGTCTCAGGTAAAACAGTCTTTTCATACTACTAGTCTAATATATATACGATTTCTACTGGACACTGATATCTTTGAAGAGGCAAAAATGTTTTGATCCTCATTATTGACTCTTGACTTTCTAGTTCTTGGACATTTTGCAGAGCGTAATCCTATTAAAAATCCATTGTGTTTCTATTTTCTGGTTTTGCTAATCATCTCTTTCATTTTGTGAATCACGAGGGACACATGAATTTAGTTAGTTTTTTCTTTTGTGTTCTCACGAACAGTTAGCATATAGATTAAGCTTGATTTATTGTTTATCTTTTAATCCATTTTGTACCTAGGTATTTTTGTGAGATTGACCATTCCTGTGTGGACAAATTTTCCATCTTCCAAGAATAAACGTCACTTTATTTAAATGCAATTATGCACCACTTTACCAGATTTTGAGAAAGTGTTTTAGCTGGTGATAAACGCACAAAATTTCCCTATTTTCTGAATCAGATTCTGCTGAACTGTTTCCATGAGAGTAATGAATACAGATCAGAAACTTACCCAAGTTGAAAAGGTTGTGGTTAATAATCTTATTTGCATCTGCTGTGATAGGATTTGTGCTGGATGCAACACAGAGATTGGGCATGGAAGATTTTTGAGTTGCATGAGTGCTGTTTGGCATCCCGAATGTTTTAGATGCAATGGATGCAGCCAACCAATATCTGATTATGAGGTGCAATTTTTTTCTCTTGTGTACAAACTTAGGAAATATTTTATTTCCCTGGTGTTCATGCTATTGTTTCCATATGCTTATATGAGTATGAAATCTTAACTACATGTCTGAAAATTTTCAAGTACGTTGGTCCTGGCATTTTTCTTGGCGACAAATTTTATAGAACAATAATTTGTACATGAACCCTCCGCGGACTTATTATCAAGATGGATCAAGCACAGTACAATCCTCTATTGAAAGAAAACAAAACAGATGTATATATCATTGGTTTCTAAGTTTAAAGAAAAAGGTTTGAATGTGGTGAGCCTAAAGACTTTTCTGCTGTCAATATTGGATAATTGATTTATTAGCTTGCTATATCTTCATCTGGTATGCCTTACAAACATATTATCATGGTAAGTTGCATGTCAATGATTCAATTTTTAAATACCATTTTAAAAAAAAGTTTATTATTGTTGCTATTATGCAGCCATGTGCTGTAGCTCTTTAAAGTCGGCATTGTTAATCTCGCATTCTCAATAATAGAATAGTAACTGATATAAATAGCTCATTTTTCTCCACTTGTCAAACTCCAAAAGAGGATCCTTCTAAATGCTGCATTTTGGATTGCACTTGAACATAAGCTAAATGATGATAGACAAGTCTTGGGCTGGTACTTTTTCTGGTAAAAAGCTTTTGACTGAAGATTATAATGTGCTGCATGTGATTTATATTGATTAAAGGCTGATAGTAGGACCTTCCTTGTGAATTCACCAGCCCATTCTAATTTCTAAGAAGTACTTTGTACTATTAATTTCGATAACACGATGAAGAATTAATTTTAGTTAGTTTGCTTGCATTTTTCGAGCAAAAATATGTTTTGTTGCAATTTAACTGCCAGATCTCCCCATGTTATTGGTTACCAGTGTTACAAAGTGTTGACAATTTGTGATGACTGCATTATTGGAGGGCTGATCTTCAAGGTTAATGTAGCTATAAAAACTCCATTTAATTGCTGCAGTTTTCCATGTCCGGGAGCTACCCATATCACAAAGCTTGCTATAAGGAGTCTTATCATCCAAAATGCGACATCTGCAATCACTTTGTAAGTGTCTCATTAGTTTGTTGTCTCTAATATTTATCTTGCAAAATATTTCTTGGTCCTTGTTTTATTGGAAGGCTAAAGTTTTGTTCCGTATTCAGTGTATTCCCTGGGATTGAGACATTGATGGCTCATAAGATGTAAATGGATGTGGTCAATGTTTAACATAAGAAACAAAAAAAGAAACGAGCCAAACCAGCAATTTAAGGAAAGGATATAACATTTCTTCGGATATGTGCTCCAAAAATAAAAAATAAAAAATTTCTTCTGTTTTGAAGAAATAATAACTTACAGAGTTGGTTATCTCTAAACAATTTTGGAGTCTTTTAGCAGTATGCCGAGCATAAAGATTAACATTGACAACTGACATGAGCATAATTTGGTATCCATGTGGAAGAAAACAAAGTTAGAACTTTGGAGATTTGATTGTGCAGTTGGAAGAATGGTCTATTACATAGTTAGGAGTTCCTTTAGGAGGTGATTCTCTTAGGATCTTGATGGATAATGATATAACATGTTTATACTTATTAGTTTATTTTAATTACTTTTTTTTGTTCTTTTATTTACTTCTTTTCCAAGTAATTCGTATTTATGGGCTTGGCCTGTTTAGTTAATCTGTATATAGGAGATTTCTTTATGTACTCTGCAGTTGGATTTTGATAAATAAAAAGCTAGGGTTGTTTTGCCTTCTTTTGTGTTCTTCCAGTAGTCATCTGGAACAACCAAAATTTCATTTTTTGCCTTCGGTATCTTTGAATCAATGAAGGTATTTGTCTATTTGTTTCACGCTAATGCTGCATCAGATCTCCTTCTTGGAATTGAATCCGGTGAATCCCGAAGAAAGCATTTTCTGTGGTGGGGATTGGGTCTGATATAGATTCAATCTGTTCAACTTATTACTTTTCATTATTTCAAGTACCAAATACTAATTGCAAGCTTGATGGAAAAGAAGGAGAGAGTTTTTCGTGGAATGGTGCTGATGGTGATTGCCACTCTTATCTTGTCTCTTTGGAAGTTCAGTGAAACCTATAGAAATGGGTAGTTTTTGTACCGTAGGCATGTTGCATAAGTTGGAAATGGTGACAATGACTTGAGATAGAGAAGAATCTTTTTTCTGTGTAGGTCTATAGAAGGCAAATACAGGCTGCTTGAGAACTAGTGGGAAAGGGATTAAATTCATTCAATAAAGGTCCTTGCTAGAGGTGCAATATATTTTTTCTGTGTAGGTCTATAGAAGGCAAATACAGGCTGCTTGAGAACTAGTGGGAAATGGATTAAATTCATTCAATAAAGGTCCTTGCTAGAGGTGCAATATATTTTGGGAAGACATTTGGGTGGAAATGTTTCTCTCAGTATATCTCCTTTTGTCTCACAGACTAGATATGCTTCTTCCTCCTCGGCTACATGAGATTTTCATTTCTTTTGTTACATTAAAGAACATGAAGTGCAAGAGCTGTGGTCCTTGTTGAGTCAATTTGAGGGTGTTAGGCTTGTTGAGAGCAAGGGAAATGTTAGAAGGTGGATTTTGGATTAATCTGGAAATTTTCATCACTTTGCAATTTCAACTTTATCTTTCCTCATGAGTTGTTTCTTCTCTTCCTGTTCTTTGAATCTACTTGGATGTTTCTGTACTTAGAATAGTTCAATGCTTGTCATGGTTGGTGGGTTTGAATAAGTTGCTCCCTTCCATTGCATTACAAAATTGCCTAGATACGTTGGAGCCCATTTCAGGGATGGCTCGCCCTTGTACTGCTTTTTCTTTATTAATATAAGTTGTTTGTTTCTTATCAATCAAAAAAATATATAATAAATATTTTACACAGTTTGTTAGTCTGTAACACTTGAGTTAGTACCAACAATAATGAACGTATATTTTGCAAAGTATACTTCTGTATGTTTTGCCTGTCATGGAGAACTATAGAAGAGTCCTCCTTTGGCCATTCCAAGGAGAAGTATAGTACCAGACTACCAGTGCTAGTTATGAGAAGGTTATAAGATATGTTGCCTAATACACTTGAATGTGTTTAGTGGGGTGTGACATAGAGGGTGTTTGGCTAAGCTTATAAGCTCTTCAAAATAGCTTATAAGTTGTTTAGGAGCTAATAAGCATACGCAAAGTGTTTGGCAAAATAAGCTCCTAAATAGCTTATAAGCTATAAAAATAAGCTCCAACGGCTTATAAGCTCCCCTAAAAATAAGTAGCTCAACCCAACTTATTTTTTCATAAACTTATAAGTAATATTGAATTTACCAAAATAACTTTTCTATGGTTCGTTATTTTCTACATATATACTATCGATTTTACCTCTCGTCAATTTTCTCTCTCTAACTATGATTTTCTCTCTCTAACTCACGATTCTTTCTCTAGCTTATAAGCTCAATCATCCAAACACTTTGACAACTTATAAGCTCTTCAAACATTATGTCTTATAAGCTCTTGAAACATCTTATAAGCTCGAGGAGCTTATAAGCTCTTTAAAATAAGCTTAGCCAAACACCCTCATAATCTAGAAATAGAAATATTGTAGGGACTGAAGAATTCACCTTGGTCTCATGAATTTAATTGAGTATAGAGATCATAGGACTGGGATAAACTCTACAATGCCAGTTCCACTCCTAAGCTGTGGCTCACTCTTTTCTTTCGATGTGAATGATTTTGTGCCAACTAACTGGTGGCTTCTCAAGTAATGAATTATGATGGATAGTAATCTATTTAAATGGTAGTTAAAATTGTTTCCGGTTAATTTAGTCTATTTCATTCTTTATTTATATGGTAGTTCTGTCATGTTTTCATGGGTCATCTGATGAATTTCTGGAGTTCCTGGAGGAACTGCTCACAAAACATTTTTGCGACTCTTAAATTATAATGTTGTCTTTTCAAATAGTTGACTTGTCAGATGGAATAGCGGTATAATATTTTTTACAAAACTCATTGAATGCTTTCTGTACTTGAACTTTTTGCTAGAGATCAGCATATTTGAATGATAATTTCCCACTCATTATCATCCTTATCCATCCATGTTTGTGATTGAAACTATATGTTTCTGCATTCTGTGTTTGAGAAGGCTTAGATTATATTTTTTTTCTGTCGACAGATTCCTACAAATGCAACCGGTCTTATTGAATATAGAGCACATCCTTTTTGGTCCCAGAAATACTGTCCAAGTCATGAGCATGATGGAACTCCTCGATGTTGTAGTTGTGAGAGAATGGAGGTAAGCTGGACCAAGTTCCAATCTGTCATAATGTTCATATGTTAATGGGGCTTGAAGGGTTTTGTCTGATTATCTATGTTTGCTTGATTTGGTTGTGCTTGCTGCAGTCATGGGATGCTAAATTCGCGGCCCTTAATGATGGTCGAAAACTCTGCTTGGAGTGCCTGGACTCTGCAATAATGGATACTGATGAGTGCCAGCCCCTTTTTCTTGATATACTAGAGTTCTATGAAGGATTAAATATGAGAGTGACACAACAAGTACCATTGCTTTTGGTTGAAAGGCAGGCACTAAATGAAGCAATGGACGGGGAGAGGCATGTAAGTAATGTTTCTGGTTCAATCAGGGAAGAACCTAATTTCATTTACATGCTTTTTTATCTCGGTGTTCTGTCTTTTCTTGCCAGGGGCATCATCACATGCCTGAAACTCGAGGTCTCTGTCTTTCTGAGGAACAGACAGTCAGCACTGTACGTTCTTCTATTACCATATTTATTTTTTTATATTCTCTAGCAAAAGATGCAACTTTGGCATCTATATGCTTTTGATTTAGTTACAAACTCTTATTCGGATATGGATCTCCAGGTATTGAGACGCCCAAGGACAGGAGGAAACCGAATGCTTACTGAGCCTTACAAACTAACACGCCATTGTGAAGTAACAGCTATCCTTATTCTATATGGCCTTCCAAGGTTTTTGATTTATTTTGGATTTTGAGCATATAACAGGTTTCTTTTAGTCTTGAATCTGATATTTGAATTTGAACTTTAAAATGTGTTTTAGGTTACTCACTGGATCAATATTGGCTCACGAGATGATGCATGCCTGGCTGCGACTTAATGGTGCTTTCTCACGCTTCAATATTTTTTGTATAAAGTGTTTACTTGGTAACTTGAAAGGAGTTACAACAAGCTATTGCCATTTTTGGCATTCTTTATTATTATTATTATTATTATTTATTTCCTTAATCCAGCATTTGAAACTTCAATTAGTTTTTGTGTTTAATAATGTCTTCATTTTGTGTAAGGCTATCGAACTCTCAGACAAGATGTTGAAGAAGGTATCTGTCAGGTCCTTGCTAGTATGTGGTTGGAGTCCCAGATTTTATCCATGCCCGATAGTAATAATGCATCTACATCATCATATTCTTCATCAAGCCAGGGAGCAAGATCTCCATTCGAGAAAAAACTCAGCGTCTTCTTTAAACATCAGATTGCAACAGATTCATCTGTGATATACGGCAATGGTTTTAGAGCTGGTAACCAGGCAGTGCTCAAATACGGCTTACAGAGGACCCTGGATCACATGCGAGAGACAGGAAACTTTCCTTACTGAGTTTGGTCCCTAACATGGAAAAACTATTCATCTTTCTTTCATTTTTTTCCTTGCAAAATTATTGCTTGGCCTTTTCATGTTTTAGCAGTAAGGCCTTCCAGTAGGACATGCATGTCGGTACAGAAGTTTTCGGGATAGGTTAGAGTGTTGTCTTAAACCTTGTACATCTTTAAGTCTTTACATTTACTACAAGTACATTGAAATTCATATTCATTCTTCTTTTTGCTATGACGGCGTGGCTTCTCAATGACCGAAAAGCTGAGGTTCTGGCTTATTGTCTGACCCATATATGTATGAGTGGACACAATTTGGTTCTAAGTATTATTTTGCAGGCTTGTTTATAAATTACAGAGGATGAACTGAAGCTATTTCCTAGCAAATGCCCTCTTGTTTCTCATTTCTTATAATAGATTGCATTTTCAGAAGAACAGAAACAACCTCGACCATGTCTGGTCGATCTGAAGGATCTTGTATCAAACAGCTCAAGCTTAGCTTCACCACCTGGATGGCATATTTTGTTCCTCCATTTTCAGCGAGACCAGAGGCAATGAAATGCCATAGGTCAGTTTCTACATTCGAGCTTTTCATAAGATCAGCCATCGTTGTTGAAAGAAGTCTTCCTCTACCATCCTGCTCAATAACGGGGAATTCATCTGTTATCAGCTCCAGCAATACTACTCCGAAGGCATATACGTCGACCTTGGGAGTAACTGGACACGCATCGAGACATTCAGGTGCCATGTATCCTTTAGTCCCCACGACCCTTTTTGTATCACTGCTGTTTGCTTCCCTTGCAAGACTGAAATTCGCAAGTTTTGCTCGCAGATTTCCGTCAAGAAGAACATTGCTGCTTGTTACATCATTGTGCACGTAAGCTGGGCTTGCGAAGTTGTGGAGATAGAGAAGTCCATGGGCTACATCGAGTGCAATACGAATGCGTTGGTTCCAGCCCTTCGTGTTCTTCGTGTCCTGGGATCCTCTTCTGTTCAGCCATTCCCGAAGTGAGCCGTTTTCCATGTACTCATACACGAGGTACAAGTCATCTTTATCTTGGCAGAAGCCACGAAGTCTTACTATATTGAAGTGATTTATCTTATACAGCATCTTCATCTCGTTCTCCGCAGTCCCACTGCTCTTTTTGACAGCCAAAACTTCTTGTTTGAAAGTTCCCCGGTACTCGTGCTCTTTGATCCTGCTCCTGGGCCCAAAATTTCTTGTAGCCTTCCTTATTTCTGAGAATTTGTATGCTTCGAAGGCTCGATCAAGTCTTGCGATTTCAAGAATCAAGTCTTGTGGAGAAAAAGACACCTTTCCATTTCTTCCTCTACTCTCTCCAACTTGTGCTCTTTTCTTATGAGACAGAAACAAGAGTACTAGAAGGAGAAATATTAGCAAAAGAAAAGCTCCCGCAGAGATGCCAACGATTAACGGAACCCTTTTTGATCGGGTTTTCAGGGCAACGGGAGGAAGCAGAGGTGGTGAAGTCGTCACGTTATACTTCCTGCTTACAGCTTGCGAATGTGATGGTTCATTTGGCATCGGGATGAGGACTGTTGTGAAAGGTTGGATTTTGGCAAACTCATCGGGCAAACGGTTGGCTACATATATTCCCACTACACTTACATTGAATCTTTTGCTTAAACCAAGAAGAGTATCACCATGGCCAACCAGGTATGTCAGCAAAAACTTCGTCCCTACATCAGCTTGCTCTGCCGTTGGACATGCACACCTGAGTGGAACTCGCAGCTTTTGCCCAGGCAACAAGCTCGTCTCCTGGTATTTGTTTGCATGTTTGAGCGCATCGCAGGTGGACAATCCCTTGAAGGTCTTATCTGCAATTATGAAGTAGGTTTCCTCGGGTTGGATCTGGTAAGTGGTGGTGGCTTGATAGTTTCCACCTGAACATGAGCACTCAACTGGAATGATGACTTCTTGTCCTTCTGGGAGGACTTCGAACATCGTGACATTGTTGATACGTGAAATTTCAGCTTGGTCTGACGAGGTCAGATTAGCAATGGCAACAACTGTAACATATGGAGGCTTAGCTGTGAAGGTCAGAAAAGCCCTGCAAGAGGATTGCTGGCCGTTGCACGCGTAGAGGGACTCTGATGGCATCGTTGCTTCGTTGCCGTTGCACTGGTAAATGGCGGCTCCTGAATAATTCTGCTGAGCCATGATGCATGGAGGAAGGAAGATGAGAGCTAAGACAAAATTCAGAAGGGAGTTCATGGTGGTGAAGCTCTCTTGAAAGAGCTGAGGGTTTCTAAGGTTTAATGGATTTTGTTAAGGTTTCTAAGGCTTGAGGGAATGTTTTCGAATTTAAGTTAATTGCTTTGCTACAGGAATAAGCGCGTCGATGATTATAAAATGATCGAGGAGATTAACAAAACTGACAAGGATCAAGAACTCACACAAGATAATAAATGAAGCTCAGACAAATTCTTAAACAAAATGCCAGAATTTGAGGGTGATGGAATAAATTATGGCTGTCTCTAATGTTGTTTTCCTTTTGGACAGGAATTTTGATGTCCCACGCTGATTCTCAATTTGCTTTGGTGAATCAAGTATTTCCAGGTGGTCAATTTTTCAACAACTATAGTATGTCATTGGCCTCATTCATTTGCGCTAATCTGGTCGGTTTAAAACAAAAAAATTCCTAATTAGGATTTTATTAGGGGGTAACTAATTAGGGGTTAGTAATCCATGATTCTAATCTATTGATGTACAGTAGAGTTTAATAATCCATAACTATAATTTATTAATTTTTCTGTAATTATTTTTTAGCTAGAGTTGATTAATTGATAATTATAGTTTATTAATTCATAATGAGAATTTAATAATAAATTATTAGAATTCAATAATCTATAATTATGGTTTAATAAATAATTCATTTCACTTAATTAAAAAAACTAAAAGAGCCGCATGCACTCTGCGGCTGGCTTCTCAGGTGTGCAGCTCCTATTTGTTAGCACTTGCAATTCTATGGATCCCAATATACTCATTTTGTACTCTTTTACCATTTTAGTCACAGTTTAAGAGGGTGTTTGGCTGAGCTTATAAGCTCCTCAAAAACTGCTTTTAAGCTTAAAAAATAGCTTATAAGCTGTTTCGGGGAATTTATAAGCTCAGCCAAACACCCTCTAAATATTCAGAAATATACAAATGAATACAAACTATATAACAAAAAATCTGGTGTTGGACCATCTAATTTATCAACATCTACTAGACATAAGATGGCAGCTCCAAATTGCAACACATGTGAATTTCAGGTAATTGGTTCCGAATTTTATGAAACCTTATGGTCTGATAGATTTATTTATGAAGATATAGATCAAATAATCTGATTGAGTGAAATTCATCATGAATTAACTAATGCACATTTGGTTTGGTGGATATGATAGATAAGATTGATAGTATATAGCAGGACTGGACTATTTGGATTATTTAGTTTTATTTTTAGATTGATTGATTGTGGTGTATGATAAATTGAAAGATTATGAGTAAAATTTTAGTATAATACCAAAATTACCCCTGTATTGTAGCAAAAACTCAAAATTCGAGGATAAAGAGGACCAGAAAAATGATAAGTACACTTTTAAAAGTTATACATTATGGATTGAATGGTGATTAAATAACCAATTCAAATTTTAGGTGATAACTAATCATCCAAATGGATAATTTAGAGCACGTACTGAATTATCCATCACGAGTCAAATTATTAAAACCAAACATTTAATTAAGTTCGATTATTTTATCAATCAAACCAAACATTAGATTGAATTGAGTTATTTTATCAATCAAATCTTATCAATCAACTCAAACAACTCGTAATAGATCAAGGAATACTTATCATTTCCGACCAAGAACCTTCTAACTCGGTGTTTGCTATATTATTTTCACATTTTGTTGAGCTCGGAATTGGACTTCAAGCATTTGAACAAAGAAGAAAGAGCTAATTAACGAAAAGACAGAGGAACACTTCTAATTCTTCCGCTAATATGGATTTAGGTGCACTAATTAAAATAAAATAAAAATCTTTGACTAGGTCCGTGCGGATTATGATTAGGAACATGTCCACCAAATCTCCGACAGAATCCTATTTTTAACGAAACTTTGAAACATTCATCGGTATGTCAAATATTTATTCGTTCGATTGTTATCTTTTTATCAAAAAGATGTTGTCATGAATGCCTAGTTTATTACTCACTTGACAAATAATTTCCAGCCTAATTAGACTATGTCAAATTAGGTAAAAATTATATGAACCTTCTCACGGACTTAGACCGTAAATTTTAGTTTGAAAACGTATCTGGGTGATAGCTAAAACCATAAATTCCATAATAATAATAATAATAATAATAATAATAATAATATATTATCATCATTATTATTATTAATATTATTATTTAAATCACGAACTTTGACAATTTGTAATCTTTACCTTAAATTAAAAGGTTTCAAACAGAGTATAAAATCTTCCGACTGTTTCCAATTAAAACTCGTTTAACGTTTCAATGATCCAAAATTTTAAATTCTTGTCATTATAGCCTTTGAAACGTTAAATTAAAGGCTAGACTTTGACAGTCTCGAGAAGAAAAAGATTATGGCATATGGGTCAATGACTCACTATCCAATACTTGCTGATGGCGATAAATTTCGCTGGAATAATTTCCATCAGTTCTCATTAGATTGTACGTTAAAATTCACCAATGTCATCAGGATACCAGTCGTAGACCCATAAGCCAACATATTCCACTCCTCAAGTTCCGCAACATACAACCTTTAATTTCTCGAATCAACGGATCAGACAGTGGGATTTTGAAAGTTTAGGTCGCCAAAAAGATTGAAATGTCAGAACCTTGTCCGCAAAGTTGTAAAATTTAGGTGAAAAATTGGAAATTGGATTCAAAGCTCTCATTGAGAAATTAAAATACATCAATAATTTGAATTTTGTGTAAGAAATTGAAATATTAATTTTAACCTTTCTTGCAAAATAAAAAAATTCGCATGGTAGATGAAGGACAAACTAAAGAGAGACAAGCAATCCTAAGATGGATAATATATGTCCTTCTAGTGTTAAGTGAGGATCGGCTCAAATGTTTATAACTTTTACACATGTGAAAATAGATAATTGAGTGGTTTGGCAACCAATGATTATTGTGTATTATGAAAGCAGCTATAAAGAGATAGTCGGGTTGTTGGTTTATTCAGGTGTATGGCTCGAACAGCAGGCCGGCCATCTGTCGATGTATTCCCGAGTGTTGCACGCCATGCCCATCTCCCTCGAGATACATAAACTGCGCCACTCTTCCAAGATTAGCAGCAGCCGCGACCAATTCATCCGCAAACGGGTAACCGTCCGCCATGGCCGTGTTCATCTCCTTCCACGCCTCCCTTAATAGAAACATCACGTGTTCTTGTGCTTCTTTCTCCGAAGCATTTCTATCCTTCATGTGACACTGGACTGCTTTCTGCACGTCGCCTCTCTTCAGCTCAAACTGTCACGAAATAAAGTACTTAGCAATCACGAAAAGCAAGAAAAACACATGAGAATCGGTTATCCAGTTTGTCTTTCGCTGACAAAGCTAGAGAATTTGCACTTTGATTTCAGTTACAATTACATGGAATACTATGGCTATTTATAGGAAATTTATTATTGCTTATAAACTTATGAAAAAATAAGTTGGATTTTAAAAACTTATTTTTAGGGGAACTTATTTTAATAACTTATAAGCTCAGACAAACACTTTCTAATGCACATGTGTATCACTATAAGCTTATTTATGATGTTATTTTTTTTTCTTTTTTATAATGCCCAACCAGTTTCTAGCGATACACGTCAGTTTTAGTTGGCGGAATTTTTTTACTCGGACTATTAAGCAAAAATGAGGATAAGTACAAGTTATATTTGTAATAGTTATAAGTTCGAACTAAAAAATCACCATAGGATTAAAGTTTGGGATATAATTTAAGAAGAACCCTAATATGTTAGACACGTACCGGTGCTGTCCCAACATCATCAGCAAGCCTTAAAATCATTCCTGATATGTTAAGTATGTTGTGATATTGGTACAAGCTCTCGATGGCCGATTTGTCAGTGCTCGAGTTCGCCAATGTGAAATGAAGTTGTGATATTATATTAGGAGACCCTACTGTAATCTTGGCGTTGCTCAGATATTCTTCCAGGCTTGGTGTATATCCACTGTAGTACCACTTTGCCTCTTTTAAATATGCTTCAGCCGAATCTACCCACTGCCAAAAATTCAAATGTAGAAATGTTTTTTTTGTTACTTTTTTTTTTGGTTTTAGTCTGAGCTGAGAATATATCTTTTTAAGTAAATGTCTAACTAGAGTTGCACCACCACAATAAGCCGCGAATATTTTATACATTTTTGAATTAGTAGAATTAAGCGGTCTTAATCATTTCAGAACTTCCTTATCTTTTCATATATTATTTTAAATAATAAGTGATGCATTTTTTATTTATATATAAGTAATGCATATTTTTTGTTTTGCCACTTAAAAAATGCATTTTAATGAACATTGAAAAATAAGAGCAATAGAGATAAAAATGGACACTTTATTAAAAGTATTAATATATCGAATAAATGTATGCAAGTCGCAACCTTTCTTAAAACAATAATGACAATATTCATCAAAACCAATTTTTATACTGATAACAAACAACGAACCACAAATTCTACATAGATCCAAAATATATGTTTATTAATTGGATAAAATAGATCAGAAGCTTTTTCTCAGATTTTTTTTCTTTCACAAGTGATAAAAAAACAATGTAGAGAGTAAAAGAATGTACCGATTTCTGTAAATATGGGATACTGATGAAATGTTGCTCTTTGAGAATATCATACGCCAGCTCGGAAACAAAGTTGTAGAGTGCCAAATAACAAACTTGCATGTAATAAGGAAGTTGGCTTATTGATTCAGTATCCCAGCTGAAACTAATTTAATCTGAATTAATCAATCAACTCTTCGATTCATTAGGCATATATATATATAGGGGATGGTTAACGTGAGAACCATTTTTATCGTGAGAACGTGAGAACCAAAAAATGATGAATTCACAGATAAATCCACTAGGAAAATTACTGAATCCAAAAAAATAGAATTTTCGTCCCTCATGGGTTTTGAACCCGAGTGAAAAATTCTGAATTTTTGAATTCATTAACTTTCTCAATATATTCATCAACTTTCATAACAAATTCATTTGGTTCTTAGTTTTTAGGATAAGAATGGTTCTTATTTGAACCAAACTCCTATATATATATATATATATATATATATATATATATATATATATATATATATATACTTACCTCGAATCGTGTCGGTAAACAGTTGCAATTCGTCTAATGTACCGTATACATCGTAAACATCATCGATAACTGTTACGAACATAATAATTATGCCGGCAATTTTTCTCTGATATCCATATTGATTAGGCTCAAACATCCCAACGCCCCAAAAGTAGGATTCCACAATCCTATCTCTCACAAATGGGAGTTTTTCAGCGAGGCCTAATCTATTCCACCACCTATAACATTGCCAAAACCTCACAAATTATTCGACACTTATATTTTGAATTATCAGGAATATATTTTTAAATTCTAAACTATTGTGCCTAGAGCCGGCAAAATGAGCCCGGCCCGAAAAGCCCGCCCGGGGTACCCGGGGTTTGGGTTGGTTTGGGCTTAAAAATTAAAGGCCCGAAAAAAACCGGGCCTAAAAAGCCCTTGAAAAAACCCCGGCCTCTGAGGCTTCGGGCCAAAAAAGCCCGGGGTTTTGGGCTAAAAAAGTCCGCCCAATATTTTATTAAATATATATATTTTATAAATTATTTAATATACATATCTTATAATTTTTTAATAATATTAATTGTATTTTATAGTAAAAGTTTCTTACTAATTTACATACTGGTCAGGAAAATATATTTTTTTGAACTGCAACACATCAAAATTCTGAAAATAATAATAACTTCAAAAATAATAACTTTATAAATCATTCAAAAATAATTCATAAAAGAAATGATCTCCAAAAATATATAGACTGATGATTAATGACCTTATAATATGTAAAAACTATTTTGAATCATTGATTTTAAATATATATTGTATAATTAATTTATTTTTTTCTATTATTTTAGGCGTATAAGTGGAATTGACGTTTAATAATATCATTTACATTTGATTTGTAATTAATAATTTATTTCTCCTTAAATTAAAGAACTAAAATTATACTGCATTACAATATCATCATATGAATACATAAATATGTCAAAATATACAAGAAGCATTATCATAAGAATAAGTAAGCTTAATATGTTTTTATCACTGATTCTTTATTTAAGTTGGAGTTATGAGATTTTAATTATGTATTTAATTTATTTATTTATTTGAAATTTAAAATATTAATTTTATATATTAAAAAAATTAAAAAATAATATAAAAAAGCCCGTCCGCCCGAAAATCCGCCCGGGGTTGGTTTGGGCTTCACATTTCTAGGCCCGAAAAAATTTTGGGCCCGCCCGACCCGGCCCGAAAAATATAAAAGCTCGACGAGCCCGAGGTCGGCCCGGCCCGGCCCGCTACTTTGCCACCTCTAAATTTGTGCCCTCGTCCATTTTTAAACTCCTAAAAGTTGACATAATTGGCTTGTATTTAATAATCTTATGACATTGTTTGTACCATGTAAATAGGCTTGTCAATGGGCAGATTATACCCAAGCTAAAACCAATAAAAAGTAGTCCCATTAGATACCGGAGTCGAACTATCAAATTATGGGTCTGAATCTGATAATTACCCAAATGCTAAAATGATTATAAATTGATATGATTTTTCACAACTTAATAAAGAATGGATGAATTTGTAACGGAATATCTAAGACACATTAGACAAGTCCATAGTACTTAAAAAAAATATTGGTCCGGGTCGAGTCTGGACCCGTTTGTGTCTAAGTGAGTCTGGAATCGGAATTGAAACTAATACTAATGACCTATGAGCGGTTCCGGATCGGTTCGGGTAAAACCCGTCAATTGACAAGCCTACATGTAAGTCTGAAAAAGAAATTGTGAAATATTATGTGACTGTGACAATCCAACGAGCCATGAACTAGAGCCGAAAAATAGACGGGGGCACTGTTGATACAAAATCGTTAGTTCATGATTTAAAAAAAATATTTCCGATAATTCAGAATATAATTGGTTGTGCCCATAGTTTTGGATCTAAAATATATCTATCCTTTTAATCCTTGTATTTTGGAGATATTTTTCTAGTTTCATACCTTGAGACATCTTTCAGTTCTTGTTGATATGTTGCTTGAATAATATTGAAGTCGAGTTTGGCGAGCTCGAAAATAAGTGGATTCATGTCCGGCCTCCTCGCGTAAGCATCTAAGAACCATCTTGCCTCTAGTCTTTGAATCCTCCAGTGAAGAGGAAGATCTAAAGAATGGCGAATCCATGATAAAAGATTCTCATCAATTCCATCACCACCTCCATCAAGTTTTTTCTGCAGACATTTTGTGGCAAATGCTCTTGCTAGCTCAAGTGTATCTTCACCTTCTCTCAGAAGGAAAGCTGCTTCATAAAGTTGTAAGATTCCTTTCGTATCTTGAGCAAGGTGTTGGAAAAGGTGTACAAAAACAGTACAGAACTTGCCGGGCGTATTACAACGTGAAACGAAAGGTAGAAAGATCAAAACTAACAATGAATTTGAAACTAGAAAGCAGAATAAAATACGATTAACAGTATTCTAATGCCGAGTCGAGAGGCCTCTTTCCATGAAGGCGAGATCGCCCGGTAGTGCTCTCGGTTACCGCGTATCGTCTCCAAAGATAAAGCAGCGTCTCGTGGGTGGCGACACCGCGGACCAACGAGCTCCGTGACTGGAATGAAGCGAGGACAAAGCTTGGACACTAGCTATGTATGCGGGAGTGCTTTGGAATCTTGGAATGCAGATTAGCGATGGGTAGCTTATCTTTGGGAGACATGTCCTATTTATAGGCGTCGTCCCTCATGGGGAGCATCTTGAGTCAACACCGCATTGATGTCGGGTGTTACGGAGTTATGTCCCTATTGAGTCTGTGGCGGTTTACGGAGACAACGTGGGCACGTTTCCGCAGAGCCATCATGTCGGGCGTTACCGGCGGTTCTGACGAATCGGACAACGCGTGCGTCAGGTTCATTGGACGTATCCGGACGTCTCTTCAGTGCAAGCAGCCCAACGGTTGGGCCACACGAGTTGGGCCTCGGACCAACTCCATCGCACAGCGAGCCCAACGGATTGGGCTACACGAATTGGGCCTCGGACCAACTTCATCTTTGGGCTCGATCAGCGTTGATCCAAAATATAAGGACAATGGGCCACGGAACCGGGCCCACGAAGCAAGCCCACGAGCAGGCCCAAAGAACGGCCCCAAAGACCACCCAGACCAATTGCAAGATCCAAGATCCAAGATCCACGATCCACGATCCACGATCCACGGACCACGGACCACGGAACCGAACCGAACCGGCCGGGCCGGGCCGGGCGGGCGGGCGGGCGGGCGGCGGGCCGGGCGCGGCGCCGGCCGGCGCCGGGCCGGCACCGGCCGGGCGGGCGGCGGCGGCGGCGTGTCTTGTGCGTGGGCTTTCCGACCCATCACTTGTGCACATAATTATACTAAGTGTTCAATGACCCACTTATATAGACAATTAATGAAGGTACATTAATCAATGTGGGATAAGGATTAATTAATCCATGCTTATCCCATTAATCACATAACTCCATGTTTAAGTGACCAACTTTGATCCATTATTTCTCACTCACCGAAATCGGTTTGAGAATGTGAATACACCACGATCATCTACTCGGAGCGTAGATCGATCCTATGCCGTTTAATTTCACAAAATTAAACGTTACGTCACTCAAAATCTTGGTCAAAGTAGCTTCCTGGAAACTTGACCACATATATAATATTATATATATATGCACGCGATTTTCAACAATCCCCCACATGAGTGGAAATAGCCATATGCATGATGCGACACATTTCGATCCTCGAGATGTTAAAATATTTGGACGGTGGTTTATGGCCTTGAACCTTCCATAGTTAGTACCATCGAGTACAGGCGGATTAGTGGACACGATGCTTGAACTATTCCCCACAGCGTAATCGAAACAATGGTATTAACACTTTAACACCTCAACCTCATCCGTTCTCACGTTTGATTCCATTTTGGCCATGGACATCCACTTTGGATTCATAAGTGTTTTGTTTGAAGCGGCCCCCCCGCACTTACATAGGTGATTCTTTACCGGTATCTTGCCATACTCAACCTCCCGGTATCTTAGGAATCATTGAGAGTCAACGACTCAACCTCACCACTAGCGAGTTTTTCAACACTCGTTTGCTTTCGGGGAGCAGACTAACTTGAGTGTTTATACACGAACTCATATAGCTTAGTTCTCCCATTGAACCAAGTTCTTGGGATCTCCGGTCATCATGGTTGGGTTACCACTATGATTGTTCTTAAGAAGTGGATTTTAGTCCCATTCCTCTAGCAACTTGATCATTTGATCCGGTTCGACCCTTTGGTTAGCGGATGCGCGGATTATCTATTGACTTGACATAGTCGATTGATATAACCCACTGAGATCAAATGCCTCACGGTATTATGTCACGACGTATATGTCGAGACTTACCATTATACAAACCACTTTTCGCCCTTCCAATAGCTGCTTGGCTATCACGGTGAATCATCGGCGGTGGCACGGGTTTAGACCAACATGGAATATCTTCCAAAAAATTACAGAGCCACTCGGCTTCCTCACCAGCTTTATCCAAAGCTATGAATTCTGATTCCATGGTGGATCGGGCTATACACGTCTGTTTCATGGATCTCCAAGAAACAGCACCTCCCCAATCGTGAACACGCACCCACTTGTGAAAGTGAATCTTTCGTGTCGGATATCGATTGGCATCACGGTACCCTTCAAGTACAGGGGATATCTCGTGAAATGCAGCCCATGATTTTGAGTATACTTGGTGCCTCAAAACTCTCACTAAAGCCTTCCAATGCTCCTTGCTTGGATTGCTCGTGTAACGACTCAATTTGTTCACGCAGCAAGCTATGTCGGGTCGGTGCAATTTGTAAGATACATCAAACACCGATGACCTTAGCATAGTCTTCTTGCCCAACAGGTTCACCCTGTTCTTACTCAGTGAACATTGAGCTCTAATGGGGTCTTAGCAGGCAAACTATCAAACGCGTTGAATTTCTTAAGCACTTTCTCAACGTAGTGAGATTGTGTCAAGACAATTCCGTCTGATCTTCTTAGAATCTTGATTCCAAGAATCACATCAGCTAAACCCATGTCCTTCATGTCAAAATTTCTATTTAACATGCGCTTTGTGTCATTAATGACTTGAGTATTGCTACCCATGATCAACATATCATCTACATACAGACACACTATAACATAACCATTATCAGTGTTCTTAACGTAGACACATTTATCACACTCATTGATCTTGAAACCATTTGCCAACATTACATTGTCAAATTTCAAGTGCCATTGCAACGGCGCTTGTTTCAAACCATATAGAGACTTCACGAGTTTGCATACCTTGCCCTCTTGACCAGGTACTACAAACCCTTCGGGTTGCTCTATATATACCTCATCCTCGAGGTCACCATTCAAAAACGCAGTCTTAACGTCCATTTGATGAATCTCAAGATTGTGCAAAGCAGCAATTGCGAGAAGCACCCTAATAGACGTAATCCTCGTCACAGGTGAATAGGTATCGAAGAAATCGTACCCCTCTCTTTGTTTAAACCCTTTGACAACCAAACGGGCTTTATACTTTTCAATTGATCCATCTGCCTTGTACTTCCTTTTAAGGATCCACTTGCATCTGAGGGCTTACAACCTTCGGCAAATCAACCAACACCCAGTGTGGTTTTGCAAAATGGAATCAATCTCACTGAGCGACCTCTTGCGAGCATCCCGTCGGCGAGCATAGGCTACTTTGATTGAAGTTGGTTCTTCGTCCAACATGAGCGCAATATAGTCGGGACCAAAGTCCTTTGGCGTTCGACTCTATTGCCACGTCTCGGTTCCGACCTCTACGGATCGGACCTCGATCGCTATGCGATATCGGTTCTTCCTCCAAAGGTTTAGAACTCGAAGCTTCACCATCGTTCTATTGCTAGAATTGGCTTCACTTTTATCCTTATCTTTACTGAGGATAAACACTTTCAAAGAATATAGCATTCCTTGACTCAATCGTCGTCCCCACGGTCATATCCGGTACCTCGACTGTGGATCGAAACGATAAGTGCTGCTTGATGCATACCAATAAAGATACAATCATTGTTTTAGGTCCAATTGTAACTTGTTTTGGAAGAGCACCTCAACCTTCAAACACCCCACACTTTGAGATATTTATGCGATGGCTTTCTTCCTTTCCACAACTCGTGAGGTGACATCCTTACCTTTGAGTGGAATCTTGTTGAGTATGTAGTTGGTGTCAAAGCGACTTCCCCACAAGTTCAGGGCAACCACGAACTAATCAACAAAGCATTCATCATCTCCTTAAGTGTTCGATTTTACGTTCAGACAACGCCATTAGGCGAGGTGAATAAGGAGTCTGTCGTTTGGTGTATTATACCACTTTCGTTGCATAATGCCTCAAGCGGAGCTACATATTCTCCCCTCTATCACTTGAGCGGTCTTAATTGACGATTAATTGATTCTCGGCCGTTCTTGAAGTTTTAAAAGCTTGATAGCCCGTCTTTACTTCTTAGAAGGTAAAGATAACAATATCTTGTATAGTCATCAATAAACGTGATGAAGTACTTTTTACCACCTCTAGTTTGTACAAACTTTAAATCACACACATCAGTGTGAATAAGTTCTAGAGGCTTAGTGCTCCGTTCTACCGAATGAAACGGTAACTTAGCCATTTTAGCTTCCACACAAACCTCACATTTCGTTTGTGTATTAACTTCATTTAACTTTAGTAAATCTAAATTTACTAATCTTTTTATTGCATTTAGATTAACATGTCCTAATCTACAATGCCATAAATCAGAGCACTCAGTCAAGTAAGAGAAGTAGATGCTTTTCATTCATCATAATTTTGGGTACACGTAGCACGGCCATTACATTTAGTTTGAAAAGACCCCGGTGAGATAACCTCTACCAAGAAACTTTCCAAACTTAGTCAAGACAAACTTGTCCGACTCAAAACTAGTCTAAAACCTTTATTAACTAGAATGAGGCGACACTAAGTTCTTGCGAATATGCGGGACATGCAAGACATCCTTCAATGTGATCTCAATGCCGGACGTCATCTTGAGCACCACATCACCAACTCCGCAACCTCGGATGACTTGGTTCCCCATGTTGAGCTTCCTCCCTCAGCAGGCTTGTAGGTGGAGAAAGCGCATCTTTTGGCGCGCACACGCGCGATTGCGCGATGTCGATGAACCATCCACCTTGATTCTCGGCGTGATTGACTTCTTCGGTCACCACGGCAGCCAAGTCATCCTTGTCCCATTTGTCAAGTCCTTCTCGACAACGTTGGTAACTTGCTTAGCCTTCTTCTTCTTAGGTGGCGGTCCTACTCGTGTGGCCATGCTTGCCACAATTGTATGATCCCGTCAAACTTACGGAAACCACCTTCCTTTGCCTTTATCTTTGACATTGGGACGAACACGTTTGTTGGAGGACCGCCTGCTCCAACAGTTGGCTCTAGCATCGATCAAGCCTTTCCTTTAGTTCTAGCTTCTTCACGTCGGACTCGATCGCGATCGGCGATCAAGTCTTCAAGTGTCATATCCTTTCGCTTGTGCTTAAGGTAGACCTTGAAGTCTCTCCACCGGGGTAGCTTCTCAATCAACTGTGGCGGACAAAGCCGTCCGAAATAGTGTGCCCTCGGCGAACCTCGTGCACAATGAGTTGAAACTCTTGCACTTGGTCCATGATCGGTCGGGAATCGACCATCTTGTAGTCAAATATTTGGCTACAATGAACTTCTTAGTACTGCATCATCACTACGGTGCTTCTTTTCTAACGCATCCCACATACTTTTGGATGTCGTTACAGCAACATAAACACTATCAAGCTATCTTCTAAACTACCAAGTATAAAATTTTACAAAGGTAGTCGCGGTGCGCGATTGTCATATCTTTGCTCGGACGTGAAAGTCCGTCACTTGACCGGGCGGCGGGCTCATCTTACCAAGTTGGCGAAGCCCAGCGTCGTGGTGAAACGGCATCTTTGCTGCCATCTCTTGAAGTCGGATCCTCCAAACTTGGCGGCTTCGGCGGCGTGGCATCATCCTGCGGTATGAGCAGTGGCGAGATCGATCCATGGCCGGATCCACGGTGTTAGATCCCATGGATCCAACAATCGACCATCGAAAAGTGCGATCGTCGAACGAAGGAACCACTAAAAGTGGAACCAATTGTTGAACCACTAAAAGTGGAACCAACGATCGACCCAAAGGGTCCCATGGTTGACCAAGGCATCGAACCAAACATGACCGAAGCCGTTGTGCGGTGGCGGCGGCGGCGGCGGGGCGGCGGCGGCGGAGGCGGTCGATGGCGGTGCGGTCGACATCTCCAAGCAAAGGTATTAGTTTGAACGTTTTAAGTTTATTAAGAGTCGAACTCCTTCGTGGCAAGTAATATCTCGTCTTGCGATTGTTGGAAAAGGTGTACAAAAAGCGATCAGAACTTGCGGGCGTATTACAACGTGAAGCGAAGGTAGAAAGATCAAAACTAACAATGAATTTGAAACTAGAAAGCGAATAAAATACGATTAACCGTATTCTAATGCCGAGTCGAGGAGGTCTCTTTCCAAGACGAGATCGCCCGATAGTGCTCTCGGTTACGGCGTATCGTCTCCAAAGATAAAGCGGCGTCTGCCGTGGGTGGCAGACCGCGGACCAACGAGCTCCGTGACTGGAATAGGCGAGGACAAAGCTTGGACACTAGCTATGTATGCAGGAGTGCTTTGGAATCTTTGGAATGCAGATTAGCGATGGGTAGCTTATCTTTGAGAGACATGTCCTATTTATAGGCGTCGTCCCTCATGTAGAAGCATCTTTGGAGTCAACACCGCATTGATGTCGGGTGTTACGGAGTTATGTCCCCTATTGAGTCTGTGGCGGTTTACGGAGACAACGTGGGCACGTTTCCGCAGAGCCATCATGTCGGGCGTTACCAAGCGGTTCTGACGAATCCGGACAACGCGTGCGTCCGAGTTCGTTGGACGTGTCGGACGTCTCTTGAAGTGCAGCGAGCCCAGCGGATTGGGCCACACGAGTTGGGCCTCGGACCAACTCCATCGCCTGGCAGCCCAACGGTTGGGCTACGAGCGAGCCCGGAACCGGGCCCACGAGCAGGCCCAAAGAACGCCCCAAAGACCACCCAAAGACCAAGATGCGAGATCCAAGATCCAAGATCCAAGATCCAAGATCCACGGACCACGGACCGGAACCGAACCGGGCCGGGCCGAACCGAACCGAACCGGCCGGGCGGGCGGGCCGGGCGGGCCGGGCAGGCGGCCGGCGCCGGCGGCGGGCCGGGCCGGGCGGGCGGGCGGCGGCGGCGTGTCTGTGCGTGGGCTTTCCAACCCATCACTTGTGCACATAATTATACTAAGTGTTCAATGACCCACTTATATAGACAATTAATGAAGGTACATTAATCAATGTGGGATAAGGATTAATTAATCCATGCTTATCCCATTAATCACATAACTCCATGTTTAAGTGACCAACTTTGATCCATTATTTCTCACTCACGGAAATCGGTTTGAGAATGTGAATACACCACGATCATCTACTCGGGCGTAGATCGATCCTATGCCGTTTAATTTCACAAAATTAAGCGTTCGTCACTCAAAATCTTGGTCAAAGTAAACTTCCGGAAACTTGACCATATATAATATTATATATATATGCACGCGATTTTCAACACAAGGCTTGCCTTGAAATCACTACCCTTCTCGTTCTTGAAACAATCAAATACTTCTGTTATTAAGATTAAAGATTGGGTTTAGAGTTAATGCTCGTACAAACAAAAAATGTTAAAAGCACAACCTATAACAAGTTTTAATTTGGCACACCTTGGGACACATTGAAACCGTGTTGTCGGAGGATTCTGAATCCAAGAGCTGTCAAATACAAATCCCTTTCATCTGCTTCATTGTTGTCTAACCATTTGTGCTCATTATATATAAAACCTAAGATTTCCTTAATCTCATCTTGGAAAAAATAAGACAGCCCCAAATATTTCAAGTCATCAATCAACTCCAACTGTCTAACATACTCCTTTTTTTCCTTCAGCAACATCTTCACTTGCACAATCAGCTCCGCTTCCTTATTCAATTGCCTCTCCTCCTACGCAAATTCATATTTATTCATGGCCCGTTTTGGGCATATGCGAGACGGACGACCGCACGGGACCCCCGAAAAACGAGGGCTCCGAAAAATATTGGGGGTCCATATTTGCATGTATATTAATTTGTTGTAGTTTCTAGTGACAATTAGTTATTAGAATTGCTCTTCTGTACATCTACCCATACTGTGCACATATCAATCAGTGCTGGTTTTTTATTAACCAGCCATGATTAATAGCATCCGCATCGTTTTTATGTAGTTAATATAGTGCAGTTGGGAAAGAACGCGCCTTTTTTTTTAGATTTAACTTTATATTATAATTAATTAAGCAGGTCAAGTGAGATATTTAAGGACCGTTTTTTGAGTCTTAAGAAGGACCCAAAATATCAAGATAAAATTTCGTGAGTTTTGGAAAAAAATTATATTTTTTAAATTATTATTATAGGGTCACAATGTGCATATTATTAAGGATATCAATCTAGCTCAAAATTTATAACCTGAATAGATCGATAATGATTTGATATGCTTAGAGGGCTGAAAATTTCTAGCTCAATTTTTTTTAGCCAGAAAGATCCGTAACTGAGTAGTTCGATAACCCGATAGGATTGGCCTGAAAGTAGCTCAAACCCGAATGGATTGGCCTGAAAATCAAGTGGATTGACTTGATTAACCGAAATTTTCCTCGTTACATGGTTTCAAACTTCATTAATTGCCTTTGAAAGTTAGTATAATACGATTTAAAAAAAAATACTTGTGGCGGGTGTTTTGGTTTAGTATTTCGAAAGTTATACTTATCATTTCACTTCTTTTATTTTTACTCTAATACTTAGTATAAAATATTTGTTATAAATTAATACTCCCTTTGTCCCTCAATTTCTTTCATAGTTTTTTTTTTGGTACGTCTCTCAAACTTCTTTGTATTTCATTTATGGAAATTATATGATAAAATACTCTCTACTTATTACCATGAACAACACCCTTTATTTATGTCTTTTACCACACATAATCCACCACTATCCCTACTTATTATCCTCAATAATACCACTTATTTATACTTTTTTATCATTCATGATCCACCACTAATTAATTTAATACTATACTAATATGTAACTCTTACTCTACTCACAATATATACTCAATAATTTTTATTAAAATCTGTGCTGAAAATTTCAAGAAGAAAATTGAGGGACAAATGGAGTGTACGACTATTAAGAAAAATATATATAGTTTATTTTTCCCCTTAAGCTTCCTGACCTGTCCGATGGGTTAGTCTAAACCCTGAGAGTTTAGGTTTAGACTTGAAAGTTTTTAACCCCCAAAAAAATATCAACCTGAATGATTGGAACCGAGTAATCCGACAACTCGAGTGAGTTGACTCGATTGACATCCGTAAATGTTATCATAGGACCACCCTTGTATTTATTCTATCAGATGAAAGAATATTAATTAGTTGCAAGTTAAGCAACGACGAATGTACCTTATACGGAGTGCTTAGAGACTGAATGTAATTGAAATCCCAACAGGAAGGTTGATAGTTTCCAGATCGTCGGATTTGATGAACTTCTAGTTTTGAGGAGCAAGACGCTCGGAGGCGAGCGGCGGGTGCAGTGGAGGAGACGGGCCACGCTTTTGAAGCTCTCCTCTCCAAATTGTGGAAATAATTTACTGGCTTGCTAAGGATCACTACATGCATGCCAAGGCTAGACATTTTTGTGATTACTATAATTGTAATCTTTTTAGCTCTATGTTTCTTGGTTTTGGTTTCTCCTTAAATATATAGGTCTCATATTGTACTGTATGTTCGTGTCTCAAATATATAGATTCTGATATAGCATTGGTTAGTAATAATAAGTGTAGTGTTAGGATAATTATGAAACACATGTGTGTATATCTATACATACATACATACTTATTATTACCATATTGTTGTTGAATGTTTATCCTACCTAATAATAATAATAAGTTTAGTGTTAGGATAATTATGAAATACATGTGTATATATATATACTTACTATTACCATATAGTTGTTGAATGTTTATCCTACCAGGATTGCTCTTTATCTAAATATTTTCGGGAGAACATTCAAAGTTGGGCAACATTATAAAATAATCATAAAACTAATCCTTTGGATAATATGCGTGATATAGTAGTACTATATATGAAAATGTTTCTAATACTTGACATTTTATTATAGCAACAATATATATATATATATATATGTTATTAGCGTGTGTCCAGTTTAATCAAATAATAACTTAGTTACTTTTATATGCAAGATAATAACACTATAATTTATTTTAGTTATTAACGTTATTAATCATCAAATTGCGTAAATCATGTGTGTATGTATTGGCCTAGTGGTAAAGTGGTTAATGATTAAGGCCAAAGGTCTCGAGTTCGAGTCTATCGTGACGCGATATTTAAATTTCTCTGTATTTAATTGATTAAAAAAATTGCATAAATCAGATGTTCAATTATATTTGTGTTGCTAAAATAAAAGGCTTATTTAAATAAAGATATATAGATAGGTGTTTGGTTGATTTGTTGAACGTGACATATTAATGAAGAGGTACACATTGTTTGTATTATTTTGAATAAATAAATGAAAGTAATTTTGTAAGTTTTGTTTTAAACCAAACCCTAGAACTATAAGCTTTATAAGATTGAAAAATTACAACAAATAAAATTCATGGTTATTAAAAAACATCTAATTCACTAGTATAAATAGGGGTCCATCACCTACCCTAAAGGAACCTCACGGACAAAACATAATTACATATATTCATTAAAGTTTTGCTAAGTGTTGAATGAAGGAGTTTTTTTTCGTTGGGCTAAAAAGCAACTATGATATTCCATATCAAGTCAAGATTAATAAAGTGGAGAAATTTATACTCGTAGTTTATGTTATTCTTATTATTTTATATGCTTTTATTTTTCATATTGAGTATATGAATACATATTTTTATTTTCAAAACTATATGGTGTTTATGTTAATATATATTCTCATGTTATATCATATGTCATTACATATATTTAAGGCCTCACATAATATTAAGACCTCATGATATTATTATATTTAAGACCTCACATAAGAACTCACAGAATATTAAGGTCTCATGTTTACATATATAATTTCATGATATTAAGTTTTATTTATATGACAATATAAAATATTAGCATGTATTACATATGTGGATAATTGCATTGTTTCTCAATGAGCATATTTTTATGATATGCTCACCCCTATCTATTTTTCAATTTTGCAGTTGTAGAGTCGAAGCAGCCATGAGAGTCGAGAATGACTAGAACAAAAGAAGTCGTTTGTTTTACTTCAAATTATACGATTTTTTGATATTGATCAAACCCTTAAGTTTAGTTTCATAGATTATTATTTTATGATTTTTCAAAGTAAAATATTGTCGTGACATGTCACTTATTTCACTATTTTGCTTAATACGGTTAGTTGTAAATAAAAGATCGATCTAGTCCTTTAGTAAGAAAACTTGAATTTATTTTTTATGTTGAGTTTACAAGTTTTGCTTTGTTGTTCAAGTTTAAAGTAAATGGTAATGTTTTTTTTTTTTTTAGAAAATTGGGGTGTTACAAGGGGTAGTGTTAAATGTAATATGCTATTTTGAAAATTTTAGAGCCCCATAAATTTGGGACCCCATATTAGGACTGTTAAACGGTTCGACTTCGGTTAACCGAACCGAATTTCTCCAAAAAAGTGGAACCAAAACCGAAGCGTTTTAAATTTTCGGTTAATCGAAAATCGATCGGTTCCGACGTTTCGGTTTTCGGTTAACCGAAAAACCGAATTAAAATTAATTAATAACAAAAGTAAATAAAATATTTAACAAATAATGAAAATAATGAAAATAATTAATATAGTAATAATTAAAAATTAATTTCAGAATTTTTAATTAACTAATTAATAATTAAAATAATAATTAAAAATAAAAAACGATTTTCGGTTCCTAACCGTTCGGTTATCGGTTAACCAATAACCGAATTTTTTTCAACTCTGTAACCGAAACCGAACCGATAACCGAATTTGTCGATTTTCGGTTAACCGAATTTGTCGGTTTCGGTTCTAACCGAAAATCGTTTAAACAGCCAGACCCCTGATCCTATGTTCCAAAGTAGAAATTTGTGTGCATTTGAATGCACAGTGCATCCATCCAAAATAAAATTTAATTATAATAAGAGGATTAATAAATCACAATTGAGAATTAATGAACCCTAATTAAATTAGTTTAAGATAGATGCATCATGTAACCGAATGAATATGCATGAGCCTTTTTCATTGTAATATAAAAAGTTTATGGTACCTTTTTTTTTTAATGGATATTTCGTCAGAACAACTGCTCCAGCCTCACACATTTGACAGGCCAGCAAACTATTTCAAAATATTGCATTGTCCCTTCGGGGACATCGGATAAAATTGGAACGATACAGAGAAGATCAGCATGCCCCAACACAAGGATGACAAGAATAAATCAAGAAATGGTCCAAATCTTTTTGTCTTTTCGGAACGGTCCAATGGTAAATGTATTTTTGTGGCTAAAAGATTACAGATTCGAATCTCATTAATATCTCTATGGATCTGAGTCTGTCACACCTAGTTTTTTAGTATGATTTACCTATCTTGTATTGTTTGCAGGCTATTGTACAAGAACGTGAGGTTTCATTCAATATATATCGAATGTAATGGCTATGGATTCTCATGAATTCAAAAAAAGAGTAAAATTCATACGTAAAGATGTTTGCTGACATGAGATACTTTTACAAGTATTATTTTTACATGGTTAGGGACATTTGTCATTCAAATATTGCCGAAAACATCTATTCAAGATTTCCCCCTTCACCCAAATTTCAGATAACAAGGAGCTCTTTCATTTTTTTTTCCCTTTCTGTTTCATATAACTAATACCAAACTCCCACGTATACTAACAAAACTAACATACGAAAACCAAACAAAGACATCATTTAATTATTAATCCTTTTCACTCTTGACATCCTCCGTAAACAACACATAAAACCAATTTCTTTTTTCTTTCTCCAATCACTTCAACAATCCAAAATAAAAAATTGAAAAATCCCCCAGAATTGAAAACCTTAAAATTTCCTCTCCCCTTTCGCCGATTCCTCCACCACCTTGGGCGGCCGGCCATCAATGCCGCCACTGCACTGGCCAATTAATTTGATAGTCGGTCTATACAAATATTATGGATTTTATACACACACACATATATATAGGAGATGGTTGAGGTATGAAAGGATAATTTGATAGAAAATGAGAATGAATCTGAGCCTTTGATTTGCTGGATCAATGGTTGAGATTTAATTTCAGTTGTGCTACAGTTTTTGTTTTGTGTACTACGCAGATTACTGTGCAGCACTAGAACCCTTCTTGTGCTACGCTGCAATGAAAGATGTGTTAAACGAATATATTTAGCATATGTGCTACGAAGGGATGAAATATGTGCTAAACTAACATGTGCAACATAGTAATTTTGATTGTGCTACAAAAATATGAAAGATGTGCTATTATTCCTATTTCCTACACTAAAGAGCTTTCTCACCATAATTCACCCATATATATATATATGTGTGTGTCTGCGCGCGCGCGCGTGTGCACGCACCTTGAAGATACATGTTTTTACAATTATTAATTATCGATTTATTATGCAAATAACATTTGCCACAAATTTTAATTTTATATATATATATGGAGGTTAAAGGAAAAAATTATTTTTATTGTGAGAATAAAACAATGATGAATTCGCTGTGAAAGTTGATGAATCCGTCGGAAGAGTTATTGAATCAAAAAAATGAAATTTTTGTTCATCATGATATTCGAACCGAGTGAAAAAATTTAATTTTGGATTCAATAACTTTCCTAACGGATTCATCAACTTTCATAACGAATTCATTTGGTTCTTAGTTTTTAGGATAAAAATAATTCTCATTTGAAATTAACTCTCTCTTCTTTATATATATATATATATGGATGAGTTATTATAAAAACTTTTGTTATCCTACAAACGTGAGAACAATGCACTCTCCATGAAAATTATTACACTAAATAAAAATATTTAAATTTTCGCTCCTCATGGGATTTGAACCCGGGTGGTGCACAATTGATGAATCCCTATAATTATGGAAGGTGACGAGATTTATGGGATGATGATATATTTCTTTTTAATACAATTTTTATGTCTTTTTCGAAATCACAATAGATAATGACTGACATCATCAATTAATTTCAACTTAACCTGGACCGTAAATTTGGATTTGATCTATAGTTATGATACATTCTTGTTATGATACATTCTTATTTCTTACATATATAAGCATTCTCATCGAAACCACCCCATATATATATATGTGGGTTATTGTATAAATCTTTATTATCTTACAAACGTGAGAACATTGTATTCTTTATGAAAGTTACTGCACAGAAAAAAAAATTAAATTATCATTCATCATGGGATTCAAACTCAAGTGGTGCACAATGTACTCGTCCAGCAAAGTGATGCATCATATTAGATCTTCACGATCTAATGACTAAAAATGGTTCTCAAGTCCTCACTTTAAATTAGTTTTTTTTTTTTGAATCACATCATATATATATCTGACGAATCATATAGTATTCGATTTTGATATAGTATATGGTACTCAATCTCATCCATTCATTTCATAGGTCTTATGATGGAGATTTTAACGAATTTTTAAGCTTATTTTCCGATTTCGTTACAATAAGGGTTTATTAGTAATTTGATTTGTTATTTGATTGCGAAAAACAAACATTGCATATAGTTGAACCGACTTATGAATTTAAATGAGCACAGAAATGCATGCAGTTGAACACAAACATGCATGTACGTTGGAAGCGCGCGTACAACGCCCATTGCGCGCTCATGCTCGTGCGTCAACATGCATTTTTATGTTTTGTTAGATGCGTGAACATGTTTTATTAAATGCATGAATGTATTTTGTCTGCATATTTGTGTTTTGTGGCCAACGTGCATGATTATGTTTTTCGACAGCAAATCTCTCATCCATCCTTATCCGTCAATTCATCCGTCTCTTTCCCCAATTTTCGTTGAATTTCACCGTAAACCACCACCATAGCCACCATCTCTCCCGATTCTTCAATCTTCTATCAAATTCATCTTCTATTTTTTTTAAAATCTATCAAATTTTTTTTCTTTTTTTCTTTCAAAATCTGTTGTTTTTTGTTGTTCATGTGTCGTTGCTGTTGTCCACCGTCGTCGCCGCCGCCTTATGCTACCGCGGTTGTAGAAAAAAATTGAAGAAGAAGAAGATAGGAGGAGAAGAGAAGAAGAAGAATGTTGATTTTCTTTCTTCCCCTTTTTGCCCTTTGTGAAAATAAAAATAAAAATGGAAAAGGTGTTGCCACGTGTCAGCTTGTGGGTGTGGCCACATATTAAAAATAAGTTCTAAATTGGGTATTATATACTACCTGCGGATCGGATACTACGAGAATCCAACCATATATATATATGATTGAGTTATAATAAAAACCTATTTTTTCGTAAAAACCTAAAAACCAATTCATTTCACCTATAAAGTTAATGCACTTTATGTATAAAACAAATGCACCATTGAGTTTTGGTAAAAGACAATACTATTCATCAATATTTTGTAGTGCAGTAACTTTATACTTAAAGTGCATTGGTTCTTAGGTTTTTACGAAAAAATAGGTTTTTATTTGAACTCTTCCCTATATATATATATATATAGGGGAGGGTTAACGTGAGAACCATTTTTATCATGAGAACGTGAGAACCAAAAAATGATGAATTGATAGTGAAAGTTGATGAATCCGCTGTGAAACTTACATAATCCAAAAAAATAGAATTTTCGCCCCTCATGGGATTCGAACCCAGTGAAAAATTCTGAATTTTTGAATTCATTAACTTTCTCAACAGATTCATCTACTTTCATAACGAATTCATTTGGTTCTTAGTTTTTAGGATAAGAATGGTTCTTATTTGAACCAAACTATATATATATATATATATATATATGTTCAAATGAGAACTATTTTTATCCTAAAAACTAATAACCAAATGAATTCGCTATGAAAGTTGATGAATCCATTTGGAAAGTTACTGAATTCAAAAATTCAAAAAATTTCACCGGAATTCGAATCACATGAGGGGGGGAAAATTCTATTTTTTAATTCAGTTATTTTTCCATCGGATTCATCAACTTTCACAGTGAATTCATTATTTTTTGGTTCTCACGTTCTTACGATAAAAATGAATCTCACATTAACCATCCTCTCTCTCTCTATATATATATATATATATATGAAGTTATTATCGTATAAACACTCGTTATAGTGTAAACATTAGGACAAATATCAACCCTTGATAAATCAATATGGATGCTTCAGATTTAATGCACAAATTATGACGCAGATACACAAATACACAATTTTATGTAGAAATGTGTATTTAACTAAAATAACCATTAGATTTTCAAATCTAATAGACATGATTTGTTCTCATTTATATTTTAAGGATTGTATATACATAAATCAATTTTATATATAGGGGAGAGCTCAAATAAAAACTTTTATCTATGTGTTAACTAGAAACCGATGCGAGCCTTTTATTTTTTTCGATCGATGGATAAGATTAATTGATGATTTGTAATTTGTTTAAATTTAATTATTATATAAATAAATTAATCGAGCATCTTATTTGTTGTTTCTCTCTCATGAAATATTAAATATATTATATCTCTATATATATGTCTCTCGCAGATTACATATATCAAATATAAGTTTGCTTTTTTTAACTAACCGTAATGCTTTTATTACGCTTAAAGTTTGCTTCCATCCTATAAAATATTATTTTATAAATATTATAGTTGCTTTCTTTATCATCCTTTAATGTTTACTGACTTATATTCAAATTACTGCTAATAATATAATTTATCGATGAAATGCTTACCGATAAGGCTGTAAATGAGTCAAATTATTCGTGAGCTATTCGGAGCTCGGCTCGATAAATGTTCGTTTGAGTTTGTTTAGTGAAGCTCGTTAGTTAAACAAACCAAGCTTGAGCATGGTAGTATTCGGCTTGTTAGCTCGTGAACAAGTTCGTTAACTGATTCAACTTAAAAATATAAAATTATTAACTCGATCCAATTATTTTCTTTCTATAATTAGTAATTATTATGTTAAATCTCTAACTATTTTTATTTGTTATAATAAATCAATAAATATATTGTGTTATTGTGGATGAAATAATTTATTTTAAAAATAAAATAATTAATATTCTAAACATATATCTAAATTTGGAAAGTTTGTTTGGGTTCGATTAAAGCTCGAATAAGCTCGTGAGCTCGAAATATTCGATAAATAAAATTCGAGACTCGGCTCGATACTAAACAAACCAAGCTTGAGCACGATGATATTCGCCTCGACTCGGTTCGGTTACACCACTACTTACTGACTTATATGCAAATTGATGCTAATAATATAATTTAAATAATATAGTTTATCCATGAAAGAAGAATTTTGCCTCTGAATAATTACGTCAACCTTTGTTTAATTCTCAATGACTCCGTGCTTGTATGAAATGCTTTTTAAGTAACAAATCTCTTAAGGTTTATTTAAGATTATGTATATCCAATGTACAAATTCCAAATTACATGGGATCTTTTTTTATTCGAATTTATAGGCCATCGCGAATTGGCTTATCTAATATTATTTCAAATTACATTGGATACATTGGGATCAATATTCGAATTGATAGGCCAAAATCACGGAATCGTCGCATTGTTAATTACATAAAGATATTAAGCAATTAATTTATAATAATTTCTTAATCTGGACGGTCCACTAAGTATAAATCTAAGATTTATAATGGTTCCTAATTAACACATAACTGAATAGAAATATTGTTCTACGCAACTGACCTTGGGAAATAGATAGCAAAAATCCTCTGACAGCTTATGTTTTCCAATTCCCTTAGGAAAGTAATTACTGATTTTTTGTTTAAGAGGGTCAAAGTTGAGTGATTAAGGAGCTGGACTTAAATACATGAACCAAAAATATTTCAAGATTGTTTATGAGATAGACGACAATCAAATTAGAAGTGAGCAAAATATCTTGTATCTAAATAAACGAATCGAACTAAATCGATATATTAAATTTGGTTAAGATTTTATGAATTTTTGGATCGGATTTCTTATCTTTAAAATTCAGATTTTCGATTCGGATCAAATTAATTTTATTAAAATCTAAAAAAAAACAATTATATATAATATATAATATAATAATAATAATAATAATAATAATAATAATAATAATAATAATAATAATAATAATAATAATAATAATTGATTCAAATATTTCTAACTCTAATATAAATATATATAGTAACTAAAATTTAGGTTGTGGATTTTCAAGAATTTTCTGAATTTTCACATTTTTGGTTTGGTTTGAATTTTGTTATAAATATTTCGGATTTTTTTGGATAATTTGGTTGGATTCAAAAAAATTTCTTTCAAAAATCGGATTTTAAAATCAGTTTGGATTAAGTAAATTACGCACTGAAATCTCAATGCTCACAGTGGTAAATCAAACACGTTGTTTAACTACCCACCAAATTTCTTTAGAAAAAACCAGTCTGTCTATGATCTATTCCCATTGCGCAGAAACACTAATATGCACTGTTATACCAAATTTTATATTAATATGTATTAAATATTATAGTGACTACACGTGGTAAAATTAATGTTGAGGACAACAAGACTACCTCTTAGATGTAAGACATTTGAATTAATTAGGTTAACAATCAATGAGAGAAACCAAACTGTCAAAAAGTGATTTGATTAAATATTTTTCTTTTATAAGAAAAATGTCTAGAACTTGAATCACGTAACTGTGCCTAATAATTATTTATTTTTTTATGCAGCAACAAACGACTTATTATCTTTTGGAACTTGGAAGCCTCTTTTACTTTTCAATTAAATACAGAAATTTAAAAATCGCATCACGGTGAATTTAAATCCGAGATTTTTGATTTCGTGCATTAACCACTCTACCATAAGCAACTTTACTTTGAAGCTTTTGATGTAGAGAATTATGGCATATGTTATTTTAGTTGTGCAGTTGGTAATAAAGACTAATTTTGACTTGATAAGTATAACAGGCAAAACTTCGGCGGCTATATTATAGCCAATTTAAGCTCATGTTGTTATGAATTAATCTATATAATATATACAAGTAGCTCTAGATTATAGATTATTATATTTAGTAAGTTTCAGTTTATTTAATACATTTATTTCATTATATATATAGCTTTCTATTTTATTATTAATGTAATTTGTGTAATTATTCATTTTCATTTGTAGTTATTTATTATATTAAACTTCAATTATATTTTAGTACCATTTTTAGTAAGTTTCAATCTAATTATACAATAATACATAATATAATAATTATTAAAAATTTCTAATATAATGGAAGCTCGTAAATCGAGGCACGACGAATAAAAATAAGGAGAAATATAACGTAAATAAGTTGACTCGAATGATCAAGACAATAAACCCTTAGAATTTGGGAATAACTTCCTAAATGAAAATGGAAGACATCGAATGATGTAATCCAATCAAAACAACATTAATCCTCAGGATCACAAGTTTAGTTTCGTGTTTCTGATAGCCAATATACATCAAAATACTAACATCAAGAATTCAGAGTCTAATCTCATCAAAAGATATAATTCAGGTCATAGACAAGAAGGAAAATGTAATTAGAGCTAGCTCATCAGCGGAAGTCAAAAATACGGAAATAATCTATCAAAATACGGAGTGAACCCTAATCGCGCCTCCGCCTGGCCGCCCATTGATCAACCCGAAAACATTTGAAAACATTTGGGTGAGTACTAATGTACTAAGTGGACATGCATTTGCTAAACATATTTAAGTAAATTAAGTAAGCGGTTTATCCAATCATGATAACATAACTTAGAAGGTTTTAAAAGAGAAACCACTTCTAAGCATGCAAAAATATTCATTCATTTGGGCACATGTCACGACTCTTCTGTTACTCGCTTTGATCCCGTACCTCTAGCCACCGTCGGATCACATGCTCCCATTATTGTCATCGGGGACGTAACCCGGACAAACTTATAATTTCATGACGTACTTCGGAACGCATCCAGACAAGCACCATAATAACATGACGTACTCCGGAACGCATCCAGACAAACACTCTTATAACGCCTCATGATTATGTTAGTGCCGATGGAGATCAACCCACCGAAACAACTAACTAGTGTACACAATTCTCAATTAACATATTAAGTTTAAAAGAGAATCTCGATCGATACATTTACGAGCCTTAAACAGAGTAGAGCGCACAAAAACATTTTATTGGATAAACAGTTTGCATTTCATGAAATATCAGAGCATATAACTCAAATATACTTTTGTAAATAAAGCCCACCTTGATAGGACAAAGCCTGAATAATTCGCTATAATACGTGTCTTGGGAAAGCAACGCTAATCCCCTTAATCGACAAAACCTACAAGAAGCACTAATCTTAATAGGTCTCGAAAAGCTAGCCTTAAGTCCAAGCAAAGGAGGATACTAACTTATGATTCGTTAAGCCTGTGTTTTCAAAGTATAATTAAATTTGAAAACTAATATATATCGGCTGAGGCACCAACAATACCCTTGCTCGACTTTTCGTTTAAAAACGCATTTAATTCCATAATCTTCTTATGAGAAATACTTTTATTCTAAATTCATATATATTAAGGACTCTCGCTTAATATAACACATAATAAAATTCTCAAAGTATGCACTTGTCTAACATAATTTAATTTATTAAACATTCTAACTTAATTAATTCCATCAAAAGGGAATTTAATTAAATTAATTAAATATGTCATGATCATAAATAAAGTAACTTAAACTTGGACTTAACCTTGACTTAGTCAATTAATTAATTAAACTTAATAGTAACTAATTAATTAATTAATTAATTAACTTACCATAATTAAATAATTTAAACTTATATTTAAGTTCAAGTTAATTATTTAATTAATTAGACTTAATATAATTTAATTAATTAAGTCTAAAAGTTAAACCTTATTTATTTAATTAATTTAAGTCCAAAGATTTAATTAATTAAAGCAAGTCAAGACACCAATTAAATTAAAGCCCAATCAATTAATTCAAGAGCTCATATCATTTTAATATAAAAGCCCATAGCAATTTATTCTAAAGGCCCATCCCTTTTTTTCTTTTCTCGGCCCAAACACATAAGGCTCAACACATTTAAGTAAGTTCACTCAGCCCATAAATTAAAAAGGAATCAGCCAAATATTAAATAAATTCAGCCCAACATCTTATTTAATTCCAAAGGCCCATCAACAAATAAATTTCGGCCCAAACAGAATAAGGCCCAACACACATTTTTTTTATGAAACAACACAGCCCAACCATTTAAAAAGAAGAAACCCAGCCCTCCATACTTAAAATAAGCTGAGCCCAATATAAAAAAAAAGCCCAGCCCAAATATAAAAAAAAGAATAAGAATCAGCCCATTTCTTACAAACCCTAAACCTATTCCATTCCTTCTCATTTTCCCGGTGCTTCTGCAGCATGGCGGTGTGACAAATTCAACAACGTCGCACTTTTTCTCTCTCTCCATCTCTCTCTCTCTCTCTCGCACTCTCTTCTCTCGTAACCCCAAATCAGTCCCCCCCCACTTCTTCTTCTTCTCTATCACTCTTTCTCTCTTCTCTGTAAACCCAACTCTTACTTACTGTATCTACACACACACACACATGATGACCCACACACACACACGCCGTTGCACACACACAACAGCGCACACACACACGAGACAGCCCACACACACACGCCGTCGCACGCACACACACGACATTCCACACACATACGCACACGACGTCGCGCACAACGGCGACAGCACACACACACGTACGCGACACACACACACGCACGCGACGGCGACGCGCCGCGACACCCCACCGCAGTGCCGCCGCCGACCTCTCGTCCGTCTCTTTCTTGCTCTCACTCATACAGCCACACTCACGCACGCGCGCGCACAATACACACGCCAACGCACACACACGATAGCAACACAAAGTTTATCCTCTCTTTTCTCCACCTATGCTGCCGCCACCACCACCACCGCCGGCGATAGCGGCGGCGACAGCCACGACGTCCATCGACCAGGACCTCCCTTTCTCTCTTCTCCCTCATTCCACTCACAGCACACACACATAACACACGACTCATTTTCCTCTTTCCCTAAAACTCACACACACAACATATACATATACGCATATACACATTAGCAAGAATGAGAGATTCAAGTTTAAACCTTTGTAGATCCCTCTTGTTGATGCTTGGGAGAGAATGAGTGAATTGTGAGGCTAGGGTTTAAAAAAAGATGAGAAATGAGGCTTGTATAGTGTAGGGTTTGGGGTTGTCTAATGGGCTTTTCTCTTGGGCTTTTTCAAACGAAACCCATTAGATAAATTATTTTTTTATGGCTCAAAGTTCGATCCTTAAGACTATGAATTAATAATTAAACATTAGTATAATATTATTGATATAATGATTTATATGTATATATATAAATCATATTCGATTATTATATTTTATATAATAATTCTCGTAATCACTTTATAATAATTAACGAAATAAATTCTTTTTGTTGGAATTTAAAAGTTTTCTTTCACTGGGCACGAATCATTTTAAAAATTCTAAGTTCGAAAGTTATTCTAATCATATTGAGAAAGACGGGGTATGACATAATTCAAAATTAAATATATAACTAATTCCCAATTAAGTATATCTCGAATTCATAATTCGTATGATAATTTCCCTTACGGTATATCTATAATTGCAAATGACCTAAATTATATCCATTAATATTATTAACCAACCTATTAATTGATAGCTTAAGAACCAATACATTTCACCTATAAAATTAATGCACTTTATGTATAAAACAAATGCACCCTTCAGTTTTGGTAAAAGAAAATACTATTCATCAATATTTCATAGTAAAGAACTTTATACATAAAGTGCATTGGTTCTTAGGTTTTCTGAAAAATAGATTTTATTTGAACTCTTCCTATATATATATATATATATATATATATATATATATATATATATATATATAGGGTGTGGTTCGGTGAGAATGAAAATAAGTGTAAGAAATAAGAATATATCATATCCATATATTTTTTCCAATCAATGGTGCAGATTAAATATTTAAATTGATTTCAGTTTTTTTATAAGAAGAAATTCAGCAGATTGTAAACTAAAATTTTCATCATCCTCTTCCTCATTACCAAATAATCGTTCCATCTCTTTATCTTCAACAAGCCAAATCCCTTAAATGTAGGGAATCGAATCTTGCAATTATATCTCCAGTTTTTATGAATTATTTCTCTTTATCTTGCACACATCTCACATTATCTTGAATCTTCAGAAATCTTTCCCCCAAATCATATAACTTAGACAAAGATTTTGTTGTGTTTATATTGTAGCATATTTATGTATAAATGTATCACAATTATTTTAGAACTTTAGCACAACTAATATGATTGTGTGTTAACCTTATTGAATATATGACACTGTGTAGCATATTTTTACAAATACATTGCATAAAAATGCGAGTTTGTAATGCATATATATTACTTCTTAAAACTTGCATAAATGTAATTTTCTATAGCACTTGTTATTTGGTAACATATCACAAGTACATTTACAATACACAATTATAAAATTATTATTCAAACTTTTTTTATATATATTTCATTATATAGCATATATTAACTTTTTTGTAGCATTTTGTATGTATATGTTTACCTACAAAAACCTATATATATTAAAACGCACAAACGTAAAAAAATTTAAGTTGAATAAAACTGAAAATCCACAAATCTTAGTGATATGTGCAACAAGTAATTAAAAATATGCTATGACAGTGCTATATATTGAACCACGCGTATGAATTAATATGTAGATTATTTACTAAGTCTTCCATGGATTTTCTAGCTTGAATCACAAACAATTTTGTATATATTAAGTATTGAAACATAAATAATGTTGAATATAATGATTTAAATGATAAGTTACAAAATATCCCTATATATAAGTATATAAATCGCGTTTTGCCTAAAAATAAGGAAAAAAACCGATTCTTAAAAGATGCAATTACTTATTTAACCTTTAGTTAAAACACATAAATTTTTTTCGTAGCACATATAGTTATAGTTTGTAGTACAACGAAAATAAATCTTGTCCATTGATTTACTAAAGTCAATGGTTTAGATTTATTCTTATTTCTTACAAAAAAAATCATTCCGACTTGATCCACACACACACACACATATATATATATATATATATATATATATATATATGTGTGTGTGTGTGTATTATCAATAAATGAGAGCATTAAAATTGGTAAAAATTGATTGATAGTCACCAAACCTGGAGATAGAAGTTTAAAGTAAAGATGATTACATAAAGAAGTTTGCTACAGATAGGGCTGGTAATTCGTGCGTGTCGGATCGTTATCGTGTCGATACGATAATGACACGACATGATAAGACTAAACACGAATACGACCCATTAAAGATCTATCCAGATATGAACACGAACATGACAAGGAATGTATATACACGAATACGATATGAGCATGACACGAATACGAGTGTGACACAATTTTTTTGATATGACACGAAAAATTCAAATCAAAATTAGAAATAAATTAATATTATATATATATATATATATATATATATACGACACGAATGCAATGTAAAAATTATCGTGTTACATGAACATGACACAAAATTATAGTGTCTTTATCGTGTCAACACGATAAGGACACGAGCACGATAAGGTTGAACACTAACCTGTTAATTTCGTGCATGTTCGTATCGTGTTTTCGTGTCGAAAATTATCAATCCTAGCTACAAAGTTGCTGAATTCTATGAGTTGTGTTTTAGATTTTTTATATTCTTTTCGTCCCAATTATAAGGCTTGTTTTCATTTTTTGAATGTCCCATATATATAGGCTTATTTCCGTAAATGATAATATTTTTTAACTCATTTACAAATATACTACTATTTAATTCTTTGACTATTAATTCAAAGAATAAATATGGACTATTAGGAAGTTATTTATATTGTTTTCTTTTCTAATGAGTTTTTTTTAATCCTTTATAAAACTTCAATCAACCTATATAATTGGGATGGAGGGAGTAAGAGATTATAATGAGTAAAATATAGACTATGAATAAAATCAATGAGAAAAAATCTCGGTGAGCCCAAGCCCATGTTTATGACTTCCTCTTTAATACGTTGGCCACTTAAATAGTTCCATAAAATATAGGGTATATACCTTCGCATGGCTTCTTTTAAAATGTTTTTTAAAGCCCAACAAGTTGTATTCCCAATAACAAATGGCCCACCTCGTATACTTTCCTAGACTTGATTCTCAACTTGGTGACTCTATTTTCTTGTGCCGTACTTATATAAACATTAAATGAATTAATGGAAGTATATTTTTTCAATTAAATAATTATTTTAAATGACAAAGTCTCCATGTTCCTATAATTATAATTTGACCCCGAAGTGTCTCAAATTTCATCATAAGCTACATGCATTTTATAAATCTCACATGGAGTTTGGAATTTCACTAAATCTTGTATCATTTTACGAGTTCATTCCCATGTCAATTGAATATGCGTCCGTAGGCTTTTCTAAGAATTTCTTGCATTCTTACCTCCTTTATGTGCGGCTTTAGATCTAATTATATGTTGTTTTTTTCCACTTGAAGGAATGGGAATGATGAAGATTGAACCATAAACTTTTTTTGTTACACATAAGTTTTTCTTTCCTTGTAGAGGTGCAAAATGTCGGGTTTGTGCCGGGTCTTTTCATAAAAATTAGATTGGATTGGGATGGCCCGAAAATCCATCAAACCAAAAATAACAATCATTACTAGTGTAACACTCTATTAGTATAGGTTGTTACAAGGGTGACCATGAATATATCTTCTTCCGTTATAATAATTAAATTCCAGTCCTATATAAAGTATTTTATGGGAAAGTCACTTTCTTTGATTTATTTGTTATTAGTTGCTATAACATTTAAATATAATATGGATTTCGTGTTGAAAATAAAAAATTATTAAAAAATGGGATACCAACAAATGAGATAAAACAATATGATCTTGTTAATATTACTAAAATCATTTCTAAATGGTATGCCTTTCACAGTATAATAATATTAAAAACGACGCTAAAATGAGAATTTGATCGATTTCTCCATAAAGTTTCAAAAAATATTTCAAATTTATAGATGGAAACTGGTTATGGATTAGAAATTGCAGTGTAATCTCAACATACTTAACTTGATTGGTTAAAAGCTAGTAGATTTGAAAAAAGAACCAATGATCGAGTTCTAGCAATTGCAGTGTGGGGGTTTCACTCTCTTTAGGGTGACTTCTTGTGAGCACTAGGCAAAATCCTCATAGCTTCTTAACTGTTGAGTAATCGTGATTTACACCCTCACATTCTCATGTGGCTATGGTATCAAACTTATGGGGGGAGAGCTTCCCCTTTTGGAACAAGAAACAAGGAATTGCATTATAAAAATAGAGAGAGATGGATTAATTCTTTTAACAAAAAAATGTAAAATTGAAAGAGGCTGTTGCACTATCATTTTAGGAAAATTCCCAAGACCTCTCCCCGAAAACTTCAATGTGCAAACAAAGCAGTCTTTGACATCAAGAAAGAAAATTTAATAATAGTTAAAAAAAACCCATATATTACGCGAGCTGAAAGATTAAGTGACGAAGTTTGATGAAGCATTATTATCTACTACTGTTAGTGTCTCTATATGTCAGAAGAAATATCAATTCGGATGAAGATTTTTCAACAATCCTAACCTTTTTAAAGTGGGAAGAATTAAAAATTAAATTTAAATATTTGAATATTTTGACTTTAAACATGTATGATGATATTAGAGACATCATAGAAACGGCTCGTAATGGTTTAGTCATTGGAGTCTATCAAGATATTTGCATGTATATTAATTTGTTGTAGTTTCTAGTGACAATTAGTTATTAGAATTGCTATTTTATACATCTACCCACACTGTGCACTTATCAATCAGTGTTGGTTTTCTATTAATCAGCCATGATTAGTACCATTCGTATCGTGCGGATAGATGTACAGTGGTTTTTATGTAGTTAATATAGTGGTGTTGGGAGAGGACGTCTTTTTTTTGAGATTTAACTTTATTTATATTTAAGCAGTGAGATTTAAGGACTGTCTTTCGAGACTTAAGATGGACCCAAAATATCAAGATAAAATTTCGTGAGTTTTGGAAAAAAATTATATTTTTTAAATTATTAATAAAGGGTCACAATGTGCATATTATTATGGATGTCAATCAAGCTCGAAATTTACGGATTAACCTGAATAGACCGATAATTATTTGATATGTTTAGAGGGCTGAAAATTTCTAGCTCATTTTTTTTAGCCCGAAAGACCCTTAACTATATAGTTCGATAACCTGATAGGATTGACCCGAAAGTAGCTCAAACCCGAATGGATTGGCCCGAAAATCGGAATGACTCGATTAAGTAAAAATTTTCTCGTTACATGGTTTCAAACTTCATTATTTACTTTTGAAAGTTAGTATAATAAGATTTGAAAACAATTACTTGTGGAGTGTGTTTTGGTTTAATATTTTGAAAATTATACTTATCATTTCACTTCTTTTATTTTTACTCTAATACTTAATATAAAATATTTGTTATAAATACTCTCTTTGTCCCTCAATTTATTTCATAGTTTTTCTTTTTGGTATGTCTCTCAAACTTCTTTTTATTTCATTTATGGAAACTATACGACAAAATTCTCTCTACTTATTACTATGAGCAACACCCTTTAATTATACCTTTTACCACACATAACCCACCACTATCCCTACTTATTATCCTCAATAATACCACTTATTTATATTTTTTTTATCATCTATGATTCACCACTAATTAATTTAACACTATAATAATATGTAACTCTTACTGATATACTCAATAATTTTTATTAAAATCTGTGCTGAAGATTTTCAAGAAGAAAATTGAGGGACAAATGAAGTATATGACTATCAAGAAAAATATATATAGTTTATTTTTTCCCCTTAAGTTTCCTGATATGTTCGATGGATTAGTCTAAACCCTGAGATTTTAGAGTTAGAGTTGAAAATTTTTAACCCCTAAAAAAATATCAATCAGAATGATTGGAATCGAATAATCACACAACTCAAGTGAGTTGACCCGATTGACATCCTTAAATGTTATCATAGGCACACCCTTGTATTTATTCTATCAGATGAAAGAATATTAATTAGTTGCGAGTGAAGCAACGACGAATGTACCTTATACGGAGTGTTTAAAGACTGAATGTAATTGAAATCCCAACAAGAAGGTTGATAGTTTCCAGAGCGTCGGATTTGATGAACTTCTCGTTTTGAGGAGCAAGACGCCCGGAGGTTAGCGGCGGGTGAAGTGGAGGAGATGGGCCACGCTCCCCTCTCCAAATTGTGGAAATAATTTACTGGCTTGCTAAGGATCACTACATGCATGCCAAGGCTAGACATTTTTGTGATTACTATAATTGTAATCTTTTTAGCTTTGTGTTTCTTGGTTCTGTTTTTTCCTTAAATATATAGGTCTCATACTGTATTGTATGTTCATGTCTCAAATATATAGTGATGAATCTAGTGTGCGAGATTTATGAAAGCAGTAAAGAACACGAGAGACTTTTACGTGGTTCGATCAAGAAAAAGATCTACGTCCACGGAGGAGATGATCCTCAAGATGTTTACTATAATCGGATTATAACAAGTATCTCAAAGAGCTCTAGTATTCAGTAATTTGCTAACCCTTTACCTTCAATCTAACTCCTATTTATACATAAACGTAAACCTTATCATGAATCCTCGATTGGCGGGCTCATGATCCTCCTATAATCGACCATGATTTCCACCATAACCGCCCATGATTTCCACCGTTATTACCCATGATTTCACCGTTACCTCATTATCGTGTCCTCGACCGCCTTTAATTGTGGTTTGGGACCGCTATTCAGCGTAACCGAGTAGGCAACATTAGGCTAGGCCCACTCGTTTGGGCTCGCTATCGGGCCCGAGAGGTTGGGCCATATCCTATCATAGCCCCCGAAAAGTCAAGGAATAGCCTTGCCGAGTGAAGCGGAGAATGTGCTTTGCCGAGGCGGATGTTGCTTGGTCAAGGTTTCGTTGAAGGTTCTTGCTCTCGCCGTACGGCTTCGCTTTGCTTTTTTTTTTATATGGAGGACGCCGAGGTCCGACCAAATACTGCTGGTCCGTGGTGGACACGGGCGAGCCCGATGTCCGAGCTCAAAATTATTACGTGATCGATCGCGGACGCCGAGGTCCGATGTCAGGAGGACGTCGAGGTCCGACCTGAAATACTTGTGCTGGTATGAGGACATGGGCGTAGTCCGATGTCCGAGCTCGATGTAATCATTACGTGATCAGACTGGCGGTCTGTTTTCCATAGAGTACGCCATACGCCGCCAGCGGTAGTTGGGCACTTCAACAACAAGACGCTCGGTCACACATCCAATCGTAGATAGGCACGTGTGATAAACGAAACGGCAGATTTTAGGCGCCATTTATCCTATAAATAGGTCCAAAAGAGGCAACTGTTCACTTTCTTCTTCGACGTTTTATTCCAGAGAGCATACCCTTAGAAATTCCCAATTCCTCTTTCAAACTTTGTTGAAGAAATCGGAAATCTCGCTCCAGAAAAAGTAAGTATGTATTCTTCATCTTCTCATTCCTCTTCTCGCTCTGATAACTCTGGTTCGGTTTCGGGTTCTGGCCGTCCAGATTCCAATGTAAGGGATTATATATGCCATAACCGCCTAGGTAAATCTATAGGACTTAGTTCTAGGGTTTCACCGGTGTCTTCGGTATGGGATGGCATCAGGATTGGTGCGGCGAGATCAACTTTGACGACAGAGGAGCTCTTGGTGGTTGCGGAGAAATACCACATCCCAGAGGATGCATGGTGGTGCCTGCCGAAACCCAATGATAGGGCGATGGCCCCTCCGGAGGGGTTTATTACCATTTTTGTAGATAGTTTAATAGCTGGGCTTAGATTTCCTTTTGCCCCTATTTTCCTTAGCTTTCAAGAGTATTTTCGGATCCCCATATGCCAACTGACCTCCAATTCTATTAGGTCGGCGGTTGGGCTAGGGCTGGCCTGTTATGGCATAGGCGAGGAGTTTTTTTCAAGTCTTGATGCGTTTTTAGCATCAAGTCTATAGGAGGAGTATATTATCGTCACACCGTCTCAAGTTTAAAATAGCTTCCCATGAAGGTATCCCACCGCAAAATAGATACTTTTTTCGCGGGCCGAGGGTATCCGAGGTATGAGTGGGGCCCTGAGCGATGAAGGACGTGAAAATTAATCCCCGGCCCTATGGAGAAGTCATTGAACGATATGGGTGAGATCCTATCGATCAATTATACCGAGGATGACTTGAACAATGCTGGTCAATGAGTGTTTATAGGTCGAAGCTCCAAGATCGTGGTCCGATTTGGGTGAGGGCAACCTTCTTATCTTTATTTCCCCCGTCTGATTTCGTTGTTGCTAACGAAATTCTCATGTTGTATGCTGTGAAGATTGACCCTACCAGAGAAGTTAATATACCGAGCTCGCCATTAATATACCGAGCTCGCCGTGCCCTGCATCATCTGATCGAATGGAGCCCGCGAGGAAGAAGGCGAGGCGAAGCGAGTCCACCCAACAGCCCGTGGTGGTGGACGCCCGAGGACTTAATGATCGGTCCTCGTGCAACCTCGGCCCGACGGAGATCGAGGTCCATGGCCGCCCGCCCGAGGTGCCGGCTTCAAAGACTCCTTTGTCCTTCCCAAAGGTATAAGTAGCTACTTTTCTCCTTGTAAGTTTGTTGTTACGTGTTGCTAATTGTTCCATATTCAGGATGCGGCCTCGATGGCAGGTGAGATGCACCGCATGGCCGGTCTTGTTGTTGAGGGCGCCTCGCAATACGAGGCTATGGAGAGAAGGCTGGCCGCTGCAGACACTCTGAGGGCCGCCGAATCCGCTACTGACGCCGCCAGTATGACGCCGAACTTGCAAAGGCGAACGCCGAAGTGGCAAAGAAGGCCGCTGAGAGCGCCCTTAAGAAGAAGGATCGGGCCTTGCGAGTGGCCCGTGCCGAAGTGGAGAGCGCTCAAGAGGAGGCTGCCGAGGCGGAGAGGAGGCGGGTCACAGCAGACAAGCGCGCTTTGTCAAGGGCAAGGACCTATGCTGAGGGCCTTCGCCAGCAGGCTTATCGAGTCGGAGAGTTTTTCCTCCTTCATCTCCGACCTGGCAGCTGTGATGAGGCCGCAGGTGATATGTGCCCACCTAGAGAAGTTGGCGGCCGAGACCCGATTTTGACAAGGCCCAAAGACGGTTGGGTTGAGGTCGAACCTCGGGAGGTATGCATGAATTATGCTCGATAATCGCCGGGAAACCTCTTTCCCGTGGTGGATGCTCGCATCTTCGCCTCACACCCGACGGCGGAGGTCAGAACTCAAAGGCAAGGAAGATGAAGACGTGGAGCTTCAAGCATTCCTTGTCGAGTTGAGGGTCAAACCGAGGCGGCAGTCCGAGCTCTGACATCCTTCCGAGATCGGCAACCCGTGGAGAGAAAGAAGCAGCAGCAGCAGCAGAGGTCGGAGAGTCCCAAGAATGAGCCCGAGGTCATGGACCTAATGTAATAGGTCGATTTGCGGGTCGATAGACCCCGAGTTGTACAAACTTCCATTTTGAATAATAGACATATCTTGTTAAAATGCTTGTGTGTTGTCTTATTTCTAAGATTCCTCATCTCAATACTTTGACTCGATCATGAGTTACTAACAAAGTCGAAAGAAGTCCGAGGTGCTCTAGCCGAGAAGGATGAAGAAGTGACGATGGAGGAGTCGGTCCGCCGAATGACTCAAGTTCGCCAAGATGGATGTCACCGCATCGTCACCGAATCGAAACAAAAGTCGCATGAGGTCGATCATGAAGTGGTCCGCCTCCCATCGAGAACGAGGCTTTAAAGTTAAGGATTACACAACTCAAGTCCGGGGTTGATTTATCCGCAGATGTGATCCAAGGACGATCGATGTAATGCGAGGAGCAGCGAGCCGACAATGACAAGGTCGGCTCTGATCTCGGAAGAGCATGCGAGTATGAGAAGGTAATCCACGGATGGTGGAACTACTATATCCGGCCGACGATCGAGTTCGAGCTTGTTGGCGGAGGCATGGTATTGAGGATGAGGAGGTCCAAATAGCAAGAAGTTTAAAGACCGCCGACTCTATCCCGAAATACATACAGATGTACGAGATCGCTCGCAAACGACGATGCCCCCCACCTCAAGCAAGGCTTCATACAGGGCGCCACGATCCCATAATTGAAGAGCTCAAGAGGAGGCGGCTATACCGATCACGCCAAGTGTTCGCCTAATGGGTCCACCGATGAGGAGCGATAGAGGACAACGCCGCGCTCGGAGGGAGGCGCGCGGGCAGCGGGTCGACGTGGAAGGGCGAGAGTTCGGGACGAGGGCATTGTTTTGGTCCGACGTCAGCTCACGGGTCGAGTGTGGCCTCGGCACAGGATCGCATTCCCTGTGCCGAATCCGCCTGCCGGGTCGATCGCTCCCGAGCAGCCGAGGTGGTGCCGCCCTCATAGATTGGGTGGAAGGCACCGAGTTCATTCCGGTATTCATCGCCGACCTGGGATTTCGCTCAAAACTATCTCGCCCGTGAATCTCGTCGAGGCGAGCCCTAAGTCCGAATGAGTGTATATAGTGCAGACTTTGTATGTAGGTATAAATGCATTTAGACTCGTTGAAGTGTACGTTTTCCTCTCGAGAGGTATAAACATAGCTTAGGACTTTGTTTGGTCGTAAATGTATTTATATCAGATACTGCATAATTTGGTGAGATCCAACTGGATGTCTTTTACATATAGACTTTTCAATTTAATGAGTAATCAGATGTGTGCATGTAGACTTTCAAATTAATGAGTTATCTCAGATCGTTGCCAGACCGAGACGCTCAATTTCATGAGTAATCACGAGTGCGGCGCGCGCTAGTGAGTACCCTACTTAGTGGGTTATTCATCTTCGTGAGGCGCCCTCGTGAAGGTTTAAATGCGGTATATCCAAATAGATGTTCGTGATATCAATAAAATGGAATACTCATTATAAAAATAAACATTTTATTCAACAAGTGTATAACATCGCACTTGCAAAACAAGTAAGGAGACTAACATAAGGTCGATCCAGAATCAAGCTATGTAAAGTACCTCCTTAAATGAGAAATATGCCAGGTTCGGGGGATAAGCGCACCGGATAGGTGAGATAGTTTGTAGGCCCCCTTGCCGAGGTCCTCGTGAACGCGGTATGGGCCTTCCCATGTCGGATCCAACTTGTTAAGACGCTCGCTCACTGGCTTCATTATTTCGAGGACGAGGTCACCTACTTGCAGTGTGGAGGCTTTGACCCTTTGTTGTAATACCGCGCGACCGGCCCTTGTACTTAGCTTCGCTTATGAAGGCGAGTTCGCGTTTTCTTCGAGAGCATCAAGGTTGGTCCGCAGGTCGCCCTCGCTCCCATCCGGGTCAAAGTGAAGAGTGCGTGGGCTCGGTGCGCCGATTTCACCGGTATGACGGCCTCGGCCCATAGACCAAGCTGAAAGGTGTTTCTCCATGCGAAGTCCGAGGTGTCGCTCAGAGACCGAGGACTTGGGAAGGTTTTCACCAATCGCCTTTAGCTCGGTCTAGCCTCTTCTTTAATCCTTGATAATCGTGCGGTTCGTCACCCCGGTCCGACCATCGGCTTGCGGGTGTGCGATCGAGGTGAAGCGTTGGTCGATCCGGAGCTCTTTGCACCTCCTTGAAATGTTTATCGACTAACCGGGTACCATTATCCGAGACCGTATCGTGTGGTATGCAAGCGGCAGACTATATTCTTCCACACGGGTCTCAATCCTTTTGCTCGTGAGGTTCGGCGGTGGCTCGCCTTGACCCATTTTGTGAAGTAGTCTATGGCAACGACTAAATAACGGTCGACCGGTGCTCGGTCGAATGGACCAACGATGTCGATCCCCATCGCATGAAAGGCCATGGGCTCGCAGTCGCCGATCGGTCCGGGTAGCTGACCGTGGAGTGAAGTCGGCACTTCGGACAATTTTGACGAGTTCGGCCGAATCTTGAATAAGGGTGGCCAATAATATCCCGACCTTAACGCCTTCTTTGAGAGAGCTCATGACCGATGTGGCTTCCGCAAGACCCCGGTGAATCTCATTGAGCACGAGTCGGCTTCTTCCGCCCGAGGCATCTCGTGAGGGGTGAAGGTAGGACTTCCCAGAGAGAGCCCTCATACACAAGATACTTTTGGGATTTCACCATCATCTTTTGGCCTCTAGCCGATCCCGAGGTAGTGTGCCAACTTCCGTGTATGCTTTTAGGGCGCCATCCGGTTTGGTTCACCGAGATAACGCCGATGTGGGCGCCCAATGCTTCCGAATGAACTTCCTCATGGCGGATTTGTCGATGACGGCCAATTTACTAAGGATGTCACCGACTGCTTTCCTCTCGTGGATTTGATTAACATCAAGTATCCGAACGAGGCCAAGATCTCTTTCGCTTTCTCAAGGTATCGCTTCATTCGATCCTCTTTAGCCTCAGATGTGCCTAAGACCGGTTTACCACGACTGAATCTCCAAATATCCGGACTTTGTCCACTTTCAATTCCTTTGCTAGGCGGAGTCCCGAGATCGGTGCTTCAGATTCCACTTCGTTGTTGGTGGTCGGAAGGTAAACCGAGGGCGATGTCACTTTCGCTTATCCGGGCCGAGGAGGAGGATGCCCGCCCGCTACCCGCCTTGCATGAAGCTCCGCCCACATACATCCGCCAACATCCAACGGGTGATGCAAGGATGATTCCTCCGCCGTGAGGTGGGAGTGACTCACTGGTAGAGGCGACTCGGTGAATTTGACCTCCACCAGAAACTGCAAGTGGCTTGCCTTTATGGCCGCCTAGGGAGTATGAGATATCGTGCTCGCCGAGCTCCAAAGGCCCACTTAGCTATACGTCCAGATGACTCCGGTTTTGATAAGACTTGTCTTAGAGGTAAGTCCGTTAGTACCGGACGGAATGAGCTTGAAAGTAAGGCCGAGGCGCCGTCATGCTCACCAAGGCCGAGCTACCTTCTCGAGGTTGGTGTACTGCCTCCGGTCCTTTGAGAGCCCGGCTAATGAAGTAGATGGGAGTTGCCGTCCCATCTCATCTCGCACCAAGACAAGACTAATTGCCTCGTCCGAGGTGGCCGATATAATGATAGAGTTTCACCTTGCTTGGGCGGATAGTGTCGGCGGTCGGCGAGATATTCCTTCACCGTGTGCAAGGCGACTGGTGTTCTTTCCGCCAGTGAAACTGAGCCTCCTCAGATCTTGAAGAAGTGAAGTCGCTTCGGCAGCTCGAGATAGGAATCACCGAGGATGCCAGCATCCGTGAGTTTGTGTATTTCACGGATGGTTTTGGGATCCGCATGTCGAGCACCGCTTTCACCTTGGTAGGATTGGCTGTGCCTCTCGAGAAACCCAAGATCCCGTAAATTTACCCGCCTTCACCACGAATGTGCACTGGGATTGAGCTTGAGGTTGGCCGACCGAGGAGTCAAGAATAGTTTCGAGGTCAACGCGCAGCTTCTAAGCTTTTTTTTGACTACTATATCGCCGACATAGACCTCAACAATTTCCCTATGTGATCCTTGAAGATCGCGCCCACCATTCTTTGGTAGGTAGCTCCAGCTTTTTCAGATCGAAGGCATCTTTCGGTAGCAAAGACACCAAGTCAAGAATGAACGCTGCTTTTGGGCGCCTTCCGGCTCATCAAGACTTGGTGGTATCCTTGTATAAATCCAGAAATCAAGATCTCATGCCCCACCAATGCTTCCACCTTCTTGTCAATGTCGGGAGGGTATGATCCTTTAGGCGTTGTTTATCGAGGTCGGTATAGTCGACACACACGCGCCATCCCTCCCCGGCTTTCGAACTACAACGGATTAGCCATCCAAGTTGGGTATTTAACCTCGTACAGGATTTTAGCCTCCTGGAGTTGGGTTACCTCGTCTCTTATGACCTGGCTTCGCTCCGCGGCAAAACTTCTCTTCTTCTGCCGAACTGGTTTAGTAGCCGGATCGATGTTGAGACGATGAGTTATGAGCTCGGGCGAGACCCCAGTCATATCCAATGGAGACCATGCAAATACATCTCTATATTCCTTAGAAGTCGCATGACCGTCATGGCGAATATCGATCGAACTGGTACCAACCTCGACAACTTTGGAAGGTCGTCGTCAGATAGTCAAGATTCTCAACGATCATCCCGAGGTGGCAACTTCGAGGGTTCTCAGAATTGCTAGGCCCGAGGTAAGGCCGCATCTGGTTGAGACTCGTAGGCATTCTTTAGCCGCCGCTTGGTCACCCCGAATGTTAACACTCCCACGGGGTGGGTATCTTAATGGCGAGGTGGTACACACGAGCAAACGGCTCGTTGCATACACCAATCTCTTCCCGTGATAATGTTGTATGGAGAGGAGCTCGGACCAGAAAATTGAATGGCCTTGGTAACCGACTGGAGAACGCCTACAGAACCGGAAGGGTAATGACACCTTCGGGTCGAACCGCCTCGAGTAAAGCTCCGCAATCGAAGGCGCGGGGTGTACCAATTCCTCCGACATCAAGTTTATCCAGCAGCTCGAATATGATGCTAACGGAGGCTCGATGTCAATGTAGACCCGATGTACATTCTTGTTACCCACCACGGCTCAGTATAGTAATGGCGCCCCGCGAGGCATGATCTTGGTACTGGTCGCCTTTGAGAACACGATGTTCTCTCCATCCCGAGTCGCTTGTTTTTCGGCCCCTGGGTCGGCCTCCGAGCTTCATTTCTAAGTGACGACTCGCTGCACTCAACCGGCAGTCCGGTTATAGCATAGACCGCCCATTGCATTGGGACCTTCGCCCTCGCCATCTTCGTGTCGGGTGCCGCTGAGGTCGGTCCGCAGCTATTACCACCTCCATTTTTCCTCTCGCTTTTTATTTCCCGACCGGTCGGCCGATGTATTTCTTCGGCCTTCCTCGACGAGCTCGTCAACTGTGAGCTCAAGGACTTGCAATCTTCTCAGACGTGACCGCACTCGGTGGTAGTCACAATACTTCCCGCTGACTTTTTTTCGATCCTCCTTTCATAGGAAGAGGTTTTGGAAAGAGCTCGATGTGAAGCTCAAATATTTCCGCCCGGATTTGAATAGAGCGCCGTTATTACTGGGGTTTGGCCGAGGTCCCACCTTGATTCCCATCGCCCTTTTTATTCTTTTCGAACGCACTGCTGCTCAACACCTCGCCCCGATCCTCCGCTTCCTTCTCTCAATCACCGCTCATCCTGTGTCTCTCTTCTTCCGGTCCGACTCATCCCTTCGACAAAGTTGTCAACCAAGGTCCAAAGACGACTAGTCGCCTTCGGTCGTCGCGGGTGATCTCTTTATTCGTAGCTCCGTGTCGGATCCCGCTCTCGAATGCGTTGATGATGTAGAGATCGTTACTCTCATCTATTTTAAGGGATTCCATGATGAACTGGAGACTAAATTCGACATTGTTTCGCCCCGCCTTGGCGGATTGTAAGCGATCGGATGAAGGTTGTCGAGGCGGCATCTTTGGTAAAACGCCATTTGAACCGATCCATGAGGTCTTTGAAGCAATGGATGCTGTTTCGCGAAGCGAGGTGAACCAACGCCGAGCGTTGGAGATCAAGCACCGGAAAGACCTTACATATGGAAATCTTCCATCCTCGATTCGCCATGTTGGTGGTATAGCAAATAGGAAGTCGAAGGATCTCTAAGGCCATCGTATGCAACAATATTCGAGCCCGGATCGCTGTGGCAAGGGTGTATCCGAATCTCCCTTGAAAGGAGAGATAATTCGTCCGTGTCGGTCGAATCCGGGAGCTCGCTTCCATCCTCTCCGGGAGTGGGAGATCGATAACGGCGCTCGTCGCCTCTTCGAGGGGAGTTCGACTGCTCTTCCTCCCTTTTTTCCCGCCCATTCACATGGGTATCACGCCGAGGTGGAGAACGACCGCGGAGGGTACGAGGCGAATGAACCCCGTATCGGGCGGCCATTATGCGGTGAACGTTGATTATTTCGAGAGGTAAGCGACCTCGATCGCTCAGAATCACCACTTCGGCACTCTTGAGGGCCCGCCCGCTTGTCCTCCGTTGAGGAAACTCGAATTGATTGAGGTTGGCGTTGAGGAACTCTGACACCGCCGACCGAGGACTCGTGGGAGCGCGAACCTCCTGCTCACCCGCATCGAGGTCGGCGCCTTCCTCTTCGTTGGGCGGCGATCCCGAGGGTGTATGGAAGCATTCTCCATGTAGCCCTCGTGTGTGACCGCCGGTGGCATCCGCAATCCCTTTCCCTGCGTTGTGTGACCACCGATCGTCCTCGCACGGTTGTTACCGACATCGCCGGCAAGATTAGCGCTTGCACGTGTCCTTGCCATTAGATTGTAGAAAACACAGCTTTTTGTTCAAGAGTATTCCCACAGACGGCGCCAATGATGAATCTAGTGCGTAGATTTATGAAAGCAAGAAAGAACACGAGAGACTTTTACGTGGTTCGATCAAGAAAAGATCTACGCCCCACGGAGGAGATGATCCTCAAGATGTTTACTATAATCGGATTACAACAAGTATCTCAAAGAGCTCTAGTATTCAAGAATTTGCTAACCCTTTACCTTCAATCTAACTCCTATTTATACATAAACGTAAACCTTATCATGAATCCCTTGATTGGCGGGCTCATGATCCTCCTATAACTGACCATGATCTCCACCATAACTGCCCATGATTTCCACCGTTATTACCCATGATTTCTACCGTTACCTCATTATCGTGTCCTTGACTCCGCCTTTAATTAGGGTTTGGGGACTGTCATTCAGGCGTAACCGAGTAGGGCAACATTAGGCTAGGCCCAGTTCGTTTGGGCCTGCTATTGGGCCTGAGAGGTTGGGCCATATCCTATCATATAGATTCTGATATAGCATTGGTTGGTAAAATACCAAACTATTTGAACTTCAAAAATATTTATTCAGCATTGGATAATAACAATTAATTAAATCCTCAAACTCGAAACAAGCTAATAATTATCTGTTGAAGTTGGGGGTCTACAAAATAATTTGGCTTGTTGGATGCTGAGGTGTGAATATTTATCCCTATTATTGGAACGGTGTGTATAAAAATAATCTATTTTTTATCAATAATCTTTTTGTTTTGATCTGAATTTTTTTTTAAAAAGAAAAGAAAATTAACTCAAAGTTACTATCTTTTCCTCCCACAACTTAATTGAGTTTCCACAAATAAGTACCCAAAATTGGGGTGGGATCTCATCAGTCCAGACCCTGACATTTCAGGGGTCATAAGCGAAAAATAAAATGGGTCCTTAAAAAATGAAGATTCCAGAATCACGTTGGCGGTTTGAGATCTCACATGATAGTCTTTCTTGATTACATGACTGTATAACTTTAATATAAACTATAAAGTGCAACAAATCAATAAATAAGGATAAGAGGATTGGGAGGCTCTCTCGGGAGAGCGCGTAGAATGAAGGGAGGAGCAGAGGGTTCAGAGGATTGATAGAACCATTAGTATTGGGGTTACTTAGATTATTATTATTTTTATTTTTTAGGGGTGTAACACCCTGAATTTTGGAAGCTCACTTCTCTAATGATAATAATAAGTTTAATGTTAGGATAAATATGAAATACATGTATATATATATCCTATTTTTTTTCCTTTCAAACTCGAAGTATATATATATATATATATATATATGGGAGGGTTAACGTGAGAACTATTTTTATCGTGAGAACGTGAGAACCAAAAAATTGATGAATTCATTATGAAATTTTGATGAATCCATTGGGAAAGTTACTGAATCCAAAAAAAATAGAATTTTCGCCTCTAATGGGATTCGAAACCTGGTGAAAATTCTGAATTTTTAAATTCAGTAACTTTCACAGCAGATTCATTAACTTTCATAGCAAATTCATTTTGTTCGTAAAGAATTTTCGTAGTTCTTAGTTCTCACGTTAAAATTGGTTCTTATTTGAACCCCACTCTCTATATATATATATATATATATATATATATTATTACCATATTGTTGTTGAATGTTTATCCTACCTGCAGGATTGTTCCTTATCTAAATATTTTCAGGGGAACATTCAAAGTGTGGGCAACATTATAAAATAATCATAAAACTATATCCGTTGGATAATATGCGTGATATAGTAGTACTATATATGAAAATGTTTCTAATACTTGACATTTTATGATAGCAACAATATATTTATGTTATTAGCGTGTGTCCAATGTAATCAAATAATAACTTAGTCAATTTTATATGCAAGATAATAAAACTAATTTTTTGTAGTTATTAACGTTATTAATCATCAAATTCAATAAATCATATGTGCATGTGTTGGTCTAGTGATAGAGTGGTTAATGTCTGAGGCCAAAGGTCTCGAGTTCGAGTCCACCGTGATATGACCTTTAAATTTTTGTATTTAATTGATAAAAAAAAATTGCGTAAATCATATGTTCAATTATATTTGTGCTGCTAAAATAAAAGGCTTATTTGAATAAAGGTTTTATAAGTATGAATAGATAGGTGTTTGGTTGATTTGTTTGAACGTGACATATTAATCGAGAGATACACATTGTTCGTATTATTTTGATTAAATAAATGAAAGTAATTTTGTGAGGTTTGGTTTTAAGCTTTCACGCCCCACGCAACTTAAATTCCTTCGCTCATCAAGAAAGAATTTGTATCTATCTTTATCTCCTTTTCTTGTTTGAAACCAAACCCTAGAACTATAAGCTTTATAAGATTTAAAAATTACAACAAACAAAAATTCATGCTTATGAAAAAAAAAACATCTAAGTTTTATTTATATGACAATATTAAAGATTAGCATGTATTACATACGTGTATAATTGTATTGTTTATCACTGAGTTTTTTTTTTGTGAAATGCTCACCCTATGTACTTTTTCAGTTTTGCAGTTGTAGAGTTGAAGCAGCCATGAGAGTCGAGAATGACTGGAGTAAAAGAAGTCGTTTGTTTTACTTCAAGTTATACGATTTTTTGATATTGATTAAACCCTTTTGTTTAGTTTCATTAGATTATTATTTTATGATTTTTCAAATTAAAATATTTTAGTGACATGTCACTTATTTTACTATTTTGCTTAATATGGTTACTTGTAAATAAAAGATCGATCTAGTCCTTTAGTAAGAAAACTAAAATTTATTTTATATTTTGAGTTTACAAGTTTTGCTTTGTTGTTCAAGTTTAAAGTAAATGGTAATATTTTATTATTTTAGAAAATTGGGGTGTTACAATGGGGATGGGTAGTGTTAAATGTAATCTGCTTTTTTGAAAAATTTAGAGACCCTTAAATTTGGGGCCCCTGATCCTATGTTCCAAAGTAGAATTTGTGTGCATTTGAATGCACAGTGCATCCATCCAAAATAAAATTTAATTATAATATGAGGATTAATAAATTATAATTGAGAATCAATGAACCCTAATTAAATTAGTTTAAGACAGATGCATCATGCATGCGAATGAATATGCATGTGTCTTTTTCATTGTAATATAAAAAGTTATGGTACCTTAGTTTTTTTTTTTTAAATGGATATTTCGTCGGAGTCTTTTTCATTGTAATATAAAAAGTATTGGTACCTTAGTCTCCAACCTCACACATTTGACAGGCCAGCAAACTATTTCAAAATATTGCATTGTCCCTTCGGGAACATCCGATAAAATTGGAACGATACAGAGAAGATTAGCATGCCCCCTATACAAGGATGACAAGAATAAATCAAGAAATGGTCCAAATCTTTTTGTCTTTTCGGAACGGTCCAATGGTAAAGTTGTCACAGCCCCTAAATCCTAATTACGGATTAGCAGGGACTATAACTGTAAACATGAAAGAATAAACATGGAGACTCTCATTAATAATAAGCGTAATACATATGTCAAGCATGTTCTTGGACTCTAGTACATAAATTAGGTTCTTGCAGCGGAAGACATGTGATAAGTACATATGACGATGTACTATCAAGGTATAAACATATCAGCGACAACATTCCTATTACTCAACACTGCTCCATCCATCATCTGCTCAACCTGCACATTTAAAAACAAACATGCGGGTCGAGTACAAGAATGCACTCAGTGGACTCATGCCAAAACATTTTATCATTTTTAGATTACAACGCCACCTCATGGTAAGACACAAGGGGTTTTAGTTGAAAATGCCTTGTGCTTACTAAAACATTTTATCGCTCATAAAATCATCGTCTCGCCGACATTTTTCTGGTGTGTATGATCCATATCCCTTATCATCATTTCATCATAGTAACATAGTCGAAAGTCGTGAGGGAGGCCTCCCTCTACGACCCCGTGACCGGCCGTGAATTGTCCTTACAGCACACAGTCACCATCAGTGTACACGTTAATCCTAGCCAGGTATAAGCCTTCCGGCATAGGATCCGATATCGATTTTCATTCATAAGTTGAGAGCGACCCAACAACATTCATATCATTCATCATTCTCATGGATAGGATACAATACACAAAACGTAAACATTTTGGCAGGTAATCATTTAGACAGATTTATCAACAGTTGGAAAAAAATACAGTAAATAAAGACAGTTAATATAAGTAGCATAGTAGTTTTGTTTTAGAATAAAGCCCACCTGGACTGTTGGTTGCCTTAATCGAACACTTGGACTGTAAGTCCCAGGCTTAGCCTATCTATTCCTGGCCTTGAGGTTTTGGAGTAGAAACTATCCATCGAGTCTTAGAACCCATATTTCTACTATAGTGTATATCAAGGTATGATATACACTCAATTGAATATGTAGGAAGACCTATTCAAATGGTTCACGTTAGGGCACGCTCCCGCCAAAATATCATGTCAGGTGTTTTTATTACAACCGTACATCTTATTTAGGCTCTATCGCACTCTTGCGACATGACATAATGAATGCATCGATTAATAGCATGTTAGTCACATAAGGCATACTTCACATAGGGTTTCCAACACTTAGTCAAATTTCAGTGTTGAATTTCAAGCAAAACAACTGAAATAACCCAATTGGTAAACTTTGACGATTCATAACTCTCGAGTTAGAATACATATGGCCGCACAAAGATACATTCTGGAAACCTCTAAACATGTACTACAAGTTTCAAGAAGGAATTAAATCCAAAAGAGTCGTGGTTCTGGAGATATAGGGTCTCAAAGTGGGCAACTCAAACTGACTTCTATACTTTGAAAAATTTTCAGAATTTTCAGTTTTAGCTTAACGACGAGGGGTTTTGCGAGGTTCGTAACTTTTGACTCACAATGCCAAAATGACTGCAGGCTACCAATTACGAAACCTTGTAACAAGAACTACATATTTCATGAAGACCATACTCTGAAAATATCTGACGATCGAGAAATACATAAGTCCAAAGTTGACTAGTTGAAATGGACAGCTTCCAAGAGGTGACTTTAGGTCGATGAAAGGTATACCTATAAAACTTGGTTTGGGAACAAACTTTCTAGATCATAACTAGACATGGTGAGGAACATTTCTTATGAAGAAACCCAAGTCCAAATCGGACTACAAACGGCTTGAACATCTCACGAAAAGTCATACTCGAATCACCTATTACATGGAAAAATTCACTAAGGCAGGTTTGTCCGAAAAGCTATCAGAATGTATCAACTTTAAAAATTCACCGAGGACTCATTATAAGGAATCTGGGAATGCAACCAATCATATTGAAAAGCCACTTAAGTCTAGTTTAATCCAGAAAAAGCCTCACTCAATGATTCACAATAGATTGGGAGCTAAAAATATTTTACCACAAGCTATCACTCCCGTGACAGTTTTGTGCAATTAACTTGTAAAATCTGGAATAAATAGTAAACATTTTTAGAAAATTCTGAAAATTTACATCATCTTCTAGACATGCTGTTATGTTTCTGCCAAATTTCAGAGTTTTATCATTAGCCAAACTTAAAACGAAAGCCATGGACTATGGGTGATGAACACGGCGATTTCACAGATTTGTGCAGTGTTTTTTATAAATACAATTAAAATAGTAAATAAAGTTGGATTGACTTGAAATTTTACAGAGGCATACTAGACACATGTAAATTCAACATATTAAAATTTCACAATCATCGGACCACTGTAACTTAGTCAAATAAATTTATGAAGTTACTGATTTCGTAACAAACTCCCAGGTTTTATTAGAGATCAGTTTTTGTACCTTGATTTCTTGCAAGCCTTTCATCACACCTCATATGCACACTACTTGCACGAATCCATGGTGGGAATGGGTCTCCTTAGAGCAATGAGAGACCAGAAAAGGGGGGGGGAAGAGAGATTATCGGTGGTGTAGGGTATGGGAAAGGCTGAAGTGGTGTAGAGAGGTGGGGTGGTGACACCTAAGGGGGCATGTGTCCTTCTACACACATGCACACCTACACTACACACTACACTCACATTACATGCACGAAATTGTACACATATATATGTATATATATCAGATTTTAATAGTGTAGTTAGGTTATAATTAATCCAATGTCACTTAGATACATGTAATAGGACAAATCAACAAATAAGTGCTTAGTATATATGTGTATATAGCTCTCGGCTATTACACTATGCAAAAGGGTCCAAATTTTATTTTCCCTGCCAAACATTGATATATGTTATGACATATAGTTTAGATGATAAATAATATCATATGATAAATTAATGGCATCATTTTATGCGGAAAAAATCGAGTTCGAAAATTAGGGTTTTCGAACGTTTGAAAAATTGGTCACTATCAAATCTTGATGATCTAGCATTGATTTAATGCTAAATAATACTATAATTACATATAATAATCATAGGGAATTAATTACTATAATTCCTTGATCATTAAACTCACTTTTCAATTCGTCTCTACACGTTAATGTTTGAAAACGTTTCAAAACGTTAATTATCGACTCATCTCGAAATGGTCGTAATAAAGTCGCAATCACTTTATTAAATTATTCCATTAATAATGGAATTTAATTCTAAGCTTGATTGCTTAGAAAAATTTACAACGTTTTAACTATCGATACGAAATCGACGTTAAAGTAATACTGTCGATACGCTTTATAAACTTCATTTCCTTAATTCACGATTCTCAGTGAATATAAAATAGGAATTCATTCCTTCGTAAATAATCGAAATCATTATTCGATATCTTATAGATTGAATCATCTCAGCGAATTTCTAATTTACGGGTTTTAAATACCGTAATTAGCATTTAAATCATGGGTATTACATCCTACCCCTTAAAAGAAATTTCGTCTCCAAATTTGCATACCTCATAAAGTATGGGTATCTTAACATCATAACATCATAACTTTCCACGTGTTTTCATTTTGTCCATGGTTTTTCCATCGATTTTCATTAAAAGACGGAACTTGCTTCTTTAATCGTTGAATCGCACGATCAAATTAGTCGAGATTTTCATCATAACTCATCCGAGTCAAAGGTCACGCCATCATGTTGGTTTTCGTGAATTGGGCAATTTTCGTATTTTTAATCGTGACACGAGGAAAACATTTCGCACTTTCCCCAAATGTGGTGGAAGTACCAAGCTATAAGCTACTAGGCTATCATTGTTAGGAGCTCCTAAGGTCCTATAAAACATGATCTAATCATTCTTTGCACCAATCCTTATAATTTCTCTCGATGGAGAAACCTTAAGAAATTTTAATTCCACATTTAAAATGCAGCTCAAAATTACGCAGACGTCGTAAGACTTTTGTCCGTCGTCTTAGCTTTTCTTATTCTTTGCCTTATTGGGCAGATATCTTAGTCGTTTCCTTATGACGTCGGGACTTTATACCTTTGCTCACCCACTTTGTTACAATAAAGTGGTGGTCAATACTTCTTTCCGCAATATGCCTCATAAGGCTATATTGATCGTTATTTGGTAGTTATGGTCGTACGTAAACTTACCAAGTGGTACAATACGTTCCCACTTACACTTTGATCTAACACTTATGTTCCCCTTGTATCCTTAAACGTTCATACTGTCATTTCTGATTGTCTATCTGTCTGTGAGTGGACATCTATGTTAAGGGTCAATCTCGTATCTAACTCCTTTTTATGAGTTAGTTCAAAATCTAGGGGTGCTCTTGAAGTCTCTATCTGAACTGATAGATTTTGTTACTCCTTGTAAATATACGATTTCCTTTATGTACGACTGAGCTAACTTATCGGATCTATGAGTCATCTGAATAGGCAGAGACAAAACATAATTGGTGAGTCATTTCACTATTACCCATATATCAGTGTTGCTTCTTTATGACTTTGGTAAAATCTGTTATAAGATCTATTTCTATATCATTCTATTTTCATTCGTGTAGTTCTAGAGATTATACTCTCTTATAAGGCCTTTGATACAATGCCTTTACTTATTGGTAACCGAGATACTGCTCGACAATATGGTTATATCTTATCTCATTCCTTCCTATCTAACCTTTCTCATGATTCACAATGTCACTTAATAATGCCTGGTTGGGCGGTATGAGAAGGATCATGAAATTCATTCTTGGTTTCATTTCTAAGCTTATTATTGCTTGGAAATATATGTATATATTTCTCTTTTAGACAATAACATTGTCCAACGCTCCTTAAAATCCTTCAGCTCTTCATTCCTTATCTTAATTCGTATTCTATTCCCATCTTCATTCTCTCTTTTTAGTCATATTTTACCTTGGTTATGGGAATACTACTTACATTCGTCCCTGATTGCCCGACTATTACTGTTCTCGTTTTCTTAATCTTTCCAATGAGTTTTTCCTTTTCTATAAGGACATACCATAATTTAGACTGAATTTTATAACTTAGGCATTAGATTCTATATTGACCTTCCTTAGGTGATTATTTATCACAATTATAATCTTTTACTGATTCGTGTCATCTTTCATATCATGTATCCAAGTTTCTTTGCTCGAAGAATAAGTTCAAACTTTTGTAAATTGTGAAGGGTTCTTAATTTATTGATATAGGAGTGAAAATTCCAAGACTTTGGTATTTATACTACTGTCACTATTTCAAGTCATGAGTTGGGAAATTATATTCATGTGGCCTAAGTCATTGTGATGCATAAGTTATTATTTTCCTCATATTAATACATGGCCTTTCTTTCATTAATCCATGTAATTTTGATTCTATTTTGGGGTAACTATCTTATTGGTCTTGTTACCTTAGAGAGTTCTTAATGGATCTCTAATAGTAGTTAATCAATCTATAAAATTCCTGATCTTATTTTAGGTCATTGACGTCTTTCATCTTTAATTGTTTTGTCCTTTGTCAGATTTACATTGTTTTCTTCTAAAGACACTATGTGTGCCTGAGGAATATTTCTCTTTTAAGCCGAAATTTACAAAACTGTATTTGGCAAAATTCGCCCGGCTCTTAAAAGTCGTAAGACAACCCTTCGATTTTCTTTACGTTCTTTCTCATCCTTTGAATAGATAAGAACATCATCCATGAGGATTGAGATAAAAATTATCTAGGTATGTGTGAAACACTCGATTTTTAAGGTTTATGGTCAGGGCTGGTGCATTTGTCAGTCCGAATGGCTTAACTATTATCTCATAGTAGCCATGTCTTATTCGGAACAACTTGTTTTCGTAATTCGGATATCATTCTATAAAGACCATATAATATTTCATCAAAATGCCTCAGTGAGGACTTTTCATACATTACTCACGAGGGTCGGTCTACCGAGCTGATTGATTACAAGGCGTCTAGCTCTTTTTACACTCAAAACTTTGACAGTTCTTCACCATATTCATAAACTCTTCCAAACTACGTTTATTTTACATATTATAATAACATCATTTTCATCATAAACCATTATTTACATATAAGTCTCATAGGATCCTAAGATTCTATGTCTTTGAGTGACCTTTGTCGAGTCGCATCTCCCTTGAAACTTGCCTTTCTCCAAGCACGTTTTGTTTTCATACCCGACGATCATTCTCTTCGAGAGCCGGGTCAAGTCGCTCCCCGCTTCTTCTTCAATACTAGAAGTTGGTGTTACTTTTATCGAAAGTATGGTTGGGTTGGTAGCGGTAATTCTCCTAATCCGTGAGGCGATAAGATTTTGTCCTTTTGCCCTTCTCGTCTCTTTCTGGTACCATTGATGGCACAGGACGTGGGGCGGCGTTTGGAAACATCATGGTACAATCGTTCCTTTGTACCGCACAATGTAACTTGCCGAGGTCCAGGACAAGTACTCGTAGGTGTCGTTCCCTACGCATTATATGTATACTTAAGTTCGCTGACAAATCTCGTAAGTCCGTCTGTGCTTTGGAATTTTTATCATAGAGAAAATATTCTCTTGATATTCCTTTTGCAAAATTCTATCGATCTGTTGGTAAATGACTGATAAGTCGTTGGATACCATCCTCATTTGTTACTCTATGATTACGAGCATCCTTCCAAAGATGTAGGAACTTCTCCAAAAACTGTCCTAAATCCATGCCTAGTTCATAATAAAAGAGCCGGTACGCTCGTGTGAGTTATAAACTTGTAGGACTTAGGTTTAACTTTTTACTCGTGAGACTCCCATTTTCTCGACATCTGTAAACAAATAGTTCTAGATAAGTCCGACTTAAATTAAGCAATGGAGGGAATTTTTTTTAATAAGAAGGATCTCTTAATGAATTATACACCTTATGACGTATATAACTTGTAGACTACTTGTGACACGACTCATGACACTTATCTTTATACTCATTTTACGTTTACACCTTCAGTCGTATATCACTCTAAACTTATTCGTATATGCGAATAGTGGGTACTGATATCCTGTCGTGTAAAACCTTTTAACGAAAAGGCTAGGCTCAGGTCACTAATCACATGAATGACAGCCATTTCCGAAACTTCTTGTCTCTAAAATTATATCTACGTTCCACATAGATATAATGATCCAAATCATTGGATAGCACTTTAGGCGATTCTAGGCTTGATTCCATGCTTGGGCCACACCTGTGGTGGTCATGATTCTCGTATAGGTAAGGAGATTTTCATTTCTTGATTCGCTTACCCTGAGTTGGGTTCTATCGCTTCTACGCATACTTGTGCGATGTCAAAAAGCGAAGCACCTAAATTGAACAAAATCTTATGGGTATTCTGAGAAATTTTTTCCTCATACTTATTCTGCCTTTTGGTTCTGTTTGTTCTGTTTTCGATGTGAGGTATAGGCTTTGGTCTACGGTGTTCCCGTTTATTCAAGTAAATGTCTATTTCATATGTCATTGTCCTTTCCATTGGGACATTATGTTCCATTGCTATGGTCTTCTGTTGCCTCATTCACCCTATACTTCTCGGGTATCCATATCGTTATGCTTTTACCAACAACATTCATGGTTAGGTCTACATCAACCTATCCTTTGATATTGATATATTTCAATAATGAAATCTTATCGTAAAGATCGCCATGTCTCTATCACTATCATTCATTCCTATTCCAGTATGAATGATTAAATTCCTTTTTTTTTTCACTTTATTGATCTTAGGAGTATATTTCTCATATATTCTTACTTTAAACTCTTTTCCAGTGAAATCCTTGTACTGGCATTTAGTGCCATCGTTTGTAATATCCCTTTTTGGATATACGTCATTTCTTCTTAATCTTTTATTGATTCATCATGCAATTTCGCATAAGATAAAATCCTTTGTCCACTGGGGATGTATTAGGTCCATGTCAGAGATACTTAATACCCCACTTTATTGATCGTCACAAAAGTATGGGAGTAAGATTTACAATTAGGTCCACCTTAAGATCCTTCCATGTGAATCTTTTTCCTGTGTTCTCTTTGATGTATTTCTTTTGCAAGATCTATAGAAACTATCTTGTTTGTTAACTATTAAGTTACACAAGACAAGCGTTTTGTGTCATTATAACTTAGGTATTAAGATTCATTTCAAAATAATGAATCTTTCTTAATCCGCTTTTACTTCCAATGAATTACCTTACTTATCAAAGTTATAACATCTCTGAAGCTTATATCATATCATGAACTATCTAATTGTATAGCTCATAATTTCTTCCGCTATTTTTGACTTTTGTCCATTTTCTCGAGCATGGTATCCGAAAGTAATCTTACTCCGTTATATTTGGTTCCCACTTTCGTGACTAGAACCATTATCATTGTCATATGGCTTGGTAGGGTAGTACATTCAGACACCATAACTTAAATTCTAAGCATCTTATCGCCATCTCGACTTTGGAGATATTTCCTCCATACTTGATTTACATGCTAGGGATATCCTAGCTATTCACACATCTCAAAGATTATGATCTCTAAATCTTATTATCATTCGTCCAACCGAGTTTCAATTACTTGGAATCGATTATGCTCAAGCATAATCTCATTGATTGAGGTATAAGGTGAAAGATCTATTTTCCGGGATGCTATCACTTTATATATATATATTCTTTGAAAAGAATATCTTGTATGCATCTTCATTCTTTTTAAACATGTCCAACCTAGTAACGAGGTTTTAAAGACATCCAACTATCTTAAAGATAAGTTGTAATCGCTCTCGTCATGACATAATAAGGAAAATTCATATCCTACAGGTATCATATACTTTTCTTTACTTTTACTCTTTGCATTCAATGCTAAAGAGTATCTTATTCATAACTTTGTTATCATAATAGTCGTATGATGGTCTAACTTCACTGTTATCATTCTTTGTTAAGCCCATCAAGGGTCATCACATCATGTGTATCATAGGGAAAATTATTTCATCTCATCGAGATTTTCTTTACATCATAATTTCTGCTGTCTATCACTTTACTGATTTGAAACCTTTCGTTGACTTAGATAAGTCAACCTATTTCATGTCTGATATTAATCGCTTTACTAATTCGCACTTAGGTGACATGGTAAGTCAACATTCATCATACTTGATGATTTCAAGAATCAAGGAGAAATTATCACGACTACCTACAAAAGGTACTGTCTCATCCATCAAGATAACATCTTTTCAATGATTGAATCGATATGTTCCTTGGACTGAATAATGGGGCTTTAGGGTTCAAGACCGAATGACGACATCGAGATTTCTTTGGTCATATGGGTGGCGCACCGCCACAATCATATTCTCAACACACAAGGCTTTGGATTCAAAAGGACACTTTATGAATTTTTAGGTTTGAAAATTTTCTTCAGAAAAAGTGAGAAACTCGAATGAATTCTCAATTGGAACTAGGTCATAGAATTAAACTCAATGACAGAAATTGGATAATGGATATAATTAGAAAGCTTATATACCCGTAATAGGTCATCAACAAAGATCTCATGTATGTCAAGGTTCTACTTGTATTACTGAAAATCTACTTTCTTTATAAAATTCTAAGGTCCGTATCATACTATAACGTTCTTACTCTATACAGATCATAGATCTAACTTCAACTGATTCTCGTGAATTCTGGAGTAGGAATCTGGAATTTGGTCCTTCATAAGAAATGAAGTTCAGTGCATTAGGGACACGTAGGCGAAAACCATACGTAAATTGGAGTTCACACGATCGAGAACTAGTCAAAACAAAATCACTGCGCAGTGCAGGAAAAATTTACGCGCGCTCGCGCCGAGGTCATAAGCGATGCCGACACCGAGGTCTTGCATGCCGTTACCGATGCCGAGGTAGTACATGGTACTGCCGACACCGAGGTCGTACAGGCTACCAAAGTCGACATGTCAAAGTCGATATTACAAATTCCCAAAGTCAGAATCGAATATCACACATACTGAGGTCGAACAATTTTGTATGAATCCTTTGCTTTTCTTCACTCAAGATGGAATGAAGTTCTCAAATCCATCATTACCCTTGTTCTTATAATGGAAGGAAGTTCTTACTTCTATGTTCTTTCGTAAAAAGTGATCATGCTTTTAAAAAGTCTACGTTCTGTTAAACTAGCATGCTCATCATCATAATCAACTTTGAGATTGAAGTAAAACTTCGAATATTCCTACGTAGCTCATTTGTACGCACGTATTTCGTTGAATTTAAAGAATTCAACATATCATATTTGACAATTCAATGTCCAATCTCAATCATCTTAAACATGAATAATCATAACTTTGTTCATAATAATGAACCCTTATTACATTTCAGAAATTCAAACATTTCATCTTTGGCATATCGTGCCAAAACTTTCTCATATCACTGTCATCATCTTTATTATATCTTCCTTCTTTTCGTAACTTTCTTGACAAATCATTTGTCATAACATTCATTCTCAATCTTTCTCATAGCTTTCATTTCTTTTGAAAGATCATATCAATCATCATCCACTTCACAACATAATATTTCATTTGCAACATTTGCAATAACTTCCACCTTAAATAAATTCACATAACTTTCTTTCACTTGAAAAAAAATTATTTCACTTTCACACTTTTCGTTTCAAAACCGGGAAAAATCATTTATATATCATAAATCAAATCCTTTAAGTTTTCCTTAAATATGCAGTCTCATTCCTGCATATTCTTGGAATCTCTTTTACTTCAAAACTTTTGCGAAGAAAACATTTCTATCCTTTTTCACTTTCAAACTCTGAAAAGAAAATCATTTACCTCATTCCAGTTGAGCTTGATGTGATGGAGTGTTGAGCATTGTCAGCTGATCTCTAAAAGTCCAATGACTCAATCTAGACTTAACCTTAAATAAGATTTTGGGTTCAAGAGCGAACCGCTCTGATACCACTCTGTCACAACCCCTAAATCCTAATTACGGATTAGCAGGGACTATAACTGTAAACATGAAAGAATAAACATGGAGACTCTCATTAATAATAAGCGTAATACATATGTCAAGCATGTTCTTGGACTCTAGTACATAAATTAGGTTCTTGCAGCGGAAGACATGTGATAAGTACATATGACGATGTACTATCAAGGTATAAACATATCAGCGACAACATTCCTATTACTCAACACCGCTCCATCCATCATCCGCTTAACCCGCACATTTAAAACAACATGCGTGGTCGAGTACAAGAATGCACTCGGTGGACTCATGCCAAAATATTTTATCATTTTAGATTACATCACACCTCATGGTAAGACACAAGGTTTTAGTTGAAAATGCCTCAGGCTTACTAAAATATTTTATCATTCATAAAATCATCGCCGCCGTGCATTTTCTCAGGCGTGTATGATCCATATCCCTTATCATCATTTCATCATAGTAACATAGTCGAAAGTCGTGAGTGAGGCCTCACACTACGACCCGTGACCGCCGTGAATTGTCCTTACAAAGACGGTCACCATCCATGTACACGTTAATCCTAGCTGTATAAGCCTTCCAAGATAGGATCCGATATCGATTTTCATTCATAAGTTGGGAGCGACCCAACAACATTCATATCATTCATCATTCTCATGGATAGGATACAATACACAAAACGTAAACATTTTGGCAGGTAATCATTTAGACAAATTTATCAACAGTTGGAAAAAAATACTGTAAATAAAGACAATTAATATAAGTAGCATAGTAGTTTTGTTTTAGAATAAAGCCCACCTGGACTGTTGGTTGCCTTAATCGAACACTTGGACTGTAAGTCCCAAGCTTAGCCTATCTATTCCTGGCCTTGAGGTTTTGGAGTAGAAACTATCCATCGAGTCTTAGAACCCATATTTCTACTATAGTGTATATCGAGGTATGATATACACTCAATTGAGCATGTAGGAAGCACCTATTCAAATGGTTCACGTTAGGGCATGCTCCCGTCAAAATATCATGTACCGTACATCTTATTTATGCTCTATCGTACCTTGCGACATGACATAATGAATGCATCGATTAATAGCATGTTAGTCACATAAGGCATACTTCACATAGGGGTTTCCAACACTTAGTCAAATTTCAAGTGTTGAATTTCAGCAAAACAGCTTGAAATAACCCAAGTGACAAACTTTGACGATTCATAACTCTCGAGTTAGAATACGTATGGCCGCACAAAGATACATTATGGAAACCTCTAAACATGTACTAAAAGTTCTAAGAAGGAATTAAATCCAAAAGAGTCGTGGTTCTGGAGATATAGGGTCTCAAAGTGGGCAACTCAAACTGACTTCTATACTTAGAAAATTTTTCAGAATTTTCAGTTTTAGCTTAACGACGAGGGGTTTTGCGAGGTTCGTAACTTTTGACTCACAATGCCAAAATGGCTACAGGCTACCAATTTCGAAACCTTGTAACAAGAAATACATATTTCATGAAGACCATACTGGAAAATATCTGACGCATCGAGAAATACATAAGTACAAAGTTGACTAGTTGGAAATGGATAGTTTCCAGTAGGTGACTTTAGGTCGATGAAAGGTATACCTATAAAACTTGGTTTGGGAACAAATTTTCCAGATCATAACTAGACATTGTGAGGAACATTTCTTATGAAGAAACCCAAGTCCAAATCAGACTACAAATGGCTTGAATATCTCACGTAAAAGTCATACTCGAATCAGCCTATTACATGGAAAAATTCACTAAGGCAGTTTGTCCGAAAAGCTTACTGTAATGTATCAACTTTAAAAATTCACCGAGGACTCATTATAAGGAATATGGGAATGCAACTAATCATATTGAAAATCCACTTAAGTCTAGTTTAATCCAGAAAAAGCCTCACTCAATGATTCACAATAGATTGGGAGCTAAAAATATTTTACCACAAACTATCACTCCCGTGACAGTTTTGTGCAGTTAACTTGTAAAATCTGGAATAACTAGTAAAATTTTTAGAAAATTCTGAAAATTTACATAAATCTTTTAGATATGCTGAATTATGTTTCTACCAAATTTCAGAGTTTTATCATTAGCCAAACTTAAAACGAAAGCCACGGACTATGGGTGATGTACACGGCGATTTCACAGATTTGTGCAGTGTTTTTAATAAATACAATTAAAATAGTAAATCAAGTTGGATTGACTTGAAATTTTACAGAGGCATACTAGACACATGTAAATCAACATATTAAAATTTCACAATCATCGGACCACTGTAACTTAGTCAAATAAATTTATGAAGTTACTGATTTCAGAACAAACTCCTGTGTTTTATTAGAGATCGTTTTGTACCTTGATTTCTTGCAAGCCTTTCATCACACCTCATATGCACACTACTTGCACGAATCCATGGTGGGAATGGGTCTCCTTAGAGCAATGAGAGACCAGAAAAGGGGGAAGAGAGATTATCGGTGGTGTAGGGTATGGGAAAGGCTGAAGTGGTGTAGAGAGGTGGGGTGGTGACACCTAAGGGGGCATGTGTCCTTCTACACACATGCACACCTACACTACACACTACACTCACATTACATGCACGAAATTGTACACATATATATGTATATATATCAGATTTTAATAGTGTAGTTAGGTTATAATTAATCCAATGTCACTTAGATACATGTAATAGGACAAATCAACAAATAAGTGCTTAG